>CAWVQO010000569.1:1295833-2591666 GCA_963932275.1 Andrena praecox
ATGTTCGACGACTATAGGGTCGTCCCTACGACCCCGGGACTAGATTGGCCCGCCACCGTCATGTTCAACGACTATAGGGTCGTCCCCACGACCCCGGGACTAGGTTGACAAGCCGCCAACATATCCGACGACTATACGGTCGTCCCCACGACCCCGGGACTAGGCTGACAAGCCGCCAACATGTCCGACGACTATAGGGTCGTCCCGACGACCCCGGGCCAATGTTGGCCAATCGCCAACATGTCCGACGACTATAGAGTCGTCCCTACGACCCCGGCACTATATTGGCCGGCCAACGTCATGTCCAACGACTATAGGGTCGTCCCCACAACCCCGGGACTAGATTGGCCCGCCACCGTCAAGTCCGACGACTATAGGATCGTCTCCACGACCACGGGCCAAAGTTGGCCAGCCGCCGACATGTCCGTCGACTATAGGGTCGTCCCCACGACCCCGGGCCAATATTGGCCAATCGCCGACATGTCCGACGACTATAGGGTCGTCCCTACGACCCCGGGACTAGATTGGCCCGCCACCGTCATGTCCAACGACTATACGGTCGTCCCCACGACCCCGGGACAAGGTTGGCCCGCCGCCGACTTGTCCGACGACTATAGGGTCGTCCCTACGACCCCGGGACTAGATTGGCCCGCCACCGTCATGTTCAACGACTATAGGGTCGTCCCCACGACCCCGGGACTAGGTTGACAAGCCGCCAACATATCCGACGACTATACGGTCGTCCCCACGACCCCGGGACTAGGCTGACAAGCCGCCAACATGTCCGACGACTATAGGGTCGTCCCGACGACCCCGGGCCAATGTTGGCCAATCGCCAACATGTCCGACGACTATAGAGTCGTCCCTACGACCCCGGCACTATATTGGCCGGCCAACGTCATGTCCAACGACTATAGGGTCGTCCCCACGACCCCGGGACTAGGTTGACAAGCCGCCAACATATCCGACGACTATACGGTCGTCCCCACGACCTCGGGACTAGGTCGGCCAGCCGCCGTCATGTCCGACAACTATAGGGTCGTCCCCACGACCCCGGGCCAAAGTTGGCAAGCCGCCGAAATGTCCGACGACTATAGGGTCGTCCCCACAACCCCGGGACTAGATTGGCCCGCCACCGTCAAGTCCGACGACTATAGGGTCGTCCCCACGACCCCGGGCCAATGTTGGCCAGCCGCCGACATGTCCGTCGACTATAGGGTCGTCCCCACGACCCCGGGCCAATGTTGGCCAATCGCCGACATGTCCGACGACTATAGGGTCGTCCCTACGACCCCGGGACTAGATTGGCCCGCCACCGTCATGTCTAACGACTATAGGGTCGTCCCCACGACCATGGGCCAAAGTTGCCCAGCCGCCGTAATGTCCAACGACTATTGGGTCGTCCCCACGACCCCGGGACTAGATTGGCCCGCCACCGTCAAGTCCGACGACTATAGGGTCGTCCCCACGACCCCGGGCAAATTTGGCAAGCCGCCGACATATCCGACGACTATAGGGTCGTCCCCACAACCCCGGGACTAGATTGGCCCGCCACCGTCAAGTCCGACGACTATAGGATCGTCTCCACGACCACGGCCCAAAGATGGCCAGCCGCCGACATGTCCAACGACTATTGGGTCGTCCCCACGACCGCGGGCCAAA
Source organism: Andrena praecox (assembly GCA_963932275.1). Taxonomy (NCBI): domain Eukaryota; kingdom Metazoa; phylum Arthropoda; class Insecta; order Hymenoptera; family Andrenidae; genus Andrena; species Andrena praecox. The sequence goes on from CAWVQO010000569.1 coordinate 1,297,496, forward strand.
GTTAGCCAGCCGCCGACATGTCCGACGACTATAGGGTCGTCCCCACGACCCCGGGCCAAAGTTGGCAAGCCGCCGAAATGTCCGACGACTATAGGGTCGTCCCCACGACCGCGGGCCAAAGATGTCCAGCCGCCGTCTTGTCCGACGACTATAGGGTCGTCCCCACGACCCCGGGACTAGATTGGCCCGCCACCGTCATGTCCGACGACTATACGGTCGTCCCCACGACCCCGGGACAAGGTTGGCCCGCCGCCGACTTGTCCGACGACTATAGGTTCGTACCCACGACCCCGGGACTAGATTGGCCCGCCACCGTCATGTCCAACGACTATAGGGTCGTCCCCACGACCCCGGGACTAGGTTGACCCGCCGCCGAAATGTCCGACGACTATAGGGTCGTCCCCACGACCGCGAGCCAAGGATGTCCAGCCGCCGTCTTGTCCGACGACTATAGGGTCGTCCCCACGACCCCGGGACTAGGTTGACAAGCCGCCAACATATCCGACGACTATACGGTCGTCCCCACGACCTCGGGACTAGGTCGGCCAGCCGCCGTCATGTCCGACAACTATAGGGTCGTCCCCACGACCCCGGGCCAAAGTTGGCACGCCGCCGAAATGTCCGACGACTATAGGGTCGTCCCCACAACCCCGGGACTAGATTGGCCCGCCACCGTCAAGTCCGACGACTATAGGATCGTCACCACGACAACGGGCCAAAGTTGGCCTGCCGCCGACATGTTCGTCGACTATAGGGTCGTCCCCACGACCCCGGGCCAATGTTGGCCAATCGCCGACATGTCCGACGACTATAGGGTCGTCCCTACGACCCTGGGACTAGATTGGCCCGCCACCGTCATGTCCAACGACTATAGGGTCGTCCCCACGACCATGGGCCAAAGTTGGCCAGCCGCCGTAATGTCCAACGACTATTGGGTCGTCCCCACGACCCCGGGACTAGATTGGCCCTCCACCGTCAAGTCCGACGACTATAGGGTCGTCCCCACGACCCCCGGCAAATTTGGCAAGCCGCCGACATATCCGACGACTATAGGGTCGTCCCCACATACCCGGGACTAGATTGGCCCGCCACCGTCAAGTCCGACGACTATAGGATCGTCTCCACGACCACGGCCCAAAGTTGGCCAGCCGCCGACATGTCCAACGACTATTGGGTCGTCCCCACGACCGCGGGCCAAAGTTAGCCAGCCGCCGACATGTCCGACGACTATAGGGTCGTCCCCACGACCCCGGGCCAAAGTTGGCAAGCCGCCGAAATGTCCGACGACTATAGGGTCGTCCCCACGACCGCGGGCCAAAGATGTCCAGCCGCCGTCTTGTCCGACGACTATAGGGTCGTTCCCACGACCCCGGGACTAGATTGGCCCGCCACCGTCATGTCCAACGACTATAGGGTCGTCCCCACGTCCCCGGGACTAGGTTGACAAGCCGCCGCAATGTCCGACGACTATAGGGTCGTCCCCACGACCGCGAGCCAAGGATGTCCAGCCGCCGTCTTGTCCGACGACTATAGGGTCGTCCCCACGACCCCGGGCCAATGTTGGCCAATCGCCAACATGTCCGACGACTATAGGGTCGTCCCCACGACACCGGGCCAAAGTTAGCCAGCCGCCGACATGTCCGACGACTATTGGATCGTCCCCACGACCCCGGGCCAATGTTGGCCAATCGCCGACATGTCCGACGACTATAGGGTCGTCCCTACGACCCCGGGACTAGGTTGGCCCGCCACCGTCATGTCCAACGACTATAGGGTCGTCCCCACGACCATGGGCCAAAGTTGGCCAGCCGCCGTAATGTCCAACGACTATTGGGTCGTCCCCACGACCCCGGGACTAGATTGGCCCGCCACCGTCAAGTCCGACGACTATAGGGTCGTCCCCACGACCCCGGGCAAATTTGGCAAGCCGCCGACATGTTCGTCGACTATAGGGTCGTCCCCACGACCCCGGGCCAATGTTGGCCAATCGCCGACATGTCCGACGACTATAGGGTCGTCCCTACGACCCCGGGACTAGATTGGCCCGCCACCGTCATGTCCAACGACTATAGGGTCGTCCCCACGACCATGGGCCAAAGTTGGCCAGCCGCCGTAATGTCCAACGACTATTGGGTCGTCCCCACGACCCCGGGACTAGATTGGCCCTCCACCGTCAAGTCCGACGACTATAGGGTCGTCCCCACGACCCCCGGCAAATTTGGCAAGCCGCCGACATATCCGACGACTATAGGGTCGTCCCCACATACCCGGGACTAGATTGGCCCGCCACCGTCAAGTCCGACGACTATAGGATCGTCTCCACGACCACGGCCCAAAGTTGGCCAGCCGCCGACATGTCCAACGACTATTGGGTCGTCCCCACGACCGCGGGCCAAAGTTAGCCAGCCGCCGACATGTCCGACGACTATAGGGTCGTCCCCACGACCCCGGGCCAAAGTTGGCAAGCCGCCGAAATGTCCGACGACTATAGGGTCGTCCCCACGACCGCGGGCCAAGGATGTCCAGCCGCCGTCTTGTCCGACGACTATAGGGTCGTCCCCACAACCCCGGGACTAGATTGGCCCGCCACCGTCAAGTCCGACGACTATAGGATCGTCTCCACGACCACGGGCCAAAGTTGGCCAGCCGCCGACATGTCCGTCGACTATAGGGTCGTCCCCACGACCCCGGGCCAATGTTGGCCAATCGCCGACATGTTCGACGACTATAGGGTCGTCCCTACGACCCCGGGACTAGATTGGCCCGCCACCGTCATGTCCAACGACTATAGGGTCGTCCCCACGACCCCGGGACTAGTTTGACAAGCCGCCAACATATCCGACGACTATACGGTCGTCCCCACGACCTCGGGACTAGGTCGGCCAGCCGCCGTCATGTCCGACAACTATAGGGTCGTCCCCACGACCCCGGGCCAAAGTTGGCAAGCCGCCGAAATGTCCGACGACTATAGGGTCGTCCCCACAACCCCGGGACCAGATTGGCCCGCCACCGTCAAGTCCGACGACTATAGGATCGTCTCCACGACCACGGGCCAAAGTTGGCCAGCCGCCGACATGTCCGTCGACTATAGGGTCGTCCCCACGACCCCGGGCCAATGTTGGCCAATCGCCGACATGTCCGACGACTATAGGGTCGTCCCTACGACCCCGGGACTAGATTGGCCCGCCACCGTCATGTCCAACGACTATACGGTCGTCCCCACGACCCCGGGACAAGGTTGGCCCGCCGCCGACTTGTCCGACGACTATAGGGTCGTCCCTACGACCCCGGGACTAGATTGGCCCGCCACCGCCATGTTCAACGACTATAGGGTCGTCCCCACGACCCCGGGACTAGGTTGACAAGCCGCCAACATATCCGACGACTATACGGTCGTCCCCACGACCTCGGGACTAGGTCGGCCAGCCGCCGTCATGTCCGACAACTATAGGGTCGTCCCCACGACCCCGGGCCAAAGTTGGCAAGCCGCCGAAATGTCCGACGACTATAGGGTCGTCCCCACAACCCCGGGACTAGATTGGCCCGCCACCGTCAAGTTCGACGACTATAGGGTCGTCCCCACGACCCCGGGCCAATGTTGGCCAGCCGCCGACATGTCCGTCGACTATAGGGTCGTCCCCACAACCCCGGGACTAGATTGGCCCGCCACCGTCAAGTCCGACGACTATAGGATCGTCTCCACGACCACGGCCCAAAGATGGCCAGCCGCCGACATGTCCAACGACTATTGGGTCGTCCCCACGACCGCGGGCCAAAGTTAGCCAGCCGCCGACATGTCCGACGACTATAGGGTCGTCCCCACGACCCCGGGCCAAAGTTGGCAAGCCGCCGAAATGTCCGACGACTATAGGGTCGTCCCCACGACCGCGGGCCAAAGATGTCCAGCCGCCGTATTGTCCGACGACTATAGGGTCGTCCCCACGACCCCGGGACTAGATTGGCCCGCCACCGTCATGTCCGACGACTATACGGTCGTCCCCACGACCCCGGGACAAGGTTGGCCCGCCGCCGACTTGTCCGACGACTATAGGTTCGTACCCACGACCCCGGGACTAGATTGGCCCGCCACCGTCATGTCCAACGACTATAGGGTCGTCCCCACGACCCCGGGACTAGGTTGACCCGCCGCCGAAATGTCCGACGACTATAGGGTCGTCCCCACGACCGCGAGCCAAGGATGTCCAGCCGCCGTCTTGTCCGACGACTATAGGGTCGTCCCCACGACCCCGGGACTAGGTTGACAAGCCGCCAACATATCCGACGACTATACGGTCGTCCCCACGACCTCGGGACTAGGTCGGCCAGCCGCCGTCATGTCCGACAACTATAGGGTCGTCCCCACGACCCCGGGCCAAAGTTGGCAAGCCGCCGAAATGTCCGACGACTATAGGGTCGTCCCCACAACCCGGGACTAGACTGGCCCGCCACCGTCATGTCCGACGACTATAGGGTCATCCCCACGACCCCGGGACTAGGTTGGCAAGCCGCCGAAATGTCCGACGACTGTAGGGTCGTCCCCACGACCTCGGGACTAGTTTGGCCAGCCGCCGACATGTCCGACGACTATAGGGTCGTCCCCACGACCCCGGGCCAAAGTTGGCAAGCCGCCGCAATGTCCGACGACTATAGGGTCGTCCCCACGACCGCGAGCCAAGGATGTCCAGCCGCCGTCTTGTCCGACGACTATAGGGTCGTCCCCACGACCCCGGGCCAATGTTGGCCAATCGCCAACATGTCCGACGACTATAGGGTCGTCCCCACGACACCGGGCCAAAGTTAGCCAGCCGCCGACATGTCCGACGACTATTGGATCGTCCCCACGACCCCGGGCCAATGTTGGCCAATCGCCGACATGTCCGACGACTATAGGGTCGTCCCTACGACCCCGGGACTAGGTTGGCCCGCCACCGTCATGTCCAACGACTATAGGGTCGTCCCCACGACCATGGGCCAAAGTTGGCCAGCCGCCGTAATGTCCAACGACTATTGGGTCGTCCCCACGACCCCGGGACTAGATTGGCCCGCCACCGTCAAGTCCGACGACTATAGGGTCGTCCCCACGACCCCGGGCAAATTTGGCAAGCCGCCGACATGTCCGACGACTGTAGGGTCGTACCCACGACCCCGGGACTAGATTGGTCCGCCACCGTCATGTCCGACGACTATAGGGTCGTCCCCACGACCCCGGGCCAAAGTTGGCAAGCCGCCCAAATGTCCGACGACTGTAGGGTCGTCCCCACGACCCCGGGCCAATGTTGGCCAATCGCCGACATGTCCGACGACTATAGGGTCGTCCCTACGACCCCGGGACTAGATTGGCCCGCCACCGTCATGTCCAACGACTATAGGGTCGTCCCCACGACCATGGGCCAAAGTTGGCCAGCCGCCGTAATGTCCAACGACTATTGGGTCGTCCCCACGACCCCGGGACTAGATTGGCCCGCCACCGTCAAGTCCGACGACTATAGGGTCGTCCCCACGACCCCGGGCAAATTTGGCAAGCCGCCGACATGTCCGACGACTATTGGGTCGTCCCCACGACCCCGGGACTAGATTGGTCCGCCACCGTCATGTCCGACGACTATAGGGTCGTCCCCACGACCCCGGGACTAGATTGGCCCGCCACCGTCCAGTCCGACGACTATAGGATCGTCTCCACGACCACGGCCCAAAGTTGGCCAGCTGCCGATATGTCCAACGACTATTGGGTCGTCCCCACGACCACGGGCCAAAATTAGCCAGCCGCCGACATGTCCGACGACTATAGGGTCGTCCCCACGACCCCGGGCCAAAGTTGGCAAGCCGCCGAAATGTCCGACGACTATAGGGTCGTCCCCACGACCGCGGGCCAAAGATGTCCAGCCGCCGTCTTGCCCGACGACTATAGGGTCGTCCCCACGACCCCGGGACTAGATTGGCCCGCCACCGTCATGTCCGACGACTATACGGTCGTCCCCACGACCCCGGGACAAGGTTGGCCCGCCGCCGACTTGTCCGGCGACTATAGGTTCGTACCCACGACCCCGGGACTAGATTGGCCCGCCACCGTCATGTCCAACGACTATAGGGTCGTCCCCACGACCCCGGGACTAGGTTGACAAGCCGCCGAAATGTCCGACGACTATTGGGTCGTCCCCACGACCCCGGGACTAGATTGGCCCGCCACCGTCAAGTCCGACGACTATAGGGTCGTCCCCACGACCCCGGGCAAATTTGGCAAGCCGCCGACATGTCCGACGACTATTGGGTCGTCCCCACGACCCCGGGACTAGATTGGTCCGCCACCGTCATGTCCGACGACTATAGGGTCGTCCCCACGACCCCGGGACTAGATTGGTCCGCCACCGTCATGTCCAACGACTATAGGGTCGTCCCCACGACCCCGGGCCAAAGTTGGCATGCCGCCGAAATGTCCGACGACTATAGGGTCGTCCCCACGACCCGGGACTAGACTGGCCCGCCACCGTCATGTCCGACGACTATAGGGTCATCCCCACGACCCCGGGACTAGGTTGGCAAGCCGCCGAAATGTCCGACGACTGTAGGGTCGTCCCCACGACCTCGGGACTAGTTTGGCCAGCCGCCGACATGTCCGACGACTATAGGGTCGTCCCCACGACCCCGGGCCAATGTTGGCCAATCGCCGACATGTCCGACGACTATAGGGTCGTCCCCACGACCGCGAGCCAAGGATATCCAGCCGCCGTCTTGTCCGACGACTATAGGGTCGTCCCTACGACCCCGGGACTAGATTGGCCCGCCACCGTCATGTCCAACGACTATAGGGTCGTCCCCACGACCCCGGGCCAAAGTTGGCATGCCGCCGAAATGTCCGACGACTATAGGGTCGTCCCCACGACCCCGGGCCAAAGTTGGCAAGCCGCCGAAATGTCCGACGACTATAGGGTCGTCCCCACGACCCCGGGACTAGATTGGCCCGCCAGCGACAAGTCCGACGACTATAGGGTCGTCCCCACGACCTCGGGACTAGGTTGGCCAGCCGCAGACATGTCCGACGACTATAGGGTCGTCCCCACGACCCCGGGCCAAAGTTGGACAGCCAGCGACTTGTCCGACGACTATAGGGTCGTCCCCACGACCACGGGCCAAAGTTGGCCAGCCGCCGGCTTGTCCGACGATTATAGGGTCGTCCCCACGACCCCGGGACTAGGTTGGCCCGCCGCCGACTTGTCCGACGACTATAGGGTCGTCCCCACGACCCCGGGACTAGGTTGGCCCGCCGCCGACTTGTCCGACGACTATAGGGTCGTCCCCACGACCCCGGGCCAAAGTTGGCCAGCCGCCGACATGTCCGACGACTATAGGGTCGTCCCCCGACCCGGGACTAGAGTGGCCCGCCACCGTCATGTCCGACGACTATATGGTCGTCCCCACGACCACGGACCAATGTAGGCCAGCCGCTGACTTGTCCGACGACTATAGGGTCGTCCCCATGACCGCGGGACTAGATTGGCTCGCCGCCGACTTGTCCGACGACTGTAGGGTCGTCCCTACGACCCCGGGACTAGATTGGCCCGCCACCGTCATTTCCGACGACTATAGGGTCGTCCCCACAACCACGGGCCAAAGTTGGCCTGCCGCCGACTTGTCCGACGACTATAGGGTCGTCCCCATGACCCGGGACTAGACTGGCCCGCCACCGTCATGTCCGACGACTATAGGGTCGTCCCCACGACCCCGCGACTAGATTGGCCCGCCACCGTCAAGTCCGACGACTATAGGATCGTCTCCACGACCACGGCCCAAAGTTGGCCAGCCGCCGACATGTCCAACGACTATTGGGTCGTCCCCACGACCACGGGCCAAAGTTAGCCAGCCGCCGACGTGTCCGACGACTATAGGGTCGTCCCCACGACCCCGGGCCAAAGTTGGCAAGCCGCCGAAATGTCCGACGACTATAGGGTCGTCCCCACGACCGCGGGCCAAAGATGTCCAGCCGCCGTCTTGTCCGACGACTATAGGGTCGTCCCCACGACCCCGGGACTAGAGTGGCCCGCCACCGTCATGTGCGACGACTATACGGTCGTCCCCACGACCCCGCGACTAGATTGGCCGCCACCGTCATGTCCGACGACTATAGTGTCGTCCCCACGACCCTGGGACAAGGTTGGCCCGCCGCCGACTTGTCCGACGACTATAGGGTCGTACCCACGACCCCGGGACTAGGCTGACAAGCCGCCAACATGTCCGACGACTATAGGGCCGTCCCGACGACGCCGGGCCAATGTTGGCCAATCGCCAACATGTCCGACGACTATAGGGTCGTCCCTACGACCCCGGCACTAGATTGGCCGGCCACCGTCATGTCCAACGACTATAGGGTCGTCCCCACGACCCCGGGACTAGGTTGACAAGCCGCTAACATATCCGACGACTATACGGTCGTCCCCACGACCTCGGGACTAGGTCGGCCAGCCGCCGTCATGTCCGACAACTATAGGGTCGTCCCCACGACCGCGGGCCAAAGATGTCCAGCCGCCGTCTTGTCCGACGACTATAGGGTCGTCCCCACGACCCCGGGACTAGATTGGCCCGCCACCGTCAAGTCCGACGACTATAGGATCGTCACCACGACAACGGGCCAAAGTTGGCCTGCCGCCGACATGTTCGTCGACTATAGGGTCGTCCCCACGACCCCGGGCCAATGTTGGCCAATCGCCGACATGTCCGACGACTATAGGGTCGTACCTACGACCCCGGGACTAGATTGGCCCGCCACCGTCATGTCCAACGACTATAGGGTCGTCCCCACGACCATGGGCCAAAGTTGGCCAGCCGCCGTAATGTCCAACGACTATTGGGTCGTCCCCACGACCCCGGGACTAGATTGGCCCTCCACCGTCAAGTCCGACGACTATAGGGTCGTCCCCACGACCCCCGGCAAATTTGGCAAGCCGCCGACATATCCGACGACTATAGGGTCGTCCCCACATACCCGGGACTAGATTGGCCCGCCACCGTCAAGTCCGACGACTATAGGATCGTCTCCACGACCACGGCCCAAAGTTGGCCAGCCGCCGACATGTCCAACGACTATTGGGTCGTCCCCACGACCGCGGGCAAAGTTAGCCAGCCGCCGACATGTCCGACGACTATAGGGTCGTCCCCACGACCCCGGGCCAAAGTTGGCAAGCCGCCGAAATGTCCGACGACTATAGGGTCGTCCCCACGACCGCGGGCCAAAGATGTCCAGCCGCCGTCTTGTCCGACGACTATAGGGTCGTTCCCACGACCCCGGGACTAGATTGGCCCGCCACCGTCATGTCCAACGACTATAGGGTCGTCCCCACGTCCCCGGGACTAGGTTGACAAGCCGCCGCAATGTCCGACGACTATAGGGTCGTCCCCACGACCGCGAGCCAAGGATGTCCAGCCGCCGTCTTGTCCGACGACTATAGGGTCGTCCCCACGACCCCGGGCCAATGTTGGCCAATCGCCAACATGTCCGACGACTATAGGGTCGTCCCCACGACACCGGGCCAAAGTTAGCCAGCCGCCGACATGTCCGACGACTATTGGATCGTCCCCACGACCCCGGGCCAATGTTGGCCAATCGCCGACATGTCCGACGACTATAGGGTCGTCCCTACAACCCCGGGACTAGGTTGGCCCGCCACCGTCATGTCCAACGACTATAGGGTCGTCCCCACGACCATGGGCCAAAGTTGGCCAGCCGCCGTAATGTCCAACGACTATTGGGTCGTCCCCACGACCCCGGGACTAGATTGGCCCGCCACCGTCAAGTCCGACGACTATAGGGTCGTCCCCACGACCCCGGGCAAATTTGGCAAGCCGCCGACATGTCCGACGACTGTAGGGTCGTCCCCACGACCCCGGGACTAGATTGGTCCGCCACCGTCATGTCCGACGACTATAGGGTCGTCCCCACGACCCCGGGCCAAAGTTGGCAAGCCGCCCAAAAGTCCGACGACTGTAGGGTCGTCCCCACGACCCCGGGCCAATGTTGGCCAATCGCCGACATGTCCGACGACTATAGGGTCGTCCCTACGACCCCGGGACTAGATTGCCCCGCAACCGTCATGTCCAACGACTATAGGGTCGTCCCCACGACCATGGGCCAAAGTTGGCCAGCCGCCGTAATGTGCAACGACTATTGGGTCGTCCCCACGACCCCGGACTAGATTGGCCCGCCACCGTCAAGTCCGACGACTATAGGGTCGTCCCCACGACCCCGGGCAAATTTGGCAAGCCGCCGACATGTCCGACGACTATTGGGTCGTCCCCACGACCCCGGGACTAGATTGGTCCGCCACCGTCATGTCCGACGACTATAGGGTCGTCCCCACGACCCCGGGACTAGATTGGCCCGCCACCGTCCAGTCCGACGACTATAGGATCGTCTCCACGACCACGGCCCAAAGTTGGCCAGCTGCCGATATGTCCAACGACTATTGGGTCGTCCCCACGACCACGGGCCAAAATTAGCCAGCCGCCGACATGTCCGACGACTATAGGGTCGTCCCCACGACCCCGGGCCAAAGTTGGCAAGCCGCCGAAATGTCCGACGACTATAGGGTCGTCCCCACGACCGCGGGCCAAAGATGTCCAGCCGCCGTCTTGCCCGACGACTATAGGGTCGTCCCCACGACCCCGGGACTAGATTGGCCCGCCACCGTCATGTCCGACGACTATACGGTCGTCCCCACGACCCCGGGACAAGGTTGGCCCGCCGCCGACTTGTCCGACGACTATAGGTTCGTACCCACGACCCCGGGACTAGATTGGCCCGCCACCGTCATGTCCAACGACTATAGGGTCGTCCCCACGACCCCGGGACTAGGTTGACAAGCCGCCGAAATGTCCGACGACTATAGGGTCGTCCCCACGACCGCGAGCCAAGGATGTCCAGCCGCCGTCTTGTCCGACGACTATAGGGTCGTCCCCACAACCCCGGGACTAGATTGGCCCGCCACCGTCAAGTCCGACGACTATAGGATCGTCTCCACGACCACGGGCCAAAGTTGGCCAGCCGCCGACATGTCCGTCGACTATAGGGTCGTCCCCACGACCCCGGGCCAATGTTGGCCAATCGCCGACATGTTCGACGACTATAGGGTCGTCCCTACGACCCCGGGACTAGATTGGCCCGCCACCGTCATGTCCAACGACTATAGGGTCGTCCCCACGACCCCGGGACTAGTTTGACAAGCCGCCAACATATCCGACGACTATACGGTCGTCCCCACGACCTCGGGACTAGGTCGGCCAGCCGCCGTCATTCCCGACAACTATAGGGTCGTCCCCACGACCCCGGGCCAAAGTTGGCAAGCCGCCGAAATGTCCGACGACTATAGGGTCGTCCCCACAACCCCGGGACCAGATTGGCCCGCCACCGTCAAGTCCGACGACTATAGGATCGTCTCCACGACCACGGGCCAAAGTTGGCCAGCCGCCGACATGTCCGTCGACTATAGGGTCGTCCCCACGACCCCGGGCCAATGTTGGCCAATCGCCGTCATGTCCGACGACTATAGGGTCGTCCCTACGACCCCGGGACTAGATTGGCCCGCCACCGTCATGTCCAACGACTATACGGTCGTCCCCACGACCCCGGGACAAGGTTGGCCCGCCGCCGACTTGTCCGACGACTATAGGGTCGTCCCTACGACCCCGGGACTAGATTGGCCCGCCACCGCCATGTTCAACGACTATAGGGTCGTCCCCACGACCCCGGGACTAGGTTGACAAGCCGCCAACATATCCGACGACTATACGGTCGTCCCCACGACCTCGGGACTAGGTCGGCCAGCCGCCGTCATGTCCGACAACTATAGGGTCGTCCCCACGACCCCGGGCCAAAGTTGGCAAGCCGCCGAAATGTCCGACGACTATAGGGTCGTCCCCACAACCCCGGGACTAGATTGGCCCGCCACCGTCAAGTCCGACGACTATAGGATCGTCTCCACGACCACGGGCCAAAGTTGGCCAGCCGCCGACATGTCCGTCGACTATAGGGTCGTCCCCACGGCCCCGGGCCAATATTGGCCAATCGCCGACATGTCCGACGACTATAGGGTCGTCCCTACGACCCCGGGACTAGATTGGCCCGCCACCGTCATGTCCAACGACTATACGGTCGTCCCCACGACCCCGGGACAAGGTTGGCCCGCCGCCGACTTGTCCGACGACTATAGGGTCGTCCCTACGACCCCGGGACTAGATTGGCCCGCCACCGTCATGTTCAACGACTATAGGGTCGTCCCCACGACCCCGGGACTAGGTTGACAAGCCGCCAACATATCCGACGACTATACGGTCGTCCCCACGACCCCGGGACTAGGCTGACAAGCCGCCAACATGTCCGACGACTATAGGGTCGTCCCGACGACCCCGGGCCAATGTTGGCCAATCGCCAACATGTCCGACGACTATAGAGTCGTCCCTACGACCCCGGCACTATATTGGCCGGCCACCGTCATGTCCAACGACTATAGGGTCGTCCCCACGACCCCGGGACTAGGTTGACAAGCCGCCAACATATCCGACGACTATACGGTCGTCCCCACGACCTCGGGACTAGGTCGGCCAGCCGCCGTCATGTCCGACAACTATAGGGTCGTCCCCACGACCCCGGGCCAAAGTTGGCAAGCCGCCGAAATGTCCGACGACTATAGGGTCGTCCCCACAACCCCGGGACTAGATTGGCCCGCCACCGTCAAGTTCGACGACTATAGGGTCGTCCCCACGACCCCGGGCCAATGTTGGCCAGCCGCCGACATGTCCGTCGACTATAGGGTCGTCCCCACAACCCCGGGACTAGATTGGCCCGCCACCGTCAAGTCCGACGACTATAGGATCGTCTCCACGACCACGGCCCAAAGATGGCCAGCCGCCGACATGTCCAACGACTATTGGGTCGTCCCCACGACCGCGGGCCAAAGTTAGCCAGCCGCCGACATGTCCGACGACTATAGGGTCGTCCCCACGACCCCGGGCCAAAGTTGGCAAGCCGCCGAAATGTCCGACGACTATAGGGTCGTCCCCACGACCGCGGGCCAAAGATGTCCAGCCGCCGTATTGTCCGACGACTATAGGGTCGTCCCCACGACCCCGGGACTAGATTGGCCCGCCACCGTCATGTCCGACGACTATACGGTCGTCCCCACGACCCCGGGACAAGGTTGGCCCGCCGCCGACTTGTCCGACGACTATAGGTTCGTACCCACGACCCCGGGACTAGATTGGCCCGCCACCGTCATGTCCAACGACTATAGGGTCGTCCCCACGACCCCGGGACTAGGTTGACCCGCCGCCGAAATGTCCGACGACTATAGGGTCGTCCCCACGACCGCGAGCCAAGGATGTCCAGCCGCCGTCTTGTCCGACGACTATAGGGTCGTCCCCACGACCCCGGGACTAGGTTGACAAGCCGCCAACATATCCGACGACTATACGGTCGTCCCCACGACCTCGGGACTAGGTCGGCCAGCCGCCGTCATGTCCGACAACTATAGGGTCGTCCCCACGACCCCGGGCCAAAGTTGGCAAGCCGCCGAAATGTCCGACGACTATAGGGTCGTCCCCACAACCCCGGGACTAGATTGGCCCTCCACCGTCAAGTCCGACGACTATAGGATCGTCTCCACGACCACGGGCCAGAGTTGGCCAGCCGCCGACATGTCCGTCGACTATAGGGTCGTCCCCACGACCCCGGGCCAATGTTGGCCAATCGCCGACATGTCCGACGACTATAGGGTCGTCCCTACGACCCCGGGACTAGATTGGCCCGCCACCGTCATGTCCAACGACTATAGGGTCGTCCCCACGACCATGGGCCAAAGTTGCCCAGCCGCCGTAATGTATGTATGTATGTATGTATATTTATTGTTCCCCGTAGGGTTTACAAGAACTTCCGGTCCCTTTCGCCTTTCCTACTTCTTACCCACTTTTACATTTACCATCTCTATTTACATTTTACATTTTTTTTTTTTTTTTTTTTTTACATTCTTACATTTTTTACATTCTTTCATTCTTAGATTCATACATTCTTACATTCTTGCATTCTTGCATTCTTGCATTCTTCCATTCTTCCATTCTTACATTCCTATTATATTTCTTACATTTTTAAGTTATTACATAAATTACATAAATTAGTATTACATAAATTATCACATTTTTACCTTTTATATACTTTTACACTTTTTACATTCCTTTTACATTCTTTTTACATTCTTTTTACATTCTTTTTACATTCTTTTTACATTCTTTTTACATTCTTTTTACATTCTTCTTTGTTTCTTTTCTACACTTTCTAACACCTCTCCACATCTCATTCTGTTTCCTCTAGTCCACGCTCGCCCTGGCTCTCCCACGCTTGCCCTCGCTCGCCTTCGCTCGCCCTCGCTCGCCCGCGCTCGCTTTCGCCTTCTCCCTCTTTCGCCCTCGCTCGTCGTCGCTCGCTTACGCTTGCCCTCGACCCTCTCTCTCTCTCTCTCACTCCCCCGCCCTCTCGTCTTTGACTTATTCTCTATCCTTAATTCTACCTATTCTCACTTATTTAATACTACTTCGCCCTCTCTCTTTCGTCCTTCCGCTCCCGCATCCTCTCTCCTTCTTTCACTCCTTCTTCCTTTCCTCTTCTCTCCACCACCCCTCTCCTGCTCCTTTCCTTTCTACAACTGTTCTCTTTCACCTCTCTTTTATTCGTGTCCTGTCACCCTCTTCCTGCTCCCTCTCCACCCCCTCGCCCTGCCTCGCTCTGTGCTCCTCCAGCTTCCTTATCCAACTCTCCCCCTCCCCTTCTTCTCCTAATATCTTACATACATTCTCTTGCCAGCTGCCTTCTCCCTCGCCTCTACACCTTTCCCATACATGTTCCCATGTCTCCTCTTCACTTCCGCACACTCTGCACATTCTCTCATCTTCATTTTCCCAGTATCGTGCCTCAGCCATTCCGTTCCCCAGTCTATACCTCGTAATTCTTCTCCACCTTTTTTCCCCCCAGCCGTTGTCCAGATATTTCGGTAATCCCTCCCCCCTCACCCACTTATACCATTTATTGTATTTTGAATTACGTATTCTTTCCCATGTCTGCCGCTCTTGCATCTCTCTATCCCTTCTCTCCACTTCATCGTATCCTTCTCTTCCTCTTTTCCTTATCTCCTTCACTTCCTCAATCTCTAACCCTACTTCCTCGAAGAACCCCCTCCTTTCCTCCTCCCACACTGATAACTTCCCACTTCTACCTTCTCTCTTTTTCACTTCTTCCCAGCATTTCCTCGCCCACCCACTCCCTCCCCCTTCTTCTAGTCTTATTTCAAAATTCCACGCCCTTCTACCCGCTGCTGTCCTCATCTTCACCCTCTCTACTTCCTTCCTTGCCATGTACCCTGGCGTCCTCCATTCCACACCTAGCACCCACCTTATATATTTTTCCTGCAGTGACTCTATTGCCCTCCTTTCCCTCCATCCCCATACTTCCACCCCGTAGCTCGCCACCGTCCATACCAACGCATCGAACAACCTTAATCTTCTTCTAACATCCTTCACCCACTTCCTTTCCCCAATTCCCCACACCTGTCTCATCGCCACTGCCGCTTTTCTTGCCCTTTCTTTCACTTGTCCATCCTGCGCTCCATTCCTTTCTATCTCATACCCTAGGTACGTGTATTTTTTCACCTCTTCTATTTCCTTTCCTTTCCATCTCCAGCAAACCTTCTTTTTTCTTCCTCCTCCCTTCGACAGCCTCATTATTTTAGTTTTCTCTACATTTAGTACGAGCCTCTTCCTATCCAAGTATTTCTCTAGTCTTTTAATCATTCCCTGCATCTCCCCTTCATCCTCCGCTAGCAGCACTATGTCATCCGCATACGCTAGTGATCTTATCTTCTCGTCCCCTATTCTTACTCCTCCCCATCCTCCTCTTTCCAGGTCTTCCTCCATGTCCGCCGTTAATATATTAAACAAGTAAGAGCTCAGTGGACATCCTTGTCTTACTCCTCTCGCTGTCCATAGGGTCGTCCCCACAACCCCGGGACTAGATTGGCCCGCCACCGTCAAGTCCGACGACTATAGGATCGTCTCCACGACCACGGGCCAGAGTTGGCCAGCCGCCGACATGTCCGTCGACTATAGGGTCGTCCCCACGACCCCGGGCCAATGTTGGCCAATCGCCGACATGTCCGACGACTATAGGGTCGTCCCTACGACCCCGGGACTAGATTGGCCCGCCACCGTCATGTCCAACGACTATAGGGTCGTCCCCACGACCATGGGCCAAAGTTGCCCAGCCGCCGTAATGTCCAACGACTATTGGGTCGTCCCCACGACCCCGGGACTAGATTGGCCCGCCACCGTCAAGTCCGACGACTATAGGGTCGTCCCCACGACCCCGGGCAAATTTGGCAAGCCGCCGACATATCCGACGACTATAGGGTCGTCCCCACAACCCCGGGACTAGATTGGCCCGCCACCGTCAAGTCCGACGACTATAGGATCGTCTCCACGACCACGGCCCAAAGATGGCCAGCCGCCGACATGTCCAACGACTATTGGGTCGTCCCCACGACCGCGGGCCAAAGTTAGCCAGCCGCCGACATGTCCGACGACTATAGGGTCGTCCCCACGACCCCGGGCCAAAGTTGGCAAGCCGCCGAAATGTCCGACGACTATAGGGTCGTCCCCACGACCGCGGGCCAAAGATGTCCAGCCGCCGTCTTGTCCGACGACTATAGGGTCGTCCCCACGACCCCGGGACTAGATTGGCCCGCCACCGTCATGTCCGACGACTATACGTTCGTCCCCACGACCCCGGGACAAGGTTGGCCCGCCGCCGACTTGTCCGACGACTATAGGTTCGTACCCACGACCCCGGGACTAGATTGGCCCGCCACCGTCATGTCCAACGACTATAGGGTCGTCCCCACGACCCCGGGACTAGGTTGACAAGCCGCCAACATATCCGACGACTATACGGTCGTCCCCACGACCTCGGGACTAGGTCGGCCAGCCGCCGTCATGTCCGACAACTATAGGGTCGTCCCCACGACCCCGGGCCAAAGTTGGCAAGCCGCCGAAATTTCCGACGACTATAGGGTCGTCCCCACAACCCCGCGACTAGATTGGCCCGCCACCGTCAAGTCCGACGACTATAGGGTCGTCCCCACGACCCCGGGCCAATGTTGGCCAGCCGCCGACATGTCCGTCGACTATAGGGTCGTCCCCACGACCCCGGGCCAATGTTGGCCAATCGCCGACATGTCCGACGACTATAGGGTCGTCCCTACGACCCCGGGACTAGATTGGCCCGCCACCGTCATGTCTATCGACTATAGGGTCGTCCCCACGACCATGGGCCAAAGTTGCCCAGCCGCCGTAATGTCCAACGACTATTGGGTCGTCCCCACGACCCCCGGACTAGATTGGCCCGCCACCGTCAAGTCCGACGACTATAGGGTCGTCCCCACGACCCCGGGCAAATTTGGCAAGCCGCCGACATATCCGACGACTATAGGGTCGTCCCCACAACCCCGCGACTAGATTGGCCCGCCACCGTCAAGTTCGACGACTATAGGATCGTCTCCACGACCACGGCCCAAAGATGGCCAGCCGCCGACATGTCCAACGACTATTGGGTCGTCCCCACGACCGCGGGCCAAAGTTAGCCAGCCGCCGACATGTCCGACGACTATAGGGTCGTCCCCACGACCCCGGGCCAAAGTTGGCAAGCCGCCGAAATGTCCGACGACTATAGGGTCGTCCCCACGACCGCGGGCCAAAGATGTCCAGCCGCCGTCTTGTCCGACGACTATAGGGTCGTCCCCACGACCCCGGGACTAGATTGGCCCGCCACCGTCATGTCCGACGACTATACGGTCGTCCCCACGACCCCGGGACAAGGTTGGCCCGCCGCCGACTTGTCCGACGACTATAGGTTCGTACCCACGACCCCGGGACTAGATTGGCCCGCCACCGTCATGTCCAACGACTATACGGTCGTCCCCACGACCCCGGGACTAGGTTGACAAGCCGCCGAAATGTCCGACGACTATAGGGTCGTCCCCACGACCGCGAGCCAAGGATGTCCAGCCGCCGTCTTGTCCGACGACTATAGGGTCGTACCCACGACCCCGGGACTAGATTGGCCCGCCACCCTCATGTCCAACGACTATAGGGTCGTCCCCACGACCCCGGGTCTAGGTTGACAAGCCGCCGAAATGTCCGACGACTATAGGGTCGTCCCCACAACCCCGGGCCAAAGTTGGCATGCCGCCGAAATGTCCGACGACTATATGGTCGTCCCCACGACCGCGGGCCAAAGATGTCCAGCCGCCGTCATGTCCAACGACTATAGGGTCGTCCCCACGACCCCGGGACTAGGTTGACAAGCCGCCGAAATGTCCGACGACTATAGGGTCGTCCCCACGACCGCGAGCCAAGGATGTCCAGCCGCCGTCTTGTCCGACGACTATAGGGTCGTCCCCATGACCCCGGGACTAGATTGGCCCGCCACCGTCATGTCCGACGACTATAGGGTCGTCTCCACGACCCCGGGACAAGGTTGGCCCGCCGCCGACTTGTCCGACGACTATAGGGTCGTACCCACGACCCCGGATCTAGGCTGACAAGCCGCCAACATATCCGAAGACTATAGAGTCGTCCCCACGACCCCGGGCCAATGTTGGCCAATCGCCAACATGTCCGACGACTATAGGGTCGTCCGTACGACCCCGGGAATAGATTGGCCCGCCACCGTCATGTCCGACGACAATAGGGTCGTCCCCACGACCCCGGGTCTAGGATGGCCAGCCGCCGACATGTCCGACGACTATAGAGTCGTCCCCACGACACCGGGCCAAAGTTGGCCAGCCGCTGACATGTCCAACGACTATAGGGTCGTCCCCACGACCACGGGCCAAAGTTGGCCAGCCGCCGACATGTCCGACGACTATTGGATCGTCCCCACGACCACGGGCCAAAGTTGGCCAGCCGCCGACATGTCCGACGACTATAGGGTCGTCCCCACGACTCCGGGACTAGATTGGTCCGCCACCGTCATGTCCGACGACTATAGGGTCGTCCCCACGACCCCGGGACTAGGTTGACAAGCCGCCGAAATGTCCGACGACTATAGGGTCGTCCCCACGACCGCGAGCCAAGGATGTCCAGCCGCCGTCTTGTCCGACGACTATAGGGTCGTCCCCATGACCCCGGGACTAGATTGGCCCGCCACCGTCATGTCCGACGACTATAGGGCCGTCTCCACGACCCCGGGACTAGGTTGGCCCGCCGCCGACTTGTCCGACGACTATAGGGTCGTCCCCACGACTCCGGGACTAGATTGGTCCGCCACCGTCATGTCCGACGACTATAGGGTCGTCCCCACGACCCCGGGACTAGATTGGTCCGCCACCGTCATGTCCGACGACTATAGGGTCGTCCCCACGACCCCGGGCCAAAGTTGGCAACCGCCGAAATGTCCGACGACTGTAGGGTCGTCCCCACGACCCCGGGCCAATGTTGGCCAATCGCCGACATGTCCGACGACTATAGGGTCGTCCCTACGACCCCGGGACTAGGTTGGCCCGCCACCGTCATGTCCAACGACTATAGGGTCGTCCCCACGACCATGGGCCAAAGTTGGCCAGCCGCCGTAATGTCCGACGACTATTGGGTCGTCCCCACGACCCCGGGACTAGATTGGTCCGCCACCGTCATGTCCGACGACTATAGGGTCGTCCCCACGACCCCGGGCCAAAGTTGGCAAGCCGCCGAAATGTCCGACGACTATAGGGTCGTCCCCACAACCCCGGGACTAGATTGGCCCGCCACCGTCAAGTCCGACGACTATAGGATCGTCTCCACGACCACGGGCCAGAGTTGGCCAGCCGCCGACATGTCCGTCGACTATAGGGTCGTCCCCACGACCCCGGGCCAATGTTGGCCAATCGCCGACATGTCCGACGACTATAGGGTCGTCCCTACGACCCCGGGACTAGATTGGCCCGCCACCGTCATGTCCAACGACTATAGGGTCGTCCCCACGACCATGGGCCAAAGTTGCCCAGCCGCCGTAATGTATGTATGTATGTATGTATATTTATTGTTCCCCGTAGGGTTTACAAGAACTTCCGGTCCCTTTCGCCTTTCCTACTTCTTACCCACTTTTACATTTACCATCTCTATTTACATTTTACATTTTTTTTTTTTTTTTTTTTTTACATTCTTACATTTTTTACATTCTTTCATTCTTAGATTCATACATTCTTACATTCTTGCATTCTTGCATTCTTGCATTCTTCCATTCTTCCATTCTTACATTCCTATTATATTTCTTACATTTTTAAGTTATTACATAAATTACATAAATTAGTATTACATAAATTATCACATTTTTACCTTTTATATACTTTTACACTTTTTACATTCCTTTTACATTCTTTTTACATTCTTTTTACATTCTTTTTACATTCTTTTTACATTCTTTTTACATTCTTTTTACATTCTTCTTTGTTTCTTTTCTACACTTTCTAACACCTCTCCACATCTCATTCTGTTTCCTCTAGTCCACGCTCGCCCTGGCTCTCCCACGCTTGCCCTCGCTCGCCTTCGCTCGCCCTCGCTCGCCCGCGCTCGCTTTCGCCTTCTCCCTCTTTCGCCCTCGCTCGTCGTCGCTCGCTTACGCTTGCCCTCGACCCTCTCTCTCTCTCTCTCACTCCCCCGCCCTCTCGTCTTTGACTTATTCTCTATCCTTAATTCTACCTATTCTCACTTATTTAATACTACTTCGCCCTCTCTCTTTCGTCCTTCCGCTCCCGCATCCTCTCTCCTTCTTTCACTCCTTCTTCCTTTCCTCTTCTCTCCACCACCCCTCTCCTGCTCCTTTCCTTTCTACAACTGTTCTCTTTCACCTCTCTTTTATTCGTGTCCTGTCACCCTCTTCCTGCTCCCTCTCCACCCCCTCGCCCTGCCTCGCTCTGTGCTCCTCCAGCTTCCTTATCCAACTCTCCCCCTCCCCTTCTTCTCCTAATATCTTACATACATTCTCTTGCCAGCTGCCTTCTCCCTCGCCTCTACACCTTTCCCATACATGTTCCCATGTCTCCTCTTCACTTCCGCACACTCTGCACATTCTCTCATCTTCATTTTCCCAGTATCGTGCCTCAGCCATTCCGTTCCCCAGTCTATACCTCGTAATTCTTCTCCACCTTTTTTCCCCCCAGCCGTTGTCCAGATATTTCGGTAATCCCTCCCCCCTCACCCACTTATACCATTTATTGTATTTTGAATTACGTATTCTTTCCCATGTCTGCCGCTCTTGCATCTCTCTATCCCTTCTCTCCACTTCATCGTATCCTTCTCTTCCTCTTTTCCTTATCTCCTTCACTTCCTCAATCTCTAACCCTACTTCCTCGAAGAACCCCCTCCTTTCCTCCTCCCACACTGATAACTTCCCACTTCTACCTTCTCTCTTTTTCACTTCTTCCCAGCATTTCCTCGCCCACCCACTCCCTCCCCCTTCTTCTAGTCTTATTTCAAAATTCCACGCCCTTCTACCCGCTGCTGTCCTCATCTTCACCCTCTCTACTTCCTTCCTTGCCATGTACCCTGGCGTCCTCCATTCCACACCTAGCACCCACCTTATATATTTTTCCTGCAGTGACTCTATTGCCCTCCTTTCCCTCCATCCCCATACTTCCACCCCGTAGCTCGCCACCGTCCATACCAACGCATCGAACAACCTTAATCTTCTTCTAACATCCTTCACCCACTTCCTTTCCCCAATTCCCCACACCTGTCTCATCGCCACTGCCGCTTTTCTTGCCCTTTCTTTCACTTGTCCATCCTGCGCTCCATTCCTTTCTATCTCATACCCTAGGTACGTGTATTTTTTCACCTCTTCTATTTCCTTTCCTTTCCATCTCCAGCAAACCTTCTTTTTTCTTCCTCCTCCCTTCGACAGCCTCATTATTTTAGTTTTCTCTACATTTAGTACGAGCCTCTTCCTATCCAAGTATTTCTCTAGTCTTTTAATCATTCCCTGCATCTCCCCTTCATCCTCCGCTAGCAGCACTATGTCATCCGCATACGCTAGTGATCTTATCTTCTCGTCCCCTATTCTTACTCCTCCCCATCCTCCTCTTTCCAGGTCTTCCTCCATGTCCGCCGTTAATATATTAAACAAGTAAGAGCTCAGTGGACATCCTTGTCTTACTCCTCTCGCTGTCCATAGGGTCGTCCCCACAACCCCGGGACTAGATTGGCCCGCCACCGTCAAGTCCGACGACTATAGGATCGTCTCCACGACCACGGGCCAGAGTTGGCCAGCCGCCGACATGTCCGTCGACTATAGGGTCGTCCCCACGACCCCGGGCCAATGTTGGCCAATCGCCGACATGTCCGACGACTATAGGGTCGTCCCTACGACCCCGGGACTAGATTGGCCCGCCACCGTCATGTCCAACGACTATAGGGTCGTCCCCACGACCATGGGCCAAAGTTGCCCAGCCGCCGTAATGTCCAACGACTATTGGGTCGTCCCCACGACCCCGGGACTAGATTGGCCCGCCACCGTCAAGTCCGACGACTATAGGGTCGTCCCCACGACCCCGGGCAAATTTGGCAAGCCGCCGACATATCCGACGACTATAGGGTCGTCCCCACAACCCCGGGACTAGATTGGCCCGCCACCGTCAAGTCCGACGACTATAGGATCGTCTCCACGACCACGGCCCAAAGATGGCCAGCCGCCGACATGTCCAACGACTATTGGGTCGTCCCCACGACCGCGGGCCAAAGTTAGCCAGCCGCCGACATGTCCGACGACTATAGGGTCGTCCCCACGACCCCGGGCCAAAGTTGGCAAGCCGCCGAAATGTCCGACGACTATAGGGTCGTCCCCACGACCGCGGGCCAAAGATGTCCAGCCGCCGTCTTGTCCGACGACTATAGGGTCGTCCCCACGACCCCGGGACTAGATTGGCCCGCCACCGTCATGTCCGACGACTATACGTTCGTCCCCACGACCCCGGGACAAGGTTGGCCCGCCGCCGACTTGTCCGACGACTATAGGTTCGTACCCACGACCCCGGGACTAGATTGGCCCGCCACCGTCATGTCCAACGACTATAGGGTCGTCCCCACGACCCCGGGACTAGGTTGACAAGCCGCCAACATATCCGACGACTATACGGTCGTCCCCACGACCTCGGGACTAGGTCGGCCAGCCGCCGTCATGTCCGACAACTATAGGGTCGTCCCCACGACCCCGGGCCAAAGTTGGCAAGCCGCCGAAATTTCCGACGACTATAGGGTCGTCCCCACAACCCCGCGACTAGATTGGCCCGCCACCGTCAAGTCCGACGACTATAGGGTCGTCCCCACGACCCCGGGCCAATGTTGGCCAGCCGCCGACATGTCCGTCGACTATAGGGTCGTCCCCACGACCCCGGGCCAATGTTGGCCAATCGCCGACATGTCCGACGACTATAGGGTCGTCCCTACGACCCCGGGACTAGATTGGCCCGCCACCGTCATGTCTATCGACTATAGGGTCGTCCCCACGACCATGGGCCAAAGTTGCCCAGCCGCCGTAATGTCCAACGACTATTGGGTCGTCCCCACGACCCCCGGACTAGATTGGCCCGCCACCGTCAAGTCCGACGACTATAGGGTCGTCCCCACGACCCCGGGCAAATTTGGCAAGCCGCCGACATATCCGACGACTATAGGGTCGTCCCCACAACCCCGCGACTAGATTGGCCCGCCACCGTCAAGTTCGACGACTATAGGATCGTCTCCACGACCACGGCCCAAAGATGGCCAGCCGCCGACATGTCCAACGACTATTGGGTCGTCCCCACGACCGCGGGCCAAAGTTAGCCAGCCGCCGACATGTCCGACGACTATAGGGTCGTCCCCACGACCCCGGGCCAAAGTTGGCAAGCCGCCGAAATGTCCGACGACTATAGGGTCGTCCCCACGACCGCGGGCCAAAGATGTCCAGCCGCCGTCTTGTCCGACGACTATAGGGTCGTCCCCACGACCCCGGGACTAGATTGGCCCGCCACCGTCATGTCCGACGACTATACGGTCGTCCCCACGACCCCGGGACAAGGTTGGCCCGCCGCCGACTTGTCCGACGACTATAGGTTCGTACCCACGACCCCGGGACTAGATTGGCCCGCCACCGTCATGTCCAACGACTATACGGTCGTCCCCACGACCCCGGGACTAGGTTGACAAGCCGCCGAAATGTCCGACGACTATAGGGTCGTCCCCACGACCGCGAGCCAAGGATGTCCAGCCGCCGTCTTGTCCGACGACTATAGGGTCGTACCCACGACCCCGGGACTAGATTGGCCCGCCACCCTCATGTCCAACGACTATAGGGTCGTCCCCACGACCCCGGGTCTAGGTTGACAAGCCGCCGAAATGTCCGACGACTATAGGGTCGTCCCCACAACCCCGGGCCAAAGTTGGCATGCCGCCGAAATGTCCGACGACTATATGGTCGTCCCCACGACCGCGGGCCAAAGATGTCCAGCCGCCGTCATGTCCAACGACTATAGGGTCGTCCCCACGACCCCGGGACTAGGTTGACAAGCCGCCGAAATGTCCGACGACTATAGGGTCGTCCCCACGACCGCGAGCCAAGGATGTCCAGCCGCCGTCTTGTCCGACGACTATAGGGTCGTCCCCATGACCCCGGGACTAGATTGGCCCGCCACCGTCATGTCCGACGACTATAGGGTCGTCTCCACGACCCCGGGACAAGGTTGGCCCGCCGCCGACTTGTCCGACGACTATAGGGTCGTACCCACGACCCCGGATCTAGGCTGACAAGCCGCCAACATATCCGAAGACTATAGAGTCGTCCCCACGACCCCGGGCCAATGTTGGCCAATCGCCAACATGTCCGACGACTATAGGGTCGTCCGTACGACCCCGGGAATAGATTGGCCCGCCACCGTCATGTCCGACGACAATAGGGTCGTCCCCACGACCCCGGGTCTAGGATGGCCAGCCGCCGACATGTCCGACGACTATAGAGTCGTCCCCACGACACCGGGCCAAAGTTGGCCAGCCGCTGACATGTCCAACGACTATAGGGTCGTCCCCACGACCACGGGCCAAAGTTGGCCAGCCGCCGACATGTCCGACGACTATTGGATCGTCCCCACGACCACGGGCCAAAGTTGGCCAGCCGCCGACATGTCCGACGACTATAGGGTCGTCCCCACGACTCCGGGACTAGATTGGTCCGCCACCGTCATGTCCGACGACTATAGGGTCGTCCCCACGACCCCGGGACTAGGTTGACAAGCCGCCGAAATGTCCGACGACTATAGGGTCGTCCCCACGACCGCGAGCCAAGGATGTCCAGCCGCCGTCTTGTCCGACGACTATAGGGTCGTCCCCATGACCCCGGGACTAGATTGGCCCGCCACCGTCATGTCCGACGACTATAGGGCCGTCTCCACGACCCCGGGACTAGGTTGGCCCGCCGCCGACTTGTCCGACGACTATAGGGTCGTCCCCACGACTCCGGGACTAGATTGGTCCGCCACCGTCATGTCCGACGACTATAGGGTCGTCCCCACGACCCCGGGACTAGATTGGTCCGCCACCGTCATGTCCGACGACTATAGGGTCGTCCCCACGACCCCGGGCCAAAGTTGGCAACCGCCGAAATGTCCGACGACTGTAGGGTCGTCCCCACGACCCCGGGCCAATGTTGGCCAATCGCCGACATGTCCGACGACTATAGGGTCGTCCCTACGACCCCGGGACTAGGTTGGCCCGCCACCGTCATGTCCAACGACTATAGGGTCGTCCCCACGACCATGGGCCAAAGTTGGCCAGCCGCCGTAATGTCCGACGACTATTGGGTCGTCCCCACGACCCCGGGACTAGATTGGTCCGCCACCGTCATGTCCGACGACTATAGGGTCGTCCCCACGACCCCGGGACTAGATTGGCCCGCCACCGTCCAGTCCGACGACTATAGGATCGTCTCCACGACCACGGCCCAAAGTTGGCCAGCTGCCGATATGTCCAACGACTATTGGGTCGTCCCCACGACCACGGGCCAAAGTTAGCCAGCCGCAGACATGTCCGACGACTATAGGGTCGTCCCCACGACCCCGAGCCAAAGTTGGCAAGCCGCCGAAATGTCCGACGACTATAGGGTCGTCCCCACGACCGCGGGCCAAAGATGTCCAGCCGCCGTCTTGCCCGACGACTATAGGGTCGTCCCCACGACCCCGGGACTAGATTGGCCCGCCACCGTCATGTCCGACGACTATGCGGTCGTCCCCACGACCCCGGGACAAGGTTGGCCCGCCGCCGACTTGTCCGACGACTATAGGTTCGTACCCACGACCCCGGGACTCTATTGGCCCGCCACCGCCATGTCCAACGACTATAGGGTCGTCCCCACGACCCCGGGCAAATTTGGCAAGCCGCCGACATATCCGACATGTATAGGGTCGTCCCCACGACCCCGGGACTAGATTGGCCCGCGACCGTCATGTCCGACGACTATACGGTCGGCCCCATGACCCCGGGACAAGGTTGGCCCGCCGCCGACTTGTCCGACGACTATAGGGTCGTCCCTACGACCCCGGGACTAGATTGGCCCGCCACCGTCATGTTCAACGACTATAGGGTCGTCCCCACGACCCCGGGACTAGGTTGACAAGCCGCCAACATATCCGACGACTATACGGTCGCCCCCACGACCCCGGGACTAGGCTGACAAGCCGCCAACATATCCGACGACTATACGGTCGCCCCCACGACCCCGGGACTAGGCTGACAAGCCGCCGACATATCCGACAAGTATAGGGTCGTCCCCACGACCCCGGGACTAGGTTGACAAGCCGCCCACATGTCCGGCGACTATAGGGTCGTCCCCACGACCCCGGGCCAAAGTTGGCCAGCCTCCGTAATGTCCAACGACTATACGGTCGTCCCCACGACCCCGGGCAAATTTGGCAAGCCGCCGACATATCCGACATGTATAGGGTCGTCCCCACGACCCCGGGACTAGATTGGCCCGCGACCGTCATGTCCGACGACTATACGGTCGGCCCCATGACCCCGGGACAAGGTTGGCCCGCCGCCGACTTGTCCGACGACTATAGGGTCGTCCCTACGACCCCGGGACTAGATTGGCCCGCCACCGTCATGTTCAACGACTATAGGGTCGTCCCCACGACCCCGGGACTAGGTTGACAAGCCGCCAACATATCCGACGACTATACGGTCGCCCCCACGACCCCGGGACTAG
This sequence comes from Andrena praecox, assembly GCA_963932275.1. Lineage (NCBI taxonomy): Eukaryota > Metazoa > Arthropoda > Insecta > Hymenoptera > Andrenidae > Andrena > Andrena praecox. The sequence goes on from CAWVQO010000569.1 coordinate 1,324,791, forward strand.
GCTGACAAGCCGCCGACATATCCGACAAGTATAGGGTCGTCTCCACGACCCCGGGACTAGATTGGCCCCCCACCGTCATGTCCGACGACTATACGGTCGTCCCCATGACCCCGGGACAAGGTTGGCCCGCCGCCGACTTGTCCGACGACTATAGGGTCGTCCCTACGACCCCGGCACTAGATTGGCCGGCCACCGTCATGTCCAACGACTATAGGGTCGTCCCCACGACCCCGGGACTAGGTTGACAAGCCGCCAACATATCCGACGACTATACGGTCGTCCCGACGACCTCGGGACTAGGTAGGCCAGCCGCCGTCATGTCCGACAACTATAGGGTCGTCCCCACGACCCCGGGCCAAAGTTGGCAAGCCGCCGAAATGTCCGACGACTATAGGGTCGTCCCCACGACCGCGGGCCAAAGATGTCCAGCCGCCGTCTTGTCCGACGACTATAGGGTCGTCCCCACGACCCCGGGACTAGATTGGCCCGCCACCGTCATGTCCGACGACTATACGGTCGTCCCCATGACCCCGGGACAAGGTTGGCCCGCCGCCGACTTGTCCGACGACTATAGGGTCGTCCCCACGACCCCGGGACTAGATTGGCCCGCCGCCGTCATGTCCGACAACTATAGGGTCGTCCCCACGACCCCGGGCCAAAGTTGGCAAGCCGCCGAAATGTCCGACGACTATAGGGTCGTCCCCACGACCCCGGGCCAATGTTGGCCAATCGCCGACATGTCCGACGACTATAGGGTCGTCCCTACGACCCCGGGACTAGATTGGCCCGCCACCGTCATGTCCAACGACTATAGGGTCGTCCCCACGACCATGGGCCAAAGTTGCCCAGCCGCCGTAATGTCCAACGACTATTGGGTCGTCCCCACGACCCCGGGACTAGATTGGCCCGCCACCGTCAAGTCCGACGACTATAGGGTCGTCCCCACGACCGCGGGCAAATTTGGCAAGCCGCCGACATATCCGACGACTATAGGGTCGTCCCCACAACCCCGGGACTAGATTGGCCCGCCACCGTCAAGTCCGACGACTATAGGATCGTCTCCACGACCACGGCCCAAAGATGGCCAGCCGCCGACATGTCCAACGACTATTGGGTCGTCCCCACGACCGCGGGCCAAAGTTAGCCAGCCGCCGACATGTCCGACGACTATAGGGTCGTCCCCACGACCCCGGGCCAAAGTTGGCAAGCCGCCGAAATGTCCGACGACTATAGGGTCGTCCCCACGACCGCGGGGCAAAGATGTCCAGCCGCCGTCTTGTCCGACGACTATAGGGTCGTCCCCACGACCCCGGGACTAGATTGGCCCGCCACCGTCATGTCCGACGACTATACGGTCGTCCCCATGACCCCGGGACAAGGTTGGCCCGCCGCCGACTTGTCCGACGACTATAGGGTCGTCCCTACGACCCCGGGACTAGATTGGCCCGCCACCGTCAAGTCCGACGACTATAGGGTCGTCCCCACGACCCCGGGCAAATTTGGCAAGCCGCCGACATATCCGACAAGTATAGGGTCGTCCCCACAACCCCGGGACTAGATTGGCCCGCCACCGTCAAGTCCGACGACTATAGGATCGTCTCCACGACCACGGCCCAAAGTTGGCCAGCCGCCGACATGTCCAACGACTATTGGGTCGTCCCCACGACCACGGGCCAAAGTTAGCCAGCCGCGGGCATGTCCGACGACTATAGGGTCGTCCCCACGACCCTGGGACTAGATTGGCCCGCCACCGTCATGTCCGACGACTATACGGTCGTCCCCATGACCCCGGGACAAGGTTGGCCCGCCGCCGACTTGTCCGACGACTATAGGGTCGTCCCTACGACCCCGAGACTAGATTGGCCCGCCACCGTCATGTTCAACGACTATAGGGTCGTCCCCACGACCCCGGGACTAGGTTGACAAGCCGCCAACATATCCGACGACTATACGGTCGCCCCCACGACCCCGGGACTAGGCTGACAAGCCGCCAACATGTCCGACGACCCCGGGCCAATGTTGGCCAATCGCCAACATGTCCGACGACTATAGGGTCGTCCCTACGACCCCGGCACTAGATTGGCCGGCCACCGTCATGTCCAACGACTATAGGGTCGTCCCCACGACCCCGGGACTAGGTTGACAAGCCGCCAACATATCCGACGACTATACGGTCGTCCCCACGACCTCGGGACTAGGTCGGCCAGCCGCCGTCATGTCCGACAACTATAGGGTCGTCCCCACGACCCCGGGCCAAAGTTGGCAACCGCCGAAATGTCCGACGACTGTAGGGTCGTCCCCACGACCCCGGGCCAATGTTGGCCAATCGCCGACATGTCCGACGACTATAGGGTCGTCCCTACGACCCCGGGACTAGGTTGGCCCGCCACCGTCATGTCCAACGACTATAGGGTCGTCCCCACGACCATGGGCCAAAGTTGGCCAGCCGCCGTAATGTCCAACGACTATTGGGTCGTCCCCACGACCCCGGGACTAGATTGGCCCGCCACCGTCAAGTCCGACGACTATAGGGTCGTCCCCACGACCCCGGGCAAATTTGGCACGCCGCCGACATGTCCGACGACTGTAGGGTCGTCCCCACGACCCCGGGACTAGATTGGTCCGCCACCGTCATGTCCGACGACTGTAGGGTCGTCCCTACGACCCCTAGACTAGATTGGCCCGCCACCGTCATGTCCGACGACTATAGGGTCGTCCCCACGGCCCCGGGCAAATTTGGCAAGCCGCCGACATGTCCGACGACTATTGGGTCGTCCCCACGACCCCGGGACTAGATTGGTCCGCCACCGTCATGTCCGACGACAATAGGGTCGTCCCCACGACCCCGGGACTAGATTGGCCCGCCACCGTCCAGTCCGACGACTATAGGATCGTCTCCACGACCACGGCCCAAAGTTGGCCTGCTGCCGATATGTCCAACGACTATTGGGTCGTCCCCACGACCACGGGCCAAAGTTAGCCAGCCGCAGACATGTCCGACGACTATAGGGTCGTCCCCACGACCCCGGGCCAAAGTTGGCCAGCCTCCGTAATGTCCAACGACTATTGGGTCGTCCCCACGACCCCGGGACTAGATTGGCCCGCCACCGTCAAGTCCGACGACTATAGGGTCGTCCCCACGACCCCGGGCAAATTTGGCAAGCCGCCGACATATCCGACAAGTATAGGGTCGTCCCCACGACCCCGGGACTAGATTGGCCCGCCACCGTCATGTCCGACGACTATACGGTCGTCCCCATGACCCCGGGACAAGGTTGGCCTGCTGCCGATATGTCCAACGACTATTGGGTCGTCCCCACGACCCCGGGCCAATGTTGGCCAATCGCCGACATGTCCGACGACTATAGGGTCGTCCCTACGACCCCTAGACTAGATTGGCCCGCCACCGTCAAGTCCGACGACTATAGGGTCGTCCCCACGACCCCGGGCAAATTTGGCAAGCCGCCGACATGTCCGACGACTATTGGGTCGTCCCCACGACCCCGGGACTAGATTGGTCCGCCACCGTCATGTCCGACGACTATAGTGTCGTCCCCACGGCCCCGGGCAAATTTGGCAAGCCGCCGACATGTCCGACGACTATTGGGTCGTCCCCACGACCCCGGGACTAGATTGGTCCGCCACCGTCATGTCCGACGACAATAGGGTCGTCCCCACGACCCCGGGACTAGATTGGCCCGCCACCGTCCAGTCCGACGACTATAGGATCGTCTCCACGACCACGGCCCAAAGTTGGCCTGCTGCCGATATGTCCAACGACTATTGGGTCGTCCCCACGACCACGGGCCAAAGTTAGCCAGCCGCAGACATGTCCGACGACTATAGGGTCGTCCCCACGACCCCGGGCCAAAGTTGGCCAGCCGCCGTAATGTCCAACGACTATTGGGTCGTCCCCACGACCCCGGGACTAGATTGGCCCGCCACCGTCAAGTCCGACGACTATAGGGTCGTGCCCACGACCCCGGGCAAATTTGGCAAGCCGCCGACATATCCGACGACTATAGGGTCGTCCCCACGACCCCGGGACTAGATTGGCCCGCCACCGTCATGTCCGACGACTATAGGGTCGTCCCCACGACCCCAGGACTAGATTGGCCCGCCACCGTCATGTCCGACGACTATAGGGTCGTCCCCATGACCTCGGGACTAGGTCGGCCAGCCGCCGTCATGTCCGACAACTATAGGGTCGTCCCCACGACCCCGGGCCAAAGTTGGCAAGCCGCCGAAATGTCCGACGACTATAGGGTCGTCCCCACAACCCCGCGACTAGATTGGCCCGCCACCGTCAAGTCCGACGACTATAGGATCGTCTCCACGACCACGGGCCAAAGTTGGCCAGCCGCCGACATGTCCGACGACTATAGGGTCGGCCCTACGACCCCGGGACTAGATTGGCCCGCCACCGTCATGTCCAACGACTATAGGGTCGTCCCCACGACCATGGGCCAAAGTTGCCCAGCCGCCGTAATGTCCAACGACTATTGGGTCGTCCCCACGACCCCGGGACTAGATTGGCCCGCCACCGTCAAGTCTGACGACTATAGGGTCGTGCCCACGACCCCGGGCAAATTTGGCAAGCCGCCGACATATCCGACGACTATAGGGTTGTCCCCACAACCCCGGGACTAGATTGGCCCGCCACCGTCAAGTCCGACGACTATAGGATCGTCTCCACGACCACGGCCCAAAGATGGCCAGCCGCCGACATGTCCAACGACTATTGGGTCGTCCCCACGACCGCGGGCCAAAGTTAGCCAGCCGCCGACATGTCCGACGACTATTGGGTCGTCCCCACGACCCCGGGACTAGATTGGTCCGCCACCGTCATGTCCGACGACTATAGGGTCGTCCCCACGACCCCGGGACTAGATTGGTCCGCCACCGTCATGTCCAACGACTATAGGGTCGTCCCCACGACCCCGGGCCAAAGTTGGCATGCCGCCGAAATGTCCGACGACTATAGGGTCGTCCCCACGACCCGGGACTAGACTGGCCCGCCACCGTCATGTCCGACGACTATAGGGTCATCCCCACGACCCCGGGACTAGGTTGGCAAGCCGCCGAAATGTCCGACGACTGTAGGGTCGTCCCCACGACCTCGGGACTAGTTTGGCCAGCCGCCGACATGTCCGACGACTATAGGGTCGTCCCCACGACCCCGGGCCAATGTTGGCCAATCGCCGACATGTCCGACGACTATAGGGTCGTCCCCACGACCGCGAGCCAAGGATATCCAGCCGCCGTCTTGTCCGACGACTATAGGGTCGTCCCTACGACCCCGGGACTAGATTGGCCCGCCACCGTCATGTCCAACGACTATAGGGTCGTCCCCACGACCCCGGGCCAAAGTTGGCATGCCGCCGAAATGTCCGACGACTATAGGGTCGTCCCCACGACCCCGGGCCAAAGTTGGCAAGCCGCCGAAATGTCCGACGACTATAGGGTCGTCCCCACGACCCCGGGACTAGATTGGCCCGCCAGCGACAAGTCCGACGACTATAGGGTCGTCCCCACGACCTCGGGACTAGGTTGGCCAGCCGCAGACATGTCCGACGACTATAGGGTCGTCCCCACGACCCCGGGCCAAAGTTGGACAGCCAGCGACTTGTCCGACGACTATAGGGTCGTCCCCACGACCACGGGCCAAAGTTGGCCAGCCGCCGGCTTGTCCGACGATTATAGGGTCGTCCCCACGACCCCGGGACTAGGTTGGCCCGCCGCCGACTTGTCCGACGACTATAGGGTCGTCCCCACGACCCCGGGACTAGGTTGGCTCGCCGCCGACTTGTCCGACGACTATAGGGTCGTCCCCACGACCCCGGGCCAAAGTTGGCCAGCCGCCGACATGTCCGACGACTATAGGGTCGTCCCCCGACCCGGGACTAGAGTGGCCCGCCACCGTCATGTCCGACGACTATATGGTCGTCCCCACGACCACGGACCAATGTAGGCCAGCCGCTGACTTGTCCGACGACTATAGGGTCGTCCCCATGACCGCGGGACTAGATTGGCTCGCCGCCGACTTGTCCGACGACTGTAGGGTCGTCCCTACGACCCCGGGACTAGATTGGCCCGCCACCGTCATTTCCGACGACTATAGGGTCGTCCCCACAACCACGGGCCAAAGTTGGCCTGCCGCCGACTTGTCCGACGACTATAGGGTCGTCCCCATGACCCGGGACTAGACTGGCCCGCCACCGTCATGTCCGACGACTATAGGGTCGTCCCCACGACCCCGCGACTAGATTGGCCCGCCACCGTCAAGTCCGACGACTATAGGATCGTCTCCACGACCACGGCCCAAAGTTGGCCAGCCGCCGACATGTCCAACGACTATTGGGTCGTCCCCACGACCACGGGCCAAAGTTAGCCAGCCGCCGACGTGTCCGACGACTATAGGGACGTCCCCACGACCCCGGGCCAAAGTTGGCACGCCGCCGAAATGTCCGACGACTATAGGGTCGTCCCCACAACCCCGGGACTAGATTGGCCCGCCACCGTCAAGTCCGACGACTATAGGATCGTCACCACGACAACGGGCCAAAGTTGGCCTGCCGCCGACATGTTCGTCGACTATAGGGTCGTCCCCACGACCCCGGGCCAATGTTGGCCAATCGCCGACATGTCCGACGACTATAGGGTCGTACCTACGACCCCGGGACTAGATTGGCCCGCCACCGTCATGTCCAACGACTATAGGGTCGTCCCCACGACCATGGGCCAAAGTTGGCCAGCCGCCGTAATGTCCAACGACTATTGGGTCGTCCCCACGACCCCGGGACTAGATTGGCCCTCCACCGTCAAGTCCGACGACTATAGGGTCGTCCCCACGACCCCCGGCAAATTTGGCAAGCCGCCGACATATCCGACGACTATAGGGTCGTCCCCACATACCCGGGACTAGATTGGCCCGCCACCGTCAAGTCCGACGACTATAGGATCGTCTCCACGACCACGGCCCAAAGTTGGCCAGCCGCCGACATGTCCAACGACTATTGGGTCGTCCCCACGACCGCGGGCCAAAGTTAGCCAGCCGCCGACATGTCCGACGACTATAGGGTCGTCCCCACGACCCCGGGCCAAAGTTGGCAAGCCGCCGAAATGTCCGACGACTATAGGGTCGTCCCCACGACCGCGGGCCAAAGATGTCCAGCCGCCGTCTTGTCCGACGACTATAGGGTCGTTCCCACGACCCCGGGACTAGATTGGCCCGCCACCGTCATGTCCAACGACTATAGGGTCGTCCCCACGTCCCCGGGACTAGGTTGACAAGCCGCCGCAATGTCCGACGACTATAGGGTCGTCCCCACGACCGCGAGCCAAGGATGTCCAGCCGCCGTCTTGTCCGACGACTATAGGGTCGTCCCCACGACCCCGGGCCAATGTTGGCCAATCGCCAACATGTCCGACGACTATAGGGTCGTCCCCACGACACCGGGCCAAAGTTAGCCAGCCGCCGACATGTCCGACGACTATTGGATCGTCCCCACGACCCCGGGCCAATGTTGGCCAATCGCCGACATGTCCGACGACTATAGGGTCGTCCCTACAACCCCGGGACTAGGTTGGCCCGCCACCGTCATGTCCAACGACTATAGGGTCGTCCCCACGACCATGGGCCAAAGTTGGCCAGCCGCCGTAATGTCCAACGACTATTGGGTCGTCCCCACGACCCCGGGACTAGATTGGCCCGCCACCGTCAAGTCCGACGACTATAGGGTCGTCCCCACGACCCCGGGCAAATTTGGCAAGCCGCCGACATGTCCGACGACTGTAGGGTCGTCCCCACGACCCCGGGACTAGATTGGTCCGCCACCGTCATGTCCGACGACTATAGGGTCGTCCCCACGACCCCGGGCCAAAGTTGGCAAGCCGCCCAAAAGTCCGACGACTGTAGGGTCGTCCCCACGACCCCGGGCCAATGTTGGCCAATCGCCGACATGTCCGACGACTATAGGGTCGTCCCTACGACCCCGGGACTAGATTGCCCCGCAACCGTCATGTCCAACGACTATAGGGTCGTCCCCACGACCATGGGCCAAAGTTGGCCAGCCGCCGTAATGTGCAACGACTATTGGGTCGTCCCCACGACCCCGGACTAGATTGGCCCGCCACCGTCAAGTCCGACGACTATAGGGTCGTCCCCACGACCCCGGGCAAATTTGGCAAGCCGCCGACATGTCCGACGACTATTGGGTCGTCCCCACGACCCCGGGACTAGATTGGTCCGCCACCGTCATGTCCGACGACTATAGGGTCGTCCCCACGACCCCGGGACTAGATTGGCCCGCCACCGTCCAGTCCGACGACTATAGGATCGTCTCCACGACCACGGCCCAAAGTTGGCCAGCTGCCGATATGTCCAACGACTATTGGGTCGTCCCCACGACCACGGGCCAAAATTAGCCAGCCGCCGACATGTCCGACGACTATAGGGTCGTCCCCACGACCCCGGGCCAAAGTTGGCAAGCCGCCGAAATGTCCGACGACTATAGGGTCGTCCCCACGACCGCGGGCCAAAGATGTCCAGCCGCCGTCTTGCCCGACGACTATAGGGTCGTCCCCACGACCCCGGGACTAGATTGGCCCGCCACCGTCATGTCCGACGACTATACGGTCGTCCCCACGACCCCGGGACAAGGTTGGCCCGCCGCCGACTTGTCCGACGACTATAGGTTCGTACCCACGACCCCGGGACTAGATTGGCCCGCCACCGTCATGTCCAACGACTATAGGGTCGTCCCCACGACCCCGGGACTAGGTTGACAAGCCGCCGAAATGTCCGACGACTATAGGGTCGTCCCCACGACCGCGAGCCAAGGATGTCCAGCCGCCGTCTTGTCCGACGACTATAGGGTCGTCCCCACAACCCCGGGACTAGATTGGCCCGCCACCGTCAAGTCCGACGACTATAGGATCGTCTCCACGACCACGGGCCAAAGTTGGCCAGCCGCCGACATGTCCGTCGACTATAGGGTCGTCCCCACGACCCCGGGCCAATGTTGGCCAATCGCCGACATGTTCGACGACTATAGGGTCGTCCCTACGACCCCGGGACTAGATTGGCCCGCCACCGTCATGTCCAACGACTATAGGGTCGTCCCCACGACCCCGGGACTAGTTTGACAAGCCGCCAACATATCCGACGACTATACGGTCGTCCCCACGACCTCGGGACTAGGTCGGCCAGCCGCCGTCATTCCCGACAACTATAGGGTCGTCCCCACGACCCCGGGCCAAAGTTGGCAAGCCGCCGAAATGTCCGACGACTATAGGGTCGTCCCCACAACCCCGGGACCAGATTGGCCCGCCACCGTCAAGTCCGACGACTATAGGATCGTCTCCACGACCACGGGCCAAAGTTGGCCAGCCGCCGACATGTCCGTCGACTATAGGGTCGTCCCCACGACCCCGGGCCAATGTTGGCCAATCGCCGACATGTCCGACGACTATAGGGTCGTCCCTACGACCCCGGGACTAGATTGGCCCGCCACCGTCATGTCCAACGACTATACGGTCGTCCCCACGACCCCGGGACAAGGTTGGCCCGCCGCCGACTTGTCCGACGACTATAGGGTCGTCCCTACGACCCCGGGACTAGATTGGCCCGCCACCGCCATGTTCAACGACTATAGGGTCGTCCCCACGACCCCGGGACTAGGTTGACAAGCCGCCAACATATCCGACGACTATACGGTCGTCCCCACGACCTCGGGACTAGGTCGGCCAGCCGCCGTCATGTCCGACAACTATAGGGTCGTCCCCACGACCCCGGGCCAAAGTTGGCAAGCCGCCGAAATGTCCGACGACTATAGGGTCGTCCCCACAACCCCGGGACTAGATTGGCCCGCCACCGTCAAGTCCGACGACTATAGGATCGTCTCCACGACCACGGGCCAAAGTTGGCCAGCCGCCGACATGTCCGTCGACTATAGGGTCGTCCCCACGGCCCCGGGCCAATATTGGCCAATCGCCGACATGTCCGACGACTATAGGGTCGTCCCTACGACCCCGGGACTAGATTGGCCCGCCACCGTCATGTCCAACGACTATACGGTCGTCCCCACGACCCCGGGACAAGGTTGGCCCGCCGCCGACTTGTCCGACGACTATAGGGTCGTCCCTACGACCCCGGGACTAGATTGGCCCGCCACCGTCATGTTCAACGACTATAGGGTCGTCCCCACGACCCCGGGACTAGGTTGACAAGCCGCCAACATATCCGACGACTATACGGTCGTCCCCACGACCCCGGGACTAGGCTGACAAGCCGCCAACATGTCCGACGACTATAGGGTCGTCCCGACGACCCCGGGCCAATGTTGGCCAATCGCCAACATGTCCGACGACTATAGAGTCGTCCCTACGACCCCGGCACTATATTGGCCGGCCACCGTCATGTCCAACGACTATAGGGTCGTCCCCACGACCCCGGGACTAGGTTGACAAGCCGCCAACATATCCGACGACTATACGGTCGTCCCCACGACCTCGGGACTAGGTCGGCCAGCCGCCGTCATGTCCGACAACTATAGGGTCGTCCCCACGACCCCGGGCCAAAGTTGGCAAGCCGCCGAAATGTCCGACGACTATAGGGTCGTCCCCACAACCCCGGGACTAGATTGGCCCGCCACCGTCAAGTTCGACGACTATAGGGTCGTCCCCACGACCCCGGGCCAATGTTGGCCAGCCGCCGACATGTCCGTCGACTATAGGGTCGTCCCCACAACCCCGGGACTAGATTGGCCCGCCACCGTCAAGTCCGACGACTATAGGATCGTCTCCACGACCACGGCCCAAAGATGGCCAGCCGCCGACATGTCCAACGACTATTGGGTCGTCCCCACGACCGCGGGCCAAAGTTAGCCAGCCGCCGACATGTCCGACGACTATAGGGTCGTCCCCACGACCCCGGGCCAAAGTTGGCAAGCCGCCGAAATGTCCGACGACTATAGGGTCGTCCCCACGACCGCGGGCCAAAGATGTCCAGCCGCCGTATTGTCCGACGACTATAGGGTCGTCCCCACGACCCCGGGACTAGATTGGCCCGCCACCGTCATGTCCGACGACTATACGGTCGTCCCCACGACCCCGGGACAAGGTTGGCCCGCCGCCGACTTGTCCGACGACTATAGGTTCGTACCCACGACCCCGGGACTAGATTGGCCCGCCACCGTCATGTCCAACGACTATAGGGTCGTCCCCACGACCCCGGGACTAGGTTGACCCGCCGCCGAAATGTCCGACGACTATAGGGTCGTCCCCACGACCGCGAGCCAAGGATGTCCAGCCGCCGTCTTGTCCGACGACTATAGGGTCGTCCCCACGACCCCGGGACAAGGTTGACAAGCCGCCAACATATCCGACGACTATACGGTCGTCCCCACGACCTCGGGACTAGGTCGGCCAGCCGCCGTCATGTCCGACAACTATAGGGTCGTCCCCACGACCCCGGGCCAAAGTTGGCAAGCCGCCGAAATGTCCGACGACTATAGGGTCGTCCCCACAACCCCGGGACTAGATTGGCCCGCCACCGTCAAGTCCGACGACTATAGGATCGTCTCCACGACCACGGGCCAGAGTTGGCCAGCCGCCGACATGTCCGTCGACTATAGGGTCGTCCCCACGACCCCGGGCCAATGTTGGCCAATCGCCGACATGTCCGACGACTATAGGGTCGTCCCTACGACCCCGGGACTAGATTGGCCCGCCACCGTCATGTCCAACGACTATAGGGTCGTCCCCACGACCATGGGCCAAAGTTGCCCAGCCGCCGTAATGTCCAACGACTATTGGGTCGTCCCCACGACCCCGGGACTAGATTGGCCCGCCACCGTCAAGTCCGACGACTATAGGGTCGTCCCCACGACCCCGGGCAAATTTGGCAAGCCGCCGACATATCCGACGACTATAGGGTCGTCCCCACAACCCCGGGACTAGATTGGCCCGCCACCGTCAAGTCCGACGACTATAGGATCGTCTCCACGACCACGGCCCAAAGATGGCCAGCCGCCGACATGTCCAACGACTATTGGGTCGTCCCCACGACCGCGGGCCAAAGTTAGCCAGCCGCCGACATGTCCGACGACTATAGGGTCGTCCCCACGACCCCGGGCCAAAGTTGGCAAGCCGCCGAAATGTCCGACGACTATAGGGTCGTCCCCACGACCGCGGGCCAAAGATGTCCAGCCGCCGTCTTGTCCGACGACTATAGGGTCGTCCCCACGACCCCGGGACTAGATTGGCCCGCCACCGTCATGTCCGACGACTATACGTTCGTCCCCACGACCCCGGGACAAGGTTGGCCCGCCGCCGACTTGTCCGACGACTATAGGTTCGTACCCACGACCCCGGGACTAGATTGGCCCGCCACCGTCATGTCCAACGACTATAGGGTCGTCCCCACGACCCCGGGACTAGGTTGACAAGCCGCCAACATATCCGACGACTATACGGTCGTCCCCACGACCTCGGGACTAGGTCGGCCAGCCGCCGTCATGTCCGACAACTATAGGGTCGTCCCCACGACCCCGGGCCAAAGTTGGCAAGCCGCCGAAATTTCCGACGACTATAGGGTCGTCCCCACAACCCCGCGACTAGATTGGCCCGCCACCGTCAAGTCCGACGACTATAGGGTCGTCCCCACGACCCCGGGCCAATGTTGGCCAGCCGCCGACATGTCCGTCGACTATAGGGTCGTCCCCACGACCCCGGGCCAATGTTGGCCAATCGCCGACATGTCCGACGACTATAGGGTCGTCCCTACGACCCCGGGACTAGATTGGCCCGCCACCGTCATGTCTATCGACTATAGGGTCGTCCCCACGACCATGGGCCAAAGTTGCCCAGCCGCCGTAATGTCCAACGACTATTGGGTCGTCCCCACGACCCCCGGACTAGATTGGCCCGCCACCGTCAAGTCCGACGACTATAGGGTCGTCCCCACGACCCCGGGCAAATTTGGCAAGCCGCCGACATATCCGACGACTATAGGGTCGTCCCCACAACCCCGCGACTAGATTGGCCCGCCACCGTCAAGTTCGACGACTATAGGATCGTCTCCACGACCACGGCCCAAAGATGGCCAGCCGCCGACATGTCCAACGACTATTGGGTCGTCCCCACGACCGCGGGCCAAAGTTAGCCAGCCGCCGACATGTCCGACGACTATAGGGTCGTCCCCACGACCCCGGGCCAAAGTTGGCAAGCCGCCGAAATGTCCGACGACTATAGGGTCGTCCCCACGACCGCGGGCCAAAGATGTCCAGCCGCCGTCTTGTCCGACGACTATAGGGTCGTCCCCACGACCCCGGGACTAGATTGGCCCGCCACCGTCATGTCCGACGACTATACGGTCGTCCCCACGACCCCGGGACAAGGTTGGCCCGCCGCCGACTTGTCCGACGACTATAGGTTCGTACCCACGACCCCGGGACTAGATTGGCCCGCCACCGTCATGTCCAACGACTATACGGTCGTCCCCACGACCCCGGGACTAGGTTGACAAGCCGCCGAAATGTCCGACGACTATAGGGTCGTCCCCACGACCGCGAGCCAAGGATGTCCAGCCGCCGTCTTGTCCGACGACTATAGGGTCGTACCCACGACCCCGGGACTAGATTGGCCCGCCACCCTCATGTCCAACGACTATAGGGTCGTCCCCACGACCCCGGGTCTAGGTTGACAAGCCGCCGAAATGTCCGACGACTATAGGGTCGTCCCCACAACCCCGGGCCAAAGTTGGCATGCCGCCGAAATGTCCGACGACTATAGGGTCGTCCCCACGACCGCGGGCCAAAGATGTCCAGCCGCCGTCATGTCCAACGACTATAGGGTCGTCCCCACGACCCCGGGACTAGGTTGACAAGCCGCCGAAATGTCCGACGACTATAGGGTCGTCCCCACGACCGCGAGCCAAGGATGTCCAGCCGCCGTCTTGTCCGACGACTATAGGGTCGTCCCCATGACCCCGGGACTAGATTGGCCCGCCACCGTCATGTCCGACGACTATAGGGTCGTCTCCACGACCCCGGGACAAGGTTGGCCCGCCGCCGACTTGTCCGACGACTATAGGGTCGTACCCACGACCCCGGATCTAGGCTGACAAGCCGCCAACATATCCGAAGACTATAGAGTCGTCCCCACGACCCCGGGCCAATGTTGGCCAATCGCCAACATGTCCGACGACTATAGGGTCGTCCGTACGACCCCGGGAATAGATTGGCCCGCCACCGTCATGTCCGACGACAATAGGGTCGTCCCCACGACCCCGGGTCTAGGATGGCCAGCCGCCGACATGTCCGACGACTATAGAGTCGTCCCCACGACACCGGGCCAAAGTTGGCCAGCCGCTGACATGTCCAACGACTATAGGGTCGTCCCCACGACCACGGGCCAAAGTTGGCCAGCCGCCGACATGTCCGACGACTATTGGATCGTCCCCACGACCACGGGCCAAAGTTGGCCAGCCGCCGACATGTCCGACGACTATAGGGTCGTCCCCACGACTCCGGGACTAGATTGGTCCGCCACCGTCATGTCCGACGACTATAGGGTCGTCCCCACGACCCCGGGACTAGGTTGACAAGCCGCCGAAATGTCCGACGACTATAGGGTCGTCCCCACGACCGCGAGCCAAGGATGTCCAGCCGCCGTCTTGTCCGACGACTATAGGGTCGTCCCCATGACCCCGGGACTAGATTGGCCCGCCACCGTCATGTCCGACGACTATAGGGCCGTCTCCACGACCCCGGGACTAGGTTGGCCCGCCGCCGACTTGTCCGACGACTATAGGGTCGTCCCCACGACTCCGGGACTAGATTGGTCCGCCACCGTCATGTCCGACGACTATAGGGTCGTCCCCACGACCCCGGGACTAGATTGGTCCGCCACCGTCATGTCCGACGACTATAGGGTCGTCCCCACGACCCCGGGCCAAAGTTGGCAACCGCCGAAATGTCCGACGACTGTAGGGTCGTCCCCACGACCCCGGGCCAATGTTGGCCAATCGCCGACATGTCCGACGACTATAGGGTCGTCCCTACGACCCCGGGACTAGGTTGGCCCGCCACCGTCATGTCCAACGACTATAGGGTCGTCCCCACGACCATGGGCCAAAGTTGGCCAGCCGCCGTAATGTCCGACGACTATTGGGTCGTCCCCACGACCCCGGGACTAGATTGGTCCGCCACCGTCATGTCCGACGACTATAGGGTCGTCCCCACGACCCCGGGACTAGATTGGCCCGCCACCGTCCAGTCCGACGACTATAGGATCGTCTCCACGACCACGGCCCAAAGTTGGCCAGCTGCCGATATGTCCAACGACTATTGGGTCGTCCCCACGACCACGGGCCAAAGTTAGCCAGCCGCAGACATGTCCGACGACTATAGGGTCGTCCCCACGACCCCGAGCCAAAGTTGGCAAGCCGCCGAAATGTCCGACGACTATAGGGTCGTCCCCACGACCGCGGGCCAAAGATGTCCAGCCGCCGTCTTGCCCGACGACTATAGGGTCGTCCCCACGACCCCGGGACTAGATTGGCCCGCCACCGTCATGTCCGACGACTATGCGGTCGTCCCCACGACCCCGGGACAAGGTTGGCCCGCCGCCGACTTGTCCGACGACTATAGGTTCGTACCCACGACCCCGGGACTCTATTGGCCCGCCACCGCCATGTCCAACGACTATAGGGTCGTCCCCACGACCCCGGGCAAATTTGGCAAGCCGCCGACATATCCGACATGTATAGGGTCGTCCCCACGACCCCGGGACTAGATTGGCCCGCGACCGTCATGTCCGACGACTATACGGTCGGCCCCATGACCCCGGGACAAGGTTGGCCCGCCGCCGACTTGTCCGACGACTATAGGGTCGTCCCTACGACCCCGGGCCAAAGTTGGCCAGCCTCCGTAATGTCCAACGACTATACGGTCGTCCCCACGACCCCGGGCAAATTTGGCAAGCCGCCGACATATCCGACATGTATAGGGTCGTCCCCACGACCCCGGGACTAGATTGGCCCGCGACCGTCATGTCCGACGACTATACGGTCGGCCCCATGACCCCGGGACAAGGTTGGCCCGCCGCCGACTTGTCCGACGACTATAGGGTCGTCCCTACGACCCCGGGACTAGATTGGCCCGCCACCGTCATGTTCAACGACTATAGGGTCGTCCCCACGACCCCGGGACTAGGTTGACAAGCCGCCAACATATCCGACGACTATACGGTCGCCCCCACGACCCCGGGACTAGGCTGACAAGCCGCCGACATATCCGACAAGTATAGGGTCGTCTCCACGACCCCGGGACTAGATTGGCCCCCCACCGTCATGTCCGACGACTATACGGTCGTCCCCATGACCCCGGGACAAGGTTGGCCCGCCGCCGACTTGTCCGACGACTATAGGGTCGTCCCTACGACCCCGGCACTAGATTGGCCGGCCACCGTCATGTCCAACGACTATAGGGTCGTCCCCACGACCCCGGGACTAGGTTGACAAGCCGCCAACATATCCGACGACTATACGGTCGTCCCGACGACCTCGGGACTAGGTAGGCCAGCCGCCGTCATGTCCGACAACTATAGGGTCGTCCCCACGACCCCGGGCCAAAGTTGGCAAGCCGCCGAAATGTCCGACGACTATAGGGTCGTCCCCACGACCGCGGGCCAAAGATGTCCAGCCGCCGTCTTGTCCGACGACTATAGGGTCGTCCCCACGACCCCGGGACTAGATTGGCCCGCCGCCGTCATGTCCGACAACTATAGGGTCGTCCCCACGACCCCGGGCCAAAGTTGGCAAGCCGCCGAAATGTCCGACGACTATAGGGTCGTCCCCACGACCCCGGGCCAATGTTGGCCAATCGCCGACATGTCCGACGACTATAGGGTCGTCCCTACGACCCCGGGACTAGATCGGCCCGCCACCGTCATGTCCAACGACTATAGGGTCGTCCCCACGACCATGGGCCAAAGTTGCCCAGCCGCCGTAATGTCCAACGACTATTGGGTCGTCCCCACGACCCCGGGACTAGATTGGCCCGCCACCGTCAAGTCCGACGACTATAGGGTCGTCCCCACGACCGCGGGCAAATTTGGCAAGCCGCCGACATATCCGACGACTATAGGGTCGTCCCCACAACCCCGGGACTAGATTGGCCCGCCACCGTCAAGTCCGACGACTATAGGATCGTCTCCACGACCACGGCCCAAAGATGGCCAGCCGCCGACATGTCCAACGACTATTGGGTCGTCCCCACGACCGCGGGCCAAAGTTAGCCAGCCGCCGACATGTCCGACGACTATAGGGTCGTCCCCACGACCCCGGGCCAAAGTTGGCAAGCCGCCGAAATGTCCGACGACTATAGGGTCGTCCCCACGACCGCGGGCCAAAGATGTCCAGCCGCCGTCTTGTCCGACGACTATAGGGTCGTCCCCACGACCCCGGGACTAGATTGGCCCGCCACCGTCATGTCCGACGACTATACGGTCGTCCCCATGACCCCGGGACAAGGTTGGCCCGCCGCCGACTTGTCCGACGACTATAGGGTCGTCCCTACGACCCCGGGACTAGATTGGCCCGCCACCGTCAAGTCCGACGACTATAGGGTCGTCCCCACGACCCCGGGCAAATTTGGCAAGCCGCCGACATATCCGACAAGTATAGGGTCGTCCCCACAACCCCGGGACTAGATTGGCCCGCCACCGTCAAGTCCGACGACTATAGGATCGTCTCCACGACCACGGCCCAAAGTTGGCCAGCCGCCGACATGTCCAACGACTATTGGGTCGTCCCCACGACCACGGGCCAAAGTTAGCCAGCCGCCGGCATGTCCGACGACTATAGGGTCGTCCCCACGACCCTGGGACTAGATTGGCCCGCCACCGTCATGTCCGACGACTATACGGTCGTCCCCATGACCCCGGGACAAGGTTGGCCCGCCGCCGACTTGTCCGACGACTATAGGGTCGTCCCTACGACCCCGAGACTAGATTGGCCCGCCACCGTCATGTTCAACGACTATAGGGTCGTCCCCACGACCCCGGGACTAGGTTGACAAGCCGCCAACATATCCGACGACTATACGGTCGCCCCCACGACCCCGGGACTAGGCTGACAAGCCGCCAACATGTCCGACGACCCCGGGCCAATGTTGGCCAATCGCCAACATGTCCGACGACTATAGGGTCGTCCCTACGACCCCGGCACTAGATTGGCCGGCCACCGTCATGTCCAACGACTATAGGGTCGTCCCCACGACCCCGGGACTAGGTTGACAAGCCGCCAACATATCCGACGACTATACGGTCGTCCCCACGACCTCGGGACTAGGTCGGCCAGCCGCCGTCATGTCCGACAACTATAGGGTCGTCCCCACGACCCCGGGCCAAAGTTGGCAACCGCCGAAATGTCCGACGACTGTAGGGTCGTCCCCACGACCCCGGGCCAATGTTGGCCAATCGCCGACATGTCCGACGACTATAGGGTCGTCCCTACGACCCCGGGACTAGGTTGGCCCGCCACCGTCATGTCCAACGACTATAGGGTCGTCCCCACGACCATGGGCCAAAGTTGGCCAGCCGCCGTAATGTCCAACGACTATTGGGTCGTCCCCACGACCCCGGGACTAGATTGGCCCGCCACCGTCAAGTCCGACGACTATAGGGTCGTCCCCACGACCCCGGGCAAATTTGGCACGCCGCCGACATGTCCGACGACTGTAGGGTCGTCCCCACGACCCCGGGACTAGATTGGTCCGCCACCGTCATGTCCGACGACTGTAGGGTCGTCCCTACGACCCCTAGACTAGATTGGCCCGCCACCGTCATGTCCGACGACTATAGGGTCGTCCCCACGGCCCCGGGCAAATTTGGCAAGCCGCCGACATGTCCGACGACTATTGGGTCGTCCCCACGACCCCGGGACTAGATTGGTCCGCCACCGTCATGTCCGACGACAATAGGGTCGTCCCCACGACCCCGGGACTAGATTGGCCCGCCACCGTCCAGTCCGACGACTATAGGATCGTCTCCACGACCACGGCCCAAAGTTGGCCTGCTGCCGATATGTCCAACGACTATTGGGTCGTCCCCACGACCACGGGCCAAAGTTAGCCAGCCGCAGACATGTCCGACGACTATAGGGTCGTCCCCACGACCCCGGGCCAAAGTTGGCCAGCCTCCGTAATGTCCAACGACTATTGGGTCGTCCCCACGACCCCGGGACTAGATTGGCCCGCCACCGTCAAGTCCGACGACTATAGGGTCGTCCCCACGACCCCGGGCAAATTTGGCAAGCCGCCGACATATCCGACAAGTATAGGGTCGTCCCCACGACCCCGGGACTAGATTGGCCCGCCACCGTCATGTCCGACGACTATACGGTCGTCCCCATGACCCCGGGACAAGGTTGGCCTGCTGCCGATATGTCCAACGACTATTGGGTCGTCCCCACGACCCCGGGCCAATGTTGGCCAATCGCCGACATGTCCGACGACTATAGGGTCGTCCCTACGACCCCTAGACTAGATTGGCCCGCCACCGTCAAGTCCGACGACTATAGGGTCGTCCCCACGACCCCGGGCAAATTTGGCAAGCCGCCGACATGTCCGACGACTATTGGGTCGTCCCCACGACCCCGGGACTAGATTGGTCCGCCACCGTCATGTCCGACGACTATAGGGTCGTCCCCACGGCCCCGGGCAAATTTGGCAAGCCGCCGACATGTCCGACGACTATTGGGTCGTCCCCACGACCCCGGGACTAGATTGGTCCGCCACCGTCATGTCCGACGACAATAGGGTCGTCCCCACGACCCCGGGACTAGATTGGCCCGCCACCGTCCAGTCCGACGACTATAGGATCGTCTCCACGACCACGGCCCAAAGTTGGCCTGCTGCCGATATGTCCAACGACTATTGGGTCGTCCCCACGACCACGGGCCAAAGTTAGCCAGCCGCAGACATGTCCGACGACTATAGGGTCGTCCCCACGACCCCGGGCCAAAGTTGGCCAGCCGCCGTAATGTCCAACGACTATTGGGTCGTCCCCACGACCCCGGGACTAGATTGGCCCGCCACCGTCAAGTCCGACGACTATAGGGTCGTGCCCACGACCCCGGGCAAATTTGGCAAGCCGCCGACATATCCGACGACTATAGGGTCGTCCCCACGACCCCGGGACTAGATTGGCCCGCCACCGTCATGTCCGACGACTATAGGGTCGTCCCCACGACCCCAGGACTAGATTGGCCCGCCACCGTCATGTCCGACGACTATAGGGTCGTCCCCATGACCTCGGGACTAGGTCGGCCAGCCGCCGTCATGTCCGACAACTATAGGGTCGTCCCCACGACCCCGGGCCAAAGTTGGCAAGCCGCCGAAATGTCCGACGACTATAGGGTCGTCCCCACAACCCCGCGACTAGATTGGCCCGCCACCGTCAAGTCCGACGACTATAGGATCGTCTCCACGACCACGGGCCAAAGTTGGCCAGCCGCCGACATGTCCGACGACTATAGGGTCGGCCCTACGACCCCGGGACTAGATTGGCCCGCCACCGTCATGTCCAACGACTATAGGGTCGTCCCCACGACCATGGGCCAAAGTTGCCCAGCCGCCGTAATGTCCAACGACTATTGGGTCGTCCCCACGACCCCGGGACTAGATTGGCCCGCCACCGTCAAGTCTGACGACTATAGGGTCGTGCCCACGACCCCGGGCAAATTTGGCAAGCCGCCGACATATCCGACGACTATAGGGTTGTCCCCACAACCCCGGGACTAGATTGGCCCGCCACCGTCAAGTCCGACGACTATAGGATCGTCTCCACGACCACGGCCCAAAGATGGCCAGCCGCCGACATGTCCAACGACTATTGGGTCGTCCCCACGACCGCGGGCCAAAGTTAGCCAGCCGCCGACATGTCCGACGACTATAGGGTCGTCCCCACGACCCCGGGACTAGATTGGCCCGCCACCGTCATGTCCGACGACTATACGGTCGTCCCCATGACCCCGGGACAAGGTTGGCCCGCCGCCGACTTGTCCGACGACTATAGGGTCGTCCCTACGACCCCGGGACTAGATTGGCCCGCCACCGTCATGTTCAACGACTATAGGGTCGTCCCCACGACCCCGGGACTAGGTTGACAAGCCGCCAACATATCCGACGACTATACGGTCGCCCCCACGACCCCGGGACTAGGCTGACAAGCCGCCAACATGTCCGACGACTATAGGGTCGTCCCGACGACCCCGGGCCAATGTTGGCCAATCGCCAACATGTCCGACGACTATAGGGTCGTCCCTACGACCCCGGCACTAGATTGGCCGGCCACCGTCATGTCCAACGACTATAGGGTCGTCCCCACGACCCCGGGACTAGGTTGACAAGCCGCCAACATATCCGACGACTATACGGTCGTCCCCACGACCTCGGGACTAGGTCGGCCAGCCGCCGTCATGTCCGACAACTATAGGGTCGTCCCCACGACCCCGGGCCAAAGTTGGCAAGCCGCCGAAATGTCCGACGACTATAGGGTCGTCCCCACAACCCCGCGACTAGATTGGCCCGCCACCGTCAAGTCCGACGACTATAGGATCGTCTCCACGACCACGGGCCAAAGTTGGCCAGCCGCCGACATGTCCGACGACTATAGGGTCGGCCCTACGACCCCGGGACTAGATTGGCCCGCCACCGTCATGTCCAACGACTATAGGGTCGTCCCCACGACCATGGGCCAAAGTTGCCCAGCCGCCGTAATGTCCAACGACTATTGGGTCGTCCCCACGACCCCGGGACTAGATTGGCCCGCCACCGTCAAGTCCGACGACTATAGGGTCGTGCCCACGACCCCGGGCAAATTTGGCAAGCCGCCGACATATCCGACGACTATAGGGTCGTCCCCACGACCCCGGGACTAGATTGGCCCGCCACCGTCATGTCCGACGACTATAGGGTCGTCCCCACGACCCCAGGACTAGATTGGCCCGCCACCGTCATGTCCGACGACTATCGGGTCGTCCCCATGACCTCGGGACTAGGTCGGCCAGCCGCCGTCATGTCCGACAACTATAGGGTCGTCCCCACGACCCCGGGCCAAAGTTGGCAAGCCGCCGAAATGTCCGACGACTATTGGGTCGTCCCCACAACCCCGCGACTAGATTGGCCCGCCACCGTCAAGTCCGACGACTATAGGATCGTCTCCACGACCACGGGCCAAAGTTGGCCAGCCGCCGACATGTCCGACGACTATAGGGTCGGCCCTACGACCCCGGGACTAGATTGGCCCGCCACCGTCATGTCCAACGACTATAGGGTCGTCCCCACGACCATGGGCCAAAGTTGCCCAGCCGCCGTAATGTCCAACGACTATTGGGTCGTCCCCACGACCCCGGGACTAGATTGGCCCGCCACCGTCAAGTCCGACGACTATAGGGTCGTGCCCACGACCCCGGGCAAATTTGGCAAGCCGCCGACATATCCGACGAATATAGGGTTGTCCCCACAACCCCGGGACTAGATTGGCCCGCCACCGTCAAGTCCGACGACTATAGGATCGTCTCCACGACCACGGCCCAAAGATGGCCAGCCGCCGACATGTCCAACGACTATTGGGTCGTCCCCACGACCGCGGGCCAAAGTTAGCCAGCCGCCGACATGTCCGACGACTATAGGGTCGTCCCCACGACCCCGGGCCAAAGTTGGCAAGCCGCCGAAATGTCCGACGACTATAGGGTCGTCCCTACGACCCCGGCACTAGATTGGCCCGCCACCGTCATGTCCAACGACTATAGGGTCGTCCCCACGACCCCGGGACTAGGTTGACCAGCCGCCGAAATGTCCGACGACTACAGGGTCGTCCCCACGACCGCGAGCCAAGGATGTCCAGCCGCCGTCTTGTCCGACGACTATAGGGTCGTCCCCACGACCCCGGGACTAGATTGGCCCGCCACCGTCATGTCCGACGACTATACGGTCGTCCCCACGACCCCGGGACAAGGTTGGCCCGCCGCCGACTTGTCCGACGACTATAGGTTCGTACCCACGACCCCGGGACTATATTGGCCCGCCACCGTCATGTCCAACGACTATAGGGTCGTCCCCACGACCCCGGGACTAGGTTGACAAGCCGCCAACATGTCCGACGACTATAGGGTCGTCCCCACGACCCCGGGCCAAAGTTGGCCAGCCTCCGTAATGTCCAACGACTATTGGGTCGTCCCCACGACCCCGGGACTAGATTGGCCCGCCACCGTCAAGTCCGACGACTATAGGGTCGTCCCCACGACCCCGGGCAAATTTGGCAAGCCGCCGACATATCCGACAAGTATAGGGTCGTCCCCACTACCCCGGGACTAGATTGGCCCGCCACCGTCAAGTCCGACGACTATAGGATCGTTTTCACGACCACGGCCCAAAGTTGGCCAGCCGCCGACATGTCCAACGACTATTGGGTCGTCCCCACGACCACGGGCCAAAGTTAGCCAGCCGCCGACATGTCCGACGACTATAGGGTCGTCCCCACGACCCCGGGACTAGATTGGCCCGCTACCGTCATGTCCGACGACTATACGGTCGTCCCCATGACCCCGGGACAAGGTTGGCCCGCCGCCGACTTGTCCGACGACTATAGGGTCGTCCCTACGACCCCGGGACTAGATTGGCCCGCCACCGTCATGTTCAACGACTATAGGGTCGTCCCCACGACCCCGGGACTAGGTTGACAAGCGGCCAACATATCCGACGACTATACGGTCGCCCCCACGACCCCGGGACTAGGCTGACAAGCCGCCAACATGTCCGACGACTATAGGGTCGTCCCTACGACCCCGGGCCAATGTTGGCCAATCGCCAACATGTCCGACGACTATAGGGTCGTCCCTACGACCCCGGCACTAGATTGGCCGGCCACCGTCATGTCCAACGACTATAGGGTCGTCCCCACGACCCCGGGACTAGGTTGACAAGCCGCCAACATATCCGACGACTATACGGTCGTCCCCACGACCTCGGGACTAGGTCGGCCAGCCGCCGTCATGTCCGACAACTATAGGGTCGTCCCCACGACCCCGGGCCAAAGTTGGCAAGCCGCCGAAATGTCCGACGACTATAGGGTCGTCCCCACAACCCCGGGACTAGATTGGCCCGCCACCGTCAAGTCCGACGACTATAGGATCGTCTCCACGACCACGGGCCAAAGTTGGCCAGCCGCCGACATGTCCGTCGACTATAGGGTCGTCCCCACGACCCCGGGCCAATGTTGGCCATTCGCCGACATGTCCGACGACTATAGGGTCGTCCCTACGACCCCGGGACTAGATTGGCCCGCCACCGTCATGTCCAACGACTATAGGGTCGTCCCCACGACCATGTGCCAAAGTTGCCCAGCCGCCGTAATGTCCAACGACTATAGGGTCGTCCCTACGACCCCGGGACTAGATTGGCCCGCCGCCGACTTGTCCGACGACTATAGGGTCGTCCCCACGAACTCCCGGACTAGGTTGGCTCGCCGCCGACATGTCTGACGACTAGTGGGTCGTCCCCAAGGCCAGGGGCCAAAGTTGGCCCGCCACCGTCATGTCCGACGACAATAGGGTCGTCCCCACGACCTCGGGAATAGGTTGGCCAGCCGCCGACATGTCCGACGACTATAGGGTCGCCCCCACGACCTCGGGACTAGGTTGGCCAGCCGCCGACATGTCCGACGACTATAGGGTCGTCCCCGCAACCCCGGGCCAAAGTTGGCCGGCCGCCGAATTGTCCGACGACTATAGGGTCGTCCCTACGACCCCGGGACTAGATTGGCCCGCCGCCGACTTGTCCGACGACTATAGGGTCGTCCCCACGAACTCCCGGACTAGGTTGGCTCGCCGCCGACATGTCTGACGACTATTGGGTCGTCCCCAAGACCAGGGGCCAAAGTTGGCCCGCCACCGTCATGTCCGACGACAATAGGGTCGTCCCCACGACCTCGGGAATAGGTTGGCCAGCCGCCGACATGTCCGACGACTATAGGGTCGCCCCCACGACCTCGGGACTAGGTTGGCCAGCCGCCGACATGTCCGACGACTATAGGGTCGTCCCCACGACCCCGGGATTTGGTAGACCAGCCGCCAACATGTCCGACGACTATAGGGTCGTCCCCACGACCACAGGCCAAAGTTGGCTAGACGCCGACATGTCTGACGACTATAGGGGCGGCTCCACGACCCCGGGACTAGATTGGTCCGCCACCGTCAAGTCCGACGATTATCGGTTCGTCCGCACGACCCAGGGGCTAGGTTGGCCAGCCGCCGACTTGCCCGACGACTATAGGGTCGTAACCACGGCCCCGGGCCAAAGTTGGGCAGCCACCGTCATGTCCGACGACTATAGGGTCGTGCCCACGACCACGGGCCAAAGTTGGCCTGCCGCCGTCTTGTCCGACGACTATAGGGTCGTCCCCACGACCCCGGGACTAGATTGGCGCGCCACCGTCAAGTCGGACGACTATAGGGTCGTCCCCACGACCACGGGCCAAAGTTGGCCTGCCGCCGACTTGTCCGACGACTATAGGGACGTCCCGACGACCACGGGCCAAAGTTGGCCAGCCACCGTCAAGTCCGACGACTATAGGGTCATCCCCACGACCACGGGCCAAAGTTGGCCAGCCGCCGACATATCCGACGACTATAGGGTCGTCCCCACGACCCCCGGACTAGGTTGGCTCGCCGCCGACTTGTACGACGACTATAGGGACGTCCCCACGACCCCGGGACTAGATTGGTCCGCCACCGTCAAGTCCGACGACTATAGGGTCGTCCCCACGACCACGGGCCAAAGTTGGCCAGCCGCCGACATATCCGACGACTATAGGGTCGTCCCCACGACCCCCGGACTAGGTTGGCTCGCCGCCGACTTGTACGACGACTATAGGGACGTCCCCACGACCCCGGGACTAGATTGGCCCGCCACCGTCAAGTCCGACGACTATAGGGTCGTCCCCACGACCACAGGCCAAAGTTGGCTAGACGCCGACATGTCTGACGACTATAGGGGCGGCTCCACGACACCGGGACTAGACTGGCCCGCCACCATCATGTCCGACGACTATAAGGTCGTCCCCACGAACCCGGGACTAGATTGGCCCGCCACCGTTATGTCTGAAGATTATTGGGTCGTCTCCACGGCCACGGGCCAAATTTGGCCAGCCGCCGACACCTCCGACGACAATAGGGTCGTCCCCACGCCCCCGGGACTAGATTGGCCGGCCACCGTCATGTCCGACGACTATAGGGTCGTCTCCACGACCCCCGGACTAGGTTGGCTCGCCGCCGACTTGTCCGACGACTATAGAGTCGCCACCACGGCCCCGGGCCAAAGTTGGCCAGCCGCCGTCTTGTCCGACTCCTATAGGGTCGTCCCCACGGCCCCGGGCCAGTGTTGGCCAGCCGGCGACATGTCGGACGACTATAGGGTCGTGCCCACGACCACGGGCCAAAGTTGGCCTGCCGCCGTCTTGTCCGACGACTATAGGGTCGTCCCCACGACCCCGGGACTAGGTTGGCCCGCCGCATACTTCTCCGACGACTATAGGGTCGTCCCCACGACCCCCGGACTAGATTGGCCCGCCACCGACAAGTCCGACGACTATAGGGTCGTCCCCACGACCACGGGCCAAAGTTGGCCCGCCACCGTCAAGTCCGACGACTATAGGGTCGTCCCCACAGCCACGGGCCAAAGCTGGCCAGCCGCCGACATGTCCTACGACTATAGGGTCGTCCCCACAACCCCGGGACTAGGTTGACAAGCCGCCGAAATGTCCGACGACTATAGGGTCGTCCCCACGACCCCGGGACTAGATTGGCCCGCCACCGTCATGTCCGACGATTATAGGGTCGTCCCCACGACCCCGGGATAAGGTTGGCCCGCCGCCGACTTGTACGACGACTATAGGGTCGTCCCCACGACCCCGGGTCTAGGTTGGCCAGCCGCCGACATGTCCGACGACTAAACAGTCGTCCCCACGACCACGGGCCAAAGTTGGCCAGCCGCCGACATGTCCGACGACTATCGGATCGACCCCACGACCACGGACCAAAGTTGGCCAATCGCCGACATGTCCGACGACTATAGGGTCGTCCCTATGACCCCGGGACTAGATTGGCCCGACACCGTCATGTCCGGCGACAATAGGGTCGTCCCCACGACCCCGGGTCTAGGTTGGCCAGCCGCCGACATGTCCGACGACTAAACAGTCGTTCCCACGACCACGGGCCAAAGTTGGCCAGCCGCCGACATGTCCGACGACTAGAGGGTCGTCCCCACGACATCGGGACTAGATTGGCCCGCCACCGTCATGTCCGACGACAATAGGGTCGTCCCCACGACCCCGGGACTAGATTGGCCCGCCGCCGACTTGTCCGACGACTATAGGGTCGTCCCCACGACCCCGGGACAAGGTTGGCCAGCCGCCGACTTGTCCGACGACTATAGGGTCGTCCCCACGACCCCGGGACTAGATTGGCCCGCCACCGTCATGTCCAACGACTATCGGATCGTCTCCACGACCACGGGCCAAAGTTGGCCAGCCGTCGACATGATCGACGACAATAGGGTCGTCCCCACGACCCCGGGACTAGATTGGCCCGCCGCCGACTTGTCCGACGACTATAGGGTCATTCCTACGACCCCGGGACTATATTGGCTCGCCACCGTCATGTCCGACGACAATAGGGTCGTCCCCACGACCCCGGGAATAGATTGGCCCGCCGCCGACATGTCCGACGACTATAGGCTCGTCCCCACGACCTCGGGACTAGGTTGGCCAGCCGCCGACATGTCCGACGACTAAACAGTCGTTCCCACGACCACGGGCCAAAGTTGGCCAGCCGCCGACATGTCCGACGACTAGAGGGTCGTCCCCACGACATCGGGACTAGGTTGGCCAGCCGCCGACATCTCCGACGACTAAACAGTCGTCCCCACGACCACGGGCCAAAGTTGGCCAGCCGCCGACATGTCCGACGACTATAGGGTCGTCCCCACGACCCCGGGATTTGGTAGACCAGCCGCCAACATGTCCGACGACTATAGGGTCGTCCCCACGACCCAGGGATTTGGTAGACCAGCCGCCAACATGTCCGACGACTATAGGGTCGTCCCCCTGACCCCGGGCCAAAGTTGGCCCGCCGCCGACATGTCCGACGACTATAGGGTCGTCCCTACGACCCTGGGCCGAAGTTGGCAAGCCGCCGAAATGTCCGACGACTGTGGGTCGTCCCCACGACCCCGGGAGTAGGTAGACCAGCCGCCAACATGTCCGACGACTATAGGGTCGTCCCTACGACCCCGGGACTAGATTGGCCCGCCGCCGACTCGTCCGACGACTATAGGGTCGTCCCCACGAACTCCCGGACTAGGTTGGCTCGCCGCCGACATGTCTGACGACTATTGGGTCGTCCCCAAGACCAGGGGCCAAAGTTGGCCCGCCACCGTCATGTCCGACGACAATAGGGTCGTCCCCACGACCTCGGGAATAGGTTGGCCAGCCGCCGACATGTCCGACGACTATAGGGTCGCCCCCACGACCTCGGGACTAGGTTGGCCAGCCGCCGACATGTCCGACGACTTTAGGGTCGTCCCCGCAACCCCGGGCCAAAGTTGGCCGGCCGCCGAATTGTCCGACGACTATACGGTCCTCCCCACGACCCCGGTACTAGATTGGCCAGCCGCCGACATGTCCGACGACTATAGGGTCGTCCCCACGACCACAGGCCAAAGTTGGCTAGACGCCGACATGTCTGACGACTATAGGGGCGGCTCCACGACCCCGGGACTAGATTGGTCCGCCACCGTCAAGTCCGACGATTATCGGTTCGTCCGCACGACCCAGGGGCTAGGTTGGCCAGCCGCCGACTTGCCCGACGACTATAGGGTCGTAACCACGGCCCCGGGCCAAAGTTGGGCAGCCACCGTCATGTCCGACGACTATAGGGTCGTGCCCACGACCACGGGCCAAAGTTGGCCTGCCGCCGTCTTGTCCGACGACTATAGGGTCGTCCCCACGACCCCGGGACTAGATTGGCGCGCCACCGTCAAGTCGGACGACTATAGGGTCGTCCCCACGACCACGGGCCAAAGTTGGCCAGCCGCCGACTTGTCCGACGACTATAGGGACGTCCCGACGACCACGGGCCAAAGTTGGCCAGCCACCGTCAAGTCCGACGACTATAGGGTCATCCCCACGACCACGGGCCAAAGTTGGCCAGCCGCCGACATATCCGACGACTATAGGGTCGTCCCCACGACCCCCGGACTAGGTTGGCTCGCCGCCGACTTGTACGACGACTATAGGGACGTCCCCACGACCCCGGGACTAGATTGGTCCGCCACCGTCAAGTCCGACGACTATAGGGTCGTCCCCACGACCACGGGCCAAAGTTGGCCAGCCGCCGACATATCCGACGACTATAGGGTCGTCCCCACGACCCCCGGACTAGGTTGGCTCGCCGCCGACTTGTACGACGACTATAGGGACGTCCCCACGACCCCGGGACTAGATTGGCCCGCCACCGTCAAGTCCGACGATTATAGGGTCGTCCCCACGACCACAGGCCAAAGTTGGATAGACGCCGACATGTCTGACGACTATAGGGGCGGCTCCACGACCCCGGGACTAGATTGGTCCGCCACCGTCAAGTCCGACGATTATCGGTTCGTCCGCACGACCCAGGGGCTAGGTTGGCCAGCCGCCGACTTGCCCGACGACTATAGGGTCGTAACCACGGCCCCGGGCCAAAGTTGGGCAGCCACCGTCATGTCCGACGACTATAGGGTCGTGCCCACGACCACGGGCCAAAGTTGGCCTGCCGCCGTCTTGTCCGACGACTATAGGGTCGTCCCCACGACCCCGGGACTAGATTGGCGCGCCACCGTCAAGTCGGACGACTATAGGGTCGTCCCCACGACCACGGGCCAAAGTTGGCCAGCCGCCGACTTGTCCGACGACTATAGGGACGTCCCGACGACCACGGGCCAAAGTTGGCCAGCTACCGTCAAGTCCGACGACTATAGGGTCATCCCCACGACCACGGGCCAAAGTTGGCCAGCCGCCGACATATCCGACGACTATAGGGTCGTCCCCACGACCCCCGGACTAGGTTGGCTCGCCGCCGACTTGTACGACGACTATAGGGACGTCCCCACGACCCCGGGACTAGATTGGTCCGCCACCGTCAAGTCCGACGACTATAGGGTCGTCCCCACGACCACGGGCCAAAGTTGGCCAGCCGCCGACATATCCGACGACTATAGGGTCGTCCCCACGACCCCCGGACTAGGTTGGCTCGCCGCCGACTTGTACGACGACTATAGGGACGTCCCCACGACCCCGGGACTAGATTGGCCCGCCACCGTCAAGTCCGACGACTATAGGGTCGTCCCCACGACCACAGGCCAAAGTTGGATAGACGCCGACATGTCTGACGACTATAGGGGCGGCTCCACGACCCCGGGACTAGATTGGTCCGCCACCGTCAAGTCCGACGATTATCGGTTCGTCCGCACGACCCAGGGGCTAGGTTGGCCAGCCGCCGACTTGCCCGACGACTATAGGGTCGTAACCACGGCCCCGGGCCAAAGTTGGGCAGCCACCGTCATGTCCGACGACTATAGGGTCGTGCCCACGACCACGGGCCAAAGTTGGCCTGCCGCCGTCTTGTCCGACGACTATAGGGTCGTCCCCACGACCCCGGGACTAGATTGGCGCGCCACCGTCAAGTCGGACGACTATAGGGTCGTCCCCACGACCACGGGCCAAAGTTGGCCAGCCGCCGACTTGTCCGACGACTATAGGGACGTCCCGACGACCACGGGCCAAAGTTGGCCAGCTACCGTCAAGTCCGACGACTATAGGGTCATCCCCACGACCACGGGCCAAAGTTGGCCAGCCGCCGACATATCCGACGACTATAGGGTCGTCCCCACGACCCCCGGACTAGGTTGGCTCGCCGCCGACTTGTACGACGACTATAGGGACGTCCCCACGACCCCGGGACTAGATTGGTCCGCCACCGTCAAGTCCGACGACTATAGGGTCGTCCCCACGACCACGGGCCAAAGTTGGCCAGCCGCCGACATATCCGACGACTATAGGGTCGTCCCCACGACCCCCGGACTAGGTTGGCTCGCCGCCGACTTGTACGACGACTATAGGGACGTCCCCACGACCCCGGGACTAGATTGGCCCGCCACCGTCAAGTCCGACGACTATAGGGTCGTCCCCACGACCACAGGCCAAAGTTGGCTAGACGCCGACATGTCTGACGACTAAAGGGGCGGCTCCACGACCCCGGGACTAGACTGGCCCGCCACCATCATGTCCGACGACTATAAGGTCGTCCCCACGAACCCGGGACTAGATTGGCCCGCCACCGTTATGTCTGACGATTATAGGGTCGTCTCCACGGCCACGGGCCAAATTTGGCCAGCCGCCGACACCTCCGACGACAATAGGGTCGTCCCCACGCCCCCGGGACTAGATTGGCCGGCCACCGTCATGTCCGACGACTATAGAGTCGCCACCACGGCCCCGGGCCAAAGTTGGCCAGCCGCCGACTTGTCCGACTCCTATAGGGTCGTCCCCACGGCCCCGGGCCAGTGTTGGCCAGCCGGCGACATGTCGGACGACTATAGGGTCGTCCCCACGACCCCGGGACCAGATTGGCCCGCCACCGTCATGTCCGACGAATATAGGGTCGTCCCCACGACCCCGGGGCTAGGTTGGCCAGCCGCCGACTTGCCCGACGACTATAGGGTCGTAACCACGGCCCCGGGCCAAAGTTGGGCAGCCACCGTCATGTCCGACGACTATAGGGTCGTCCCCACGACCACGGGCCAAAGTTGGCCTGCCGCCGTCTTGTCCGACGACTATAGGGTCGTCCCCACGACCCCGGGACTAGATTGGCGCGCCACCGTCAAGTCGGACGACTATAGGGTCGTCCCCACGACCACGGGCCAAAGTTGGCCAGCCGCCGACTTGTCCGACGACTATAGGGACGTCCCCACGACCAGGGGCCATAGTTGGCCAGCCACCGTCAAGTCCGACGACTACAGGGTCGTCCCCACGACCACGGGCCAAAGTTGGCCAGCCGCCGACATATCCGACGACTATAGGGTCGTCCCCACGACCCCCGGACTAGGCTGGCTCGCCGCCGACTTGTACGACGACTATAGGGACGTCCCCACGACCCCGGGACTAGATTGGCCCGCCACCGTCAAGTCCGACGACTATAGGGTCGTCCCCACGACCACAGGCCAAAGTTGGCTAGCCGCCGACATGTCCGACGACTATAGGGTCGTCCCTACGACCCCGGGACTAGATTGGCCCGCCGCCGACTTGTCCGACGACTATAGGGTCGTCCCCACGTACCCCGGTACTAGATTGGCCAGCCGCCGACATGTCCGACGACTATTGGGTCGTCCCCAAGACCAGGGGCCAAAGTTGGCCCGCCACCGTCATGTCCGACGACAATAGGGTCGTCCCCACGACCTCGGGAATAGGTTGGCCAGCCGCCGACATGTCCGACGACTATAGGGTCGCCCCCACGACCTCGGGACTAGGTTGGCCAGCCGCCGACATGTCCGACGACTATAGGGTCGTCCCCGCAACCCCGGGCCAAAGTTGGCCGGCCGCCGAATTGTCCGACGACTATACGGTCCTCCCCACGACCCCGGTACTAGATTGGCCAGCCGCCGACATGTCCGACGACAATAGGGTCGTCCCCACGACCCCGGGACTGGATTGGCCAGCCGCCTACATGTCCGACGACTATAGGGTCGTCCCCACGACCCCCGGACTAGGTTGGCTAGCCGCCGACTTCTCCGACCACTATAGGGTCGTCCCCACGACAACGGGCCTACGTTGGCCAGCCGCGGACATGTCCGACGACTATAGGGTCGTCCCCACGACCCCGGGACTAGATTGGCCCTAGACCGTCATGTCCGACGACTATCGGATCGTCCCCACGACCACGGGCCAAAGCTGGCCAGCCATCGACATGTCCGACGACTATAGGGTCGTCCCCACGACCCCGGCACAAGGTTGGCCCGCCGCCGACTTGCCCAGCGACTATAGGGGCGTCCCCACGACCCCGGGACTAGATTGGCCCTAGACCGTCATGTCCGACGACTATCGGATCGTCCCCACGACCACGGGCCAAAGCTGGCCAGCCATCGACATGTCCGACGACTATAGGGTCGTCCCCACGACCCCGGCACAAGGTTGGCCCGCCGCCGACATGTCCGACGACTATAGGGTCGTCCCCACGACCCCGGTACAAGGTTGGCCCGCCGCCGTCTTGCCCGGCGACTATAGGGTCGTCCCCACGACCCCGGGACTAGATTGTCCCGCCACCGTCATGTCCGACGACAATAGGGTCGTCCCCACGACCCTGGGTCTAGGTTGGCCAGCCGCCGACATGTCCGGCGACTAAACAGTCGTCCCCACGACCACAGACAAAAGTTGGCCAGCCGCCGACATGTCCGACGACTATAGGGTCGTCCCCACGACCCCGGGACTAGGTTGGCCCGCCACCGTCATGTCCGACGATTATCGGTTCGTCCGCACGACCACGGGCCAAAGTTGGCCAGCCGGCGACATGTCCGACGACTATTGGGTCGTCCCACGTCCCCGGTACTAGATTGGCCCGCCACCGTCATGTCCGACGACAATAGGGTCGTCCCCACGACCCTGGGTCTAGGTTGGCCAGCCGCCGACATGTCCGGCGACTAAACAGTCGTCCCCACGACCACGGACAAAAGTTGGCCAGCCGCCGACATGTCCGACGACTATAGGGTCGTCCCCACGACCCCGGGACTAGGTTGGCCCGCCACCGTCATGTCCGACGATTATCGGTTCGTCCGCACGACCACGGGCCAAAGTTGGCCAGCCGGCGACATGTCCGACGACTATTGGGTCGTCCCACGTCCCCGGTACTAGATTGGCCCGCCACCGTCATGTCCGGCGACAATAGGGTCGTCCTCACGACCCCGGGTCTAGGTTGGCCAGCCGCCGACATGTCCGACGACTAAAAAGTCGTCCCCACGACCACGGGCCAAAGTTGGCCAGCCACCGTCATGTCCGACGACTATCGGATCGACCCCACGACCCCGGGCCAATATTGGCCCACCACCGTCATGTCGGACGTCTATAGGGTCGTCCCCACGACCACGGGCCTACGTTGTCCTTCCGCCAACATGTCCGACGACTATAGGGTCGTCCCCACGACCACGGGCCAAAGTTGTCCAGCCGCCGACATGTCCGACGACTATAGGGTCGTCCCCACGACCCCGGGACTAGATTGGCCCGCCACCGTCATGTCCAACGACTATCGGATCGTCCCCACGACCCCGGGCCAATATTGGCCAATCGCCGACATGTCCGACGACTATAGGGTCGTATCTACGACCCCGGGACTAGATTGCCCCGCCACCGTCATGTCCGACGACAATAGGGTCGTCCCCACGACCCTGGGTCTAGATTGGCCAGCCGCCGACATGTCCGACGACTAAACAGTCGTCCCCACGACCACGGGCCAAAGATGGCCAGCCGCCGACATGTCCGACGGCTATAGGGTCGTCACCACGACCCCGGAACTAGATTGGCCCGCCACCGTCATGTCCGAGGACTGTCGGATCGACCCCACGACCACGGGCCAAAGTTGGCCAATCGCCGACATGTCCGACGACTATAGGGTCGTCCCTATGACCCCGGGACGAGATTGGCCCGCCACCGTCATGTCCGACGACAATAGGGTCGTCCCCACGACCCCGGGTCTAGGTTGGCTAGCCGCCGACATGTCCGACGACTAAGCAGTCGTCCCCACGACCACGGGCCAAAGTTGGCCAGCCGCCGTCATGTCCGACGACTATCGGATCGACCCCACGACCACGCGCCAAAGTTGGCCAATCGCCGACATGTCCGACGACTATAGGGTCGTCCCTATGACCACGGGCCAAAGTTGGCCAGCCGCCGACATGTGCGACGACTATAGGGTCGTCCCCACGACCCCGGGACTAGATTGGCCCGCCACCGTCATGTCCGACGACAATAGGGTCGTCCCCACGACCCCGGGTCCAGGTTGGCCAGCCGCCGACATGGCCGACGAATGTAGAGTCGCCCCACGACACTGGGCCAAAGTTGGCCAGCCAGCGACATGTACGACGACTATAGGGTCGTCCCCACGACCCCGGGACTAGATTGGCTCGCCACCGTCATGTCCGACGACTATAGGGTCGTCCCCACGACCCCGGTACAAGGTTGGCCCGCCGCCGACTTGCCCGGCGACTATTGGGTCGTCCCCACGACCCCGGGACTAGATTGGCCCACCACCGTCATGTCCAACGACAATAGGGTCGTCCCCAGCACCCTGGGTCTAGGTTGGCCAGCCGCCGACATGTCCGACGGCTATAGGGTCGTCACCACGACCCCCGGACTAGATTGGCCAGCCACCGTCATGTCCGACGATTATAGGGTCGTCCCCACGACCACGGGCCAAAGATGGCCAGCCGCCGTGTTGTCCGACGACTATAGGGTCTTTCCCACGACCGCGGGACTAGGTTGGCTCGCCGCCGACTTGTCCGACGACTATAGGGTCGTCCCCACGACCTCGGGCCAGTGTTGGCCAATCGCCGACATGTCCGACGACTATAGGGTCGTCCCTACGACCCCGGGACTAGATTGGCCCGCCACCGTCATGCCCAACGACTATTGGGTCGTCCCCACGACCACGGGCCAAAGTTGGCCAGCCGCCGACATGTCCGACGACTATAGGGTCGTCCCGCCGACCGCGGGCCAAAGTTGGCCAATCGCCGACATGTCCGACGACTATTGAGTCGTCCCCACGACCACGGGCCAAAGTTGGCCAGCCGCCGACATGTCCGACGACTATAGGGTCGTCCCCACGACCCCGGGACTAGATTGCCCCGCCACCGTCATGTCCGACGACTATCGGATCGTCCCCACGACCCCGGGCCAATATTGGCCAATCGCCGACATGTCCGACGACTATAGGGTCGTCCCCACAACCGCGGGACTAGATTGGCCCGCCACCGTCATGTCCAACGACTATCGGATCGTGCCAATGACCCCGGGCCAATATTGGCCAATCGCCGACATGTCCGACGACTATAGGGTCGTACCTACGACCCCGGGACTAGATTGCCCCGCCACCGTCATGTCCGACGACAATAGGGTCGTCCCCGCAACCCCGGGCCAAAGTTGGCCAGCCGCCGACTTGTCCGACGACTATAGGTTCATCCCCACGACCCCGGGACTATATTGGCCAGCCGCCGACATGTCCGACGACTATAGGGTCGTCCCCACGACCCCGGGGCTAGGTTGGCCCGCCGCCGTCATGTCCGACGACTATCGGATCGACCCCACGACCACGGGCCAAAGTTGGCCAATCGCCGACATGTCCGACGACTATAGGGTCGTCCCTATGACCCCGGGACTAGATTGGCCCGCCACCGTCATGTCCGGCGACAATAGGGTCGTCCCCACGACCCCGGGTCTAGGTTGGCCAGCCGGCGTCATGTCCGACGACTATCGGATCGACCCCACGACCACGGGCCAAAGTTGGCCAGCCGCCGTCATGTCCGACGACTATCGGATCGACCCAACGACCACGGACAAAAGTTGGCCAATCGCCGACATGTCCGACGACTATAGGGTCGTCCCTATGACCCCAGGGCTAGTTTGGCCCGCCACCGTCATGTCCGACGACAATAGGGTCGTCCCCACGACCCCGGGTCCAGGTCGGCCAGCTGCCGACATGTCCGACGAATATAGAGTCGTCCCCACGACACCGGGCCAAAGTTGGCCAGCCGGCGACATGTCCGACGACTATAGGGTCGTCCCCACGACCCCGGGACTAGATTGGCCCTCCACCGTCATGTCCGACGACTATCGGATCGTCCCCACGACCACGGGCCAAAGTTGGCCAATCGCCGACATGTCCGACGACTATAGGGTCGTCCCTATGACCCCGGGACTAGATTGGCCCGCCACCGTCATGTCCGACGACAATAGGATCGTCCCCACGACCCTGGGTCTTGATTGGCCAGCCGCCGACATGTCCGACGACTAAACAGTCGTCCCCACGACCACGGGCCAAAGTTGGCCAGCCGCCGACATGTCCGACGGCTATTGGGTCGTCCCCACGACCCTGGGACTAGATTGGCCCTCCACCGTCATGTCCGACGACTATAGGGTCGCCCCACGACCACGGGCCAAAGTTGGACAGCCGCCGACATGTCCGACGACTATAGGGTCGTCCCCACGACCCCGGGACTAGATTGGCCCGCCACCGTCATTTCCGACGACTATCGGATCGACCCCACGACCACGGACCAAAGTCGGCAAATCGCCGACAAGTCCGACGACTATAGGGTCGTCCCTATGACCCCGGGACTAGATTTGCCCGCCACCGTCATGTCCGACGACAATAGGGTCGTCCCCACGACCCCGGGTCCAGGTTGGCCAGCCGCCGACATGTCCGACGAATATAGAGTCGTCCCCACCACACCGGTCCAAAGTTGGCCAGCCGCCGACATGTCCGACGACTATAGGGTCGTCCCCACGACCCCGAGAATAGATTGGCCCGCCGCCGTCATGTCCGACGACTATAGGGTCGTCCCCACGACCACGGGCCAAAGATGGCCAGCCGCCGTGTTGTCCGACGACTATAGTGTCGTCCCCACGACCCCCGGACTAGATTGGCCAGCCACCGTCATGTCCGACGACTATTGGGCCGTCCCCACGACCACGGGCCAAAGTTGGCCAGCCGCCGACATGTCCGACGATTATAGGGTCGTCCCCATGACCCCGGGCCAGTGTTGGCCAATCGCCGTCATGTCCGCCGACTATAGGGTCGTCCCCACGACACCGGGCCAACGTTGGCCAGCCGGCGACATGTCCGATGACTATAGGGTCGTCCCCACGACCCCGGGACTAGATTGGCCCGCCAACGTCATGTCCGACGTCTATAGGGTCGTCCTCACGACACTGGGCCAAAGTTGGCCAGCCGGCGACATGTACGACGACTATAGGGTCGTCCCCACGACCCCGGGACTAGATTGGCCCGCCACCGTCATGTCCGACGACTATAGGGTCGTCCCCACGACCCCGGGCCAAAGTTGGCAAGCCGCCGAAATGTCCGACGACTATAGGGTCGTCCCCACGACACCGGGACTAGGTCGGCCAGCCGCCGACATGTCCGACGACTATAGGGTCGTCCCGACGACCCCGGGCCAATGTTGGCCAATCGCCAACATGTCCGACGACTATAGGGTCGTCCCTACGACCCCGGGACTAGATTGGCCCGCCACCGTCATGTCCGACGAATATAGGGTCGTCCCCACGACCCCGGGACAAGCTTGGCCCGCCGCCGACTTGTCCGACGAATATAGGGTCGTCCCCACGACCCCGGGACAAGCTTGGCCCGCCGCCGACTTGTCCGACGACTATAGGGTCGTCCCCACGACCCCGGGACTAGATTGGCCCGCCACCGTCATGTCCAACGACTATAGGGTCGTCCCCACGACCCCGGGCCAAAGTTGGCAAGCCGCCGAAATGTCCGACGACTATAGGGTCGTCCCCACGACCCCGGGACTAGGTTGGCCAGCCGCCAACATGTCCGACGACTATAGGGTCGTCCCTACGACCCCGGGACTAGATTGGCCCGCCACCGTCATGTCC
This sequence comes from Andrena praecox, assembly GCA_963932275.1. NCBI lineage: Eukaryota > Metazoa > Arthropoda > Insecta > Hymenoptera > Andrenidae > Andrena > Andrena praecox. The sequence goes on from CAWVQO010000569.1 coordinate 1,363,557, forward strand.
AACGATTATAGGGTCGTCCCCACGACCCCGGGACTAGATTGGCCCGCCACCGTCATGTCCGACGATTATAGGGTCGTCCCCACGACCCCGGGACAAGCTTGGCCCGCCGCCGACGTGTCCGACGACTATAGGGTCGTCCCCACGACCCCGGGACTAGATTGGCCCGCCACCGTCATGTCCGACGACAATAGGGTCGTCCCCACGACCCCGGGTCTAGGTTGGCCAGCCGCCGACATGTCCGACGACTATAGAGTCGTCCCCACGACACCGGGCCAAAGTTGGACAGCCGCCGACATGTCCGACTACTATAGGGTCGTCCCCAGGACCTCGGGTCTAGATTGGCCCGCTACCGTCATGTCCGAAGACTATAGGGTCGTCCCCACGACCACGGGACTAGATTGGCCCGCCACCGCCATGTCCGACGACAATAGGGTCGTCCCCACGACCCCGGGTCTAGGTTGGCCAGCCGCCGACATGTCCGACGACAATCGGATCGTCCCCACGCCCACGCGCCAAAGTTGGCCAGCCGCCGACATGTCCGACGACTATTGGATCGTCCCCACGACCACGGGCCAAAGTTGGCCAGCCGCCGACAGGTCCGACGACAATCGGATCGTCCCCACGACCACGCGCCAAAGTTGGCCAGCCGCCGACATGTCCGACGACTATAGGATCGTCCCCACGACCCCGGGCCAATGTTGGCCAATCGCCGATATGTCCAACGACTATAGGGTCGTCCCTACGACCCCGGGCCAAAGATGTCCAGCCGCCGTCTTGTCCGACGACTATAGGGTCGACCCCACGACCCCGAGACCAGGTTGGCCAGCCGCCGACATTTCCGACGACTATAGAGTCGTCCCCACGACCCCGGGCCAAAGTTGGCCAGACGCCGACATGTCCGACGACTATAGGGTCGTCCCCACAACACCGAGACTAGATTGGCCCGCCACCGTCATGTCCGATGACAATAGGGTCGTCCCCACGACCCCGGGTCCAGGTTGGCCAGCCGCCGACATTTCCGACGACTATAGAGTCGTCCCCACGACACCGGGCCAAAGTTGGCCAGCCGCCGACATGTCCGACAACTATAGGGTCGTCCCCACGACCCCGGGACTAGATTGGCCCGCCGCCGTCATGTCCGACGACAATAGGGTCGTCCCCACGACCCCGGGTCTAGGTTGGCCAGCCGCCGACATGTCCGACGACAATCGGATCGTCCCCACGCCCACGCGCCAAAGTTGGCCAGCCGCCGACATGTCCGACGACTATTGGATCGTCCCCACGACCACGGGCCAAAGTTGGCCAGCCGCCGACAGGTCCGACGACAATCGGATCGTCCCCACGACCACGCGCCAAAGTTGGCCAGCCGCCGACATGTCCGACGACTATAGGGTCGTCCCCACGACCCCGGGCCAATGTTGGCCAATCGCCGACATGTCCAACGACTATAGGGTCGTCCCTACGACCCCGGGCCAAAGATGTCCAGCCGCCGTCTTGTCCGACGACTATAGGGTCGACCCCACGACCCCGAGTCCAGGTTGGCCAGCCGCCGACATTTCCGACGACTATAGAGTCGTCCCCACGACCCCAGGCCAAAGTTGGCCAGACGCCGACATGTCCGACGACTATAGGGTCGTCCCCACAACCCCGAGACTAGATTGGCCCGCCACCGTCATGTCCGATGACAATAGGGTCGTCCCCACGACCCCGGGTCCAGGTTGGCCAGCCGCCGACATTTCCGACGACTATAGAGTCGTCCCCACGACACCGTGCCAAAGTTGGCCCGCCACCGTCATGTCCGACGACAATAGGGTCGTCCCCACGACCCCGGGACAAGCTTGGCCCGCCGCCGACGTGTCCGACGACTATAGGGTCGTCCCCACGACCCCGGGACTAGATTGGCCCGCCACCGTCATGTCCGACGACAATAGGGTCGTCCCCACGACCCCGGGTCTAGGTTGGCCAGCCGCCGACATGTCCGACGACTATAGAGTCGTCCCCACGACACCGGGCCAAAGTTGGACAGCCGCCGACATGTCCGACTACTATAGGGTCGTCCCCAGGACCTCGGGTCTAGATTGGCCCGCTACCGCCATGTCCGAAGACTATAGGGTCGTCCCCACGACCACGGGACTAGATTGGCCCGCCACCGCCATGTCCGACGACAATAGGGTCGTCCCCACGACCCCGGGTCTAGGTTGGCCAGCCGCCGACATGTCCGACGACAATCGGATCGTCCCCACGCCCACGCGCCAAAGTTGGCCAGCCGCCGACATGTCCGACGACTATTGGATCGTCCCCACGACCACGGGCCAAAGTTGGCCAGCCGCCGACAGGTCCGACGACAATCGGATCGTCCCCACGACCACGCGCCAAAGTTGGCCAGCCGCCGACATGTCCGACGACTATAGGGTCGTCCCCACGACCCCGGGCCAATGTTGGCCAATCGCCGACATGTCCAACGACTATAGGGTCGTCCCTACGACCCCGGGCCAAAGATGTCCAGCCGCCGTCTTGTCCGACGAATATAGGGTCGACCCCACGACCCCGAGTCCAGGTTGGCCAGCCGCCGACATTTCCGACGACTATAGAGTCGTCCCCACGACCCCAGGCCAAAGTTGGCCAGACGACGACATGTCCGACGACTATAGGGTCGTCCCCACAACCCCGAGACTAGATTGGCCCGCCACCGTCATGTCCGATGACAATAGGGTCGTCCCCACGACCCCGGGTCCAGGTTGGCCAGCCGCCGACATTTCCGACGACTATAGAGTCGTCCCCACGACACCGTGCCAAAGTTGGCCAGCCGCCGACATGTCCGACGACTATAGGGTCGTCCCCACGACCCCGGGACTAGATTGGCCCGCCGCCGTCATGTCCGACGACAATAGGGTCGTCCCCACGACCCCGGGTCTAGGTTGGCCAGCCGCCGAATTGTCCGACGACTATAGGGTCGTACCCACGATCCCGGGACTAGGCTGACAAGCCGCCAACATGTCCGACGACTATAGGGTCGTCCCCACGACCCCGGGCCAAAGATGTCCAGCCGCCGTCTTGTCCGACGACTATAGGGTCGTCCCCACGACCACGGGACTAGATTGGCCCGCCACCGTCATGTCCGACGACAATAGGGTCGTCCCTACGACCCCGGGTCTAGGTTGGCCAGCTGCCGACATGTCCGACGACTATAGAGTCGTCCCCACGACACCGCCCCAAAGTTGGACAGCCGCCGACATGTCCGACTACTATAGGGTCGTCCCCACGACCTCGGGTCTAGATTGGCCCGCTACCGTCATGTCCGAAGACTATAGGGTCGTCCCCACGACCCCGGGCCAAAGATGTCCAGCCGCCGTCTTGTCCGACGCCTATAGGGTCGTCCCCACGACCCCGGGACTAGATTGGCCCGCCACCGTCATGTCCAACGACTATAGGGTCGTCTCCACCACCACGGGCCAAAGTTGGCCAGCCGCCGACATGTCCGACGATTATTGGATCGTCCCCACGACTCCGGGCCAAAGTTGGCCAGCCGCCGACATGTCCGACGACTATAGGGTCGTCCCCACGACCCCGAGACTAGATTGGCCCGCTACCGTCATGTCCGACGACAATAGGGTCGTTCCCACGACCCCGGGTCCAGGTTGGCCAGCCGCCGACATTTCCGACGACTATAGAGTCGTCCCCACGACACCGGGCCAAAGTTGGCCAGCCGCCGCCATGTCCTTCGACTATAGGGTCGTCCCCACGACCCCGGGACAAGGTTGGCCCGCCGCCGACTTGTCCGACGACTATAGGGTCGTACCCACGACACCGGGACTAGGCTGACAAGCCGCCAACATGTCCGAAGACTATAGGGTCGTCCCCACGACCCCGGCCAATGATGTCCAGCCGCCGTCTTGTCCGACGACTATAGGGTCGTCCCCACGACCCCGGGACTAGATTGGCCCGCCACCGTCATGTCCGACGACTATACGGTCGTCCCCACGACCCCGGGACAAGGTTGGCCCGCCGCCGACTTGTCTGACGACTATAGGGTCGTACCCACGACCCCGGGACTAGACTGGCCCACCACCGTCATGTCCGACGACTATAGGGTCGTCCCCACGACCCCGGGACTAGGTTGCCCCGCCGCCGAATTTGTCCGACGACTATAGGGTCGTCCCCACGACCCCGGGACAAAGTTGGCAAGCCGCCGACATGTCCGACGACTTAAGGGGGGTTCCTACGACCCCGGGACTAGATTGGCCCGCCACCGTCATGTCCGACGACAATAGGGTCGTCCCCACGACCCCGGGTCTAGGTTGGCCAGCCGCCGACATGTCCGACGACTATAGAGTCGTCCCCACGACACCGGGCCAAAGTTGGACAGCCGCCGACATGTCCGACTACTATAGGGTCGTCCCCAGGACCTCGGGTCTAGATTGGCCCGCTACCGCCATGTCCGAAGACTATAGGGTCGTCCCCACGACCACGGGACTAGATTGGCCCGCCACCGCCATGTCCGACGACAATAGGGTCGTCCCCACGACCCCGGGTCTAGGTTGGCCAGCCGCCGACATGTCCGACGACAATCGGATCGTCCCCACGCCCACGCGCCAAAGTTGGCCAGCCGCCGACATGTCCGACGACTATTGGATCGTCCCCACGACCACGGGCCAAAGTTGGCCAGCCGCCGACAGGTCCGACGACAATCGGATCGTCCCCACGACCACGCGCCAAAGTTGGCCAGCCGCCGACATGTCCGACGACTATAGGGTCGTCCCCACGACCCCGGGCCAATGTTGGCCAATCGCCGACATGTCCAACGACTATAGGGTCGTCCCTACGACCCCGGGCCAAAGATGTCCAGCCGCCGTCTTGTCCGACGAATATAGGGTCGACCCCACGACCCCGAGTCCAGGTTGGCCAGCCGCCGACATTTCCGACGACTATAGAGTCGTCCCCACGACCCCAGGCCAAAGTTGGCCAGACGACGACATGTCCGACGACTATAGGGTCGTCCCCACAACCCCGAGACTAGATTGGCCCGCCACCGTCATGTCCGATGACAATAGGGTCGTCCCCACGACCCCGGGTCCAGGTTGGCCAGCCGCCGACATTTCCGACGACTATAGAGTCGTCCCCACGACACCGTGCCAAAGTTGGCCAGCCGCCGACATGTCCGACGACTATAGGGTCGTCCCCACGACCCCGGGACTAGATTGGCCCGCCGCCGTCATGTCCGACGACAATAGGGTCGTCCCCACGACCCCGGGTCTAGGTTGGCCAGCCGCCGAATTGTCCGACGACTATAGGGTCGTACCCACGATCCCGGGACTAGGCTGACAAGCCGCCAACATGTCCGACGACTATAGGGTCGTCCCCACGACCCCGGGCCAAAGATGTCCAGCCGCCGTCTTGTCCGACGACTATAGGGTCGTCCCCACGACCACGGGACTAGATTGGCCCGCCACCGTCATGTCCGACGACAATAGGGTCGTCCCTACGACCCCGGGTCTAGGTTGGCCAGCTGCCGACATGTCCGACGACTATAGAGTCGTCCCCACGACACCGCCCCAAAGTTGGACAGCCGCCGACATGTCCGACTACTATAGGGTCGTCCCCACGACCTCGGGTCTAGATTGGCCCGCTACCGTCATGTCCGAAGACTATAGGGTCGTCCCCACGACCCCGGGCCAAAGATGTCCAGCCGCCGTCTTGTCCGACGCCTATAGGGTCGTCCCCACGACCCCGGGACTAGATTGGCCCGCCACCGTCATGTCCAACGACTATAGGGTCGTCTCCACCACCACGGGCCAAAGTTGGCCAGCCGCCGACATGTCCGACGATTATTGGATCGTCCCCACGACTCCGGGCCAAAGTTGGCCAGCCGCCGACATGTCCGACGACTATAGGGTCGTCCCCACGACCCCGAGACTAGATTGGCCCGCTACCGTCATGTCCGACGACAATAGGGTCGTTCCCACGACCCCGGGTCCAGGTTGGCCAGCCGCCGACATTTCCGACGACTATAGAGTCGTCCCCACGACACCGGGCCAAAGTTGGCCAGCCGCCGCCATGTCCGTCGACTATAGGGTCGTCCCCACGACCCCGGGACAAGGTTGGCCCGCCGCCGACTTGTCCGACGACTATAGGGTCGTACCCACGACACCGGGACTAGGCTGACAAGCCGCCAACATGTCCGAAGACTATAGGGTCGTCCCCACGACCCCGGCCAATGATGTCCAGCCGCCGTCTTGTCCGACGACTATAGGGTCGTCCCCACGACCCCGGGACTAGATTGGCCCGCCACCGTCATGTCCGACGACTATACGGTCGTCCCCACGACCCCGGGACAAGGTTGGCCCGCCGCCGACTTGTCTGACGACTATAGGGTCGTACCCACGACCCCGGGACTAGACTGGCCCACCACCGTCATGTCCGACGACTATAGGGTCGTCCCCACGACCCCGGGACTAGGTTGCCCCGCCGCCGAATTTGTCCGACGACTATAGGGTCGTCCCCACGACCCCGGGACAAAGTTGGCAAGCCGCCGACATGTCCGACGACTTAAGGGGGGTTCCTACGACCCCGGGACTAGATTGGCCCGCCACCGTCATGTCCAACGACTATAGGGTCGTCCCCACAACCCCGGGACTAGGTTGACAAGCCGCCGAAATGTCCGACGACTATAGGGTCGTCCCCACGACCCCGGGACTAGATTGGCCCGCCACCGTCATGTCCGACGACTATAGGGTCGTCCCCACGACCCCGGGACAAGGTTGGCCCGCCGCCGACTTGTCCGACGAATATAGGGTCGCACCCACGACCCCGGGACTAGGCTGACAAGCCGCCAACATGTCCGACGACTATAGAGTCGTCCCCACGACCCCGGGCCAATGTTGGCCAATCGCCAACATATCCGACGACTATATGGTCGTCCGTACGACCCCGGGAATAGATTGGCCCGCCACCGTCATGTCCGACGACAATAGGGTCGTCCCCACGACCCCGGGACTAGACTGGCCCACCACCGTCATGTCCGACGACTATAGGGTCGTCCCCACGACCCCGGGACTAGGTTGCCCCGCCGCCGAATTTGTCCGACGACTATAGGGTCGTCCCCACGACCCCGGGCCAAAGTTGGCAAGCCGCCGACATGTCCAACGACTTAAGGGGCGTTCCTACGACCCCGGGACTAGATTGGCCCGCCACCGTCATGTCCAACGACTATAGGGTCGTCCCCACATCCCCGGGACTAGGTTGACAAGCCGCCGAAATGTCCGACGACTATAGGGTCGTCCCCACGACCCCGGGACTAGATTGGCCCGCCACCGTCATGTCCGACGACTATAGGGTCGTCCCCACGACCCCGGGACAAGGTTGGCCCGCCGCCGACTTGTCCGACGACTATAGGGTCGTCCCCACGACCGCGAGCCAAGGATGTCCAGCCGCCGTCTTGTCCGACGACTATAGGGTCGTCCCCACGACCCCGGGACTAGACTGGCCCACCACCGTCATGTCCGACGACTATAGGGTCGTCCCCACGACCCCGGGCCAAAGTTGGCAAGCCGCCGACATGTCCGACGACTTAAGGGGGGTTCCTACGACCCCGGGACTAGATTGGCCCGCCACCGTCATGTCCAACGACTATAGGGTCGTCCCCACAACCCCGGGACTAGGTTGACAAGCCGCCGAAATGTCCGACGACTATAGGGTCGTCCCCACGACCCCGGGACTAGATTGGCCCGCCACCGTCATGTCCGACGACTATAGGGTCGTCCCCACGACCCCGGGACAAGGTTGGCCCGCCGCCGACTTGTCCGACGAATATAGGGTCGCACCCACGACCCCGGGACTAGGCTGACAAGCCGCCAACATGTCCGACGACTATAGAGTCGTCCCCACGACCCCGGGCCAATGTTGGCCAATCGCCAACATATCCGACGACTATATGGTCGTCCGTACGACCCCGGGAATAGATTGGCCCGCCACCGTCATGTCCGACGACAATAGGGTCGTCCCCACGACCCCGGGACTAGACTGGCCCACCACCGTCATGTCCGACGACTATAGGGTCGTCCCCACGACCCCGGGACTAGGTTGCCCCGCCGCCGAATTTGTCCGACGACTATAGGGTCGTCCCCACGACCCCGGGCCAAAGTTGGCAAGCCGCCGACATGTCCAACGACTTAAGGGGCGTTCCTACGACCCCGGGACTAGATTGGCCCGCCACCGTCATGTCCAACGACTATAGGGTCGTCCCCACATCCCCGGGACTAGGTTGACAAGCCGCCGAAATGTCCGACGACAATAGGGTCGTCCCCACGACCCCGGGACTAGATTGGCCCGCCACCGTCATGTCCGACGACTATAGGGTCGTCCCCACGACCCCGGGACAAGGTTGGCCCGCCGCCGACTTGTCCGACGACTATAGGGTCGTCCCCACGACCGCGAGCCAAGGATGTCCAGCCGCCGTCTTGTCCGACGACTATAGGGTCGTCCCCACGACCCCGGGACTAGACTGGCCCACCACCGTCATGTCCGACGACTATAGGGTCGTCCCTATGACCCCGGGACTAGATTGGCCCGACACCGTCATGTCCGGCGACAATAGGGTCGTCCCCACGACCCCGGGTCTAGGTTGGCCAGCCGCCGACATGTCCGACGACTAAACAGTCGTTCCCACGACCACGGGCCAAAGTTGGCCAGCCGCCGACATGTCCGACGACTAGAGGGTCGTCCCCACGACATCGGGACTAGATTGGCCCGCCACCGTCATGTCCGACGACAATAGGGTCGTCCCCACGACCCCGGGACTAGATTGGCCCGCCGCCGACTTGTCCGACGACTATAGGGTCGTCCCCACGACCCCGGGACAAGGTTGGCCAGCCGCCGACTTGTCCGACGACTATAGGGTCGTCCCCACGACCCCGGGACTAGATTGGCCCGCCACCGTCATGTCCAACGACTATCGGATCGTCTCCACGACCACGGGCCAAAGTTGGCCAGCCGTCGACATGATCGACGACAATAGGGTCGTCCCCACGACCCCGGGACTAGATTGGCCCGCCGCCGACTTGTCCGACGACTATAGGGTCATTCCTACGACCCCGGGACTATATTGGCTCGCCACCGTCATGTCCGACGACAATAGGGTCGTCCCCACGACCCCGGGAATAGATTGGCCCGCCGCCGACATGTCCGACGACTATAGGCTCGTCCCCACGACCTCGGGACTAGGTTGGCCAGCCGCCGACATGTCCGACGACTAAACAGTCGTTCCCACGACCACGGGCCAAAGTTGGCCAGCCGCCGACATGTCCGACGACTAGAGGGTCGTCCCCACGACATCGGGACTAGGTTGGCCAGCCGCCGACATCTCCGACGACTAAACAGTCGTCCCCACGACCACGGGCCAAAGTTGGCCAGCCGCCGACATGTCCGACGACTATAGGGTCGTCCCCACGACCCCGGGATTTGGTAGACCAGCCGCCAACATGTCCGACGACTATAGGGTCGTCCCCACGACCCAGGGATTTGGTAGACCAGCCGCCAACATGTCCGACGACTATAGGGTCGTCCCCCTGACCCCGGGCCAAAGTTGGCCCGCCGCCGACATGTCCGACGACTATAGGGTCGTCCCTACGACCCTGGGCCGAAGTTGGCAAGCCGCCGAAATGTCCGACGACTGTGGGTCGTCCCCACGACCCCGGGAGTAGGTAGACCAGCCGCCAACATGTCCGACGACTATAGGGTCGTCCCTACGACCCCGGGACTAGATTGGCCCGCCGCCGACTCGTCCGACGACTATAGGGTCGTCCCCACGAACTCCCGGACTAGGTTGGCTCGCCGCCGACATGTCTGACGACTATTGGGTCGTCCCCAAGACCAGGGGCCAAAGTTGGCCCGCCACCGTCATGTCCGACGACAATAGGGTCGTCCCCACGACCTCGGGAATAGGTTGGCCAGCCGCCGACATGTCCGACGACTATAGGGTCGCCCCCACGACCTCGGGACTAGGTTGGCCAGCCGCCGACATGTCCGACGACTATAGGGTCGTCCCCGCAACCCCGGGCCAAAGTTGGCCGGCCGCCGAATTGTCCGACGACTATACGGTCCTCCCCACGACCCCGGTACTAGATTGGCCAGCCGCCGACATGTCCGACGACTATAGGGTCGTCCCCACGACCACAGGCCAAAGTTGGCTAGACGCCGACATGTCTGACGACTATAGGGGCGGCTCCACGACCCCGGGACTAGATTGGTCCGCCACCGTCAAGTCCGACGATTATCGGTTCGTCCGCACGACCCAGGGGCTAGGTTGGCCAGCCGCCGACTTGCCCGACGACTATAGGGTCGTAACCACGGCCCCGGGCCAAAGTTGGGCAGCCACCGTCATGTCCGACGACTATAGGGTCGTGCCCACGACCACGGGCCAAAGTTGGCCTGCCGCCGTCTTGTCCGACGACTATAGGGTCGTCCCCACGACCCCGGGACTAGATTGGCGCGCCACCGTCAAGTCGGACGACTATAGGGTCGTCCCCACGACCACGGGCCAAAGTTGGCCAGCCGCCGACTTGTCCGACGACTATAGGGACGTCCCGACGACCACGGGCCAAAGTTGGCCAGCCACCGTCAAGTCCGACGACTATAGGGTCATCCCCACGACCACGGGCCAAAGTTGGCCAGCCGCCGACATATCCGACGACTATAGGGTCGTCCCCACGACCCCCGGACTAGGTTGGCTCGCCGCCGACTTGTACGACGACTATAGGGACGTCCCCACGACCCCGGGACTAGATTGGTCCGCCACCGTCAAGTCCGACGACTATAGGGTCGTCCCCACGACCACGGGCCAAAGTTGGCCAGCCGCCGACATATCCGACGACTATAGGGTCGTCCCCACGACCCCCGGACTAGGTTGGCTCGCCGCCGACTTGTACGACGACTATAGGGACGTCCCCACGACCCCGGGACTAGATTGGCCCGCCACCGTCAAGTCCGACGATTATAGGGTCGTCCCCACGACCACAGGCCAAAGTTGGATAGACGCCGACATGTCTGACGACTATAGGGGCGGCTCCACGACCCCGGGACTAGATTGGTCCGCCACCGTCAAGTCCGACGATTATCGGTTCGTCCGCACGACCCAGGGGCTAGGTTGGCCAGCCGCCGACTTGCCCGACGACTATAGGGTCGTAACCACGGCCCCGGGCCAAAGTTGGGCAGCCACCGTCATGTCCGACGACTATAGGGTCGTGCCCACGACCACGGGCCAAAGTTGGCCTGCCGCCGTCTTGTCCGACGACTATAGGGTCGTCCCCACGACCCCGGGACTAGATTGGCGCGCCACCGTCAAGTTGGACGACTATAGGGTCGTCCCCACGACCACGGGCCAAAGTTGGCCAGCCGCCGACTTGTCCGACGACTATAGGGACGTCCCGACGACCACGGGCCAAAGTTGGCCAGCTACCGTCAAGTCCGACGACTATAGGGTCATCCCCACGACCACGGGCCAAAGTTGGCCAGCCGCCGACATATCCGACGACTATAGGGTCGTCCCCACGACCCCCGGACTAGGTTGGCTCGCCGCCGACTTGTACGACGACTATAGGGACGTCCCCACGACCCCGGGACTAGATTGGTCCGCCACCGTCAAGTCCGACGACTATAGGGTCGTCCCCACGACCACGGGCCAAAGTTGGCCAGCCGCCGACATATCCGACGACTATAGGGTCGTCCCCACGACCCCCGGACTAGGTTGGCTCGCCGCCGACTTGTACGACGACTATAGGGACGTCCCCACGACCCCGGGACTAGATTGGCCCGCCACCGTCAAGTCCGACGACTATAGGGTCGTCCCCACGACCACAGGCCAAAGTTGGATAGACGCCGACATGTCTGACGACTATAGGGGCGGCTCCACGACCCCGGGACTAGATTGGTCCGCCACCGTCAAGTCCGACGATTATCGGTTCGTCCGCACGACCCAGGGGCTAGGTTGGCCAGCCGCCGACTTGCCCGACGACTATAGGGTCGTAACCACGGCCCCGGGCCAAAGTTGGGCAGCCACCGTCATGTCCGACGACTATAGGGTCGTGCCCACGACCACGGGCCAAAGTTGGCCTGCCGCCGTCTTGTCCGACGACTATAGGGTCGTCCCCACGACCCCGGGACTAGATTGGCGCGCCACCGTCAAGTCGGACGACTATAGGGTCGTCCCCACGACCACGGGCCAAAGTTGGCCAGCCGCCGACTTGTCCGACGACTATAGGGACGTCCCGACGACCACGGGCCAAAGTTGGCCAGCTACCGTCAAGTCCGACGACTATAGGGTCATCCCCACGACCACGGGCCAAAGTTGGCCAGCCGCCGACATATCCGACGACTATAGGGTCGTCCCCACGACCCCCGGACTAGGTTGGCTCGCCGCCGACTTGTACGACGACTATAGGGACGTCCCCACGACCCCGGGACTAGATTGGTCCGCCACCGTCAAGTCCGACGACTATAGGGTCGTCCCCACGACCACGGGCCAAAGTTGGCCAGCCGCCGACATATCCGACGACTATAGGGTCGTCCCCACGACCCCCGGACTAGGTTGGCTCGCCGCCGACTTGTACGACGACTATAGGGACGTCCCCACGACCCCGGGACTAGATTGGCCCGCCACCGTCAAGTCCGACGACTATAGGGTCGTCCCCACGACCACAGGCCAAAGTTGGCTAGACGCCGACATGTCTGACGACTAAAGGGGCGGCTCCACGACCCCGGGACTAGACTGGCCCGCCACCATCATGTCCGACGACTATAAGGTCGTCCCCACGAACCCGGGACTAGATTGGCCCGCCACCGTTATGTCTGACGATTATAGGGTCGTCTCCACGGCCACGGGCCAAATTTGGCCAGCCGCCGACACCTCCGACGACAATAGGGTCGTCCCCACGCCCCCGGGACTAGATTGGCCGGCCACCGTCATGTCCGACGACTATAGAGTCGCCACCACGGCCCCGGGCCAAAGTTGGCCAGCCGCCGACTTGTCCGACTCCTATAGGGTCGTCCCCACGGCCCCGGGCCAGTGTTGGCCAGCCGGCGACATGTCGGACGACTATAGGGTCGTCCCCACGACCCCGGGACCAGATTGGCCCGCCACCGTCATGTCCGACGAATATAGGGTCGTCCCCACGACCCCGGGGCTAGGTTGGCCAGCCGCCGACTTGCCCGACGACTATAGGGTCGTAACCACGGCCCCGGGCCAAAGTTGGGCAGCCACCGTCATGTCCGACGACTATAGGGTCGTCCCCACGACCACGGGCCAAAGTTGGCCTGCCGCCGTCTTGTCCGACGACTATAGGGTCGTCCCCACGACCCCGGGACTAGATTGGCGCGCCACCGTCAAGTCGGACGACTATAGGGTCGTCCCCACGACCACGGGCCAAAGTTGGCCAGCCGCCGACTTGTCCGACGACTATAGGGACGTCCCCACGACCAGGGGCCATAGTTGGCCAGCCACCGTCAAGTCCGACGACTACAGGGTCGTCCCCACGACCACGGGCCAAAGTTGGCCAGCCGCCGACATATCCGACGACTATAGGGTCGTCCCCACGACCCCCGGACTAGGCTGGCTCGCCGCCGACTTGTACGACGACTATAGGGACGTCCCCACGACCCCGGGACTAGATTGGCCCGCCACCGTCAAGTCCGACGACTATAGGGTCGTCCCCACGACCACAGGCCAAAGTTGGCTAGCCGCCGACATGTCCGACGACTATAGGGTCGTCCCTACGACCCCGGGACTAGATTGGCCCGCCGCCGACTTGTCCGACGACTATAGGGTCGTCCCCACGTACCCCGGTACTAGATTGGCCAGCCGCCGACATGTCCGACGACTATTGGGTCGTCCCCAAGACCAGGGGCCAAAGTTGGCCCGCCACCGTCATGTCCGACGACAATAGGGTCGTCCCCACGACCTCGGGAATAGGTTGGCCAGCCGCCGACATGTCCGACGACTATAGGGTCGCCCCCACGACCTCGGGACTAGGTTGGCCAGCCGCCGACATGTCCGACGACTATAGGGTCGTCCCCGCAACCCCGGGCCAAAGTTGGCCGGCCGCCGAATTGTCCGACGACTATACGGTCCTCCCCACGACCCCGGTACTAGATTGGCCAGCCGCCGACATGTCCGACGACAATAGGGTCGTCCCCACGACCCCGGGACTGGATTGGCCAGCCGCCTACATGTCCGACGACTATAGGGTCGTCCCCACGACCCCCGGACTAGGTTGGCTAGCCGCCGACTTCTCCGACCACTATAGGGTCGTCCCCACGACAACGGGCCTACGTTGGCCAGCCGCGGACATGTCCGACGACTATAGGGTCGTCCCCACGACCCCGGGACTAGATTGGCCCTAGACCGTCATGTCCGACGACTATCGGATCGTCCCCACGACCACGGGCCAAAGCTGGCCAGCCATCGACATGTCCGACGACTATAGGGTCGTCCCCACGACCCCGGCACAAGGTTGGCCCGCCGCCGACTTGCCCAGCGACTATAGGGGCGTCCCCACGACCCCGGGACTAGATTGGCCCTAGACCGTCATGTCCGACGACTATCGGATCGTCCCCACGACCACGGGCCAAAGCTGGCCAGCCATCGACATGTCCGACGACTATAGGGTCGTCCCCACGACCCCGGCACAAGGTTGGCCCGCCGCCGACATGTCCGACGACTATAGGGTCGTCCCCACGACCCCGGTACAAGGTTGGCCGGCCGCCGTCTTGCCCGGCGCCTATAGGGTCGTCCCCACGACCCCGGGACTAGATTGGCCCGCCACCGTCATGTACAACGACAATAGGGTCGTCCCCAGGACCCTGGATCTAGGTTGGCCAGCCGCCGACATGTCCGGCGACTAAACAGTCGTCCCCACGAACCCGGGCCAATGTTGGCCAATCGCCGACATGTCCGACGACCATAGGGTCGTACCTACGACCCCGGGACTAGATTGGCCCGCCACCGTCATGTCCGACGACAATAGGGTCGTCCCCACGACCCTGGGTCTAGGTTGGCCAGCCGCCGACATGTCCGGCGACTAAACAGTCGTCCCCACGACCACGGGCCAAAGTTGGCCAATCGCCGACATGTCCGACGACTATAGGGTCGTCCCCACGACCCCGGTACAAGGTTGGCCTGCCGCCGTCTTGCCCGGCGACTATAGGGTCGTCCCCACGACCCCGGGACTAGATTGGCCCGCCCCCGTCATGTCCAACGACAATAGGGTCGTCCGCAGGACCCTGGGTCTAGGTTGGCCAGCCGCCGACATGTCCGGCGACTAAACAGTCGTCCCCACGACCCCGGGCCAATGATGGCCAATCGCCGACATGTCCGACGACCATAGGGTCGTACCTACGACCCCGGGACTAGATTGGCCCGCCACCGTCATGTCCGACGACAATAGGGTCGTCCCCACGACCCCGGTACAAGGTTGGCCCGCCGCCGTCTTGCCCGGCGACTATAGGGTCGTCCCCACGACCCCGGGACTAGATTGGCCCGCCACCGTCATGTCCAACGACAATAGGGTCGTCCCCACGACCCCGGGACTAGGTTGGCTCGCCGCCGACATGTCCGACGACTATAGGGTCGTCCCCACGACACCGGGCCAAAGTTGGCCAATCGCCGACATGTCCGACGACTATAGAGTCGTCCCCACGACCCCGGTACAAGGTTGGCCTGCCGCCGTCTTGCCCGGCGACTATAGGGTCGTCCCCACGACCCCGGGACTAGATTGGCCCGCCACCGTCATGTCCGACGACAATAGGGTCGTCCCCACGACCCCGGTACAAGGTTGGCCCGCCGCCGTCTTGCCCGGCGACTATAGGGTCGTCCCCACGACCCCGGCACAAGGTTGGCCCGCCGCCGTCTTGTCCGACGACTATAGGGTCGTCCCCACGACCCCGGGACTAGATTGGCGCGCCACCGTCAAGTCGGACGACTATAGGGTCGTCTCCACGACCACGGGCCAAAGTTGGCCAGCCGCCGACTTGTCCGACGACTATAGGGACGTCCCCACGACCAGGGGCCAAAGTTGGCCAGCCACCGTCAAGTCCGACGACTATAGGGTCGTCCCCACGACCACGGGCCAAAGTTGGCCAGCCGCCGACATATCCGACGACTATAGGGTCGTCCCCACGACCCCCGGACTAGGTTGGCTCGCCGCCGACTTGTACGACGACTATAGGGACGTCCCCACGACCCCGGGACTAGATTGGCCCGCCACGGTCAAGTCCGACGACTATAGGGTCGTCCCCACGACCACAGGCCAAAGTTGGCTAGCCGCCGACATGTCCGACGTCTATAGGGTCGTCCCTACGACCCCGGGACTAGATTGGCCCGCCGCCGACTTG
Source organism: Andrena praecox (assembly GCA_963932275.1). Taxonomy (NCBI): domain Eukaryota; kingdom Metazoa; phylum Arthropoda; class Insecta; order Hymenoptera; family Andrenidae; genus Andrena; species Andrena praecox. The sequence continues at coordinate 1,379,937 of CAWVQO010000569.1, forward strand.
TCCGACGACTATAGGGTCGTCCCCACGTACCCCCGGACTAGGTTGGCTCGCCGCCGACATGTCTGACGACTATTGGGTCGTCCCCAAGACCAGGGGCCAAAGTTGGCCCGCCACCGTCATGTCCGACGACAATAGGGTCGTCCCCACGACCTCGGGAATAGGTTGGCCAGCCGCCGACATGTCCGACGACTATAGGGTCGCCCCCACGACCTCGGGACTAGGTTGGCCAGCCGCCGACATGTCCGACGACTATAGGGTCGTCCCCGCAACCCCGGGCCAAAGTTGGCCGGCCGCCGAATTGTCCGACGACTATAGGGTCGTCCCCACGACCCCGGTACTAGATTGGCCAGCCGCCGACATGTCCGACGACTATAGGGTCGTCCCCACGACCACAGGCCAAAGTTGGCTAGACGCCGACATGTCTGACGACTATAGGGGCGGCTCCACGACCCCGGGACTAGATTGGTCCGCCACCGTCAAGTCCGACGATTATCGGTTCGTCCGCACGACCCAGGGGCTAGGTTGGCCAGCCGCCGACTTGCCCGACGACTATAGGGTCGTAACCACGGCCCCGGGCCAAAGTTGGGCAGCCACCGTCATGTCCGACGACTATAGGGTCGTGCCCACGACCACGGGCCAAAGTTGGCCTGCCGCCGTCTTGTCCGACGACTATAGGGTCGTCCCCACGACCCCGGTACTAGATTGGCGCGCCACCGTCAAGTCGGACGACTATAGGGTCGTCCCCACGACCACGGGCCAAAGTTGGCCAGCCGCCGACATGTCCGACGACTATAGGGTCGTCCCCACGACCCCCGGACTAGGTTGGCTCGCCGCCGACTTGTCCGACGACTATAGGGTCGTCCCCACGACCACGGGCCAAAGTTGGCCCGCCACCGTCAAGTCCGACGACTATAGGGTCGTCCCCACAGCCACGGGCCAAAGTTGGCCAGCCGCCGACATATCCGCCGACTATAGGGTCGTCCCCACGACCCCCGGACTAGGTTGGCTCGCCGCCGACTTGTACGACGACTATAGGGACGTCCCCACGACCCCGGGACTAGATTGGCCCTCCACCGTCAAGTCCGACGACTATAGGGTCGTCCCCACGACCACGGGCCAAAGTTGGCCAGCCGCCGAAATATCCGACGACTATAGGGTCGTCCCCACGACCCAGGGACTAGATTGGACCGCCACCGTTAAGTCCGACGACAATACGGTCGTCCCCACGACCCAGGGGCTAGGTTGGCCAGCCGCCGACTTGCCCGACGACTATAGGGTCGTAACCACGGCCCCGGGCCAAAGTTGGGCAGCCACCGTCATGTCCGACGACTATAGGGTCGTCCCCACGACCACGGGCCAAAGTTGGCCTGCCGCCGTCTTGTCCGACGACTATAGGGTCGTCCCCACGACCCCGGGACTAGATTGGCGCGCCACCGTCAAGTCGGACGACTATAGGGTCGTCCCCACGACCACGGGCCAAAGTTGGCCAGCCGCCGACTTGTCCGACGACTATAGGGACGTCCCCACGACCAGGGGCCAAAGTTGGCCAGCCACCGTCAAGTCCGACGACTATAGGGTCGTCCCCACGACCACGGGCCAAAGTTGGCCAGCCGCCGACATATCAGACGACTATAGGGTCGTCCCCACGACCCCCGGACTAGGTTGGCTCGCCGCCGACTTGTACGACGACTATAGGGACGTCCCCACGACCCCGGGACTAGATTGGCCCGCCACCGTCAAGTCCGACGACTATAGGGTCATCCCCACGACCACAGGCCAAAGTTGGCTAGCCGCCGACATGTCCGACGACTATAGGGTCGTCCCTACGACCCCGGGACTAGATTGGCCCGCCGCCGACTTGTCCGACGACTATAGGGTCGTCCCCACGTACCCCCGGACTAGGTTGGCTCGCCGCCGACATGTCTGACGACTATTGGGTCGTCCCCAAGACCAGGGGCCAAAGTTGGCCCGCCACCGTCATGTCCGACGACAATAGGGTCGTCCCCACGACATCGGGAATAGGTTGGCCAGCCGCCGACATGTCCGGCGACTATAGGGTCGCCGCCACGACCTCGGCACTAGGTTGGCCAGCCGCCGACATGTCCGACGACTATAGGGTCGTCCCCGCAACCCCGGGCCAAAGTTGGCCGGCCGCCGAATTGTCCGACGACTATACGGTCCTCCCCACGACCCCGGTACTAGATTGGCCAGCCGCCGACATGTCCGACGACAATAGGGTCGTCCCCACGACCCCGGGACTAGATTGGCCCGCCACCGTCATGTCCGACGACAATAGGGTCGTCCCCACGACCCTGGGTCTAGGTTGGCCAGCCGCCGACATGTCCGGCGACTAAACAGTCGTCCCCACGACCACGGACAAAAGTTGGCCAGCCGCCGACATGTCAGACGACTATAGGGTCGTCCCCACGACCCCGGTACAAGGTTGGCCCGCCGCCGTCTTGCCCGGCGACTATAGGGTCGTCCCCACGACCCCGGGACTAGATTGGCCCTCCACAGTCATGTCCAACGACAATAGGGTCGTCCCCACGACCCCGGGACTAGGTTGGCTCGCCGCCGACATGTCCGACGACTATAGGGTCGTCCCCACGACACCGGGCCAAAGTTGGCCAATCGCCGACATGTCCGACGACTATAGGGTCGTCCCAACGACCCCGGTACAAGGTTGGCCCGCCGCCGTCTTGCCCGGCGACTATAGGGTCGTCCCCACGACCCCGGGACTAGATTGGCCCGCCACCGTCATGTCCGACGACAATAGGGTCGTCCCCACGACCCTGGGTCTAGGTTGGCCAGCCGCCGACATGTCCGGCGACTAAACAGTCGTCCCCACGACCACGGACAAAAGTTGGCCAGCCGCCGACATGTCCGACGACTATAGGGTCGTCCCCACGACCCCGGGACTAGGGTGGCCCGCCACCGTCATGTCCGACGATTATCGGTTCGTCCGCACGACCACGGGCCAAAGTTGGCCAGCCGGCGACATGTCCGACGACTATTGGGTCGTCCCACGACCCCGGTACTAGTTTGGCCCGCCACCGTCATGTCCGGCGACAATAGGGTCGTCCCCACGATCCCGGGTCTAGGTTGGCCAGCCGCCGACATGTCCGACGACTAAACAGTCGTCCCCACGACCACGGGCCAAAGTTGGCCAGCCACCGTCATGTCCGACGACTATCGGATCGACCCCACGACCCCGGGCCAATATTGGCCCACCACCGTCATGTCGGACGTCTATAGGGTCGTCCCCACGACCACGGGCCTACGTTGTCCTTCCGCCAACATATCCGACGACTATAGGGTCGTCCCCACGACCACGGGCCAAAGTTGTCCAGCCGCCGACATGTCCGACGACTATAGGGTCGTCCCCACGACCCCGGGACTAGATTGGCCCGCCACCGTCATGTCCAACGACTATCGGATCGTCCCCACGACCCCGGGCCAATATTGGCCAATCGCCGACATGTCCGACGACTATAGGGTCGTATCTACGACCCCGGGACTAGATTGCCCCGCCACCGTCATGTCCGACGACAATAGGGTCGTCCCCACGACCCTGGGTCTAGATTGGCCAGCCGCCGACATGTCCGACGACTAAACAGTCGTCCCCACGACCACGGGCCAAAGATGGCCAGCCGCCGACATGTCCGACGGCTATAGGGTCGTCACCACGACCCCGGAACTAGATTGGCCCGCCACCGTCATGTCCGACGACTGTCGGATCGACCCCACGACCACGGGCCAAAGTTGGCCAATCGCCGACATGTCCGACGACTATAGGGTCGTCCCTATGACCCCGGGACGAGATTGGCCCGCCACCGTCATGTCCGACGACAATAGGGTCGCCCCCACGACCCCGGGTCTAGGTTGGCTAGCCGCCGACATGTCCGACGACTAAGCAGTCGTCCCCACGACCACGGGCCAAAGTTGGCCAGCCGCCGTCATGTCCGACGACTATCGGATCGACCCCACGACCACGCGCCAAAGTTGGCCAATCGCCGACATGTCCGACGACTATAGGGTCGTCCCTATGACCCCGGGACTAGATTGGCCCGCCACCGTCATGTCCGACGACAATAGGGTCGTCCCCACGACCCCGGGTCCAGGTCGGCCAGCCGCCGACATGTCCGACGAATATAGAGTCGTCCCCACGACACCGGGCCAAATTTGGCCAGCCGGCGACATGTCCGACGACTATAGGGTCGTCCCCACGACCCCGGGACTAGATTGGCCCGCCACCGTCATGTCCAACGACAATAGGGTCGTCCCCACGACCCCGGGACTAGGTTGGCTCGCCGCCGACAGGTCCGACGACTATAGGGTCGTCCCCACGACACCGGGCCAAAGTTGGCCAATCGCCGACATGTCCGACGACTATAGGGTCGTCCCCACGACCCCGGTACAAGGTTGGCCCGCCGCCGTCTTGCCCGGCGACTATAGGGTCGTCCCCACGACCCCGGGACTAGATTGTCCCGCCACCGTCATGTCCGACGACAATAGGGTCGTCCCCACGACCCTGGGTCTAGGTTGGCCAGCCGCCGACATGTCCGGCGACTAAACAGTCGTCCCCACGACCACAGACAAAAGTTGGCCAGCCGCCGACATGTCCGACGACTATAGGGTCGTCCCCACGACCCCGGGACTAGGTTGGCCCGCCACCGTCATGTCCGACGATTATCGGTTCGTCCGCACGACCACGGGCCAAAGTTGGCCAGCCGGCGACATGTCCGACGACTATTGGGTCGTCCCACGTCCCCGGTACTAGATTGGCCCGCCACCGTCATGTCCGGCGACAATAGGGTCGTCCTCACGACCCCGGGTCTAGGTTGGCCAGCCGCCGACATGTCCGACGACTAAACAGTCGTCCCCACGACCACGGGCCAAAGTTGGCCAGCCACCGTCATGTCCGACGACTATCGGATCGACCCCACGACCCCGGGCCAATATTGGCCCACCACCGTCATGTCGGACGTCTATAGGGTCGTCCCCACGACCACGGGCCTACGTTGTCCTTCCGCCAACATGTCCGACGACTATAGGGTCGTCCCCACGACCACGGGCCAAAGTTGTCCAGCCGCCGACATGTCCGACGACTATAGGGTCGTCCCCACGACCCCGGGACTAGATTGGCCCGCCACCGTCATGTCCAACGACTATCGGATCGTCCCCACGACCCCGGGCCAATATTGGCCAATCGCCGACATGTCCGACGACTATAGGGTCGTATCTACGACCCCGGGACTAGATTGCCCCGCCACCGTCATGTCCGACGACAATAGGGTCGTCCCCACGACCCTGGGTCTAGATTGGCCAGCCGCCGACATGTCCGACGACTAAACAGTCGTCCCCACGACCACGGGCCAAAGATGGCCAGCCGCCGACATGTCCGACGGCTATAGGGTCGTCACCACGACCCCGGAACTAGATTGGCCCGCCACCGTCATGTCCGACGATTGTCGGATCGACCCCACGACCACGGGCCAAAGTTGGCCAATCGCCGACATGTCCGACGACTATAGGGTCGTCCCTATGACCCCGGGACGAGATTGGCCCGCCACCGTCATGTCCGACGACAATAGGGTCGTCCCCACGACCCCGGGTCTAGGTTGGCTAGCCGCCGACATGTCCGACGACTAAGCAGTCGTCCCCACGACCACGGGCCAAAGTTGGCCAGCCGCCGTCATGTCCGACGACTATCGGATCGACCCCACGACCACGCGCCAAAGTTGGCCAATCGCCGACATGTCCGACGACTATAGGGTCGTCCCTATGACCCCGGGACTAGATTGGCCCGCCACCGTCATGTCCGACGACAATAGGGTCGTCCCCACGACCCCGGGTCCAGGTCGGCCAGCCGCCGACATGTCCGACGAATATAGAGTCGTCCCCACGACACCGGGCCAAATTTGGCCAGCCGGCGACATGTCCGACGACTATAGGGTCGTCCCCACGACCCCGGGACTAGATTGGCCCGCCACCGTCATGTCCAACGACAAAAGGGTCGTCCCCAGGACCCTGGGTCTAGGTTGGCCAGCCGCCGACATGTCCGGCGACTAAACAGTCGTCCCCACGACCCCGGGCCAATGATGGCCAATCGCCGACATGTCCGACGACCATAGGGTCGTACCTACGACCCCCGGGACTAGATTGGCCCGCCACCGTCATGTCCGACGACAATAGGGTCGTCCCCACGACCCCGGGACTAGGTTGGCTCGCCGCCGACATGTCCGACGACTATAGGGTCGTCCCCACGACACCGGGCCAAAGTTGGCCAATCGCCGACATGTCCGACGACTATAGGGTCGTCCCCACGACCCCGGTACAAGGTTGGCCTGCCGCCGTCTTGCCCGGCGACTATAGGGTCGTCCCCACGACCCCGGGACTAGATTGGCCCGCCACCGTCATATCCAACGACAAAAGGGTCGTCCCCAGGACCCTGGGTCTAGGTTGGCCAGCCGCCGACATGTCCGGCGACTAAACAGTCGTCCCCACGACCCCGGGCCAATGATGGCCAATCGCCGACATGTCCGACGACCATAGGGTCGTACCTACGACCCCCGGGACTAGATTGGCCCGCCACCGTCATGTCCGACGACAATAGGGTCGTCCCCACGACCCTGGGTCTAGGTTGGCCAGCCGCCGACATGTCCGACGACTATAGGGTCGTCCCCACGACACCGGGCCAAAGTTGGCCAATCGCCGACATGTCCGACGACTATAGGGTCGTCCCCACGACCCCGGTACAAGGTTGGCCCGCCGCCGTCTTGCCCGGCGACTATAGGGTCGTCCCCACGACCCCGGGACTAGATTGGCCCGCCACCGTCATGTCCGACGAAAATAGGGTCGTCCCCACGACCCTGGGTCTAGGTTGGCCAGCCGCCGACATGTCCGGCGACTAAACAGTCGTCCCCACGACCACGGACAAAAGTTGGCCAGCCGCCGACATGTCCGACGACTATAGGGTCGTCCCCACGACCCCGGGACTAGGGTGGCCCGCCACCGTCATGTCCGACGATTATCGGTTCGTCCGCACGACCACGGGCCAAAGTTGGCCAGCCGGCGACATGTCCGACGACTATTGGGTCGTCCCACGACCCCGGTACTAGATTGGCCCGCCACCGTCATGTCCGGCGACAATAGGGTCGTCCCCACGATCCCGGGTCTAGGTTGGCCAGCCGCCGACATGTCCGACGACTAAACAGTCGTCCCCACGACCACGGGCCAAAGTTGGCCAGCCGCCGACATGTCCGACGACTATAGGGTCGTCCCCACGACCCCGGGTCTAGGTTGGCTAGCCGCCGACATGTCCGACGACTAAGCAGTCGTCCCCACGACCACGGGCCAAAGTTGGCCAGCCGCCGTCATGTCCGACGACTATCGGATCGACCCCACGACCACGCGCCAAAGTTGGCCAATCGCCGACATGTCCGACGACTATAGGGTCGTCCCTATGACCCCGGGACTAGATTGGCCCGCCACCGTCATGTCCGACGACAATAGGGTCGTCCCCACGACCCCGGGTCCAGGTCGGCCAGCCGCCGACATGTCCGGCGACTAAACAGTCGTCCCCACGACCCCGGGCCAATGTTGGCCAATCGCCGACATGTCCGACGACCATAGGGTCGTACCTACGACCCCGAGACTAGATTGGCCCGCCACCGTCATGTCCGACGAAAATAGGGTCGTCCCCACGACCCTGGGTCTAGGTTGGCCAGCCGCCGACATGTCCGGCGACTAAACAGTCGTCCCCACGACCACGGACAAAAGTTGGCCAGCCGCCGACATGTCCGACGACTATAGGGTCGTCCCCACGACCCCGGTACAAGGTTGGCCCGCCGCCGTCTTGCCCGGCGACTATAGGGTCGTCCCCACGACCCCGGGACTAGATTGGCCCGCCACCGTCATGTCCGACGAAAATAGGGTCGTCCCCACGACCCTGGGTCTAGGTTGGCCAGCCGCCGACATGTCCGGCGACTAAACAGTCGTCCCCACGACCACGGACAAAAGTTGGCCAGCCGCCGACATGTCCGACGACTATAGGGTCGTCCCCACGACCCCGGGACTAGGGTGGCCCGCCACCGTCATGTCCGACGATTATCGGTTCGTCCGCACGACCACGGGCCAAAGTTGGCCAGCCGGCGACATGTCCGACGACTATTGGGTCGTCCCACGACCCCGGTACTAGATTGGCCCGCCACCGTCATGTCCGGCGACAATAGGGTCGTCCCCACGATCCCGGGTCTAGGTTGGCCAGCCGCCGACATGTCCGACGACTAAACAGTCGTCCCCACGACCACGGGCCAAAGTTGGCCAGCCGCCGACATGTCCGACGACTATAGGGTCGTCCCCACGACCCCGGGTCTAGGTTGGCTAGCCGCCGACATGTCCGACGACTAAGCAGTCGTCCCCACGACCACGGGCCAAAGTTGGCCAGCCGCCGTCATGTCCGACGACTATCGGATCGACCCCACGACCACGCGCCAAAGTTGGCCAATCGCCGACATGTCCGACGACTATAGGGTCGTCCCTATGACCCCGGGACTAGATTGGCCCGCCACCGTCATGTCCGACGACAATAGGGTCGTCCCCACGACCCCGGGTCCAGGTCGGCCAGCCGCCGACATGTCCGGCGACTAAACAGTCGTCCCCACGACCCCGGGCCAATGTTGGCCAATCGCCGACATGTCCGACGACCATAGGGTCGTACCTACGACCCCGAGACTAGATTGGCCCGCCACCGTCATGTCCGACGAAAATAGGGTCGTCCCCACGACCCTGGGTCTAGGTTGGCCAGCCGCCGACATGTCCGGCGACTAAACAGTCGTCCCCACGACCACGGACAAAAGTTGGCCAGCCGCCGACATGTCCGACGACTATAGGGTCGTCCCCACGACCCCGGTACAAGGTTGGCCCGCCGCCGTCTTGCCCGGCGACTATAGGGTCGTCCCCACGACCCCGGGACTAGATTGGCCCTCCACAGTCATGTCCAACGACAATAGGGTCGTCCCCACGACCCCGGGACTAGGTTGGCTCGCCGCCGACATGTCCGACGACTATAGGGTCGTCCCCACGACACCGGGCCAAAGTTGGCCAATCGCCGACATGTCCGACGACTATAGGGTCGTCCCCACGACCCCGGTACAAGGTTGGCCCGCCGCCGTCTTGCCCGGCGACTATAGGGTCGTCCCCACGACCCCGGGACTAGATTCGCCCGCCACCGTCATGTCCGACGACAATAGGGTCGTCCCCACGACCCTGGGTCTAGGTTGGCCAGCCGCCGACATGTCCGGCGACTAAACAGTCGTCCCCACGACCACGGACAAAAGTTGGCCAGCCGCCGACATGTCCGACGACTATAGGGTCGTCCCCACGACCCCGGGACTAGGTTGGCCCGCCACCGTCATGTCCGACGATTATCGGTTCGTCCGCACGACCACGGGCCAAAGTTGGCCAGCCGGCGACATGTCCGACGACTATTGGGTCGTCCCACGTCCCCGGTACTAGATTGGCCCGCCACCGTCATGTCCGGCGACAATAGGGTCGTCCTCACGACCCCGGGTCTAGGTTGGCCAGCCGCCGACATGTCCGACGACTAAAAAGTCGTCCCCACGACCACGGGCCAAAGTTGGCCAGCCACCGTCATGTCCGACGACTATCGGATCGACCCCACGACCCCGGGCCAATATTGGCCCACCACCGTCATGTCGGACGTCTATAGGGTCGTCCCCACGACCACGGGCCTACGTTGTCCTTCCGCCAACATGTCCGACGACTATAGGGTCGTCCCCACGACCACGGGCCAAAGTTGTCCAGCCGCCGACATGTCCGACGACTATAGGGTCGTCCCCACGACCCCGGGACTAGATTGGCCCGCCACCGTCATGTCCAACGACTATCGGATCGTCCCCACGACCCCGGGCCAATATTGGCCAATCGCCGACATGTCCGACGACTATAGGGTCGTATCTACGACCCCGGGACTAGATTGCCCCGCCACCGTCATGTCCGACGACAATAGGGTCGTCCCCACGACCCTGGGTCTAGATTGGCCAGCCGCCGACATGTCCGACGACTAAACAGTCGTCCCCACGACCACGGGCCAAAGATGGCCAGCCGCCGACATGTCCGACGGCTATAGGGTCGTCACCACGACCCCGGAACTAGATTGGCCCGCCACCGTCATGTCCGAGGACTGTCGGATCGACCCCACGACCACGGGCCAAAGTTGGCCAATCGCCGACATGTCCGACGACTATAGGGTCGTCCCTATGACCCCGGGACGAGATTGGCCCGCCACCGTCATGTCCGACGACAATAGGGTCGTCCCCACGACCCCGGGTCTAGGTTGGCTAGCCGCCGACATGTCCGACGACTAAGCAGTCGTCCCCACGACCACGGGCCAAAGTTGGCCAGCCGCCGTCATGTCCGACGACTATCGGATCGACCCCACGACCACGCGCCAAAGTTGGCCAATCGCCGACATGTCCGACGACTATAGGGTCGTCCCTATGACCACGGGCCAAAGTTGGCCAGCCGCCGACATGTGCGACGACTATAGGGTCGTCCCCACGACCCCGGGACTAGATTGGCCCGCCACCGTCATGTCCGACGACAATAGGGTCGTCCCCACGACCCCGGGTCCAGGTTGGCCAGCCGCCGACATGGCCGACGAATGTAGAGTCGCCCCACGACACTGGGCCAAAGTTGGCCAGCCAGCGACATGTACGACGACTATAGGGTCGTCCCCACGACCCCGGGACTAGATTGGCTCGCCACCGTCATGTCCGACGACTATAGGGTCGTCCCCACGACCCCGGTACAAGGTTGGCCCGCCGCCGACTTGCCCGGCGACTATTGGGTCGTCCCCACGACCCCGGGACTAGATTGGCCCACCACCGTCATGTCCAACGACAATAGGGTCGTCCCCAGCACCCTGGGTCTAGGTTGGCCAGCCGCCGACATGTCCGACGGCTATAGGGTCGTCACCACGACCCCCGGACTAGATTGGCCAGCCACCGTCATGTCCGACGATTATAGGGTCGTCCCCACGACCACGGGCCAAAGATGGCCAGCCGCCGTGTTGTCCGACGACTATAGGGTCTTTCCCACGACCGCGGGACTAGGTTGGCTCGCCGCCGACTTGTCCGACGACTATAGGGTCGTCCCCACGACCTCGGGCCAGTGTTGGCCAATCGCCGACATGTCCGACGACTATAGGGTCGTCCCTACGACCCCGGGACTAGATTGGCCCGCCACCGTCATGCCCAACGACTATTGGGTCGTCCCCACGACCACGGGCCAAAGTTGGCCAGCCGCCGACATGTCCGACGACTATAGGGTCGTCCCGCCGACCGCGGGCCAAAGTTGGCCAATCGCCGACATGTCCGACGACTATTGAGTCGTCCCCACGACCACGGGCCAAAGTTGGCCAGCCGCCGACATGTCCGACGACTATAGGGTCGTCCCCACGACCCCGGGACTAGATTGCCCCGCCACCGTCATGTCCGACGACTATCGGATCGTCCCCACGACCCCGGGCCAATATTGGCCAATCGCCGACATGTCCGACGACTATAGGGTCGTCCCCACAACCGCGGGACTAGATTGGCCCGCCACCGTCATGTCCAACGACTATCGGATCGTGCCAATGACCCCGGGCCAATATTGGCCAATCGCCGACATGTCCGACGACTATAGGGTCGTACCTACGACCCCGGGACTAGATTGCCCCGCCACCGTCATGTCCGACGACAATAGGGTCGTCCCCGCAACCCCGGGCCAAAGTTGGCCAGCCGCCGACTTGTCCGACGACTATAGGTTCATCCCCACGACCCCGGGACTATATTGGCCAGCCGCCGACATGTCCGACGACTATAGGGTCGTCCCCACGACCCCGGGGCTAGGTTGGCCCGCCGCCGTCATGTCCGACGACTATCGGATCGACCCCACGACCACGGGCCAAAGTTGGCCAATCGCCGACATGTCCGACGACTATAGGGTCGTCCCTATGACCCCGGGACTAGATTGGCCCGCCACCGTCATGTCCGGCGACAATAGGGTCGTCCCCACGACCCCGGGTCTAGGTTGGCCAGCCGGCGTCATGTCCGACGACTATCGGATCGACCCCACGACCACGGGCCAAAGTTGGCCAGCCGCCGTCATGTCCGACGACTATCGGATCGACCCAACGACCACGGACAAAAGTTGGCCAATCGCCGACATGTCCGACGACTATAGGGTCGTCCCTATGACCCCAGGGCTAGTTTGGCCCGCCACCGTCATGTCCGACGACAATAGGGTCGTCCCCACGACCCCGGGTCCAGGTCGGCCAGCTGCCGACATGTCCGACGAATATAGAGTCGTCCCCACGACACCGGGCCAAAGTTGGCCAGCCGGCGACATGTCCGACGACTATAGGGTCGTCCCCACGACCCCGGGACTAGATTGGCCCTCCACCGTCATGTCCGACGACTATCGGATCGTCCCCACGACCACGGGCCAAAGTTGGCCAATCGCCGACATGTCCGACGACTATAGGGTCGTCCCTATGACCCCGGGACTAGATTGGCCCGCCACCGTCATGTCCGACGACAATAGGATCGTCCCCACGACCCTGGGTCTTGATTGGCCAGCCGCCGACATGTCCGACGACTAAACAGTCGTCCCCACGACCACGGGCCAAAGTTGGCCAGCCGCCGACATGTCCGACGGCTATTGGGTCGTCCCCACGACCCTGGGACTAGATTGGCCCTCCACCGTCATGTCCGACGACTATAGGGTCGCCCCACGACCACGGGCCAAAGTTGGACAGCCGCCGACATGTCCGACGACTATAGGGTCGTCCCCACGACCCCGGGACTAGATTGGCCCGCCACCGTCATTTCCGACGACTATCGGATCGACCCCACGACCACGGACCAAAGTCGGCAAATCGCCGACAAGTCCGACGACTATAGGGTCGTCCCTATGACCCCGGGACTAGATTTGCCCGCCACCGTCATGTCCGACGACAATAGGGTCGTCCCCACGACCCCGGGTCCAGGTTGGCCAGCCGCCGACATGTCCGACGAATATAGAGTCGTCCCCACCACACCGGTCCAACGTTGGCCAGCCGCCGACATGTCCGACGACTATAGGGTCGTCCCCACGACCCCGAGAATAGATTGGCCCGCCGCCGTCATGTCCGACGACTATAGGGTCGTCCCCACGACCACGGGCCAAAGATGGCCAGCCGCCGTGTTGTCCGACGACTATAGTGTCGTCCCCACGACCCCCGGACTAGATTGGCCAGCCACCGTCATGTCCGACGACTATTGGGCCGTCCCCACGACCACGGGCCAAAGTTGGCCAGCCGCCGACATGTCCGACGATTATAGGGTCGTCCCCATGACCCCGGGCCAGTGTTGGCCAATCGCCGTCATGTCCGCCGACTATAGGGTCGTCCCCACGACACCGGGCCAACGTTGGCCAGCCGGCGACATGTCCGATGACTATAGGGTCGTCCCCACGACCCCGGGACTAGATTGGCCCGCCAACGTCATGTCCGACGTCTATAGGGTCGTCCTCACGACACTGGGCCAAAGTTGGCCAGCCGGCGACATGTACGACGACTATAGGGTCGTCCCCACGACCCCGGGACTAGATTGGCCCGCCACCGTCATGTCCGACGACTATAGGGTCGTCCCCACGACCCCGGGCCAAAGTTGGCAAGCCGCCGAAATGTCCGACGACTATAGGGTCGTCCCCACGACACCGGGACTAGGTTGGCCAGCCGCCGACATGTCCGACGACTATAGGGTCGTCCCGACGACCCCGGGCCAATGTTGGCCAATCGCCAACATGTCCGACGACTATAGGGTCGTCCCTACGACCCCGGGACTAGATTGGCCCGCCACCGTCATGTCCGACGAATATAGGGTCGTCCCCACGACCCCGGGACAAGCTTGGCCCGCCGCCGACTTGTCCGACGAATATAGGGTCGTCCCCACGACCCCGGGACAAGCTTGGCCCGCCGCCGACTTGTCCGACGACTATAGGGTCGTCCCCACGACCCCGGGACTAGATTGGCCCGCCACCGTCATGTCCAACGACTATAGGGTCGTCCCCACGACCCCGGGCCAAAGTTGGCAAGCCGCCGAAATGTCCGACGACTATAGGGTCGTCCCCACGACCCCGGGACTAGGTTGGCCAGCCGCCAACATGTCCGACGACTATAGGGTCGTCCCTACGACCCCGGGACTAGATTGGCCCGCCACCGTCATGTCCAACGATTATAGGGTCGTCCCCACGACCCCGGGACTAGATTGGCCCGCCACCGTCATGTCCGACGATTATAGGGTCGTCCCCACGACCCCGGGACAAGCTTGGCCCGCCGCCGACGTGTCCGACGACTATAGGGTCGTCCCCACGACCCCGGGACTAGATTGGCCCGCCACCGTCATGTCCGACGACAATAGGGTCGTCCCCACGACCCCGGGTCTAGGTTGGCCAGCCGCCGACATGTCCGACGACTATAGAGTCGTCCCCACGACACCGGGCCAAAGTTGGACAGCCGCCGACATGTCCGACTACTATAGGGTCGTCCCCAGGACCTCGGGTCTAGATTGGCCCGCTACCGTCATGTCCGAAGACTATAGGGTCGTCCCCACGACCACGGGACTAGATTGGCCCGCCACCGCCATGTCCGACGACAATAGGGTCGTCCCCACGACCCCGGGTCTAGGTTGGCCAGCCGCCGACATGTCCGACGACAATCGGATCGTCCCCACGCCCACGCGCCAAAGTTGGCCAGCCGCCGACATGTCCGACGACTATTGGATCGTCCCCACGACCACGGGCCAAAGTTGGCCAGCCGCCGACAGTTCCGACGACAATCGGATCGTCCCCACGACCACGCGCCAAAGTTGGCCAGCCGCCGACATGTCCGACGACTATAGGATCGTCCCCACGACCCCGGGCCAATGTTGGCCAATCGCCGATATGTCCAACGACTATAGGGTCGTCCCTACGACCCCGGGCCAAAGATGTCCAGCCGCCGTCTTGTCCGACGACTATAGGGTCGACCCCACGACCCCGAGACCAGGTTGGCCAGCCGCCGACATTTCCGACGACTATAGAGTCGTCCCCACGACCCCGGGCCAAAGTTGGCCAGACGCCGACATGTCCGACGACTATAGGGTCGTCCCCACAACACCGAGACTAGATTGGCCCGCCACCGTCATGTCCGATGACAATAGGGTCGTCCCCACGACCCCGGGTCCAGGTTGGCCAGCCGCCGACATTTCCGACGACTATAGAGTCGTCCCCACGACACCGGGCCAAAGTTGGCCAGCCGCCGACATGTCCGACAACTATAGGGTCGTCCCCACGACCCCGGGACTAGATTGGCCCGCCGCCGTCATGTCCGACGACAATAGGGTCGTCCCCACGACCCCGGGTCTAGGTTGGCCAGCCGCCGACATGTCCGACGACAATCGGATCGTCCCCACGCCCACGCGCCAAAGTTGGCCAGCCGCCGACATGTCCGACGACTATTGGATCGTCCCCACGACCACGGGCCAAAGTTGGCCAGCCGCCGACAGGTCCGACGACAATCGGATCGTCCCCACGACCACGCGCCAAAGTTGGCCAGCCGCCGACATGTCCGACGACTATAGGGTCGTCCCCACGACCCCGGGCCAATGTTGGCCAATCGCCGACATGTCCAACGACTATAGGGTCGTCCCTACGACCCCGGGCCAAAGATGTCCAGCCGCCGTCTTGTCCGACGACTATAGGGTCGACCCCACGACCCCGAGTCCAGGTTGGCCAGCCGCCGACATTTCCGACGACTATAGAGTCGTCCCCACGACCCCAGGCCAAAGTTGGCCAGACGCCGACATGTCCGACGACTATAGGGTCGTCCCCACAACCCCGAGACTAGATTGGCCCGCCACCGTCATGTCCGATGACAATAGGGTCGTCCCCACGACCCCGGGTCCAGGTTGGCCAGCCGCCGACATTTCCGACGACTATAGAGTCGTCCCCACGACACCGTGCCAAAGTTGGCCCGCCACCGTCATGTCCGACGACAATAGGGTCGTCCCCACGACCCCGGGACAAGCTTGGCCCGCCGCCGACGTGTCCGACGACTATAGGGTCGTCCCCACGACCCCGGGACTAGATTGGCCCGCCACCGTCATGTCCGACGACAATAGGGTCGTCCCCACGACCCCGGGTCTAGGTTGGCCAGCCGCCGACATGTCCGACGACTATAGAGTCGTCCCCACGACACCGGGCCAAAGTTGGACAGCCGCCGACATGTCCGACTACTATAGGGTCGTCCCCAGGACCTCGGGTCTAGATTGGCCCGCTACCGCCATGTCCGAAGACTATAGGGTCGTCCCCACGACCACGGGACTAGATTGGCCCGCCACCGCCATGTCCGACGACAATAGGGTCGTCCCCACGACCCCGGGTCTAGGTTGGCCAGCCGCCGACATGTCCGACGACAATCGGATCGTCCCCACGCCCACGCGCCAAAGTTGGCCAGCCGCCGACATGTCCGACGACTATTGGATCGTCCCCACGACCACGGGCCAAAGTTGGCCAGCCGCCGACAGGTCCGACGACAATCGGATCGTCCCCACGACCACGCGCCAAAGTTGGCCAGCCGCCGACATGTCCGACGACTATAGGGTCGTCCCCACGACCCCGGGCCAATGTTGGCCAATCGCCGACATGTCCAACGACTATAGGGTCGTCCCTACGACCCCGGGCCAAAGATGTCCAGCCGCCGTCTTGTCCGACGAATATAGGGTCGACCCCACGACCCCGAGTCCAGGTTGGCCAGCCGCCGACATTTCCGACGACTATAGAGTCGTCCCCACGACCCCAGGCCAAAGTTGGCCAGACGACGACATGTCCGACGACTATAGGGTCGTCCCCACAACCCCGAGACTAGATTGGCCCGCCACCGTCATGTCCGATGACAATAGGGTCGTCCCCACGACCCCGGGTCCAGGTTGGCCAGCCGCCGACATTTCCGACGACTATAGAGTCGTCCCCACGACACCGTGCCAAAGTTGGCCAGCCGCCGACATGTCCGACGACTATAGGGTCGTCCCCACGACCCCGGGACTAGATTGGCCCGCCGCCGTCATGTCCGACGACAATAGGGTCGTCCCCACGACCCCGGGTCTAGGTTGGCCAGCCGCCGAATTGTCCGACGACTATAGGGTCGTACCCACGATCCCGGGACTAGGCTGACAAGCCGCCAACATGTCCGACGACTATAGGGTCGTCCGCACGACCCCGGGCCAAAGATGTCCAGCCGCCGTCTTGTCCGACGACTATAGGGTCGTCCCCACGACCACGGGACTAGATTGGCCCGCCACCGTCATGTCCGACGACAATAGGGTCGTCCCTACGACCCCGGGTCTAGGTTGGCCAGCTGCCGACATGTCCGACGACTATAGAGTCGTCCCCACGACACCGCCCCAAAGTTGGACAGCCGCCGACATGTCCGACTACTATAGGGTCGTCCCCACGACCTCGGGTCTAGATTGGCCCGCTACCGTCATGTCCGAAGACTATAGGGTCGTCCCCACGACCCCGGGCCAAAGATGTCCAGCCGCCGTCTTGTCCGACGCCTATAGGGTCGTCCCCACGACCCCGGGACTAGATTGGCCCGCCACCGTCATGTCCAACGACTATAGGGTCGTCTCCACCACCACGGGCCAAAGTTGGCCAGCCGCCGACATGTCCGACGATTATTGGATCGTCCCCACGACTCCGGGCCAAAGTTGGCCAGCCGCCGACATGTCCGACGACTATAGGGTCGTCCCCACGACCCCGAGACTAGATTGGCCCGCTACCGTCATGTCCGACGACAATAGGGTCGTTCCCACGACCCCGGGTCCAGGTTGGCCAGCCGCCGACATTTCCGACGACTATAGAGTCGTCCCCACGACACCGGGCCAAAGTTGGCCAGCCGCCGCCATGTCCGTCGACTATAGGGTCGTCCCCACGACCCCGGGACAAGGTTGGCCCGCCGCCGACTTGTCCGACGACTATAGGGTCGTACCCACGACACCGGGACTAGGCTGACAAGCCGCCAACATGTCCGAAGACTATAGGGTCGTCCCCACGACCCCGGCCAATGATGTCCAGCCGCCGTCTTGTCCGACGACTATAGGGTCGTCCCCACGACCCCGGGACTAGATTGGCCCGCCACCGTCATGTCCGACGACTATACGGTCGTCCCCACGACCCCGGGACAAGGTTGGCCCGCCGCCGACTTGTCTGACGACTATAGGGTCGTACCCACGACCCCGGGACTAGACTGGCCCACCACCGTCATGTCCGACGACTATAGGGTCGTCCCCACGACCCCGGGACTAGGTTGCCCCGCCGCCGAATTTGTCCGACGACTATAGGGTCGTCCCCACGACCCCGGGACAAAGTTGGCAAGCCGCCGACATGTCCGACGACTTAAGGGGGGTTCCTACGACCCCGGGACTAGATTGGCCCGCCACCGTCATGTCCAACGACTATAGGGTCGTCCCCACAACCCCGGGACTAGGTTGACAAGCCGCCGAAATGTCCGACGACTATAGGGTCGTCCCCACGACCCCGGGACTAGATTGGCCCGCCACCGTCATGTCCGACGACTATAGGGTCGTCCCCACGACCCCGGGACAAGGTTGGCCCGCCGCCGACTTGTCCGACGAATATAGGGTCGCACCCACGACCCCGGGACTAGGCTGACAAGCCGCCAACATGTCCGACGACTATAGAGTCGTCCCCACGACCCCGGGCCAATGTTGGCCAATCGCCAACATATCCGACGACTATATGGTCGTCCGTACGACCCCGGGAATAGATTGGCCCGCCACCGCCATGTCCGACGACAATAGGGTCGTCCCCACGACCCCGGGACTAGACTGGCCCACCACCGTCATGTCCGACGACTATAGGGTCGTCCCCACGACCCCGGGACTAGGTTGCCCCGCCGCCGAATTTGTCCGACGACTATAGGGTCGTCCCCACGACCCCGGGCCAAAGTTGGCAAGCCGCCGACATGTCCAACGACTTAAGGGGCGTTCCTACGACCCCGGGACTAGATTGGCCCGCCACCGTCATGTCCAACGACTATAGGGTCGTCCCCACATCCCCGGGACTAGGTTGACAAGCCGCCGAAATGTCCGACGACTATAGGGTCGTCCCCACGACCCCGGGACTAGATTGGCCCGCCACCGTCATGTCCGACGACTATAGGGTCGTCCCCACGACCCCGGGACAAGGTTGGCCCGCCGCCGACTTGTCCGACGACTATAGGGTCGTCCCCACGACCGCGAGCCAAGGATGTCCAGCCGCCGTCTTGTCCGACGACTATAGGGTCGTCCCCACGACCCCGGGACTAGACTGGCCCACCACCGTCATGTCCGACGACTATAGGGTCGTCCCCACGACCCCGGGCCAAAGTTGGCAAGCCGCCGACATGTCCGACGACTTAAGGGGGGTTCCTACGACCCCGGGACTAGATTGGCCCGCCACCGTCATGTCCAACGACTATAGGGTCGTCCCCACAACCCCGGGACTAGGTTGACAAGCCGCCGAAATGTCCGACGACTATAGGGTCGTCCCCACGACCCCGGGACTAGATTGGCCCGCCACCGTCATGTCCGACGACTATAGGGTCGTCCCCACGACCCCGGGACAAGGTTGGCCCGCCGCCGACTTGTCCGACGAATATAGGGTCGCACCCACGACCCCGGGACTAGGCTGACAAGCCGCCAACATGTCCGACGACTATAGAGTCGTCCCCACGACCCCGGGCCAATGTTGGCCAATCGCCAACATATCCGACGACTATATGGTCGTCCGTACGACCCCGGGAATAGATTGGCCCGCCACCGTCATGTCCGACGACAATAGGGTCGTCCCCACGACCCCGGGACTAGACTGGCCCACCACCGTCATGTCCGACGACTATAGGGTCGTCCCCACGACCCCGGGACTAGGTTGCCCCGCCGCCGAATTTGTCCGACGACTATAGGGTCGTCCCCACGACCCCGGGCCAAAGTTGGCAAGCCGCCGACATGTCCAACGACTTAAGGGGCGTTCCTACGACCCCGGGACTAGATTGGCCCGCCACCGTCATGTCCAACGACTATAGGGTCGTCCCCACATCCCCGGGACTAGGTTGACAAGCCGCCGAAATGTCCGACGACTATAGGGTCGTCCCCACGACCCCGGGACTAGATTGGCCCGCCACCGTCATGTCCGACGACTATAGGGTCGTCCCCACGACCCCGGGACAAGGTTGGCCCGCCGCCGACTTGTCCGACGACTATAGGGTCGTCCCCACGACCGCGAGCCAAGGATGTCCAGCCGCCGTCTTGTCCGACGACTATAGGGTCGTCCCCACGACCCCGGGACTAGACTGGCCCACCACCGTCATGTCCGACGACTATAGGGTCGTCCCCACGACCCCGGGACTAGGTTGCCCCGCCGCCGAATTTGTCCGACGACTATAGGGTCGTCCCCACGACCCCGGGCCAAAGTTGGCAAGCCGCCGACATGTCCGTCGACTTAAGGGGCGTTCCTACGACCCCGGGACTAGATTGGCCCGCCACCGTCATGTCCAACGACTATAGGGTCGTCCCCATAACCCCGGGACTAGGTTGACAAGCCGCCGAAATGTCCGACGACTATAGGGTCGTCCCCACGACCCCGGGACTAGATTGGCCCGCCACCGTCATGTCCGACGACTATAGGGTCGTCCCCACGACCGCGGGCCAAAGATGTCCAGCCGCCGTCTTGTCCGACGACTATAGGGTCGTCCCCACGACCCCGGGACTAGATTGGCCCGCCACCGTCATGTCCGACGACTATACGGTCGTCCCCACGACCCCGGGACAAGGTTGGCCCGCCGCCGACTTGTCCGACGACTATAGGGTCGTACCCACGACCCCGGGACTAGATTGGCCCGCCACCGTCATGTCCAACGACTATAGGGTCGTCCCCACGACCCCGGGACTAGGATGACAACCCGCCGAAATGTCCGACGACTATAGGGTCGTCCCCACGACCGCGAGCCAAGGATGTCCAGCCGCCGTCTTGTCCGACGACTGTAGGGTCGTCGCCACGACCCCGGGACTAGATTGGCCCGCCGCCGTCATGTCCGACGACTATAGGGTCGTCCCCACGACCCCGGGACAAGGTTGGCCCGCCGCCGACTTGTCCGACGACTATAGGGTCGTACCCACGAACCGGGACTAGAGTGGCCCGCCACCGTCATGTCCGACGACTATATGGTCGTCCCCACGACCACGGGCCAATGTTGGCCAGCCGCTGACTTGTCCGACGACTATAGGGTCGTCCCCACGACCGCGGGACTAGATTGGCTCGCCGCCGACTTGTCCGACGACTATAGGGTCGTCCCCACGACCCCCCGACTAGGTGGGCTCGCCGCCGACTTGTCCGACGACTATAGGGTCGTCCCCACGACCCCGGGACTAGGTTGGCTCGCCACCGTCATGTCTGACGACTATAGGGTCGTCCCCACGACCACGGGCCAAAGTTGGCCAGCCGCCGACATGTCCGACGACTATAGGGTCGTCCCCACGACCCGGGACTAGACTGGCCCGCCACCGTCATGTCCGACGACTATAGGGTTGTCCCCACGACCCCCGGACTAGGTTGGCCGGCCGCCGACTTGACCGACGACTATAGGGTCGTCTCCACGACCCCGGACCAAAGTTGGCCAGCCGCCGACATGTCCGACGACTATAGGGTCGTCCCCACGACCCCCGGACTAGGTTGGCCGGCCGCCGACTTGTCCAACGACTATAGGGTCGTCCCCACGACCCCCCGAATAGGTGGGCTCGCCGCCGACATGTCCGACGACTGTAGGGTCGTCCCCACGACCACGGGCCAAAGTTGGCCCGCCGCCGACATATCCGACGACTATAGGGTCGTCCCCACGACCACGGGCCAATGTTGGCCAGCCGCTGACTTGTCCGACGACTTAGAGTCGTCCCCACGACCGCGGGGCTAGATTGGCTCGCCGCCGACTTGTCCGACGACTGTAGGGTCGTCCCCACGACTCCGTGCCAAAGATGGCAAGCTGCCGACTTGTCCGACGACTATAGGGTCGTCCCCGCGACCCCGGGCCAAAGATGTCCAGCCGCCGTCTTGTCCGACGACTATAGGGTCGTCCCCACGACCCCGGGACTAGATTGGCCCGCCACCGTCATGTCCAACGACTATAGGGTCGTCCCTACAACCACGGGCCAAAGTTGGCCAGCCGCCGACATGTCCGACGACTATAGGGTCGTCCCCACGACCTCGGGACTAGGTTGACCAGCCGCCGACATGTCCGACGACTATAGGGTCGTCCCCACGACCCCGGGCCAATGTTGGCCAATCGCCGACATGTCCGACGACTATAGGGTCGTCCCTACGACCCCGGGACTAGATTGGCCCGCCACCGTCATGTCCGACGATTATAGGGTCGTCCCCACGACCCCGGGACAAGCTTGGGCCGCCGCCGAATTGTTCGACGACTATAGGGTCGTCCCCACGACCCCGGGACTAGATTGGCCCGCCACCGTCATGTCCAACGACTATAGGGTCGTTCCCACAACCACGGGCCAAAGTTGGCCAGCCGCCGACATGTCCGACGACTATTGGATCGTCCCCACGACCACGGGCCAAAGTTGGCCAGCCGCCGACATGTCCGACGACTATAGGGTCGTCCCTACGACCCCGGGACTAGATTGGCCCGCCACCGTCATGTCCGACGATTATAGGGTCGTCCCCACGACCCCGGGACAAGCTTGGGCCGCCGCCGAATTGTTCGACGACTATAGGGTCGTCCCCACGACCCCGGGACTAGTTTGGCCCGCCACCGTCATGTCCAACGACTATAGGGTCGTTCCCACAACCACGGGCCAAAGTTGGCCAGCCGCCGACATGTCCGACGACTATTGGATCGTCCCTACGACCACGGGCCAAAGTTGGCCAGCCGCCGACATGTCCGACGACTATAGGGTCGTCCCCACGACCTCGGGACTAGGTTGACCAGCCGCCGACATGTCCGACGACTATAGGGTCGTCCCCACGACCCCGGGCCAATGTTGGCCAATCGCCGACATGTCCGACGACTATAGGGTCGTCCCCACGACCCCGGGCCAAAGTTGGCAAGCCGCCGAAATGTCCGACGACTATAGGGTCGTCCCCACGACCGCGGGCCAAAGATGTCCAGCCGCCGTCTTGTCCGACGACTATAGGGTCGTCCCCACGACCCCGGGACTAGATTGGCCCGCCACCGTCATGTCCAACGACTCTAGGGTCGTCCCCACGACCCCGGGACTAGGTTGACCAGCCGCCGAAATGTCCGACGACTATAGGGTCGTCCCCACGACCCCGAGCCAAAGTTGGCCAATCGCCAACATGTCCGACGACTATAGGGTCGTCCGTACGACCCCGGGAATAGATTGGCCCGCCACCGTCATGTCCGACGACAATAGGGTCGTCCCCACGACCCCGGGTCTAGGTTGGCCAGCCGCCGACATGTCCGACGACTATAGAGTCGTCCCCACGACACCGGGCCAAAGTTGGCCAGCCGCTGACATGTCCAACGACTATAGGGTCGTCCCCACGACCACGGGCCAAAGTTGGCCAGCCGCCGACATGTCCGGTGACTATTGGATCGTCCCCACGACCACGGGCCAAAGTTGGCCAGCCGCCGACATGTCCGACGACTATAGGGTCGTCCCCACGACCCCGGGACTAGATTGGTCCGCCACCGTCATGTCCGACGACTATAGGGTCGTCCCCACGACCCCGGGCCAAAGTTGGCAAGCCGCCGAAATGTCCGACGACTGTAGGGTCGTCCCCACGACCCCGGGACTAGATTGGCCCGCCACCGTGAAGTCCGACGACTATAGGGTCGTCCCCACGACCTCGGGACTAGTTTGGCCAGCCGCCGACATGTCCGACGACTATAGGGTCGTCCCCACGACCCCGGGACTAGGTTGACAAGCCGCCGAAATGTCCGACGACTATAGGGTCGTCCCCACGACCGCGAGCCAAGGATGTCCAGCCGCCGTCTTGTCCGACGACTATAGGGTCGTCCCCACGACCGCGAGCCAAGGATGTCCAGCCGCCGTCTTGTCTGACGACTATAGGGTCGTCCCCACGACCTCGGGACTAGATTGGCCCGCCACCGTCAAGTCCGACGACTATAGGGTCGTCCCCACGACCCCGGGCAAAGTTGGCAAGCCGCCGAAATGTCCGACGACTGTAGGGTCGTCCCCACAACCCCGGGACTAGATTGGCCCGCCACCGTCAAGTCCGACGACTATAGGGTCGTCCCCACGACCCCAGGGCCAAAGTTGGCAAGCCGCCGAATTGCCCGACGACTGTAGGGTCGTCCCCACGACACCGGGCAAAAGCTGGCCAGCCGCTGACATGTCCAACGACTATAGGGTCGTCCCCACGACCACGGGCCAAAGTTGACCAGCCGCCGACATGTCCGACGACTATTGGATCCCGCCCACGACCCCGGGCCAAAGTTGGCAAGCCGCCGAAATGTCCGACGACTGTAGGGTCGTCCCCACGACACCGGTCCAAAGTTGGCCAGCCGCCGACATGTCCGACGACTATAGGGTCGTCCCCACGACCCCGGGACTAGATTGGCCCGCCACCGTCATGTCCAACGACTATAGGGTCGTCCCCACGACCACGGGCCAAAGTTGGCATGCCGCCGAAATGTCCGACGATTATAGGGTCGTCCCCACGACCCCGGGCCAAAGTTGGCAAGCCGCCGAAATGTCCGAAGACTGTAGGGTCGTCCCCACGACACCCGGACTAGATTGGCCCGCCGCCGTCATGTCCAACGACTATAGGGTCGTTCCCACAACCACGGGCCAAAGTTGGCCAGCCGCCGACATGTCCGTCGACTATTGGATCGTCCCCACGACCACGGGCCAAAGTTGGCCAGCCGCCGACATGTCCAACGACTATTGGGTCGTCCCCACGACCGCGGGCCAAAGTTAGCCAGCCGCCGACATGTCCGACGACTATAGGGTCGTCCCCACGACCCCGGGCCAATGTTGGCAAGCCGCCGAAATGTCCGACGACTATAGGGTCGTCCCCACGACCGCGGGCCAAAGATGTCCAGCCGCCGTCTTGTCCGACGACTATAGGGTCGTCCCCACGACCCCGGGACTAGATTGGCCCGCCACCGTCATGTCCGACGACTATACGGTCGTCCCCACGACCCGGGGACAAGGTTGGCCCGCCGCCGACTTGTCCGACGACTATAGGTTCGTACCCACGACCCCGGGACTAGATTGGCCCGCCACCGTCATGTCCAACGACTATAGGGTCGTCCCCACGACCCCGGGACTAGGTTGACCAGCCGCCGAAATGTCCGACGACTATAGGGTCGTCCCCACGACCGCGAGCCAAGGATGTCCAGCCGCCGTCTTGTCCGACGACTATAGGGTCGTACCCACGACCCCGGGACTAGATTGGCCCGCCACCGTCATGTCCAACGACTATAGGGTCGTCCCCACGACCCCGGGGCTAGGTTGACAAGCCGCCGAAATGTCCGACGACTATAGGGTCGTCCCCACGACCGCGAGCCAAGGATGTCCAGCCGCCGTCTTGTCCGACGACTATAGGGTCGTACCCACGACCCCGGGACTAGATTGGCCCGCCACCGTCATGTCCAACGACTATAGGGTCGTCCCCACGACCCCGGGACTAGATTGGCCCGCCACCGTCATGTCCGACGACTATAGGGTCGTCCCCACGACCCCGGGACAAGGTTGGCCCGCCGCCGACTTGTCCGACGACTATAGGGTCGTACCCACGACCCCGGGACTAGGCTGACAAGCCGCCAACATGTCCGACGACTATAGAGTAGTCCCCACGACCCCGGGCCAATGTTGGCCAATCGCCAACATGTCCGACGACTATAGGGTCGTCCCCACGACACCGGGCCAAAGTTAGCCAGCCGCCGACATGTCCGACGACTATTGGATCGTCCCCACGACCACGGGCCAAAGTTGGCCAGCCGCCGACATGCCCGACGACTATAGGGTCGTCCTCACGACCCCGGGACTAGATTGGTCCGCCACCGTCATGTCCGACGACTATAGGGTCGTCCCCACGACCCCGGGCCAAAGTTGGCAAGGCGCCGAAATGTCCGACGACTGTAGGGTCGTCTCCACGACCCCGGGACTAGATTGGTCCGCCACCGTCATGTCCTACGACTATAGGGTCGTCCCCACGACCCCGGGCCAAAGTTGGCAAGCCGCCGAAATGTCCGACGACTGTAGGGTCGTCCCCACGACCCCGGGCCAATGTTGGCCAATCGCCGACATGTCCGACGACTATAGGGTCGTCCCTACGACCCCGGGACTAGGTTGGCCCGCCACCGTCATGTCCAACGACTATAGGGTCGTCCCAACGACCATGGGCCAGAGTTGGCCAGCCGCCGTAATGTCCAACGACTATTGGGTCGTCCCCACGACCCCGGGACTAGATTGGCCCGCCACCGTCAAATCCGACGACTATAGGGTCGTCCCCACGACCCCGGGCAAATTTGGCAAGCCGCCGACATGTTCGACGACTGTAGGGTCGTCCCCACGACCCCGGGACTAGATTGGTCCGCCACCGTCATGTCCGACGACTATAGGGTCGTCCCCACGACCCCGGGCCAAAGTTGGCAAGCCGCCGATATGTCCGAGGACTGTAGGGTCGTCCCCACGACCCCGGGCCAATGTTGGCCAATCGCCGACATGTCCGACGACTATAGGGTCGTCCCTACGACCCCGGGACTAGATTGGCCCGCCACCGTCATGTCCAACGACTATAGGGTCGTCCCCACGACCATGGGCCAAAGTTGGCCAGCCGCCGTAATGTCCAACGACTATTGGGTCGTCCCCACGACCCCGGGACTAGATTGGCCCGCCACCGTCAAGTCCGACGACTATAGGGTCGTCCCCACGACCCCGGGCAAATTTGGCAAGCCGCCGACATGCCGACGACTATTGGGTCGTCCCCACGACCCCAGGACTAGATTGGTCCGCCACCGTCATGTCCGACGACTATAGGGTCGTCCCCACGACCCCGGACTAGATTGGCCCGCCACCGTCCAGTCCGACAACTATAGGATCGTCTCCACGACCACGGCCCAAAGTTGGCCAGCTGCCGATATGTCCAACGACTATTGGGTCGTCCCCACGACCACGGGCCAAAGTTAGTCAGCCGCCGACATGTCCGACGACTATAGGGTCGTCCCCTCGACCCCGGGCCACAGTTGGCCCGCCACCGTCAAGTCCGACGACTATAGGGTCGTCCCCACGACCCCGGGCAAAGTTGGCAAGCCGCCGAAATGTCCGACGACTGTAGGGTCGTCCCCACGACCACGGGCCAATGTTGGCTAGCCGCCGACATGTCCGACGACTATAGGGTCGTCCCCACGACCACGGGCCAAAGCTGGCCAGCCGCCGACATGTTCAACGACTATTGGGTCGTCCCCACGACCGCGGGCCAAAGTTAGCCATCCGCCGACATGTCCGACGACTATAGGGTCGTCCCCACGACCGCGGGCCAAAGATGTCCAGCCGCCGAAATGTCCAACGACTGTAGGGTCGTCCCCACGACCCCGGGACTAGATTGGCCCGCCACCGTCAAGTCCGACGACCTCGGGACTAGGTTGGCCAGCCGCCGACATGTCCGACGACTATAGGGTCGCCCCCACGACCTCGGGCCAAAGTTGGCAAGCCGCCGACTTGTCCGACGACTATAGGTTCGTACCCACGACCCCGGGACTAGATTGGCCCGCCACCGTCACGTCCAACGACTATAGGGTCGTCCCCACGACCCCGGGCCAAAGTTGGCAAGCCGCCGAAATGTCCGACGACTATAGGGTCGTCCCCACGACCGCGAGCCAAGAATATCCAGCCGCCGTCTTGTCCGACGACTATAGGGTCGTCCCCACGACCCCGCGACTAGATTGGCCCGCCACCGTCATGTCCGACGACTATAGTGTCGTCCCCACGACCCCGGGACAAGGTTGGCCCGCCGCCGACTTGTCCGACGACTATAGGGTCGTACCCACGACCCCGGGACTAGGCTGACAAGCCGCCAACATGTCCGACGACTATAGGGTCGTCCCGACGACCCCGGGCCAATGTTGCCCAATCGCCAACATTTCCGACGAGTATAGGGTCGTCCCTACGACCCCGGCACTAGATTGGCCGGCCA
This sequence comes from Andrena praecox, assembly GCA_963932275.1. NCBI lineage: Eukaryota > Metazoa > Arthropoda > Insecta > Hymenoptera > Andrenidae > Andrena > Andrena praecox. The sequence continues at coordinate 1,408,221 of CAWVQO010000569.1, forward strand.
CCGTCATGTCCAACGACTATAGGGTCGTCCCCACGACCCCGGGACTAGGTTGACAAGCCGCCAACCTATCCGACGACTATACGGTCGTCCCCACGACTTCGGGACTAGGTCGGCCAGCCGCCGTCATGTCCGACAACTATAGGGTCGTCCCCACGACCCCGGGCCAAAGTTGGCAAGCCGCCGAAATGTCCGACGACTATAGGGTCGTCCCCACAACCCCGGGACTAGATTGGCCCGCCACCGTCAAGTCCGACGACTATAGGATTGTCTCCACGACCACGGGCCAAAGTTGGCCAGCCGCCGACATGTCCGTCGACTATAGGGTCGTCCCCACGACCCCGGGCCAATGTTGGCCAATCGCCGACATGTCCGACGACTATAGGGTCGTCCCTACGACCCCGGGACTAGATTGGCCCGCCACCGTCATGTCCAACGACTATAGGGTCGTCCCCACGACCATGGGCCAAAGTTGCCCTGCCGCCGTAATGTCCAACGACTATTGGGTCGTCCCCACGACCCCGGGACTTGATTGGCCCGCCACCGTCAAGTCCGACGACTATAGGATCGTCTCCACGACCACGGCCCAAAGTTGGCCAGCGGCCGACATGTTCAACGACTATTGGGTCGTCCCCACGACCGCGGGCCAAAGTTAGCCATCCGCCGACATGTCCGACGACTATAGGGTCGTCCCCACGACCCCGGGCCAAAGTTGGCAAGCGGCCGAAATGTCCGACGACTATAGGGTCGTCCCCACGACCGCGGGCCAAAGATGTCCAGCCGCCGAAATGTCCAACGACTGTAGGGTCGTCCCCACGACCCCGGGACTAGATTGGCCCGCCACCGTCAAGTCCGACGACCTCGGGACTAGGTTGGCCAGCCGCCGACATGTCCGACGACTATAGGGTCGCCCCCACGACCTCGGGCCAAAGTTGGCAAGCCGCCGAAATGTCCGACGACTGTAGGGTCGTCCCCACGACCCCGGGAATAGATTGGCCGGCCACCGTCAAGTCCGACGACTATAGGGTCGTCCCCACGACCTCGGGACTAGATTGGCCCGCCACCGTCAAGTCCGACGACTATAGGGTCGTCCCCACGACCCCGGGCAAAGTTGGCAAGCCGCCGAAATGTCCGACGACTGTAGGGTCGTCCCCACGACCACGGGCCAATGTTGGCTAGCCGCCGACATGTCCGACGACTATAGGGTCGTCCCCACGACCACGGGCCAAAGCTGGCCAGCCGCCGACATGTCCGACGACTATTGGATCGTCCCCACGACCCCGAGCCAAAGTTGGCAAGCCGCCGAAATGTCCGACGACTGTAGGGTCGTCCCCACGACCCCGGGAATAGATTGGCCGGCCACCGTCAAGTCCGACGACTATAGGGTCGTCCCCACGACCTCGGGACTAGATTGGCCCGCCACCGTCAAGTCCGACGACTATAGGGTCGTCCCCACGACCCCGGGCAAAGTTGGCAAGCCGCCGAAATGTCCGACGACTGTAGGGTCGTCCCCACAACCCCGGGACTAGATTGGCCCGCCACCGTCAAGTCCGACGACTATAGGGTCGTCCCCACGACCCCAGGGCCAAAGTTGGCAAGCCGCCGAATTGCCCGACGACTGTAGGGTCGTCCCCACGACACCGGGCAAAAGCTGGCCAGCCGCTGACATGTCCAACGACTATAGGGTCGTCCCCACGACCACGGGCCAAAGTTGACCAGCCGCCGACATGTCCGACGACTATTGGATCCCGCCCACGACCCCGGGCCAAAGTTGGCAAGCCGCCGAAATGTCCGACGACTGTAGGGTCGTCCCCACGACACCGGTCCAAAGTTGGCCAGCCGCCGACATGTCCGACGACTATAGGGTCGTCCCCACGACCCCGGGACTAGATTGGCCCGCCACCGTCATGTCCAACGACTATAGGGTCGTCCCCACGACCACGGGCCAAAGTTGGCATGCCGCCGAAATGTCCGACGATTATAGGGTCGTCCCCACGACCCCGGGCCAAAGTTGGCAAGCCGCCGAAATGTCCGAAGACTGTAGGGTCGTCCCCACGACACCGGGACTAGATTGGCCCGCCGCCGTCATGTCCAACGACTATAGGGTCGTTCCCACAACCACGGGCCAAAGTTGGCCAGCCGCCGACATGTCCGTCGACTATTGGATCGTCCCCACGACCACCGGCCAATGTTGGCCAGCTGCCGACATGTCCGACGACTATAGGGTCGTCCCCACGACCCCGGGACTAGATTGGTCCGCCACCGTCATGTCCGACGACTATAGGGTCGTCCCCACGACCCCGGGCCAAAGTTGGCAAGACGCCGAAATGTCCGACGACTGTAGGGTCGTCCCCACGACCCCGGGACTAGATTGGCCCGCCACCGTCAAGTCCGACGACTATAGGGTCGTCCCCACGACCTCGGGACTAGGTTGGCCTGCCGCCGACATGTCCGACGACTATAATGTCGTCCCCACGACCCCGGGCCAATGTTGGCCAATCGCCGAAATGTCCGACGACTATAGGGTCGTCCCTACGACCCCGGGCCACAGCTGGCCAGCCGCCGACATGTCCGACGACTATTGGATCGTCCCCACGACCACGGGCCAAAGTTGGCAAGACGCCGAAATGTCCGACGACTGTAGGGTCGTCCCCACGACCCCGGGACTAGATTGGCCCGCCACCGTCAAGTCCGACGACTATAGGGTCGTCCCCACGACCTCGGGACTAGGTTGGCCTCCGGCCGACATGTCCGACGACTATAATGTCGTCCCTACGATCCCGGGCCAAAGCTGGCCAGCCGCCGACATGTCCGACGACTATAGGGTCGTCCCCACGACCTCGGGACTAGGTTGGCCACCCGCCGAAATGTCCGACGACTATAGGGTCGTCCCCACGACCTCGGGACTAGGTTGGCCTGCCGCCGACATGTCCGACGACTATAATGTCGTCCCCACGACCCCGGGCCAATGTTGGCCAATCGCCGACATGTCCGACGATAATAGGGTCGTCCCTACGACCCCGGGCCAAAGCTGGCCAGCCGCCGACATGTCCGACGACTATAGGGTCGTCCCCACGACCTCGGGACTAGGTTGGCCACCCGCCGAAATGTCCGACGACTATAGGGTCGTCCCCACGACCTCGGGACTAGGTTGGCCTGCCGCCGACATGTCCGACGACTATAATGTCGTCCCCACGACCCCGGGCCAATGTTGGCCAATCGCCGACATGTCCGACGACTATAGGGTCGTCCCTACGACCCCGGGCCAAAGTTGGCCAGCCGCCGACATGTCCGACGACTATAGGGTCGTCCCCACGACCCCGGGACTAGATTGGCCCGCCACCGCCATGTCCGACGATTATAGGGTCGTCCCCACAACCCCGGGACAAGCTTGGCCCGCCGCCGAATTGTTCGACGACTATAGGGTCGTCCCCACGACCCCGGGACTAGATTGGCCCGCCACCGTCATGTCCGACGACAATAGGGTCGTCCCCTCGACCCCGGGTCTAGGTTGGCCAGCCGCCGACTTGTCCGACGACTATAGGGTCGTCCCCAGGACCTCGGGACTAGATTGGCCCGCCACCGTCATGTCCAACGACTATAGGGTCGTCCCCACGACCACGGGCCAAAGTTGGCATGCCGCCGAAATGTCCGACGATTATAGGGTCGTCCCCACGACCTCGGGACTAGGTTGGCCACCCGCCGAAATGTCCGACGACTATAGGGTCGTCCCCACGACCCCGGGTCTATGTTGGCCAGCCGCCGGCATGTCCGACGACTATAGAGTCGTCCCCACGACACGGGGCCAAATTTGGCCAGCCGCCGACATGTCCAACGACAATCGGATCGTCCCCACGACCACGCGCCAAAGTTGACCAGCCGCCAACATGTCCGACGACTATAGGGTCGTCCCCACGACCCCGGGACTAGATTGGCCAGCCGCCGACATGTCCGACGACTATAGAGTCGTCCCCACGACACCGGGTCAAAGTTGGCCAGCCGCTGACATTTCCAACGACTATTGGGTCGTCCCCACGACCACGGGCCAATCTTGGCTAGCCGCCGACATGTCCGACGACTATAGGGTCGTCCCCACGACCACGGGCCAAAGTTGGCCAGCCGCCGACATGTCCGACGACAATCGGATCGTCCCCACGACCACGCGCCAAAGTTGGCCAGCCGCTGACATGTCCGACGACTTTTGGATCGTCCCCACGACCACAGGCCAATGTTGGCCAGCTGCCGACATGTCCGACGACTATAGGGTCGTCCCCACGACCCCGGGACTAGATTGGTCCGCCACCGTCATGTCCGACGACTATAGGGTCGTCCCCACGACCCCGGGCCAAAGTTGGCAAGACGCCGAAATGTCCGACGACTGTAGGGTCGTCCCCACGACCCCGGGACTAGATTGGCCCGCCACCGTCAAGTCCGACGACTATAGGGTCGTCCCCACGACCTCGGGACTAGGTTGGCCAGCCGCCGACATGTCCGACGACTATTGGATCGTCCCCACGACCTCGGGCCAAAGTTGGCCAGCCGCCGACATGTCCGAAGACTATAGGGTCGTCCCCACGACCCCGGGACTAGATTGGCCAGCCGCCGACATGTCCGACGACTATAGAGTCGTCCCCACGACACCGGGTCAAAGTTGGCCAGCCGCTGACATTTCCAACGACTATTGAGTCGTCCCCACGACCACGGGCCAATGTTGGCTAGCCGCCGACATGTCCGACGACTATAGGGTCGTCCCCACGACCACGGGCCAAAGCTGGCCAGCCGCCGACATGTCCGACGACTATTGGATCGTCCCCACGACCCCGGGCCAAAGTTGGCAAGCCGCCGAAATGTCCGACGACTGTAGGGTCGTCCCCACGACCCCGGGAATAGATTGGCCGGCCACCGTCAAGTCCGACGACTATAGGGTCGTCCCCACGACCTCGGGACTAGATTGGCCCGCCACCGTCAAGTCCGACGACTATAGAGTCGTCCCCACGACCCCGGGCAAAGTTGGCAAGCCGCCGAAATGTCCGACGACTGTAGGGTCGTCCCCACAACCCCGGGACTAGATTGGCCCGCCACCGTCAAGTCCGACGACTATAGGGTCGTCCCCACGACCCCAGGGCCAAAGTTGGCAAGCCGCCGAATTGCCCGACGACTGTAGGGTCGTCCCCACGACACCGGGCAAAAGCTGGCCAGCCGCTGACATGTCCAACGACTATAGGGTCGTCCCCACGACCACGGGCCAAAGTTGACCAGCCGCCGACATGTCCGACGACTATTGGATCCCGCCCACGACCCCGGGCCAAAGTTGGCAAGCCGCCGAAATGTCCGACGACTGGAGGGTCGTCCCCACGACACCGGTCCAAAGTTGGCCAGCCGCCGACATGTCCGACGACTATAGGGTCGTCCCCACGACCCCGGGACTAGATTGGCCCGCCACCGTCATGTCCAACGACTATAGGGTCGTCCCCACGACCACGGGCCAAAGTTGGCATGCCGCCGAAATGTCCGACGATTATAGGGTCGTCCCCACGACCCCGGGCCAAAGTTGGCAAGCCGCCGAAATGTCCGAAGACTGTAGGGTCGTCCCCACGACACCGGGACTAGATTGGCCCGCCGCCGTCATGTCCAACGACTATAGGGTCGTTCCCACAACCACGGGCCAAAGTTGGCCAGCCGCCGACATGTCCGTCGACTATTGGATCGTCCCCACGACCACCGGCCAATGTTGGCCAGCTGCCGACATGTCCGACGACTATAGGGTCGTCCCCACGACCCCGGGACTAGATTGGTCCGCCACCGTCATGTCCGACGACTATAGGGTCGTCCCCACGACCCCGGGCCAAAGTTGGCAAGACGCCGAAATGTCCGACGACTGTAGGGTCGTCCCCACGACCCCGGGACTAGATTGGCCCGCCACCGTCAAGTCCGACGACTATAGGGTCGTCCCTACGACCCCGGGCCACAGCTGGCCAGCCGCCGACATGTCCGACGACTATTGGATCGTCCCCACGACCACGGGCCAAAGTTGGCAAGACGCCGAAATGTCCGACGACTGTAGGGTCGTCCCCACGACCCCGGGACTAGATTGGCCCGCCACCGTCAAGTCCGACGACTATAGGGTCGTCCCCACGACCTCGGGACTAGGTTGGCCTCCGGCCGACATGTCCGACGACTATAATGTCGTCCCTACGACCCCGGGCCAAAGCTGGCCAGCCGCCGACATGTCCGACGACTATAGGGTCGACCCCACGACCTCGGGACTAGGTTGGCCACCCGCCGAAATGTCCGACGACTGTAGGGTCGTCCCCACGACCTCGGGACTAGGTTGGCCTGCCGCCGACATGTCCGACGACTATAATGTCGTCCCCACGACCCCGGGCCAATGTTGGCCAATCGCCGACATGTCCGACGACTATAGGGTCGTCGCTACGACCCCGGGCCAAAGCTGGCCAGCCGCCGACATGTCCGACGACTATAGGGTCGTCCCCACGACCTCGGGACTAGGTTGGCCACCCGCCGAAATGTCCGACGACTATAGGGTCGTCCCCACGACCCCGGGTCTATGTTGGCTAGCCGCCGACATGTCCGACGACTATAGGGTCGTCCCCACGACCACGGGCCAAAGTTGGCCAGCCGCCGACATGTCCGACGACAATCGGATCGTCCCCACGACCACGCGCCAAAGTTGGCCAGCCGCCGACATGTCCGACGACTTTTGGATCGTCCCCACGACCACAGGCCAATGTTGGCCAGCTGCCGACATGTCCGACGACTATAGGGTCGTCCCCACGACCCCGGGACTAGATTGGTCCGCCACCGTCATGTCCGACGACTATAGGGTCGTCCCCACGACCCCGGGCCAAAGTTGGCAAGACGCCGAAATGTCCGACGACTGTAGGGTCGTCCCCACGACCCCGGGACTAGATTGGCCCGCCACCGTCAAGTCCGACGACTATAGGGTCGTCCCCACGACCTCGGGACTAGGTTGGCCTGCCGCCGACATGTCCGACGACTATAATGTCGTCCCCACGACCCCGGGCCAATGTTGGCCAATCGCCGACATGTCCGACGACTATAGGGTCGTCCCTACGACCCCGGGCCACAGCTGGCCAGCCGCCGACATGTCCGACGACTATAGGGTCGTCCCCACGACCTCGGGACTAGGTTGGCCACCCGCCGAAATGTCCGACGACTATAGGGTTGTCCCCACGACCTCGGGACTAGGTTGGCCTGCCGCCGACATGTCCGACGACTATAATGTCGTCCCCACGACCCCGGGCCAATGTTGGCCAATCGGCGACATGTCCGACGACTATAGGGTCGTCCCTACGACCCCGGGCCAAAGCTGGCCAGCCGCCGACATGTCCGACGACTATAGGGTCGTCCCCACGACCTCGGGACTAGGTTGGCCACCCGCCGAAATGTCCGACGACTATAGGGTCGTCCCCACGACCCCGGGTCTATGTTGGCCAGCCGCCGACATGTCCGACGACTATAGAGTCGTCCCCACGACACGGGGCCAAAGTTGGCCAGCCGCCGACATGTCCGACGACTATTGGGTCGTCCCCACGACACCGGGCCAAAGTTGGCAAGCCGCCGACATGTCCGAAGACTATAGGGTCGTCCCCACGACCCCGGGACTAGATTGGCCAGCCGCCGACATGTCCGACGACTATAGAGTCGTCCCCACGACACCGGGTCAAAGTTGGCCAGCCGCTGACATTTCCAACGACTATTGAGTCGTCCCCACGACCACGGGCCAATGTTGGCTAGCCGCCGACATGTCCGACGACTATAGGGTCGTCCCCACGACCACGGGCCAAAGCTGGCCAGCCGCCGACATGTCCGACGACTATTGGACCGTCCCCACGACCACGGGCCAAAGTTGGCCAGCCGCCGACATGTCCGACGACTATAGGGTCGTCCCCACGACCCCGGGACTAGATTGGTCCGCCACCGTCATGTCCGACGACTATAGGGTCGTCCCCACGACCCCGGGCCAAAGTTGGCAAGCCGCCGAAATGTCCGACGACTGTAGGGTCGTCCCCACGACCCCGGGACTAGATTGGCCCGCCACCGTCAAGTCCGACGACCTTGGGACTAGGTTGGCCAGCCGCCGACATGTCCGACGACTATAGGGTCGTCCCCACGACCTCGGGCCAATTTTGGCCAGCCGCCGACATGTCCGACGACTATAGGGTCGTCCCCACGACCCCGGGCCAAAGTTGGCAAGCCGCCGAAATGTCCGACGACTGTAGGTTCGTACCCACGACCCCGGGACTGGATTGGCCCGCCACCGTCATGTCCAACGACTATAGGGTCGTTCCCACATCCACGGGCCAAAGTTGGCATGCCGCCGAAATGTCCGACGATTATAGGGTCGTCCCCACGACCCCGGGCCAAAGTTGGCAAGCCGCCGAAATGTCCGACGACTGTAGGGTCGTCCCCACGACCCCCGGACTAGATTGGCCCGCCACCGTCAAGTCCGACGACCTTGGGACTAGGTTGGCCAGCCGCCGACATGTCCGACGACTATAGGGTCGTCCCCACGACCTCGGGCCAATTTTGGCCAGCCGCCGACATGTCCGACTACTATAGGGTCGTCCCCACGACCCCGGGCCAAAGTTGGCAAGCCGCCGAAATGTCCGACGACTGTAGGTTCGTACCCACGACCCCGGGACTGGATTGGCCCGCCACCGTCATGTCCAACGACTATAGGGTCGTTCCCACATCCACGGGCCAAAGTTGGCATGCCGCCGAAATGTCCGACGATTATAGGGTCGTCCCCACGACCCCGGGCCAAAGTTGGCAAGCCGCCGAAATGTCCGACGACTGTAGGGTCGTCCCCACGACCCCCGGACTAGATTGGCCCGCCACCGTCATGTCCGACGACTATTGGATCGTCCCCACGACCCCGGGCCAAAGTTAGCAAGCCGCCGAAATGTCCGACGACTGTAGGGTCGTCCCCACGACACCCGGACTAGATTGGCCCGCCACCGACAAGTCCGACGACTATAGGGTCGTCCCCACGACCCCGGGACTAGATTGGCCCGCCACCGTCATGTCCAACGACTATCGGATCGTCCCCACGACCACGGGCCAAAGTTGGCCAGCCGCCGACATGTCCGACGACTATTGGGTCGTCCCCACGACACCGGGCCAAAGTTGGCCAGCCGCTGACATGTCCAACGACTATAGGGTCGTCCCCACGACCACGGGCCAAAGTTGACCAGCCGCCGACATGTCCGACGACTATTGGATCGTCCCCACGACCCCGGGCCAAAGTTGGCAAGCCGCCGACATGTCCGACGACTATAGGGTCGTCCCCACGACCCCGGGACTAGGTTGGCCAGCCGCCGACATGTCCGACGACTACAGGGTCGACCCGACGACCCCGGGCCAATGTTGGCCAATCGCCAACATGTCCGACGACTATAGGATCGTCCCTACGACCCCGGGACTAGATTGGCCCGCCACCGTCAAGTCCAACGATTATAGGGTCGTCCCCACGACCCCGGGACTAGATTAGCCCGCCGCTGACATGTCCAACGACTATAGGGTCGTCCCCACGACCACGGGCCAAAGTTGAACAGCCGCCGACATGTCCGACGACTATTGGATCGTCCCCACGACCCCGGGCCAAAGTTGGCAAGCCGCCGAAATGTCCGACGACTGTAGCGTCGTCCCCACGACCCCGGGACTAGGCTGACAAGCCGCCAACATGTCCGACGACTATAGGGTCGTCCCCACGACCCCGGGCCAAAGATGTCCAGCCGCCGTCTTGTCCGACGACTATAGGGTCGTCCCCACGACCCCGGGACTAGATTGGCCCGCCACCGTCATGTCCAACGACTATAGGGTCGTCCCCACAACCACGGGCCAAAGTTGGCCAGCCGCCGACATGTCCAACGACTATAGGGTCGTCCCCACGACCACGGGCCAAAGTTGACCAGCCGCCGACATGTCCGACGACTATTGGATCGTCCCCACGACCCCGGGCCAAAGTTGGCAAGCCGCCGACATGTCCGACGACTATAGGGTCGTCCCCACGACCTCGGGACTAGGTTGGCCACCCGCCGACATGTCCGACGACTATAGGGTCGTCCCCACGACCCCGGGACTAGATTGGTCCGCCACCGTCATGTCCGACGACTATAGGGTCGTCCCCACGACCCCGGGCCAAAGTTGGCAAGACGCCGAAATGTCCGACGACTGTAGGGTCGTCCCCACGACCCCGGGACTAGATTGGCCCGCCACCGTCAAGTCCGACGACTATAGGGTCGTCCCCACGACCTCGGGACTAGATTGGTCCGCCACCGACAAGTGCGAAGACTATAGGGTCGTCCCCACGACCCCGGGACTAGGTTGGCTCGCCGCCGACATGTCCGACGACTATAGGGTCGTCCCCACGACCCCGGGACTAGATTGGCCCGCCACCGTCATGTCCGACGATTATCGGTTTGTCCCCACGACCACGGGCCAAAGTTGGCCAGCCGGCGACATGTCCGACGACTATAGGGTCGTCCCCACGACACCGGGCCAAAGTTGGCCAATCGCCGACATGTCCGACGACTATAGGGTCGTCCCCACGACCCCGGTACAAGGTTGGCCCGCCGCCGACTTGCCCGGCGACTATAGGGTCGTCCCCACGACCCCGGGACTAGATTGGCCCGCCACCGTCATGTCCGACGACTATAGGGTCGTCCCCACGACCACGGGCCAAAGTTGGCCAGCCGCCTACATGTCCGACGACTATAGGGTCGTACCTACGACCCCGGGACTAGATTGGCCCGCCACCGTCATGTCTGACGATTATCGGTTCGTCCCCACGACCACGGGCCAAAGCTGGCCAGCCGGCGACATGTCCGACGACTATTGAGTCGTCCCCACGACCACGGGCAAAAGTTGGCCAGCCGGCGACATGTCCGACGACTATTGGGTCGTCCCCACGACCACGGGCAAAAGTTGGCCAGCCGCCGACATGTCCGACGACTATAGGGTCGTCCCCACGACCACGGGCCAAAGTTGGCCAGCCGCCGACATGTTCAACGACTATTGGGTCGTCCCCACGACCACGGGCCAAAGTTGGCCAGCCGCCGACATGTCCGACGAATATAGGGTCGTCCCCACGACCCCGAGAATAGATTGGCCCGCCACCGTCATGTCCGACGACTATAGGGTCGTCCCCACGACCACGGGCCAAAGTTGGCCAGCCGCCGACATGTCCGACGACTATAGGGTCGTCCCCACGACCCCGAGAATAGATTGGCCCGCCACCGTCATGTCCTAAGACTATAGGGTCGTCCCCACCACCCCGGGGCTAGGTTGGCCAGCCGCCGACTTGCCCGACCACTATTGGGTCGTCCCCACGACCTCGATACTAGGTTGGCCATCCGCCGACATGTGCGACGACTATAGGGTCGTCCCCACGACCCCGGGCCTAGGTTGGCCCGCCGCCGTCTTGTCCGACGACTATAGGGTCGTTCTCACGACCCCGGGGCTAGATTTGCCGGCCACCGTCATGTCCGACGACTATAGGGTCGTCCCCACGACCACAGGCCAATTTGGCCAGCCGCCGACATGTTCAACGACTATTGGGTCGTCCCCACGACCACGGGCCAAAGTTGGCCAGCCGCCGACATGTCCGACGACTATAGGGTCGTCCCCACGACCCCGAGAATAGATTGGCCCGCCACCGTCATGTCCGACGACTATAGGGTCGTCCCCACGACCACGGGCCAAAGTTGGCCTGCCGCCGACATGTCCGACGACTATAGGGTCGTCCCCACGACCCCGAGAATAGATTGGCCCGCCACCGTCATGTCCTAAGAGTATAGGGTCGTCCCCACGACCCCGGGGCTAGGTTGGCCAGCCGCCGACTTGCCCGACCACTATTGGGTCGTCCCCACGACCTCGATACTAGGTTGGCCAGCCGCCGACATGTGCGACGACTATAGGGTCGTCCCCACGACCCCGGGCCTAGGTTGGCCCGCCGCCGTCTTGTCCGACGACTATAGGGTCGTTCTCACGACCCCGGGACTAGATTGGCCGGCCACCGTCATGTCCGACGACTATAGGGTCGTCCCCACGACCACAGGCCAATTTGGCCAGCCGCCGACATGTGCGACGACTATAGGGTCGTCCCCACGACCGCGGGCCAAAGTTGGCCAGCTGCCGACATGTCCGACGACTATAGGGTCGTCCCCACGACCCCGAGAATAGATTGGCCCGCCGCCGTCATGTCCGACGACTATAGGGTCGTCCCCACGACCACGGACCAAAGATGGCCAGCCGCCGTATTGTCCGACGACTATAGTGTCGTCCCCACGACCCCCGGTCTAGATTGGCCAGCCACCGTCATGTCCGACGATTATAGGGTCGTCCCCACGACCACGGGCCAAAGATGGCCAGCCGCCGTGTTGTCCGACGACAATAGGGTCGTCCCCACGACCCCGGGTCTAGGTTGGCTAGCCGCCGACATGTCCGACGACTAAACAGTCGTCCCCACGACCACGGGCCAAAGTTGGCCAGCCGCCGTCATGTCCGACGACTATCGGATCGACCCAACGACCACGGACCAAAGTTGGCCAATCGCCGACATGTCCGACGACTATAGGGTCGTCCCTATGACCCCGGGGCTAGTTTGGCCCGCCACCGTCATGTCCGACGACAATAGGGTCGTCCCCACGACCCCGGGTCCAGGTCGGCCAGCCGCCGACATGTCCGACGACTAAACAGTCGTGCCCACGACCACGGGCCAAAGTTGGCCAGCCGGCGTCATGTCCGACGACTATCGGATCGACCCCACGACCACGGACCAAAGTTGGCCAATCGCCGACATGTCCGACGACTATAGGGTCGTCCCTATGACCCCGGGACTAGATTGGCCCGACACCGTCATGTCCGGCGACAATAGGGTCGTCCCCACGACCCCGGGTCTAGGTTGGCCAGCCGCCGACATGTCCGACGACTAAACAGTCGTCCCCACGACCACGGGCCAAAGTTGACCAGCCGCCGACATGTCCGACGACTATTGGGTCGTCCCCACGACCCCGGGACTAAATTGGCCAGCCGCCGACATGTCCGACGACTATAGGGTCGTCCCGCCGACCGCGGGCCAATGTTGGCCAATCGCCGACATGTCCGACGACTATTGAGTCGTCCCCACGACCACGGGCCAAAGTTGGCCAGCCGCCGACATGTCCGACGACTATAGGGTCATCCCTACGACCCCGGGACTAGATTGGCCCGCCACCGTCATGTCCGACGACAATAGGGTCGTCCCTACGACCCCGGGACTAGATTGGCCCGCCACCGTCATGTCCGACGACAATAGGGTCGTCCCCACGACCCCGGGACTAGATTGGCCCGCCGCCGACTTGTCCGACGACTATAGGGTCGTCCCCACGACCCCGGGACAAGGTTGGCCAGACGCCGACTTGTCCGACGACTATAGGGTCGTCCCCACGACCCCGGGACTAGATTGGCCCGCCACCGTCATGTCCAACGACTATCGGATCGTCTCCACGACCACGGGCCAAAGTTGGCCAGCCGTCGACATGATCGACGACAATAGGGTTGTCCCCACGACCCCGGGACTAGATTGGCCCGCCGCCGACTTGTCCGACGACTATAGGGTCATTCCTACGACCCCGGGACTATATTGGCCCGCCACCGTCATGTCCGACGACAATAGGGTCGTCCCCACGACCCCGGGAATAGATTGGCCCGCCGCCGACATGTCCGACGACTATAGGCTCGTCCCCACGACCTCGGGACTAGGTTGGCCAGCCGCCGACATGTCCGACGACTAAACAGTCGTTCCCACGACCACGGGCCAAAGTTGGCCAGCCGCCGACATGTCCGACGACTATAGGGTCGTCCCCACCACCCCCGGACTAGGCTGGCTGGCCGCCGACTTGTCCGACCACTATAGGGTCGTCCCCACGACCCCGGGACTAGATTGGCCCGCCACCGTCATGTCCAACGACTATCGGATCGTCTCCACGACCACGGGCCAAAGTTGGCCAGCCGTCGACATGATCGACGACAATAGGGTCGTCCCCACGACCCCGGGACTAGATTGGCCCGCCGCCGACTTGTCCGACGACTATAGGGTCATTCCTACGACCCCGGGACTATATTGGCCCGCCACCGTCATGTCCGACGACAATAGGGTCGTCCCCACGACCCCGGGAATAGATTGGCCCGCCGCCGACATGTCCGACGACTATAGGCTCGTCCCCACGACCCCGGGACAAGGTTGGCCAGCCGCCGACTTGTCCGACGACTATAGGGTCGTCCCCACGACCCCGGGACTAGATTGGCCCGCCACCGTCATGTCCAACGACTATCGGATCGTCTCCACGACCACGGGCCAAAGTTGGCCAGCCGTCGACATGATCGACGACAATAGGGTCGTCCCCACGACCCCGGGACTAGATTGGCCCGCCGCCGACTTGTCCGACGACTATAGGGTCATTCCTACGACCCCGGGACTATATTGGCCCGCCACCGTCATGTCCGACGACAATAGGGTCGTCCCCACGACCCCGGGAATAGATTGGCCCGCCGCCGACATGTCCGACGACTATAGGCTCGTCCCCACGACCTCGGGACTAGGTTGGCCAGCCGCCGACATGTCCGACGACTAGAGGGTCGTCCCCACGACATCGGGACTAGGTTGGCCAGCCGCCGACATCTCCGACGACTAAACAGTCGTCCCCACGACCACGGGCCAAAGTTGGCCAGCCGCCGACATGTCCGACGACTATAGGGTCGTCCCCACGACCCCGGGATTTGGTAGACCAGCCGCCAACATGTCCGACGACTATAGGGTCGTCCCCACGACCCAGGGATTTGGTAGACCAGCCGCCAACATGTCCGACGACTATAGGGTCGTCCCCCTGACCCCGGGCCAAAGTTGGCCCGCCGCCGACATGTCCGACGACTATAGGGTCGTCCCTACGACCCTGGGCCAAAGTTGGCAAGCCGCCGAAATGTCCGACGACTGTGGGTCGTCCCCACGACCCCGGGAGTAGGTAGACCAGCCGCCAACATGTCCGACGACTATAGGGTCGTCCCTACGACCCCGGGACTAGATTGGCCCGCCGCCGACTTGTCCGACGACTATAGGGTCGTCCCCACGAACTCCCGGACTAGGTTGGCTCGCCGCCGACATGTCTGACGACTATTGGGTCGTCCCCAAGACCAGGGGCCAAAGTTGGCCCGCCACCGTCATGTCCGACGACAATAGGGTCGTCCCCACGACCTCGGGAATAGGTTGGCCAGCCGCCGACATGTACGACGACTATAGGGTCGCCCCCACGACCTCGGGACTAGGTTGGCCAGCCGCCGACATGTCCGACGACTATAGGGTCGTCCCCGCAACCCCGGGCCAAAGTTCGCCGGCCGCCGAATTGTCCGACGACTATACGGTCCTCCCCACGACCCCGGTACTAGATTGGCCAGCCGCCGACATGTCCGACGACTATAGGGTCGTCCCCACGACCACAGGCCAAAGTTGGCTAGACGCCGACATGTCTGACGACTATAGGGGCGGCTCCACGACCCCGGGACTAGATTGGTCCGCCACCGTCAAGTCCGACGATTATCGGTTCCTCCGCACGACCCAGGGGCTAGGTTGGCCAGCCGCCGACTTGCCCGACGACTATAGGGTCGTAACCACGGCCCCGGGCCAAAGTTGGGCAGCCACCGTCATGTCCGACGACTATAGGGTCGTGCCCACGACCACGGGCCAAAGTTGGCCTGCCGCCGTCTTGTCCGACGACTATAGGGTCGTCCCCACGACCCCGGGACTAGATTGGCGCGCCACCGTCAACTCGGACGACTATAGGGTCGTCCCCACGACCACGGGCCAAAGTTGGCCAGCCGCCGACTTGTCCGACGACTATAGGGACGTCCCGACGACCACGGGCCAAAGTTGGCCAGCCACCGTCAAGTCCGACGACTATAGGGTCATCCCCACGACCACGGGCCAAAGTTGGCCAGCCGCCGACATATCCGACGACTATAGGGTCGTCCCCACGACCCCCGGACTAGGTTGGCTCGCCGCCGACTTGTACGACGACTATAGGGACGTCCCCACGACCCCGGGACTAGATTGGTCCGCCACCGTCAAGTCCGACGACTATAGGGTCGTCCCCACGACCACGGGCCAAAGTTGGCCAGCCGCCGACATATCCGACGACTATAGGGTCGTCCCCACGACCCCCGGACTAGGTTGGCTCGCCGCCGACTTGTACGACGACTATAGGGACGTCCCCACGACCCCGGGACTAGATTGGCCCGCCACCGTCAAGTCCGACGACTATAGGGTCGTCCCCACGACCACAGGCCAAAGTTGGCTAGACGCCGACATGTCTGACGACTATAGGGGCGGCTCCACGACCCCGGGACTAGACTGGCCCGCCACCATCATGTCCGACGACTATAAGGTCGTCCCCACGAACCCGGGACTTGATTGGCCCGCCACCGTTATGTCTGACGATTATAGGGTCGTCTCCACGGCCACGGGCCAAATTTGGACAGCCGCCGACACCTCCGACGACAATAGGGTCGTCCCCACGCCCCCGGGACTAGATTGGCCGGCCACCGTCATGTCCGACGACTATAGGGTCGTCTCCACGACCCCCGGACTAGGTTGGCTCGCCGCCGACATGTCTGACGACTATTGGGTCGTCCCCAAGACCAGGAGCCAAAGTTGGCCCGCCACCGTCATGTCCGACGAATATAGGGTCGTCCCCACGACCCCGGGGCTAGGTTGGCCAGCCGCCGACATGTCCGGCAACTATAGGGTCGTCCCCACGACCCCGGGGCTAGGTTGGCCAGACCCCGACATGTCCGACGACTATAGGGTCGTCCCCACGACAACGGGCCAAAGTTGGCCAGCCGCCGACTTGTCCGACGACTATTGGATCGTCCCCACGACCCCGGGCCAAAGTTAGCAAGCCGCCGAAATGTCCGACGACTGTAGGGTCGTCCCCACGACCCCCGGACTAGATTGGCCCGCCACCGACAAGTCCGACGACTATAGGGTCGTCCCCACGACCACGGGCCAAAGTTGGCCCGCCACCGTCAAGTCCGACGACTATAGGGTCGTCCCCACAGCCACGGGCCAAAGTTGGCCAGCCGCCGACATATCCGCCGACTATAGGGTCGTCCCCACGACCCCCGAACTAGGTTGGCTCGCCGCCGACTTGTACGACGACTATAGGGACATCCCCACGACCCCGGGACTAGATTGGCCCGCCACCGTCAAGTCCGACGACTATAGGGTCGTCCCCACGACCACGGGCCAAAGTTGGCCAGCCGCCGAAATATCCGACGACTATAGGGTCGTCCCCACGACCACGGACCAAAGTTGTCCAGCCGCCGACATGTCCGACGACTATAGGGTCGTCCCGCCGACCGCGGGCCAAAGTTGGCCAATCGCCGACATGTCCGACGACTATTGAGTCGTCCCCACGACCACGGGCCAAAGTTGGCCAGCCGCCGACATGTCCGACGACTATAGGGTCGTCCCCACGACCCCGGGACTAGATTGCCCCGCCACCGTCATGTCCGACGACTATCGGATCGTCCCCACGACCCCGGGCCAATATTGGCCAATCGCCGACATGTCCGACGACTATAGGGTCGTCCCCACAACCCCGGGACTAGATTGGCCCGCCACCGTCATGTCCAACGACTATCGGATCGTGCCAACGACCCCGGGCCAATATTGGCCAATCGCCGACATGTCCGACGACTATAGGGTCGTACCTACGACCCCGGGACTAGATTGCCCCGCCACCGTCATGTCCGACGACAATAGGGTCGTCCCCACGACCCTGGGTCTAGATTGGCCAGCCGCCGACATGTCCGACAACTAAACAGTCGTCCCCACGACCACGGGCCAAAGTTGGCCAGCCGCCGTCATGTCCGACGACTATCGGATCGACCCAACGACCACGGACAAAAGTTGGCCAATCGCCGACATGTCCGACGACTATAGGGTCGTCCCTATGACCCCAGGGCTAGTTTGGCCAGCCGCCGACATGTCCGACGACTACAGGGTCGACCCGACGACCCCGGGCCAATGTTGGCCAATCGCCAACATGTCCGACGACTATAGGATCGTCCCTACGACCCCGGGACTAGATTGGCCCGCCACCGTCAAGTCCAACGATTATAGGGTCGTCCCCACGACCCCGGGACTAGATTAGCCCGCCGCTGACATGTCCAACGACTATAGGGTCGTCCCCACGACCACGGGCCAAAGTTGAACAGCCGCCGACATGTCCGACGACTATTGGATCGTCCCCACGACCCCGGGCCAAAGTTGGCAAGCCGCCGAAATGTCCGACGACTGTAGCGTCGTCCCCACGACCCCGGGACTAGGCTGACAAGCCGCCAACATGTCCGACGACTATAGGGTCGTCCCCACGACCCCGGGCCAAAGATGTCCAGCCGCCGTCTTGTCCGACGACTATAGGGTCGTCCCCACGACCCCGGGACTAGATTGGCCTGCCACCGTCATGTCCAACGACTATAGGGTCGTCCCCACAACCACGGGCCAAAGTTGGCCAGCCGCCGACATGTCCAACGACTATAGGGTCGTCCCCACGACCACGGGCCAAAGTTGACCAGCCGCCGACATGTCCGACGACTATTGGATCGTCCCCACGACCCCGGGCCAAAGTTGGCAAGCCGCCGACATGTCCGACGACTATAGGGTCGTCCCCACGACCTCGGGACTAGGTTGGCCACCCGCCGACATGTCCGACGACTATAGGGTCGTCCCCACGACCCCGGGACTAGATTGGTCCGCCACCGTCATGTCCGACGACTATAGGGTCGTCCCCACGACCCCGGGCCAAAGTTGGCAAGACGCCGAAATGTCCGACGACTGTAGGGTCGTCCCCACGACCCCGGGACTAGATTGGCCGGCCACCGTCATGTCCGACGACTATAGGGTCGTCCCCACGACCACAGGCCAATTTGGCCAGCCGCCGACATGTGCGACGACTATAGGGTCGTCCCCACGACCGCGGGCCAAAGTTGGCCAGCTGCCGACATGTCCGACGACTATAGGGTCGTCCCCACGACCCCGAGAATAGATTGGCCCGCCGCCGTCATGTCCGACGACTATAGGGTCGTCCCCACGACCACGGACCAAAGATGGCCAGCCGCCGTATTGTCCGACGACTATAGTGTCGTCCCCACGACCCCCGGTCTAGATTGGCCAGCCACCGTCATGTCCGACGATTATAGGGTCGTCCCCACGACCACGGGCCAAAGATGGCCAGCCGCCGTGTTGTCCGACGACAATAGGGTCGTCCCCACGACCCCGGGTCTAGGTTGGCTAGCCGCCGACATGTCCGACGACTAAACAGTCGTCCCCACGACCACGGGCCAAAGTTGGCCAGCCGCCGTCATGTCCGACGACTATCGGATCGACCCAACGACCACGGACCAAAGTTGGCCAATCGCCGACATGTCCGACGACTATAGGGTCGTCCCTATGACCCCGGGGCTAGTTTGGCCCGCCACCGTCATGTCCGACGACAATAGGGTCGTCCCCACGACCCCGGGTCCAGGTCGGCCAGCCGCCGACATGTCCGACGACTAAACAGTCGTGCCCACGACCACGGGCCAAAGTTGGCCAGCCGGCGTCATGTCCGACGACTATCGGATCGACCCCACGACCACGGACCAAAGTTGGCCAATCGCCGACATGTCCGACGACTATAGGGTCGTCCCTATGACCCCGGGACTAGATTGGCCCGACACCGTCATGTCCGGCGACAATAGGGTCGTCCCCACGACCCCGGGTCTAGGTTGGCCAGCCGCCGACATGTCCGACGACTAAACAGTCGTCCCCACGACCACGGGCCAAAGTTGACCAGCCGCCGACATGTCCGACGACTATTGGGTCGTCCCCACGACCCCGGGACTAAATTGGCCAGCCGCCGACATGTCCGACGACTATAGGGTCGTCCCGCCGACCGCGGGCCAATGTTGGCCAATCGCCGACATGTCCGACGACTATTGAGTCGTCCCCACGACCACGGGCCAAAGTTGGCCAGCCGCCGACATGTCCGACGACTATAGGGTCGTCCCCACGACCCCGGGCCAATGTTGGCCAATCGCCGACATGTCCGACGACTATAGGGTCATCCCTACGACCCCGGGACTAGATTGGCCCGCCACCGTCATGTCCGACGACAATAGGGTCGTCCCTACGACCCCGGGACTAGATTGGCCCGCCACCGTCATGTCCGACGACAATAGGGTCGTCCCCACGACCCCGGGACTAGATTGGCCCGCCGCCGACTTGTCCGACGACTATAGGGTCGTCCCCACGACCCCGGGACAAGGTTGGCCAGCCGCCGACTTGTCCGACGACTATAGGGTCGTCCCCACGACCCCGGGACTAGATTGGCCCGCCACCGTCATGTCCAACGACTATCGGATCGTCTCCACGACCACGGGCCAAAGTTGGCCAGCCGTCGACATGATCGACGACAATAGGGTCGTCCCCACGACCCCGGGACTAGATTGGCCCGCCGCCGACTTGTCCGACGACTATAGGGTCATTCCTACGACCCCGGGACTATATTGGCCTGCCACCGTCATGTCCGACGACAATAGGGTCGTCCCCACGACCCCGGGAATAGATTGGCCCGCCGCCGACATGTCCGACGACTATAGGCTCGTCCCCACGACCTCGGGACTAGGTTGGCCAGCCGCCGACATGTCCGACGACTAAACAGTCGTTCCCACGACCACGGGCCAAAGTTGGCCAGCCGCCGACATGTCCGACGACTATAGGGTCGTCCCCACCACCCCCGGACTAGGCTGGCTGGCCGCCGACTTGTCCGACCACTATAGGGTCGTCCCCACGACCCCGGGACTAGATTGGCCCGCCACCGTCATGTCCAACGACTATCGGATCGTCTCCACGACCACGGGCCAAAGTTGGCCAGCCGTCGACATGATCGACGACAATAGGGTCGTCCCCACGACCCCGGGACTAGATTGGCCCGCCGCCGACTTGTCCGACGACTATAGGGTCATTCCTACGACCCCGGGACTATATTGGCCCGCCACCGTCATGTCCGACGACAATAGGGTCGTCCCCACGACCCCGGGAATAGATTGGCCCGCCGCCGACATGTCCGACGACTATAGGCTCGTCCCCACGACCCCGGGACAAGGTTGGCCAGCCGCCGACTTGTCCGACGACTATAGGGTCGTCCCCACGACCCCGGGACTAGATTGGCCCGCCACCGTCATGTCCAACGACTATCGGATCGTCTCCACGACCACGGGCCAAAGTTGGCCAGCCGTCGACATGATCGACGACAATAGGGTCGTCCCCACGACCCCGGGACTAGATTGGCCCGCCGCCGACTTGTCCGACGACTATAGGGTCATTCCTACGACCCCGGGACTATATTGGCCCGCCACCGTCATGTCCGACGACAATAGGGTCGTCCCCACGACCCCGGGAATAGATTGGCCCGCCGCCGACATGTCCGACGACTATAGGCTCGTCCCCACGACCTCGGGACTAGGTTGGCCAGCCGCCGACATGTCCGACGACTAGAGGGTCGTCCCCACGACATCGGGACTAGGTTGGCCAGCCGCCGACATCTCCGACGACTAAACAGTCGTCCCCACGACCACGGGCCAAAGTTGGCCAGCCGCCGACATGTCCGACGACTATAGGGTCGTCCCCACGACCCCGGGATTTGGTAGACCAGCCGCCAACATGTCCGACGACTATAGGGTCGTCCCCACGACCCAGGGATTTGGTAGACCAGCCGCCAACATGTCCGACGACTATAGGGTCGTCCCCCTGACCCCGGGCCAAAGTTGGCCCGCCGCCGACATGTCCGACGACTATAGGGTCGTCCCTACGACCCTGGGCCGAAGTTGGCAAGCCGCCGAAATGTCCGACGACTGTGGGTCGTCCCCACGACCCCGGGAGTAGGTAGACCAGCCGCCAACATGTCCGACGACTATAGGGTCGTCCCTACGACCCCGGGACTAGATTGGCCCGCCGCCGACTTGTCCGACGACTATAGGGTCGTCCCCACGAACTCCCGGACTAGGTTGGCTCGCCGCCGACATGTCTGACGACTATTGGGTCGTCCCCAAGACCAGGGGCCAAAGTTGGCCCGCCACCGTCATGTCCGACGACAATAGGGTCGTCCCCACGACCTCGGGAATAGGTTGGCCAGCCGCCGACATGTACGACGACTATAGGGTCGCCCCCACGACCTCGGGACTAGGTTGGCCAGCCGCCGACATGTCCGACGACTATAGGGTCGTCCCCGCAACCCCGGGCCAAAGTTCGCCGGCCGCCGAATTGTCCGACGACTATACGGTCCTCCCCACGACCCCGGTACTAGATTGGCCAGCCGCCGACATGTCCGACGACTATAGGGTCGTCCCCACGACCACAGGCCAAAGTTGGCTAGACGCCGACATGTCTGACGACTATAGGGGCGGCTCCACGACCCCGGGACTAGATTGGTCCGCCACCGTCAAGTCCGACGATTATCGGTTCCTCCGCACGACCCAGGGGCTAGGTTGGCCAGCCGCCGACTTGCCCGACGACTATAGGGTCGTAACCACGGCCCCGGGCCAAAGTTGGGCAGCCACCGTCATGTCCGACGACTATAGGGTCGTGCCCACGACCACGGGCCAAAGTTGGCCTGCCGCCGTCTTGTCCGACGACTATAGGGTCGTCCCCACGACCCCGGGACTAGATTGGCGCGCCACCGTCAACTCGGACGACTATAGGGTCGTCCCCACGACCACGGGCCAAAGTTGGCCAGCCGCCGACTTGTCCGACGACTATAGGGACGTCCCGACGACCACGGGCCAAAGTTGGCCAGCCACCGTCAAGTCCGACGACTATAGGGTCATCCCCACGACCACGGGCCAAAGTTGGCCAGCCGCCGACATATCCGACGACTATAGGGTCGTCCCCACGACCCCCGGACTAGGTTGGCTCGCCGCCGACTTGTACGACGACTATAGGGACGTCCCCACGACCCCGGGACTAGATTGGTCCGCCACCGTCAAGTCCGACGACTATAGGGTCGTCCCCACGACCACGGGCCAAAGTTGGCCAGCCGCCGACATATCCGACGACTATAGGGTCGTCCCCACGACCCCCGGACTAGGTTGGCTCGCCGCCGACTTGTACGACGACTATAGGGACGTCCCCACGACCCCGGGACTAGATTGGCCCGCCACCGTCAAGTCCGACGACTATAGGGTCGTCCCCACGACCACAGGCCAAAGTTGGCTAGACGCCGACATGTCTGACGACTATAGGGGCGGCTCCACGACCCCGGGACTAGACTGGCCCGCCACCATCATGTCCGACGACTATAAGGTCGTCCCCACGAACCCGGGACTTGATTGGCCCGCCACCGTTATGTCTGACGATTATAGGGTCGTCTCCACGGCCACGGGCCAAATTTGGACAGCCGCCGACACCTCCGACGACAATAGGGTCGTCCCCACGCCCCCGGGACTAGATTGGCCGGCCACCGTCATGTCCGACGACTATAGGGTCGTCTCCACGACCCCCGGACTAGGTTGGCTCGCCGCCGACATGTCTGACGACTATTGGGTCGTCCCCAAGACCAGGAGCCAAAGTTGGCCCGCCACCGTCATGTCCGACGAATATAGGGTCGTCCCCACGACCCCGGGGCTAGGTTGGCCAGCCGCCGACATGTCCGGCAACTATAGGGTCGTCCCCACGACCCCGGGGCTAGGTTGGCCAGACCCCGACATGTCCGACGACTATAGGGTCGTCCCCACGACAACGGGCCAAAGTTGGCCAGCCGCCGACTTGTCCGACGACTATTGGATCGTCCCCACGACCCCGGGCCAAAGTTAGCAAGCCGCCGAAATGTCCGACGACTGTAGGGTCGTCCCCACGACCCCCGACTAGATTGGCCCGCCACCGACAAGTCCGACGACTATAGGGTCGTCCCCACGACCACGGGCCAAAGTTGGCCCGCCACCGTCAAGTCCGACGACTATAGGGTCGTCCCCACAGCCACGGGCCAAAGTTGGCCAGCCGCCGACATATCCGCCGACTATAGGGTCGTCCCCACGACCCCCGAACTAGGTTGGCTCGCCGCCGACTTGTACGACGACTATAGGGACATCCCCACGACCCCGGGACTAGATTGGCCCGCCACCGTCAAGTCCGACGACTATAGGGTCGTCCCCACGACCACGGGCCAAAGTTGGCCAGCCGCCGAAATATCCGACGACTATAGGGTCGTCCCCACGACCACGGACCAAAGTTGTCCAGCCGCCGACATGTCCGACGACTATAGGGTCGTCCCGCCGACCGCGGGCCAAAGTTGGCCAATCGCCGACATGTCCGACGACTATTGAGTCGTCCCCACGACCACGGGCCAAAGTTGGCCAGCCGCCGACATGTCCGACGACTATAGGGTCGTCCCCACGACCCCGGGACTAGATTGCCCCGCCACCGTCATGTCCGACGACTATCGGATCGTCCCCACGACCCCGGGCCAATATTGGCCAATCGCCGACATGTCCGACGACTATAGGGTCGTCCCCACAACCCCGGGACTAGATTGGCCCGCCACCGTCATGTCCAACGACTATCGGATCGTGCCAACGACCCCGGGCCAATATTGGCCAATCGCCGACATGTCCGACGACTATAGGGTCGTACCTACGACCCCGGGACTAGATTGCCCCGCCACCGTCATGTCCGACGACAATAGGGTCGTCCCCACGACCCTGGGTCTAGATTGGCCAGCCGCCGACATGTCCGACAACTAAACAGTCGTCCCCACGACCACGGGCCAAAGTTGGCCAGCCGCCGTCATGTCCGACGACTATCGGATCGACCCAACGACCACGGACAAAAGTTGGCCAATCGCCGACATGTCCGACGACTATAGGGTCGTCCCTATGACCCCGGGACTAGATTGGCCCGCCACCGTCATGTCCGGCGACAATAGGGTCGTCCCCACGACCCCGGGTCTAGGTTGGCCAGCCGCCGACATGTCCGACGACTAAACAGTCGTCCCCACGACCCCGGGACTATATTGGCCAGCCGCCGACATGTCCGACGACTATAGGGTCGTCCCCACGACCCCGGGTCTAGGTTGGCCTGCCGCCGTCTTGTCCGACGACTACAGGGTCGTCCCCACGACCCCGGGACTAGATTGGCCCTCCACCGTCATGTCCAACGACAATAGGGTCGTCCCCAGGACCCTGGGTCTAGGTTGGCCAGCCGCCGACATGTACGGCGACTAAACAGTCGTCCCCACGACCCCGGGCCAATGTTGGCCAATCGCCGACATGTCCGACGACCATAGGGTCGTACCTACGACCCCGGGACTAGATTGGCCCGCCACCGTCATGTCCGACGAAAATAGGGTCGTCCCCACGAGCCTGGGTCTACGTTGACCTTCCGCCAACATGTCCGACGACTATAGGGTCGTCCCCACGACCACGGGCCAAAGTTGTCCAGCCGCCGACATGTCCGACGACTATCGGATCGTCCCCACGACCCCGGGCCAATATTGGCCCACCACCGTCATGTCGGACGTCTATAGGGTCGTCCCCACGACCACGGGCCTACGTTGACCTTCCGCCAACATGTCCGACGACTATAGGGTCGTCCCCACGACCACGGGCCAAAGTTGTCCAGCCGCCGACATGTCCGACGACTATAGGGTCGTCCCGCCGACCGCGGGCCAAAGTTGGCCAATCGCCGACATGTCCGACGACTATTGAGTCGTCCCCACGACCACGGGCCAAAGTTGGCCCGCCGCCGACATGTCCGACGACTATAGGGTCGTCCCCACGACCCCGGGACTAGATTGCCCCGCCACCGTCATGTCGGACGACTATCGGATCGTCCCCATGACCCCGGGCCAATATTGGCCAATCGCCGACATGTCCGACGACTATAGGGTCGTCCCCACAACCCCGGGACTAGATTGGCCCGCCACCGTCATGTCCAACGACTATCGGATCGTGCCAACGACCCCGGGCCAATATTGGCCAATCGCCGACATGTCCGACGACTATAGGGTCGTACCTACGACCCCGGGACTAGATTGCCCCGCCACCATCATGTCCGACGACAATAGGGTCGTCCCCACGACCCTGGGTCTAGATTGGCCAGCCGCCGACATGTCCGACAACTAAACAGTCGTCCCCACGACCACGGGCCAAAGTTGGCCAGCCGCCGTCATGTCCGACGACTATCGGATCGACCCAACGACCACGGACAAAAGTTGGCCAATCGCCGACATGTCCGACGACTATAGGGTCGTCCCTATGACCCCAGGGCTAGTTTGGCCCGCCACCGTCATGTCCGACGACAATAGGGTCGTCCCCACGACCTCGGGAATAGGTTGGCCAGCCGCCGACATGTACGACGACTATAGGGTCGCCCCCACGACCTCGGGACTAGGTTGGCCAGCCGCCGACATGTCCGACGACTATAGGGTCGTCCCCGCAACCCCGGGCCAAAGTTGGCCAGCCGCTGACATGTCCAACGACTATAGGGTCGTCCCCACGACCCCGGGCCAAAGTTGGCAAGCCGCCGACATGTCCGACGACTATAGGGTCGTTCCTACGACCCCGGGACTAGATTGGCCCGCCACCGTCATGTCCAACGACTATAGGGTCGTCCCCACAACCCCGGGACTAGGTTGACAAGCCGCCGAAATGTCCGACGACTATAGGGTCGTCCCCACGACCGCGGGCCAAAGTTGGCCAGCCGCTGACATGTCCAACGACTATAGGGTCGTCCCCACGACCACGGGCCAAAGTTGGCCAGCCGCCGACATGTCCGACGACTATTGGATCGTCCCGACGACCCCGGGCCAAAGTTGGCAAGCCGCCGAAATGTCCGACGACTATAGGGTCGTCCCCACAACCCGGGACTAGATTGGCCCGCCAACATATCCGACGACTATACGGTCGTCCCCACGACCTCGGGACAAGGTCGGCCAGCCGCCGTCATGTCCGACGACTATAGGGTCGTCCCCACGACCCCGGGCCAAAGTTGGCAAGCCGCCGAAATGTCCGACGACTATAGGGTCGTCCCCACAACCCCGGGACTAGATTGGCCCGCCACCGTCAAGTCCGACGACTATAGGATCGTCTCCACGACCACGGGCCAAAGTTGGCCAGCCGCCGACATGTCCGTCGACTATAGGGTCGTCCCCACGACCCCGGGCCAATGTTGGCCAATCGCCGACATGTTCGACGACTATAGGGTCTTCCCTACGACCCCGGGACTAGATTGGCCCGCCACCGTCAAGTCCGACGACTATAGGATCGTCTCCACGACCACGGGCCAAAGTTGGCCAGCCGCCGACATGTCCGACGGCTATTGGGTCGTCCCCACGACCCTGGGACTAGATTGGCCCGCCACCGTCAAGTCCGACGACTATAGGGTCGTCCCCACGACCCCGGGCAAATTTGGCAAGCCGCCGACATATCCGACGACTATAGGGTCGTCCCCACAACCCCGGGACAAGGTTGGCCCGCCGCCGACTTGTCCGACGACTATAGGTTCGTACCCACGACCCCGGGACTAGATTGGCCCGCCACCGTCATGTCCAACGACTATAGGGTCGACCCCACGACCCCGGGACTAGGTTGACAAGCCGCCGAGATGTCCGACGACTATAGGGTCGTCCCCACGACCGCGAGCCAAGGATGTCCTGCCGCCGTCTTGTCCGACTACTATAGGGTCGTACCCACGACCCCGGGACTAGATTGGCCCGCCACCGTCATGTCCAACGACTATAGGGTCGTCCCCACGACCCCGGGCCAAAGTTGGCCGCCGCCGACATGTCCGACGACTATAGGGTCGTCCCCACGACCCCGAGACTAGATTGGCCCGCCACCGTCATGTCCGACGACCATAGGGTCGTCCCCACGACCTCGGGTCCAGGTTGGCCAGCCGCCGACATTTCCGACGACTATAGAGTCGTCCCCACGACACCGGTCCAAAGTTGGCAAGCCGCCGAAATGTCCGACGACTATAGGGTCGTCCCCACGACCCCGGGACAAGGTTGGCCCGCCGCCGACTTGTCCGACGACTATAGGGTCGTACCCACGACACCGGGACTAGGCTGACAAGCCGCCAACATGTCCGAAGACTATAGGGTCGTCCCCACGACCCCGGGCCAATGATGTCCAGCCGCCGTCTTGTCCGACGACTATAGGGTCGTCCCCACGACCCCGGGACTAGATTGGCCCGCCACCGTCATGTCCAACGATTATAGGGTCGTCCCCACAACCACGGGCCAAAGTTGGCCAGCCGCCGACATGTCCGACGACTATAGGGTCGTCCCCACGACCCCGGGCCAAAGTTGGCCGCCGCCGACATGTCCGACGACTATAGGGTCGTCCCCACGACCCCGGGCCAAAGTTGGCAAGCCGCCGACATGTCCGACGACTATAGGGTCGTTCCTACGACCCCGGGACTAGATTGGCCCGCCACCGTCATGTCCAACGACTATAGGGTCGTCCCCACAACCCCGGGACTAGGTTGACAAGCCGCCGAAATGTCCGACGACTATAGGGTCGTCCCCACGACCACGGGCCAAAGTTGGCCAGCCGCTGACATGTCCAACGACTATAGGGTCGTCCCCACGACCACGGGCCAAAGTTGGCCAGCCGCCGACATGTCCGACGACTATTGGATCGTCCCGACGACCCCGGGCCAAAGTTGGCAAGCCGCCGAAATGTCCGACGACTATAGGGTCGTCCCCACAACCCGGGACTAGATTGGCCCGCCAACATATCCGACGACTATACGGTCGTCCCCACGACCTCGGGACAAGGTCGGCCAGCCGCCGTCATGTCCGACGACTATAGGGTCGTCCCCACGACCCCGGGCCAAAGTTGGCAAGCCGCCGAAATGTCCGACGACTATAGGGTCGTCCCCACAACCCCGGGACTAGATTGGCCCGCCACCGTCAAGTCCGACGACTATAGGATCGTCTCCACGACCACGGGCCAAAGTTGGCCAGCCGCCGACATGTCCGTCGACTATAGGGTCGTCCCCACGACCCCGGGCCAATGTTGGCCAATCGCCGACATGTTCGACGACTATAGGGTCTTCCCTACGACCCCGGGACTAGATTGGCCCGCCACCGTCATGTCCAACGACTATAGGGTCGTCCCCACGACCATGGGCCAAAGTTGGCCAGCCGCCGTAATGTCCAACGACTATTGGGTCGTCCCCACGACCCCGGGACTAGATTGGCCCGCCACCGTCAAGTCCGACGACTATAGGGTCGTCCCCACGACCCCGGGCAAATTTGGCAAGCCGCCGACATATCCGACGACTATAGGGTCGTCCCCACAACCCCGGGACAAGGTTGGCCCGCCGCCGACTTGTCCGACGACTATAGGTTCGTACCCACGACCCCGGGACTAGATTGGCCCGCCACCGTCATGTCCAACGACTATAGGGTCGACCCCACGACCCCGGGACTAGGTTGACAAGCCGCCGAGATGTCCGACGACTATAGGGTCGTCCCCACGACCGCGAGCCAAGGATGTCCAGCCGCCGTCTTGTCCGACTACTATAGGGTCGTACCCACGACCCCGGGACTAGATTGGCCCGCCACCGTCATGTCCAACGACTATAGGGTCGTCCCCACGACCCCGGGCCAAAGTTGGCCGCCGCCGACATGTCCGACGACTATAGGGTCGTCCCCACGACCCCGAGACTAGATTGGCCCGCCACCGTCATGTCCGACGACAATAGGGTCGTCCCCACGACCTCGGGTCCAGGTTGGCCAGCCGCCGACATTTCCGACGACTATAGAGTCGTCCCCACGACACCGGTCCAAAGTTGGCAAGCCGCCGAAATGTCCGACGACTATAGGGTCGTCCCCACGACCCCGGGACTAGGTTGGCCAGCCACCGTCATGTCCAACGACTATAGGGTCGTCCCCACGACCCCGGGCCAAAGTTGGCAAGCCGCCGAAATGTCCGACGACTATAGGGTCGTCCCCACGACCCCGGGACTAGATTGGCCCGCCACCGTCATGTCCAACGATTATAGGGTCGTCCCCACGACCCCGGGACTAGATTGGCACGCCACCGTCATGTCCGACGATTATAGGGTCGTCCCCACGACCCCGGGACAAGCTTGGCCCGCCGCCGACGTGTCCGACGACTATAGGGTCGTCCCCACGACCCCGGGACTAGATTGGCCCGCCACCGTCATGTCCGACGACAATAGGGTCGTCCCCACGACCCCGGGTCTAGGTTGGCCAGCCGCCGACATGTCCGACGACTATAGAGTCGTCCCCACGACACCGGGCCAAAGTTGGACAGCCGCCGACATGTCCGACTACTATAGGGTCGTCCCCAGGACCTCGGGTCTAGATTGGCCCGCTACCGTCATGTCCGAAGACTATAGGGTCGTCCCCACGACCACGGGACTAGATTGGCCCGCCACCGCCATGTCCGACGACAATAGGGTCGTCCCCACGACCCCGGGTCTAGGTTGGCCAGCCGCCGACATGTCCGACGACAATCGGATCGTCCCCACGCCCACGCGCCAAAGTTGGCCAGCCGCCGACATGTCCGACGACTATTGGATCGTCCCCACGACCACGGGCCAAAGTTGGCCAGCCGCCGACATGTCCGACGACTATAGGGTCGACCCCACGACCCCGAGTCCAGGTTGGCCAGCCGCCGACATTTCCGACGACTATAGAGTCGTCCCCACGACCCCGGGCCAAAGTTGGCCAGACGCCGACATGTCCGACGACTATAGGGTCGTCCCCACAACCCCGAGACTAGATTGGCCCGCCACCGTCATGTCCGATGACAATAGGGTCGTCCCCACGACCCCGGGTCCAGGTTGGCCAGCCGCCGACATTTCCGACGACTATAGAGTCGTCCCCACGACACCGGGCCAAAGTTGGCCAGCCGCCGACATGTCCGACGACTATAGGGTCGTCCCCACGACCCCGGGACTAGATTGGCCCGCCGCCGTCATGTCCGACGACAATAGGGTCGTCCCCACGACCCCGGGTCTAGGTTGGCCAGCCGCCGAATTGTCCGACGACTATAGGGTCGTACCCACGATCCCGGGACTAGGCTGACAAGCCGCCAACATGTCCGACGACTATAGGGTCGTCCCCACGACCCCGGGCCAAAGATGTCCAGCCGCCGTCTTGTCCGACGACTATAGGGTCGTCCCCACGACCACGGGACTAGATTGGCCCGCCACCGTCATGTCCGACGACAATAGGGTCGTCCCTACGACCCCGGGTCTAGGTTGGCCAGCTGCCGACATGTCCGACGACTATAGAGTCGTCCCCACGACACCGCCCCAAAGTTGGACAGCCGCCGACATGTCCGACTACTATAGGGTCGTCCCCACGACCTCGGGTCTAGATTGGCCCGCTACCGTCATGTCCGAAGACTATAGGGTCGTCCCCACGACCCCGGGCCAAAGATGTCCAGCCGCCGTCTTGTCCGACGCCTATAGGGTCGTCCCCACGACCCCGGGACTAGATTGGCCCGCCACCGTCATGTCCAACGACTATAGGGTCGTCTCCACCACCACGGGCCAAAGTTGGCCAGCCGCCGACATGTCCGACGATTATTGGATCGTCCCCACGACTCCGGGCCAAAGTTGGCCAGCCGCCGACATGTCCGACGACTATAGGGTCGTCCCCACGACCCCGAGACTAGATTGGCCCGCTACCGTCATGTCCGACGACAATAGGGTCGTTCCCACGACCCCGGGTCCAGGTTGGCCAGCCGCCGACATTTCCGACGACTATAGAGTCGTCCCCACGACACCGGGCCAAAGTTGGCCAGCCGCCGCCATGTCCGTCGACTATAGGGTCGTCCCCACGACCCCGGGACAAGGTTGGCCCGCCGCCGACTTGTCCGACGACTATAGGGTCGTACCCACGACACCGGGACTAGGCTGACAAGCCGCCAACATGTCCGAAGACTATAGGGTCGTCCCCACGACCCCGGGCCAATGATGTCCAGCCGCCGTCTTGTCCGACGACTATAGGGTCGTCCCCACGACCCCGGGACTAGATTGGCCCGCCACCGTCATGTCCAACGATTATAGGGTCGTCCCCACAACCACGGGCCAAAGTTGGCCAGCCGCCGACATGTCCGACGACTATAGGGTCGTCCCCACGACCCCGGGCCAAAGTTGGCCGCCGCCGACATGTCCGACGACTATAGGGTCGTCCCCACGACCCCGAGACTAGATTGGCCCGCCACCGTCATGTCCGACGACAATAGGGTCGTCCCCACGACCTCGGGTCCAGGTTGGCCAGCCGCCGACATTTCCGACGACTATAGACTCGTCCCCACGACACCGGTCCAAAGTTGGCCAGCCGCCGACATGTCCGACGACTATAGGGTCGTCCCCACGACCCCGGGACTAGATTGGCCCGCCACCGTCATGTCCAACGACTATAGGGTCGTCCCCACGACCCCGGGCCAAAGTTGGCAAGCCGCCGAAATGTCCGACGACTATAGGGTCGTCCCCACGACCCCGGGACTAGGTTGGCCAGCCGCCGACATGTCCGACGACTATAGGGTCGTCCCGACGACCCCGGGCCAATGTTGGCCAATCGCCAACATGTCCGACGACTATAGGGTCGTCCCTACGACCCCGGGACTAGATTGGCCTGCCACCGTCATGTCCAACGATTATAGGGTCGTCCCCACGACCCCGGGACTAGATTGGCCCGCCACCGTCATGTCCGACGATTATAGGGTCGTCCCCACGACCCCGGGACAAGCTTGGCCCGCCGCCGACGTGTCCGACGACTATAGGGTCGTCCCCACGACCCCGGGACTAGATTGGCCCGCCACCGTCATGTCCGACGACAATAGGGTCGTCCCCACGACCCCGGGTCTAGGTTGGCCAGCCGCCGACATGTCCGACGACTATAGAGTCGTACCCACGACACCGGGCCAAAGTTGGACAGCCGCCGACATGTCCGACTACTATAGGGTCGTCCCCAGGACCTCGGGTCTAGATTGGCCCGCTACCGTCATGTCCGAAGACTATAGGGTCGTCCCCACGACCACGGGACTAGATTGGCCCGCCACCGCCATGTCCGACGACAATAGGGTCGTCCCCACGACCCCGGGTCTAGGTTGGCCAGCCGCCGACATGTCCGACGACAATCGGATCGTCCCCACGCCCACGCGCCAAAGTTGGCCAGCCGCCGACATGTCCGACGACTATTGGATCGTCCCCACGCCCACGGGCCAAAGTTGGCCAGCCGCCGACATGTCCGACGATTATTGGATCGTCCCCACGACTCCGGGCCAAAGTTGGCCAGCCGCCGACATGTCCGACGACTATAGGGTCGTCCCCACGACCCCGAGACTAGATTGGCCCGCTACCGTCATGTCCGACGACAATAGGGTCGTTCCCACGACCCCGGGTCCAGGTTGGCCAGCCGCCCACATTTCCGACGACTATAGAGTCGTCCCCACGACACCGGGCCAAAGTTGGCCAGCCGCCGCCATGTCCGTCGACTATAGGGTCGTCCCCACGACCCCGGGACAAGGTTGGCCCGCCGCCGACTTGTCCGACGACTATAGGGTCGTACCCACGACACCGGGACTAGGCTGACAAGCCGCCAACATGTCCGAAGACTATAGGGTCGTCCCCACGACCCCGGGCCAATGATGTCCAGCCGCCGTCTTGTCCGACGACTATAGGGTCGTCCCCACGACCCCGGGACTAGATTGGCCCGCCACCGTCATGTCCAACGATTATAGGGTCGTCCCCACAACCACGGGCCAAAGTTGGCCAGCCGCCGACATGTCCGACGACTATAGGGTCGTCCCCACGACCCCGGGCCAAAGTTGGCCGCCGCCGACATGTCCGACGACTATAGGGTCGTCCCCACGACCCCGGGCCAAAGTTGGCAAGCCGCCGACATGTCCGACGACTATAGGGTCGTCCCCACGACCCCGGGCCAATGTTGGCCAATCGCCGACATGTTCGACGACTATAGGGTCTTCCCTACGACCCCGGGACTAGATTGGCCCGCCACCGTCATGTCCAACGACTATAGGGTCGTCCCCACGACCATGGGCCAAAGTTGGCCAGCCGCCGTAATGTCCAACGACTATTGGGTCGTCCCCACGACCCCGGGACTAGATTGGCCCGCCACCGTCAAGTCCGACGACTATAGGGTCGTCCCCACGACCCCGGGCAAATTTGGCAAGCCGCCGACATATCCGACGACTATAGGGTCGTCCCCACAACCCCGGGACAAGGTTGGCCCGCCGCCGACTTGTCCGACGACTATAGGTTCGTACCCACGACCCCGGGACTAGATTGGCCCGCCACCGTCATGTCCAACGACTATAGGGTCGACCCCACGACCCCGGGACTAGGTTGACAAGCCGCCGAGATGTCCGACGACTATAGGGTCGTCCCCACGACCGCGAGCCAAGGATGTCCAGCCGCCGTCTTGTCCGACTACTATAGGGTCGTACCCACGACCCCGGGACTAGATTGGCCCGCCACCGTCATGTCCAACGACTATAGGGTCGTCCCCACGACCCCGGGCCAAAGTTGGCCGCCGCCGACATGTCCGACGACTATAGGGTCGTCCCCACGACCCCGAGACTAGATTGGCCCGCCACCGTCATGTCCGACGACAATAGGGTCGTCCCCACGACCTCGGGTCCAGGTTGGCCAGCCGCCGACATTTCCGACGACTATAGAGTCGTCCCCACGACACCGGTCCAAAGTTGGCAAGCCGCCGAAATGTACGACGACTATAGGGTCGTCCCCACGACCCCGGGACTAGGTTGGCCAGCCACCGTCATGTCCAACGACTATAGGGTCGTCCCCACGACCCCGGGCCAAAGTTGGCAAGCCGCCGAAATGTCCGACGACTATAGGGTCGTCCCCACGACCCCGGGACTAGATTGGCCCGCCACCGTCATGTCCAACGATTATAGGGTCGTCCCCACGACCCCGGGACTAGATTGGCACGCCACCGTCATGTCCGACGATTATAGGGTCGTCCCCACGACCCCGGGACAAGCTTGGCCCGCCGCCGACGTGTCCGACGACTATAGGGTCGTCCCCACGACCCCGGGACTAGATTGGCCCGCCACCGTCATGTCCGACGACAATAGGGTCGTCCCCACGACCCCGGGTCTAGGTTGGCCAGCCGCCGACATGTCCGACGACTATAGAGTCGTCCCCACGACACCGGGCCAAAGTTGGACAGCCGCCGACATGTCCGACTACTATAGGGTCGTCCCCAGGACCTCGGGTCTAGATTGGCCCGCTACCGTCATGTCCGAAGACTATAGGGTCGTCCCCACGACCACGGGACTAGATTGGCCCGCCACCGCCATGTCCGACGACAATAGGGTCGTCCCCACGACCCCGGGTCTAGGTTGGCCAGCCGCCGACATGTCCGACGACAATCGGATCGTCCCCACGCCCACGCGCCAAAGTTGGCCAGCCGCCGACATGTCCGACGACTATTGGATCGTCCCCACGACCACGGGCCAAAGTTGGCCAGCCGCCGACATGTCCGACGACTATAGGGTCGACCCCACGACCCCGAGTCCAGGTTGGCCAGCCGCCGACATTTCCGACGACTATAGAGTCGTCCCCACGACCCCGGGCCAAAGTTGGCCAGCCGCCGACATGTCCGACGACTATTGGATCGTCCCCACTACCACGGGCCAAAGTTGGCCAGCCGCCGACAGGTCCGACGACAATCGGATCGTCCCCACGACCACGCGCCAAAGTTGGCCAGCCGCCGACATGTCCGACGACTATAGGGTCGTCCCCACGACCCCGGGCCAATGTTGGCCAATCGCCGACATGTCCAACGACTATAGGGTCGTCCCTACGACCCCGGGCCAAAGATGTCCAGCCGCCGTCTTGTCCGACGACTATAGGGTCGACCCCACGACCCCGAGTCCAGGTTGGCCAGCCGCCGACATTTCCGACGACTATAGAGTCGTCCCCACGACCCCGGGCCAAAGTTGGCCAGACGCCGACATGTCCGACGACTATAGGGTCGTCCCCACAACCCCGAGACTAGATTGGCCCGCCACCGTCATGTCCGATGACAATAGGGTCGTCCCCACGACCCCGGGTCCAGGTTGGCCAGCCGCCGACATTTCCGACGACTATAGAGTCGTCCCCACGACACCGGGCCAAAGTTGGCCAGCCGCCGACATGTCCGACGACTATAGGGTCGTCCCCACGACCCCGGGCCAAAGTTGGCAAGCCGCCGACATGTCCGACGACTATAGGGTCGTCCCCACGACCCCGGGACTAGATTGTCCCGCCACCGTCTTGTCCAACGACTATAGGGTCGTCCCCACGACCCCGGGCCAAAGTTGGCATGCCGCCGAAATGTCCGACGACTATAGGGTCGTCCGAACGACCCCGGGAATAGATTGGCCCGCCACCGTCATGTCCGACGACAATAGGGTCGTCCCCACGACCCCGGGTCTAGGTTGGCCAGCCGCCGACATGTCCGACGACTATAGAGTCGTCCCCACGACACCGGGCCAAAGTTGGCCAGCCGCTGACATGTCCAACGACTATAGGGTCGTCCCCACGACCACGGTCCAAAGTTGGCCAGCCGCCGACATGTCCGACGACTATTGGATCGTCCCCACGACCACGGGCCAAAGTTGGCCAGCCGCCGACTTGTCCGAAGACTATAGGCTCGTCCCCACGTCCCCGGGACTAGGTTGGCCAGCCGCCGACATGTCCGACGACTATAGGGTCGTCCCCACGACCGCGAGCCAAGGATGTCCAGCCGCCGTCTTGTCCGACGACTATAGGGTCGTCCCCACGACCCCGGGACTAGACTGGCCCACCACCGTCATGTCCGACGACTATAGGGTCGTCCCCACGACCCCGGGACTAGGTTGCCCCGCCGCCGAATTTGTCCGACGACTATAGGGTCGTCCCCACGACCCCGGGCCAAAGTTGGCAAGCCGCCGACATGTCCGACGACTTAAGGGGCGTTCCTACGACCCCGGGACTAGATTGGCCCGCCACCGTCATGTCCAACGACTATAGGGTCGTCCCCACAACCCCGGGACTAGGTTGACAAGCGGCCGAAATGTCCGACGACTATAGGGTCGTCCCCACGACCCCGGGACTAGATCGGCCCGCCACCGTCATGTCCGACCACTATAGGGTCGTCCCCACGACCCCGGGACAAGGTTGGCCCGCCGCCGACTTGTCCGACGACTATAGGGTCGTCCCCACGACCGCGAGCCAAGGATGTCCAGCCGCCGTCTTGTCCGACGACTATAGGGTCGTCCCCACGACCCCGGGACTAGACTGGCCCACCACCGTCATGTCCGACGACTATAGGGTCGTCCCCACGACCCCGGGACTAGGTTGCCCCGCCGCCGAATTTGTCCGACGACTATAGGGTCGTCCCCACGACCCCGGGCCAAAGTTGGCAAGCCGCCGACATGTCCGACGACTTAAGGGGCGTGCCTACGACCCCGGGACTAGATTGGCCCGCCACCGTCATGTCCAACGACTATAGGGTCGTCCCCACAACCCCGGGCCAAAGATGTCCAGCGGCCGTCTTGTCCGACGACTATAGGGTCGTCCCCACGACCACGGGACTAGATTGGCCCGCCACCGTCATGTCCGACGACAATAGGGTCGTTCCCACGACCCCGGGTCCAGGTTGGCCAGCCGCCGACATTTCCGACGACTATAGAGTCGTCCCCACGACACCGGGCCAAAGTTGGCCAGCCGCCGCCATGTCCGTCGACTATAGGGTCGTCCCCACGACCCCGGGACAAGGTTGGCCCGCCGCCGACTTGTCCGACGACTATAGGGTCGTACCCACGACACCGGGACTAGGCTGACAAGCCGCCAACATGTCCGAAGACTATAGGGTCGTCCCCACGACCCCGGGCCAATGATGTCCAGCCGCCGTCTTGTCCGACGACTATAGGGTCGTCCCCACGACCCCGGGACTAGATTGGCCCGCCACCGTCATGTCCAACGATTATAGGGTCGTCCCCACAACCACGGGCCAAAGTTGGCCAGCCGCCGACATGTCCGACGACTATAGGGTCGTCCCCACGACCCCGGGCCAAAGTTGGCCGCCGCCGACATGTCCGACGACTATAGGGTCGTCCCCACGACCCCGAGACTAGATTGGCCCGCCACCGTCATGTCCGACGACAATAGGGTCGTCCCCACGACCTCGGGTCCAGGTTGGCCAGCCGCCGACATTTCCGACGACTATAGAGTCGTCCCCACGACACCGGTCCAAAGTTGGCCAGCCGCCGACATGTCCGACGACTATAGGGTCGTCCCCACGACCCCGGGACTAGATTGGCCCGCCACCGTCATGTCCAACGACTATAGGGTCGTCCCCACGACCCCGGGCCAAAGTTGGCAAGCCGCCGAAATGTCCGACGACTATAGGGTCGTCCCCACGACCCCGGGACTAGGTTGGCCAGCCGCCGACATGTCCGACGACTATAGGGTCGTCCCGACGACCCCGGGCCAATGTTGGCCAATCGCCAACATGTCCGACGACTATAGGGTCGTCCCTACGACCCCGGGACTAGATTGGCCCGCCACCGTCATGTCCAACGATTATAGGGTCGTCCCCACGACCCCGGGACTAGATTGGCCCGCCACCGTCATGTCCGACGATTATAGGGTCGTCCCCACGACCCCGGGACAAGCTTGGCCCGCCGCCGACGTGTCCGACGACTATAGGGTCGTCCCCACGACCCCGGGACTAGATTGGCCCGCCACCGTCATGTCCGACGACAATAGGGTCGTCCCCACGACCCCGGGTCTAGGTTGGCCAGCCGCCGACATGTCCGACGACTATAGAGTCGTACCCACGACACCGGGCCAAAGTTGGACAGCCGCCGACATGTCCGACTACTATAGGGTCGTCCCCAGGACCTCGGGTCTAGATTGGCCCGCTACCGTCATGTCCGAAGACTATAGGGTCGTCCCCACGACCACGGGACTAGATTGGCCCGCCACCGCCATGTCCGACGACAATAGGGTCGTCCCCACGACCCCGGGTCTAGGTTGGCCAGCAGCCGACATGTCCGACGACAATCGGATCGTCCCCACGCCCACGCGCCAAAGTTGGCCAGCCGCCGACATGTCCGACGACTATTGGATCGTCCCCACGACCACGGGCCAAAGTTGGCCAGCCGCCGACAGGTCCGACGACAATCGGATCGTCCCCACGACCACGCGCCAAAGTTGGCCAGCCGCCGACATGTCCGACGACTATAGGGTCGTCCCCATGACCCCGGGCCAATGTTGGCCAATCGCCGATATGTCCAACGACTATAGGGTCGTCCCTACGACCCCGGGCCAAAGATGTCCAGCCGCCGTCTTGTCCGACGACTATAGGGTCGACCCCACGACCCCGAGACCAGGTTGGCCAGCCGCCGACATTTCCGACGACTATAGAGTCGTCCCCACGACCCCGGGCCAAAGTTGGCCAGACGCCGACATGTCCGACGACTATAGGGTCGTCCCCACAACCCCGAGACTAGATTGGCCCGCCACCGTCATGTCCGATGACAATAGGGTCGTCCCCACGACCCCGGGTCCAGGTTGGCCAGCCGCCGACATTTCCGACGACTATAGAGTCGTCCCCACGACACCGGGCCAAAGTTGGCCAGCCGCCGACATGTCCGACGACTATAGGGTCGTCCCCACGACCCCGGGCCAAAGTTGGCAAGCCGCCGACATGTCCGACGACTATAGGGTCGTCCCCACGACCCCGGGACTAGATTGTCCCGCCACCGTCTTGTCCAACGACTATAGGGTCGTCCCCACGACCCCGGGCCAAAGTTGGCATGCCGCCGAAATGTCCGACGACTATAGGGTCGTCCGTACGACCCCGGGAATAGATTGGCCCGCCACCGTCATGTCCGACGACAATAGGGTCGTCCCCACGACCCCGGGTCTAGGATGGCCAGCCGCCGACATGTCCGACGACTATAGAGTCGTCCCCACGACACCGGGCCAAAGTTGGCCAGCCGCTGACATGTCCAACGACTATAGGGTCGTCCCCACGACCACGGGCCAAAGTTGGCCAGCCGCCGACATGTCCGACGACTATTGGATCGTCCCCACGACCACGGGCCAAAGTTGGCCAGCCGCCGACTTGTCCGAAGACTATAGGCTCGTCCCCACGTCCCCGGGACTAGGTTGGCCAGCCGCCGACATGTCCGACGACTATAGGGTCGTCCCCACGACCGCGAGCCAAGGATGTCCAGCCGCCGTCTTGTCCGACGACTATAGGGTCGTCCCCACGACCCCGGGACTAGACTGGCCCACCACCGTCATGTCCGACGACTATAGGGTCGTCCCCACGACCCCGGGACTAGGTTGCCCCGCCGCCGAATTTGTCCGACGACTATAGGGTCGTCCCCACGACCCCGGGCCAAAGTTGGCAAGCCGCCGACATGTC
Organism: Andrena praecox; assembly: GCA_963932275.1. Taxonomy (NCBI): domain Eukaryota; kingdom Metazoa; phylum Arthropoda; class Insecta; order Hymenoptera; family Andrenidae; genus Andrena; species Andrena praecox. The sequence continues at coordinate 1,448,771 of CAWVQO010000569.1, forward strand.
CGACGACTTAAGGGGCGTTCCTACGACCCCGGGACTAGATTGGCCCGCCACCGTCATGTCCAACGACTATAGGGTCGTCCCCACAACCCCGGGACTAGGTTGACAAGCCGCCGAAATGTCCGACGACTATAGGGTCGTCCCCACGTCCCCGAGACTAGATTGGCCCGCCACCGTCATGTCCGACGACTATAGGGTCGTCCCCACGACCCCGGGACAAGGTTGGCCCGCCGCCGACTTGTCGGACGACTATAGGGTCGTCCCCACAACCCCGGGACTAGGTTGACAAGCCGCCGAAATGTCCGACGACTATAGGGTCGTCCCCACGACCCCGGGACTAGATTGGCCCGCCACCGTCATGTCCGACGACTATAGGGTCGTCCCCACGACCATGGGCCAAAGTTGGCCAGCCGCCGTAATGTCCACCGACTATTGGGTCGTCCCCACGACCCCGGGACTAGATTGGCCGGCCACCGTCAAGTCCGACGACTATAGGATCGTCTCCACGACCACGGGCCAATGTTGGCCAGCCGCCGACATGTCCGTCGACTATAGGGTCGTCCCCACGACCCCGGGCCAATGTTGGCCAATCGCCGACATGTTCGACGACTATAGGGTCGTCCCCACGACCCCGAGACTAGATTGGCCCGCCACCGTCATGTCCGACGACTATAGGGTCGTCCCCACGACCCCGGGACAAGGTTGGCCCGCCGCCGACTTGTCGGACGACTATAGGGTCGTCCCCACAACCCCGGGACTAGGTTGACAAGCCGCCGAAATGTCCGACGACTATAGGGTCGTCCCCACGACCCCGGGACTAGATTGGCCCGCCACCGTCATGTCCAACGACTATAGGGTCGTCCCCACGACCCCGGACTAGGTTGACAAGCCGCCGAGATGTCCGACGACTATAGGGTCGTCCCCACGACCGCGAGCCAAGGATGTCCAGCCGCCGTCTTGTCCGACTACTATAGGGTCGTACCCACGACCCCGGGACTAGATTGGCCCGCCACCGTCATGTCGAACGACTATAGGGTCGTCCCCACGACCCCGGGACTAGGTTGACAAGCCGCCGAAATGTCCGACGACTATAGGGTCGTCCCCACGACCGCGAGCCAAGGATGTCCAGCCGCCGTCTTGTCCGACGACTATAGGGTCGTCCCCACGACCCCGGGACTAGATTGGCCCGCCGCCGTCATGTCCGACGACTATAGGGTCGTCCCCACGACCCCGGGACAAGGTTGGCCCGCCGCCGAATTGTCCGATGACTATAGGGTCGTACCCACGACCCCGGGACTAGGCTGACAAGCCGCCAACATGTCCGACGACTATAGAGTCGTCCCCACGACCCCGGGCCAATGTTGGCCAATCGCCAACATGTCCGACGACTATAGGGTCGTCCCCACGACACCGGGCCAAAGTTAGCCAGCCGCCGACATGTCCGACGACTATTGGATCGTCCCCACGACCACGGGCCAATGTTGGCCAGCCGCCGACATGCCCGACGACTATAGGGTCGTCCCTACGACCCCGGGAATAGATTGGCCCGCCACCGTCATGTCCGACGACAATAGGGTCGTCCCCACGACCCCGGGTCTAGGTTGGCCAGCCGCCGACATGTCCGACGACTATAGAGTCGTCCCCACGACACCGGGCCAAAGTTGGCCAGCCGCTGACATGTCCAACGACTATAGGGTCGTCCCCACGACCACGGGCCAAAGTTGGCCAGCCGCCGACATGTCCGACGACTATTGGATCGTCCCCACGACCACGGGCCAAAGTTGGCCAGCCGCCGACTTGTCCGAAGACTATAGGCTCGTCCCCACGTCCCCGGGTCATATTTGGCCAGCCGCCGACATGTCCGACGACTATAGGGTCGTCCCCACGACCGCGAGCCAAGGATGTCCAGCCGCCGTCTTGTCCGACGACTATAGGGTCGTCCCCACGACCCCGGGACTAGACTGGCCCACCACCGTCATGTCCGACGACTATAGGGTCGTCCCCACGACCCCGGGACTAGATTGCCCCGCCGCCGACTTGTCCGACGACTATAGGGTCGTCCCCACGACCCCGGGCCAAAGTTGGCAAGCCGCCGACATGTCCGACGACTTAAGGGGCGTTCCTACGACCCCCGGGACTAGATTGGCCCGCCACCGTCATGTCCAACGACTATAGGGTCGTCCCCACAACCCCGGGACTAGGTTGACAAGCCGCCGAAATGTCCGACGACTATAGGGTCGTCCCCACGACCCCGGGACTAGATTGGCCCGCCACCGTCATGTCAGACGGCTATAGGGTCGTCCCCACGACCCAGGGACAAGGTTGGCCCGCCGCCGACTTGTCCGACGACTATAGGGTCGCACCCACGACCCCGGGACTAGGCTGACAAGCCGCCAACATGTCCGACGACTATAGAGTCGTCCCCACGACCCCGGGCCAATGTTGGCCAATCGCCAACATATCCGACGACTATAGGGTCGTCCGTACGACCCCGGGAATAGATTGGCCCGCCACCGTCATGTCCGACGACAATAGGGTCGTCCCGACGACCCCGGGTCTAGGTTGGCCAGCCGCGGACATGTCCGACGACTATAGGGTCGTCCCCACGACCGCGAGCCAAGAATATCCAGCCGCCGTCTTGTCCGACGACTATAGGGTCGTCCCCACGACCCCGGGACTAGATTGGCCCGCCACCGTCATGTCCAACGACTATAGGGTCGTCCCCACAACCCCGGGACTAGGTTGACAAGCCGCCGAAATGTCCGACGACTATAGGGTCGTCCCCACGACCACGGGCCAAAGTTGGCCAGCCGCTGACATGTCCAACGACTATAGGGTCGTCCCCACGACCCCGGGCCAAAGTTGGCAAGCCGCCGACATGTCCGACGACTATAGGGTCGTTCCTACGACCCCGGGACTAGATTGGCCCGCCACCGTCATGTCCAACGACTATAGGGTCGTCCCCACAACCCCGGGACTAGGTTGACAAGCCGCCGAAATGTCCGACGACTATAGGGTCGTCCCCACGACCACGGGCCAAAGTTGGCCAGCCGCTGACATGTCCAACGACTATAGGGTCGTCCCCACGACCACGGGCCAAAGTTGGCCAGCCGCCGACATGTCCGACGACTATTGGATCGTCCCGACGACCCCGGGCCAAAGTTGGCAAGCCGCCGAAATGTCCGACGACTATAGGGTCGTCCCCACAACCCCGGGACTAGATTGGCCCGCCAACATATCCGACGACTATACGGTCGTCCCCACGACCTCGGGACAAGGTCGGCCAGCCGCCGTCATGTCCGACGACTATAGGGTCGTCCCCACGACCCCGGGCCAAAGTTGGCAAGCCGCCGAAATGTCCGACGACTATAGGGTCGTCCCCACAACCCCGGGAATAGATTGGTCCGCCACCGTCAAGTCCGACGACTATAGGATCGTCTCCACGACCACGGGCCAAAGTTGGCCAGCCGCCGACATGTCCGTCGACTATAGGGTCGTCCCCACGACCCCGGGCCAAAGTTGGCAAGCCGCCGACATGTCCGACGACTATAGGGTCGTTCCTACGACCCCGGGACTAGATTGGCCCGCCACCGTCATGTCCAACGACTATAGGGTCGTCCCCACAACCCCGGGACTAGGTTGACAAGCCGCCGAAATGTCCGACGACTATAGGGTCGTCCGTACGACCCCGGGAATAGATTGGCCCGCCACCGTCATGTCCGACGACAATAGGGTCGTCCCGACGACCCCGGGTCTAGGTTGGCCAGCCGCGGACATGTCCGACGACTATAGGGTCGTCCCCACGACCGCGAGCCAAGAATATCCAGCCGCCGTCTTGTCCGACGACTATAGGGTCGTCCCCACGACCCCGGGACTAGATTGGCCCGCCACCGTCATGTCCAACGACTATAGGGTCGTCCCCACAACCCCGGGACTAGGTTGACAAGCCGCCGAAATGTCCGACGACTATAGGGTCGTCCCCACGACCACGGGCCAAAGTTGGCCAGCCGCTGACATGTCCAACGACTATAGAGTCGTCCCCACGACACCGGGCCAAAGTTGGACAGCCGCCGACATGTCCGACTACTATAGGGTCGTCCCCAGGACCTCGGGTCTAGATTGGCCCGCTACCGTCATGTCCGAAGACTATAGGGTCGTCCCCACGACCACGGGACTAGATTGGCCCGCCACCGCCATGTCCGACGACAATAGGGTCGTCCCCACGACCCCGGGTCTAGGTTGGCCAGCCGCCGACATGTCCGACGACAATCGGATCGTCCCCACGCCCACGCGCCAAAGTTGGCCAGCCGCCGACATGTCCGACGACTATTGGATCGTCCCCACGACCACGGGCCAAAGTTGGCCAGCCGCCGACATGTCCGACGACTATAGGGTCGACCCCACGACCCCGAGTCCAGGTTGGCCAGCCGCCGACATTTCCGACGACTATAGAGTCGTCCCCACGACCCCGGGCCAAAGTTGGCCAGACGCCGACATGTCCGACGACTATAGGGTCGTCCCCACAACCCCGAGACTAGATTGGCCCGCCACCGTCATGTCCGATGACAATAGGGTCGTCCCCACGACCCCGGGTCCAGGTTGGCCAGCCGCCGACATTTCCGACGACTATAGAGTCGTCCCCACGACACCGGGCCAAAGTTGGCCAGCCGCCGACATGTCCGACGACTATAGGGTCGTCCCCACGACCCCGGGACTAGATTGGCCCGCCGCCGTCATGTCCGACGACAATAGGGTCGTCCCCACGACCCCGGGTCTAGGTTGGCCAGCCGCCGAATTGTCCGACGACTATAGGGTCGTACCCACGATCCCGGGACTAGGCTGACAAGCCGCCAACATGTCCGACGACTATAGGGTCGTCCCCACGACCCCGGGCCAAAGATGTCCAGCCGCCGTCTTGTCCGACGACTATAGGGTCGTCCCCACGACCACGGGACTAGATTGGCCCGCCACCGTCATGTCCGACGACAATAGGGTCGTCCCTACGACCCCGGGTCTAGGTTGGCCAGCTGCCGACATGTCCGACGACTATAGAGTCGTCCCCACGACACCGCCCCAAAGTTGGACAGCCGCCGACATGTCCGACTACTATAGGGTCGTCCCCACGACCTCGGGTCTAGATTGGCCCGCTACCGTCATGTCCGAAGACTATAGGGTCGTCCCCACGACCCCGGGCCAAAGATGTCCAGCCGCCGTCTTGTCCGACGCCTATAGGGTCGTCCCCACGACCCCGGGACTAGATTGGCCCGCCACCGTCATGTCCAACGACTATAGGGTCGTCTCCACCACCACGGGCCAAAGTTGGCCAGCCGCCGACATGTCCGACGATTATTGGATCGTCCCCACGACTCCGGGCCAAAGTTGGCCAGCCGCCGACATGTCCGACGACTATAGGGTCGTCCCCACGACCCCGAGACTAGATTGGCCCGCTACCGTCATGTCCGACGACAATAGGGTCGTTCCCACGACCCCGGGTCCAGGTTGGCCAGCCGCCGACATTTCCGACGACTATAGAGTCGTCCCCACGACACCGGGCCAAAGTTGGCCAGCCGCCGCCATGTCCGTCGACTATAGGGTCGTCCCCACGACCCCGGGACAAGGTTGGCCCGCCGCCGACTTGTCCGACGACTATAGGGTCGTACCCACGACACCGGGACTAGGCTGACAAGCCGCCAACATGTCCGAAGACTATAGGGTCGTCCCCACGACCCCGGGCCAATGATGTCCAGCCGCCGTCTTGTCCGACGACTATAGGGTCGTCCCCACGACCCCGGGACTAGATTGGCCCGCCACCGTCATGTCCAACGATTATAGGGTCGTCCCCACAACCACGGGCCAAAGTTGGCCAGCCGCCGACATGTCCGACGACTATAGGGTCGTCCCCACGACCCCGGGCCAAAGTTGGCCGCCGCCGACATGTCCGACGACTATAGGGTCGTCCCCACGACCCCGAGACTAGATTGGCCCGCCACCGTCATGTCCAACGATTATAGGGTCGTCCCCACGACCCCGGGACTAGATTGGCACGCCACCGTCATGTCCGACGATTATAGGGTCGTCCCCACGACCCCGGGACAAGCTTGGCCCGCCGCCGACGTGTCCGACGACTATAGGGTCGTCCCCACGACCCCGGGACTAGATTGGCCCGCCACCGTCATGTCCGACGACAATAGGGTCGTCCCCACGACCCCGGGTCTAGGTTGGCCAGCCGCCGACATGTCCGACGACTATAGAGTCGTCCCCACGACACCGGGCCAAAGTTGGACAGCCGCCGACATGTCCGACTACTATAGGGTCGTCCCCAGGACCTCGGGTCTAGATTGGCCCGCTACCGTCATGTCCGAAGACTATAGGGTCGTCCCCACGACCACGGGACTAGATTGGCCCGCCACCGCCATGTCCGACGACAATAGGGTCGTCCCCACGACCCCGGGTCTAGGTTGGCCAGCCGCCGACATGTCCGACGACAATCGGATCGTCCCCACGCCCACGCGCCAAAGTTGGCCAGCCGCCGACATGTCCGACGACTATTGGATCGTCCCCACGACCACGGGCCAAAGTTGGCCAGCCGCCGACATGTCCGACGACTATAGGGTCGACCCCACGACCCCGAGTCCAGGTTGGCCAGCCGCCGACATTTCCGACGACTATAGAGTCGTCCCCACGACCCCGGGCCAAAGTTGGCCAGCCGCCGACATGTCCGACGACTATTGGATCGTCCCCACTACCACGGGCCAAAGTTGGCCAGCCGCCGACAGGTCCGACGACAATCGGATCGTCCCCACGACCACGCGCCAAAGTTGGCCAGCCGCCGACATGTCCGACGACTATAGGGTCGTCCCCACGACCCCGGGCCAATGTTGGCCAATCGCCGACATGTCCAACGACTATAGGGTCGTCCCTACGACCCCGGGCCAAAGATGTCCAGCCGCCGTCTTGTCCGACGACTATAGGGTCGACCCCACGACCCCGAGTCCAGGTTGGCCAGCCGCCGACATTTCCGACGACTATAGAGTCGTCCCCACGACCCCGGGCCAAAGTTGGCCAGACGCCGACATGTCCGACGACTATAGGGTCGTCCCCACAACCCCGAGACTAGATTGGCCCGCCACCGTCATGTCCGATGACAATAGGGTCGTCCCCACGACCCCGGGTCCAGGTTGGCCAGCCGCCGACATTTCCGACGACTATAGAGTCGTCCCCACGACACCGGGCCAAAGTTGGCCAGCCGCCGACATGTCCGACGACTATAGGGTCGTCCCCACGACCCCGGGCCAAAGTTGGCAAGCCGCCGACATGTCCGACGACTATAGGGTCGTCCCCACGACCCCGGGACTAGATTGTCCCGCCACCGTCTTGTCCAACGACTATAGGGTCGTCCCCACGACCCCGGGCCAAAGTTGGCATGCCGCCGAAATGTCCGACGACTATAGGGTCGTCCGAACGACCCCGGGAATAGATTGGCCCGCCACCGTCATGTCCGACGACAATAGGGTCGTCCCCACGACCCCGGGTCTAGGTTGGCCAGCCGCCGACATGTCCGACGACTATAGAGTCGTCCCCACGACACCGGGCCAAAGTTGGCCAGCCGCTGACATGTCCAACGACTATAGGGTCGTCCCCACGACCACGGTCCAAAGTTGGCCAGCCGCCGACATGTCCGACGACTATTGGATCGTCCCCACGACCACGGGCCAAAGTTGGCCAGCCGCCGACTTGTCCGAAGACTATAGGCTCGTCCCCACGTCCCCGGGACTAGGTTGGCCAGCCGCCGACATGTCCGACGACTATAGGGTCGTCCCCACGACCGCGAGCCAAGGATGTCCAGCCGCCGTCTTGTCCGACGACTATAGGGTCGTCCCCACGACCCCGGGACTAGACTGGCCCACCACCGTCATGTCCGACGACTATAGGGTCGTCCCCACGACCCCGGGACTAGGTTGCCCCGCCGCCGAATTTGTCCGACGACTATAGGGTCGTCCCCACGACCCCGGGCCAAAGTTGGCAAGCCGCCGACATGTCCGACGACTTAAGGGGCGTTCCTACGACCCCGGGACTAGATTGGCCCGCCACCGTCATGTCCAACGACTATAGGGTCGTCCCCACAACCCCGGGACTAGGTTGACAAGCGGCCGAAATGTCCGACGACTATAGGGTCGTCCCCACGACCCCGGGACTAGATCGGCCCGCCACCGTCATGTCCGACCACTATAGGGTCGTCCCCACGACCCCGGGACAAGGTTGGCCCGCCGCCGACTTGTCCGACGACTATAGGGTCGTCCCCACGACCGCGAGCCAAGGATGTCCAGCCGCCGTCTTGTCCGACGACTATAGGGTCGTCCCCACGACCCCGGGACTAGACTGGCCCACCACCGTCATGTCCGACGACTATAGGGTCGTCCCCACGACCCCGGGACTAGGTTGCCCCGCCGCCGAATTTGTCCGACGACTATAGGGTCGTCCCCACGACCCCGGGCCAAAGTTGGCAAGCCGCCGACATGTCCGACGACTTAAGGGGCGTTCCTACGACCCCGGGACTAGATTGGCCCGCCACCGTCATGTCCAACGACTATAGGGTCGTCCCCACAACCCCGGGCCAAAGATGTCCAGCCGCCGTCTTGTCCGACGACTATAGGGTCGTCCCCACGACCACGGGACTAGATTGGCCCGCCACCGTCATGTCCGACGACAATAGGGTCGTTCCCACGACCCCGGGTCCAGGTTGGCCAGCCGCCGACATTTCCGACGACTATAGAGTCGTCCCCACGACACCGGGCCAAAGTTGGCCAGCCGCCGCCATGTCCGTCGACTATAGGGTCGTCCCCACGACCCCGGGACAAGGTTGGCCCGCCGCCGACTTGTCCGACGACTATAGGGTCGTACCCACGACACCGGGACTAGGCTGACAAGCCGCCAACATGTCCGAAGACTATAGGGTCGTCCCCACGACCCCGGGCCAATGATGTCCAGCCGCCGTCTTGTCCGACGACTATAGGGTCGTCCCCACGACCCCGGGACTAGATTGGCCCGCCACCGTCATGTCCAACGATTATAGGGTCGTCCCCACAACCACGGGCCAAAGTTGGCCAGCCGCCGACATGTCCGACGACTATAGGGTCGTCCCCACGACCCCGGGCCAAAGTTGGCCGCCGCCGACATGTCCGACGACTATAGGGTCGTCCCCACGACCCCGAGACTAGATTGGCCCGCCACCGTCATGTCCGACGACAATAGGGTCGTCCCCACGACCTCGGGTCCAGGTTGGCCAGCCGCCGACATTTCCGACGACTATAGAGTCGTCCCCACGACACCGGTCCAAAGTTGGCCAGCCGCCGACATGTCCGACGACTATAGGGTCGTCCCCACGACCCCGGGACTAGGTTGGCCAGCCGCCGACATGTCCGACGACTATAGGGTCGTCCCGACGACCCCGGGCCAATGTTGGCCAATCGCCAACATGTCCGACGACTATAGGGTCGTCCCTACGACCCCGGGACTAGATTGGCCCGCCACCGTCATGTCCAACGATTATAGGGTCGTCCCCACGACCCCGGGACTAGATTGGCCCGCCACCGTCATGTCCGACGATTATAGGGTCGTCCCCACGACCCCGGGACAAGCTTGGCCCGCCGCCGACGTGTCCGACGACTATAGGGTCGTCCCCACGACCCCGGGACTAGATTGGCCCGCCACCGTCATGTCCGACGACAATAGGGTCGTCCCCACGACCCCGGGTCTAGGTTGGCCAGCCGCCGACATGTCCGACGACTATAGAGTCGTACCCACGACACCGGGCCAAAGTTGGACAGCCGCCGACATGTCCGACTACTATAGGGTCGTCCCCAGGACCTCGGGTCTAGATTGGCCCGCTACCGTCATGTCCGAAGACTATAGGGTCGTCCCCACGACCACGGGACTAGATTGGCCCGCCACCGCCATGTCCGACGACAATAGGGTCGTCCCCACGACCCCGGGTCTAGGTTGGCCAGCCGCCGACATGTCCGACGACAATCGGATCGTCCCCACGCCCACGCGCCAAAGTTGGCCAGCCGCCGACATGTCCGACGACTATTGGATCGTCCCCACGACCACGGGCCAAAGTTGGCCAGCCGCCGACAGGTCCGACGACAATCGGATCGTCCCCACGACCACGCGCCAAAGTTGGCCAGCCGCCGACATGTCCGACGACTATAGGGTCGTCCCCACGACCCCGGGCCAATGTTGGCCAATCGCCGATATGTCCAACGACTATAGGGTCGTCCCTACGACCCCGGGCCAAAGATGTCCAGCCGCCGTCTTGTCCGACGACTACAGGGTCGACCCCACGACCCCGAGACCAGGTTGGCCAGCCGCCGACATTTCCGACGACTATAGAGTCGTCCCCACGACCCCGGGCCAAAGTTGGCCAGACGCCGACATGTCCGACGACTATAGGGTCGTCCCCACAACCCCGAGACTAGATTGGCCCGCCACCGTCATGTCCGATGACAATAGGGTCGTCCCCACGACCCCGGGTCCAGGTTGGCCAGCCGCCGACATTTCCGACGACTATAGAGTCGTCCCCACGACACCGGGCCAAAGTTGGCCAGCCGCCGACATGTCCGACGACTATAGGGTCGTCCCCACGACCCCGGGCCAAAGTTGGCAAGCCGCCGACATGTCCGACGACTATAGGGTCGTCCCCACGACCCCGGGACTAGATTGTCCCGCCACCGTCTTGTCCAACGACTATAGGGTCGTCCCCACGACCCCGGGCCAAAGTTGGCATGCCGCCGAAATGTCCGACGACTATAGGGTCGTCCGTACGACCCCGGGAATAGATTGGCCCGCCACCGTCATGTCCGACGACAATAGGGTCGTCCCCACGACCCCGGGTCTAGGATGGCCAGCCGCCGACATGTCCGACGACTATAGAGTCGTCCCCACGACACCGGGCCAAAGTTGGCCAGCCGCTGACATGTCCAACGACTATAGGGTCGTCCCCACGACCACGGGCCAAAGTTGGCCAGCCGCCGACATGTCCGACGACTATTGGATCGTCCCCACGACCACGGGCCAAAGTTGGACAGCCGCCGACTTGTCCGAAGACTATAGGCTCGTCCCCACGTCCCCGGGACTAGGTTGGCCAGCCGCCGACATGTCCGACGACTATAGGGTCGTCCCCACGACCGCGAGCCAAGGATGTCCAGCCGCCGTCTTGTCCGACGACTATAGGGTCGTCCCCACGACCCCGGGACTAGACTGGCCCACCACCGTCATGTCCGACGACTATAGGGTCGTCCCCACGACCCCGGGACTAGGTTGCCCCGCCGCCGAATTTGTCCGACGACTATAGGGTCGTCCCCACGACCCCGGGCCAAAGTTGGCAAGCCGCCGACATGTCCGACGACTTAAGGGGCGTTCCTACGACCCCGGGACTAGATTGGCCCGCCACCGTCATGTCCAACGACTATAGGGTCGTCCCCACAACCCCGGGACTAGGTTGACAAGCCGCCGAAATGTCCGACGACTATAGGGTCGTCCCCACGTCCCCGAGACTAGATTGGCCCGCCACCGTCATGTCCGACGACTATAGGGTCGTCCCCACGACCCCGGGACAAGGTTGGCCCGCCGCCGACTTGTCGGACGACTATAGGGTCGTCCCCACAACCCCGGGACTAGGTTGACAAGCCGCCGAAATGTCCGACGACTATAGGGTCGTCCCCACGACCCCGGGACTAGATTGGCCCGCCACCGTCATGTCCGACGACTATAGGGTCGTCCCCACGACCATGGGCCAAAGTTGGCCAGCCGCCGTAATGTCCACCGACTATTGGGTCGTCCCCACGACCCCGGGACTAGATTGGCCGGCCACCGTCAAGTCCGACGACTATAGGATCGTCTCCACGACCACGGGCCAATGTTGGCCAGCCGCCGACATGTCCGTCGACTATAGGGTCGTCCCCACGACCCCGGGCCAATGTTGGCCAATCGCCGACATGTTCGACGACTATAGGGTCGTCCCCACGACCCCGAGACTAGATTGGCCCGCCACCGTCATGTCCGACGACTATAGGGTCGTCCCCACGACCCCGGGACAAGGTTGGCCCGCCGCCGACTTGTCGGACGACTATAGGGTCGTCCCCACAACCCCGGGACTAGGTTGACAAGCCGCCGAAATGTCCGACGACTATAGGGTCGTCCCCACGACCCCGGGACTAGATTGGCCCGCCACCGTCATGTCCAACGACTATAGGGTCGTCCCCACGACCCCGGACTAGGTTGACAAGCCGCCGAGATGTCCGACGACTATAGGGTCGTCCCCACGACCGCGAGCCAAGGATGTCCAGCCGCCGTCTTGTCCGACTACTATAGGGTCGTACCCACGACCCCGGGACTAGATTGGCCCGCCACCGTCATGTCCAACGACTATAGGGTCGTCCCCACGACCCCGGGACTAGGTTGACAAGCCGCCGAAATGTCCGACGACTATAGGGTCGTCCCCACGACCGCGAGCCAAGGATGTCCAGCCGCCGTCTTGTCCGACGACTATAGGGTCGTCCCCACGACCCCGGGACTAGATTGGCCCGCCGCCGTCATGTCCGACGACTATAGGGTCGTCCCCACGACCCCGGGACAAGGTTGGCCCGCCGCCGAATTGTCCGATGACTATAGGGTCGTACCCACGACCCCGGGACTAGGCTGACAAGCCGCCAACATGTCCGACGACTATAGAGTCGTCCCCACGACCCCGGGCCAATGTTGGCCAATCGCCAACATGTCCGACGACTATAGGGTCGTCCCCACGACACCGGGCCAAAGTTAGCCAGCCGCCGACATGTCCGACGACTATTGGATCGTCCCCACGACCACGGGCCAATGTTGGCCAGCCGCCGACATGCCCGACGACTATAGGGTCGTCCCTACGACCCCGGGAATAGATTGGCCCGCCACCGTCATGTCCGACGACAATAGGGTCGTCCCCACGACCCCGGGTCTAGGTTGGCCAGCCGCCGACATGTCCGACGACTATAGAGTCGTCCCCACGACACCGGGCCAAAGTTGGCCAGCCGCTGACATGTCCAACGACTATAGGGTCGTCCCCACGACCACGGGCCAAAGTTGGCCAGCCGCCGACATGTCCGACGACTATTGGATCGTCCCCACGACCACGGGCCAAAGTTGGCCAGCCGCCGACTTGTCCGAAGACTATAGGCTCGTCCCCACGTCCCCGGGTCATATTTGGCCAGCCGCCGACATGTCCGACGACTATAGGGTCGTCCCCACGACCGCGAGCCAAGGATGTCCAGCCGCCGTCTTGTCCGACGACTATAGGGTCGTCCCCACGACCCCGGGACTAGACTGGCCCACCACCGTCATGTCCGACGACTATAGGGTCGTCCCCACGACCCCGGGACTAGATTGCCCCGCCGCCGACTTGTCCGACGACTATAGGGTCGTCCCCACGACCCCGGGCCAAAGTTGGCAAGCCGCCGACATGTCCGACGACTTAAGGGGCGTTCCTACGACCCCCGGGACTAGATTGGCCCGCCACCGTCATGTCCAACGACTATAGGGTCGTCCCCACAACCCCGGGACTAGGTTGACAAGCCGCCGAAATGTCCGACGACTATAGGGTCGTCCCCACGACCCCGGGACTAGATTGGCCCGCCACCGTCATGTCAGACGGCTATAGGGTCGTCCCCACGACCCAGGGACAAGGTTGGCCCGCCGCCGACTTGTCCGACGACTATAGGGTCGCACCCACGACCCCGGGACTAGGCTGACAAGCCGCCAACATGTCCGACGACTATAGAGTCGTCCCCACGACCCCGGGCCAATGTTGGCCAATCGCCAACATATCCGACGACTATAGGGTCGTCCGTACGACCCCGGGAATAGATTGGCCCGCCACCGTCATGTCCGACGACAATAGGGTCGTCCCGACGACCCCGGGTCTAGGTTGGCCAGCCGCGGACATGTCCGACGACTATAGGGTCGTCCCCACGACCGCGAGCCAAGAATATCCAGCCGCCGTCTTGTCCGACGACTATAGGGTCGTCCCCACGACCCCGGGACTAGATTGGCCCGCCACCGTCATGTCCAACGACTATAGGGTCGTCCCCACAACCCCGGGACTAGGTTGACAAGCCGCCGAAATGTCCGACGACTATAGGGTCGTCCCCACGACCACGGGCCAAAGTTGGCCAGCCGCTGACATGTCCAACGACTATAGGGTCGTCCCCACGACCCCGGGCCAAAGTTGGCAAGCCGCCGACATGTCCGACGACTATAGGGTCGTTCCTACGACCCCGGGACTAGATTGGCCCGCCACCGTCATGTCCAACGACTATAGGGTCGTCCCCACAACCCCGGGACTAGGTTGACAAGCCGCCGAAATGTCCGACGACTATAGGGTCGTCCCCACGACCACGGGCCAAAGTTGGCCAGCCGCTGACATGTCCAACGACTATAGGGTCGTCCCCACGACCACGGGCCAAAGTTGGCCAGCCGCCGACATGTCCGACGACTATTGGATCGTCCCGACGACCCCGGGCCAAAGTTGGCAAGCCGCCGAAATGTCCGACGACTATAGGGTCGTCCCCACAACCCCGGGACTAGATTGGCCCGCCAACATATCCGACGACTATACGGTCGTCCCCACGACCTCGGGACAAGGTCGGCCAGCCGCCGTCATGTCCGACGACTATAGGGTCGTCCCCACGACCCCGGGCCAAAGTTGGCAAGCCGCCGAAATGTCCGACGACTATAGGGTCGTCCCCACAACCCCGGGACTAGATTGGTCCGCCACCGTCAAGTCCGACGACTATAGGATCGTCTCCACGACCACGGGCCAAAGTTGGCCAGCCGCCGACATGTCCGTCGACTATAGGGTCGTCCCCACGACCCCGGGCCAAAGTTGGCAAGCCGCCGACATGTCCGACGACTATAGGGTCGTTCCTACGACCCCGGGACTAGATTGGCCCGCCACCGTCATGTCCAACGACTATAGGGTCGTCCCCACAACCCCGGGACTAGGTTGACAAGCCGCCGAAATGTCCGACGACTATAGGGTCGTCCGTACGACCCCGGGAATAGATTGGCCCGCCACCGTCATGTCCGACGACAATAGGGTCGTCCCGACGACCCCGGGTCTAGGTTGGCCAGCCGCGGACATGTCCGACGACTATAGGGTCGTCCCCACGACCGCGAGCCAAGAATATCCAGCCGCCGTCTTGTCCGACGACTATAGGGTCGTCCCCACGACCCCGGGACTAGATTGGCCCGCCACCGTCATGTCCAACGACTATAGGGTCGTCCCCACAACCCCGGGACTAGGTTGACAAGCCGCCGAAATGTCCGACGACTATAGGGTCGTCCCCACGACCACGGGCCAAAGTTGGCCAGCCGCTGACATGTCCAACGACTATAGGGTCGTCCCCACGACCCCGGGCCAAAGTTGGCAAGCCGCCGACATGTCCGACGACTATAGGGTCGTTCCTACGACCCCGGGACTAGATTGGCCCGCCACCGTCATGTCCAACGACTATAGGGTCGTCCCCACAACCCCGGGACTAGGTTGACAAGCCGCCGAAATGTCCGACGACTATAGGGTCGTCCCCACGACCACGGGCCAAAGTTGGCCAGCCGCTGACATGTCCAACGACTATAGGGTCGTCCCCACGACCACGGGCCAAAGTTGGCCAGCCGCCGACATGTCCGACGACTATTGGATCGTCCCGACGACCCCGGGCCAAAGTTGGCAAGCCGCCGAAATGTCCGACGACTATAGGGTCGTCCCCACAACCCCGGGACTAGATTGGCCCGCCAACATATCCGACGACTATACGGTCGTCCCCACGACCTCGGGACAAGGTCGGCCAGCCGCCGTCATGTCCGACGACTATAGGGTCGTCCCCACGACCCCGGGCCAAAGTTGGCAAGCCGCCGAAATGTCCGACGACTATAGGGTCGTCCCCACAACCCCGGGACTAGATTGGTCCGCCACCGTCAAGTCCGACGACTATAGGATCGTCTCCACGACCACGGGCCAAAGTTGGCCAGCCGCCGACATGTCCGTCGACTATAGGGTCGTCCCCACGACCCCGGGCCAATGTTGGCCAATCGCCGACATGTTCGACGACTATAGGGTCTTCCCTACGACCCCGGGACTAGATTGGCCCGCCACCGTCATGTCCAAAGACTATAGGGTCGTCCCCACGACCATGGGCCAAAGTTGGCCAGCCGCTGTAATGTCCAACGACTATAGGGTCGTCCCCACGACCCCGGGCAAATTTGGCAAGCCGCCGACATATCCGACGACTATAGGGTCGTCCCCACGACACCGGGCCAAAGTTAGCCAGCCGCCGACATGTCCGACGACTATTGGATCGTCCCCACGACCACGGGCCAATGTTGGCCAGCCGCCGACATGCCCGACGACTATAGGGTCGTCCCTACGACCCCGGGAATAGATTGGCCCGCCACCGTCATGTCCGACGACAATAGGGTCGTCCCCACGACCCCGGGTCTAGGTTGGCCAGCCGCCGACATGTCCGACGACTATAGAGTCGTCCCCACGACACCGGGCCAAAGTTGGCCAGCCGCTGACATGTCCAACGACTATAGGGTCGTCCCCACGACCACGGGCCAAAGTTGGCCAGCCGCCGACATGTCCGACGACTATTGGATCGTCCCCACGACCACGGGCCAAAGTTGGCCAGCCGCCGACTTGTCCGAAGACTATAGGCTCGTCCCCACGTCCCCGGGTCATATTTGGCCAGCCGCCGACATGTCCGACGACTATAGGGTCGTCCCCACGACCGCGAGCCAAGGATGTCCAGCCGCCGTCTTGTCCGACGACTATAGGGTCGTCCCCACGACCCCGGGACTAGACTGGCCCACCACCGTCATGTCCGACGACTATAGGGTCGTCCCCACGACCCCGGGACTAGATTGCCCCGCCGCCGACTTGTCCGACGACTATAGGGTCGTCCCCACGACCCCGGGCCAAAGTTGGCAAGCCGCCGACATGTCCGACGACTTAAGGGGCGTTCCTACGACCCCCGGGACTAGATTGGCCCGCCACCGTCATGTCCAACGACTAGAGGGTCGTCCCCACAACCCCGGGACTAGGTTGACAAGCCGCCGAAATGTCCGACGACTATAGGGTCGTCCCCACGACCCCGGGACTAGATTGGCCCGCCACCGTGAAGTCCGACGACTATAGGGTCGTCCCCACGACCCAGGGACAAGGTTGGCCCGCCGCCGACTTGTCCGACGACTATAGGGTCGCACCCACGACCCCGGGACTAGGCTGACAAGCCGCCAACATGTCCGACGACTATAGAGTCGTCCCCACGACCCCGGGCCAATGTTGGCCAATCGCCAACATATCCGACGACTATAGGGTCGTCCGTACGACCCCGGGAATAGATTGGCCCGCCACCGTCATGTCCGACGACAATAGGGTCGTCCCGACGACCCCGGGTCTAGGTTGGCCAGCCGCGGACATGTCCGACGACTATAGGGTCGTCCCCACGACCGCGAGCCAAGAATATCCAGCCGCCGTCTTGTCCGACGACTATAGGGTCGTCCCCACGACCCCGGGACTAGATTGGCCCGCCACCGTCATGTCCAACGACTATAGGGTCGTCCCCACAACCCCGGGACTAGGTTGACAAGCCGCCGAAATGTCCGACGACTATAGGGTCGTCCCCACGACCACGGGCCAAAGTTGGCCAGCCGCTGACATGTCCAACGACTATAGGGTCGTCCCCACGACCACGGGCCAAAGTTGGCCAGCCGCCGACATGTCCGACGACTATTGGATCGTCCCGACGACCCCGGGCCAAAGTTGGCAAGCCGCCGAAATGTCCGACGACTATAGGGTCGTCCCCACAACCCCGGGACTAGATTGGCCCGCCAACATATCCGACGACTATACGGTCGTCCCCACGACCTCGGGACAAGGTCGGCCAGCCGCCGTCATGTCCGACGACTATAGGGTCGTCCCCACGACCCCGGGCCAAAGTTGGCAAGCCGCCGAAATGTCCGACGACTATAGGGTCGTCCCCACAACCCCGGGACTAGATTGGCCCGCCACCGTCAAGTCCGACGACTATAGGATCGTCTCCACGACCACGGGCCAAAGTTGGCCAGCCGCCGACATGTCCGTCGACTATAGGGTCGTCCCCACGACCCCGGGCCAAAGTTGGCATGCCGCCGAAATGTCCGACGACTATAGGGTCGTCCCCACGACCGCGAGCCAAGAATATCCAGCCGCCGTCTTGTCCGACGACTATAGGGTCGTCCCCACGACCCCGGGACTAGATTGGCCCGCCACCGTCATGTCCGACGACTATAGGGTCGTCCCCACGACCCCGGGACAAGGTTGGCCCGCCGCCGACTTGTCCGACGACTATAGGGTCGTACCCACGACCCCGGGACTAGGCTGACAAGCCGCCAACATGTCCGACGACTATAGGGTCATCCCGACGACCCCGGGCCAATGTTGGCCAATCACCAACATGTCCGTCGACTATAGGGTCGTCCCTACGACCCCGGCACTTGATTGGCCGGCCACCGTCATGTCCAACGACTATAGGGTCGTCCCCACGACCCCGGCACTAGGTTGACAAGCCGCCAACATATCCGACGACTATACGGTCGTCCCTACGACCTCGGGACTAGGTCGGCCAGCCGCCGACATGTCCGACGACTATAGGGTCGTCCCCACGACCCCAAGCCAAAGTTGGCAAGCCGCCGAAATGTCCGACGACTATAGGGTCGTCCCCACAACCCCGGACTAGATTGGCCCGCCACCGTCAAGTCCGACGAGTATAGGATCGTCTCCACGACCACGGGCCAAAGTTGGCCAGCCGCCGACATGTCCGTCGACTATAGGGTCGTCCCCACGACCCTGGGCCAAAGTTGGCAAGCCGCCGAAATGTCCGACGACTATAGGGTCGTCCCCACGACCGCGGGCCAAAGTTGGCAAGCCGCCGAAATGTCCGACGACTATAGGGTCGTCCCCACAACCCCGGGACTAGATTGGCCCGCCACCGTCAAGTCCGACGACTATAGGATCGTCTCCACGACCACGGGCCAAAGTTGGCCAGCCGCCGACATGTCCGTCGAATATAGGGTCGTCCCCACGACCCCGGGCCAATGTTGGCCAATCGCCGACATGTCCGCCGACTATAGGGTCGTCCCCACGACCCCGGGCCAAAGTTGGCAAGCCGCCGAAATGTCCGACGACTATAGGGTCGTCCCCACAACCCCGGGACTAGATTGGCCCGCCACCGTCAAGGCCGACGACTATAGGATCGTCTCCACGACCACGGGCCAAAGTTGGCCAGCCGCCGACATGTCCGTCGACTATAGGGTCGTCCCCACGACCCCGGGCCAATGTTGGCCAATCGCCGACATGTCCGACGACTATAGGGTATTCCCTACGACCCCGGGACTAGATTGGCCCGCCACCGACGTGTCCAACGACTATAGGGTCGTCCCCACGACCATGGGCCAAAGTTGGCAAGCCGCCGAAATGTCCGACGACTATAGGGTCGTCCCCACAACCCCGGGACTAGATTGGCCCGCCACCGTCAAGTCCGACGACTATAGGATCGTCTCCACGACCACGGCCCAAAGTTGGCCAGCCGCCGACATGTCCAACGACTATTGGGTCGTCCCCACGACCACGGGCCAAAGTTAGCCAGCCGCCGACATGTCCGACGACTATAGGGTCGTCCCCACGACCCCGGGCCAAAGTTGGCAAGCGGCCGAAATGTCCGACGACTATAGGGTCGTCCCCACGACCGCGGGCCAAAGATGTCCAGCCGCCGTCTTGTCCGACGACTATAGGGTCGTCCCCACAACCCCGGGACTAGGTTGACAAGCCGCCGAAATGTCCGACGACTATAGGGTCGTCCCCACGACCCCGGGACTAGATTGGCCCGCCACCGTCATGTCAGACGATTATAGGGTCGTCCCCACGACCCCGGGACAAGTTTGGCCCGCCGCCGACTTGTCCGACGACTATAGGGTCGTACCCACGACCCCGGGCCAAAGGTGGCATTCCGCCGAAATGTCCGACGACTATAGGGTCGTCCCCACGACCCCGGGCCAAAGTTGGAAAGCCGCCGAAATGTCCGACGACTATAGGGTCGTCCCCACGACCCCGGGACTAGATTGGCCCGCCACCATCATGTCCGACGACTATAAGGTCGTCCCCACGACCCCGGGACAAGGTTGGCCCGCCGCCGACTTGTCCCACGACTATAGGGTCGTACCCACGACCCCGGGACTAGGCTGACAAGCCGCCAACATGTCCGACGACTATAGGGTCGTCCCGACGACCCCGGGCCAATGTTGGCCAATCGCCAACATGTCCGACGACTATAGGGTCGTCCCTACGACCCCGGGACTAGATTGGCCCGCCACCGTCATGTCCAACGACTATAGGGTCGTCCCCACGACCATGGGCCAAAGTTGGCCAGCTGCCAATATGTCCAACGACTATTGGGTCGTCCCCACGACCCCGGGACTAGTTTGGCCCGCCACCGTCAAGTCCGACGACTATAGGGTCGTCCCCACGACCCCGGGACTAGATTGTCCCGCCACCGTCATGTCCAACGACTATAGGGTCGTCCCCGCAACCCCGGGACTAGGTTGACAAGCCGCCGAAATGTCCGACGACTATAGGGTCGCACCCACGACCCCGGGACTAGGCTGACAAGCCGCCAACATGTCCGACGACTATAGAGTCGTCCCCACGACCCCGGGCCAATGTTGGCCAATCGCCAACATATCCGACGACTATAGGGTCGTCCGTACGACCCCGGGAATACATTGGCCCGCCACCGTCATGTCCGACGACAATAGGGTCGTCCCGACGACCCCGGGTCTAGGTTGGCCAGCCGCGGACATGTCCGACGACTATAGGGTCGTCCCCACGACCGCGAGCCAAGAATATCCAGCCGCCGTCTTGTCCGACGACTATAGGGTCGTCCCCACGACCCCGGGACTAGATTGGCCCGC
This sequence comes from Andrena praecox, assembly GCA_963932275.1. Classification (NCBI taxonomy): domain Eukaryota; kingdom Metazoa; phylum Arthropoda; class Insecta; order Hymenoptera; family Andrenidae; genus Andrena; species Andrena praecox. The sequence continues at coordinate 1,469,807 of CAWVQO010000569.1, forward strand.
CACCGTCATGTCCAACGACTATAGGGTCGTCCCCACAACCCCGGGACAAGGTTGACAAGCCGCCGAAATGTCCGACGACTATAGGGTCGTCCCCACGACCACGGGCCAAAGTTGGCCAGCCGCTGACATGTCCAACGACTATAGGGTCGTCCCCACGACCCCGGGCCAAAGTTGGCAAGCCGCCGACATGTCCGACGACTATAGGGTCGTTCCTACGACCCCGGGACTAGATTGGCCCGCCACCGTCATGTCCAACGACTATAGGGTCGTCCCCACAACCCCGGGACTAGGTTGACAAGCCGCCGAAATGTCCGACGACTATAGGGTCGACCCCACGACCACGGGCCAAAGTTGGCCAGCCGCTGACATGTCCAACGACTATAGGGTCGTCCCCACGACCAGGGGCCAAAGTTGGCCTGCCGCCGACATGTCCGACGACTATTGGATCGTCCCGACGACCACGGGCCAAAGTTGGCCAGCCGCCGACATGTCCGACGACTATAGGGTCGTCCCCACGACCCCGGGTCTAGGTTGGCCAGCCGCCGACATGTCCGACGACTATAGGGTCGTACCCACGACCCCGGGACTAGATTGTCCCGCCACCGTCATGTCCAACGACTATAGGGTCGTCCCCACGACCGCGAGCCAAGAATATCCAGCCGCCGTCTTGTCCGACGACTATAGGGTCGTCCCCACGACCCCGGGACTAGATTGGCCCGCCACCGTCATGTCCAACGACTATAGGGTCGTCCCCACAACCCCGGGACAAGGTTGACAAGCCGCCGAAATGTCCGACGACTATAGGGTCGTCCCCACGACCACGGGCCAAAGTTGGCCAGCCGCTGACATGTCCAACGACTATAGGGTCGTCCCCACGACCCCGGGCCAAAGTTGGCAAGCCGCCGACATGTCCGACGACTATAGGGTCGTCCCCACGACCCCGGGACTAGATTGGCCCGCCACCGTCAAGTCCGACGACTATAGGGTCGTCCGTACGACCCCGGGAATAGATTGGCCCGCCACCGTCATGTCCGACGACAATAGGGTCGTCCCCACGACCCCGGGTCTAGGTTGGCCAGCCGCCGACATGTCCGACGACTATAGAGTCGTCCCCACGACCACGGGCCAAAGTTGGCAAGCCGCCGAAATGTCCGACGACTATAGGGTCGTCCCCACGACCGCGAGCCAAGGATATCCAACCGCCGTCTTGTCCGACGACTATAGGGTCGTCCCCACGACCCCGGGACTAGATTGGCCCGCCACCGTCATGTGCGACGACTATAGGTTCGTCCCCACGACCCCGGGGCAAGGTTGGCCCGCCGCCGACTTGTCCGACGACTATAGGGTCGTACCCACGACCCCGGGACTAGATTGTCCCGCCACCGTCATGTCCAACGACTATAGGGTCGTCCCCACGACCCCGGGCCAAAGTTGGCATGCCGCCGAAATGTCCGACGACTATAGGGTCGTCCCCACGACCCCGGGACTAGATTGGCCCGCCACCGTCAAGTCCGACGACTATAGGGTCGTCCGTACGACCCCGGGAATAGATTGGCCCGCCACCGTCATGTCCGACGACAATAGGGTCGTCCCCACGACCCCGGGTCTAGGTTGGCCAGCCGCCGACATGTCCGACGACTATAGAGTCGTCCCCACGACACCGGGCCAAAGTTGGCCAGCCGCTGACATGTCCAACGACTATAGGGTCGTCCCCACGACCACGGGACAAGATTGGCCCGCCACCGTCATGTCCAACGACAATAGGGTCGTCCCCACGACCCCGAGCCAAAGTTGGCATGCCGCCGAAATGTCCGACGACTATAGGGTCGTCCCCACGACCCCGGGACTAGATTGGCCCGCCACCGTCAAGTCCGACGACTATAAGGTCGTCCCCACGACCCCGGGACAAGGTTGGCCCGCCGCCGACTTGTCCGACGACTATAGGGTCGTACCCACGACCCCGGGACTAGGCTGACAAGCCGCCAACATGTCCGACGACTATAGGGTCGTCCCGACGACCCCGGGCCAATGTTGGCCAATCGCCAACATGTCCGACGACTATAGGGTCGTCCCTACGACCCCGGGACTAGATTGGCCCGCCACCGTCATGTCCAACGACTATAGGGTCGTCCCCACGACCATGGGCCAAAGTTGGCCAGCTGCCGTTATGTCCAACGACGATTGGGTCGTCCCCACGACCCCGGGACTAGTTTGGCCCGCCCCCGTCAAGTCCGACGACTATAGGGTCGTCCGTACGACCCCGGGAATAGATTGGCCCGCCACCGTCATGTCCGACGACAATAGGGTCGTCCCCACGACCCCGGGTCTACGTTGGCCAGCCGCCGACATGTCCGACGACTATAGAGTCGTCCCCACGACACCGGGCCAAAGTTGGCCAGCCGCTGACATGTCCAACGACTATAGGGTCGTCCCCACGACCACGGGACAAGATTGGCCCGCCACCGTCATGTCCAACGACAATAGGGTCGTCCCCACGACCCCGAGCCAAAGTTGGCATGCCGCCGAAATGTCCGACGACTATAGGGTCGTCCCCACAACCCCGGGCCAAAGTTGGCACGCCGCCGAAATGTCCGACGACTATAGGGTCGTCCCCACGACCCCGGGCCAAAGTTGGCCAATCGCCAACATGTCCGACGACTATAGGGTCGTCCCCACGACCCCGGGCCAAAGTTGGCCAATCGCCGACATGTCCGACGACTATAGGGTCGTCCCTACGACCCCGGGAATAGATTGGCCCGCCACAGTCATGTCCGACGACAATAGGGTCGTCCCCACGACCCCGGGTCTAGGTTGGCCAGCCGCCGACATGTCCGACGACTATAGAGTCGTCCCCACGACACCGGGCCAAAGTTGGCCAGCCGCTGACATGTCCAACGACTATAGGGTCGTCCCCACGACCACGGGACAAGATTGGCCCGCCACCGTCATGTCCAACGACTATAGGGTCGTGCCCACGACCCCGGGACTAGGTTGACAAGCCGCCAACATATCAGACGACTATACGGTCGTCCCCACGACCTCGGGACTAGGTCGGCCAGCCGCCGTCATGTCCGACAACTATAGGGTCGTCCCCACGACCCCGGGCCAAAGTTGGCAAGCCGCCGAAATGTCCGACGACTATAGGGTCGTCCCCACAACCCCGGGACTAGATTGGCCCGCCACCGTCAAGTCCGACGACTATAGGATCGTCTCCACGACCACGGGCCAAAGTTGGCCAGCCGCCGACATGTCCGTCGACTATAGGGTCGTCCCCACGACCCCGGGCCAATGTTGGCCAATCGCCGACATGTCCGACGACTATAGGGTCGTCCCTACGACCCCGGGACTAGATTGGCCCGCCACCGTCATGTCCAACGACTATAGGGTCGTCCCCACGACCATGGGCCAAAGTTGCCCAGCCGCCGTAATGTCCAACGACTATTGGGTCGTCCCCACGACCCCGGGACTAGATTGGCCCGCCACCGTCAAGTCCGACGACTATAGGGTGGTCCCCACGACCCCGGGCAAATTTGGCAAGCCGCCGACATATCCGACGACTATAGGGTCGTCCCCACAACCCCGGGACTAGATTGGCCCGCCACCGTCAAGTCCGACGACTATAGGATCGTCTCCACGACCACGGCCCAAAGATGGCCAGCCGCCGACATGTCCAACGACTATTGGGTCGTCCCCACGACCGCGGGCCAAAGTTAGCCAGCCGCCGACATGTCCGACGACTATAGGGTCGTCCCCACGACCCCGGGCCAAAGTTGGCAAGCCGCCGAAATGTCCGACGACTATAGGGTCGTCCCCACGACCGCGGGCCAAAGATGTCCAGCCGCCGTCTTGTCCGACGACTATATGGTCGTCCCCACGACCCCGGGACTAGATTGGCCCGCCACCGTCATGTCCGACGACTATACGGTCGTCCCCACGACCCCGGGACAATGTTGGCCCGCCGCCGACTTGTCCGACGACTATAGGTTCGTACCCACGACCCCGTGACTAGATTGGCCCGCCACCGTCATGTCCAACGACTATAGGGTCGTCCCCACGACCCCGGGACTAGGTTGACCCGCCGCCGAAATGTCCGACGACTATAGGGTCGTCCCCACGACCGCGAGCCAAGGATGTCCAGCCGCCGTCTTGTCCGACGACTATAGGGTCGTACCCACGACCCCGGGACTAGATTGGCCCGCCACCGTCATGTCCGACGATTATAGGGTCGTCCCCACGACCACGGGACTAGGTTGACCCGCCGCCGACGTGTCCGACAACTATAGGGTCGTACCCACGACGACGGGCCAAAGTTGGCCAAACGCCGACATATCCGACGACTATAGGGTCGTCCCCATGACCCTGGGACTAGATTGGCCCGCCACCGTCATATCCAACGACTATAGGGTCGTCCCCACGACCCCGGGACTAGATTGGCCCGCCACCGTCATGTCCGACGACTATACGGTCGTCCCCACGACCCCGGGACAAGGTTGGCCCGCCGCCGACTTGTCCGACGACTATAGGTTCGTACCCACGACACCGGGACTATATTGGCCCGCCACCGTCATGTCCAACGACTATAGGGTCGTCCCCACGACCCCGGGACTAGGTTGACAAGCCGCCAACATGTCCGACGACTATAGGGTCGTCCCCACGACCCCGGGCCAAAGTTGGCCAGCCTCCGTAATGTCCAACGACTATTGGGTCGTCCCCACGACCCCGGGACTAGATTGGCCCGCCACCGTCAAGTCCGACGACTATAGGGTCGTCCCCACGACCCCGGGCAAATTTGGCAAGCCGCCGACATATCCGACAAGTATAGGGTCGTCCCCACAACCCCGGGACTAGATTGGCCCGCCACCGTCAAGTCCGACGACTATAGGATCGTCTCCACGACCACGGCCCAAAGTTGACCAGCCGCCGACATGTCCAACGACTATTGGGTCGTCCCCACGACCACGGGCCAAAGTTAGCCAGCCGCCGACATGTCCGACGACTATAGGGTCGTCCCCACGACCCCGGGACTAGATTGGCCCGCCACCGTCATGTCCGACGACTATACGGTCGTCCCCATGACCCCGGGACAAGGTTGGCCCGCCGCCGACTTGTCCGACGACTATAGGGTCGTCCCTACGACCCCGGGACTAGATTGGCCCGCCACCGTCATGTTCAACGACTATAGGGTCGTCCCCACGACCCCGGGACTAGGTGGACAAGCGGCCAACATATCCGACGACTATACGGTCGCCCCCACGACCCCGGGACTAGGCTGACAAGCCGCCAACATGTCCGACGACTATAGGGTCGTCCCGACGACCCCGGGCCCATGTTGGCCAATCGCCAACATGTCCGACGACTATAGGGTCGTCCCTACGACCCCGGCACTAGATTGGCCGGCCACCGTCATGTCCAACGACTATAGGGTCGTCCCCACGACCCCGGGACTAGGTTGACAAGCCGCCAACATATCAGACGACTATACGGTCGTCCCCACGACCTCGGGACTAGGTCGGCCAGCCGCCGTCATGTCCGACAACTATAGGGTCGTCCCCACGACCCCGGGCCAAAGTTGGCAAGCCGCCGAAATGTCCGACGACTATAGGGTCGTCCCCACAACCCCGGGACTAGATTGGCCCGCCACCGTCAAGTCCGACGACTATAGGATCGTCTCCACGACCACGGGCCAAAGTTGGCCAGCCGCCGACATGTCCGTCGACTATAGGGTCGTCCCCACGACCCCGGGCCAATGTTGGCCAATCGCCGACATGTCCGACGACTATAGGGTCGTCCCTACGACCCCGGGACTAGATTGGCCCGCCACCGTCATGTCCAACGACTATTGGGTCGTCCCCACGACCCCGGGACTAGATTGGCCCGCCACCGTCAAGTCCGACGACTATAGGGTGGTCCCCACGACCCCGGGCAAATTTGGCAAGCCGCCGACATATCCGACGACTATAGGGTCGTCCCCACAACCCCGGGACTAGATTGGCCCGCCACCGTCAAGTCCGACGACTATAGGATCGTCTCCACGACCACGGCCCAAAGATGGCCAGCCGCCGACATGTCCAACGACTATTGGGTCGTCCCCACGACCGCGGGCCAAAGTTAGCCAGCCGCCGACATGTCCGACGACTATAGGGTCGTCCCCACGACCCCGGGCCAAAGTTGGCAAACCGCCGAAATGTCCGACGACTATAGGGTCGTCCCCACGACCGCGGGCCAAAGATGTCCAGCCGCCGTCTTGTCCGACGACTATATGGTCGTCCCCACGACCCCGGGACTAGATTGGCCCGCCACCGTCATGTCCGACGACTATACGGTCGTCCCCACGACCCCGGGACAAGGTTGGCCCGCCGCCGACTTGTCCGACGACTATAGGGTCGTCCCCACGACCCCGGGCCAAAGTTGGCCAGCCGCCGTCATGTCCGACGACTATCGGATCGACCCCACGACCACGGACCAAAGTTGGCCAATCGCCGACATGTCCGACGACTATAGGGTCGTCCCTATGACCCCGGGACTAGATTGGCCCGCCACCGTCATGTCCGGCGACAATATGGTCGTCCCGACGACCCCGGGTCTAGGTTGGCCAGCCGCCGACATGTCCGACGACTAAACAGTCGTCTCCACGACTACGGGCCAAAGTTGGCCAGCCGCCGACATGTCCGACAACTATTGGGTCGTCCCCACGACCCCGGGACTAAATTGGCCAGCCGCCGACATGTCCGACGACTATAGGGTCGTCCCGCCGACCGCGGGCCAAAGTTGGCCAATCGCCGACATGTCCGACGATTAGTGAGTCGTCCCCACGACCACGGGCCAAAGTTGGCCAGCCGCCGACATGTCCGACGACTATAGGGTCGTCCCCACGACCCCGGGCCAATGTTGGCCAATCGCCGACATGTCCGACGACTATAGGGTCCTCCCTACGACCCCGGGACTAGATTGGCCCGCCACCATCATGTCCGACGACAATAGGGTCGTCCCTACGACCCCGGGACTAGATTGGCCCGCCACCGTCATGTCCGACGACAATAGGGTCGTCCCCACGACCCCGGGACTAGATTGGCCCGCCGCCGACTTGTCCGACGACTATAGGGTCGTCCCCACGACCCCGGGACAAGGTTGGCCAGCCGCCGACTTGTCCGACGACTATAGGGTCGTCCCCACGACCCCGGGACAAGGTTGGCCAGCCGCCGACTTGTCCGACGACTATAGGGTCGTCCCCACGACCCCGGGACTAGATTGGCCCGCCACCGTCATGTCCGGCGACAATAGGGTCGTCCCGACGACCCCGGTCTAGGTTGGCCAGCCGCCGACATGTCCGACGACTAAACAGTCGTCTCCACGACTACGGGCCAAAGTTGGCCAGCCGCCGACATGTCCGACAACTATTGGGTCGTCCCCACGACCCCGGGACTAAATTGGCCAGCCGCCGACATGTCCGACGACTATAGGGTCGTCCCGCCGACCGCGGGCCAAAGTTGGCCAATCGCCGACATGTCCGACGATTAGTGAGTCGTCCCCACGACCACGGGCCAAAGTTGGCCAGCCGCCGACATGTCCGACGACTATAGGGTCGTCCCCACGACCCCGGGCCAATGTTGGCCAATCGCCGACATGTCCGACGACTATAGGGTCATCCCTACGACCCCGGGACTAGATTGGCCCGCCACCATCATGTCCGACGACAATAGGGTCGTCCCTACGACCCCGGGACTAGATTGGCCCGCCACCGTCATGTCCGACGACAATAGGGTCGTCCCCACGACCCCGGGACTAGATTGGCCCGCCGCCGACTTGTCCGACGACTATAGGGTCGTCCCCACGACCCCGGGACAAGGTTGGCCAGCCGCCGACTTGTCCGACGACTATAGGGTCGTCCCCACGACCCCGGGACTAGATTGGCCCGCCACCGTCATGTCCAACGACTATCGGATCGTCCCCACGACCACGGGCCAAAGTTGGCCTGCCGTCGACATGATCGACGACAATAGGGTCGTCCCCACGACACCGGGACTAGATTGGCCCGCCGCCGACTTGTCCGACGACTATAGGGTCATTCCTACGACCCCGGGACTAGATTGGCCCGCCACCGTCATGTCCGACGACAATAGGGTCGTCCCCACGACCCCGGGAATAGACTGGCCCGCCGCCGACATGTCCGACGACTATAGGCTCGTCCCCACGACCTCGGGACTAGGTTGGCCAGCCGCCGACATGTCCGACGACTAAACAGTCGTCCCCACGACCACGGGACAAAGTTGGCCAGCCGCCGACTTGTCCGACGACTATAGGTTCGTCCCCACGACCCCGGGACTAAATTGGCCAGCCGCTGACATGTCCGACGACTATAGGGTCGTCCCCACGACCCCGGGACTAGATTGGCCCACCACCGTCATGTCGGACGTCTATTGGGTCGCCCCCACGACCCCGGGACTAAATTAGCAAGCCGCCGACATGTCCGACGACTATAGGGTCGTCCCCGCAACCCCGGGCCAAAGTTGGCCGGCCGCCGAATTGTCCGACGACTATACGGTCGTCCCCACGACCACAGGCGAACGTTGGCCAGCTGCCGACATGTCCGACGACTATAGGGTCGTCCTCACGACCCCGAGAATAGATTGGCCCGCCGCCGTCATGTCCGACGACTATAGGGTCGTCCCCACGACCCTGGGTCTAGATTGGCCAGCCGCCGACATGTCCGACGACTAAACAGTCGTCCCCACGACCACGGGCCAAAGTTGGCCAGCCGCCGACTTGTCCGACGACTATAGGTTCGTCCCCACGACCCCGGGACTAAATTGGCCAGCCGCCGACATGTCCGGCGACTATAGGGTCGTCCCCACGACCCCGGGACTAGATTGGCCCGCCACCGTCATGTCCGACGACAATAGGGTCGTCCCCGCAACCCCGGGCCAAAGTTGGCCAGCCGCCGACTTGTCCGACGACTATAGGTTCGTCCCCACGACCCCGGGACTAAATTGGCCAGCCGCCGACATGTCCGACGACTATAGGCTCGTCCCCACGACCTCGGGACTAGGTTGGCCAGCCGCCGACATGTCCGACGACTATAGGGTCGTCCCCACGACCCCGGGCCAAAGTTGGCAAGCCGCCGAAATGTCCGACGACTATAGGGTCGTCCCCACGACCGCGGGCCAAAGATGTCCAGCCGCCGTCTTGTCCGACGACTATAGGGTCGTCCCCACGACCCCGGGACTAGATTGGCCCGCCACCGTCATGTCCGACGACTATACGGTCGTCCCCACGACCCCGGGACAAGGTTGGCCCGCCGCCGACTTGTCCGACGACTATAGGGTCGTCCCCACGACCGCGAGCCAAGGATGTCCAGCCGCCGTCTTGTCCGACGACTATAGGGTCGTACCCACGACCCCGGGACTAGATTGGCCCGCCACCGTCATGTCCGACGATTATAGGGTCGTCCCCACGACCACGGGACTAGGTTGACCCGCCGCCGACGTGTCCGACAACTATAGGGTCGTACCCACGACGACGGGCCAAAGTTGGCCAAACGCCGACATATCCGACGACTATAGGGTCGTCCCCATGACCCTGGGACTAGATTGGCCCGCCACCGTCATATCCGACGACTATAGGGTCGTCCCCATGACCCTGGGACTAGGTTGGCTCGCCGCCGACTTGTCCGACGACTATAGGGTCGTCCCCACGACCCCGGGACTAGGTAGACCCGCCGCCGACGTGTCCGACAACTATAGGGTCGTCCCCACGACGACGGGCCAAAGTTGGCCAACCGCCGACATATCCGACGACTATAGGGTCGTCCCCACGACCCCGGGACTAGGTTGACCCGCCGCTGACTTGTCCGACGACTAAAGGGTCGTCCCCACAACCGCGGGACTACGTTGGCTCGCCGCCGACTTGTCCGACGACTATAGGGTCGTCCCCATGACCCCGGGCCAAAGTTGGCAAGCTGCCGACTTGTCCGACGACTATAGGGTTGTCTCCACGACCCCGGGACTAGGTAGACCCGCCGCCGATATGTCCGACGACAATAGGGTCGTCCCCACGACCCCGGGGCCAGGTCGGCCGGCCGCCGAATTGTCCGACGACTATACGGTCGTCCCCACGACCACAGGCGAACGTTGGCCAGCTGCCGACATGTCCGACGACTATAGGGTCATCCCTACGACCCCGGGACTAGATTGGCCCGCCACCATCATGTCCGACGACAATAGGGTCGTCCCTACGACCCCGGGACTAGATTGGCCCGCCACCGTCATGTCCGACGACAATAGGGTCGTCCCCACGACCCCGGGACTAGATTGGCCCGCCGCCGACTTGTCCGACGACTATAGGGTCGTCCCCACGACCCCGGGACAAGGTTGGCCAGCCGCCGACTTGTCCGACGACTATAGGGTCGTCCCCACGACCCCGGGTCTAGGTTGGCCAGCCGCCGACATGTCCGACGACTAAACAGTCGTCTCCACGACTACGGGCCAAAGTTGGCCAGCCGCCGACATGTCCGACAACTATTGGGTCGTCCCCACGACCCCGGGACTAAATTGGCCAGCCGCCGACATGTCCGACGACTATAGGGTCGTCCCGCCGACCGCGGGCCAAAGTTGGCCAATCGCCGACATGTCCGACGATTAGTGAGTCGTCCCCACGACCACGGGCCAAAGTTGGCCAGCCGCCGACATGTCCGACGACTATAGGGTCGTCCCCACGACCCCGGGCCAATGTTGGCCAATCGCCGACATGTCCGACGACTATAGGGTCATCCCTACGACCCCGGGACTAGATTGGCCCGCCACCATCATGTCCGACGACAATAGGGTCGTCCCTACGACCCCGGGACTAGATTGGCCCGCCACCGTCATGTCCGACGACAATAGGGTCGTCCCCACGACCCCGGGACTAGATTGGCCCGCCGCCGACTTGTCCGACGACTATAGGGTCGTCCCCACGACCCCGGGACAAGGTTGGCCAGCCGCCGACTTGTCCGACGACTATAGGGTCGTCCCCACGACCCCGGGACAAGGTTGGCCAGCCGCCGACTTGTCCGACGACTATAGGGTCGTCCCCACGACCCCGGGACTAGATTGGCCCGCCACCGTCATGTCCGGCGACAATAGGGTCGTCCCGACGACCCCGGGTCTAGGTTGGCCAGCCGCCGACATGTCCGACGACTAAACAGTCGTCTCCACGACTACGGGCCAAAGTTGGCCAGCCGCCGACATGTCCGACAACTATTGGGTCGTCCCCACGACCCCGGGACTAAATTGGCCAGCCGCCGACATGTCCGACGACTATAGGGTCGTCCCGCCGACCGCGGGCCAAAGTTGGCCAATCGCCGACATGTCCGACGATTAGTGAGTCGTCCCCACGACCACGGGCCAAAGTTGGCCAGCCGCCGACATGTCCGACGACTATAGGGTCGTCCCCACGACCCCGGGCCAATGTTGGCCAATCGCCGACATGTCCGACGACTATAGGGTCATCCCTACGACCCCGGGACTAGATTGGCCCGCCACCATCATGTCCGACGACAATAGGGTCGTCCCTACGACCCCGGGACTAGATTGGCCCGCCACCGTCATGTCCGACGACAATAGGGTCGTCCCCACGACCCCGGGACTAGATTGGCCCGCCGCCGACTTGTCCGACGACTATAGGGTCGTCCCCACGACCCCGGGACAAGGTTGGCCAGCCGCCGACTTGTCCGACGACTATAGGGTCGTCCCCACGACCCCGGGACTAGATTGGCCCGCCACCGTCATGTCCAACGACTATCGGATCGTCCCCACGACCACGGGCCAAAGTTGGCCTGCCGTCGACATGATCGACGACAATAGGGTCGTCCCCACGACACCGGGACTAGATTGGCCCGCCGCCGACTTGTCCGACGACTATAGGGTCATTCCTACGACCCCGGGACTAGATTGGCCCGCCACCGTCATGTCCGACGACAATAGGGTCGTCCCCACGACCCCGGGAATAGACTGGCCCGCCGCCGACATGTCCGACGACTATAGGCTCGTCCCCACGACCTCGGGACTAGGTTGGCCAGCCGCCGACATGTCCGACGACTAAACAGTCGTCCCCACGACCACGGGACAAAGTTGGCCAGCCGCCGACTTGTCCGACGACTATAGGTTCGTCCCCACGACCCCGGGACTAAATTGGCCAGCCGCTGACATGTCCGACGACTATAGGGTCGTCCCCACGACCCCGGGACTAGATTGGCCCACCACCGTCATGTCGGACGTCTATTGGGTCGCCCCCACGACCCCGGGACTAAATTAGCAAGCCGCCGACATGTCCGACGACTATAGGGTCGTCCCCGCAACCCCGGGCCAAAGTTGGCCGGCCGCCGAATTGTCCGACGACTATACGGTCGTCCCCACGACCACAGGCGAACGTTGGCCAGCTGCCGACATGTCCGACGACTATAGGGTCGTCCTCACGACCCCGAGAATAGATTGGCCCGCCGCCGTCATGTCCGACGACTATAGGGTCGTCCCCACGACCCTGGGTCTAGATTGGCCAGCCGCCGACATGTCCGACGACTAAACAGTCGTCCCCACGACCACGGGCCAAAGTTGGCCAGCCGCCGACTTGTCCGACGACTATAGGTTCGTCCCCACGACCCCGGGACTAAATTGGCCAGCCGCCGACATGTCCGGCGACTATAGGGTCGTCCCCACGACCCCGGGACTAGATTGGCCCGCCACCGTCATGTCCGACGACAATAGGGTCGTCCCCGCAACCCCGGGCCAAAGTTGGCCAGCCGCCGACTTGTCCGACGACTATAGGTTCGTCCCCACGACCCCGGGACTAAATTGGCCAGCCGCCGACATGTCCGACGACTATAGGCTCGTCCCCACGACCTCGGGACTAGGTTGGCCAGCCGCCGACATGTCCGACGACTATAGGGTCGTCCCCACGACCCCGGGCCAAAGTTGGCAAGCCGCCGAAATGTCCGACGACTATAGGGTCGTCCCCACGACCGCGGGCCAAAGATGTCCAGCCGCCGTCTTGTCCGACGACTATAGGGTCGTCCCCACGACCCCGGGACTAGATTGGCCCGCCACCGTCATGTCCGACGACTATACGGTCGTCCCCACGACCCCGGGACAAGGTTGGCCCGCCGCCGACTTGTCCGACGACTATAGGGTCGTCCCCACGACCGCGAGCCAAGGATGTCCAGCCGCCGTCTTGTCCGACGACTATAGGGTCGTACCCACGACCCCGGGACTAGATTGGCCCGCCACCGTCATGTCCGACGATTATAGGGTCGTCCCCACGACCACGGGACTAGGTTGACCCGCCGCCGACGTGTCCGACAACTATAGGGTCGTACCCACGACGACGGGCCAAAGTTGGCCAAACGCCGACATATCCGACGACTATAGGGTCGTCCCCATGACCCTGGGACTAGATTGGCCCGCCACCGTCATATCCGACGACTATAGGGTCGTCCCCATGACCCTGGGACTAGGTTGGCTCGCCGCCGACTTGTCCGACGACTATAGGGTCGTCCCCACGACCCCGGGACTAGGTAGACCCGCCGCCGACGTGTCCGACAACTATAGGGTCGTCCCCACGACGACGGGCCAAAGTTGGCCAACCGCCGACATATCCGACGACTATAGGGTCGTCCCCACGACCCCGGGACTAGGTTGACCCGCCGCTGACTTGTCCGACGACTAAAGGGTCGTCCCCACAACCGCGGGACTACGTTGGCTCGCCGCCGACTTGTCCGACGACTATAGGGTCGTCCCCATGACCCCGGGCCAAAGTTGGCAAGCTGCCGACTTGTCCGACGACTATAGGGTTGTCTCCACGACCCCGGGACTAGGTAGACCCGCCGCCGATATGTCCGACGACAATAGGGTCGTCCCCACGACCCCGGGGCCAGGTCGGCCGGCCGCCGAATTGTCCGACGACTATACGGTCGTCCCCACGACCACAGGCGAACGTTGGCCAGCTGCCGACATGTCCGACGACTATAGGGTCATCCCTACGACCCCGGGACTAGATTGGCCCGCCACCATCATGTCCGACGACAATAGGGTCGTCCCTACGACCCCGGGACTAGATTGGCCCGCCACCGTCATGTCCGACGACAATAGGGTCGTCCCCACGACCCCGGGACTAGATTGGCCCGCCGCCGACTTGTCCGACGACTATAGGGTCGTCCCCACGACCCCGGGACAAGGTTGGCCAGCCGCCGACTTGTCCGACGACTATAGGGTCGTCCCCACGACCCCGGGTCTAGGTTGGCCAGCCGCCGACATGTCCGACGACTAAACAGTCGTCTCCACGACTACGGGCCAAAGTTGGCCAGCCGCCGACATGTCCGACAACTATTGGGTCGTCCCCACGACCCCGGGACTAAATTGGCCAGCCGCCGACATGTCCGACGACTATAGGGTCGTCCCGCCGACCGCGGGCCAAAGTTGGCCAATCGCCGACATGTCCGACGATTAGTGAGTCGTCCCCACGACCACGGGCCAAAGTTGGCCAGCCGCCGACATGTCCGACGACTATAGGGTCGTCCCCACGACCCCGGGCCAATGTTGGCCAATCGCCGACATGTCCGACGACTATAGGGTCATCCCTACGACCCCGGGACTAGATTGGCCCGCCACCATCATGTCCGACGACAATAGGGTCGTCCCTACGACCCCGGGACTAGATTGGCCCGCCACCGTCATGTCCGACGACAATAGGGTCGTCCCCACGACCCCGGGACTAGATTGGCCCGCCGCCGACTTGTCCGACGACTATAGGGTCGTCCCCACGACCCCGGGACAAGGTTGGCCAGCCGCCGACTTGTCCGACGACTATAGGGTCGTCCCCACGACCCCGGGACAAGGTTGGCCAGCCGCCGACTTGTCCGACGACTATAGGGTCGTCCCCACGACCCCGGGACTAGATTGGCCCGCCACCGTCATGTCCGGCGACAATAGGGTCGTCCCGACGACCCCGGGTCTAGGTTGGCCAGCCGCCGACATGTCCGACGACTAAACAGTCGTCTCCACGACTACGGGCCAAAGTTGGCCAGCCGCCGACATGTCCGACAACTATTGGGTCGTCCCCACGACCCCGGGACTAAATTGGCCAGCCGCCGACATGTCCGACGACTATAGGGTCGTCCCGCCGACCGCGGGCCAAAGTTGGCCAATCGCCGACATGTCCGACGATTAGTGAGTCGTCCCCACGACCACGGGCCAAAGTTGGCCAGCCGCCGACATGTCCGACGACTATAGGGTCGTCCCCACGACCCCGGGCCAATGTTGGCCAATCGCCGACATGTCCGACGACTATAGGGTCATCCCTACGACCCCGGGACTAGATTGGCCCGCCACCATCATGTCCGACGACAATAGGGTCGTCCCTACGACCCCGGGACTAGATTGGCCCGCCACCGTCATGTCCGACGACAATAGGGTCGTCCCCACGACCCCGGGACTAGATTGGCCCGCCGCCGACTTGTCCGACGACTATAGGGTCGTCCCCACGACCCCGGGACAAGGTTGGCCAGCCGCCGACTTGTCCGACGACTATAGGGTCGTCCCCACGACCCCGGGACTAGATTGGCCCGCCACCGTCATGTCCAACGACTATCGGATCGTCCCCACGACCACGGGCCAAAGTTGGCCTGCCGTCGACATGATCGACGACAATAGGGTCGTCCCCACGACACCGGGACTAGATTGGCCCGCCGCCGACTTGTCCGACGACTATAGGGTCATTCCTACGACCCCGGGACTAGATTGGCCCGCCACCGTCATGTCCGACGACAATAGGGTCGTCCCCACGACCCCGGGAATAGACTGGCCCGCCGCCGACATGTCCGACGACTATAGGCTCGTCCCCACGACCTCGGGACTAGGTTGGCCAGCCGCCGACATGTCCGACGACTAAACAGTCGTCCCCACGACCACGGGACAAAGTTGGCCAGCCGCCGACTTGTCCGACGACTATAGGTTCGTCCCCACGACCCCGGGACTAAATTGGCCAGCCGCTGACATGTCCGACGACTATAGGGTCGTCCCCACGACCCCGGGACTAGATTGGCCCACCACCGTCATGTCGGACGTCTATTGGGTCGCCCCCACGACCCCGGGACTAAATTAGCAAGCCGCCGACATGTCCGACGACTATAGGGTCGTCCCCGCAACCCCGGGCCAAAGTTGGCCGGCCGCCGAATTGTCCGACGACTATACGGTCGTCCCCACGACCACAGGCGAACGTTGGCCAGCTGCCGACATGTCCGACGACTATAGGGTCGTCCTCACGACCCCGAGAATAGATTGGCCCGCCGCCGTCATGTCCGACGACTATAGGGTCGTCCCCACGACCCTGGGTCTAGATTGGCCAGCCGCCGACATGTCCGACGACTAAACAGTCGTCCCCACGACCACGGGCCAAAGTTGGCCAGCCGCCGACTTGTCCGACGACTATAGGTTCGTCCCCACGACCCCGGGACTAAATTGGCCAGCCGCCGACATGTCCGGCGACTATAGGGTCGTCCCCACGACCCCGGGACTAGATTGGCCCGCCACCGTCATGTCCGACGACAATAGGGTCGTCCCCGCAACCCCGGGCCAAAGTTGGCCAGCCGCCGACTTGTCCGACGACTATAGGTTCGTCCCCACGACCCCGGGACTAAATTGGCCAGCCGCCGACATGTCCGACGACTATAGGCTCGTCCCCACGACCTCGGGACTAGGTTGGCCAGCCGCCGACATGTCCGACGACTAAGCAGTCGTCCCCACGACCACGGGACAAAGTTGGCCAGCCGCCGACTTGTCCGACGACTATAGGTTCGTCCCCACGACCCCGGGACTAAATTGGCCAGCCGCCGACATGTCCGACGACTATAGGGTCGTCCCCACGACCCCGGGACTAGATTGGCCCACCACCGTCATGTCGGACGTCTATTGGGTCGCCCCCACGACCCCGGGACTAAATTAGCCAGCCGCCGACATGTCCGACGACTACAGGGTCGTCCCCGCAACCCCGGGCCAAAGTTGGCCGGCCGCCGAATTGTCCGACGACTATACGGTCCTCCCCACGACCTCGATACTAGGTTGGCCAGCCGCCGACATGTGCGACGACTATAGGGTCGTCCCCACGACCCCGGGGCTAAGTTGGCCCGCCGCCGTCTTGTCCGACGACTATAGGGTCGTTCTCACGACCCCGGGACTAGATTGGCCGGCCACCGTCATGTCCGACGACTCTAGTGTCGTCCCCACGACCTCGGTACTAGGTTGGCCAGCCGCCGACTTGTCCGACGACTATAGGTTCGTCCCCACGACCCCGGGACTAAATTGGCCAGCCGCCGACATGTCCGACGACTATAGGGTCGTCCCCACGACCCCGGGGCTAGGTTGGCCCGCCGCCGTCTTGTCCGACGACTATAGGGTCGTTCTCACGACCCCGGGACTAGATTGGCCGGCCACCGTCATGTCCGACGACTATAGGGTCGCCCCCACGCCCTCGGGACTAGGTTGGCCAGCCGCCGACATGTCCGATGACTATAGGGTCATCCCCACAACCCCGGGCCAAAGTTGGCCCGCCGCCGTCTTGTCCGACGACTATAGGGTCGTTCTCACGACCCCGGGACTAGATTGGCCGGCCACCGTCATGTCCGACGACTATAGGGTCGCCCCCACGACCTCGGAACTAGGTTGGCCAGCCGCCGACATGTCCGACGACTATAGGGTCGTCCCCACGACCACGGGCCAAAGTTGGCCAGCCGCCGACATGTCCGACGACTATTGGGTCGTCCCCACGACCCCGGGCCAAAGTTGGCCAGCCGCCGACTTGTCCGACGACTATGGGGTCGTCCCCACGACCCCAGGACTAGATTGGCCCGCCACCGTCATGTCGGACGACAATAGGGTGGTCCCCACGACCACAGGCCAAAGTTGGCCCGCCGACATGTCCGACGACTATAGGGTCGTCCTCACGACCCCGAGAATAGATTGGCCCGCCGCCGTCATGTCCGACGACTATAGGGTCGTCCCCACGACCCTGGGTCTAGATTGGCCAGCCGCCGACATGTCCGACGACTAAACAGTCGTCCCCACGACCACGGGCCAAAGTTGGCCAGCCGCCGACTTGTCCGACGACTATAGGTTCGTCCCCACGACCCCGGGACTAAATTGGCCAGCCGCCGACATGTCCGGCGACTATAGGGTCGTCCCCACGACCCCGGGACTAGATTGGCCCGCCACCGTCATGTCCGACGATAATAGGGTCGTCCCCACGACCCCGGGTCTAGGTTGGCCAGCCGCCGACATGTCCGACGACTATAGGTTCGTCCCCACGACCACGGGCCAAAGTTGGCCAGCCGCCGTCATGCCCGACGACTATCGGATCGACCCAACGACCACGGACCAAAGTTGGCCAATCGCCGACATGTCCGACGACTATAGGGTCGTCCCTATGACCCCGGGGCTAGTTTGGCCCGCCACCGTCATGTCCGACGACAATAGGGTCGTCCCCACGACCCCGGGTCCAGGTCGGCCAGCCGCCGACATGTCCGACGAATATAGAGTCGTCCCCACGACACCGGGCCAAAGTTGGCCAGCCGGCGTCATGTCCGACGACTATCGGATCGACCCCACGACCACGGACCAAAGTTGGCTAATCGCCGACATGTCCGACGACTATAGGGTCGTCCCTATGACCCCGGGACTAGATTGGCCCGCCACCGTCATGTCCGGCGACAATAGGGTCGTCCCGACGACCCCGGGTCTAGGTTGGCCAGCCGCCGACATGTCCGACGACTAAACAGTCGTCCCCACGACCACGGGCCAAAGTTGGCCAGCCGCCCATATGTCCGACGACTATTGGGTCGTCCCCACGACCCCGGGATTAAATTGGCCAGCCGCCGACATGTCCGACGACTATAGGGTCGTCCCGCCGACCGCGGGCCAAAGTTGGCCAATCGCCGACATGTCCGACGATTATTGAGTCGTCCCCACGACCACGGGCCAAAGTTGGCCAGCCGCCGACATGTCCGACGACTATAGGGTCGTCCCCACGACCGCGGGCCAAAGATGTCCAGCCGCCGTCTTGTCCGACGACTATAGGGTCGTCCCCACGACCCCGGGACTAGATTGGCCCGCCACCGTCATGTCCGACGACTATACGGTCGTCCCCACGACCCCGGGACAAGGTTGCCCCGCCGCCGACTTGTCCGACGACTATAGGTTCGTACCCACGACCCCGGGACTAGATTGGCCCGCCACCGTCATGTCCAACGACTATAGGGTCGTCCCCACGACCCCGGGACTAGGTTGACCAGCCGCCGAAATGTCCGACGACTATAGGGTCGTCCCCACGACCGCGAGCCAAGAATGTCCAGCCGCCGTCTTGTCCGACGACTATAGGGTCGTCCCCACGACCCCGGGACTAGATTGGCCCGCCACCGTCATGTCCGACGACTATACGGTCGTCCCCACGACCCCGGGACAAGGTTGGCCCGCCGCCGACTTGTCCGACGACTATAGGTTCGTACCCACGACCCCGGGACTATATTGGCCCGCCACCGTCATGTCCAACGACTATAGGGTCGTCCCCACGACCCCGGGACTAGGTTGACAAGCCGCCAACATGTCCGACGACTATAGGGTCGTCCCCACGACCCCGGGCCAAAGTTGGCCAGCCTCCGTAATGTCCAACGACTATTGGGTCGTCCCCACGACCCCGGGACTAGATTGGCCCGCCACCGTCAAGTCCGACGACTATAGGGTCGTCCCCACGACCCCGGGCAAATTTGGCAAGCCGCCGACATATCCGACAAGTATAGGGTCGTCCCCACAACCCCGGGACTAGATTGGCCCGCCACCGTCAAGTCCGACGACTATAGGATCGTCTCCACGACCACGGCCCAAAGTTGGCCAGCCGCCGACATGTCCAACGACTATTGGGTCGTCCCCACGACCACGGGCCAAAGTTAGCCAGCCGCCGACATGTCCGACGACTATAGGGTCGTCCCCACGACCCCGGGACTAGATTGGCCCGCCACCGTCATGTCCGACGACTATACGGTCGTCCCCACGACCCCGGGACAAGGTTGGCCCGCCGCCGACTTGTCCGACGACTATAGGGTCGTCCCTACGACCCCGGGACTAGATTGGCCCGCCACCGTCATGTTCAACGACTATAGGGTCGTCCCCACGACCCCGGGACTAGGTTGACAAGCCGCCAACATATCCGACGACTATACGGTCGTCCCCACGACCCCGGGACTAGGCTGACAAGCCGCCAACATGTCCGACGACTATAGGGTCGTCCCGACGACCCCGGGCCAATGTTGGCCAATCGCCAACATGTCCGACGACTATAGGGTCGTCCCTACGACCCCGGCACTAGATTGGCCGGCCACCGTCATGTCCAACGACTATAGGGTCGTCCCCACGACCCCGGGACTAGGTTGACATGCCGCCAACATATCCGACGACTATACGGTCGTCCCCACGACCTCGGGACTAGGTCGGCCAGCCGCCGTCATGTCCGACAACTATAGGGTCGTCCCCACGACCCCGGGCCAAAGTTGGCAAGCCGCCGAAATGTCCGACGACTATAGGGTCGTCCCCACAACCCCGGGACTAGATTGGCCCGCCACCGTCAAGTCCGACGACTATAGGATCGTCTCCACGACCACGGGCCAAAGTTGGCCAGCCGCCGACATGTCCGTCGACTATAGGGTCGTCCCCACGACCCCGGGCCAATGTTGGCCAATCGCTGACATGTCCGACGACTATAGGGTCGTCCCTACGACCCCGGGACTAGATTGGCCCGCCACCGTCATGTCCAACGACTATAGGGTCGTCCCCACGACCATGGGCCAAAGTTGCCCAGCCGCCGTAATGTCCAACGACTATTGGGTCGTCCCCACGACCCCGGGACTAGATTGGCCCGCCACCGTCAAGTCCGACGACAATAGGGTGGTCCCCACGACCCCGGGCAAATTTGGCAAGCCGCCGACATATCCGACGACTATAGGGTCGTCCCCACAACCCCGGGACTAGATTGGCCCGCCACCGTCAAGTCCGACGACTATAGGATCGTCTCCACGACCACGGCCCAAAGATGGCCAGCCGCCGACATGTCCAACGACTATTGGGTCGTCCCCACGACCGCGGGCCAAAGTTAGCCAGCCGCCGACATGTCCGACGACTATAGGGTCGTCCCCACGACCCCGGGCCAAAGTTGGCAAGCCGCCGAAATGTCCGACGACTATAGGGTCGTCCCCACGACCGCGGGCCAAAGATGTCCAGCCGCCGTCTTGTCCGACGACTATATGGTCGTCCCCACGACCCCGGGACTAGATTGGCCCGCCACCGTCATGTCCGACGACTATACGGTCGTCCCCACGACCCCGGGACAATGTTGGCCCGCCGCCGACTTGTCCGACGACTATAGGTTCGTACCCACGACCCCGTGACTAGATTGGCCCGCCACCGTCATGTCCAACGACTATAGGGTCGTCCCCACGACCCCGGGACTAGGTTGACCCGCCGCCGAAATGTCCGACGACTATAGGGTCGTCCCCACGACCGCGAGCCAAGGATGTCCAGCCGCCGTCTTGTCCGACGACTATAGGGTCGTACCCACGACCCCGGGACTAGATTGGCCCGCCACCGTCATGTCCGACGATTATAGGGTCGTCCCCACGACCACGGGACTAGGTTGACCCGCCGCCGACGTGTCCGACAACTATAGGGTCGTACCCACGACGACGGGCCAAAGTTGGCCAAACGCCGACATATCCGACGACTATAGGGTCGTCCCCATGACCCTGGGACTAGATTGGCCCGCCACCGTCATATCCAACGACTATAGGGTCGTCCCCACGACCCCGGGACTAGATTGGCCCGCCACCGTCATGTCCGACGACTATACGGTCGTCCCCACGACCCCGGGACAAGGTTGGCCCGCCGCCGACTTGTCCGACGACTATAGGTTCGTACCCACGACCCCGGGACTATATTGGCCCGCCACCGTCATGTCCAACGACTATAGGGTCGTCCCCACGACCCCGGGACTAGGTTGACAAGCCGCCAACATGTTCGACGACTATAGGGTCGTCCCCACGACCCCGGGCCAAAGTTGGCCAGCCTCCGTAATGTCCAACGACTATTGGGTCGTCCCCACGACCCCGGGACTAGATTGGCCCGCCACCGTCAAGTCCGACGACTATAGGGTCGTCCCCACGACCCCGGGCAAATTTGGCAAGCCGCCGACATATCCGACAAGTATAGGGTCGTCCCCACAACCCCGGGACTAGATTGGCCCGCCACCGTCAAGTCCGACGACTATAGGATCGTCTCCACGACCACGGCCCAAAGTTGGCCAGCCGCCGACATGTCCAACGACTATTGGGTCGTCCCCACGACCACGGGCCAAAGTTAGCCAGCCGCCGACATGTCCGACGACTATAGGGTCGTCCCCACGACCCCGGGACTAGATTGGCCCGCCACCGTCATGTCCGACGACTATACGGTCGTCCCCATGACCCCGGGACAAGGTTGGCCCGCCGCCGACTTGTCCGACGACTATAGGGTCGTCCCTACGACCCCGGGACTAGATTGGCCCGCCACCGTCATGTTCAACGACTATAGGGTCGTCCCCACGACCCCGGGACTAGGTTGACAAGCGGCCAACATATCCGACGACTATACGGTCGCCCCCACGACCCCGGGACTAGGCTGACAAGCCGCCAACATGTCCGACGACTATAGGGTCGTCCCGACGACCCCGGGCCCATGTTGGCCAATCGCCAACATGTCCGACGACTATAGGGTCGTCCCTACGACCCCGGCACTAGATTGGCCGGCCACCGTCATGTCCAACGACTATAGGGTCGTCCCCACGACCCCGGGACTAGGTTGACAAGCCGCCAACATATCAGACGACTATACGGTCGTCCCCACGACCTCGGGACTAGGTCGGCCAGCCGCCGTCATGTCCGACAACTATAGGGTCGTCCCCACGACCCCGGGCCAAAGTTGGCAAGCCGCCGAAATGTCCGACGACTATAGGGTCGTCCCCACAACCCCGGGACTAGATTGGCCCGCCACCGTCAAGTCCGACGACTATAGGATCGTCTCCACGACCACGGGCCAAAGTTGGCCAGCCGCCGACATGTCCGTCGACTATAGGGTCGTCCCCACGACCCCGGGCCAATGTTGGCCAATCGCCGACATGTCCGACGACTATAGTGTCGTCCCTACGACCCCGGGACTAGATTGGCCCGCCACCGTCATGTCCGGCGACAATAGGGTCGTCCCGACGACCCCGGGTCTAGGTTGGCCAGCCGCCGACATGTCCGACGACTAAACAGTCGTCTCCACGACTACGGGCCAAAGTTGGCCAGCCGCCGACATGTCCGACAACTATTGGGTCGTCCCCACGACCCCGGGACTAAATTGGCCAGCCGCCGACATGTCCGACGACTATAGGGTCGTCCCGCCGACCGCGGGCCAAAGTTGGCCAATCGCCGACATGTCCGACGATTATTGAGTCGTCCCCACGACCACGGGCCAAAGTTGGCCAGCCGCCGACATGTCCGACGACTATAGGGTCGTCCCCACGACCCCGGGCCAATGTTGGCCAATCGCCGACATGTCCGACGACTATAGGGTCATCCCTACGACCCCGGGACTAGATTGGCCCGCCACCATCATGTCCGACGACAATAGGGTCGTCCCTACGACCCCGGGACTAGATTGGCCCGCCACCGTCATGTCCGACGACAATAGGGTCGTCCCCACGACCCCGGGACTAGATTGGCCCGCCGCCGACTTGTCCGACGACTATAGGGTCGTCCCCACGACCCCGGGACAAGGTTGGCCAGCCGCCGACTTGTCCGACGACTATAGGGTCGTCCCCACGACCCCGGGACTAGATTGGCCCGCCACCGTCATGTCCAACGACTATCGGATCGTCCCCACGACCACGGGCCAAAGTTGGCCTGCCGTCGACATGATCGACGACAATAGGGTCGTCCCCACGACACCGGGACTAGATTGGCCCGCCGCCGACTTGTCCGACGACTATAGGGTCATTCCTACGACCCCGGGACTAGATTGGCCCGCCACCGTCATGTCCGACGACAATAGGGTCGTCCCCACGACCCCGGGAATAGACTGGCCCGCCGCCGACATGTCCGACGACTATAGGCTCGTCCCCACGACCTCGGGACTAGGTTGGCCAGCCGCCGACATGTCCGACGACTAAACAGTCGTCCCCACGACCACGGGACAAAGTTGGCCAGCCGCCGACTTGTCCGACGACTATAGGTTCGTCCCCACGACCCCGGGACTAAATTGGCCAGCCGCCGACATGTCCGACGACTATAGGGTCGTCCCCACGACCCCGGGACTAGATTGGCCCGCCACCGTCATGTCCGACGACAATAGGGTCGTCCCCGCAACCCCGGGCCAAAGTTGGCCAGCCGCCGACTTGTCCGACGACTATAGGTTCGTCCCCACGACCCCGGGACTAAATTGGCCAGCCGCCGACATGTCCGACGACTATAGGCTCGTCCCCACGACCTCGGGACTAGGTTGGCCAGCCGCCGACATGTCCGACGACTAAACAGTCGTCCCCACGACCACGGGACAAAGTTGGCCCACCACCGTCATGTCGGACGTCTATTGGGTCGCCCCCACGACCCCGGGACTAAATTAGCAAGCCGCCGACATGTCCGACGACTATAGGGTCGTCCCCGCAACCCCGGGCCAAAGTTGGCCGGCCGCCGAATTGTCCGACGACTATACGGTCGTCCCCACGACCACAGGCGAACGTTGGCCAGCTGCCGACATGTCCGACGACTATAGGGTCGTCCTCACGACCCCGAGAATAGATTGGCCCGCCGCCGTCATGTCCGACGCCTATAGGGTCGTCCCCACGACCCTGGGTCTAGATTGGCCAGCCGCCGACATGTCCGACGACTAAACAGTCGTCCCCACGACCACGGGCCAAAGTTGGCCAGCCGCCGACTTGTCCGACGACTATAGGTTCGTCCCCACGACCCCGGGACTAAATTGGCCAGCCGCCGACACGTCCGGCGACTATAGGGTCGTCCCCACGACCCCGGGACTAGATTGGCCCGCCACCGTCATGTCCGACGACAATAGGGTCGTCCCCGCAACCCCGGGCCAAAGTTGGCCAGCCGCCGACTTGTCCGACGACTATAGGTTCGTCCCCACGACCCCGGGACTAAATTGGCCAGCCGCCGACATGTCCGACGACTATAGGCTCGTCCCCACGACCTCGGGACTAGGTTGGCCAGCCGCCGACATGTCCGACGACTAAACAGTCGTCCCCACGACCACGGGACAAAGTTGGCCAGCCGCCGACTTGTCCGACGACTATAGGTTCGTCCCCACGACCCCGGGACTAAATTGGCCAGCCGCCGACATGTCCGACGACTATAGGGTCGTCCCCACGACCCCGGGACTAGATTGGCCCACCACCGTCATGTCGGACGTCTATTGGGTCGCCCCCACGACCCCGGGACTAAATTAGCCAGCCGCCGACATGTCCGACGACTACAGGGTCGTCCCCGCAACCCCGGGCCAAAGTTGGCCGGCCGCCGAATTGTCCGACGACTATACGGTCCTCCCCACGACCTCGATACTAGGTTGGCCAGCCGCCGACATGTGCGACGACTATAGGGTCGTCCCCACGACCCCGGGGCTAAGTTGGCCCGCCGCCGTCTTGTCCGACGACTATAGGGTCGTTCTCACGACCCCGGGACTAGATTGGCCGGCCACCGTCATGTCCGACGACTCTAGGGTCGTCCCCACGACCTCGGGACTAGGTTGGCCAGCCGCCGACATGTCCGACGACTAAACAGTCGTCCCCACGACCACGGGACAAAGTTGGCCAGCCGCCGACTTGTCCGACGACTATAGGTTCGTCCCCACGACCCCGGGACTAAATTGGCCAGCCGCCGACATGTCCGACGACTATAGGGTCGTCCCCACGACCCCGGGGCTAGGTTGGCCCGCCGCCGTCTTGTCCGACGACTATAGGGTCGTTCTCACGACCCCGGGACTAGATTGGCCGGCCACCGTCATGTCCGACGACTATAGGGTCGCCCCCACGACCTCGGGACTAGGTTGGCCAGCCGCCGACATGTCCGATGACTATAGGGTCATCCCCACAACCCCGGGCCAAAGTTGGCCCGCCGCCGTCTTGTCCGGCGACTATAGGGTCGTTCTCACGACCCCGGGACTAGATTGGCCGGCCACCGTCATGTCCGACGACTATAGGGTCGCCCCCACGACCTCGGAACTAGGTTGGCCAGCCGCCGCCATGTCCGACGACTATAGGGTCGTCCCCACGACCACGGGCCAAAGTTGGCCAGCCGCCGACATGTCCGACGACTATTGGGTCGTCCCCACGACCCCGGGCCAAAGTTGGCCAGCCGCCGACTTGTCCGACGACTATGGGGTCGTCCCCACGACCCCAGGACTAGATTGGCCCGCCACCGTCATGTCGGACGACAATAGGGTGGTCCCCACGACCACAGGCCAAAGTTGGCCCGCCGACATGTCCGACGACTATAGGGTCGTCCTCACGACCCCGAGAATAGATTGGCCCGCCGCCGTCATGTCCGACGACTATAGGGTCGTCCCCACGACCCTGGGTCTAGATTGGCCAGCCGCCGACATGTCCGACGACTAAACAGTCGTCCCCACGACCACGGGCCAAAGTTGGCCAGCCGCCGACTTGTCCGACGACTATAGGTTCGTCCCCACGACCCCGGGACTAAATTGGCCAGCCGCCGACATGTCCGGCGACTATAGGGTCGTCCCCACGACCCCGGGACTAGATTGGCCCGCCACCGTCATGTCCGACGATAATAGGGTCGTCCCCACGACCCCGGGTCTAGGTTGGCCAGCCGCCGACATGTCCGACGACTAAACAGTCGTCCCCACGACCACGGGCCAAAGTTGGCCAGCCGCCGTCATGCCCGACGACTATCGGATCGACCCAACGACCACGGACCAAAGTTGGCCAATCGCCGACATGTCCGACGACTATAGGGTCGTCCCTATGACCCCGGGGCTAGTTTGGCCCGCCACCGTCATGTCCGACGACAATAGGGTCGTCCCCACGACCCCGGGTCCAGGTCGGCCAGCCGCCGACATGTCCGACGAATATAAAGTCGTCCCCACGACACCGGGCCAAAGTTGGCCAGCCGGCGTCATGTCCGACGACTATCGGATCGACCCCACGACCACGGACCAAAGTTGGCTAATCGCCGACATGTCCGACGACTATAGGGTCGTCCCTATGACCCCGGGACTAGATTGGCCCGCCACCGTCATGTCCGGCGACAATAGGGTCGTCCCGACGACCCCGGGTCTAGGTTGGCCAGCCGCCGTCATGTCCGACGACTAAACAGTCGTCCCCACGACCACGGGCCAAAGTTGGCCAGCCGCCCATATGTCCGACGACTATTGGGTCGTCCCCACGACCCCGGGATTAAATTGGCCAGCCGCCGACATGTCCGACGACTATAGGGTCGTCCCGCCGACCGCGGGCCAAAGTTGGCCAATCGCCGACATGTCCGACGATTATTGAGTCGTCCCCACGACCACGGGCCAAAGTTGGCCAGCCGCCGACATGTCCGACGACTATAGGGTCGTCCCCACGACCCCGGGCCAATGCTGGCCAATCGCCGACATGTCCGACGACTATAGGGTCATCCCTACGACCCCGGGACTAGATTGGCCCGCCACCATCATGTCCGACGACAATAGGGTCGTCCCTACGACCCCGGGACTAGATTGGCCCGCCACCGTCATGTCCGACGACTATAGGTTCGTCCCCACGACCCCGGGACTAAATTGGCCAGCCGCCGATATGTCCGACGACTATAGGGTCGTCCCCACGACCCCGGGACTAGATTGGCCCGCCACCGTCATGTCGGACGACAATAGGGTGGTCCCCACGACCACAGGCCAAAGTTGGCCCGCCGACATGTCCGACGACTATAGGGTCGTCCTCACGACCCCGAGAATAGATTGGCCCGCCGCCGTCATGTCCGACGACTATAGGGTCGTCCCCACGACCCTGGGTCTAGATTGGCCAGCCGCCGACATGTCCGACGACTAAACAGTCGTCCCCACGACCACGGGCCAAAGTTGGCCAGCCGCCGACTTGTCCGACGACTATAGGTTCGTCCCCACGACCCCGGGACTAAATTGGCCAGCCGCCGACATGTCCGGCGACTATAGGGTCGTCCCCACGACCCCGGGACTAGATTGGCCCGCCACCGTCATGTCCGACGATAATAGGGTCGTCCCCACGACCCCGGGTCTAGGTTGGCCAGCCGCCGACATGTCCGACGACTAAACAGTCGTCCCCACGACCACGGGCCAAAGTTGGCCAGCCGCCGTCATGCCCGACGACTATCGGATCGACCCAACGACCACGGACCAAAGTTGGCCAATCGCCGACATGTCCGACGACTATAGGGTCGTCCCTATGACCCCGGGGCTAGTTTGGCCCGCCACCGTCATGTCCGACGACAATAGGGTCGTCCCCACGACCCCGGGTCCAGGTCGGCCAGCCGCCGACATGTCCGACGAATATAAAGTCGTCCCCACGACACCGGGCCAAAGTTGGCCAGCCGGCGTCATGTCCGACGACTATCGGATCGACCCCACGACCACGGACCAAAGTTGGCTAATCGCCGACATGTCCGACGACTATAGGGTCGTCCCTATGACCCCGGGACTAGATTGGCCCGCCACCGTCATGTCCGGCGACAATAGGGTCGTCCCGACGACCCCGGGTCTAGGTTGGCCAGCCGCCGTCATGTCCGACGACTAAACAGTCGTCCCCACGACCACGGGCCAAAGTTGGCCAGCCGCCCATATGTCCGACGACTATTGGGTCGTCCCCACGACCCCGGGATTAAATTGGCCAGCCGCCGACATGTCCGACGACTATAGGGTCGTCCCGCCGACCGCGGGCCAAAGTTGGCCAATCGCCGACATGTCCGACGATTATTGAGTCGTCCCCACGACCACGGGCCAAAGTTGGCCAGCCGCCGACATGTCCGACGACTATAGGGTCGTCCCCACGACCCCGGGCCAATGTTGGCCAATCGCCGACATGTCCGACGACTATAGGGTCATCCCTACGACCCCGGGACTAGATTGGCCCGCCACCATCATGTCCGACGACAATAGGGTCGTCCCTACGACCCCGGGACTAGATTGGCCCGCCACCGTCATGTCCGACGACTATAGGTTCGTCCCCACGACCCCGGGACTAAATTGGCCAGCCGCCGATATGTCCGACGACTATAGGGTCGTCCCCACGACCCCGGGACTAGATTGGCCCGCCACCGTCATGTCCGACGACAATAGGGTCGTCCCCGCAACCCCGGGCCAAAGTTGGCCAGCCGCCGACTTGTCCGACGACTATAGGTTCGTCCCCACGACCCCGGGACTAAATTGGCCAGCCGCCGACATGTCCGACGACTATAGGGTCGTCCCCACGACCCCGGGGCCAGGTTGGCCCGCCGCCGTCTTGTCCGACGACTATAGGGTCGTTCTCACGACCCCGGGACTAGATTGGCCGGCCACCGTCATGTCCGACGACTATAGGGTCGCCCCCACGACCTCGGGACTAGGTTGGCCAGCCGCCGACATGTCCGACGACTATAGGGTCGTCCCCACGACCACGGGCCAAAGTTGGCCAGCCGCCGACATGTCCGACGACTATTGGGTCGTCCCCACGACCCCGGGCCAAAGTTGGCCAGCCGCCGACTTGTCCGACGACTATGGGGTCGTCCCCACGACCCCAGGACTAGATTGGCCCGCCACCGTCATGTCCGACGACAATAGGGTGGTCCCCACGACCACAGGCCAACGTTGGCCAGCTGCCGACATGTCCGACGACTATAGGGTCGTCCTCACGACCCCGAGAATAGATTGGCCCGCCGCCGTCATGTCCGACGACTATAGGGTCGTCCCCACGACCCTGGGTCTAGATTGGCCAGCCGCCGACATGTCCGACGACTAAACAGTCGTCCCCACGACCACGGGCCAAAGTTGGCCAGCCGCCGACTTGTCCGACGACTATAGGTTCGTCCCCACGACCCCGGGACTAAATTGGCCAGCCGCCGACATGTCCGGCGTCTATAGGGTCGTCCCCACGACCCCGGGACTAGATTGGCCCGCCACCGTCATGTCCGACGACAATAGGGTCGTCCCCGCAACCCCGGGCCAAAGTTGGCCAGCCGCCGACTTGTCCGACGACTATAGGTTCGTCCCCACGACCCCGGACAAAAGTTGGCCAGACGCCGACATGTCCGACGACTATAGGGTCGTCCCCACGACCCCGGGACTAGGTTGGCCCGCCACCGTCATGTCCGACGATTATCGGTTCGTCCGCACGACCCAGGGGCTAGGTTGGCCAGCCGCCGACTTGCCCGACGACTATAGGGTCGTAACCACGGCCCCGGGCCAAAGTTGGGCAGCCACCGTCATGTCCGACGACTATAGGGTCGTCCCCACGACCACGGGCCAAAGTTGGCCAGCCGCCGACATGTCCGACGACTATAGGGTCGTCCCCACGACCCCGGGACTAGATTGCCCCGCCACCGTCATGTCCGACGACTATCGGATCGTCCCCACGACCCCGGGCCAATATTGGCCAATCGCCGACATGTCCGACGACTATAGGGTCGTCCCCACAACCCCGGGACTAGATTGGCCCGCCACCGTCATGTCCAACGACTATCGGATCGTGCCAACGACCCCGGGCCAATATTGGCCAATCGCCGACATGTCCGACGACTATAGGGTCGTACCTACGACCCCGGGACTAGATTGCCCCGCCACCGTCATGTCCGACGACAATAGGGTCGTCCCCACGACCCTGGGTCTAGATTGGCCAGCCGCCGACATGTCCGACAACTAAACAGTCGTCCCCACGACCACGGGCCAAAGTTGGCCAGCCGCCGTCATGTCCGACGACTATCGGATCGACCCAACGACCACGGACAAAAGTTGGCCAATCGCCGACATGTCCGACGACTATAGGGTCGTCCCTATGACCCCAGGGCTAGTTTGGCCCGCCACCGTCATGTCCGACGACAATAGGGTCGTCCCCACGACCCCGGGTCCTGGTCGGCCAGCTGCCGACATGTCCGACGAATATAGAGTCGTCCCCACGACACCGGGCCAAAGTTGGCCAGCCGGCGACATGTCCGACGACTATAGGGTCGTCCCCACGACCCCGGGACTAGATTGGCCCTCCACCGTCATGTCCGACGACTATCAGATCGTCCCCACGACCACGGGCCAAAGTTGGCCAATCGCCGACATGTCCGACGACTATAGGGTCGTCCCTATGACCCCGGGACTAGATTGGCCCGCCACCGTCATGTCCGACGACAATAGGATCGTCCCCACGACCCTGGGTCTTGATTGGCCAGCCGCCGACATGTCCGACGACTAAACAGTCGTCCCCACGACCACGGGCCAAAGTTGGCCAGCCGCCGACATGTCCGACGGCTATTGGGTCGTCCCCACGACCCTGGGA
The DNA here is from genome assembly GCA_963932275.1 of Andrena praecox. NCBI lineage: Eukaryota > Metazoa > Arthropoda > Insecta > Hymenoptera > Andrenidae > Andrena > Andrena praecox. The sequence continues at coordinate 1,501,397 of CAWVQO010000569.1, forward strand.
CTAGATTGGCCCTCCACCGTCATGTCCGACGACTATAGGGTCGCCCCACGACCACGGGCCAAAGTTGGACAGCCGCCGACATGTCCGACGACTATAGGGTCGTCCCCACGACCCCGAGACTAGATTGGCCCGCCACCGTCATTTCCGACGACTATCGGATCGACCCCACGACCACGGACCAAAGTCGGCCAATCGCCGACAAGTCCGACGACTATAGGGTCGTCCCTATGACCCCGGGACTAGATTTGCCCGCCACCGTCATGTCCGACGAGAATAGGGTCGTCCCCACGACCCCGGGTCCAGGTTGGCCAGCCGCCGACATGTCCGACGAATATAGAGTCGTCCCCACGACACCGGTCCAAAGTTGGCCAGCCGCCGACATGTCCGACGACTATAGGGTCGTCCCCACGACCCCGAGAATAGATTGGCCCGCCGCCGTCATGTCCGACGACTATAGGGTCGTCCCCACGACCACGGGCCAAAGATGGCCAGCCGCCGTGTTGTCCGACGACTATAGTGTCGTCCCCACGACCCCCGGACTAGATTGGCCAGCCACCGTCATGTCCGACGACTATTGGGCCGTCCCCACGACCACGGGCCAAAGTTGGCCAGCCGCCGACATGTCCGACGATTATAGGGTCGTCCCCATGACCCCGGGCCAGTGTTGGCCAATCGCCGTCATGTCCGCCGACTATAGGGTCGTCCCCACGACACCGGGCCAAAGTTGGCCAGCCGGCGACATGTCCGATGACTATAGGGTCGTCCCCACGACCCTGGGTCTAGGTTGGCCAGCCGCCGACATGTCCGGCGACTAAACAGTCGTCCCCACGACCCCGGGCCAATGTTGGCCAATCGCCGACATGTCCGACGACCGTAGTGTCGTACATACGACCCCGGGACTAGATTGGCCCGCCACCGTCATGTCCGACGACTCAAGGGTCGTCCCCACGACCCTGGGTCTAGGTTGGCCAGCCGCCGACATGTCCGGCGACTAAACAGTCGTCCCCACGACCACGGACAAAAGTTGGCCAGCCGCCGACATGTCCGACGACTATAGGGTCGTCCCCACGACCCCGGGACTAGATTGGCCCGCCACCGTCATGTCCGACGATTATCGGTTCGTCCGCACGACCACGGGCCAAAGTTGGCCAGCCGGCGACATGTCCGACGACTATTGGGTCGTCCCCACGACCACGGGCAAAAGTTGGCCAGCCGCCGACATGTCCGACGACTATAGGGTCGTCCCACGACCCCGGTACTAGATTGGCCCGCCACCGTCTTGTCCGACGACAATAGGGTCGTCCCCACGACCCCGGGTCTAGGTTGGCCAGCCGCCGACATGTCCGACGACTAAACAGTCGTCCCCACGACCACGGGCCAAAGTTGGCCAGCCACCGTCATGTCCGACGACTATCGGATCGTCCCCACGACCCCAGGCGAATATTGGCCCACCACCGTCATGTCGGACGTCTATAGGGTCGCCCCCACGACCACGGGCCTACGTCGACCTTCCGCCATCACGTCCGACGACTATAGGGTCGTCCCCACGACCACGGGCCAAAGTTGTCCAGCCGCCGACATGTACGACGACTATAGGGTCGTCCCCACGACCCCGGGACTAGATTGGCCCGCCACCGTCATGTCCAACGACTATCGGATCGTCCCAACGACCCCGGGCCAATATTGGCCAATCGCCGACATGTCCGACGACTATAGGTTCGTCCCCACGACCCCGGGACTAAATTGGCCAGCCGCCGACATGTCCGACGACTATAGGGTCGTCCCCACGACCCCGGGGCTAGGTTGGCCCGCCGCCGTCTTGTCCGACGACTATAGGGTCGTTCTCACGACCCCGGGACTAGATTGGCCGGCCACCGTCATGTCCGACGACTATAGGGTCGCCCCCACGACCTCGGGACTAGGTTGGCCAGCCGCCGACATGTCCGATGACTATAGGGTCGTCCCCACAACCCCGGGCCAAAGTTGGCCCGCCGCCGTCTTGTCCGACGACTATAGGGTCGTTCTCACGACCCCGGGACTAGATTGGCCGGCCACCGTCATGTCCGACGACTATAGGGTCGCCCCCACGACCTCGGGACTAGGTTGGCCAGCCGCCGACATGTCCGACGACTATAGGGTCGTCCCCACGACCACGGGCCAAAGTTGGCCAGCCGCCGACATGTCCGACGACTATTGGGTCGTCCCCACGACCCCGGGCCAAAGTTGGCCAGCCGCCGACTTGTCCGACGACTATGGGGTCGTCCCCACGACCCCAGGACTAGATTGGCCCGCCACCGTCATGTCCGACGACAATAGGGTGGTCCCCACGACCACAGGCCAAAGTTGGCCCGCCGACATGTCCGACGACTATAGGGTCGTCCTCACGACCCCGAGAATAGATTGGCCCGCCGCCGTCATGTCCGACGACTATAGGGTCGTCCCCACGACCCTGGGTCTAGATTGGCCAGCCGCCGACATGTCCGACGACTAAACAGTCGTCCCCACGACCACGGGCCAAAGTTGGCCAGCCGCCGACTTGTCCGACGACTATAGGTTCGTCCCCACGACCCCGGGACTAAATTGGCCAGCCGCCGACATGTCCGGCGACTATAGGGTCGTCCCCACGACCCCGGGACTAGATTGGCCCGCCACCGTCATGTCCGACGATAATAGGGTCGTCCCCACGACCCCGGGTCTAGGTTGGCCAGCCGCCGACATGTCCGACGACTAAACAGTCGTTCCCACGACCACGGGCCAAAGTTGGCCAGCCGCCGTCATGTCCGACGACTATCGGATCGACCCAACGACCACGGACCAAAGTTGGCCGGCCGCCGAATTGTCCGACGACTATAGGGTCGTCCCCACGACCTCGGGAATAGGTTGGCCAGCCGCCGACATGTCCGACGACTATAGGGTCGTCCCCACGACCCCGGGAATAGGTTGGCCAGCCGCCGACATGTCCGACGACTATAGGGTCGTCCCCACGACCTCGGGAATAGGTTGGCCAGCCGCCGACATGTCCGACGACTATAGGGTCGTCCCCACGACCCCGGGACTAGATTGGCCCACCACCGTCGTGTCGGACGTCTATAGGGTCGTCCCCACGACCACGGGACTAGGTTGGCCAGCCGCCGACTTGTCCGACCACTATAGGGTCGTCCCCACAACGCCGGGACTAGGTTGGCTCGCCGCCGACATGTCCGACGACTATAGGTTCGTCCCCACGACCCCGGAGTAGGTTGGCCCGCCACCGTCTTGTCCGACGACTATAGGATCGTCTTCACGACCACGGGCCAAAGTTGGCCAGCCGCCGACATTTCCGACAACTATAGGGTCGTCCCCACGACCCCGGACTAGGTTGGCCAGCCGCCGACATGTCCGACGACTATAGGGTCGTCCCCACGACCCCGGGCCAAAGTTGGCCGGCCGCCGAATTGTCCGGCGACTATACGGTCCTCCCCACGACCCCGGTACTAGATTGGCCAGCCGCCGACATGTCCGACGACAATAGGGTCGTCCCCACGACCCCGGGACTGGATTGGCCAGCCGCCTACATGTCCAACGACTATAGGTTCGTCCCCACGACCCCCGGACTAGGTTGGCTAGCCGCCGACTTCTCCGACCACTATAGGGTCGTCCCCACGACCTCGGGACTAGGTTTGCCAGCCGCCGACATGTCCGACGACTATAGGGTCGTCCCCACGACCCCGGACTAGGTTGGCCAGCCGCCATCATGTCCGACGACTATAGGATCGTCCCCACGACCCCGGGCCAAAGTTGGCCGGCCGCCGAATTGTCCGACGACTATAGGTTCGTCCCCACGACCCCGGGACTAAATTGGCCAGCCGCCGACATGTCCGACGACTATTGGGTCGTCCCCACGACCCCGGGACTAGATTGGCCCGCCACCGTCATTTCCGACGACAATAGGGTCGTCCCCACGACCCCGGGCCTAGGTTGGCCAGCCGCCGACATGTCCGACGACTAAACAGTCGTCCCCACGACCACGGGCCAAAGTTGGCCAGCCGCCGACATGTCCGACGACTATTGGGTCGTCCCCACGACCCCGGGACTAGATTGGCCCACCACCGTCGTGTCGGACGTCTATAGGGTCGTCCCCACGACCACGGGACTAGGTTGGCCAGCCGCCGACTTGTCCGACCACTATAGGGTCGTCCCCACAACGCCGGGACTAGGTTGGCTCGCCGCCGACATGTCCGACGACTATAGGTTCGTCCCCACGACCCCCGGAGTAGGTTGGCCCGCCACCGTCTTGTCCGACGACTATAGGGTCGTCTTCACGACCACGGGCCAAAGTTGGCCAGCCGCCGACATTTCCGACGACTATAGGGTCGTCCCCACGAGCACGGACCAAATTTGGCCAGCCGCCGTCTTGTCCGACGACTATAGGGTCGTTCCCACGACCACGGGCCAAGTTGGCCAGCCGCCGACTTGTCCGACGACTATAGGATCGTCCCCACGACCCCGGGACTAGATTGGCCCGCCACCGTCATGTCCGACGACTATAGGTTCGTCCCCACGACCCCCGGAGTAGGTTGGCTCGCCGCCGACTTGTCCGACGACTATAGGGTCGTCCCCACGACCCCGGGACTAGATTGGCCCACCACCGTCATGTCGGACGTCTATAGGGTCGCCCCCACGACCCCGGGACTAAATTGGCCAGCCGCCGACATTTCCGACGACTATAGGGTCGTGCCCACGACCACGGGCCAAATTTGGCCAGCCGCCGTCTTGTCCGACGACTATAGGGTCGTTCCCACGACCACGGGCCAATATTGGACAATCGCCGACATGTCCGACGACTATAGGGTCGTACCTACGTCCCCGGGACTAGATTGGCCCGCCACCGTCATGTCGGACGACAATAGGGTCGTCCCCGCAACCCCGGGCCAAAGTTGGCCAGCCGCCGACTTGTCCGACGACTATAGGTTCGTCCCCACGACCCCGGGAATAAATTGGCCAGCCGCCGACATGTCCGACGACTATAGGGTCGTCCCCACGACCCCGGGTCTAGGTTGGCTAGCCGCCGGCATGTCCGACGACTAAACAGTCGTTCCCACGACCACGGGCCAAAGTTGGCCAGCCGCCGTCATGTCCGACGACTATCGGATCGACCCAACGACCACGGACCAAAGTTGGCCGGCCGCCGAATTGTCCGACGACTATAGGGTCGCCCCCACGACCTCGGGACTAGGTTGGCCAGCCGCCGACATGTCCGATGACTATAGGGTCGTCCCCACGACCATGGGCCAAAGTTGGCCAGCCGCCGACATGTCCGACGACTATTGGGTCGTCCCCACGACCCCGGGCCAAAGTTGGCCAGCCGCCGACTTGTCCGACGACTATGGGGTCGTCCCCACGACCCCAGGACTAGATTGGCCCGCCACCGTCATGTCCGACGACAATAGGGTGGTCCCCACGACCACAGGCCAACGTTGGCCAGCTGCCGACATGTCCGACGACTATAGGGTCGTCCTCACGACCCCGAGAATAGATTGGCCCGCCGCCGTCATGTCCGACGACTATAGGGTCGTCCCCACGACCCTGGGTCTAGATTGGCCAGCCGCCGACATGTCCGACGACTAAACAGTCGTCCCCACGACCACGGGCCAAAGTTGGCCAGCCGCCGACTTGTCCGACGACTATAGGTTCGTCCCCACGACCCCGGGACTAAATTGGCCAGCCGCCGACATGTCCGGCGACTATAGGGTCGTCCCCACGACCCCGGGACTAGATTGGCCCGCCACCGTCATGTCCGACGACAATAGGGTGGTCCCCACGACCACAGGCCAAAGTTGGCCCGCCGACATGTCCGAAGACTATTGGGTCGTCCCCACGACCCCGGGACTAGATTGGCCAGCCGCCGACATGTCCGAAGACTATTGGGTCGTCCCCACGACCCCGGGATTAGATTGGCCAGCCGCCGACATGTCCGACGACTATAGAGTCGTCCCCACGACGCCGGGCCAAAGTTGGCCAGCCGCTGACATGTCCAACGACTATTGGGTCGTCCCCACGACCACGGGCCAATGTTGACCAGCCGCCGACATGTCCGACGACTATAGTGTGGTCCCCACGACCCCGGTACTAGATAGGCCCGCCGCCAACATGTCCGACGACTATAGGCTCGTGCCCACGACCTTCGGACTAGGTTGGCTCGCCGCCGACTTGTCCGACGACTATAGGGTCGTCCCCACGACGCCGGGCAAAAGTTGGCCAGCCGCCGACATGTTCGACGAGTATAGGGACGTCCCAACGACGCCGGGACTAGATTGGCTAGTCACCGTCACGTCCGACGACTATCGGATCGTCCCCACGACCACGGGCCAAAGTTGGCCAGCCGCTAACATGTCCGACGATTATAGGGTCGTCCCCACGATCCCGGGACTAGATTGGCCCGACACCGTCATGTCCGACGACTATAGGGTCGTCCCCACGACCACGGGCCAAATTTGGCCAGCCGCCGACTTGTCCGAAGACTATAGGGTCGTCCCCACGTCCCCGGGTCAAAGTTGGCCAGCCGCCGACATGCCCGACGACTATAGGGTCGTCCCCATGACCACGGGGCCAAAGTTGGCGAGCCGCCGACATGTCCGACGACTATAGGGTCGTCCCCACAACCCGGGAGTAGACTGACCCGCCACCGTCATGTCCGACGACTATAGGGTCGTCCCCACGACCCCGGGACTAGATTGGCCCGCCACCGTCAAGTCCGACGACTATAGGGTCGTCCCCCAAGACCCCGGGACTAGATTGGCCCGCCACCGTCAAGTCCGACGACTATAGGGTCGTCCCCACGACCCCGGGACTAGATTGGCCCGCCACCGTCAAGTCCGACGACTATAGGGTCGTCCCCACGACCCCGGGCCAAAGCTGGACAGCCGCCGACTTGTCCGACGACTATAGGGTCGTCCCCACGACCCCGGGCCAAAGCTGGACAGCCGCCGACTTGTCCGACGACTATAGGGTCGTCCCCACGACCCCGGGCCAAAGCTGGACAGCCGCCGACTTGTCCGACGACTATAGGGTCGTGCCCACGACCCGGGAATAGACTGGCCCGCCACCGTCATGTCCAACGACTATGGGGTCGTCCCCACGACCCCGGGACTAGATTGGCCCGCCACCGTCATGTCCGACGACTATAGGGTCGTCCCCACGACCCCCGGACCAGGTTGGCCGGCCGCCGACTTGTCCGACGACTATAGGGTCGTCCCCACGACCCCCGGACTAGATGGGCTCGCCCCCGACTTGTCCGACGACTATAGGGTCGTTCCCACGACCCCGGGCCAAAGTTGGCAAGCTGCCGACTTATCCGACGACTATAGGGTCGTCCCCACGACCCCGGGACTAGGTAGGCCCGCCCCCGACTTCTCCGACGACTATAGGGTCGTCCCCACGACCCCGGGACTAGATTGGCCCGCCACCGTTATGTCCGACGACTATAGGGTCGTCCCCACGACCACGGGCCAAAGTTGGCCAGCCGGCGACATGTCCGACGACTATAGGGTCGTCCCCACGACCCGGGACTAGACTGGCCCGCCACCGACAAGTCCGACGACTATAGGGTCGTCCCCACGACCTGGGGACTAGGTTGGCCAGCCGCCGACATGTCCGACGACTATAGGGTCGTCGCCACGACCCCGGGCCAATGTTGGCCAATCGCCGACATGTCCGACGACTATAGGGCCGTCCCTACGACCCCGGACTAGGTTGGCCAGCCGCCGACATGTCCGACGACTATAGGGTCGTCCCCACGACCCCGGGCCAAAGTTGGCAAGCCGCCGACATGTCCGACGGCTATAGGGTCGTCCCCACGACCACGGGCTAAAGTTGGCCAATCCCCGACATGTCCGACGACTATAGGGTCGTACCTACGACCCCGGGACTCGATTGCCCCGGCACCGTCATGTCCAACGACTATCGGATCGTCCCCACGACCGCGGGCCAAAGTTGGCCAGCCGCCGACATGTCCGACGACTATTGGGTCGTCCCCACGACCACGGGCTAAAGTTGGCCAGCCGCCGACATGTCCGACGACTATAGGGTCGTCCCCACGACCCCGGGCCAATAATGGCCAATCGCCGACATGTCCGACGACTATAGGGTCGTACCTACGACCCCGGGACTTGATTGGCCCGGCACCGTCATGTCCAACGACTATCGGATCGTTCCTACGACCACGGGCCAAAGTTGGCCAGCCGCCGACAGTTCCGACGACTATTTGGTCGTCCCCACGACCCTGGGACTAGATTGGCTAGCCACCGTCACGTCCGACGACTATGGGATCGTCCCCACGACCACGAGCCAAAGTTGGCCAGCCGCCGACATGTCCAACGACTATTGGGTCGCCCCACGACCACGGGCCAAAGTTGGCCAGCCGCCGACATGTCCGATGACTATATGGTCGTCCCCACGACCCCGGGTCTAGGTTGGCCAGCCGCCGACATGTTCGACGACTATAGAGGCGTCCCCACGACACCGGTCAGTCGCTGACATGCCCAACGACTATAGGGTCGTCCCCACGACCACGGGCCAAAGTTGGCCAGCCGCCGACATGTCCGACGACAATAGGGTCGTCCCCACGACCCCGGGTCTAGGTTGGCCAGCCGCCGTCATGTCCGACGACTATAGAGTCGTCCCCACGACACCGGGCCAAAGTTGGCCAGCCGCTGACATGTCCAACGACTATAGGGTCGTCCCCACGACCACGGGCCAAAGTTGGCCAGCCGCCGACATGTCCGACGACTATTGGATCGTCCCCACGACCACGGGCCAAAGTTGGCCAGCCGCCGACATGTGCGACGACTATAGGGTCGTCCCCACGACCCCGGGACAAGGTTGGCCAGCCGCCGACATGTCCGACGACTATAGGGTCGTCCCGACGACCCCGGGCCAATGTTGGCCAATCGCCAACATGTCCGACGACTATAGGGTCGTCCCCACGACCCCGGGTCTAGGTTGGCCCGCCACCGTCATGACCGACGATTATAGGGTCGTCCCCACGACCGCGAGACTAGATTGGCCCGCCACCGTCATGTCCGACGACAATAGGGTCGTCCCCACGACCCCGGGTCCAGGTTGCCCAGCCGCCGACATTTCCGACGACTATAGAGTCGTCCCCACGACACCGGGCCAAAGTTGGCCAGCCGCCGATAAGTCCGACGATTATAGGGTCGTCCCCACGACCCCGGGAATAGATTGGCCCGCCCCCGACAAGTCCGACGACTATAGGGTCGTCCCCACGACCTCGGGACTAGGTTGGCCAGCCGCCGACATGTCCGACGACTATAGGGTCGTCGCCACGACCCCGGACTAGATTGGCCCGCCACCGTCATGACCGACGATTATAGGGTCGTCCCCACGACCATGGGCCAAAGTTGGCCAGCCGCCGACATGTCCGACGACTATTGGGTCGTCCCCACGACCCCGGGCCAAAGTTGGCCAGCCGCCGACTTGTCCGACGACTATGGGGTCGTCCCCACGACCCCAGGACTAGATTGGCCCGCCACCGTCATGTCCGACGACAATAGGGTGGTCCCCACGACCACAGGCCAACGTTGGCCAGCTGCCGACATGTCCGACGACTATAGGGTCGTCCTCACGACCCCGAGAATAGATTGGCCCGCCGCCGTCATGTCCGACGACTATAGGGTCGTCCCCACGACCCTGGGTCTAGATTGGCCAGCCGCCGACATGTCCGACGACTAAACAGTCGTCCCCACGACCACGGGCCAAAGTTGGCCAGCCGCCGACTTGTCCGACGACTATAGGTTCGTCCCCACGACCCCGGGACTAAATTGGCCAGCCGCCGACATGTCCGGCGACTATAGGGTCGTCCCCACGACCCCGGGACTAGATTGGCCCGCCACCGTCATGTCCGACGACAATAGGGTGGTCCCCACGACCACAGGCCAAAGTTGGCCCGCCGACATGTCCGAAGACTATTGGGTCGTCCCCACGACCCCGGGACTAGATTGGCCAGCCGCCGACATGTCCGAAGACTATTGGGTCGTCCCCACGACCCCGGGATTAGATTGGCCAGCCGCCGACATGTCCGACGACTATAGAGTCGTCCCCACGACGCCGGGCCAAAGTTGGCCAGCCGCTGACATGTCCAACGACTATTGGGTCGTCCCCACGACCACGGGCCAATGTTGACCAGCCGCCGACATGTCCGACGACTATAGTGTGGTCCCCACGACCCCGGTACTAGATAGGCCCGCCGCCAACATGTCCGACGACTATAGGCTCGTGCCCACGACCTTCGGACTAGGTTGGCTCGCCGCCGACTTGTCCGACGACTATAGGGTCGTCCCCACGACGCCGGGCAAAAGTTGGCCAGCCGCCGACATGTTCGACGAGTATAGGGACGTCCCAACGACGCCGGGACTAGATTGGCTAGTCACCGTCACGTCCGACGACTATCGGATCGTCCCCACGACCACGGGCCAAAGTTGGCCAGCCGCTAACATGTCCGACGATTATAGGGTCGTCCCCACGATCCCGGGACTAGATTGGCCCGACACCGTCATGTCCGACGACTATAGGGTCGTCCCCACGACCACGGGCCAAATTTGGCCAGCCGCCGACTTGTCCGAAGACTATAGGGTCGTCCCCACGTCCCCGGGTCAAAGTTGGCCAGCCGCCGACATGCCCGACGACTATAGGGTCGTCCCCATGACCACGGGGCCAAAGTTGGCGAGCCGCCGACATGTCCGACGACTATAGGGTCGTCCCCACAACCCGGGAGTAGACTGACCCGCCACCGTCATGTCCGACGACTATAGGGTCGTCCCCACGACCCCGGGACTAGATTGGCCCGCCACCGTCAAGTCCGACGACTATAGGGTCGTCCCCCAAGACCCCGGGACTAGATTGGCCCGCCACCGTCAAGTCCGACGACTATAGGGTCGTCCCCACGACCCCGGGACTAGATTGGCCCGCCACCGTCAAGTCCGACGACTATAGGGTCGTCCCCACGACCCCGGGCCAAAGCTGGACAGCCGCCGACTTGTCCGACGACTATAGGGTCGTCCCCACGACCCCGGGCCAAAGCTGGACAGCCGCCGACTTGTCCGACGACTATAGGGTCGTCCCCACGACCCCGGGCCAAAGCTGGACAGCCGCCGACTTGTCCGACGACTATAGGGTCGTGCCCACGACCCGGGAATAGACTGGCCCGCCACCGTCATGTCCAACGACTATGGGGTCGTCCCCACGACCCCGGGACTAGATTGGCCCGCCACCGTCATGTCCGACGACTATAGGGTCGTCCCCACGACCCCCGGACCAGGTTGGCCGGCCGCCGACTTGTCCGACGACTATAGGGTCGTCCCCACGACCCCCGGACTAGATGGGCTCGCCCCCGACTTGTCCGACGACTATAGGGTCGTTCCCACGACCCCGGGCCAAAGTTGGCAAGCTGCCGACTTATCCGACGACTATAGGGTCGTCCCCACGACCCCGGGACTAGGTAGGCCCGCCCCCGACTTCTCCGACGACTATAGGGTCGTCCCCACGACCCCGGGACTAGATTGGCCCGCCACCGTTATGTCCGACGACTATAGGGTCGTCCCCACGACCACGGGCCAAAGTTGGCCAGCCGGCGACATGTCCGACGACTATAGGGTCGTCCCCACGACCCGGGACTAGACTGGCCCGCCACCGACAAGTCCGACGACTATAGGGTCGTCCCCACGACCTGGGGACTAGGTTGGCCAGCCGCCGACATGTCCGACGACTATAGGGTCGTCGCCACGACCCCGGGCCAATGTTGGCCAATCGCCGACATGTCCGACGACTATAGGGCCGTCCCTACGACCCCGGACTAGGTTGGCCAGCCGCCGACATGTCCGACGACTATAGGGTCGTCCCCACGACCCCGGGCCAAAGTTGGCAAGCCGCCGACATGTCCGACGGCTATAGGGTCGTCCCCACGACCACGGGCTAAAGTTGGCCAATCCCCGACATGTCCGACGACTATAGGGTCGTACCTACGACCCCGGGACTCGATTGCCCCGGCACCGTCATGTCCAACGACTATCGGATCGTCCCCACGACCGCGGGCCAAAGTTGGCCAGCCGCCGACATGTCCGACGACTATTGGGTCGTCCCCACGACCACGGGCTAAAGTTGGCCAGCCGCCGACATGTCCGACGACTATAGGGTCGTCCCCACGACCCCGGGCCAATAATGGCCAATCGCCGACATGTCCGACGACTATAGGGTCGTACCTACGACCCCGGGACTTGATTGGCCCGGCACCGTCATGTCCAACGACTATCGGATCGTTCCTACGACCACGGGCCAAAGTTGGCCAGCCGCCGACAGTTCCGACGACTATTTGGTCGTCCCCACGACCCTGGGACTAGATTGGCTAGCCACCGTCACGTCCGACGACTATGGGATCGTCCCCACGACCACGAGCCAAAGTTGGCCAGCCGCCGACATGTCCAACGACTATTGGGTCGCCCCACGACCACGGGCCAAAGTTGGCCAGCCGCCGACATGTCCGATGACTATATGGTCGTCCCCACGACCCCGGGTCTAGGTTGGCCAGCCGCCGACATGTTCGACGACTATAGAGGCGTCCCCACGACACCGGTCAGTCGCTGACATGCCCAACGACTATAGGGTCGTCCCCACGACCACGGGCCAAAGTTGGCCAGCCGCCGACATGTCCGACGACAATAGGGTCGTCCCCACGACCCCGGGTCTAGGTTGGCCAGCCGCCGTCATGTCCGACGACTATAGAGTCGTCCCCACGACACCGGGCCAAAGTTGGCCAGCCGCTGACATGTCCAACGACTATAGGGTCGTCCCCACGACCACGGGCCAAAGTTGGCCAGCCGCCGACATGTCCGACGACTATTGGATCGTCCCCACGACCACGGGCCAAAGTTGGCCAGCCGCCGACATGTGCGACGACTATAGGGTCGTCCCCACGACCCCGGGACAAGGTTGGCCAGCCGCCGACATGTCCGACGACTATAGGGTCGTCCCGACGACCCCGGGCCAATGTTGGCCAATCGCCAACATGTCCGACGACTATAGGGTCGTCCCCACGACCCCGGGTCTAGGTTGGCCCGCCACCGTCATGACCGACGATTATAGGGTCGTCCCCACGACCGCGAGACTAGATTGGCCCGCCACCGTCATGTCCGACGACAATAGGGTCGTCCCCACGACCCCGGGTCCAGGTTGCCCAGCCGCCGACATTTCCGACGACTATAGAGTCGTCCCCACGACACCGGGCCAAAGTTGGCCAGCCGCCGATAAGTCCGACGATTATAGGGTCGTCCCCACGACCCCGGGAATAGATTGGCCCGCCCCCGACAAGTCCGACGACTATAGGGTCGTCCCCACGACCTCGGGACTAGGTTGGCCAGCCGCCGACATGTCCGACGACTATAGGGTCGTCGCCACGACCCCGGACTAGATTGGCCCGCCACCGTCATGACCGACGATTATAGGGTCGTCCCCATGACCAGGGGCCAAAGTTGGCCTGCCGCCGAAATGTCCGACAACTATAGGGTCGTCCCCACGACCCCGGGCCAAAGTTGGCAAGCCGCCGACATGTCCGATGACTATAGGGTCGTCCCCACGACGCCGGGACTAGGTTGGCCCACCGCCGACTTGTCCGACGACAATAGGGTCGTCCCCACGACCCCGGGTCTAGGTTGGCCAGCTGCCGACATGTCCGACGATTATAGGGTCGTCCCCATGACCAGGGGCCAAAGTTGGCCTGCCGCCGAAATGTCCGACAACTATACAGTCGTCCCCACGACACCAGGCCAAAGTTGGCCAGCCGCTAACATGTCCGACGATTATAGGGTCGTCCCCACGATCCCGGGACTAGATTGGCCCGACACCGTCATGTCCGACGACTATAGGGTCGTCCCCACGACCACGGGCCAAATTTGGCCAGCCGCCGACTTGTCCGAAGACTATAGGGTCGTCCCCACGTCCCCGGGTCAAAGTTGGCCAGCCGCCGACATGCCCGACGACTATAGGGTCGTCCCCATGACCACGGGGCCAAAGTTGGCGAGCCGCCGACATGTCCGACGACTATAGGGTCGTCCCCACAACCCGGGAGTAGACTGACCCGCCACCGTCATGTCCGACGACTATAGGGTCGTCCCCACGACCCCGGGACTAGATTGGCCCGCCACCGTCAAGTCCGACGACTATAGGGTCGTCCCCCAAGACCCCGGGACTAGATTGGCCCGCCACCGTCAAGTCCGACGACTATAGGGTCGTCCCCACGACCCCGGGACTAGATTGGCCCGCCACCGTCAAGTCCGACGACTATAGGGTCGTCCCCACGACCCCGGGCCAAAGCTGGACAGCCGCCGACTTGTCCGACGACTATAGGGTCGTCCCCACGACCCCGGGCCAAAGCTGGACAGCCGCCGACTTGTCCGACGACTATATGGTCGTCCCCACGACCCCGGGTCCAGGTTGGCCAGCCGCCGACATTTCCGACGACTATAGGGTCGTCCCATGGACCCCGGGACTAGATTGGCCCGCCACCGTCATGTCCGACGACTATAAGGTCGTCCCCACGACCCCGGGTCTAGGTTGGCCAGCCGCCGACATATCCGACGACTATAGAGTCGTCCCCACGACACCGGGCCAAAGTTGGACAGCCGCCGACATGTCCGACTACTATAGGGTCGTCCCCAGGACCTCGGGTCTAGATTGGCCCGCTACCGTCATGTCCGAAGACTATAGGGTCGTCGCCACGACCCCGGACTAGATTGGCCCGCCACCGTCATGACCGACGATTATAGGGTCGTCCCCACGACCGCGAGACTAGATTGGCCCGCCACCGTCATGTCCGACGACAATAGGGTCGTCCCCACGACCCCGGGTCCAGGTTGGCCAGCCGCCGACATTTCCGACGACTATAGAGTCGTCCCCACGACCTCGGGACTAGGTTGGCCAGCCGCCGACATGTCCGACGACTATAGGGTCGTCCCTACGACCCCGGGACTAGATTGGCCCGCCACCGTCAAGTCCAACGATTATAGGGTCGTCCCCACGACCCCGGGACTAGATTGGCCCATCGCCGACATGTCCGACGACTATTGGATCGTCCCCACGACCACGGGCCAAAGTTGGCCAGCCGCCGACATGTCCGGCGAATATAGGGTCGTCCCCACGACCCCGGAACTAGGTTGGCCAGCCGCCGACATGTCCGACGACTATAGGGTCGTCCCGACGACCCCGGGCCAATGTTGGCCAATCGCCACCATGTCCGACGACTATAGGGTCGTCCCCACGACCCCGGGTCTAGGTTGGCCAGCCGCCGACATGTCCGACGACTATAGAGTCGTCCCCACGACCCCGGGTCTAGGTTGGCCAGCCGCCGACATGTCCGACGACTATAGGGTCGTCGCCACGACCCCGGGCCAATGTTGGCCAATCGCCGACATGTCCGACGACTATAGGGTCGTCCCTACGACCCCGGGACTAGGTTGGCCAGCCGCCGACATGTCCGACGACTATAGGGTCGTCCCTACGACCCCGGGACTAGATTGGCCCGCCACCGTCAAGTCCAACGATTATAGGGTCGTCCCCACGACCCCGGGACTAGATTGGCCCATCGCCGACATGTCCGACGACTATTGGATCGTCCCCACGACCACGGGCCAAAGTTGGCCAGCCGCCGACATGTCCGGCGAATATAGGGTCGTCCCCACGACCCCGGAACTAGGTTGGCCAGCCGCCGACATGTCCGACGACTATAGGGTCGTCCCGACGACCCCGGGCCAATGTTGGCCAATCGCCACCATGTCCGACGACTATAGGGTCGTCCCCACGACCCCGGGTCTAGGTTGGCCAGCCGCCGACATGTCCGACGATTATAGGGTCGTCCCCACGACCCCGGGTATAGGTTGGCCAGCCGCCGACATGTCCGACGACAATCGGATCGTCCCCACGACCACGCGCCAAAGATGGCCAGCCGCCGACATGTCCGACGACTATTGGATCGTCCCCACGACCACGGGCCAAAGTTGGCCAGCCGCCTACATGTCCGACGACAATCGGATCGTCCCCACGACCACGCGCCAAAGTTGGCCGGCCGCCGACATATCCGACGACTATAGGGTCGTCCCCACGACCCCGGGCCAATGTTGGCCAATCGCCGACATGTCCAACGACTATAGGGTCGTCCCTACGACCCAGGGACTAGATTAGCCCGCCACCGTCATGTCCAACAACTATAGGGTCGTCCCCACGACCACGGGCCAAAGTTGGCATGCCGCCGAAATGTCCGACGACTATAGGGTCGTCCCCACGACCTCGGGACTAGGTTGGCCAGCCGCCGACATGTCCGACGACTATAGGGTCGTCGCCACGACCCCGGGCCAATGTTGGCCAATCGCCGACATGTCCGACGACTATAGGGTCGTCCCTACGACCCCGGGACTAGATTGGCCCGCCGCCGACTTGCCCGACGACAATAGGGTCGTCCCCACGACCCCGGGTCTAGGTTGGCCAGCTGCCGACATGTCCGACGATTATAGGGTCGTCCCCATGACCAGGGGCCAAAGTTGGCCTGCCGCCGAAATGTCCGACAACTATACAGTCGTCCCCACGACACCAGGCCAAAGTTGGCCAGCCGCCAACATGTCCGACGACTATAGGGTCGTCCCTACGACCCCGGGACTAGATTGGCCCGCCGCCGACTTGTCCGACGACTATAGGGTCGTCCCCACGACCCCCGGACTAGGTTGGCTCGCCGCCGACTTGTCCGACGACTATAGGGTCGTCCCCATGACCACGGGCCAAAGTTGGCCAGCCGCCGACATGTCCGACGACTATAGGGTCGTCCCATGGACCCCGGGACTAGATTGGCCCGCCACCGTCATGTCCAACGACTATAGGGTCGTCCCCACAACCACGGGCCAAAGTTGGCCAGCCGCCGTCATGTCCGACGACTATAGGTTCGTCCCAACGACCCCGGGCCAATGTTGGCCAATCGCCGACATGTCCAACGACTATAGGGTCGTCCCTACGACCCCGGGACTAGATTAGCCCGCCACCGTCATGTCCAACAACTATAGGGTCGTCCCAACGACCACGGGCCAAAGTTGGCATGCCGCCGAAATGTCCGACGACTATAGGGTCGTCCCCACGACACCGGGCCAAAGTTGGCCAGCCGCCGACATGTCCGACGACTATAGGGTCGTCCCCACGACCCCCGGACTAGGTTGGCTCGCCGCCGACTTGTCCGACGACTATAGGGTCGTCCCCACGACCACGGGCCAAAGTTGGCCAGCCGCCGACATGTCCGACGACTATAGGGTCGTCCCATGGACCCCGGGACTAGATTGGCCCGCCACCGTCATGTCCGACGACTATAAGGTCGTCCCCACGAGCCCCGGACTAGGTTGGCCCGCCGCCGACTTGTCCGACGACTATAGGGTCGTCCCCACGACCCCAGCACTATATTGATCCGCCACCGTCATGTCCGACGACTATAGGGTCGTTCCCACGGCCCCCGGCCAAAGTTGGCCAGTCGCCGACTTGTCCGACGACTATACGGTCGTACCCACGACCCCGGGACTAGATTGGCCCGCCACCGTCAAGTCCGACGACTATACGGTCGTCCCCACGACCCCGGGACTAGATTGGCCCGCCACCGTTATGTCCGACGACTTCAGGGTCGTCCCCACGACCACGGGCCAAAGTTGGCCAGCCGCCGACATGTCCGACGACTATAGGGTCGTCCCATGGACCCCGGGACTAGATTGGCCCGCCACCGTCATGTCCGACGACTATAAGGTCGTCCCCACGACCCCCGGACTAGGTTGGCTCACCGCCGACTTGTCCGACGACTATAGGGTCGTCCCCACGACCCCAGCACTATATTGGCCCGCCACCGTCATGTCCGACGACTATAGGGTCGTTCCCACGGCCCCGGGCCAAAGTTGGCCAGCCGCCGACTTGTCCGACGACTATAGGGTCGTACCCACGACCCCGGGACTAGATTGGCCCGCCACCGTCAAGTCCGACGACTATACGGTCGTCCCCACGACCCCGGGACTAGATTGGCCCGCCACCGTCATGTCCGACGACTTCAGGGTCGTCCCCACGACCACGGGCCAAAGTTGGCCAGCCGCCGACATGTCCGACGACTATAGGGTCGTCCCATGGACCCCGGGACTAGATTGGCCCGCCACCGTCATGTCCGACGACAATAGGGTCGTCCCCACGACCCCGGGTCCAGGTTGGCCAGCCGCCGACATTTCCGACGACTATAGAGTCGTCCCCACGACACCGGGCCAAAGTTGGCCAGCCGCCGACATGTCCGACGATTATAGGGTCGTCCCCACGACCCCGGGCCAATGTTGGCCAATCGCCGACATGTCCGACGACTATAGGGTCGTCCCTACGACCCCGGACTAGATTGGCCCGCCACCGTCATGTCCGACGATTATAGGGTCGTCCCCACGACCGCGAGACTAGATTGGCCCGCCACCGTCATGTCCGACGATAATAGGGTCGTCCCCACGACCCCGGGTCCAGGTTGGCCAGCCGGCGACATTTCCGACGACTATAGAGTCGTCCCCACGACCTCGGGAATAGGTTGGCCAGCCGCCGACATGTCCGACGACTATAGGGTCGTCCCTACGACCCCGGGACTAGATTGGCCCGCCACCGTCAAGTCCAACGATTATAGGGTCGTCCCCACGACCCCGGGACTAGATTGGCCCGCCGCCGACATGTCCGACGACTATTGGATCGTCCCCACGACCACGGGCCAAAGTTGGCCAGCCGCCGACATGTCCGGCGAATATAGGGTCGTCCCCACGACCCCGGAACTAGGTTGGCCAGCCGCCGACATGTCCGACGACTATAGGGTCGTCCCGACGACCCCGGGCCAATGTTGGCCAATCGCCACCATGTCCGACGACTATAGGGTCGTCCCCACGACCCCGGGTCTAGGTTGGCCAGCCGCCGACATGTCCGACGACTATAGAGTCGTCCCCACGACCCCGGGTCTAGGTTGGCCTGCCGCCGACATGTCCGACGACAATAGGGTCGTCCCCACGACCCCGGGTATAGGTTGGCCAGCCGCCGACATGTCCGACGACAATCGGATCGTCCCCACGACCACGCGCCAAAGATGGCCAGCCGCCGACATGTCCGACGACTATTGGATCGTCCCCACGACCACGGGCCAAAGTTGGCCAGCCGCCGACATGTCCGACGACAATCGGATCGTCCCCACGACCACGGGCCAAAGTTGGCCAGCCGCCGACATGTCCGACGAATATAGGGTCGTCCCCACGACTCCGGGCCAAAGTTGGACAGCCGCCGACATGTCCGACTACTATAGGGTCGTCCCCACGACCCCGGGACTAGATTGGCCCGCCACCGTCATGTCCAACGATTATAGGGTCGTCCCCACGACCCCGGGACTAGATTGGCCCGCCACCGTCATGTCCGACGATTATAGGGTCGTCCCCACGACCCCGGGACAAGCTTGGCCCGCCGCCGACTTGTCCGACGACTATAGGGTCGTCCCCACGACCCCGGGCCTAGATTGGCCCGCCACCGTCATGTCCGACGACAATAGGGTCGTCCCCACGACCCCGGGTCTAGGTTGGCCAGCCGCCGACATGTCCGACGACTATAGAGTCGTCCCCACGACTCCGGGCCAAAGTTGGACAGCCGCCGACATGTCCGACTACTATAGGGTCGTCCCCAGGACCTCGGGTCTAGATTGGCCCGCTACCGTCATGTCCGAAGACTATAGGATCGTCCCCACGACCACGGGACTAGATTGGCCCGCCACCGCCATGTCCGACGACAATAGGGTCGTCCCCACGACCCCGGGACTAGGTTGGCCAGCCGCCGACATGTCCGACGACTATAGGGTCGTCCCTACGACCCCGGGACTAGATTAGCCCGCCACCGTCATGTCCAACAACTATAGGGTCGTCCCACCGACCACGGGCCAAAGTTGGCATGCCGCCGAAATGTCCGACGACTATAGGGTCGTCCCCACGACACCGGGCCAAAGTTGGCCAGCCGCCGACATGTCCGACGACTATAGAGTCGTCCCCACGACTCCGGGCCAAAGTTGGACAGCCGCCGACATGTCCGACTACTATAGGGTCGTCCCCACGACCCCGGGACTAGATTGGCCCGCCACCGTCATGTCCAACGATTATAGGGTCGTCCCCACGACCCCGGGACTAGATTGGCCCGCCACCGTCATGTCCGACGATTATAGGGTCGTCCCCACGACCCCGGGACAAGCTTGGCCCGCCGCCGACTTGTCCGACGACTATAGGGTCGTCCCCACGACCCCGGGCCTAGATTGGCCCGCCACCGTCATGTCCGACGACAATAGGGTCGTCCCCACGACCACGGGCCAAAGTTGGCCAGCCGCCGACATGTCCGACGACTATAGGGTCGTCCCCAGGACCCGGGACTAGACTGGCCCGCCACCGTCATGTCCGACGACTATAGGGTCGTCCCCACGACCCGGGACTAGACTGGCCCGCCACCGTCATGTCCGACGACTATAGAGTCGTCCCCACGACCCCGGGTCAATGTTCGCTCGCCGCCGACATGTCCGACAACTATAGGGTCGTCCCCACGACCACGGGCCAAAGTTGGCCAGCCGCCGACATGTCCGACGACTATAGGGTCGTCCCCACGACCACGGGCCAAAGTTGGCCAGCCGCCGACATGTCCGACGACTATAGGGTCGTCCCCACGACCCGGGACTAGACTGGCCCGCCACCGTCATGTCCGACGACTATAGGGTCGTCCCCACGACCCCCGGACTAGGTTGGCCGGCCGCCGACTTGTCCGACGACTATAGGGTCGTCCCCACGACCCCCCGACTAGGTGGGCTCGCCGCCGACTTGTCCGACGACTATAGGGTCGTTCCCACGACCCCGGGCCAAAGTTGGCAAGCTGCCGACTTATCCGACGACTATAGGGTCGTCCCCATGACCCCGGGACTAGGTAGGCCCGCCGCCGACTTGTCCGACGACTCTAGGGTCGTCCCCACGACCCCGGGAGTAGATTGGCCCGCCACCGACTTGTCCGACGACTATAGGGTCGTCCCCACGACCCCGGGACTAGGTTGGCTCGCCACCGACATGTCCGACGACTATAGGGTCGTCCCCACGACCCCGGGTCAATGTTCGCTCGCCGCCGACATGTCCGACGACTATAGGGTCGTCCCCACGACCACGGGCCAAAGTTGGCCAGCCGCCGACATGTCCGACGACTATAGGGTCGTCCCCACGACCACGGGCCAAAGTTAGCCAGCCGCCGACATGTCCGACGACTATAGGGTCGTCCCCACGACCAGGGACTAGACTGGCCCGCCACCGTCATGTCCGACGACTATAGGGTCGTCCCCACGACCCCCGGACTAGGTTGGCCGGCCGCCGACTTGTCCGACGACTATAGGGTCGTCCCCACGACCCCCCGACTAGGAGGGCTCGCCGCCGAATTGTCCGACGACTATAGGGTCGTTCCCACGACCCCGGGCCAAAGTTGGCAAGCTGCCGACTTATCCGACGACTATAGGGTCGTCCCCACGACCACGGGCCAAAGTTGGCCAGCCGCCGACATGTCCGACGACTATAGGGTCGTCCCCACGACCACGGGCCAAAGTTAGCCAGCCGCCGACATGTCCGACGACTATAGGGTCGTCCCCACGACCAGGGACTAGACTGGCCCGCCACCGTCATGTCCGACGACTATAGGGTCGTCCCCACGACCCCGGGACTAGGTTGGCTCGCCACCGACATGTCCGACGACTATAGGGTCGTCCCCACGACCCCGGGTCAATGTTCGCTCGCCGCCGACATGTCCGACGACTATAGGGTCGTCCCCACGACCACGGGCCAAAGTTGGCCAGCCGCCGACATGTCCGACGACTATAGGGTCGTCCCCACGACCACGGGCCAAAGTTAGCCAGCCGCCGACATGTCCGACGACTATAGGGTCGTCCCCACGACCAGGGACTAGACTGGCCCGCCACCGTCATGTCCGACGACTATAGGGTCGTCCCCACGACCCCCGGACTAGGTTGGCCGGCCGCCGACTTGTCCGACGACTATAGGGTCGTCCCCATGACCCGGGACTAGACTGGCCCGCCACCGTCATGTCCGACGACTATAGGGTCGTCCCCACGACCACGGGCCAAAGGTGGCCAGCCGCCGACATGTCCGACGACTATAGGGTCGTCCCCACGACCACGGGCCAAAGTTGGCCAGCCGCCGGCTTGTCCGACGAATATAGGGTCGTCCCCACGACCCCGGGACTAGGTTGGCCCGCCGCCCACTTGTCCGACGACTATAGGGTCGTCCCCACGACCCGGGACTGGACTGGCCCGCCACCGACTTGTCCGACGTCTATAGGGTCGTCCCCACGACCCCCGGACTAGGTGGGCTCGCCCCCGACTTGTCCGACGACTATAGGGTCGTTCCCACGACCCCGGGCCAAAGTTGGCAAGCTGCCGACTTATCCGACGACTATAGGGTCGTCCCCACGACCCCGGGACTAGGTAGGCCCGCCGCTGACTTGTCCGACGACTATAGGGTCGTCCCCACGACCCCCGGGCCAAAGTTGGACAGCCACCGACATTTCCGACGACTATAGGGTCGTCCCCACGACCACGGGCCAAAGTTGGCCAGCCGCCGACATGTCCGACGACTATAGGGTCGTCCCCAGGACCCGGGACTAGACTGGCCCGCCACCGTCATGTCCGACGACTATAGTGTCGTCCCCACGACCCGGGACTAGACTGGCCCGCCACCGACATGTTCGACGACTATAGAGTCGTCCCCACGACCCCGGGTCAATGTTCGCTCGCCGCCGACATGTCCGACGACTATAGGGTCGTCCCCACGACCACGGGCCAAAGTTGGCCAGCCGCCGACATGTCCGACGACTATAGGGTCGTCCCCACGACCACGGGCCAAAGTTAGCCAGCCGCCGACATGTCCGACGACTATAGGGTCGTCCCCACGACCAGGGACTAGACTGGCCCGCCACCGTCATGTCCGACGACTATAGGGTCGTCCCCACGACCCCCGGACTAGGTTGGCCGGCCGCCGACTTGTCCGACGACTATAGGGTCGTCCCCACGACCCCCCGACTAGGTGGGCTCGCCGCCGACTTGTCCGACGACTATAGGGTCGTTCCCACGACCCCGGGCCAAAGTTGGCAAGCTGCCGACTTATCCGACGACTATAGGGTCGTCCCCATGACCCCGGGACTAGGTAGGCCCGCCGCCGACTTGTCCGACGACTATAGGGTCGTCTCCACGACCCCGGGTCTAGATTGGCCCGCCACCGTCAAGTCCGACGACTATAGGGTCGTCCCCACGACCCCGGGCCAAAGTTGGACAGCCGCCGGCTTGTCCGACGACTATAGGGTCGTCCCCACGACCACGGGCCAAAGTTGGCCAGCCGCCGGCTTGTCCGACGATTATAGGGTCGTCCCCACGACCCCGGGACTAGGTTGGCCCGCCGCCGACTTGTCCGACGACTATAGGGTCGTCCCCACGACCACGGGCCAAAGTTGGCCAGCCGCCGACTTGTCCGAAGACTATTGGGTCGTCCCCACGACCCCGGGGCTAGGTTGGCCTGCCGCCGACTTGTCCGACCATTATAGGGTCGTCCCCACGACCCCGGGTCTAGGTTGGCCAGCCGCCGACTTGTCCGACGACTATAGGGCCGTACCCACGACCCCGGGACTAGTCTGACAAGCCGCCAACATGTCCGACGACTATAGGGTCGTTCCCACGACCCCGGGTCTAGGTTGGCCAGCCGCCGACTTGTCCGACGACTATAGGGTCGTCCCCACGACCCCCGGCCCAAGTTGGCCAGCCGCCGAAATGTCCGACCACTACAGGGTCGTCCCCACGACCCCGGGACTAGATTGGCCCGCCACCGTCATGTCCGACGACTATAGGGTCGTCCCCACGACCCCGGGCCAAAGTTGGCAAGCCGCCGACTTGTCCGACGACTATAGGGTCATCCCCACGACCACGGGCCAAAGTTGGCCAGCCGCCGAAATGTCCGACCACTATAGGGTCGTCCCCACGACCCCGGGACTAGATTGGCCCGCCACCGTCATGTCCGACGACTATAGGGTCGTACCCACGACCCCGGGACTAGGCTGACAAGCCGCCGAAATGTCCGACGACTGTAGGGTCGTCCCCACGACCCCGGGACTAGATTGGCCCGCCACCGTCATGTCCGACGACAATAGGGTCGTCCCCACGACCCCGGGTCTAGGTTGGCCAGCCGCCGACTTGTCCGACGACTATAGGGTCGTCCCCAGGACCTCGGGACTAGATTGGCCCGCCACCGTCATGTCCAACGACTATAGGGTCGTCCCCACGACCACGGGCCAAAGTTGGCATGCCGCCGAAATGTCCGACGATTATAGGGTCGTCCCCACGACCCCGGGCCAAAGTTGGCAAGCCGCCGAAATGTCCGAAGACTGTAGGGTCGTCCCCACGACCCCGGGACTAGATTGGCCCGCCACCGTCATGTCCAACGACTATAGGGTCGTTCCCACAACCACGGGCCAAAGTTGGCCAGCCGCCGACATGTCCGACGACTATTGGATCGTCCCCACGACCACGGGCCAAAGTTGGCCAGCCGCCGACATGTCCGACGACTATAGGGTCGTCCCCACGACCACGGGCCAAAGTTGGCATGCCGCCGAAATGTCCGACGATTATAGGGTCGTCCCCACGACCCCGGGCCAAAGTTGGCAAGCCGCCGAAATGTCCGAAGACTGTAGGGTCGTCCCCACGACCCCGGGACTAGATTGGCCAGCCGCCGACATGTCCGACGACAATCGGATCGTCCCCACGACCACGCGCCAAAGTTGGCCAGCCGCCGACATGTCCGACGACTATAGGGTCGTCCCCACGACCCCGGGCCAAAGTTGGCCAGCCGCCGACATGTCCGACGACTATAGGGTCGTCCCCACGACCCCGAGACTAGATTGGCCCGCCACCGTCATGTCCGACGACAATAGGGTCGTCCCCACGACCCCGGGTCCAGGTTGGCCAGCCGCCGACATTTCCGACGACTATAGAGTTGTCCCCACGACCCCGGGTCCAGGTTGGCCAGCCGCCGACATTTCCGACGACTATAGAGTTGTCCCCACGACCCCGGGTCCAGGTTGGCCAGCCGCCGACATTTCCGACGACTATAGAGTCGTCCCCACGACACCGGGCCAATGTTGGCCAGTCGCCGACATGTCCGACGACTATAGGGTCGTCCCCACGACCCCGGGACTAGATTGGTCCGCCACCGTCTTGTCCGACGACTATAGGGTCGTCCCCACGACCACGGGCCAAAGTTGGCATGCCGCCGACATGTCCGACGACTATAGGGTCGTCTCCACGACCCCGGGACTAGATTGGCCCGCCACCGTCATGTCCGACGACAATAGGGTCGTCCCCACGACCCCGGGTCTAGGTTGGCCAGCCGGCGACTTGTCCGACGACTATAGGGCGTACCCACGACCCCGGGACTAGGCTGACAAGCCGCCAACATGTCCGACGACTATAGGGTCGTCCCCACGACCCCCGGCCCAAGTTGGCCAGCCGCCGAAATGTCCGACCACTATAGGGTCGTCCCCACGACCCCGGGACTAGATTGGCCCGCCACCGTCATGTCCGACGACTATAGGGTCGTCCCCACGACCCCGGGCCAAAGTTGGCAAGCCGCCGAAATGTCTGACGACTGTAGGGTCGTACCCACGACCCCGGGACTAGGCTGACAAGCCGCCGAAATGTCCGACGACTGTAGGGTCGTCCCCACGACCCCGGGACTAGATTGGCCCGCCACCGTCATGTCCGACGAGAATAGGGTCGTCCCCACGACCCCGGGTCTAGGTTGGCCAGCCACCGACTTGTCCGACGTCTATAGGGTCGTCCCCACGACCCCCGGACTAGGTGGGCTCGCCCCCGACTTGTCCGACGACTATAGGGTCGTTCCCACGACCCCGGGCCAAAGTTGGCAAGCTGCCGACTTATCCGACGACTATAGGGTCGTCCCCACGACCCCGGGACTAGGTAGGCCCGCCGCTGACTTGTCCGACGACTATAGGGTCGTCCCCACGACCCCCGGGCCAAAGTTGGACAGCCACCGACATTTCCGACGACTATAGGGTCGTCCCCACGACCACGGGCCAAAGTTGGCCAGCCGCCGACATGTCCGACGACTATAGGGTCGTCCCCAGGACCCGGGACTAGACTGGCCCGCCACCGTCATGTCCGACGACTATAGTGTCGTCCCCACGACCCGGGACTAGACTGGCCCGCCACCGACATGTTCGACGACTATAGAGTCGTCCCCACGACCCCGGGTCAATGTTCGCTCGCCGCCGACATGTCCGACGACTATAGGGTCGTCCCCACGACCACGGGCCAAAGTTGGCCAGCCGCCGACATGTCCGACGACTATAGGGTCGTCCCCACGACCACGGGCCAAAGTTAGCCAGCCGCCGACATGTCCGACGACTATAGGGTCGTCCCCACGACCAGGGACTAGACTGGCCCGCCACCGTCATGTCCGACGACTATAGGGTCGTCCCCACGACCCCCGGACTAGGTTGGCCGGCCGCCGACTTGTCCGACGACTATAGGGTCGTCCCCACGACCCCCCGACTAGGTGGGCTCGCCGCCGACTTGTCCGACGACTATAGGGTCGTTCCCACGACCCCGGGCCAAAGTTGGCAAGCTGCCGACTTATCCGACGACTATAGGGTCGTCCCCATGACCCCGGGACTAGGTAGGCCCGC
This sequence comes from Andrena praecox, assembly GCA_963932275.1. Lineage (NCBI taxonomy): Eukaryota > Metazoa > Arthropoda > Insecta > Hymenoptera > Andrenidae > Andrena > Andrena praecox. Next base: position 1,528,232 of record CAWVQO010000569.1, read on the forward strand.
CGCCGACTTGTCCGACGACTATAGGGTCGTCTCCACGACCCCGGGTCTAGATTGGCCCGCCACCGTCAAGTCCGACGACTATAGGGTCGTCCCCACGACCCCGGGCCAAAGTTGGACAGCCGCCGGCTTGTCCGACGACTATAGGGTCGTCCCCACGACCACGGGCCAAAGTTGGCCAGCCGCCGGCTTGTCCGACGATTATAGGGTCGTCCCCACGACCCCGGGACTAGGTTGGCCCGCCGCCGACTTGTCCGACGACTATAGGGTCGTCCCCACGACCACGGGCCAAAGTTGGCCAGCCGCCGACTTGTCCGAAGACTATTGGGTCGTCCCCACGACCCCGGGGCTAGGTTGGCCTGCCGCCGACTTGTCCGACCATTATAGGGTCGTCCCCACGACCCCGGGTCTAGGTTGGCCAGCCGCCGACTTGTCCGACGACTATAGGGCCGTACCCACGACCCCGGGACTAGTCTGACAAGCCGCCAACATGTCCGACGACTATAGGGTCGTTCCCACGACCCCGGGTCTAGGTTGGCCAGCCGCCGACTTGTCCGACGACTATAGGGTCGTCCCCACGACCCCCGGCCCAAGTTGGCCAGCCGCCGAAATGTCCGACCACTACAGGGTCGTCCCCACGACCCCGGGACTAGATTGGCCCGCCACCGTCATGTCCGACGACTATAGGGTCGTCCCCACGACCCCGGGCCAAAGTTGGCAAGCCGCCGACTTGTCCGACGACTATAGGGTCATCCCCACGACCACGGGCCAAAGTTGGCCAGCCGCCGAAATGTCCGACCACTATAGGGTCGTCCCCACGACCCCGGGACTAGATTGGCCCGCCACCGTCATGTCCGACGACTATAGGGTCGTACCCACGACCCCGGGACTAGGCTGACAAGCCGCCGAAATGTCCGACGACTGTAGGGTCGTCCCCACGACCCCGGGACTAGATTGGCCCGCCACCGTCATGTCCAACGACTATAGGGTCGTTCCCACAACCACGGGCCAAAGTTGGCCAGCCGCCGACATGTCCGACGACTATTGGATCGTCCCCACGACCACGGGCCAAAGTTGGCCAGCCGCCGACATGTCCGACGACTATAGGGTCGTCCCCACGACCACGGGCCAAAGTTGGCAAGCCGCCGACTTGTCCGACGACTATAGGGTCGTCCCCAGGACCTCGGGACTAGATTGGCCCGCCACCGTCATGTCCAACGACTATAGGGTCGTCCCCACGACCACGGGCCAAAGTTGGCATGCCGCCGAAATGTCCGACGATTATAGGGTCGTCCCCACGACCCCCGGCCCAAGTTGGCCAGCCGCCGAAATGTCCGACCACTACAGGGTCGTCCCCACGACCCCGGGACTAGATTGGCCCGCCACCGTCATGTCCGACGACTATAGGGTCGTCCCCACGACCCCGGGCCAAAGTTGGCAAGCCGCCGACTTGTCCGACGACTATAGGGTCGTCCCCAGGACCTCGGGACTAGATTGGCCCGCCACCGTCATGTCCAACGACTATAGGGTCGTCCCCACGACCACGGGCCAAAGTTGGCATGCCGCCGAAATGTCCGACGATTATAGGGTCGTCCCCACGACCCCGGGCCAAAGTTGGCAAGCCGCCGAAATGTCCGAAGACTGTAGGGTCGTCCCCACGACCCCGGGACTAGATTGGCCCGCCACCGTCATGTCCAACGACTATAGGGTCGTTCCCACAACCACGGGCCAAAGTTGGCCAGCCGCCGACATGTCCGACGACTATTGGATCGTCCCCACGACCACGGGCCAAAGTTGGCCAGCCGCCGACATGTCCGACGACTATAGGGTCGTCCCCACGACCACGGGCCAAAGTTGGCATGCCGCCGAAATGTCCGACGATTATAGGGTCGTCCCCACGACCCCGGGCCAAAGTTGGCAAGCCGCCGAAATGTCCGAAGACTGTAGGGTCGTCCCCACGACCCCGGGACTAGATTGGCCAGCCGCCGACATGTCCGACGACAATCGGATCGTCCCCACGACCACGCGCCAAAGTTGGCCAGCCGCCGACATGTCCGACGACTATAGGGTCGTCCCCACGACCCCGGGCCAAAGTTGGCCAGCCGCCGACATGTCCGACGACTATAGGGTCGTCCCCACGACCCCGAGACTAGATTGGCCCGCCACCGTCATGTCCGACGACAATAGGGTCGTCCCCACGACCCCGGGTCCAGGTTGGCCAGCCGCCGACATTTCCGACGACTATAGAGTTGTCCCCACGACCCCGGGTCCAGGTTGGCCAGCCGCCGACATTTCCGACGACTATAGAGTTGTCCCCACGACCCCGGGTCCAGGTTGGCCAGCCGCCGACATTTCCGACGACTATAGAGTCGTCCCCACGACACCGGGCCAATGTTGGCCAGTCGCCGACATGTCCGACGACTATAGGGTCGTCCCCACGACCCCGGGACTAGATTGGTCCGCCACCGTCTTGTCCGACGACTATAGGGTCGTCCCCACGACCACGGGCCAAAGTTGGCATGCCGCCGACATGTCCGACGACTATAGGGTCGTCTCCACGACCCCGGGACTAGATTGGCCCGCCACCGTCATGTCCGACGACAATAGGGTCGTCCCCACGACCCCGGGTCTAGGTTGGCCAGCCGGCGACTTGTCCGACGACTATAGGGCGTACCCACGACCCCGGGACTAGGCTGACAAGCCGCCAACATGTCCGACGACTATAGGGTCGTCCCCACGACCCCCGGCCCAAGTTGGCCAGCCGCCGAAATGTCCGACCACTATAGGGTCGTCCCCACGACCCCGGGACTAGATTGGCCCGCCACCGTCATGTCCGACGACTATAGGGTCGTCCCCACGACCCCGGGCCAAAGTTGGCAAGCCGCCGAAATGTCTGACGACTGTAGGGTCGTACCCACGACCCCGGGACGAGGCTGACAAGCCGCCGAAATGTCCGACGACTGTAGGGTCGTCCCCACGACCCCGGGACTAGATTGGCCCGCCACCGTCATGTCCGACGAGAATAGGGTCGTCCCCACGACCCCGGGTCTAGGTTGGCCAGCCGCCGACTTGTCCGACGACAATAGGGTCGTCCCCAGGACCTCGGGACTAGATTGGCCCGCCACCGTCATGTCCAACGACTATAGGGTCGTCCCCACGACTACGGGCCAAAGTTGGCATGCCGCCGAAATGTCCGACGATTATAGGGTCGTCCCCACGACCCCGGGCCAAAGTTGGCAAGCCGCCGAAATGTCCGAAGACTGTAGGGTTGTCCCCACGACCCCGGGACTAGATTGGCCCGCCACCGTCATGTCCAACGACTATAGGGTCGTCCCCACAACCACGGGCCAAAGTTGGCCAGCCGCCGACATGTCCGACGAATATAGGGTCGTCCCCACGACCCCGGGCCAATGTTGGCCAATCGCCGACATGTCCAACGACTATAGGGTCGTCCCTACGACCCCGGGACTAGATTAGCCCGCCACCGTCATGTCCAACAACTATAGGGTCGTCCCCACGACCACGGGCCAAAGTTGGCATGCCGCCGAAATGTCCGACGACTATAGGGTCGTCCCCACGACACCGGGCCAAAGTTGGCCAGCCGCCGACATGTCCGACGACTATAGAGTCGTCCCCACGACTCCGGGCCAAAGTTGGACAGCCGCCGACATGTCCGACTACTATAGGGTCGTCCCCACGACCCCGGGACTAGATTGGCCCGCCACCGTCATGTCCAACGATTATAGGGTCGTCCCCACGACCCCGGGACTAGATTGGCCCGCCACCGTCATGTCCGACGATTATAGGGTCGTCCCCACGACCCCGGGACAAGCTTGGCCCGCCGCCGACTTGTCCGACGACTATAGGGTCGTCCCCACGACCCCGGGCCTAGATTGGCCCGCCACCGTCATGTCCGACGACAATAGGGTCGTCCCCACGACCCCGGGTCTAGGTTGGCCAGCCGCCGACATGTCCGACGACTATAGAGTCGTCCCCACGACTCCGGGCCAAAGTTGGACAGCCGCCGACATGTCCGACTACTATAGGGTCGTCCCCAGGAACTCGGGTCTAGATTGGCCCGCTACCGTCATGTCCGAAGACTATAGGATCGTCCCCACGACCACGGGACTAGATTGGCCCGCCACCGCCATGTCCGACGACAATAGGGTCGTCCCCACGACCCCGGGACTAGGTTGGCCAGCCGCCGACATGTCCGACGACTATAGGGTCGTCCCTACGACCCCGGGACTAGATTAGCCCGCCACCGTCATGTCCAACAACTATAGGGTCGTCCCCACGACCACGGGCCAAAGTTGGCATGCCGCCGAAATGTCCGACGACTATAGGGTCGTCCCCACGACACCGGGCCAAAGTTGGCCAGCCGCCGACATGTCCGACGACTATAGAGTCGTCCCCACGACTCCGGGCCAAAGTTGGACAGCCGCCGACATGTCCGACTACTATAGGGTCGTCCCCACGACCCCGGGACTAGATTGGCCCGCCACCGTCATGTCCAACGATTATAGGGTCGTCCCCACGACCCCGGGACTAGATTGGCCCGCCACCGTCATGTCCGACGATTATAGGGTCGTCCCCACGACCCCGGGACAAGCTTGGCCCGCCGCCGACTTGTCCGACGACTATAGGGTCGTCCCCACGACCCCGGGCCTAGATTGGCCCGCCACCGTCATGTCCGACGACAATAGGGTCGTCCCCACGACCCCGGGTCTAGGTTGGCCAGCCGCCGACATGTCCGACGACTATAGAGTCGTCCCCACGACTCCGGGCCAAAGTTGGACAGCCGCCGACATGTCCGACTACTATAGGGTCGTCCCCAGGACCTCGGGTCTAGATTGGCCCGCCACCGTCATGTCCAACGACTATAGGGTCGTCCCCACAACCACGGGCCAAAGTTGGCCAGCCGCCGACATGTCCGACGAATATAGGGTCGTCCCGACGACCCCGGGCCAATGTTGGCCAATCGCCAACATGTCCGACGACTATAGGGTCGTCCCTACCACCCCGGGACTAGATTAGCCCGCCACCGTCATGTCCAACAACTATAGGGTCGTCCCCACGACCACGGGCCAAAGTTGGCATGCCGCCGAAATGTCCGACGATTATAGGGTCGTCCCCACGACCCCGGGACAAGCTTGGCCCGCCGCCGACTTGTCCGACGACTATAGGGTCGTCCCCACGACCCCGGGCCTAGATTGGCCCGCCACCGTCATGTCCGACGACAATAGGGTCGTCCCCACGACCCCGGGTCCAGGCTGGCCAGCCGCCGACATTTCCGACGACTATAGAGTCGTCCCCACGACACCGGGCCAAAGTTGGCCAGCCGCCGACATGTCCGACGACTATAGGGTCGTCCCCACGACCCCGGGACTAGATTGGCCCGCCACCGTCATGTCCAACGACTATAGGGTCGTCCCCACAACCACGGGCCAAAGTTGGCCAGCCGCCGACATGTCCGACGAATATAGGGTCGTCCCCACGACCCCGGGCCAATGTTGGCCAATCGCCGACATGTCCAACGACTATAGGGTCGTCCCTACGACCCCGGGACTAGATTAGCCCGCCACCGTCATGTCCAACAACTATAGGGTCGTCCCCACGACCACGGGCCAAAGTTGGCATGCCGCCGAAATGTCCGACGACTATAGGGTCGTCCCCACGACACCGGGCCAAAGTTGGCCAGCCGCCGACATGTCCGACGACTATAGGGTCGTCCCCACGACCCCGGGACTAGATTGGCCCGCCACCGTCATGTCCGACGATTATAGGGACGTCCCCACGACCGCGAGACTAGATTGGCCCGCCACCGTCATGTCCGACGACAATAGGGTCGTCCCCACGACCCCGGGTCCAGGTTGGCCAGCCGCCGACATTTCCGACGACTATAGGGTCGTCCCCACGACCCCGGGACTAGATTGGCCCGCCACCGTCATGTCCAACGACTATAGGGTCGTCCCCACAACCACAGGCCAAAGTTGGCCAGCCGCCGACATGTCCGACGACTATAGGGTCGTCCCCACGACCCCGGGCCAAAGTTGGCAAGCCGCCGAAATGTCCGACGACTATAGGGTCGTCCCCACGACCCCGGGACTAGGTTGGCCAGCCGCCGACATGTCCGACGACTATAGGGTCGTCCCCACGACCCCGGGCCAAAGTTGGCAAGCCGCCGAAATGTCCGACGACTGTAGGGTCGTACCCACGACCCCGGGACTAGGCTGACAAGCCGCCGAAATGTCCGACGACTGTAGGGTCGTCCCCACGACCCCGGGACTAGATTGGCCCGCCACCGTCATGTCCGACGACAATAGGGTCGTCCCCACGACCCCGGGTCTAGGTTGGCCAGCCGCCGACTTGTCCGACGACTATAGGGTCGTCCCCAGGACCTCGGGACTAGATTGGCCCGCCACCGTCATGTCCAACGACTATAGGGTCGTCCCCACGACCACGGGCCAAAGTTGGCATGCCGCCGAAATGTCCGACGATTATAGGGTCGTCCCCACGACCCCGGGCCAAAGTTGGCAAGCCGCCGAAATGTCCGAAGACTGTAGGGTCGTCCCCACGACCCCGGGACTAGATTGGCCCGCCACCGTCATGTCCAACGACTATAGGGTCGTTCCCACAACCACGGGCCAACGATGGCCAGCCGCCGACATGTCCGACGACTATTGGATCGTCCCCACGACCACGGGCCAAAGTTGGCCAGCCGCCGACATGTCCGACGACTATAGGGTCGTCCCCACGACCACGGGCCAAAGTTGGCATGCCGCCGAAATGTCCCACGATTATAGGGTCGTCCCCACGACCCCGGGCCAAAGTTGGCAAGCCGCCGAAATGTCCGAAGACTGTAGGGTCGTCCCCACGACCCCGGGACTAGATTGGCCAGCCGCCGACATGTCCGACGACAATCGGATCGTCCCCACGACCACGCGCCAAAGTTGGCCAGCCGCCGACATGTCCGACGACTATAGGGTCGTCCCCACAACCAGGGGCCAACGTTGGCCAGCCGCCGACATGTCCGACGACTATAGGGTCGTCCCCACGACCCGGGACTGGACTGGCCCGCCACCGACTTGTCCGACGTCTACAGAGTCGTCCCCACGACCCCCGGACTAGGTGGGCTCGCCCCCGACTTGTCCGACGACTATAGGGTCGTTCCCACGACCCCGGGCCAAAGTTGGCAAGCTGCCGACTTATCCGACGACTATAGGGTCGTCCCCACGACCCCGGGACTAGGTAGGCCCGCCGCTGACTTGTCCGACGACTATAGGGTCGTCCCCACGACCCCCGGGCCAAAGTTGGACAGCCACCGACATTTCCGACGACTATAGGGTCGTCCCCACGACCACGGGCCAAAGTTGGCCAGCCGCCGACATGTCCGACGACTATAGGGTCGTCCCCAGGACCCGGGACTAGACTGGCCCGCCACCGTCATGTCCGACGACTATAGGGTCGTCCCCACGACCCGGGACTAGACTGGCCCGCCACCGTCATGTCCGACGACTATAGAGTCGTCCCCACGACCCCGGGTCAATGTTCGCTCGCCGCCGACATGTCCGACAACTATAGGGTCGTCCCCACGACCACGGGCCAAAGTTGGCCAGCCGCCGACATGTCCGACGACTATAGGGTCGTCCCCACGACCACGGGCCAAAGTTGGCCAGCCGCCGACATGTCCGACGACTATAGGGTCGTCCCCACGACCCGGGACTAGACTGGCCCGCCACCGTCATGTCCGACGACAATAGGGTCGTCCCCAGGACCCCGGGTCTAGGTTGGCCAGCCGCCGACTTGTCCGACGACTATAGGGTCGTCCCCAGGACCTCGGGACTAGATTGGCCCGCCACCGTCATGTCCAACGACTATAGGGTCGTCCCCACGACCATGGGCCAAAGTTGGCATGCCGCCGAAATGTCCGACGATTATAGGGTCGTCCCCACGACCCCGGGACTAGTTTGGCCCGCCGCCGACATTTCCGACGACTATAGAGTCGTCCCCACGACACCGGGCCAAAGTTGGCCAGCCGCCGACATGTCCGGCGACTATAGGGTCGTCCCCACGACCCCGAGACTAGATTGGCCAGCCGCCGACATTTCCGACGACTATAGAGTCGTCCCCACGACACCGGGCCAAAGTTGGCCAGCCGCCGACATGTCCGACGACTATAGGGACGTCCCCACGACCCCGGGACAAGGTTGGCCCGCCGCCGACTTGACCGACGACTATAGGGTCGTAGCCACGACCCTGGGACTAGGCTGACAAGCCGCCAACGTGTCCGACGACTATAGGGTCGTCCCCACGACCCCTGGCCAAAGATGTCCAGCCGCCGTCTTGTCCGACGACTATAGGGTCGTCCCCACGACCCCGGGACTAGATTGGCCCGCCAGCGTCATGTCCAACGACTATAGGGTCGTCCCCACAACCACGGGCCAAAGTTGGCCAGCCGCCGACATGTCCGACGACTATAGGGTCGTCCCTACGACACCGGGCCAAAGTTGGCCAGCCGCAGACATGTCCGACGACTATAGGGTCATCCCCACGACCCCGGGACTAGATTGGCCCGCCACCATCATGTCCGACGATTATAGGGTCGTCCCCACGACCCCGGGACAAGCTTGGCCCGCCGCCGAATTGTTCGACGACTATAGGGTCGTCCCCACGACCCCGGGACTAGATTGGCCCGCCACCGTCATGTCCGACGACAATAGGGTCGTCCCCACGACCCCGGGTCTAGGTTGGCCAGCCGCCGACTTGTCCGACGACTATAGGGTCGTCCCCAGGACCTCGGGACTAGATTGGCCCGCCACCGTCATGTCCAACGACTATAGGGTCGTCCCCACGACCACGGGCCAAAGTTGGCATGCCGCCGAAATGTCCGACGATTATAGGGTCGTCCCCACGACCCCGGGCCAAAGTTGGCAAGCCGCCGAAATGTCCGAAGACTGTAGGGTCGTCCCCACGACCCCGGGACTAGATTGGCCCGCCACCGTCATGTCCAACGACTATAGGGTCGTTCCCACAACCACGGGCCAAAGTTGGCCAGCCGCCGACATGTCCGACGACTATTGGATCGTCCCCACGACCACGGGCCAAAGTTGGCCAGCCGCCGACATGTCCGACGACTATAGGGTCGTCCCCACGACCACGGGCCAAAGTTGGCATGCCGCCGAAATGTCCGACGATTATAGGGTCGTCCCCACGACCCCGGGCCAAAGTTGGCAAGCCGCCGAAATGTCCGAAGACTGTAGGGTCGTCCCCACGACCCCGGGACTAGATTGGCCAGCCGCCGACATGTCCGACGACAATCGGATCGTCCCCACGACCACGCGCCAAAGTTGGCCAGCCGCCGACATGTCCGACGACTATAGGGTCGTCCCCACGACCCCGGGCCAAAGTTGGCCAGCCGCCGACATGTCCGACGACTATAGGGTCGTCCCCACGACCCCGAGACTAGATTGGCCCGCCACCGTCATGTCCGACGACAATAGGGTCGTCCCCACGACCCCGGGTCCAGGTTGGCCAGCCGCCGACATTTCCGACGACTATAGAGTTGTCCCCACGACCCCGGGTCCAGGTTGGCCAGCCGCCGACATTTCCGACGACTATAGAGTTGTCCCCACGACCCCGGGTCCAGGTTGGCCAGCCGCCGACATTTCCGACGACTATAGAGTCGTCCCCACGACACCGGGCCAATGTTGGCCAGCCGCCGACATGTCCGACGACTATAGGGTCGTCCCCACGACCCCGGGACTAGATTGGTCCGCCACCGTCTTGTCCGACGACTATAGGGTCGTCCCCACGACCACGGGCCAAAGTTGGCATGCCGCCGACATGTCCGACGACTATAGGGTCGTCCCCACGACCCCGGGACTAGACTGGCCCGCCACCGTCATGTCCGACGACTATAGAGTCGTCCCCACGACCCCGGGTCAATGTTCGCTCGCCGCCGACATGTCCGACAACTATAGGGTCGTCCCCACGACCACGGGCCAAAGTTGGCCAGCCGCCGACATGTCCGACGACTATAGGGTCGTCCCCACGACCACGGGCCAAAGTTGGCCAGCCGCCGACATGTCCGACGACTATAGGGTCGTCCCCACGACCTGGGACTAGACTGGCCCGCCACCGTCATGTCCGACGACAATAGGGTCGTCCCCAGGACCCCGGGTCTAGGTTGGCCAGCCGCCGACTTGTCCGACGACTATAGGGTCGTCCCCAGGACCTCGGGACTAGATTGGCCCGCCACCGTCATGTCCAACGACTATAGGGTCGTCCCCACGACCATGGGCCAAAGTTGGCAAGCCGCCGAAATGTCCGAAGACTGTAGGGTCGTCCCCACGACCCCGGGACTAGATTGGCCCGCCACCGTCATGTCCAACGACTATAGGGTCGTTCCCACAACCACGGGCCAAAGTTGGCCAGCCGCCGACATGTCCGACGACTATTGGATCGTCCCCACGACCACGGGCCAAAGTTGGCCAGCCGCCGACATGTCCGACGACTATAGGGTCGTCCCCACGACCACGGGCCAAAGTTGGCATGCCGCCGAAATGTCCGACGATTATAGGGTCGTCCCCACGACCCCGGGCCAAAGTTGGCAAGCCGCCGAAATGTCCGAAGACTGTAGGGTCGTCCCCACGACCCCGGGACTAGATTGGCCAGCCGCCGACATGTCCGACGACAATCGGATCGTCCCCACGACCACGCGCCAAAGTTGGCCAGCCGCCGACATGTCCGACGACTATAGGGTCGTCCCCACGACCCCGGGCCAAAGTTGGCCAGCCGCCGACATGTCCGACGACTATAGGGTCGTCCCCACGACCCCGAGACTAGATTGGCCCGCCACCGTCATGTCCGACGACAATAGGGTCGTCCCCACGACCCCGGGTCCAGGTTGGCCAGCCGCCGACATTTCCGACGACTATAGAGTTGTCCCCACGACCCCGGGTCCAGGTTGGCCAGCCGCCGACATTTCCGACGACTATAGAGTTGTCCCCACGACCCCGGGTCCAGGTTGGCCAGCCGCCGACATTTCCGACGACTATAGAGTCGTCCCCACGACACCGGGCCAATGTTGGCCAGTCGCCGACATGTCCGACGACTATAGGGTCGTCCCCACGACCCCGGGACTAGATTGGTCCGCCACCGTCTTGTCCGACGACTATAGGGTCGTCCCCACGACCACGGGCCAAAGTTGGCATGCCGCCGACATGTCCGACGACTATAGGGTCGTCTCCACGACCCCGGGACTAGATTGGCCCGCCACCGTCATGTCCGACGACAATAGGGTCGTCCCCACGACCCCGGGTCTAGGTTGGCCAGCCGGCGACTTGTCCGACGACTATAGGGCGTACCCACGACCCCGGGACTAGGCTGACAAGCCGCCAACATGTCCGACGACTATAGGGTCGTCCCCACGACCCCCGGCCCAAGTTGGCCAGCCGCCGAAATGTCCGACCACTATAGGGTCGTCCCCACGACCCCGGGACTAGATTGGCCCGCCACCGTCATGTCCGACGACTATAGGGTCGTCCCCACGACCCCGGGCCAAAGTTGGCAAGCCGCCGAAATGTCTGACGACTGTAGGGTCGTACCCACGACCCCGGGACTAGGCTGACAAGCCGCCGAAATGTCCGACGACTGTAGGGTCGTCCCCACGACCCCGGGACTAGATTGGCCCGCCACCGTCATGTCCGACGAGAATAGGGTCGTCCCCACGACCCCGGGTCTAGGTTGGCCAGCCACCGACTTGTCCGACGTCTATAGGGTCGTCCCCACGACCCCCGGACTAGGTGGGCTCGCCCCCGACTTGTCCGACGACTATAGGGTCGTTCCCACGACCCCGGGCCAAAGTTGGCAAGCTGCCGACTTATCCGACGACTATAGGGTCGTCCCCACGACCCCGGGACTAGGTAGGCCCGCCGCTGACTTGTCCGACGACTATAGGGTCGTCCCCACGACCCCCGGGCCAAAGTTGGACAGCCACCGACATTTCCGACGACTATAGGGTCGTCCCCACGACCACGGGCCAAAGTTGGCCAGCCGCCGACATGTCCGACGACTATAGGGTCGTCCCCAGGACCCGGGACTAGACTGGCCCGCCACCGTCATGTCCGACGACTATAGTGTCGTCCCCACGACCCGGGACTAGACTGGCCCGCCACCGACATGTTCGACGACTATAGAGTCGTCCCCACGACCCCGGGTCAATGTTCGCTCGCCGCCGACATGTCCGACGACTATAGGGTCGTCCCCACGACCACGGGCCAAAGTTGGCCAGCCGCCGACATGTCCGACGACTATAGGGTCGTCCCCACGACCACGGGCCAAAGTTAGCCAGCCGCCGACATGTCCGACGACTATAGGGTCGTCCCCACGACCAGGGACTAGACTGGCCCGCCACCGTCATGTCCGACGACTATAGGGTCGTCCCCACGACCCCCGGACTAGGTTGGCCGGCCGCCGACTTGTCCGACGACTATAGGGTCGTCCCCACGACCCCCCGACTAGGTGGGCTCGCCGCCGACTTGTCCGACGACTATAGGGTCGTTCCCACGACCCCGGGCCAAAGTTGGCAAGCTGCCGACTTATCCGACGACTATAGGGTCGTCCCCATGACCCCGGGACTAGGTAGGCCCGCCGCCGACTTGTCCGACGACTATAGGGTCGTCTCCACGACCCCGGGTCTAGATTGGCCCGCCACCGTCAAGTCCGACGACTATAGGGTCGTCCCCACGACCCCGGGCCAAAGTTGGACAGCCGCCGGCTTGTCCGACGACTATAGGGTCGTCCCCACGACCACGGGCCAAAGTTGGCCAGCCGCCGGCTTGTCCGACGATTATAGGGTCGTCCCCACGACCCCGGGACTAGGTTGGCCCGCCGCCGACTTGTCCGACGACTATAGGGTCGTCCCCACGACCACGGGCCAAAGTTGGCCAGCCGCCGACTTGTCCGAAGACTATTGGGTCGTCCCCACGACCCCGGGGCTAGGTTGGCCTGCCGCCGACTTGTCCGACCATTATAGGGTCGTCCCCACGACCCCGGGTCTAGGTTGGCCAGCCGCCGACTTGTCCGACGACTATAGGGCCGTACCCACGACCCCGGGACTAGTCTGACAAGCCGCCAACATGTCCGACGACTATAGGGTCGTTCCCACGACCCCGGGTCTAGGTTGGCCAGCCGCCGACTTGTCCGACGACTATAGGGTCGTCCCCACGACCCCCGGCCCAAGTTGGCCAGCCGCCGAAATGTCCGACCACTACAGGGTCGTCCCCACGACCCCGGGACTAGATTGGCCCGCCACCGTCATGTCCGACGACTATAGGGTCGTCCCCACGACCCCGGGCCAAAGTTGGCAAGCCGCCGACTTGTCCGACGACTATAGGGTCATCCCCACGACCACGGGCCAAAGTTGGCCAGCCGCCGAAATGTCCGACCACTATAGGGTCGTCCCCACGACCCCGGGACTAGATTGGCCCGCCACCGTCATGTCCGACGACTATAGGGTCGTACCCACGACCCCGGGACTAGGCTGACAAGCCGCCGAAATGTCCGACGACTGTAGGGTCGTCCCCACGACCCCGGGACTAGATTGGCCCGCCACCGTCATGTCCGACGACAATAGGGTCGTCCCCACGACCCCGGGTCTAGGTTGGCCAGCCGCCGACTTGTCCGACGACTATAGGGTCGTCCCCAGGACCTCGGGACTAGATTGGCCCGCCACCGTCATGTCCAACGACTATAGGGTCGTCCCCACGACCACGGGCCAAAGTTGGCATGCCGCCGAAATGTCCGACGATTATAGGGTCGTCCCCACGACCCCGGGCCAAAGTTGGCAAGCCGCCGAAATGTCCGAAGACTGTAGGGTCGTCCCCACGACCCCGGGACTAGATTGGCCCGCCACCGTCATGTCCAACGACTATAGGGTCGTTCCCACAACCACGGGCCAAAGTTGGCCAGCCGCCGACATGTCCGACGACTATTGGATCGTCCCCACGACCACGGGCCAAAGTTGGCCAGCCGCCGACATGTCCGACGACTATAGGGTCGTCCCCACGACCACGGGCCAAAGTTGGCATGCCGCCGAAATGTCCGACGATTATAGGGTCGTCCCCACGACCCCGGGCCAAAGTTGGCAAGCCGCCGAAATGTCCGAAGACTGTAGGGTCGTCCCCACGACCCCGGGACTAGATTGGCCAGCCGCCGACATGTCCGACGACAATCGGATCGTCCCCACGACCACGCGCCAAAGTTGGCCAGCCGCCGACATGTCCGACGACTATAGGGTCGTCCCCACGACCCCGGGCCAAAGTTGGCCAGCCGCCGACATGTCCGACGACTATAGGGTCGTCCCCACGACCCCGAGACTAGATTGGCCCGCCACCGTCATGTCCGACGACAATAGGGTCGTCCCCACGACCCCGGGTCCAGGTTGGCCAGCCGCCGACATTTCCGACGACTATAGAGTTGTCCCCACGACCCCGGGTCCAGGTTGGCCAGCCGCCGACATTTCCGACGACTATAGAGTTGTCCCCACGACCCCGGGTCCAGGTTGGCCAGCCGCCGACATTTCCGACGACTATAGAGTCGTCCCCACGACACCGGGCCAATGTTGGCCAGTCGCCGACATGTCCGACGACTATAGGGTCGTCCCCACGACCCCGGGACTAGATTGGTCCGCCACCGTCTTGTCCGACGACTATAGGGTCGTCCCCACGACCACGGGCCAAAGTTGGCATGCCGCCGACATGTCCGACGACTATAGGGTCGTCTCCACGACCCCGGGACTAGATTGGCCCGCCACCGTCATGTCCGACGACAATAGGGTCGTCCCCACGACCCCGGGTCTAGGTTGGCCAGCCGGCGACTTGTCCGACGACTATAGGGCGTACCCACGACCCCGGGACTAGGCTGACAAGCCGCCAACATGTCCGACGACTATAGGGTCGTCCCCACGACCCCCGGCCCAAGTTGGCCAGCCGCCGAAATGTCCGACCACTATAGGGTCGTCCCCACGACCCCGGGACTAGATTGGCCCGCCACCGTCATGTCCGACGACTATAGGGTCGTCCCCACGACCCCGGGCCAAAGTTGGCAAGCCGCCGAAATGTCTGACGACTGTAGGGTCGTACCCACGACCCCGGGACGAGGCTGACAAGCCGCCGAAATGTCCGACGACTGTAGGGTCGTCCCCACGACCCCGGGACTAGATTGGCCCGCCACCGTCATGTCCGACGAGAATAGGGTCGTCCCCACGACCCCGGGTCTAGGTTGGCCAGCCGCCGACTTGTCCGACGACTATAGGGTCGTCCCCAGGACCTCGGGACTAGATTGGCCCGCCACCGTCATGTCCAACGACTATAGGGTCGTCCCCACGACTACGGGCCAAAGTTGGCATGCCGCCGAAATGTCCGACGATTATAGGGTCGTCCCCACGACCCCGGGCCAAAGTTGGCAAGCCGCCGAAATGTCCGAAGACTGTAGGGTTGTCCCCACGACCCCGGGACTAGATTGGCCCGCCACCGTCATGTCCAACGACTATAGGGTCGTCCCCACAACCACGGGCCAAAGTTGGCCAGCCGCCGACATGTCCGACGAATATAGGGTCGTCCCCACGACCCCGGGCCAATGTTGGCCAATCGCCGACATGTCCAACGACTATAGGGTCGTCCCTACGACCCCGGGACTAGATTAGCCCGCCACCGTCATGTCCAACAACTATAGGGTCGTCCCCACGACCACGGGCCAAAGTTGGCATGCCGCCGAAATGTCCGACGACTATAGGGTCGTCCCCACGACACCGGGCCAAAGTTGGCCAGCCGCCGACATGTCCGACGACTATAGAGTCGTCCCCACGACTCCGGGCCAAAGTTGGACAGCCGCCGACATGTCCGACTACTATAGGGTCGTCCCCACGACCCCGGGACTAGATTGGCCCGCCACCGTCATGTCCAACGATTATAGGGTCGTCCCCACGACCCCGGGACTAGATTGGCCCGCCACCGTCATGTCCGACGATTATAGGGTCGTCCCCACGACCCCGGGACAAGCTTGGCCCGCCGCCGACTTGTCCGACGACTATAGGGTCGTCCCCACGACCCCGGGCCTAGATTGGCCCGCCACCGTCATGTCCGACGACAATAGGGTCGTCCCCACGACCCCGGGTCTAGGTTGGCCAGCCGCCGACATGTCCGACGACTATAGAGTCGTCCCCACGACTCCGGGCCAAAGTTGGACAGCCGCCGACATGTCCGACTACTATAGGGTCGTCCCCAGGAACTCGGGTCTAGATTGGCCCGCTACCGTCATGTCCGAAGACTATAGGATCGTCCCCACGACCACGGGACTAGATTGGCCCGCCACCGCCATGTCCGACGACAATAGGGTCGTCCCCACGACCCCGGGACTAGGTTGGCCAGCCGCCGACATGTCCGACGACTATAGGGTCGTCCCTACGACCCCGGGACTAGATTAGCCCGCCACCGTCATGTCCAACAACTATAGGGTCGTCCCCACGACCACGGGCCAAAGTTGGCATGCCGCCGAAATGTCCGACGACTATAGGGTCGTCCCCACGACACCGGGCCAAAGTTGGCCAGCCGCCGACATGTCCGACGACTATAGAGTCGTCCCCACGACTCCGGGCCAAAGTTGGACAGCCGCCGACATGTCCGACTACTATAGGGTCGTCCCCACGACCCCGGGACTAGATTGGCCGCCACCGTCATGTCCAACGATTATAGGGTCGTCCCCACGACCCCGGGACTAGATTGGCCCGCCACCGTCATGTCCGACGATTATAGGGTCGTCCCCACGACCCCGGGACAAGCTTGGCCCGCGCCGACTTGTCCGACGACTATAGGGTCGTCCCACGACCCCGGGCCTAGATTGGCCCGCCACCGTCATGTCCGACGACAATAGGGTCGTCCCCACGACCCGGGTCTAGGTGGCCAGCCGCCGACATGTCCGACGACTATAGAGTCGTCCCCACGACTCCGGGCCAAAGTTGGACAGCCGCCGACATGTCCGACTACTATAGGGTCGTCCCAGGACCTCGGGTCTAGATTGGCCCGCACCGTCATGTCCAACGACTATAGGGTCGTCCCCACAACCACGGGGCAAAGTTGGCCAGCCGCCGACATGTCCGACGAATATAGGGTCGTCCCGACGACCCCGGCCAATGTTGGCCAATCGCCAACATGTCCGACGACTATAGGGTCGTCCTACCACCCCGGGACTAGATTAGCCCGCCACCGTCATGTCCAACAACTATAGGGTCGTCCCCACGACCACGGGCCAAAGTTGGCATGCCGCCGAAATGTCCGACGATTATAGGGTCGTCCCACGACCCGGGACAAGCTTGGCCCGCCGCCGACTTGTCCGACGACTATAGGGTCGTCCCACGACCCCGGGCCTAGATTGGCCCGCCACCGTCATGTCCGACGACAATAGGGGTCGTCCCACGACCCCGGGTCCAGGCTGGCCAGCCGCCGACATTTCCGACGACTATAGAGTCGTCCCCACGACACCGGGCCAAAGTTGGCCAGCCGCCGACATGTCCGACGACTATAGGGTCGTCCCCACGACCCGGGACTAGATTGGCCCGCCACCGTCATGTCCAACGACTATAGGGTCGTCCCCACAACCACGGGCCAAAGTTGGCCAGCCGCCGACATGTCCGACGAATATAGGGTCGTCCCCACGACCCCGGGCCAATGTTGGCCAATCGCCGACATGTCCAACGACTATAGGGTCGTCCCTACGACCCCGGGACTAGATTAGCCCGCCACCGTCATGTCCAACAACTATAGGGTCGTCCCCACGACCACGGGCCAAAGTTGGCATGCCGCCGAAATGTCCGACGACTATAGGGTCGTCCCACGACACCGGGCCAAAGTTGGCCAGCCGCCGACATGTCCGACGACTATAGGGTCGTCCCCACGACCCCGGGACTAGATTGGCCCGCCACCGTCATGTCCGACGATTATAGGGACGTCCCCACGACCGCGAGACTAGATTGGCCCGCCACCGTCATGTCCGACGACAATAGGGTCGTCCCACGACCCCGGGTCCAGGTTGGCCAGTCGCCGACATTTCCGACGACTATAGGGTCGTCCCCACGACCCCGGGACTAGATTGGCCCGCCACCGTCATGTCCAACGACTATAGGGTCGTCCCCACAACCACAGGCCAAAGTTGGCCAGCCGCCGACATGTCCGACGACTATAGGGTCGTCCCCACGACCCCGGCCAAAGTTGGCAAGCCGCCGAAATGTCCGACGACTATAGGGTCGTCCCCACGACCCCGGGACTAGGTTGGCCAGCCGCCGACATGTCCGACGACTATAGGGTCGTCCCCACGACCCCGGGCCAAAGTTGGCAAGCCGCCGAAATGTCCGACGACTGTAGGGTCGTACCCACGACCCCGGACTAGGCTGACAAGCCGCCGAAATGTCCGACGACTGTAGGGTCGTCCCCACGACCCCGGGACTAGATTGGCCCGCCACCGTCATGTCCGACGACAATAGGGTCGTCCCCACGACCCCGGGTCTAGGTTGGCCAGCCGCCGACTTGTCCGACGACTATAGACGACTATAGGGTCGTCCCCAGGACCTCGGGACTAGATTGGCCCGCCACCGTCATGTCCAACGACTATAGGGTCGTCCCCACGACCACGGGCCAAAGTTGGCATGCCGCCGAAATGTCCGACGATTATAGGGTCGTCCCCACGACCCCGGGCCAAAGTTGGCAAGCCGCCGAAATGTCCGAAGACTGTAGGGTCGTCCCCACGACCCCGGGACTAGATTGGCCCGCCACCGTCATGTCCAACGACTATAGGGTCGTTCCCACAACCACGGGCCAACGATGGCCAGCCGCCGACATGTCCGACGACTATTGGATCGTCCCCACGACCACGGGCCAAAGTTGGCCAGCCGCCGACATGTCCGACGACTATAGGGTCGTCCCCACGACCACGGGCCAAAGTTGGCATGCCGCCGAAATGTCCCACGATTATAGGGTCGTCCCCACGACCCCGGGCCAAAGTTGGCAAGCCGCCGAAATGTCCGAAGACTGTAGGGTCGTCCCCACGACCCCGGGACTAGATTGGCCAGCCGCCGACATGTCCGACGACAATCGGATCGTCCCCACGACCACGCGCCAAAGTTGGCCAGCCGCCGACATGTCCGACGACTATAGGGTCGTCCCCACAACCAGGGGCCAAAGTTGGCCAGCCGCCGACATGTCCGACGACTATAGGGTCGTCCCCACGACCCGGGACTGGACTGGCCCGCCACCGACTTGTCCGACGTCTACAGAGTCGTCCCCACGACCCCCGGACTAGGTGGGCTCGCCCCCGACTTGTCCGACGACTATAGGGTCGTTCCCACGACCCCGGGCCAAAGTTGGCAAGCTGCCGACTTATCCGACGACTATAGGGTCGTCCCCACGACCCCGGGACTAGGTAGGCCCGCCGCTGACTTGTCCGACGACTATAGGGTCGTCCCCACGACCCCCGGGCCAAAGTTGGACAGCCACCGACATTTCCGACGACTATAGGGTCGTCCCCACGACCACGGGCCAAAGTTGGCCAGCCGCCGACATGTCCGACGACTATAGGGTCGTCCCCAGGACCCGGGACTAGACTGGCCCGCCACCGTCATGTCCGACGACTATAGGGTCGTCCCCACGACCCGGGACTAGACTGGCCCGCCACCGTCATGTCCGACGACTATAGAGTCGTCCCCACGACCCCGGGTCAATGTTCGCTCGCCGCCGACATGTCCGACAACTATAGGGTCGTCCCCACGACCACGGGCCAAAGTTGGCCAGCCGCCGACATGTCCGACGACTATAGGGTCGTCCCCACGACCACGGGCCAAAGTTGGCCAGCCGCCGACATGTCCGACGACTATAGGGTCGTCCCCACGACCCGGGACTAGACTGGCCCGCCACCGTCATGTCCGACGACAATAGGGTCGTCCCCAGGACCCCGGGTCTAGGTTGGCCAGCCGCCGACTTGTCCGACGACTATAGGGTCGTCCCCAGGACCTCGGGACTAGATTGGCCCGCCACCGTCATGTCCAACGACTATAGGGTCGTCCCCACGACCATGGGCCAAAGTTGGCATGCCGCCGAAATGTCCGACGATTATAGGGTCGTCCCCACGACCCCGGGACTAGTTTGGCCCGCCGCCGACATTTCCGACGACTATAGAGTCGTCCCCACGACACCGGGCCAAAGTTGGCCAGCCGCCGACATGTCCGGCGACTATAGGGTCGTCCCCACGACCCCGAGACTAGATTGGCCAGCCGCCGACATTTCCGACGACTATAGAGTCGTCCCCACGACACCGGGCCAAAGTTGGCCAGCCGCCGACATGTCCGACGACTATAGGGACGTCCCCACGACCCCGGGACAAGGTTGGCCCGCCGCCGACTTGACCGACGACTATAGGGTCGTAGCCACGACCCTGGGACTAGGCTGACAAGCCGCCAACGTGTCCGACGACTATAGGGTCGTCCCCACGACCCCTGGCCAAAGATGTCCAGCCGCCGTCTTGTCCGACGACTATAGGGTCGTCCCCACGACCCCGGGACTAGATTGGCCCGCCAGCGTCATGTCCAACGACTATAGGGTCGTCCCCACAACCACGGGCCAAAGTTGGCCAGCCGCCGACATGTCCGACGACTATAGGGTCGTCCCTACGACACCGGGCCAAAGTTGGCCAGCCGCAGACATGTCCGACGACTATAGGGTCATCCCCACGACCCCGGGACTAGATTGGCCCGCCACCATCATGTCCGACGATTATAGGGTCGTCCCCACGACCCCGGGACAAGCTTGGCCCGCCGCCGAATTGTTCGACGACTATAGGGTCGTCCCCACGACCCCGGGACTAGATTGGCCCGCCACCGTCATGTCCGACGACAATAGGGTCGTCCCCACGACCCCGGGTCTAGGTTGGCCAGCCGCCGACTTGTCCGACGACTATAGGGTCGTCCCCAGGACCTCGGGACTAGATTGGCCCGCCACCGTCATGTCCAACGACTATAGGGTCGTCCCCACGACCACGGGCCAAAGTTGGCATGCCGCCGAAATGTCCGACGATTATAGGGTCGTCCCCACGACCCCGGGCCAAAGTTGGCAAGCCGCCGAAATGTCCGAAGACTGTAGGGTCGTCCCCACGACCCCGGGACTAGATTGGCCCGCCACCGTCATGTCCAACGACTATAGGGTCGTTCCCACAACCACGGGCCAAAGTTGGCCAGCCGCCGACATGTCCGACGACTATTGGATCGTCCCCACGACCACGGGCCAAAGTTGGCCAGCCGCCGACATGTCCGACGACTATAGGGTCGTCCCCACGACCACGGGCCAAAGTTGGCATGCCGCCGAAATGTCCGACGATTATAGGGTCGTCCCCACGACCCCGGGCCAAAGTTGGCAAGCCGCCGAAATGTCCGAAGACTGTAGGGTCGTCCCCACGACCCCGGGACTAGATTGGCCAGCCGCCGACATGTCCGACGACAATCGGATCGTCCCCACGACCACGCGCCAAAGTTGGCCAGCCGCCGACATGTCCGACGACTATAGGGTCGTCCCCACGACCCCGGGCCAAAGTTGGCCAGCCGCCGACATGTCCGACGACTATAGGGTCGTCCCCACGACCCCGAGACTAGATTGGCCCGCCACCGTCATGTCCGACGACAATAGGGTCGTCCCCACGACCCCGGGTCCAGGTTGGCCAGCCGCCGACATTTCCGACGACTATAGAGTTGTCCCCACGACCCCGGGTCCAGGTTGGCCAGCCGCCGACATTTCCGACGACTATAGAGTTGTCCCCACGACCCCGGGTCCAGGTTGGCCAGCCGCCGACATTTCCGACGACTATAGAGTCGTCCCCACGACACCGGGCCAATGTTGGCCAGCCGCCGACATGTCCGACGACTATAGGGTCGTCCCCACGACCCCGGGACTAGATTGGTCCGCCACCGTCTTGTCCGACGACTATAGGGTCGTCCCCACGACCACGGGCCAAAGTTGGCATGCCGCCGACATGTCCGACGACTATAGGGTCGTCCCCACGACCCCGGGACTAGACTGGCCCGCCACCGTCATGTCCGACGACTATAGAGTCGTCCCCACGACCCCGGGTCAATGTTCGCTCGCCGCCGACATGTCCGACAACTATAGGGTCGTCCCCACGACCACGGGCCAAAGTTGGCCAGCCGCCGACATGTCCGACGACTATAGGGTCGTCCCCACGACCACGGGCCAAAGTTGGCCAGCCGCCGACATGTCCGACGACTATAGGGTCGTCCCCACGACCTGGGACTAGACTGGCCCGCCACCGTCATGTCCGACGACAATAGGGTCGTCCCCAGGACCCCGGGTCTAGGTTGGCCAGCCGCCGACTTGTCCGACGACTATAGGGTCGTCCCCAGGACCTCGGGACTAGATTGGCCCGCCACCGTCATGTCCAACGACTATAGGGTCGTCCCCACGACCATGGGCCAAAGTTGGCATGCCGCCGAAATGTCCGACGATTATAGGGTCGTCCCCACGACCCCGGGACTAGTTTGGCCCGCCGCCGACATTTCCGACGACTATAGAGTCGTCCCCACGACACCGGGCCAAAGTTGGCCAGCCGCCGACATGTCCAACGACTATAGGGTCGTCCCCACGACCACGGGCCAAAGTTGGCATGCCGCCGAAATGTCCGACGATTATAGGGTCGTCCCCACGACCCCGGGCCAAAGTTGGCAAGCCGCCGAAATGTCCGAAGACTGTAGGGTTGTCCCCACGACCCCGGGACTAGATTGGCCCGCCACCGTCATGTCCAACGACTATAGGGTCGTTCCCACAACCACGGGCCAAAGTTGGCCAGCCGCCGACATGTCCGACGACTATTGGATCGTCCCCACGACCACGGGCCAAAGTTGGCCAGCCGCCGACATGTCCGACGACTATAGGGTCGTCCCCACGACCCCGGGACTAGATTGGTCCGCCTCCGTCTTGTCCGACGACTATAGGGTCGTCCCCACGACCACGGGCCAAAGTTGACCAGCCGCCGACATGTCCGACGACAATAGGGTCGTCCCCACGACCCGGGACTAGACTGGCCCGCCACCGTCATTTCCGACGACTATAGGGTCGTCCCCACGACCCCGGGTCCAGGTTGGCCAGCCGCCGACATTTCCGACGACTATAGAGTCGTCCCCACGACACCGGGCCAAAGTTGGCCAGCCGCCGACATGTCCGACGACTATAGGGTCGTCCCCACGACCCCGGGCCAAAGTTGGCCAGCCGCCGACATGTCCGACGACTATAGGGTCGTCCCCACGACCCCGAGACTAGATTGGCCCGCCACCGTCATGTCCGACGACAATAGGGTCGTCCCCACGACCCCGGGTCCAGGTTGGCCAGCCGCCGACATTTCCGACGACTATAGAGTCGTCCCCACGACACCGGGCCAAAGTTGGCCAGCCGCCGACATGTCCGACGACTATAGGGTCGTCCCCACAACCACGGGCCAAAGTTGGCCAGCCGCCGACATGTCCGACGACTATAGGGTCGTCCCCAGGACCTCGGGACTAGGTTGGCCAGCCGCCGACATGTCCGACGACTATAGGGTCGTCCCTCGACCCCGGGCCAATGTTGGCCAATCGCCGACATGTCCGACGACTATAGGGTCGTCCCTACGACCCCGGGACTAGATTGGCCCGCCACCGTCATGTCCAACGACTATAGGGTCGTCCCCACGACCACGGGCCAAAGTTGGCATGCCGCCGACATGTCCGACGACTATAGGGTCGTCCCCACGACCCCGGGACTAGATTGGCCCGCCACCGTCATGTCCGACGACTATAGGGTCGTCCCCACGACCCCGGGCCAAAGTTGACAAGCCGCCGAAATGTCCGACGACTGTAGGGTCGTCCCCACGACCCCGAGACTAGATTGGCCCGCCACCGTCAAGTCCGACGACTATAGGGTCGTCCCCAGGACCTTGGGACTAGATTGGCCCGCCACCGTCAAGTCCGACGACTATAGGGTCGTCCCCACGACCCCGGGCCAAAGTTGGCAAGCCGCCGAAATGTCCGACGACTGTAGGGTCGTCCCCACGACCCCGGGACTAGATTGGTCCGCCACCGTCATGTCCAGCCGCCGTCTTGTCCGACGACTATAGGGTCGTCCCCACGACACCGGGCCAAAGTTGGCCAGCCGCCGACATGTCCGACGACTATAGGGTCGTCCCCACAACCACGGGCCAAAGTTGGCCAGCCGCCGACATGTCCGACGACTATAGGGTCGTCCCCACGACCTCGGGACTAGGTTGGCCAGCCGCCGACATGTCCGACGACTATAGGGTCGTCCCTCGACCCCGGGCCAATGTTGGCAAGCCGCCGAAATGTCCGAAGACTGTAGGGTCGTCCCCACGACCCCGGGACTCGATTGGCCCGCCACCGTCATGTCCAACGACTATAGGGTCGTTCCCACAACCACGGGCCAAAGTTGGCCAGCCGCCGACATGTCCGACGACTATTGGATCGTCCCCACGACCACGGGCCAAAGTTGGCCAGCCGCCGACATGTCCGACGACTATAGGGTCGTCCCCACGACCCCGGGCCAAAGATGTCCAGCCGCCGTCTTTTCCGACGACTATAGGGTCGTCCCCACGACCCCGGGATTAGATTGGCCCGCCACCGTCATGTCCAACGATTATAGGGTCGTCCCCACGACCCCGGGACTAGATTGGCCCGCCACCGTCATGTCCGACGATTATAGGGTCGTCCCCACGACCTCGGGTCTAGATTGGCCCGCTACCGTCATGTCCGAAGACTATAGGGTCGTCCCCACGACCCCGGGACTAGATTGGCCCGCCACCGTCATGTCCGACGACAATAGGGTCGTCCCCACGACCCCGGGTCTAGGTTGGCTGCCGCCGACATGTCCGACGACTATTGGGTCGCCCCACGACCACGGGCAAAAGTTGGCCAGCCGCCGACTTGTCCGACGAGTATAGGGTGGTCCCCACGACGCGGGGACTAGATTGGCCCGCCACCGTATTGTCCGACGACTAGAGGGTCGTCTTTACGACCACGGGCCAAAGTTGACCAGCCCCCGACATTTCCGACGACTATAGGGTCGTCCCCACGACCACGGGCCATTTTTGGCCAGCCGCCGACTTGTCCAACGACTATTGGGTCGCCCCACGACCACGGGCCAAAGTTGGCCAGCCGCCGACATGTCCGACGACTATAGGGTCGTCCCCACGACCCCGGGACTAGATTGGCCCACCACCGTCAAGTCCGACGACTATAGGGTCGGCCCCACGACCTCGGGAGTAGGTTGGCCAGCCGCCGACATGTCCGACGACTATTGGGTCGTCCCCACGACCCCGGGACAAGATTGGCCCGCCTCTGTCTTGTCCGACGACTATAGGGTCGTATTCACGACCACCCGCCAAAGTTAGCCAGCCGCCGACATTTCCGACGACTATAGGGTCGTCCCCACGACCCCGAGACTAGGTTGACCAGCCGGCAACATGTCCGACGACAATAGGGTCGTCCCCACGACCCCGGGTCTAGGTTGGCCAGCCGCCGACATGTCCGACGAATATAGAGTCGTCCCCACGACACCGGGCCAAAGTTGGACAGCCGCCGACATGTCCGAAGACTATGTGGTCGTCCCCACGACCTCGGGTCTAGATTGTCCCGCTACCGTCATGACCGACGACTATAGGGTCGTCCCCACGACCTCGGGTCTAGATTGGCCCGCTACCGTCATGTCCGAAGACTATAGGGTCGTCCTCACGACCACGGGACTAGATTGGCCCGCCACCGCCATGTCCGACGACAATAGGGTCGTCCCCACGACCCCGGGTCTAGGTTGGCCAGCCGCCGACATGTCCGACGACTATTGGATCGTCCCCACGACCACTCGCCAAAGTTGGCCAGCCGCCGACATGTCCGACGACTATAGGGTCGT
Source organism: Andrena praecox (assembly GCA_963932275.1). Lineage (NCBI taxonomy): Eukaryota > Metazoa > Arthropoda > Insecta > Hymenoptera > Andrenidae > Andrena > Andrena praecox. Next base: position 1,554,232 of record CAWVQO010000569.1, read on the forward strand.
CCCCACGACACCGGGCCAAAGTTGGCCAGCCGCCGACATGTCCGACGACTATAGGGTCGTCCCCACGACCACGCGCCAAAGTTGGCCAGCCGCCGACATGTCCGACGACTATAGGGTCGTCCCCACGACCCCGGGACTAGATTGGCCCGCCACCGTCATGTCCGACGACAATAGGGTCGTCCCCAGGACCCCGGGTCTAGGTTGGCCAGCCGCCGACTTGTCCGACGACTATAGGGTCGTCCCCAGGACCTCGGGACTAGATTGGCCCGCCACCGTCATGTCCAACGTCTATAGGGTCGTCCCCAAGACCATGGGCCAAAGTTGGCATGCCGCCGAAATGTCCGACGATTATAGGGTCGTCCCCACGACCCCGGGACTAGTTTGGCCCGCCGCCGACATTTCCGACGACTATAGAGTCGTCCCCACGACACCGGGCCAAAGTTGGCCAGCCGCCGACATGTCCGACGACTCTAGGGTCGTCCCCACGACCCCGAGACTAGATTGGCCAGCCGCCGACATTTCCGACGACTATAGAGTCGTCCCCACGACACCGGGCCAAAGTTGGCCAGCCGCCGACATGTCCGACGACTATAGGGACGTCCCCACGACCCCGGGACAAGGTTGGCCCGCCGCCGACTTGTCCGACGACTATAGGGTCGTAGCCACGACCCTGGGACTAGGCTGACAAGCCGCCAACGTGTCCGACGACTATAGGGTCGTCCCCACGACCCCTGGCCAAAGATGTCCAGCCGCCGTCTTGTCCGACGACTATAGGGTCGTCCCCACGACCCCGGGACTAGATTGGCCCGCCAGCGTCATGTCCAACGACTATAGGGTCGTCCCCACAACCACGGGCCAAAGTTGGCCAGCCGCCGACATGTCCGACGACTATAGGGTCGTCCCTACGACACCGGGCCAAAGTTGGCCAGCCGCAGACATGTCCGACGACTATAGGGTCATCCCCACGACCCCGGGACTAGATTGGCCCGCCACCATCATGTCCGACGATTATAGGGTCGTCCCCACGACCCCGGGACAAGCTTGGCCCGCCGCCGAATTGTTCGACGACTATAGGGTCGTCCCCACGACCCCGGGACTAGATTGGCCCGCCACCGTCATGTCCGACGACAATAGGGTCGTCCCCACGACCCCGGGTCTAGGTTGGCCAGCCGCCGACTTGTCCGACGACTATAGGGTCGTACCCACGACCCCGGGACTAGGCTGACAAGCCGCCAACATGTCCGACGACTATAGGGTCGTCCCCACGACCCCGGGCCAAAGATGTCCAGCCGCCGTCTTGTCCGACGACTATAGGGTCGTCCCCACGACCCCGGGCCAAAGTTGGCCAGCCGCCGAAATGTCCGACGACTATAGGGTCGTCCCCACGACCCCGAGACTAGATTGGCCCGCCACCGTCATGTCCGACGACAATAGGGTCGTCCCCACGACCCCGGGTCCAGGTTGGCCAGCCGCCGAAATTTCCGACGACTATAGAGTCGTCCCCACGACACCGGGCCAAAGTGGCCAGCCGCCGACATGTCCGACGACTATAGGGTCGTCCCCACGACACCGGGACTAGATTGGCCCGCCACCGTCATGTCCGACGATTATAGGGTCGTCCCCACGACCCCGAGACTAGGTTGACCAGCCGGCAACATGTCCGACGACAATAGGGTCGTTCCCACGACCCCGGGTCTAGGTTGGCCAGCCGCCGACATGTCCGACGAATATAGAGTCGTCCCCACGACACCGGGCCAAAGTTGGACAGCCGCCGACATGTCCGAAGACTATGTGGTCGTCCCCACGACCTCGGGTCTAGATTGTCCGGCTACCGTCATGTCCGACGACTATAGGGTCGTCCCCACGACCTCGGGTCTAGATTGGCCCGCTACCGTCATGTCCGAAGACTATAGGGTCGTCCTCACGACCACGGGACTAGATTGGCCCGCCACCGCCATGTCCGACGACAATAGGGTCGTCCCCACGACCCCGGGTCTAGGTTGGCCAGCCGCCGACATGTCCGACGACTATCGGATCGTCCCCACGACCACGGGCCAAAGTTGGCCAGCCGCCGACATGTCCGACGACTATAGGGTTGTCCCCACGACCCCGGGCCAATGTTGGCCAATCGCCGACATGTCCGACGACTATAGGGTTGTCCCTACGACCCCGGGACTACATTGGCCCGCCACCGTCATGTCCGACGACTATAGGGTCGTCCCCACGACCGCGGGCCAAAGATATCCAGCCGCCGTGTTGTCCGACGACTATAGGTTCGTCCCCACGACCCCGGGACTAGGCAGACCTGCCGCCAACATGTCCGACGACTGTAGGGTCGTCCCACCGACCTCGGGACTAGATTGGTCCGCCACCGTCATGTCCGACGACTATAGGGTCGTCCCCACGACCGCGGGTCTAGGTTGTCCCGCTACCGCCATGACCGACGACTATAGGGTCGTCCCCACGACCTCGGGTCTAGATTGGCCCGCTACCGTCATGTCCGAAGACTATAGGGTCGTCCTCACGACCACGGGACTAGATTGGCCCGCCACCGCCATGTCCGACGACAATAGGGTCGTCCCCACGACCCCGGGTCTAGGTTGGCCAGCCGCCGACATGTCCGACGACTATTGGATCGTCCCCACGACCACGGGCCAAAGTTGGCCAGCCGCCGACATGTCCGACGACTATAGGGTCGTGCCCACGACCACGGGACTAGATTGGCCAGCCGCCGACATGTCCGACGACTATCGGATCGTCCCCACGACCACGGGCCAAAGTTGGCCAGCCGCCAATATGTCCGACGACTATTGGATCGTCCCCACGACCACGGGCCAAAGTTGGACAGCCGCCGACATGTCCGAAGACTATGTGGTCGTCCCCACGACCTCGGGTCTAGATTGTCCCGCTACCGTCATGACCGACGACTATAGGGTCGTCCCCACGACCTAGGGTCTAGATTGGCCCGCTACCGTCATGTCCGAAGACTATAGGGTCGTCCTCACGACCACGGGACTAGATTGGCCCGCCACCGCCATGTCCGACGACAATAGGGTCGCCCCCACGACCCCGGGTCTAGGTTGGCCAGCCGCCGACATGTCCGACGACAATAGGGTCGTCCCCACGACCCCGGGTCTAGGTTGGCCAGCCGCCGACATGTCCGACGACTATTGGATCGTCCCCACGACCACGGGCCAAAGTTGGCCAGCCGCCGACATGTCCGACGACTATAGGGTCGTGCCCACGACCACGGGACTAGATTGGCCAGCCGCCGACATGTCCGACGACTATCGGATCGTCCCCACGACCACGGGCCAAAGTTGGCCAGCCGCCAATATGTCCGACGACTATTGGATCGTCCCCACGACCACGGGCCAAAGTTGGCCAGCCGCCGACATGTCCGACGACTATAGGGTCGTCCCCACGACCACGGGCCAAAGTTGGCATGCCGCCGAAATGTCCCACGATTATAGGGTCGTCCCCACGACCCCGGGCCAAAGTTGGCAAGCCGCCGAAATGTCCGAAGACTGTAGGGTCGTCCCACCGACCTCGGGACTAGATTGGTCCGCCACCGTCATGTCCGACGACTATAGGGTCGTCCCCACGACCGCGGGTCTAGGTTGTCCCGCTACCGCCATGACCGACGACTATAGGGTCGTCCCCACGACCTCGGGTCTAGATTGGCCCGCTACCGTCATGTCCGAAGACTATAGGGTCGTCCTCACGACCACGGGACTAGATTGGCCCGCCACCGCCATGTCCGACGACAATAGGGTCGTCCCCACGACCCCGGGTCTAGGTTGGCCAGCCGCCGACATGTCCGACGACTATTGGATCGTCCCCACGACCACGGGCCAAAGTTGGCCAGCCGCCGACATGTCCGACGACTATAGGGTCGTGCCCACGACCACGGGACTAGATTGGCCAGCCGCCGACATGTCCGACGACTATCGGATCGTCCCCACGACCACGGGCCAAAGTTGGCCAGCCGCCAATATGTCCGACGACTATTGGATCGTCCCCACGACCACGGGCCAAAGTTGGCCAGCCGCCGACATGTCCGACGACTATAGGGTCGTCCCCACGACCACGGGCCAAAGTTGGCATGCCGCCGAAATGTCCCACGATTATAGGGTCGTCCCCACGACCCCGGGCCAAAGTTGGCAAGCCGCCGAAATGTCCGAAGACTGTAGGGTCGTCCCCACGACCCCGGGACTAGATTGGCCAGCCGCCGACATGTCCGACGACAATCGGATCGTCCCCACGACCACGCGCCAAAGTTGGCCAGCCGCCGACATGTCCGACGACTATAGGGTCGTCCCCACAACCAGGGGCCAAAGTTGGCCAGCCGCCGACATGTCCGACGACTATAGGGTCGTCCCCACGACCCGGGACTGGACTGGCCCGCCACCGACTTGTCCGACGTCTACAGAGTCGTCCCCACGACCCCCGGACTAGGTGGGCTCGCCCCCGACTTGTCCGACGACTATAGGGTCGTTCCCACGACCCCGGGCCAAAGTTGGCAAGCTGCCGACTTATCCGACGACTATAGGGTCGTCCCCACGACCCCGGGACTAGGTAGGCCCGCCGCTGACTTGTCCGACGACTATAGGGTCGTCCCCACGACCCCCGGGCCAAAGTTGGACAGCCACCGACATTTCCGACGACTATAGGGTCGTCCCCACGACCACGGGCCAAAGTTGGCCAGCCGCCGACATGTCCGACGACTATAGGGTCGTCCCCAGGACCCGGGACTAGACTGGCCCGCCACCGTCATGTCCGACGACTATAGGGTCGTCCCCACGACCCGGGACTAGACTGGCCCGCCACCGTCATGTCCGACGACTATAGAGTCGTCCCCACGACCCCGGGTCAATGTTCGCTCGCCGCCGACATGTCCGACAACTATAGGGTCGTCCCCACGACCACGGGCCAAAGTTGGCCAGCCGCCGACATGTCCGACGACTATAGGGTCGTCCCCACGACCACGGGCCAAAGTTGGCCAGCCGCCGACATGTCCGACGACTATAGGGTCGTCCCCACGACCCGGGACTAGACTGGCCCGCCACCGTCATGTCCGACGACAATAGGGTCGTCCCCAGGACCCCGGGTCTAGGTTGGCCAGCCGCCGACTTGTCCGACGACTATAGGGTCGTCCCCAGGACCTCGGGACTAGATTGGCCCGCCACCGTCATGTCCAACGACTATAGGGTCGTCCCCACGACCATGGGCCAAAGTTGGCATGCCGCCGAAATGTCCGACGATTATAGGGTCGTCCCCACGACCCCGGGACTAGTTTGGCCCGCCGCCGACATTTCCGACGACTATAGAGTCGTCCCCACGACACCGGGCCAAAGTTGGCCAGCCGCCGACATGTCCGACGACTATAGGGTCGTCCCCACGACCCCGAGACTAGATTGGCCAGCCGCCGACATTTCCGACGACTATAGAGTCGTCCCCACGACACCGGGCCAAAGTTGGCCAGCCGCCGACATGTCCGACGACTATAGGGACGTCCCCACGACCCCGGGACAAGGTTGGCCCGCCGCCGACTTGACCGACGACTATAGGGTCGTAGCCACGACCCTGGGACTAGGCTGACAAGCCGCCAACGTGTCCGACGACTATAGGGTCGTCCCCACGACCCCTGGCCAAAGATGTCCAGCCGCCGTCTTGTCCGACGACTATAGGGTCGTCCCCACGACCCCGGGACTAGATTGGCCCGCCAGCGTCATGTCCAACGACTATAGGGTCGTCCCCACAACCACGGGCCAAAGTTGGCCAGCCGCCGACATGTCCGACGACTATAGGGTCGTCCCTACGACACCGGGCCAAAGTTGGCCAGCCGCAGACATGTCCGACGACTATAGGGTCATCCCCACGACCCCGGGACTAGATTGGCCCGCCACCATCATGTCCGACGATTATAGGGTCGTCCCCACGACCCCGGGACAAGCTTGGCCCGCCGCCGAATTGTTCGACGACTATAGGGTCGTCCCCACGACCCCGGGACTAGATTGGCCCGCCACCGTCATGTCCGACGACAATAGGGTCGTCCCCACGACCCCGGGTCTAGGTTGGCCAGCCGCCGACTTGTCCGACGACTATAGGGTCGTCCCCAGGACCTCGGGACTAGATTGGCCCGCCACCGTCATGTCCAACGACTATAGGGTCGTCCCCACGACCACGGGCCAAAGTTGGCATGCCGCCGAAATGTCCGACGATTATAGGGTCGTCCCCACGACCCCGGGCCAAAGTTGGCAAGCCGCCGAAATGTCCGAAGACTGTAGGGTCGTCCCCACGACCCCGGGACTAGATTGGCCCGCCACCGTCATGTCCAACGACTATAGGGTCGTTCCCACAACCACGGGCCAAAGTTGGCCAGCCGCCGACATGTCCGACGACTATTGGATCGTCCCCACGACCACGGGCCAAAGTTGGCCAGCCGCCGACATGTCCGACGACTATAGGGTCGTCCCCACGACCACGGGCCAAAGTTGGCATGCCGCCGAAATGTCCGACGATTATAGGGTCGTCCCCACGACCCCGGGCCAAAGTTGGCAAGCCGCCGAAATGTCCGAAGACTGTAGGGTCGTCCCCACGACCCCGGGACTAGATTGGCCAGCCGCCGACATGTCCGACGACAATCGGATCGTCCCCACGACCACGCGCCAAAGTTGGCCAGCCGCCGACATGTCCGACGACTATAGGGTCGTCCCCACGACCCCGGGCCAAAGTTGGCCAGCCGCCGACATGTCCGACGACTATAGGGTCGTCCCCACGACCCCGAGACTAGATTGGCCCGCCACCGTCATGTCCGACGACAATAGGGTCGTCCCCACGACCCCGGGTCCAGGTTGGCCAGCCGCCGACATTTCCGACGACTATAGAGTTGTCCCCACGACCCCGGGTCCAGGTTGGCCAGCCGCCGACATTTCCGACGACTATAGAGTTGTCCCCACGACCCCGGGTCCAGGTTGGCCAGCCGCCGACATTTCCGACGACTATAGAGTCGTCCCCACGACACCGGGCCAATGTTGGCCAGCCGCCGACATGTCCGACGACTATAGGGTCGTCCCCACGACCCCGGGACTAGATTGGTCCGCCACCGTCTTGTCCGACGACTATAGGGTCGTCCCCACGACCACGGGCCAAAGTTGGCATGCCGCCGACATGTCCGACGACTATAGGGTCGTCCCCACGACCCCGGGACTAGATTGGCCCGCCACCGTCATGTCCGACGACAATAGGGTCGTCCCCACGACCCCGGGTCTAGGTTGGCCAGCCGGCGACTTGTCCGACGACTATAGGGCCGTACCCACGACCCCGGGACTAGGCTGACAAGCCGCCAACATGTCCGACGACTATAGGGTCGTCCCCACGACCCCCGGCCCAAGTTGGCCAGCCGCCGAAATGTCCGACCACTATAGGGTCGTCCCCACGACCCCGGGACTAGATTGGCCCGCCACCGTCATGTCCGACGACTATAGGGTCGTCCCCACGACCCCGGGCCAAAGTTGGCAAGCCGCCGAAATGTCTGACGACTGTAGGGTCGTACCCACGACCCCGGGACTAGGCTGACAAGCCGCCGAAATGTCCGACGACTGTAGGGTCGTCCCCACGACCCCGGGACTAGATTGGCCCGCCACCGTCATGTCCGACGAGAATAGGGTCGTCCCCACGACCCCGGGTCTAGGTTGGCCAGCCGCCGACTTGTCCGACGACTATAGGGTCGTCCCCAGGACCTCGGGACTAGATTGGCCCGCCACCGTCATGTCCAACGACTATAGGGTCGTCCCCACGACCACGGGCCAAAGTTGGCATGCCGCCGAAATGTCCGACGATTATAGGGTCGTCCCCACGACCCCGGGCCAAAGTTGGCAAGCCGCCGAAATGTCCGAAGACTGTAGGGTTGTCCCCACGACCCCGGGACTAGATTGGCCCGCCACCGTCATGTCCAACGACTATAGGGTCGTTCCCACAACCACGGGCCAAAGTTGGCCAGCCGCCGACATGTCCGACGACTATTGGATCGTCCCCACGACCACGGGCCAAAGTTGGCCAGCCGCCGACATGTCCGACGACTATAGGGTCGTCCCCACGACCCCGGGACTAGATTGGTCCGCCTCCGTCTTGTCCGACGACTATAGGGTCGTCCCCACGACCACGGGCCAAAGTTGACCAGCCGCCGACATGTCCGACGACAATAGGGTCGTCCCCACGACCCGGGACTAGACTGGCCCGCCACCGTCATTTCCGACGACTATAGGGTCGTCCCCACGACCCCGGGTCCAGGTTGGCCAGCCGCCGACATTTCCGACGACTATAGAGTCGTCCCCACGACACCGGGCCAAAGTTGGCCAGCCGCCGACATGTCCGACGACTATAGGGTCGTCCCCACGACCCCGGGCCAAAGTTGGCCAGCCGCCGACATGTCCGACGACTATAGGGTCGTCCCCACGACCCCGAGACTAGATTGGCCCGCCACCGTCATGTCCGACGACAATAGGGTCGTCCCCACGACCCCGGGTCCAGGTTGGCCAGCCGCCGACATTTCCGACGACTATAGAGTCGTCCCCACGACACCGGGCCAAAGTTGGCCAGCCGCCGACATGTCCGACGACTATAGGGTCGTCCCCACAACCACGGGCCAAAGTTGGCCAGCCGCCGACATGTCCGACGACTATAGGGTCGTCCCCAGGACCTCGGGACTAGGTTGGCCAGCCGCCGACATGTCCGACGACTATAGGGTCGTCCCTCGACCCCGGGCCAATGTTGGCCAATCGCCGACATGTCCGACGACTATAGGGTCGTCCCTACGACCCCGGGACTAGATTGGCCCGCCACCGTCATGTCCAACGACTATAGGGTCGTCCCCACGACCACGGGCCAAAGTTGGCATGCCGCCGACATGTCCGACGACTATAGGGTCGTCCCCACGACCCCGGGACTAGATTGGCCCGCCACCGTCATGTCCGACGACTATAGGGTCGTCCCCACGACCCCGGGCCAAAGTTGACAAGCCGCCGAAATGTCCGACGACTGTAGGGTCGTCCCCACGACCCCGAGACTAGATTGGCCCGCCACCGTCAAGTCCGACGACTATAGGGTCGTCCCCAGGACCTTGGGACTAGATTGGCCCGCCACCGTCAAGTCCGACGACTATAGGGTCGTCCCCACGACCCCGGGCCAAAGTTGGCAAGCCGCCGAAATGTCCGACGACTGTAGGGTCGTCCCCACGACCCCGGGACTAGATTGGTCCGCCACCGTCATGTCCAGCCGCCGTCTTGTCCGACGACTATAGGGTCGTCCCCACGACACCGGGACAAAGTTGGCCAGCCGCCGACATGTCCGACGACTATAGGGTCGTCCCCACAACCACGGGCCAAAGTTGGCCAGCCGCCGACATGTCCGACGACTATAGGGTCGTCCCCACGACCTCGGGACTAGGTTGGCCAGCCGCCGACATGTCCGACGACTATAGGGTCGTCCCTCGACCCCGGGCCAATGTTGGCAAGCCGCCGAAATGTCCGAAGACTGTAGGGTCGTCCCCACGACCCCGGGACTCGATTGGCCCGCCACCGTCATGTCCAACGACTATAGGGTCGTTCCCACAACCACGGGCCAAAGTTGGCCAGCCGCCGACATGTCCGACGACTATTGGATCGTCCCCACGACCACGGGCCAAAGTTGGCCAGGCGCCGACATGTCCGACGACTATAGGGTCGTCCCCACGACCCCGGGCCAAAGATGTCCAGCCGCCGTCTTTTCCGACGACTATAGGGTCGTCCCCACGACCCCGGGATTAGATTGGCCCGCCACCGTCATGTCCAACGATTATAGGGTCGTCCCCACGACCCCGGGACTAGATTGGCCCGCCACCGTCATGTCCGACGATTATAGGGTCGTCCCCACGACCTCGGGTCTAGATTGGCCCGCTACCGTCATGTCCGAAGACTATAGGGTCGTCCCCACGACCCCGGGACTAGATTGGCCCGCCACCGTCATGTCCGACGACAATAGGGTCGTCCCCACGACCCCGGGTCTAGGTTGGCCAGCCGCCGACATGTCCGACGACTATTGGGTCGCCCCACGACCACGGGCAAAAGTTGGCCAGCCGCCGACTTGTCCGACGAGTATAGGGTGGTCCCCACGACGCGGGGACTAGATTGGCCCGCCACCGTATTGTCCGACGACTAGAGGGTCGTCTTTACGACCACGGGCCAAAGTTGGCCAGCCCCCGACATTTCCGACGACTATAGGGTCGTCCCCACGACCACGGGCCATTTTTGGCCAGCCGCCGACTTGTCCAACGACTATTGGGTCGCCCCACGACCACGGGCCAAAGTTGGCCAGCCGCCGACATGTCCGACGACTATAGGGTCGTCCCCACGACCCCGGGACTAGATTGGCCCACCACCGTCAAGTCCGACGACTATAGGGTCGGCCCCACGACCTCGGGAGTAGGTTGGCCAGCCGCCGACATGTCCGACGACTATTGGGTCGTCCCCACGACCCCGGGACAAGATTGGCCCGCCTCTGTCTTGTCCGACGACTATAGGGTCGTATTCACGACCACCCGCCAAAGGTAGCCAGCCGCCGACATTTCCGACGACTATAGGGTCGTCCCCACGACCCCGAGACTAGGTTGACCAGCCGGCAACATGTCCGACGACAATAGGGTCGTCCCCACGACCCCGGGTCTAGGTTGGCCAGCCGCCGACATGTCCGACGAATATAGAGTCGTCCCCACGACACCGGGCCAAAGTTGGACAGCCGCCGACATGTCCGAAGACTATGTGGTCGTCCCCACGACCTCGGGTCTAGATTGTCCCGCTACCGTCATGACCGACGACTATAGGGTCGTCCCCACGACCTCGGGTCTAGATTGGCCAGCCGCCGACATTTCCGACGACTATAGGGTCGTCCCCACGACCCCGAGACTAGGTTGACCAGCCGGCAACATGTCCGACGACAATAGGGTCGTCCCCACGACCCCGGGTCTAGGTTGGCCAGCCGCCGACATGTCCGACGAATATAGAGTCGTCCCCACGACACCGGGCCAAAGTTGGACAGCCGCCGACATGTCCGAAGACTATGTGGTCGTCCCCACGACCTCGGGTCTAGATTGTCCCGCTACCGTCATGACCGACGACTATAGGGTCGTCCCCACGACCTCGGGTCTAGATTGGCCCGCTACCGTCATGTCCGAAGACTATAGGGTCGTCCCCACGACCCCGGGACTAGATTGGCCCGCCACCGTCATGTCCGACGACTATAGGGTCGTCCCCACGACCCCGGGCCAAAGTTGACAAGCCGCCGAAATGTCCGACGACTGTAGGGTCGTCCCCACGACCCCGAGACTAGATTGGCCCGCCACCGTCAAGTCCGACGACTATAGGGTCGTCCCCAGGACCTTGGGACTAGATTGGCCCGCCACCGTCAAGTCCGACGACTATAGGGTCGTCCCCACGACCCCGGGCCAAAGTTGGCAAGCCGCCGATATGTCCGACGACTGTAGGGTCGTCCCCACGACCCCGGGACTAGATTGGTCCGCCACCGTCATGTCCAGCCGCCGTCTTGTCCGACGACTATAGGGTCGTCCCCACGACACCGGGCCAAAGTTGGCCAGCCGCCGACATGTCCGACGACTATAGGGTCGTCCCCACAACCACGGGCCAAAGTTGGCCAGCCGCCGACATGTCCGACGACTATAGGGTCGTCCCCACGACCTCGGGACTAGGTTGGCCAGCCGCCGACATGTCCGACGACTATAGGGTCGTCCCTCGACCCCGGGCCAATGTTGGCAAGCCGCCGAAATGTCCGAAGACTGTAGGGTCGTCCCCACGACCCCGGGACTCGATTGGCCCGCCACCGTCATGTCCAACGACTATAGGGTCGTTCCCACAACCACGGGCCAAAGTTGGCCAGCCGCCGACATGTCCGACGACTATTGGATCGTCCCCACGACCACGGGCCAAAGTTGGCCAGCCGCCGACATGTCCGACGACTATAGGGTCGTCCCCACGACCCCGGGCCAAAGATGTCCAGCCGCCGTCTTTTCCGACGACTATAGGGTCGTCCCCACGACCCCGGGATTAGATTGGCCCGCCACCGTCATGTCCAACGATTATAGGGTCGTCCCCACGACCCCGGGACTAGATTGGCCCGCCACCGTCATGTCCGACGATTATAGGGTCGTCCCCACGACCTCGGGTCTAGATTGGCCCGCTACCGTCATGTCCGAAGACTATAGGGTCGTCCCCACGACCCCGGGACTAGATTGGCCCGCCACCGTCATGTCCGACGACAATAGGGTCGTCCCCACGACCCCGGGTCTAGGTTGGCCAGCCGCCGACATGTCCGACGACTATTGGGTCGCCCCACGACCACGGGCAAAAGTTGGCCAGCCGCCGACTTGTCCGACGAGTATAGGGTGGTCCCCACGACGCGGGGACTAGATTGGCCCGCCACCGTATTGTCCGACGACTAGAGGGTCGTCTTTACGACCACGGGCCAAAGTTGGCCAGCCCCCGACATTTCCGACGACTATAGGGTCGTCCCCACGACCACGGGCCATTTTTGGCCAGCCGCCGACTTGTCCAACGACTATTGGGTCGCCCCACGACCACGGGCCAAAGTTGGCCAGCCGCCGACTTGTCCGACGAGTATAGGGTGGTCCCCACGACGCGGGGACTAGATTGGCCCGCCACCGTATTGTCCGACGACTAGAGGGTCGTCTTTACGACCACGGGCCAAAGTTGGCCAGCCGCCGACATGTCCGACGACTATAGGGTCGTCCCCACGACCCCGGGACTAGATTGGCCCACCACCGTCAAGTCCGACGACTATAGGGTCGGCCCCACGACCTCGGGAGTAGGTTGGCCAGCCGCCGACATGTCCGACGACTATTGGGTCGTCCCCACGACCCCGGGACAAGATTGGCCCGCCTCTGTCTTGTCCGACGACTATAGGGTCGTATTCACGACCACCCGCCAAAGTTAGCCAGCCGCCGACATTTCCGACGACTATAGGGTCGTCCCCACGACCCCGAGACTAGGTTGACCAGCCGGCAACATGTCCGACGACAATAGGGTCGTCCCCACGACCCCGGGTCTAGGTTGGCCAGCCGCCGACATGTCCGACGAATATAGAGTCGTCCCCACGACACCGGGCCAAAGTTGGACAGCCGCCGACATGTCCGAAGACTATGTGGTCGTCCCCACGACCTCGGGTCTAGATTGTCCCGCTACCGTCATGACCGACGACTATAGGGTCGTCCCCACGACCTCGGGTCTAGATTGGCCCGCTACCGTCATGTCCGAAGACTATAGGGTCGTCCTCACGACCACGGGACTAGATTGGCCCGCCACCGCCATGTCCGACGACAATAGGGTCGTCCCCACGACCCCGGGTCTAGGTTGGCCAGCCGCCGACATGTCCGACGACTATTGGATCGTCCCCACGACCACGCGCCAAAGTTGGCCAGCCGCCGACATGTCCGACGACTATAGGGTCGTCCCCACGACACCGGGCCAAAGTTGGCCAGCCGCCGACATGTCCGACGACTATAGGGTCGTCCCCACGACCACGCGCCAAAGTTGGCCAGCCGCCGACATGTCCGACGACTATAGGGTCGTCCCCACGACCCCGGGACTAGATTGGCCCGCCACCGTCATGTCCGACGACAATAGGGTCGTCCCCAGGACCCCGGGTCTAGGTTGGCCAGCCGCCGACTTGTCCGACGACTATAGGGTCGTCCCCAGGACCTCGGGACTAGATTGGCCCGCCACCGTCATGTCCAACGTCTATAGGGTCGTCCCCACGACCATGGGCCAAAGTTGGCATGCCGCCGAAATGTCCGACGATTATAGGGTCGTCCCCACGACCCCGGGACTAGTTTGGCCCGCCGCCGACATTTCCGACGACTATAGAGTCGTCCCCACGACACCGGGCCAAAGTTGGCCAGCCGCCGACATGTCCGACGACTATAGGGTCGTCCCCACGACCCCGAGACTAGATTGGCCAGCCGCCGACATTTCCGACGACTATAGAGTCGTCCCCACGACACCGGGCCAAAGTTGGCCAGCCGCCGACATGTCCGACGACTATAGGGACGTCCCCACGACCCCGGGACAAGGTTGGCCCGCCGCCGACTTGTCCGACGACTATAGGGTCGTAGCCACGACCCTGGGACTAGGCTGACAAGCCGCCAACGTGTCCGACGACTATAGGGTCGTCCCCACGACCCCTGGCCAAAGATGTCCAGCCGCCGTCTTGTCCGACGACTATAGGGTCGTCCCCACGACCCCGGGACTAGATTGGCCCGCCAGCGTCATGTCCAACGACTATAGGGTCGTCCCCACAACCACGGGCCAAAGTTGGCCAGCCGCCGACATGTCCGACGACTATAGGGTCGTCCCTACGACACCGGGCCAAAGTTGGCCAGCCGCAGACATGTCCGACGACTATAGGGTCATCCCCACGACCCCGGGACTAGATTGGCCCGCCACCATCATGTCCGACGATTATAGGGTCGTCCCCACGACCCCGGGACAAGCTTGGCCCGCCGCCGAATTGTTCGACGACTATAGGGTCGTCCCCACGACCCCGGGACTAGATTGGCCCGCCACCGTCATGTCCGACGACAATAGGGTCGTCCCCACGACCCCGGGTCTAGGTTGGCCAGCCGCCGACTTGTCCGACGACTATAGGGTCGTACCCACGACCCCGGGACTAGGCTGACAAGCCGCCAACATGTCCGACGACTATAGGGTCGTCCCCACGACCCCGGGCCAAAGATGTCCAGCCGCCGTCTTGTCCGACGACTATAGGGTCGTCCCCACGACCCCGGGCCAAAGTTGGCCAGCCGCCGAAATGTCCGACGACTATAGGGTCGTCCCCACGACCCCGAGACTAGATTGGCCCGCCACCGTCATGTCCGACGACAATAGGGTCGTCCCCACGACCCCGGGTCCAGGTTGGCCAGCCGCCGAAATTTCCGACGACTATAGAGTCGTCCCCACGACACCGGGCCAAAGTGGCCAGCCGCCGACATGTCCGACGACTATAGGGTCGTCCCCACGACACCGGGACTAGATTGGCCCGCCACCGTCATGTCCGACGATTATAGGGTCGTCCCCACGACCCCGAGACTAGGTTGACCAGCCGGCAACATGTCCGACGACAATAGGGTCGTTCCCACGACCCCGGGTCTAGGTTGGCCAGCCGCCGACATGTCCGACGAATATAGAGTCGTCCCCACGACACCGGGCCAAAGTTGGACAGCCGCCGACATGTCCGAAGACTATGTGGTCGTCCCCACGACCTCGGGTCTAGATTGTCCGGCTACCGTCATGTCCGACGACTATAGGGTCGTCCCCACGACCTCGGGTCTAGATTGGCCCGCTACCGTCATGTCCGAAGACTATAGGGTCGTCCTCACGACCACGGGACTAGATTGGCCCGCCACCGCCATGTCCGACGACAATAGGGTCGTCCCCACGACCCCGGGTCTAGGTTGGCCAGCCGCCGACATGTCCGACGACTATCGGATCGTCCCCACGACCACGGGCCAAAGTTGGCCAGCCGCCGACATGTCCGACGACTATAGGGTTGTCCCCACGACCCCGGGCCAATGTTGGCCAATCGCCGACATGTCCGACGACTATAGGGTTGTCCCTACGACCCCGGGACTACATTGGCCCGCCACCGTCATGTCCGACGACTATAGGGTCGTCCCCACGACCTCGGGCCAAAGATATCCAGCCGCCGTGTTGTCCGACGACTATAGGTTCGTCCCCACGACCCCGGGACTAGGCAGACCTGCCGCCAACATGTCCGACGACTGTAGGGTCGTCCCACCGACCTCGGGACTAGATTGGTCCGCCACCGTCATGTCCGACGACTATAGGGTCGTCCCCACGACCGCGGGTCTAGGTTGGCCAGTCGCCGACATGTCCGACGACTATAGAGTCGTCCCCACGACCACGGGCCAAAGTTGGCCAGCCGCCGACATGTCCGACGACTATAGGGTCGCCCCCACGACCCTGGGACAAGCTTGGCCCGCCGCCGACTTGTCTGACGACTATAGGGTCGTTCCCACGACCCCGCGACTAGGCTGACCTGCCGCCAACATGTCCGACGACTATAGGGTCGTCCCCACGACCCAGGGCAAAAGTTGGCCAGCCGCCGACTTGTCCGACGAGTATAGGGTGGTCCCCACGACGCGGGGACTAGATTGGCCCGCCACCGTATTGTCCGACGACTAGAGGGTCGTCTTTACGACCACGGGCCAAAGTTGGCCAGCCCCCGACATTTCCGACGACTATAGGGTCGGCCCCACGACCACGGGCCATTTTTGGCCAGCCGCCGACTTGTCCGACGACTATAGGGTCGTCCCCACGACCCCGGGACTAGATTGGCCCACCACCGTCAAGTCCGACGACTATAGGGTCGGCCCCACGACCTCGGGAGTAGGTTGGCCAGCCGCCGACATGTCCGACGACTATTGGGTCGTCCCCACGACCCCGGGACAAGATTGGCCCGCCTCTGTCTTGTCCGACGACTATAGGGTCGTATTCACGACCACCCGCCAAAGTTAGCACGCCGCCGACATTTCCGACGACTATAGGGTCGTCCCCACGACCCCGAGACTAGGTTGACCAGCCGGCAACATGTCCGACGACAATAGGGTCGTCCCCACGACCCCGGGTCTAGGTTGGCCAGCCGCCGACATGTCCGACGAATATAGTGTCGTCCCCACGACACCGGGCCAAAGTTGGACAGACGCCGACATGTCCGAAGACTATGTGGTCGTCCCCACGACCTCGGGTCTAGATTGTCCCGCTACCGCCATGACCGACGACTATAGGGTCGTCCCCACGACCTCGGGTCTAGATTGGCCCGCTACCGTCATGTCCGAAGACTATAGGGTCGTCCTCACGACCACGGGACTAGATTGGCCCGCCACCGCCATGTCCGACGACAATAGGGTCGTCCCCACGACCCCGGGTCTAGGTTGGCCAGCCGCCGACATGTCCGACGACTATTGGATCGTCCCCACGACCACGGGCCAAAGTTGGCCAGCCGCCGACATGTCCGACGACTATAGGGTCGTGCCCACGACCACGGGACTAGATTGGCCAGCCGCCGACATGTCCGACGACTATCGGATCGTCCCCACGACCACGGGCCAAAGTTGGCCAGCCGCCAATATGTCCGACGACTATTGGATCGTCCCCACGACCACGGGCCAAAGTTGGACAGCCGCCGACATGTCCGAAGACTATGTGGTCGTCCCCACGACCTCGGGTCTAGATTGTCCCGCTACCGTCATGACCGACGACTATAGGGTCGTCCCCACGACCTAGGGTCTAGATTGGCCCGCTACCGTCATGTCCGAAGACTATAGGGTCGTCCTCACGACCACGGGACTAGATTGGCCCGCCACCGCCATGTCCGACGACAATAGGGTCGTCCCCACGACCCCGGGTCTAGGTTGGCCAGCCGCCGACATGTCCGACGACTATTGGATCGTCCCCACGACCACGGGCCAAAGTTGGCCAGCCGCCGACATGTCCGACGACTATAGGGTCGTGCCCACGACCACGGGACTAGATTGGCCAGCCGCCGACATGTCCGACGACTATCGGATCGTCCCCACGACCACGGGCCAAAGTTGGCCAGCCGCCAATATGTCCGACGACTATTGGATCGTCCCCACGACCACGGGCCAAAGTTGGACAGCCGCCGACATGTCCGACGACTATAGGGTCGTCCCCACGACCCCGGGACTAGATTGGTCCGCCACCGTCATGTCCGACGACTATAGGGTCGTCCCCACGACCCCGGGCCAAGCTTGGCCCGCCGCCGACTTGTCCGACGACTATAGGGTCGTCCCCACGACTTCGGGACTAGGTTGGCCAGCCGCCGACATGTCCGACCACTATTGGGTCGTCCCCACGACCACGGGCCAAAGTTGGCCAGCCGCCGACATGTACGACGACTATAGGGTCGTGCCCACGACCCCGGGCCCAAGTTGGCAAGCCGCCGACATGTCCGACGACTATAGGGTCGTCCCCACGACCCCTGGACTAGGTTGGCTCACCGCCGACTTGTCCGTCGACAATAGCGTCGTCCCCACGACCCCGGGCCAAAGTTGGCCAGCCGCCGACATGTCCGACGACTATAGAGTCGTCCCCACGACACCGGGCCAAATTTGGCCAGCCGCCGACATGTCCGACGACAATAGGGTCGTCCCCACGACCCCGGGACTAGATTGGCCCGCCACCGTCATGTCCGGCGACTGTCGGATCGTCCCCACGTCTACGGGCCAAAGTTGGCCAGCCGCTGACATGTCCGACGACTATAGGGTTGTCCCCACGACCCCGGGCCAATGTTGGCCAATCGCCGACATGTCCGACGACTATAGGGTCGTCCCTACGACCCCGGGAATAGATTGGCCCGCCACCGTCATGTCCGGCGACTGTCGGATCGTCCCCACGTCTACGGGCCAAAGTTGGCCAGCCGCCGACATGTCCGACGACTATAGGGTTGTCCCCACGACCCCGGGCCAATGTTGGCCAATCGCCGACATGTCCGACGACTATAGGGTCGTCCCTACGACCCCGGGACTACATTGGCCCGCCACCGTCATGTCCGACGACAATAGGGTCGTCCCCACGACCCCGGGTCCAGGTTGGCCAGCCGCCGACATGTCCGACGACTATAGGGTCGTCCCCACGACCCTGGGACCAGATTGGCCCGCCACCGTCATGTCCGACGACTATAGGGTCGTCCCCACGACCGCGGGCCAAAGATGTCCAGCCGCCGTGTTGTCCGACGACTATAGGTTCGTCCCCACGACCCCGGGACTAGGCAGACCTGCCGCCAACATGTCCGACGACTGTAGGGTCGTCCCCACGACCTCGGGACTAGATTGGTCCGCCACCGTCATGTCCGACGACTATAGGGTCGTCCCCACGACCGCGGGTCTAGGTTGGCCAGCCGCCGACATGTCCGACGACTATAGAGTCGTCCCCACGACCACGGGCCAAAGTTGGCCAGCCGCCGACATGTCCGACGACTATAGGGCCGTGCCCACGACCCCGGGCCCAAGTTGGCAAGCCGCCGACATGTCCGACGACTATAGGGTCGTCCCCACGACCGCGGGCCAAAGATATCCAGCCGCCGTGTTGTCCGACGACTATAGGTTCGTCCCCACGACCCCGGGACTAGGCAGACCTGCCGCCAACATGTCCGACGACTGTAGGGTCGTCCCACCGACCTCGGGACTAGATTGGTCCGCCACCGTCATGTCCGACGACTATAGGGTCGTCCCCACGACCGCGGGTCTAGGTTGGCCAGTCGCCGACATGTCCGACGACTATAGAGTCGTCCCCACGACCACGGGCCAAAGTTGGCCAGCCGCCGACATGTCCGACGACTATAGGGTCGCCCCCACGACCCTGGGACAAGCTTGGCCCGCCGCCGACTTGTCTGACGACTATAGGGTCGTTCCCACGACCCCGCGACTAGGCTGACCTGCCGCCAACATGTCCGACGACTATAGGGTCGTCCCCACGACCCAGGGCAAAAGTTGGCCAGCCGCCGACTTGTCCGACGAGTATAGGGTGGTCCCCACGACGCGGGGACTAGATTGGCCCGCCACCGTATTGTCCGACGACTAGAGGGTCGTCTTTACGACCACGGGCCAAAGTTGGCCAGCCCCCGACATTTCCGACGACTATAGGGTCGGCCCCACGACCACGGGCCATTTTTGGCCAGCCGCCGACTTGTCCGACGACTATAGGGTCGTCCCCACGACCCCGGGACTAGATTGGCCCACCACCGTCAAGTCCGACGACTATAGGGTCGGCCCCACGACCTCGGGAGTAGGTTGGCCAGCCGCCGACATGTCCGACGACTATTGGGTCGTCCCCACGACCCCGGGACAAGATTGGCCCGCCTCTGTCTTGTCCGACGACTATAGGGTCGTATTCACGACCACCCGCCAAAGTTAGCCCGCCGCCGACATTTCCGACGACTATAGGGTCGTCCCCACGACCCCGAGACTAGGTTGACCAGCCGGCAACATGTCCGACGACAATAGGGTCGTCCCCACGACCCCGGGTCTAGGTTGGCCAGCCGCCGACATGTCCGACGAATATAGTGTCGTCCCCACGACACCGGGCCAAAGTTGGACAGCCGCCGACATGTCCGAAGACTATGTGGTCGTCCCCACGACCTCGGGTCTAGATTGTCCCGCTACCGCCATGACCGACGACTATAGGGTCGTCCCCACGACCTCGGGTCTAGATTGGCCCGCTACCGTCATGTCCGAAGACTATAGGGTCGTCCTCACGACCACGGGACTAGATTGGCCCGCCACCGCCATGTCCGACGACAATAGGGTCGTCCCCACGACCCCGGGTCTAGGTTGGCCAGCCGCCGACATGTCCGACGACTATTGGATCGTCCCCACGACCACGGGCCAAAGTTGGCCAGCCGCCGACATGTCCGACGACTATAGGGTCGTGCCCACGACCACGGGACTAGATTGGCCAGCCGCCGACATGTCCGACGACTATCGGATCGTCCCCACGACCACGGGCCAAAGTTGGCCAGCCGCCAATATGTCCGACGACTATTGGATCGTCCCCACGACCACGGGCCAAAGTTGGACAGCCGCCGACATGTCCGAAGACTATGTGGTCGTCCCCACGACCTCGGGTCTAGATTGTCCCGCTACCGTCATGACCGACGACTATAGGGTCGTCCCCACGACCTAGGGTCTAGATTGGCCCGCTACCGTCATGTCCGAAGACTATAGGGTCGTCCTCACGACCACGGGACTAGATTGGCCCGCCACCGCCATGTCCGACGACAATAGGGTCGTCCCCACGACCCCGGGTCTAGGTTGGCCAGCCGCCGACATGTCCGACGACTATTGGATCGTCCCCACGACCACGGGCCAAAGTTGGCCAGCCGCCGACATGTCCGACGACTATAGGGTCGTGCCCACGACCACGGGACTAGATTGGCCAGCCGCCGACATGTCCGACGACTATCGGATCGTCCCCACGACCACGGGCCAAAGTTGGCCAGCCGCCAATATGTCCGACGACTATTGGATCGTCCCCACGACCACGGGCCAAAGTTGGACAGCCGCCGACATGTCCGACGACTATAGGGTCGTCCCCACGACCCCGGGACTAGATTGGTCCGCCACCGTCATGTCCGACGACTATAGGGTCGTCCCCACGACCCCGGGCCAAGCTTGGCCCGCCGCCGACTTGTCCGACGACTATAGGGTCGTCCCCACGACTTCGGGACTAGGTTGGCCAGCCGCCGACATGTCCGACCACTATTGGGTCGTCCCCACGACCACGGGCCAAAGTTGGCCAGCCGCCGACATGTACGACGACTATAGGGTCGTGCCCACGACCCCGGGCCCAAGTTGGCAAGCCGCCGACATGTCCGACGACTATAGGGTCGTCCCCACGACCCCTGGACTAGGTTGGCTCACCGCCGACTTGTCCGTCGACAATAGCGTCGTCCCCACGACCCCGGGCCAAAGTTGGCCAGCCGCCGACATGTCCGACGACTATAGAGTCGTCCCCACGACACCGGGCCAAATTTGGCCAGCCGCCGACATGTCCGACGACAATAGGGTCGTCCCCACGACCCCGGGACTAGATTGGCCCGCCACCGTCATGTCCGGCGACTGTCGGATCGTCCCCACGTCTACGGGCCAAAGTTGGCCAGCCGCCGACATGTCCGACGACTATAGGGTTGTCCCCACGACCCCGGGCCAATGTTGGCCAATCGCCGACATGTCCGACGACTATAGGGTCGTCCCTACGACCCCGGGACTACATTGGCCCGCCACCGTCATGTCCGACGACAATAGGGTCGTCCCCACGACCCGGGGTCCAGGTTGGCCAGCCGCCGACATGTCCGACGACTATAGGGTCGTCCCCACGACCCTGGGACCAGATTGGCCCGCCACCGTCATGTCCGACGACTATAGGGTCGTCCCCACGACCGCGGGCCAAAGATGTCCAGCCGCCGTGTTGTCCGACGACTATAGGTTCGTCCCCACGACCCCGGGACTAGGCAGACCTGCCGCCAACATGTCCGACGACTGTAGGGTCGTCCCCACGACCTCGGGACTAGATTGGTCCGCCACCGTCATGTCCGACGACTATAGGGTCGTCCCCACGACCGCGGGTCTAGGTTGGCCAGCCGCCGACATGTCCGACGACTATAGAGTCGTCCCCACGACCACGGGCCAAAGTTGGCCAGCCGCCGACATGTCCGACGACTATAGGGCCGTGCCCACGACCCCGGGCCCAAGTTGGCAAGCCGCCGACATGTCCGACGACTATAGGGTCGTCCCCACGACCCCTGGACTAGGTTGGCTCACCGCCGACTTGTCCGTCGACAATAGCGTCGTCCCCACGACCCCGGGCCAAAGTTGGCCAGCCGCCGACATTTCCGACGACTATAGAGTCGTCCCCACGACACCAGGCCAAAGTTGGCCAGCCCCCGACATTTCCGACGCCTATAGGGTCGTCCCCACGACCACGGGCCATTTTTGGCCAGCCGCCGACTTGTCCAACGACTATTGGGTCGCCCCACGACCACGGGCCAAAGTTGGCCAGCCGCCGACATGTCCGACGACTATAGGGTCGTCCCAACTCCCCCGGGACTAGATTGGCCCACCACCGTCAAGTCCGACGACTATAGGGTCGGCCCCACGACCTCGGGAGTAGGTTGGCCAGCCGCCGACATGTCCGACGACTATTGGGTCGTCCCCACGACCCCGGGACAAGATTGGCCCGCCTCTGTCTTGTCCGACGACTATAGGGTCGTATTCACGACCACCCGCCAAAGTTAGCCAGCCGCCGCCATTTCCGACGACTATAGGGTCGTCCCCACGATCCCGAGACTAGGTTGACCAGCCGGCAACATGTCCGACGACAATAGGGTCGTTCCCACGACCCCGGGTCTAGGTTGGCCAGCCGCCGACATGTCCGACGAATATAGAGTCGTCCCCACGACACCGGGCCAAAGTTGGACAGCCGCCGACATGTCCGAAGACTATGTGGTCGTCCCCACGACCTCGGGTCTAGATTGTCCGGCTACCGTCATGTCCGACGACTATAGGGTCGTCCCCACGACCTCGGGTCTAGATTGGCCCGCTACCGTCATGTCCGAAGACTATAGGGTCGTCCTCACGACCACGGGACTAGATTGGCCCGCCACCGCCATGTCCGACGACAATAGGGTCGTCCCCACGACCCCGGGTCTAGGTTGGCCAGCCGCCGACATGTCCGACGACTATCGGATCGTCCCCACGACCACGGGCCAAAGTTGGCCAGCCGCCGACATGTCCCACGACTATAGGGTTGTCCCCACGACCCCGGGCCAATGTTGGCCAATCGCCGACATGTCCGACGACTATAGGGTCGTCCCTACGACCCCGGGACTACATTGGCCCGCCACCGTCATGTCCGACGACAATAGGGTCGTCCCCACGACCCCGGGTCCAGGTTGTCCAGCCGCCGACATGTCCGACGACTATAGGGTCGTCCCCACGACCCTGGGACCAGATTGGCCCGCCACCGTCATGTCCGACGACTACAGGGTCGTCCCCACGACCGCGGGCCAAAGATATCCAGCCGCCGTGTTGTCCGACGACTATAAGTTCGTCCCCACGACCCCGGGACTAGGCAGACCTGCCGCCAACATGTCCGACGACTGTAGGGTCGTCCCACCGACCTCGGGACTAGATTGGTCCGCCACCGTCATGTCCGACGACTATAGGGTCGTCCCCACGACCGCGGGTCTAGGTTGGCCAGCCGCCGACATGTCCGACGACTATAGAGTCGTCCCCACGACCACGGGCCAAAGTTGGCCAGCCGCCGACATGTCCGACGACTATAGGGTCGTCCCCACGACCCTGGGACAAGCTTGGCCCGCCGCCGACTTGTCTGACGACTATAGGGTCGTCCCCACGACCCCGGGACTAGATTGGCCCGCCACCGTCATGTCCGACGACAATAGGGTCGTCCCCACGACCCCGGGTCTAGGTTGGCCAGCCGCCGACATGTCCGACGACTATAGAGTCGTCCCCACGACACCGGGCCAAAGTTGGACAGCCGCCGACATGTCCGAAGACTATGAGGTCGTCCCCACGACCTCGGGTCTAGATTGTCCCGCTACCGTCATGTCCGACGACTATAGGGTCGTCCCCACGACCTCGGGTCTAGATTGGCCCGCTACCGTCATGTCCGAACTCTATAGGTTCGTCCTCACGACCACGGGACTAGATTGGCCCGCCACCGCCATGTCCGACGACAATAGGGTCGTCCCCACGACCCCGGGTCTAGGTTGGCCAGCCGCCGACATGTCCGACGACTATAGAGTTGTCCCCACGACACCGGGCCAAAGTTGGCCAGCCGCTGACATGTCCAACGACTATAGGGTCGTCCCCACGACCACGGGCCAAAGTTGGCCAGCCGCCGACATGTCCGACGACTATTGGATCGTCCCCACGACCCCGGGACTAGATTGGCCCGCCACCGTCATGTCCAACGACTATCGGATCGTCCCCACGACCAGGGGCCAAAGTTGAGCAGCCGCCGACATGTCCGACGACTATAGGGTCGTCCCCACGACCCCGGGACTAGATTGGCCAGCCGCCGACATGTCCGACGACTATAGGGTCGTCCCGACGACCCCGGGCCAATGTTGGCCAATCGCCAACATGTCCGACGACTATAGGGTCGTCCCTACGACCCCGGGAATAGATTGGCCCGCCACCGTCATGTCCGACGACAATAGGGTCGTCCCAACGACCCCGGGTCTAGGTTGGCCAGCCGCCGACATGTCCGACGACTATAGAGTTGTCCCCACGACACCGGGCCAAAGTTGGCCAGCCGCTGACATGTCCAACGACTATAGGGTCGTCCCCACGACCACGGGCCAAAGTTGGCCAGCCGCCGACATGTCCGACGACTATTGGATCGTCCCCACGACCCCGGGACTAGATTGGCCCGCCACCGTCATGTCCAACGACTATCGGATCGTCCCCACGACCACGGGCCAAAGTTGGCCAGCCGCCGACAAGTCCGACGACTATAGTGTCGTCCCCACGACCCCGGGACTAGATTGGCCAGCCGCCGACATGTCCGACGACAATAGGGTCGTCCCCACGACACCGGGCCAAGTTTGGCCAGCCGCCGACATGTCCGACGACAATAGGGTCGTCCCCACGACCCCGGGACTAGATTGGCCCGCCACCGTCATGTCCGGCGACTGTCGGATCGTCCCCACGTCTACGGGCCAAAGTTGGTGCAGCCGCCGACATGTCCGACGACTATAGGGTTGTCCCCACGACCCCGGGCCAATGTTGGCCAATCGCCGACATGTCCGACGACTATAGGGTCGTCCCTACGACCCCGGGACTACATTGGCCCGCCACCGTCATGTCCGACGACAATAGGGTCGTCCCCACGACCCCGGGTCCAGGTTGGCCAGCCGCCGACATGTCCGACGACTATAGGGTCGTCCCCACGACCCTGGGACCAGATTGGCCCGCCACCGTCATGTCCGACGACTATAGGGTCGTCCCCACGACCGCGGGCCAAAGATGTCCAGCCGCCGTGTTGTCCGACGACTATAGGTTCGTCCCCACGACCCCGGGACTAGGCAGACCTGCCGCCAACATGTCCGACGACTGTAGGGTCGTCCCCACGACCTCGGGACTAGATTGGCCCGCCACCGTCATGTCCGACGACTATAGGGTCGTCCCCACGACCGCGGGCCAAAGATGTCCAGCCGCCGTGTTGTCCGACGACTATAGGTTCGTCCCCACGACCCCGGGACTAGGCAGACCTGCCGCCGACATGTCCGACGACTATAGAGTCGTCCCCACGACCACGGGCCAAAGTTGGCCAGCCGCCGACTTGTCCGTCGACAATAGCGTCGTCCCCACGACCCCGGGCCAAAGTTGGCCAGCCGCCGACATTTCCGACGACTATAGAGTCGTCCCCACGACACCGGGCCAAAGTTGGCCAGCCCCCGGCATTTCCGACGCCTATAGGGTCGTCCCCACGACCACGGGCCATTTTTGGCCAGCCGCCGACTTGTCCAACGACTATTGGGTCGCCCCACGACCACGGGCCAAAGTTGGCCAGCCGCCGACATGTCCGACGACTATAGGGTCGTCCCCACTCCCCCGGGACTAGATTGGCCCACCACCGTCAAGTCCGACGACTATAGGGTCGGCCCCACGACCTCGGGAGTAGGTTGGCCAGCCGCCGACATGTCCGACGACTATTGGGTCGTCCCCACGACCCCGGGACAAGATTGGCCCGCCTCTGTCTTGTCCGACGACTATAGGGTCGTATTCACGACCACCCGCCAAAGTTAGCCAGCCGCCGCCATTTCCGACGACTATAGGGTCGTCCCCACGACCCCGAGACTAGGTTGACCAGCCGGCAACATGTCCGACGACAATAGGGTCGTTCCCACGACCCCGGGTCTAGGTTGGCCAGCCGCCGACATGTCCGACGAATATAGAGTCGTCCCCACGACACCGGGCCAAAGTTGGACAGCCGCCGACATGTCCGAAGACTATGTGGTCGTCCCCACGACCTCGGGTCTAGATTGTCCGGCTACCGTCATGTCCGACGACTATAGGGTCGTCCCCACGACCTCGGGTCTAGATTGGCCCGCTACCGTCATGTCCGAAGACTATAGGGTCGTCCTCACGACCACGGGACTAGATTGGCCCGCCACCGCCATGTCCGACGACAATAGGGTCGTCCCCACGACCCCGGCTCTAGGTTGGCCAGCCGCCGACATGTCCGACGACTATCGGATCGTCCCCACGACCACGGGCCAAAGTTGGCCAGCCGCCGACATGTCCGACGACTATAGGGTTGTCCCCACGACCCCGGGCCAATGTTGGCCAGCCGCCGACATGTTCGACGACTATAGGGTCGTCCCCACGACCCCGGGACTAGATTGGCCCACCACCGTCAAGTCCGACGACTATAGGGTCGGCCCCACGACCTCGGGAGTAGGTTGGCCAGCCGCCGACATGTCCGACGACTATTGGGTCGTCCCCACGACCCCGGGACAAGATTGGCCCGCCTCTGTCTTGTCCGACGACTATAGGGTCGTATTCACGACCACCCGCCAAAGTTAGCCAGCCGCCGACATTTCCGACGACTATAGGGTCGTCCCCACGACCCCGAGACTAGGTTGACCAGCCGGCAACATGTCCGACGACTATAGGGTCGTGCCCACGACCCCGGGCCAAAGTTGGCAAGCCGCCGACATGTCCGGCGACTATAGGGTCGTCCCCACGACCCCTGGACTAGGTTGGCTCACCGCCGACTTCTCCGTCGACAATAGCGTCGTCCCCACGACCCCGGGCCAATGTTGGCCAGCCGCCGACATTTCCGACGACTGTAGAGTCGTCCCCACGACACCGGGCCAAATTTGGCCAGCCGCCGTCATGTCCGACGACAATAGGGTCGTCCCCACGACCACGGGACTAGATTGGCCCGACACCGTCAAGTCCGACGACAATAGGGTCGTCCCCACGACCACGGGCCAAAGTTGGCCAGCCGCCGACATGTCCGACGACTATAGGGTCGTCCCCACGACCGCGGGACTAGATTGGCCCACCACGGTCAAGTCCGACGACTATAGGGTCGGCCCCACGACCTCGGGAGTAGGTTGGCCAGCCGCCGACATGTCCGACGACTATAGGGTTGTCCCCACGACCCCGGGCCAATGTTGGCCAATCGCCGACATGTCCGACGACTATATGGTCGTCCCTACGACCCCGGGACTAGGTTGGCCCGCCACCGTCATGTCCGACGACAATAGGGTCGTCCCCACGACCCCGGGACTAGATTGGCCCGACACCGTCAAGTCCGACGACTATAGGGTCGTCCCCACGACCCAGGGCAAAAGTTGGCCAGCCGCCGACTTGTCCGACGACTAGAGGGTCGTCTTTACGACCACGGGCCAAAGTTGGCCAGCCCCCGACATTTCCGACGACTATAGGGTCGTCCCCACGACCACGGGCCATTTTTGGCCAGCCGCCGACTTGTCCAACGACTATTGGGTCGCCCCACGACCACGGGCCAAAGTTGGCCAGCCGCCGACATGTCCGACGACTATAGGGTCGTCCCCACGACCCCGGGACTAGATTGGCCCGCCACCGTCATGTCCGACGACAATAGGGTCGTCCCCACGACCCCGGGTCTAGGCTGGCCAGCCGCCGACATGTCCGACGACTATAGAGTCGTCCCCACGACCACGGGCCAAAGTTGGCCAGCCGCCGACATGTCCGACGACTATAGGGTCGTCCCCACGACCCAGGGACTAGGCTGACCTGCCGCCAACATGTCCGACGACTATAAGGTCGTCCCCACGACCCAGGGCAAAAGATGGCCAGCCGCCGACTTGTCCGACGAGTATAGGGTCGTCCCCACGACCTCGGGTCTAGATTGTCCGGCTACCGTCATGTCCGACGACTATATGGTCGTCCCTACGACCCCGGGACTAGGTTGGCCCGCCACCGTCATGTCCGACGACAATAGGGTCGTCCCCACGACCCCGGGACTAGATTGGCCCGACACCGTCAAGTCCGACGACTATAGGGTCGTCCCCACGACCCAGGGCAAAAGTTGGCCAGCCGCCGACTTGTCCGACGACTAGAGGGTCGTCTTTACGACCACGGGCCAAAGTTGGCCAGCCCCCGACATTTCCGACGACTATAGGGTCGTCCCCACGACCACGGGCCATTTTTGGCCAGCCGCCGACTTGTCCAACGACTATTGGGTCGCCCCACGACCACGGGCCAAAGTTGGCCAGCCGCCGACATGTCCGACGACTATAGGGTCGTCCCCACGACCCCGGGACTAGATTGGCCCGCCACCGTCATGTCCGACGACAATAGGGTCGTCCCCACGACCCCGGGTCTAGGCTGGCCAGCCGCCGACATGTCCGACGACTATAGAGTCGTCCCCACGACCACGGGCCAAAGTTGGCCAGCCGCCGACATGTCCGACGACTATAGGGTCGTCCCCACGACCCAGGGACTAGGCTGACCTGCCGCCAACATGTCCGACGACTATAAGGTCGTCCCCACGACCCAGGGCAAAAGATGGCCAGCCGCCGACTTGTCCGACGAGTATAGGGTCGTCCCCACGACGCCGGGACTAGATTGGCCCGCCACCGTATTGTCCGACGACTATAGG
Source organism: Andrena praecox (assembly GCA_963932275.1). Taxonomy (NCBI): domain Eukaryota; kingdom Metazoa; phylum Arthropoda; class Insecta; order Hymenoptera; family Andrenidae; genus Andrena; species Andrena praecox. The sequence continues at coordinate 1,583,523 of CAWVQO010000569.1, forward strand.
GTCGTCTTTACGACCACGGGCCATTTTTGGCCAGCCGCCGACTTGTCCAACGACTATTGGGTCGCCCCACGACCACCGGCCAAAGTTGGCCAGCCGCCGACATGTCCGACGACTATAAGGTCGTCCCCACGACCTCGGGACTAGGTTGGCCAGCCGCCGACATGTCCGACGACTATAGGGTCGTCCCTACGACCCCGGGACTAGATTGGCCCGCCACCGTCATGTCCGACGATTATAGGGTCGTCCCCACGACCCCGGGACAAGCTTGGCCCGCCGCCGACTTGTCCGACGACTATAGGGTCGTCCGCACGACTTCGGGACTAGGTTGGCCAGCCGCCGACATGTCCGACGACTATAGGGTCGTCCCGACGACCCCGGGCCAATGTTGGCCAATCGCCAACATGTCCGACGACTATAGGGTCGTCCCTACGACCCCGGGACTAGATTGGCCCGCCACCGTCATGTTCGACGATTATAGGGTCGTCCCCACGACCCCGGGACAAGCTTGGCCAGCCGCCGACATGTCCGACGACTATAGGGTCGTCCCGACGACCCCGGGCCAATGTTGGCCAATCGCCAACATGTCCGACGACTATAGGGTCGTCCCTACGACCCCGGGCCAAAGTTGGCCAGCCGCCGACATGTCCGACGACTATAGGGTCGTCCCCACTCCCCCGGGACTAGATTGGCCCACCACCGTCAAGTCCGACGACTATAGGGTCGGCCCCACGACCTCGGGAGTAGGTTGGCCAGCCGCCGACATGTCCGACGACTATTGGGTCGTCCCCACGACCCCGGGACAAGATTGGCCCGCCTCTGTCTTGTCCGACGACTATAGGGTCGTATTCACGACCACCCGCCAAAGTTAGCCAGCCGCCGCCATTTCCGACGACTATAGGGTCGTCCCCACGACCCCGAGACTAGGTTGACCAGCCGGCAACATGTCCGACGACAATAGGGTCGTTCCCACGACCCCGGGTCTAGGTTGGCCAGCCGCCGACATGTCCGACGAATATAGAGTCGTCCCCACGACACCGGGCCAAAGTTGGACAGCCGCCGACATGTCCGAAGACTATGTGGTCGTCCCCACGACCTCGGGTCTAGATTGTCCGGCTACCGTCATGTCCGGCGACTATAGGGTCGTCCCCACGACCTCGGGTCTAGATTGGCCCGCTACCGTCATGTCCGAAGACTATAGGGTCGTCCTCACGACCACGGGACTAGATTGGCCCGCCACCGCCATGTCCGACGACAATAGGGTCGTCCCCACGACCCCGGGTCTAGGTTGGCCAGCCGCCGACATGTCCGACGACTATCGGATCGTCCCCACGACCACGGGCCAAAGTTGGCCAGCCGCCGACATGTCCGACGACTATAGGGTTGTCCCCACGACCCCGGGCCAATGTTGGCCAGCCGCCGACATGTTCGACGACTATAGGGTCGTCCCCACGACCCCGGGACTAGATTGGCCCACCACCGTCAAGTCCGACGACTATAGGGTCGGCCCCACGACCTCGGGAGTAGGTTGGCCAGCCGCCGACATGTCCGACGACTATTGGGTCGTCCCCACGACCCCGGGACAAGATTGGCCCGCCTCTGTCTTGTCCGACGACTATAGGGTCGTATTCACGACCACCCGCCAAAGTTAGCCAGCCGCCGACATTTCCGACGACTATAGGGTCGTCCCCACGACCCCGAGACTAGGTTGACCAGCCGGCAACATGTCCGACGACTATAGGGTCGTGCCCACGACCCCGGGCCAAAGTTGGCAAGCCGCCGACATGTCTGGCGACTATAGGGTCGTCCCCACGACCCCTGGACTAGGTTGGCTCACCGCCGACTTCTCCGTCGACAATAGCGTCGTCCCCACGACCCCGGGCCAATGTTGGCCAGCCGCCGACATTTCCGACGACTGTAGAGTCGTCCCCACGACACCGGGCCAAATTTGGCCAGCCGCCGTCATGTCCGACGACAATAGGGTCGTCCCCACGACCACGGGACTAGATTGGCCCGACACCGTCAAGTCCGACGACAATAGGGTCGTCCCCACGACCACGGGCCAAAGTTGGCCAGCCGCCGACATGTCCGACGACTATAGGGTCGTCCCCACGACCCCGGGACTAGATTGGCCCACCACGGTCAAGTCCGACGACTATAGGGTCGGCCCCACGACCTCGGGAGTAGGTTGGCCAGCCGCCGACATGTCCGACGACTATAGGGTTGTCCCCACGACCCCGGGCCAATGTTGGCCAATCGCCGACATGTCCGACGACTATATGGTCGTCCCTACGACCCCGGGACTAGGTTGGCCCGCCACCGCCATGTCCGACGACAATAGGGTCGTCCCCACGACCCCGGGACTAGATTGGCCCGACACCGTCAAGTCCGACGACTATAGGGTCGTCCCCACGACCCAGGGCAAAAGTTGGCCAGCCGCCGACTTGTCCGACGACTAGAGGGTCGTCTTTACGACCACGGGCCAAAGTTGGCCAGCCCCCGACATTTCCGACGACTATAGGGTCGTCCCCACGACCACGGGCCATTTTTGGCCAGCCGCCGACTTGTCCAACGACTATTGGGTCGCCCCACGACCACGGGCCAAAGTTGGCCAGCCGCCGACATGTCCGACGACTATAGGGTCGTCCCCACGACCCCGGGACTAGATTGGCCCGCCACCGTCATGTCCGACGACAATAGGGTCGTCCCCACGACCCCGGGTCTAGGCTGGCCAGCCGCCGACATGTCCGACGACTATAGAGTCGTCCCCACGACCACGGGCCAAAGTTGGCCAGCCGCCGACATGTCCGACGACTATAGGGTCGTCCCCACGACCCAGGGACTAGGCTGACCTGCCGCCAACATGTCCGACGACTATAAGGTCGTCCCCACGACCCAGGGCAAAAGATGGCCAGCCGCCGACTTGTCCGACGACTATAGCGTCGTCCCCACGACGCCGGGACTAGATTGGCCCGCCACCGTATTGTCCGACGACTATAGGGTCGTCTTTACGACCACGGGCCATTTTTGGCCAGCCTCCGACTTGTCCAACGACTATTGGGTCGCCCCACGACCACCGGCCAAAGTTGGCCAGCCGCCGACATGTACGACGACTATAGGGTCGTCCCCACGACCACGGGCCAAAGATGTCCAGCCGCCGACATGTCCGACGACTATTGGGTCGTCCCCACGACCTCGGGACTAGGTTGGCCAGCCGCCGACATGTCCGACGACTATAGGGTCGTCCCGACGACCCCGGGCCAATGTTGGCCAATCGCCAACATGTCCGACGACTATAAGGTCGTCCCCACGACCTCGGGACTAGGTTGGCCAGCCGCCGACGTGTCCGACGACTATAGGGTCGTCCCGACGACCCCGGGCCAATGTTGGCCAATCGCCAACATGTCCGACGACTATAGGGTCGTCCCTACGACCCCTGGACTAGATTGGCCCGCCACCGTCATGTTCGACGATTATAGGGTCGTCCCCACGACCCCGGGACAAGCTTGGCCAGCCGCCGACATGTCCGACGACTATAGGGTCGTCCCGACGACCCCGGGCCAATGTTGGCCAATCGCTAACATGTCCGACGACTATAGGGTCGTCCCTACGACCCCAGGAATAGATTGGCCCGCCACCGTCATGTCCGACGACAATAGGGTCGTCCCCACGACCCCGGGTCTAGGTTGGCCAGCCGCCGACATGTCCGACGACTATAGAGTTGTCCCCACGACACCGGGCCAAAGTTGGCCAGCCGCTGACATGTCCAACGACTATAGGGTCGTCCCCACGACCACGGGCCAAAGTTGGCCAGCCGCCGACATGTCCGACGATTATAGGGTCGTCTCCACGACCCCGGGACTAGATTGGCCCGCCAACGACATGTCCGACGACAATAGGGTCGTCCCCACGACCCCGGGTCTAGGTTGGCCAGCCGCCGACATGTCCGACGACTATCGGATCGTCCCCACGACCACGGGCCAAAGTTGGCCAGCCGCCGATATGTCCGACGACTATTGGATCGTCCCCACGACCACGGGCCAAAGTTGGCCAGCCGCCGACATGTCCGACGACTATAGGGTCGTCCCCACGACCCCGGGACTAGATTGGTCCGCCACCGTCATGTCCGACGACTATAGGGTCGTCCCCACGACCCCGGGCCAAGCTTGGCCCGCCGCCGACTTGTCCGACGACTATAGGGTCGTCCCCACGACTTCGGGACTAGGTTGGCCAGCCGCCGACATGTCCGACCACTATTGGGTCGTCCCCACGACAACGGGCCAAAGTTGGCCAGCCGCCGACACGTCCGACGACTATAGGGTCGTCCCCACGACCCCGGGACTAGATTGGCCCGCCACCGTCATGTCCGACGACAATAGGGTCGTCCCCACGACCCCGGGTCTAGGTTGGCCAGCCGCCGACATGTCCGACGACTATCGGATCGTCCCCACGACCACGGGCCAAAGTTGGCCAGCCGCCGATATGTCCGACGACTATTGGATCGTCCCCACGACCACGGGCCAAAGTTGGCCAGCCGCCGACATGTACGACGACTATAGGGTCGTCCCCACGACCACGGGCCAAAGATGTCCAGCCGCCGTCTTGTCCGACGACTATAGGGTCGTCCCCACGACCCCGGGACTAGATTGGCCCGCCACCGTCATGTCCAACGACTATAGGGTCGTCCCCACGACACCGGGCCAAAGTTGGCCAGCCGCCGACATGTCCGACGACTATCGGATCGTCCCCACGACCACGGGCCAAAGTTGGCCAGCCGCCGACATGTCCGACGACTATTGGATCGTCCCCACGACCACGGGCCAAAGTTGGCCAGCCGCCGACATGTCCGACGACTATAGGGTCGTGCCCACGACCACGGGACTAGATTGGCCCGCCACCGTCATGTCCGACGACTATAGAGTCGTCCCCACGACACCGGGCCAAAGTTGGCCAGCCGCCGACATGTCCGACGACTATCGGATCGTCCCCACGACCACGGGCCAAAGTTGGCCAGCCGCCGACATGTCCGACGACTATTGGATCGTCCCCACGACCACGGGCCAAAGTTGGCCAGCCGCCGACATGTCCGACGACTATAGGGTCGTGCCCACGACCACGGGACTAGATTGGCCCGCCACCGCCATGTCCGACGACAATAGGGTCGTCCCCACGACCACGGGCCAAAGTTGGCCAGCCGCCGAAATGTCCGACGACTATAGGGTCGTCCTCACAACCCCGGGACTAGATTGGTCCGCCACCGTCAAGTCCGACGACCTCGGGACTAGGTTGGCCAGACGCCGACATGTCCGACGACTACAGGGTCGCTCCCACGACCCCGGGACTAGATTGGCCCGCCACCGTCATGTCCGGCGACTGTCGGATCGTCCCCACGACTACGGGCCAAAGTTGGCCAGCCGCCGACATGTCCGACGACTATAGGGTTGACCCCACGCCGGGACAAGATTGGCCCGCCTCTGTCTTGTCCGACGACTATAGGGTCGTATTCACGACCACCCGCCAAAGTTAGCCAGCCGCCGACATTTCCGACGACTATAGGGTCGTCCCCACGACCCCGAGACTAGGTTGACCAGCCGGCAACATGTCCGACGACAATAGGGTCGTGCCCACGACCCCGGGCCAAAGTTGGCAAGCCGCCGACATGTCCGACGACTATAGGGTCGTCCCCACGACCCCTGGACTAGGTTTGCTCACCGCCGACTTCTCCGTCGACAATAGCGTCGTCCCCACGACCCCGGGCCAATGTTGGCCAGCCGCCGACATTTCCGACGACTATAGAGTCGTCCCCACGACACCGGGCCAAATTTGGCCAGCCGCCGACATGTCCGACGACAATAGGGTCGTCCCCACGACCCCGGGACTAGATTGGCCCGCCACCGTCATGTCCGACGACAATAGGGTCGTCCCCACGACCCCGGGCCAAAGTTGGCAAGCCGCCGACATGTCCGACGACTATAGGGTCGTCCCCACGACCCCTGGACTAGGTTGGCTCACCGCCGACTTCTCCGTCGACAATAGCGTCGTCCCCACGACCCCGGGCCAATGTTGGCCAGCCGCCGACCTGTCCGACGACTATAGGGTCGTCCCCACGACCACGGGCCAAAGTTGGCAAGCCGCCGAAATGTCCGATGACTGTAGGATCGTCCCCACGACCCCGGGACTAGATTGGCCCGCCACCGTCAAGTCCGACGACCTCGGGACAAGTTTGGCCAGCCGCCGACATGTCCGACGACTATAGGGTCGCCCCCACGACCTCAGGACTAGTTTGGCCAGCCGCCGACATGTCCGACGACTATAGGGTCGTCCCAACCCCGGGACTAGATTGGTCCGCCACCGTCAAGTCCGACGACCTCGGGGCTAGTTTGGCCAGCCGCCGTCAAGTCCGACGACTATAGGGTCGGCCCCACGACCTCGGGAGTAGGTTGGCCAGCCGCCGACATGTCCGACGACTATAGGGTCGTCCCCACGACCCCGGGCCAAAGTTGGCAAGACGCCGAAATGTCCGATGACTGTAGGGTCGTCCCCACGACCCCGGGACTAGATTGGCCCACCACCGTCAAGTCCGACGACTATAGGGTCGGCCCCACGACCTCGGGAGTAGGTTGGCCAGCCGCCGACATGTCCGACGACTATAGGGTCGTGCCCACGACCCCGGGCCCAAGTTGTTAAGCCGCCGACATGTCCGACGACTATAGGGTCGTCCCCACGACCCCTGGACTAGGTTGGCTCACCGCCGACTTGTCCGTCGACAATAGCGTCGTCCCCACGACCCCGGGCCAAAGTTGGCCAGCCGCCGACATTCCCGACGACTATAGAGTCGTCTCCACGACACCGGGCCAAATTTGGCCAGCCGCCGACATGTCCGACGACAATAGGGTCGTCCCCACGACCCCGGGACTAGATTGGCCCGCCACCGTCATGTCCGGCGACTGTCGGATCGTCCCCACGTCTACGGGCCAAAGGTGGCCAGCCGCCGACATGTCGGACGACTATAGGGTCGTCCCTACGACCCCGGGACTAGATTGGCCCGCCACCGTCATGTCCGACGACAATAGGGTCGTCCCCACGACCCCGGGTCCAGGTTGGCCAGCCGCCGACCTGTCCGACGACTATAGGGTCGTCCCCACGACCACGGGACTAGATTGGCCCGCCACCGTCATGCCCGCGACTGTCGGATCGTCCCCACGTCTACGGGCCAAAGTTGGCCAGCCGCCGACATGTCCGACGACAATAGGGTCGTCCCCACGACCCCGGGACTAGATTGGCCCGCCACCGTCATGTCCGGCGACTGTCGGATCGTCCCCACGAGTACGGGCCAAAGTTGGCCAGCCGCCGACATGTCCGACGACTATAGGGTTGTCCCCACGACCCCGGGCCAATGTTGGCCAATCGCCGACATGTCCGACGACTATAGGGTCGTCCCTACGACCCCGGGACTAGGTTGGCCCGCCACCGTCATGCCGACGACAATAGGGTCGTCCCCACGACCCCGGGACTAGATTGGCCCGACACCGTCAAGTCCGACGACTATAGGGTCGTCCCCACGACCACGGGCCAAAGGTGGCCAGCCGCCGACTTGTCCAACGACTATTGGGTCGCCCCACGACCACCGGCCAAAGTTGGCCAGCCGCCGACATGTCCGACGACTATAGGGTCGTCTCCACGACCCCGGGACTAGATTGGCCCGCCACCGTCATGTCCGACGACTATAGAGTCGTCCCCACGACACCGGGCCAAAGTTGGCCAGCCGCCGACATGTCCGACGACTATCGGATCGTCCCCACGACCACGGGCCAAAGTTGGCCAGCCGCCGACATGTCCGACGACTATTGGATCGTCCCCACGACCACGGGCCAAAGTTGGCCAGCCGCCGACATGTCCGACGACTATAGGGTCGTGCCCACGACCACGGGACTAGTTTGGCCCGCCACCGCCATGTCCGACGACAATAGGGTCGTCCCCACGACCACGGGCCAAAGTTGGCCAGCCGCCGACATGTCCAACGACTATTGGGTCGTCCCCACGACCACGGGCCAATGTTGGCCAGCCGCCGACATGTCCAACGACTATTGGGTCGCCCCACGACCACGGGCCAAAGTTGGCCAGCCGCCGAAATGTCCGACGACTGTAGGATCGTCCCTACGCCCCCGGGACTAGATTGGCCCGCCACCGTCAAGTCCGACGACCTCGGGACTAGGTTGGCCACCCGCCGACATGTCCGACGAATATAGGGTCGCCCCCACGACCCCGGGACTAGGTTGACCAGCCGGCAACATGTCCGACGACTATAGGGTCGTGCCCACGACCCCGGGCCAAAGTTGGCAAGCCGCCGAAATGTCCGACGACTATAAGGTCGTCCTCACAACCCCGGGACTAGATTGGTCCGCCACCGTCAAGTCCGACGACCTCGGGACTAGGTTGGCCAGCCGCCGACATGTCCGACGACTACAGGGTCGCTCCCACGACCCCGGGACTAGATTGGCCCGCCACCGTCATGTCCGGCGACTGTCGGATCGTCCCCACGACTACGGGCCAAAGTTGGCCAGCCGCCGACATGTCCGACGACTATAGGGTTGACCCCACGCCGGGACAAGATTGGCCCGCCTCTGTCTTGTCCGACGACTATAGGGTCGTATTCACGACCACCCGCCAAAGTTAGCCAGCCGCCGACATTTCCGACGACTATAGGGTCGTCCCCACGACCCCGAGACTAGGTTGACCAGCCGGCAACATGTCCGACGACAATAGGGTCGTGCCCACGACCCCGGGCCAAAGTTGGCAAGCCGCCGACATGTCCGACGACTATAGGGTCGTCCCCACGACCCCTGGACTAGGTTTGCTCACCGCCGACTTCTCCGTCGACAATAGCGTCGTCCCCACGACCCCGGGCCAATATTGGCCAGCCGCCGACATTTCCGACGACTATAGAGTCGTCCCCACGACACCGGGCCAAATTTGGCCAGCCGCCGACATGTCCGACGACAATAGGGTCGTCCCCACGACCCCGGGACTAGATTGGCCCGCCACCGTCATGTCCGACGACAATAGGGTCGTCCCCACGACCCCGGGCCAAAGTTGGCAAGCCGCCGACATGTCCGACGACTATAGGGTCGTCCCCACGACCCCTGGACTAGGTTGGCTCACCGCCGACTTCTCCGTCGACAATAGCGTCGTCCCCACGACCCCGGGCCAATGTTGGCCAGCCGCCGACCTGTCCGACGACTATAGGGTCGTCCCCACGACCACGGGCCAAAGTTGGCAAGCCGCCGAAATGTCCGACGACTGTAGGATCGTCCCCACGACCCCGGGACTAGATTGGCCCGCCACCGTCAAGTCCGACGACCTCGGGACAAGTTTGGCCAGCCGCCGACATGTCCGACGACTATAGGGTCGCCCCCACGACCTCAGGACTAGTTTGGCCAGCCGCCGACATGTCCGACGACTATAGGGTCGTCCCAACCCCGGGACTAGATTGGTCCGCCACCGTCAAGTCCGACGACCTCGGGGCTAGTTTGGCCAGCCGCCGTCAAGTCCGACGACTATAGGGTCGGCCCCACGACCTCGGGAGTAGGTTGGCCAGCCGCCGACATGTCCGACGACTATAGGGTCGTCCCCACGACCCCGGGCCAAAGTTGGCAAGACGCCGAAATGTCCGATGACTGTAGGGTCGTCCCCACGACCCCGGGACTAGATTGGCCCACCACCGTCAAGTCCGACGACTATAGGGTCGGCCCCACGACCTCGGGAGTAGGTTGGCCAGCCGCCGACATGTCCGACGACTATAGGGTCGTGCCCACGACCCCGGGCCCAAGTTGTTAAGGCGCCGACATGTCCGACGACTATAGGGTCGTCACCACAACCACGGGCCAAAGTTGGCCCGCCGCCGACATGTCCGACGACTATAGAGTCGTCCCCACGACACCGGGCCAAAGTTGGCCAGCCGCCGACATGTCCGACGACTATAGGGTCGTCCCCACGACCCCGGGACTAGAATGGCCCGCCACCGTCATGTCCAACGACTATCGGATCGTCCCCACGACCACGAGCCAAAGTTGGCCAGCCGCCGACATGTCCGACGACTATAGGGTCGTCCCCACGACTTCGGGACTAGGTTGGCCAGCCGCCGACATGTCCGACCACTATTGGGTCGTCCCCACGACCACGGGCCAAAGTTGGCCAGCCGCCGACATGTACGACGACTATAGGGTCGTCCCCACGACCCCGGGCCAAAGATGTCCAGCCGCCGTCTTGTCCGACGACTATAGGGTCGTCCCCACGACCCCGGGACTAGATTGGCCCGCCACCGTCATATCCAACGACTATAGGGTCGTCCCCACAACCACGGGCCAAAGTTGGCCCGCCGCCGACATGTCCGACGACTATGTGGTCGTCCCCACGACCACGGGCCAAAGTTGGCCAGCCGCTGACATGTCCAACGACTATAGGGTCGTCCCCACGACCACGGGCCAAAGTTGGCCAGCCGCCGACATGTCCGACGACTATTGGATCGTCCCCACGACCCCGGGACTAGATTGGCCCGCCACCGTCATGTCCAACGACTATCGGATCGTCCCCACGACCACGGGCCGAAGTTGGCCAGCCGCCGACATGTCCGACGACAATAGGGTCGTCCCCACGACCCCGGGTCTAGGTTGGCCAGCCGTCGACATGTCCGACCACTATTGGGTCGTCCCCACGTCCACGGGCCAAAGTTGGCCAGCCGCCGACATGTACGACGACTATAGGGTCGTCCCCACGACCCCGGGCCAAAGATGTCCAGCCGCCGTCTTGTCCGACGACTATAGGGTCGTACCCACGACTCCGGGACTAGATTGGCCCGCCGCCGACATGTCCGACGACTATAGAGTCGTCCCCACGACACCGGGCCAAAGTTGGAAAAGCCGCCGACATGTCCGACGACTATAAGGTCGTCCCCAAGACCACGGGCCATTTTTGTCCAGCCGCCGACTTGTCCAACGACTATTGGGTCGCCCCACGACCACGGGCCAAAATTGGCCAGCCGCCGACATGTCCGACGACTATAGGGTCGTCCCCACGACCCCTGGACTAGGTTGACTCACCGCCGACTTGTCCGTCGACAATAGCGTCGTCCCCACGACCCCGGGCCAAAGTTGGCAAGTCGCCGAAATGTCCGACGACTGTAGGGTCGTCCCCACGACCCCGGGACTAGATTGGCCCACCACCGTCAAGTCCGACGACTATAGGGTCGGCCCCACGACCTCGGGAGTAGGTTGCCCAGCCGCCGACATGTCCGACGACTATAGGGTCGTCCCCACGACCCCTGGACTAGGTTGGCTCACCGCCGACTTGTCCGTCGACAATAGCGTCGTCCCCACGACCCCGGGCCAAAGTTGGCAAGACGCCGAAATGTCCGACGACTGTAGGGTCGTCCCCACGACCCCGGGACTATGTTGGCTCGCCGCCGACATGTCCGACGACTATAGGCTCGTCCCCACGACGCCGGGACTAGATTGGCCCGTCACCGTCTCGTCCAACGACTATAGGGTCGTCTTTACGACCACGGGCCAAAGTTGGCCAGCCGCCGACATTTCCGACGACTATAGGGTCGTCCCCACGACCACGGGCCAAATTTGGCCAGCCGCCGACTTGTCCGACGACTATAGGGTCGTTCCCACGACCACAGGCCAAAGTTGGCCATCCGCCGACTTGTCCGAGGGTCATAGGGTCGTCCCCACGACCCCGGGTCTAGGTTGGCCAGCCGCCGACATGTCCGACGACTATAGAGTCGTCCCCACGACACCGGGCCACAGTAGGCCAGCCGCCGACTTGTCCGACGACTATAGGGTCGTCCCCACGACCCCGGGGCTAGATTGGCTCGACACCGTCATGTCCGACGACTATAGGGTCGTACCCACGACTACGGGCCAAAGTTGGCCTGCCGCCGACATTTCCGACAACTATAGGGTCGTCCCCACGACCCGGGACTAGACGGGCCCGCCACCGTCATGTCCGACGACAATAGGGTCGTCCCCACGACCCCGGGTCTAGGTTGGCCAGCTGCCGACATGTCCGACGACTAAACAGTCGTCCCCACGACCACGGGCCAAAGTTGGCCAGCCGCCGACATGTCCGACGACTATAGGGTCGTCCCCACGACCCCGGGCCAATGTTGGCCAATCGCCGACATGTCCGACGACTATAGGGTCGTCCCCACGACCCCATGACTAGATTGGCCCGCCACCGTCATGTCCGACGACAATAGGGTCGTCCCCACGACACCGGGTCTAGGTTGGCCAGCCGCCGACATGTCCGACGACTAAACAGTCGTCCCCACGACTATAGGATCGTCCCCACGACCCCGGGCCTAAGTTGGCCAGCCGCCGACATGTCCGACGTCTATAGGGTCGTCCCCACGACAGCGGGCCTACGTTGGCCAGCCGCCGACATGTCCGACGACTATAGGGTCGTCCCCAAGACCCCGGGACTAGATTGACCCGCCACCGTCTTGTCCGACGACTATTGGGTCGTCTTCACGACCACGGGACAAAGTTGGCCAGCACCCGACATTTCCGACGACTATAGGGTCATCCCTACGACCCCGGGACTAGATTGGCCCACCACCGTCATGTCCGACGACAATAGGGTCGTCCCCACGACCCCGGGACTAGATTGGCCCGCCGCCGACTTGTCCGAAGACTATAGGGTCGTCCCCACGACCCCGGGACTAGATTGGCCCGCCACCGTCATGTCCAACGACTATCGGATCGTCCCCACGACCACGGGCCAATGTTGGCCAGCCGCCGACATGTCCGACGACTATAGGGTCGTCCCCACGACCACGGGCCAAAGTTGGCCAGCCGCCGACATGTCCGACGACTATAGGGTCGTCCCCACGACCCGGGACTAGACTGGCCCGCCACCGTCATGTCCGACGACTATAGGGTCGTCCCCACGACCCCGGGTCTAGGTTCGCCCGCCGCCGACATGTCCGACGATTATAGGGTCGTCCCCACGACCCCGGGACTAGAGTGGCCCGCCACCGTCATTTCCGACGACTATAGGGTCGTCCCCACGACCACGGGCCAAAGTTGGCCAGCCGCCGACTTGTCCGACGACTATAGGGTCGTCCCCATGACCCGGGACTAGACTGGCCCGCCACCGTCATGTCCGGCGACTATAGGGTCGTCCCCACGACCCCCGGACTAGGTTGGTACGCCGCCGACTTGTCCGACGAGTATAGGGTCCTCCCCACGACCACGGGCCAAAGTTGGCCAGCCGCCGACATGTCCGACGACTATAGGGTCGTCCCCACGACCCCGGGACTAGATTGGCCCGCCGCCGACTTGTCCGAAGACTATAGGGTCGTCCCCACGAGCCCGGGACTAGATTGGCCCGCCACCGTCATGTCCAACGACTATCGGATCGTCCCCACGACCACGGGCCAATGTTGGCCAGCCGCCGACATGTCCGACGACTATAGGGTCGTCCCCACGACCCCGGGACTAGATTGGCCCGCCACCGTCATTTCCGACGACTATAGGGTCGTCCCCACGACCCCGGGCCAATGTTGGCCAGCCGCCGACATGTCCGACGACTATAGGGTCGTCCCCACGACCCCGGGACTAGATTGGCCCGCCACCGTCAAGTCCGACGACTATAGGGTCGTCCCCACGACCCCGGGCCAAAGTTGGACAGCCGCCGACATGTCCGACGACTATAGGATCGTCCCCACGACCCGGGACTAGAGTGGCCCGCCACCGTCATGTCCGACGACTATAGGGTCCTCCCCACGACCACGGGCCAAAGTTGGCCAGCCGCCGACATGTCCGACGACTATAGGGTCGTCCCCACGACCCGGGACTAGACTGGCCCGCCACCGACATGTCCGACGACTATAGAGTCGTCCCCACGACCCCGGGTCAATGTTGGCTCGCCACCGTCATGTCTGACGACTATAGGGTCGTCCCCACGACCACGGGCCAAAGTTGGCCAGCCGCCGACATGTCCGACGACTATAGGGTCGTCCCCACGACCCGGGACTAGACTGGCCCGCCACCGTCATGTCCGACGACTATAGGGTCGTCCCCACGACCCCGGGTCTAGGTTCGCCCGCCGCCGACATGTCCGACGATTATAGGGTCGTCCCCACGACCCCGGGACTAGAGTGGCCCGCCACCGTCATTTCCGACGACTATAGGGTCGTCCCCACGACCACGGGCCAAAGTTGGCCAGCCGCCGACTTGTCCGACGACTATAGGGTCGTCCCCATGACCCGGGACTAGACTGGCCCGCCACCGTCATGTCCGGCGACTATAGGGTCGTCCCCACGACCCCCGGACTAGGTTGGTACGCCGCCGACTTGTCCGACGAGTATAGGGTCCTCCCCACGACCACGGGCCAAAGTTGGCCAGCCGCCGACATGTCCGACGACTATAGGGTCGTCCCCACGACCCGGGACTAGACTGGCCCGCCACCGACATGTCCGACGACTATAGAGTCGTCCCCACGACCCCGGGTCAATGTTGGCTCGCCGCCGACATGTCCGACGACTATAGGGTCGTCCCCACGACCCCCGGGCCAAAGTTGGCCAGCCGCCGACATGTCCGACGACTATAGGGTCGTCCCCACGACCCCGGGCCAATGTTGGCCAATCGCCGACATGTCCGACGACTATAGGGTCGTCCCCACGACCCCGGGCCAAAGTTGGCAAGCCGCCGAAATGTCCGACGACTATAGGGTCGTCCCCACGACCGCGGGCCAAAGATGTCCAGCCGCCGTCTTGTCCGACGACTATAGGGTCGTCCCCACGACCCCGGGACTAGATTGGCCCGCCACCGTCATGTCCAACGACTCTAGGGTCGTCCCCACGACCCCGGGACTAGGTTGACCAGCCGCCGAAATGTCCGACGACTATAGGGTCGTCCCCACGACCCCGAGCCAAAGTTGGCCAATCGCCAACATGTCCGACGACTATAGGGTCGTCCGTACGACCCCGGGAATAGATTGGCCCGCCACCGTCATGTCCGACGACAATAGGGTCGTCCCCACGACCCCGGGTCTAGGTTGGCCAGCCGCCGACATGTCCGACGACTATAGAGTCGTCCCCACGACACCGGGCCAAAGTTGGCCAGCCGCTGACATGTCCAACGACTATAGGGTCGTCCCCACGACCACGGGCCAAAGTTGGCCAGCCGCCGACATGTCCGGTGACTATTGGATCGTCCCCACGACCACGGGCCAAAGTTGGCCAGCCGCCGACATGTCCGACGACTATAGGGTCGTCCCCACGACCCCGGGACTAGATTGGTCCGCCACCGTCATGTCCGACGACTATAGGGTCGTCCCCACGACCCCGGGCCAAAGTTGGCAAGCCGCCGAAATGTCCGACGACTGTAGGGTCGTCCCCACGACCCCGGGACTAGATTGGCCCGCCACCGTGAAGTCCGACGACTATAGGGTCGTCCCCACGACCTCGGGACTAGTTTGGCCAGCCGCCGACATGTCCGACGACTATAGGGTCGTCCCCACGACCCCGGGACTAGGTTGACAAGCCGCCGAAATGTCCGACGACTATAGGGTCGTCCCCACGACCGCGGGCCAAAGATGTCCAGCCGCCGTCTTGTCCGACGACTATAGGGTCGTCCCCACGACCCCGGGACTAGATTGGCCCGCCACCGTCATGTCCGACGACTATACGGTCGTCCCCACGACCCCGGGACTAGGTTGACCAGCCGCCGAAATGTCCGACGACTATAGGGTCGTCCCCACGACCGCGGGCCAAAGATGTCCAGCCGCCGTCTTGTCCGACGACTATAGGGTCGTCCCCACAACCCCGGGACTAGATTGGCCCGCCACCGTCAAGTCCGACGACTATAGGATCGTCTCCACGACCACGGCCCAAAGTTGGCCAGCCGCCGACATGTCCAACGACTATTGGGTCGTCCCCACGACCGCGGGCCAAAGTTAGCCAGCCGCCGACATGTCCGACGACTATAGGGTCGTCCCCACGACCCCGGGCCAAAGTTGGCAAGCCGCCGAAATGTCCGACGACTATAGGGTCGTCCCCACGACCGCGGGCCAAAGATGTCCAGCCGCCGTCTTGTCCGACGACTATAGGGTCGTCCCCACGACCCCGGGACTAGATTGGCCCGCCACCGTCATGTCCGACGACTATACGGTCGTCCCCACGACCCCGGGACAAGGTTGGCCCGCCGCCGACTTGTCCGACGACTATAGGTTCGTACCCACGACCCCGGGACTAGATTGGCCCGCCACCGTCATGTCCAACGACTATAGGGTCGTCCCCACGACCCCGGGACTAGGTTGACCAGCCGCCGAAATGTCCGACGACTATAGGGTCGTCCCCACGACCGCGAGCCAAGGATGTCCAGCCGCCGTCTTGTCCGACGACTATAGGGTCGTACCCACGACCCCGGAACTAGATTGGCCCGCCACCGTCATGTCCAACGACTATAGGGTCGTCCCCACGACCCCGGGGCTAGGTTGACAAGCCGCCGAAATGTCCGACGACTATAGGGTCGTCCCCACGACCGCGAGCCAAGGATGTCCAGCCGCCGTCTTGTCCGACGACTATAGGGTCGTCCCCACGACCCCGGGACTAGATTGGCCCGCCACCGTCATGTCCGACGACTATAGGGTCGTCCCCACGACCCCGGGACAGGGTTGGCCCGCCGCCGACTTGTCCGACGACTATAGGGTCGTACCCACGACCCCGGGACTAGGCTGACAAGCCGCCAACATGTCCGACGACTATAGAGTAGTCCCCACGACCCCGGGCCAATGTTGGCCAATCGCCAACATGTCCGACGACTATAGGGTCGTCCCCACGACACCGGGCCAAAGTTAGCCAGCCGCCGACATGTCCGACGACTGTTGGATCGTCCCCACGACCACGGGCCAATGTTGGCCAGCCGCCGACATGCCCGACGACTATAGGGTCGTCCTCACGACCCCGGGACTAGATTGGTCCGCCACCGTCATGTCCGACGACTATAGGGTCGTCCCCACGACCCCGGGCCAAAGTTGGCAAGGCGCCGAAATGTCCGACGACTGTAGGGTCGTCCCCACGACCCCGGGCCAATGTTGGCCAATCGCCGACATGTCCGACGACTATAGGGTCGTCCCTACGACCCCGGGACTAGATTGGCCCGCCACCGTCATGTCCAACGACTATAGGGTCGTCCCCACGACCCCGGGTCTAGGTTGGCCAGCCGCCGACATGTCCAACGATTATAGGGTCGTCCCCACGACCCCGGGACTAGATTGGCCCGCCACCGTCATGTCCGAAGACTGTAGGGTCGTCCCAAGACCACGGGTCTAGATTGGCCCGCCACCGCCATGTCCGACGACAATGGGGTCGTCCCCACGACCCCGGGTCTAGGTTGGCCACCCGCCGTCATGTCCGACGACTATCGGATCGTCCCCACGACCACGGGCCAAAGTTGGCCAGCCGCCGATATGTCCGACGACTATTGGATCGTCCCCACGACCCCTGGCCAAAGATGTCCAGCCGCCGTCTTGTCCGACGACTATAGGGTCGTCCCCACGACCCCGGGACTAGATTGGCCCGCCACCGCCATGTCCATCGACTATAGGATCGTCCCCACGACCTCGGGCAAAAGTTGGCCAGCCGCCGACATGTCCGACGACTATTGGGTCGCCCCACGACCACGGGCCAAAGTTGGCCAGCCGCCGACATGTCTGACGACTATAGGGTCGTCCCCACGACCCCGGGACTAGATTGGCCCGCCACCGTCATGTCCGACGACAATAGGGTCGTCCCCACGACCCCGGGTCTAGGTTGGCCAGCCGCCGACATGTCCGACGACTATAGAGTCGTCCCCACGACCACGGGCCAAAGTTGGCCAGCCGCCGACATGTCCGACGACTATAGGGTCGTCCCCACGACCCCGGGACTAGGCTGACCTGCCGCCAACATGTTCGACGACTATAGGGTCGTCCCCACGACCCAGGGCAAAAGTTGGCCAGCCGCCGACTTGTCCGACGAGTATAGGGTCGTCCCCACGACGCCGGGACTAGATTGGCCCGCCACCATATTGTCCGACGACTAGAGGGTCGTCTTTACGACCACGGGCCAAAGTTGGTCAGCCCCCGACATTTCCGACGACTATAGGGTCGTCCCCAAGACCACGGGCCATTTTTGTCCAGCCGCCGACTTGTCCAACGACTATTGGGTCGCCCCACGACCACGGGCCAAAATTGGCCAGCCGCCGACATGTCCGACGACTATAGGGTCGTCCCCACGACCCCTGGACTAGGTTGACTCACCGCCGACTTGTCCGTCGACAATAGCGTCGTCCCCACGACCCCGGGCCAAAGTTGGCAAGTCGCCGAAATGTCCGACGACTGTAGGGTCGTCCCCACGACCCCGGGACTAGATTGGCCCACCACCGTCAAGTCCGACGACTATAGGGTCGGCCCCACGACCTCGGGAGTAGGTTGCCCAGCCGCCGACATGTCCGACGACTATAGGGTCGTCCCCACGACCCCTGGACTAGGTTGGCTCACCGCCGACTTGTCCGTCGACAATAGCGTCGTCCCCACGACCCCGGGCCAAAGTTGGCAAGACGCCGAAATGTCCGACGACTGTAGGGTCGTCCCCACGACCCCGGGACTATGTTGGCTCGCCGCCGACATGTCCGACGACTATAGGCTCGTCCCCACGACGCCGGGACTAGATTGGCCCGTCACCGTCTCGTCCAACGACTATAGGGTCGTCTTTACGACCACGGGCCAAAGTTGGCCAGCCGCCGACATTTCCGACGACTATAGGGTCGTCCCCACGACCACGGGCCAAATTTGGTCAGCCGCCGACTTGTCCGACGACTATAGGGTCGTTCCCACGACCACAGGCCAAAGTTGGCCATCCGCCGACTTGTCCGAGGGTCATAGGGTCGTCCCCACGACCCCGGGTCTAGGTTGGCCAGCCGCCGACATGTCCGACGACTATAGAGTCGTCCCCACGACACCGGGCCACAGTAGGCCAGCCGCCGACTTGTCCGACGACTATAGGGTCGTCCCCACGACCCCGGGACTAGATTGGCTAGCCACCGTCACGTCCGACGACTATCGGATCGTCCCCACGACCACGGGCCAAAGTTGGCCAGCCGCCGACATGTCCGACGACTATTGGGTCGTCCCCACGACCACGGGCCAAAGTTGGCCAGGTGCCGACTTGTCCGACGACTATAGGGTCGTCCCCACGACCCCGGGACTAGATTGGGCCGCGACCGTCATGTCCGACGACTATAGGGTCGTCCCCACGACCCCAGGGCTAGATTGGCCCGCCACCGTCATGTCCGACGACTAGAGGGACGTCCCCACGACCACGGGCCAAAGTTGGCCAGCCGCCGACATGTCCGACGAAAATAGGGTCGTCCCCACAACCCCGGGACTAGATTGGCTCGACACCGTCATGTCCGACGACTATAGGGTCGTACCCACGACTACGGGCCAAAGTTGGCCTGCCGCCGACATTTCCGACAACTATAGGGTCGTCCCCACGACCCGGGACTAGACGGGCCCGCCACCGTCATGTCCGACGACAATAGGGTCGTCCCCACGACCCCGGGTCTAGGTTGGCCAGCTGCCGACATGTCCGACGACTAAACAGTCGTCCCCACGACCACGGGCCAAAGTTGGCCAGCCGCCGACATGTCCGACGACTATAGGGTCGTCCCCACGACCCCGGGCCAATGTTGGCCAATCGCCGACATGTCCGACGACTATAGGGTCGTCCCCACGACCCCATGACTAGATTGGCCCGCCACCGTCATGTCCGACGACAATAGGGTCGTCCCCACGACACCGGGTCTAGGTTGGCCAGCCGCCGACATGTCCGACGACTAAACAGTCGTCCCCACGACTATAGGATCGTCCCCACGACCCCGGGCCTAAGTTGGCCAGCCGCCGACATGTCCGACGTCTATAGGGTCGTCCCCACGACAGCGGGCCTACGTTGGCCAGCCGCCGACATGTCCGACGACAATAGGGTCGTCCCCACGACCCCGGGTCTAGGTTGGCCAGCCGCCGACATGTCCGACGACTATAGAGTCGTCCCCACGACACCGGGCCAAAGTTGGCCAGCCGCTGACATGTCCAACGACTATAGGGTCGTCCCCACGACCACGGGCCAAAGTTGGCCAGCCGCCGACATGTCCGGTGACTATTGGATCGTCCCCACGACCACGGGCCAAAGTTGGCCAGCCGCCGACATGTCCGACGACTATAGGGTCGTCCCCACGACCCCGGGACTAGATTGGTCCGCCACCGTCATGTCCGACGACTATAGGGTCGTCCCCACGACCCCGGGCCAAAGTTGGCAAGCCGCCGAAATGTCCGACGACTGTAGGGTCGTCCCCACGACCCCGGGACTAGATTGGCCCGCCACCGTGAAGTCCGACGACTATAGGGTCGTCCCCACGACCTCGGGACTAGTTTGGCCAGCCGCCGACATGTCCGACGACTATAGGGTCGTCCCCACGACCCCGGGACTAGGTTGACAAGCCGCCGAAATGTCCGACGACTATAGGGTCGTCCCCACGACCGCGGGCCAAAGATGTCCAGCCGCCGTCTTGTCCGACGACTATAGGGTCGTCCCCACGACCCCGGGACTAGATTGGCCCGCCACCGTCATGTCCGACGACTATACGGTCGTCCCCACGACCCCGGGACTAGGTTGACCAGCCGCCGAAATGTCCGACGACTATAGGGTCGTCCCCACGACCGCGGGCCAAAGATGTCCAGCCGCCGTCTTGTCCGACGACTATAGGGTCGTCCCCACAACCCCGGGACTAGATTGGCCCGCCACCGTCAAGTCCGACGACTATAGGATCGTCTCCACGACCACGGCCCAAAGTTGGCCAGCCGCCGACATGTCCAACGACTATTGGGTCGTCCCCACGACCGCGGGCCAAAGTTAGCCAGCCGCCGACATGTCCGACGACTATAGGGTCGTCCCCACGACCCCGGGCCAAAGTTGGCAAGCCGCCGAAATGTCCGACGACTATAGGGTCGTCCCCACGACCGCGGGCCAAAGATGTCCAGCCGCCGTCTTGTCCGACGACTATAGGGTCGTCCCCACGACCCCGGGACTAGATTGGCCCGCCACCGTCATGTCCGACGACTATACGGTCGTCCCCACGACCCCGGGACAAGGTTGGCCCGCCGCCGACTTGTCCGACGACTATAGGTTCGTACCCACGACCCCGGGACTAGATTGGCCCGCCACCGTCATGTCCAACGACTATAGGGTCGTCCCCACGACCCCGGGACTAGGTTGACCAGCCGCCGAAATGTCCGACGACTATAGGGTCGTCCCCACGACCGCGAGCCAAGGATGTCCAGCCGCCGTCTTGTCCGACGACTATAGGGTCGTACCCACGACCCCGGAACTAGATTGGCCCGCCACCGTCATGTCCAACGACTATAGGGTCGTCCCCACGACCCCGGGGCTAGGTTGACAAGCCGCCGAAATGTCCGACGACTATAGGGTCGTCCCCACGACCGCGAGCCAAGGATGTCCAGCCGCCGTCTTGTCCGACGACTATAGGGTCGTCCCCACGACCCCGGGACTAGATTGGCCCGCCACCGTCATGTCCGACGACTATAGGGTCGTCCCCACGACCCCGGGACAGGGTTGGCCCGCCGCCGACTTGTCCGACGACTATAGGGTCGTACCCACGACCCCGGGACTAGGCTGACAAGCCGCCAACATGTCCGACGACTATAGAGTAGTCCCCACGACCCCGGGCCAATGTTGGCCAATCGCCAACATGTCCGACGACTATAGGGTCGTCCCCACGACACCGGGCCAAAGTTAGCCAGCCGCCGACATGTCCGACGACTGTTGGATCGTCCCCACGACCACGGGCCAATGTTGGCCAGCCGCCGACATGCCCGACGACTATAGGGTCGTCCTCACGACCCCGGGACTAGATTGGTCCGCCACCGTCATGTCCGACGACTATAGGGTCGTCCCCACGACCCCGGGCCAAAGTTGGCAAGGCGCCGAAATGTCCGACGACTGTAGGGTCGTCCCCACGACCCCGGGCCAATGTTGGCCAATCGCCGACATGTCCGACGACTATAGGGTCGTCCCTACGACCCCGGGACTAGATTGGCCCGCCACCGTCATGTCCAACGACTATAGGGTCGTCCCCACGACCCCGGGTCTAGGTTGGCCAGCCGCCGACATGTCCAACGATTATAGGGTCGTCCCCACGACCCCGGGACTAGATTGGCCCGCCACCGTCATGTCCGAAGACTGTAGGGTCGTCCCAAGACCACGGGTCTAGATTGGCCCGCCACCGCCATGTCCGACGACAATGGGGTCGTCCCCACGACCCCGGGTCTAGGTTGGCCACCCGCCGTCATGTCCGACGACTATCGGATCGTCCCCACGACCACGGGCCAAAGTTGGCCAGCCGCCGATATGTCCGACGACTATTGGATCGTCCCCACGACCCCTGGCCAAAGATGTCCAGCCGCCGTCTTGTCCGACGACTATAGGGTCGTCCCCACGACCCCGGGACTAGATTGGCCCGCCACCGCCATGTCCATCGACTATAGGATCGTCCCCACGACCTCGGGCAAAAGTTGGCCAGCCGCCGACATGTCCGACGACTATTGGGTCGCCCCACGACCACGGGCCAAAGTTGGCCAGCCGCCGACATGTCTGACGACTATAGGGTCGTCCCCACGACCCCGGGAGTAGATTGGCCCGCCACCGTCATGTCCGACGACAATAGGGTCGTCCCCACGACCCCGGGTCTAGGTTGGCCAGCCGCCGACATGTCCGACGACTATAGAGTCGTCCCCACGACCACGGGCCAAAGTTGGCCAGCCGCCGACATGTCCGACGACTATAGGGTCGTCCCCACGACCCCGGGACTAGGCTGACCTGCCGCCAACATGTTCGACGACTATAGGGTCGTCCCCACGACCCAGGGCAAAAGTTGGCCAGCCGCCGACTTGTCCGACGAGTATAGGGTCGTCCCCACGACGCCGGGACTAGATTGGCCCGCCACCATATTGTCCGACGACTAGAGGGTCGTCTTTACGACCACGGGCCAAAGTTGGTCAGCCCCCGACATTTCCGACGACTATAGGGTCGTCCCCAAGACCACGGGCCATTTTTGTCCAGCCGCCGACTTGTCCAACGACTATTGGGTCGCCCCACGACCACGGGCCAAAATTGGCCAGCCGCCGACATGTCCGACGACTATAGGGTCGTCCCCACGACCCCTGGACTAGGTTGACTCACCGCCGACTTGTCCGTCGACAATAGCGTCGTCCCCACGACCCCGGGCCAAAGTTGGCAAGTCGCCGAAATGTCCGACGACTGTAGGGTCGTCCCCACGACCCCGGGACTAGATTGGCCCACCACCGTCAAGTCCGACGACTATAGGGTCGGCCCCACGACCTCGGGAGTAGGTTGCCCAGCCGCCGACATGTCCGACGACTATAGGGTCGTCCCCACGACCCCTGGACTAGGTTGGCTCACCGCCGACTTGTCCGTCGACAATAGCGTCGTCCCCACGACCCCGGGCCAAAGTTGGCAAGACGCCGAAATGTCCGACGACTGTAGGGTCGTCCCCACGACCCCGGGACTATGTTGGCTCGCCGCCGACATGTCCGACGACTATAGGCTCGTCCCCACGACGCCGGGACTAGATTGGCCCGTCACCGTCTCGTCCAACGACTATAGGGTCGTCTTTACGACCACGGGCCAAAGTTGGCCAGCCGCCGACATTTCCGACGACTATAGGGTCGTCCCCACGACCACGGGCCAAATTTGGTCAGCCGCCGACTTGTCCGACGACTATAGGGTCGTTCCCACGACCACAGGCCAAAGTTGGCCATCCGCCGACTTGTCCGAGGGTCATAGGGTCGTCCCCACGACCCCGGGTCTAGGTTGGCCAGCCGCCGACATGTCCGACGACTATAGAGTCGTCCCCACGACACCGGGCCACAGTAGGCCAGCCGCCGACTTGTCCGACGACTATAGGGTCGTCCCCACGACCCCGGGACTAGATTGGCTAGCCACCGTCACGTCCGACGACTATCGGATCGTCCCCACGACCACGGGCCAAAGTTGGCCAGCCGCCGACATGTCCGACGACTATTGGGTCGTCCCCACGACCACGGGCCAAAGTTGGCCAGGTGCCGACTTGTCCGACGACTATAGGGTCGTCCCCACGACCCCGGGACTAGATTGGGCCGCGACCGTCATGTCCGACGACTATAGGGTCGTCCCCACGACCCCAGGGCTAGATTGGCCCGCCACCGTCATGTCCGACGACTAGAGGGACGTCCCCACGACCACGGGCCAAAGTTGGCCAGCCGCCGACATGTCCGACGAAAATAGGGTCGTCCCCACAACCCCGGGACTAGATTGGCTCGACACCGTCATGTCCGACGACTATAGGGTCGTACCCACGACTACGGGCCAAAGTTGGCCTGCCGCCGACATTTCCGACAACTATAGGGTCGTCCCCACGACCCGGGACTAGACGGGCCCGCCACCGTCATGTCCGACGACAATAGGGTCGTCCCCACGACCCCGGGTCTAGGTTGGCCAGCTGCCGACATGTCCGACGACTAAACAGTCGTCCCCACGACCACGGGCCAAAGTTGGCCAGCCGCCGACATGTCCGACGACTATAGGGTCGTCCCCACGACCCCGGGCCAATGTTGGCCAATCGCCGACATGTCCGACGACTATAGGGTCGTCCCCACGACCCCATGACTAGATTGGCCCGCCACCGTCATGTCCGACGACAATAGGGTCGTCCCCACGACACCGGGTCTAGGTTGGCCAGCCGCCGACATGTCCGACGACTAAACAGTCGTCCCCACGACTATAGGATCGTCCCCACGACCCCGGGCCTAAGTTGGCCAGCCGCCGACATGTCCGACGTCTATAGGGTCGTCCCCACGACAGCGGGCCTACGTTGGCCAGCCGCCGACATGTCCGACGACTATAGGGTCGTCCCCAAGACCCCGGGACTAGATTGACCCGCCACCGTCTTGTCCGACGACTATTGGGTCGTCTTCACGACCACGGGACAAAGTTGGCCAGCACCCGACATTTCCGACGACTATAGGGTCATCCCTACGACCCCGGGACTAGATTGGCCCACCACCGTCATGTCCGACGACAATAGGGTCGTCCCCACGACCCCGGGACTAGATTGGCCCGCCGCCGACTTGTCCGAAGACTATAGGGTCGTCCCCACGACCCCGGGACTAGATTGGCCCGCCACCGTCATGTCCAACGACTATCGGATCGTCCCCACGACCACGGGCCAATGTTGGCCAGCCGCCGACATGTCCGACGACTATAGGGTCGTCCCCACGACCCCGGGACTAGATTGGCCCGCCACCGTCATTTCCGACGACTATAGGGTCGTCCCCACGACCCCGGGCCAATGTTGGCCAGCCGCCGACATGTCCGACGACTATAGGGTCGTCCCCACGACCCCGGGACTAGATTGGCCCGCCACCGTCAAGTCCGACGACTATAGGGTCGTCCCCACGACCCCGGGCCAAAGTTGGACAGCCGCCGACATGTCCGACGACTATAGGATCGTCCCCACGACCCGGGACTAGAGTGGCCCGCCACCGTCATGTCCGACGACTATAGGGTCCTCCCCACGACCACGGGCCAAAGTTGGCCAGCCGCCGACATGTCCGACGACTATAGGGTCGTCCCCACGACCCGGGACTAGACTGGCCCGCCACCGACATGTCCGACGACTATAGAGTCGTCTCCACGACCCCGGGTCAATGTTGGCTCGCCACCGTCATGTCTGACGACTATAGGGTCGTCCCCACGACCACGGGCCAAAGTTGGCCAGCCGCCGACATGTCCGACGACTATAGGGTCGTCCCCACGACCCGGGACTAGACTGGCCCGCCACCGTCATGTCCGACGACTATAGGGTCGTCCCCACGACCCCGGGTCTAGGTTCGCCCGCCGCCGACATGTCCGACGATTATAGGGTCGTCCCCACGACCCCGGGACTAGAGTGGCCCGCCACCGTCATGTCCGACGACTATATGGTCGTCCCCACGACCACGGGCCAATGTTGGCCAGCCGCTGACTTGTCCGACGACTATAGGGTCGTCCCCACGACCGCGGGACTAGATTGGCTCGCCGCCGACTTGTCCGACGACTGTAGGGTCGTCCCCACGACCCCGGGACTAGATTGGCCCGCCACCGTCATTTCCGACGACTATAGGGTCGTCCCCACGACCACGGGCCAAAGTTGGCCAGCCGCCGACTTGTCCGACGACTATAGGGTCGTCCCCATGACCCGGGACTAGACTGGCCCGCCACCGTCATGTCCGGCGACTATAGGGTCGTCCCCACGACCCCCGGACTAGGTTGGTACGCCGCCGACTTGTCCGACGAGTATAGGGTCCTCCCCACGACCACGGGCCAAAGTTGGCCAGCCGCCGACATGTCCGACGACTATAGGGTCGTCCCCACGACCCGGGACTAGACTGGCCCGCCACCGACATGTCCGACGACTATAGAGTCGTCCCCACGACCCCGGGCCAATGTTGGCCAATCGCCGACATGTCCGACGACTATAGGGTCGTCCCCACGACCCCGGGCCAAAGTTGGCAAGCCGCCGAAATGTCCGACGACTATAGGGTCGTCCCCACGACCGCGGGCCAAAGATGTCCAGCCGCCGTCTTGTCCGACGACTATAGGGTCGTCCCCACGACCCCGGGACTAGATTGGCCCGCCACCGTCATGTCCAACGACTCTAGGGTCGTCCCCACGACCCCGGGACTAGGTTGACCAGCCGCCGAAATGTCCGACGACTATAGGGTCGTCCCCACGACCCCGAGCCAAAGTTGGCCAATCGCCAACATGTCCGACGACTATAGGGTCGTCCGTACGACCCCGGGAATAGATTGGCCCGCCACCGTCATGTCCGACGACAATAGGGTCGTCCCCACGACCCCGGGTCTAGGTTGGCCAGCCGCCGACATGTCCAACGACTATAGGGTCGTCCCCACGACCACGGGCCAAAGTTGGCCAGCCGCCGACATGTCCGGTGACTATTGGATCGTCCCCACGACCACGGGCCAAAGTTGGCCAGCCGCCGACATGTCCGACGACTATAGGGTCGTCCCCACGACCCCGGGACTAGATTGGTCCGCCACCGTCATGTCCGACGACTATAGGGTCGTCCCCACGACCCCGGGCCAAAGTTGGCAGGCCGCCGAAATGTCCGACGACTGTAGGGTCGTCCCCACGACCCCGGGACTAGATTGGCCCGCCACCGTGAAGTCCGACGACTATGGGGTCGTCCCCACGACCTCGGGACTAGTTTGGCCAGCCGCCGACATGTCCGACGACTATAGGGTCGTCCCCACGACCCCGGGACTAGGTTGACAAGCCGCCGAAATGTCCGACGACTATAGGGTCGTCCCCACGACCGCGAGCCAAGGATGTCCAGCCGCCGTCTTGTCCGACGACTATAGGGTCGTCCCCACGACCGCGAGCCAAGGATGTCCAGCCGCCGTCTTGTCCGACGACTATAGGGTCGTCCCCACGACCCCGGGCAAATTTGGCAAGCCGCCGACATGTCCGACGACTATTGGGTCGTCCCCACGACCCCAGGACTAGATTGGTCCGCCACCGTCATGTCCGACGACTATAGGGTCGTCCCCACGACCGCGGGCCAAAGATGTCCAGCCGCCGTCTTGTCCGACGACTATAGGGTCGTCCCCACAACCCCGGGACTAGATTGGCCCGCCACCGTCAAGTCCGACGACTATAGGATCGTCTCCACGACCACGGCCCAAAGTTGGCCAGCCGCCGACATGTCCAACGACTATTGGGTCGTCCCCACGACCGCGGGCCAAAGTTAGCCAGCCGCCGACATGTCCGACGACTATAGGGTCGTCCCCACGACCCCGGGCCAAAGTTGGCAAGCCGCCGAAATGTCCGACGACTATAGGGTCGTCCCCACGACCGCGGGCCAAAGATGTCCAGCCGCCGTCTTGTCCGACGACTATAGGGTCGTCCCCACGACCCCGGGACTAGATTGGCCCGCCACCGTCATGTCCGACGACTATACGGTCGTCCCCACGACCCCGGGACAAGGTTGGCCCGCCGCCGACTTGTCCGACGACTATAGGTTCGTACCCACGACCCCGGGACTAGATTGGCCCGCCACCGTCATGTCCAACGACTATAGGGTCGTCCCCACGACCCCGGGACTAGGTTAGTAGTAAGGCTAGGAGAGTTCCAACGCAGGTCCTCTGAGGGGAGCGCGGGGGCGGGGGGAAGTGAGGGCGCGCGGGGGAGTGCGGTGGAGGGAAACATGGGCGCGGGGGGAGCGGGGAGTGGAAGACCGGTTGCGCGCGCACGAGCCGCGGAGTGGGGGAAGCCGAAATCGTGGAGGGGATCAGTCCGGGTCGAGCCGCCGCGGAGACCTCGCCAGACCTGACCCACCGGTGGAAAATTTTCAGAGGGTCGTCCCCTCCCTTTAAAAAATTTCTGGGGCTGGGTCTTGTATGAAAAATCTTTTTTCAGACTCGATCCAGCCCCAGAAATTTTTTCCCCCAAATATTTTTATAAACCAGATCCGCCGCCAGAATATTTTTTCGACTAGATCATACCACTCTGAACGTGTGTCAAACATCTATCGAACCACTTTGAACATCTATCGAACCACTTTGAACATCTATTGAATGTATATTGAACGACTTTGAACGGGTATTGAACGTGTATTGAACGGCTTTGAACGGGTATTGAACGACTTTGAACGGGTATTAAACGGTTTTGAACGGGTATTGAATGGGTATTGAACGGCTTTGAACGTGAATCGAACGGGTATTGAACGGCTTTGATCGGGTATTGAACGGCTTTGAACGGGTATTGAACGGCTTTGAACGTGAATCGAACGGGTATTGAACGGCTTTGATCGGGTATTGAACGGCTTTGAACGGGTATTGAACATGAATCGAATGGGTATTGAACGGCTTTGATCGGGTATTGAACGTAAATCGTACAACTCGGAACGTGAATCGAACGGGTATTGAACATCTATTGAAGATGTATTGAATGTAAATCGTACAACTCTGAACGTGAATCGTACTACTTCTACATAATTATAACTATCGTCTTAATCTAGCGTACACCGCATATAGGAGGTTGGGGAGGTTGAAAAAAATATTTATGCATTAAAAATTGATCATATTTTATTTATGAATTTCTCTTTGGTGTTTAGACCACCAGTTGAATATTTTAAATACATTTTGCATGGCACAATGCTTCGCGTGTCTACTACATCGCAGAGTATTAACTACATTTAGCTTATTTAGAGATTTAATATTCTCATAGTCAATATCAAGCGTCTCGATGATCACGTCCGGTCTTGTATTTTCATCGAGGAAATCTGCAAGCCAGTCACGTTTCTGCAACCCTTTAACGTATACGATATGGGATGCGTCATCTTCTTCATCGATCGCATCAGCTACAGCTTTCGAAATTAGCTGTTTAGCCATACTGTACGGAACGTCTCCATCTTCCCACCGTAGTCCATGATGTTTTGCCACCAACCATCGGATGCTTGATTTGTCGGATTTTGTAAGAAGATATTGCGGCGTCGAACTCCCAAAAATATAATGCGAGAGAATTGTTCCCTTTCGTAGGACAGCCACTTCCTTGACAACAAATCTTCCGTCGACGATGAATCCTTGCAGGTCAACAAATGTTGGTACAACCATTGTCGATACAATTTTAGAGGTCTGCTCGCTTCCAAGACAGATGAGAGAATGCAGTCTTTCTCGTAAAGCATCTCGATTTTTACGATGAAATTGTTGTACGAATTTGACACAGGAGAGGGCGGGGCAAGTAGTATGGCAATTTAATTTATTTTGCGCACCACGTTTGTTAGCGGATTGTATTCAACCACCCGATCGTGCAGAATCAAACAGTAGGCCGTAGTATTTGCGGGTACATTCTCTTTACACTCAAATTCTATGCGCACGTCCACGGTGCCATTCTTGATCGACTCATTTTGTCGCGAGCAATCAATCACCACGAGAGGACCAAATTGTAAAAATTCAGCCACAGTGAATAACGTCTCGTTGCAACTATGTCCATAATACGATTTATGGAATTGCGTATACATGTGAAACAAGATGGCGTGCTTATTCTTGTCAAAGTCCAAGTTCAAGTCATCATATGGATAAAAATCCGAGTTGAGAAAAAGTTTTACATTGGTCAATTTGCAATTGTTAAACTTAGTAACATCTTCAGTCATCACATTCTTTCGAGCAGTCTGTAGAGCAAAGATAACGTATCGCGGCTTCTCCAGCTGTGCAGCTGCCTTCACGGCCCACGAATGCTTGGTTGTGCTCTGTAAGAGAGGATACTCGTACAGATCCCACGAGCGAAAACTAATGCTCAGGTTTTGTCCACTTTCCAAAGCATGCAGCAACGATAGCTTATTAACATCGTTCAGCGTCACATGAGGCATTCGCCATTGAACTTTAAGTAATTCAATTTCTGGTTCCAACATCGGTGAGCCTATTAGAGAATTGTTATCGTTGCGCGATCGTATTAAAATCAATTCGTGACGTGCATTAATAATCATGCGTTTGTAGTCCTCGCAAAATCCCAACAAATATTTGAGTGGGATGCAAAAATTGAAATGATTTTTCACTATCAGTCCATCGTGTCGTTTCAATCCCCATCCGGCATTCTCCATATTTTTGTCTTCATCAGATGTCAGCGATACATAGTTTTTAAGCGTGCTAGTTATTCCAACGTTTCTATTGCGGTCAATCTCCACGCCATTCAGTTCGTATCGAATCTCATCAAATAAGAACGCCATGCAATTATTTCCCAACGTCGTCGTTGATGCTTCGTTTGGCTTATTTATCACCAATTTCCCCTCCACGTAGAGGAAACTTTCACACGGTAATGCATATAAATCCTGCTGCTGTATAGGTATTCTTATCTCATCACTATATCCAAACGTTGTGTTGACGTATGGGTTGTACGTGTGAGTCTCGAGCTTGACGATGCGATCATCAAACGCCGGCTTCCCTCCAATGCTTAGAATGTCGGCCATTTTTTCAACTTATATGCGTACAATAAATCCCAATGATTTCAAAAATGTAATGTTCGCAGCACTGAGTCTCTTCTTTTTAGCGTAATCAGAGCTGTTGCAGGTGTTGTTGTTGTTGTTGTTGTTGTTGTTGTTGTTGCAAACAATTTCACTTGGAAGAAACGTGTTTCTGAAGTCGTTCAACACAAGCATTTCATTCGTTCACACCACATGTATTATCGTTGACGCCGTCGTACGTGCAGTCTGATGGTAATCTCTTCACCTCGAAAATCGAGCAACCGTCCGTCTTGATCCACAACGCGCATCGTTAGATCCGTAATGACCCGTGCGGTGATCGGAAGGTAAATGATCTGCGCGGGCGTTTCCGATATCTTATATCCTGGTGGAACTCTCGGAGAAAATTCATGTATCGTATGTACTCGCTTCCCATTGTTGTACGCGCCAGCGGTCACGCTACATTCTATGCGAATAATGTTCACATTTATGATATTAATTGGATCGTCCGATTCGTGCCATTGTCCAGGTTCTAATACCCGATTCGTCGAGAATCCCAGTAGCGATCCAATGTTATTGCGCTTCGTAAAATCTACGATGAACGAGCAGTACAGCTCGCTTTTCATGGTGTTGTTGTTGGGACGCAACACTATAGGATACACATCGTTGTCATCATCAGAGTCATCGAGATTTTTAGGATACCGCTCGAGTAATCGCTGCCTCAAATACTTGGCAATGGCGTCTAGTTCGTAGGAGCCGTGTGGAATCCTAATAGTTTCAGGAGTGGTGTCAACACTGCTGTTTTTGATGCCATAGTTTGAGGTGAAGTAGAATTTATCGTTGCTCCAGTCGATGTTCGGTATTGTATGATAAGTTTCAAAGGTTGTTAAACCAAGTTCGTAATCATCGTCGCTCAAATCTATGGGTGGAAAGTAGCTCACCGCGAGGGTGCTACTCTTGCCGGTTAGAGTGAATGTTAACGACATATTCCGAGCTGTACGACTCGACTAGTACTGAATCATAGCGGTGGGAAGTCAATCCTTAAATTTGCGGCCGATCGTTTGTAGAAAGCGTAGACAGAGTTGTCCACAATTGCTCTGATTGTACTTCTGATATGACGTTCGATTGTATTCGATTTTCACAGCATCTTTATCCAGATATTGTACCAATTCCCTAGGCGGTCGAAGATTCCCAAAGCTGTCGAAATATATAGCTCGACACCCTCTCTTCGCATATGCCACCCAATGAGTCCCCGACCCCTCGACATTGTCCAAATTTACGATACCGCTCTCGTTTCGACGTACTCCTCCGACAGGTAGTGCATTGCGCATGAAAACACCCCTAAAGAATGGAATATGCATACGTTTTGCCAACTCCTCCAATTGCGCATCGGTAGTTACGCCGACAGGCATTTTTATTTTCTTTTCGGCGTTTTTTTTTTCGTTTCGATATTCCCTGTCCGCGCTTGTACGGTGTGAGATAAAGGCCACGACCTTCCATGGAACGATTATGGCGTTGCATTTCCTGCAGCTGATGTTGCGCTGCCTTATTATCGTTTACCGCCTTGGCGATCCCCGCCGCTCCACCAGCTAATGATCCGAGAACACCTAGCAGCGGGAGAAGTGGTAATATACCACCTCGTTTTGCTACAGGAAGAATCCGCTTTTGTGATGCTTTCTTTGGAGTCCTTTTGCGAGTTTTTGTTTTTATTCCCATTCCAATTTTCGTCTTGGCCTTCATAGCTGCCCAAACAGCTGTGGCAGCACCTCTTTCACCCAGAGTCGAGTCTCGCGCAACGATGCGTTTTCGCGCTTTGTCAGCGAGAACGTTATCTGCGGCGTGCCTTTCACCGAGGTCGTTGCTACGCGAATATGCAATATCGTGTTCGCGACACGCTGCGTCCAACGGATTGATGCCTTGATCCCCTCTAGCCAATCGTTTTGCCAGATGAGTTCCTGGACCGCAAAACTGGTATCCTGGGATATGTAATTCGATAGGTAGCGCGTTTATCGCCCGATTTAACAAACCACGACCTTTCTTTACTCTCGTTGGCGACATTCGTCACAGTTTTTAATCAATGGTGCTGGACCGTCGATATGCGTTTGCTGCCAAGGGCGATTATAATGTTCCAGACACCGACGATACTGCTGAACCTCAGAATCGGCTTTTATATACTCGGGGAGTCTGTCCCACAACTGATGAATGTGTCTGCCAAACTCTCGCAGTAGAATAATCTTTGGTATATATTTAAACTGCTCAGAGGTTAGGTCTCGAATATCGCAATTATCCGACAGGATCAGAAGCATTTTGAATACTGAGCTGTTTTGCTTCGGCGCGGACCTATAAATAGGGCGCATCGCCGCTTAGATGTAGCAAAATCATTTTTCACAGTTCGCGGAGAGGATGCGATTCGTGCGACAACCTGTGACTATACGCGTGACAAATTTTGACGATAAATCACGAGTGATGTGTCCGAAAACAAGACGCAGACATGGTAGCATGTTGCCAAACACTATCCGCTGCCTGATTTGCG
Organism: Andrena praecox; assembly: GCA_963932275.1. Lineage (NCBI taxonomy): Eukaryota > Metazoa > Arthropoda > Insecta > Hymenoptera > Andrenidae > Andrena > Andrena praecox. Next base: position 1,617,192 of record CAWVQO010000569.1, read on the forward strand.
GTCCATCAAATTGTGGAAAGACAAACGTGTTGGTGAGCTTGATGGAAAGTCCACACGGCGTCCGCTTCGAGAACGTGTACGTGTATTCCAAGTCGTTGCAGCAGCCGAAATATCAGTATTTGGAGAATTTATTGACTCCGATAGATGAAATTGGCTACTTTACGTTTTCGAATAACAGTGATGTCATCTCACCGAGCGAATCGCTTCCGAATTCTATTTTTATCTTTGATGACGTGGCATGCGACAAGCAAGATACGATACGAGAATACTTTGCAATGGGGCGTCACTCGAACGTTGATTGTTTCTATCTCTGTCAAACGTATGCAAAGATTCCCAAACATCTTATACGCGACAATGCGAATCTATTGATTCTGTTTAAGCAGGATGGTACCAACTTGAAACATGTGTACAACGATCACGTAAACACTGATATGTCCTACGAGGATTTCTGCGCATTGTGTCGTAATTGTTGGCAACGGGAGTATGGTTTCATGGTAATAGACAAGGATAGCACGATGTCCAATGGACGTTATAGAAAGGGATTTAACGAGTTTGCAATACCATGAGATTGTTAATTGTCGTCGACACGTCGGTGGGAAAGCAACATCTGCGATACAACGATGATTGATATCGATAGTCTGGAGATTAAGGATCGCGAGAGAATAGTGAAGGAAATTGCAAAAACCAGCGAATCCATTCGCAAGAAATATCTGGCTTTGAAGACTGGCAAGATGGAGGAAGATATCGCGTTGGAGAGATACTTTAAACCTATTGTCGAACCCTTAAAACATATTATGGAAAATACCGCTGCGGCAGAAGTTGACAAATCGTCGCTGATGAGCACAAACATCGAAGAGAATGAAACATTAACGCCTAAAACAAAAACTCATCCGAATAGGAACACACCATGCAGGGCAAAGAGGAAACCACACATGTCATCGGAATATTCACTCGTAACCTCCACACCAGTTCAATCGAAGCGGAAACGACAGAATGTCACGTCAAACGATTCCTCGGTTTCTTCTACACCAATAAATACATTTCCTCTTGTACAATCGCTCTCAACCATTGGTGATGACGTTTTCGAAACTAGTCCCAATGAGTCGTTGGCAACATCTGTTAGACAACAACTCCAAACATCCGAGGGACAAGAAACGTTTCGCAACCATTTCGGTCCGCTGGGGCAAAAATACATGAGCGCAATCCTAAGTAGTGATAAGGATACGTCAATGGACTATGTGTATGGTGTATACTTCGGCAATAGCGGAACGATGCTTGGGGATAAGGCTTTCGATATAGACAAGGATGACAATATAATCATAGATGGTGTAAGATATGGAGGAACACCCGGTCTTTACGAACTGATTTTCAAGAGAATTCCCGACGATACCACATACACCGATGCCGATAAACAAAAATACAAAAGTATACTGCTGGCGACGAATGCCCACAGACGCGATCATATCGCTAAAAAGCCCATATTGAGCAACAAGGGATACAAGTATAAACATGTAATTGCACCGCTACTCCCTCGCGCATCAACCAATAAAACAGGGAAAGGTCTAACTGCACCGCGAGCCATGGTGGTAAACGGTAATAAGATAGATTACGTGCACTGGGACGATCCCAACGAACTGGTGGACCGATTGCGTTTGCTGGAAGCGTCGCGTCAGGCGGGTAACAACTCTCATGATCCCGAAATTCTATCGATTATCGAGGAACTCCGCGAGGTAGGCCTCATTATAAATTAAACTGCGCATCGATGATTTGCACTGTATACGTCGAGATGCCGATCAACAAATTTGGGGTATCGCTCGAGAAGAGTGGAGCAGCTAGAATGGACTATTACAAATGGAACGGTGTGCTTCGAAATTACATGCGAGATAACGCTCTTTGCGTGGTTGGTGTTGACTTTGATGCAAAATCACGCAAGATACGACGCGTAGCTCAGCCGGTGGTCGACACCGATGCCGTCAATAAACTATACGTGGAAAAGAGCATTAAACTTTTGAGAGAGCAGCTGGAAGAATTAGAGAGAAAGCTGATCATGTTTCAGAGAGATATGCTGACGTTGCAAAACAGCGTTCAAAAGATATCACTGGCGTCGAATTCTATTCCACAGCAGCGCTGCGAAGGAGAATCATGCGAGACGGTCGAACTTGTTCAGAATTTCCTCGGACCAACGGGAAGCACATAATGCATGTACACGATAATTATCGCATCATTCGTGTCAAAGACACCTCTGCGATCAAACATGTTGTCATTATCGAAATCCATGAGTAAAGAAGAAAACCACAGCCACAAGAAGCAACAACTTGTTGAGGAATTGCATGCTCCAGCTCGAAGACATTTCCCACGGAGACGCGTCATAGTGCATGGATACGATGATCTGTGGCAAGCTGACGTTGTAGAAATGCGTCCGTACTCGCGATTCAACCAAGGTCACCACTACATACTCACAGTCATCGATGTGCTGAGCAAGTATGCATGGGCGTTACCGCTCAAGACTAAAAGTGGCGCTGAGGTGACTAAAGCGTTTGCAAAGATATTTAGAGATCGATATCCGAAAAATTTGCAAACCGATCAAGGAAAAGAATTTTACAACGCCGATGTGCAGAAACTCTTGACAAAACACGACATTAATCATTATTCGACATATTCGGTGATGAAGGCCTCCGTCGTGGAACGTTTCAATCGAACTTTGAAGAACAATATGTGGAAAATGTTTACGCTCAATGGAACCTATAAATGGACCGATGCTCTACCGCGTCTACTTGCAGAGTATAACGCGCAAAAACATAGAACCATCAAAATGTGTCCTCGCGATGTTACTCCTGCGATCGCCGATAAGCTGCTAGCCACCATATACAACAACATAAAGATCGCTGCTCCAGCAAGATTCAAATTGGGCGAGTTTGTGCGCGTGAGCAAATTTAAAACCATCTTCGATAAAGGCTATACGCCGAATTGGACAACGGAGGTGTTCAAGATAGACAAAGTACAGGCAACTAATCCTGCGACGTATCTGCTCGTCGATTCCTGTGGAAAACCAGTTGGTGGAGGATTCTATGAACATGAGCTGCAACGCGTCGCCGATCCTGATGTACATTTAGTGGAAAAAGTGTTGCGTAGGAAGGGGGATAAGGTATACGTCAAGTGGCTGGGGTTCGATAAATCACACAATTCATGGATAAATAAAAATAATGTATTGTAAAATAATAATACATGGTTCAATAAATACAATGATATACATATACATATGTAAATGTGCATACAATTTTTATTTATTTTTTACACATTATTTCAACCATTTATAATCCAGTTAATATATATATATATACACACACACACACAATGATACATATGCAATAATTCCACTATTTATAATAATTTCCATACATGTGTGAAGCATGTTATATTATACAATAAATACAATAATTTTCTATTTTACATCGATATTTTTACAATGGAATTTTGTAATGTCCCCAGGGCAGAGTGTCGGTCGAATCGGGTACGATATACCGCTTGTCGTCGTATGGACTTAGAGCGATTTTGGATTCGGAAATGGTGTACACTTTGTGCAATTTAGACCGTATGCATGATTGCCTGCGAACCATTTCGATCTCCTTTTGCAAACACTCCGCGTAGTCGTCGAAAGTTATCGTTCTGGCTATGACGTTGGTCTTGACGCCTTTCGCCTTTTTCGTATCTTTTTTACCGTCTACGCGAAGTGCATACATTTTCGCTCTAAGACCTACGAATTCGGTCATTATCGCACCATTATTTTCGTCCTTCATCAACCCTGGAACCTTCTTATTTAGGCGCGGCATATTATATGTATTGTCGATGGGATAATCGGATGTGTCGAATCTATCGATATTGCGTTTCATGGTCTCGTAGATATCTTCGCATTGAATGTGATAAATGAGGCTGTCAGTGTCGGTATACAGAATTTTACAATTTTGAGCGAGCAGTGGAGACATGTAATTATGGTGAAATTCATACAGACAAATTTTCGATATGTCCAGAATGCACATACCCACGTATATCGGTTTGTTGAATTTCACCTCGACTTTTCGCAATTCAACAGCTATTAAATTTTCCGAAAATACGCTTCTGCTGTGGAAATTCGGTTTCGCAATCATTGCCTCCGCACCATATCGCCCTTCCCAATGCGTCAAAAGTTTTACATCCACGTGATTTCGTACATTTTCCATAGTTTTACCAAATACCGCGTTGTTCATCAATTTGTATAAATTTTTCTCAAAATCGTTTGTCGCGCCTGTTCTGAACCGTGTATTTAGTTCGATGTAATCGCGGAGCCAGGGAGATTGAGCGAATTGAAGCACGCGGTGTATCTTTGTAATACGAAGACCGTGACGCGCGCACTGCTGCAGGTTGCGATAATGGATAACGTAACGCTGCTTATCGTATAATGTCGCGAGTAACTTGTCCTGTCTGCTGCCAGGTGGTTTGGCACGCGTCGGACAGAATGGTAGATCTGCATGAGCATCGTGCAGACGTTGCGGATATTCAAGATCTACCTCGAGAATGTATCCCGTGGGCGAATCGACAGCGATCGAAGACACATCAAAATTTGCAACATCTTCGACCCATTGAAATTTAGCGTATGGCAGGGGCTGACACATTGCCCATCCATACAAATTGTTCACGTCAAAGTACATCAAGTACGATGACTGTTCCGATGCGTCGTAAGATGGCATGTACTTGTTATTGGCTTGTGCATATCTTCCGGAACATTGACTTAAACCCCCGCGTATACCGCGTTCGATAAACATGACCATATCAACGTCGGTGAGCAATTCGAATGTAATTTTGGTATGTTTTAACATAGCATCCCACGTGAAACCAGGTAATGTATAATAATGCGCTGAATCTAATCCATAACTCTTGATACAACTTTCGCGAAAATTTTCAAAAATATCTGCTAATAACAAGACATCTGTTTTCAAATACAAGTCACTGTATTCGCCCAAGGTTCTAATCCCGAAACGTTGCCAAACAGTCTCGGCATGCGCGTAATCGCTTTCGGATACAGTCTCACCCGTTAACGAACTGTAGAATGACTCGCGCGGTGGTAAGCATGGGTCCTGCAGCTTGTTCGCGCAATCAAGGTATTCATATGGAAAGACACCCTTTCGCGTTAATAAATTGAAATCTTCAATGGATAATGTTTCAAATTGAGATCGTAAAATTTTTAATTGATCTGTGTTAAGAAAAGATGCTAATTTGTCGAGACTGGTATTGAGAAATTTGTAAGAATCGATAAATCGCAATTTAATATGATTTCGTGAATCTGATTCAGCCGGATCTTCAACATTTTTTGTGAAAGAAATATACTTTTCCTTAGTTATTGGTAATACATCAACGTGACCTTTGAAAGCGGTAGCTATTTCCATGATAATGAAATGCGAATCATAGCCGGATAAATTATGAAAAACTATGGGGATGTAAAACGCATTTTTATATTTTAAATTGCATTTCGAATGTGCGGGTCCTCTAAACCGCCCGGATATATGACAATGATCGCGAACTCGTACATCATCAGCCTCGAATGGCTCTTCGCATATATGACAATTTGTTGCATTGCGAAATGTTATCCACTGGTCTTTCGTCAACTTCTCCATAGAAGCATTATTGGTTAGAATGGGTTTGGCAAAATTTGAAAAATTTTTTAGTTCGTCGACGAACCATGAAATACAATCCGCGTCGCGGCGACATCGATGCATCGATAGCGATGTATCATACGAACAATGCATATAATATGCAATGCTATGCACTTTGTGGTGTTGGTACGCGTGTAATTTAGAATCCGCATCACCCTTCATGCGGTCTTCCGTTTTCTCGATGATGCACTCGAGATCTGCATACACCACGAATGGATGTCGCTCCTTCATGCAGTGGTTCTTGAAACTAAGGAAATTGTTGCCTTCGCTGGGCAGCAGAATGGCACAGTTATTCATATTCCCACAGTCCACTGCATGGGCCTCCAACTTATCGACGGATCCAAAGTAATGCAAGCATCTGCAAAACCATAAAAAAATTGCGAGACATTTCAACATTACACAAGTTTATATACGTACCGGTCGCAGATGAATTTCTTTCCATTGTGTCTGTTCAGCTGTGCGCTCACCAGTCGGGACAAGTTCTTGATCAGCACAAAGTGCCCTACATCACCGTGCTCTTGATTCGGTGTGTAGAGCAGGTTGATGTGTCGATCCCTCTTTTGGCTGGCGAGACGCAGCGGAAAGACTGCAACAGTTATCCTCTCGGTGTCCTTCTCCAGTCGCTCCTCGAAACTGTACACGTTTATGGAGATTTCGTTCTGCCGCTCAAACTTCCCAATTTGCTCCAGGGACATTGGAAACTCAATACCCTGGAGATTTAGCACGGAAGCATAGTCTGGGTATGAACTTTGGCGCGCGGTGTCTCGTTCAGCAGGATGGAGAGCGGCGACCACTGCCCACGCGAAACATGCATTGTCTGTGGATTGTACACTAATTGTTGCATTTTTTAGCAACAATTTCTTCGGTAACTTGTAGTGACACCCCGCGCGCAGCGGATTGTACTTGTTAACATTGACAGTCAGATTGAGGATTCTCGTCAATGCCCATCCACTGTCGCGTTCCTGGAACTCTTCCAACGATGCCAGGGTGGGTTCGATAACGCATCGCTGGTACCACTCCTGCAGATCGGATGTGCGGAAGAGTTCACAGTTTCGGGTATTGATGCTTTTACATGCATGCTTGTCACCCGCCACAAATTCACCGTTAAACACAGTGTTCACTTTGAGGTTTCGATGTTTCCTCAAAGCGCCCCGAACATGCTCCAACACAATGGTCGCTGCATCTTGGAGGAAATTGCGCGGCTCGATGTAATTCGAATTTAGCACTGCACCAGTTAATACGCGGCTATCGAACGCAGTGTCTATTTCGCGCCACAAAAGTCCTGTGCTCGAATGTCCGGCACCTTCAAGCACGAAACGTCCGCGCAGCGAATATTTTAGTCCTTCGAGCCGCGCGATTCGAGCAACCAATGATTGTCGAACCCCAATCGATAATCGAGGACGTTTCACTCGGCTGTGTTCTTCCAACGATTCTATACACTCGTTGCACCGTTCTTCCCACGCGAGGTATTTTTCTCGCGAAATCAATCGTTCGGATTGATCCAACAATTGGCGTTCTACTTGCGCGAATTCTTCCATGATCGTAAATGGAATGTAAATGTGATATCTTTTCCACGCAACACGTTGCAACGATTTGAGGCTTTGTGCAGTTTGGAGCGCATACTTATGCCCCCAAATCTCCGCTGATACAGCATAATTCTTTCTATGATTCACGCTTATGACGAATTAGCGCGCAAAATCATACGACACAGTTTCTGCTGACACCTAATTCTAAGATTCGACGCTTTCAAAAGTATTATATTACATTCAACACGTGCCAAGACTTTTATCCTTGAGGGTGAGACTCAAATTACATATGATCGTGCGATATGCTGCATCGTTAAGATTGAAAAACATTATGGAAAAGTTGGAAGTTTTAAAATAAAATGTTGTGGTGGGGGAAGCAATCACACCGCTATTTAAGTCGGCTCCCTGACGCTATTCCATCAATCGCTCAGTAGCCTCAGTGACTTTCGACGGAACAAATACTACTCTGAAAAAAAAAATGTGCAGCACTAGTGTCGAAGGAAACGCCGGACGTAGGAATTATTACGTTCCGATCATGCAGGATGATGGTGTAGCTCAATGCGGGGAGGATACAGTTGTTTGGTAAGGCTTAATTCTTACATATTCTTAAATTTTTTTATGTTTGTGCAAACTATTTCATATCTTTGATTGCTCTCTTAGCCTGCGCCGAACATCGCGTATCATGGTCAGAAGATACGCATTAACATTCATGGGCAGCAAATATTTGGAAATTGGAATCAGCGTAGGACCTACGATCGATGTAGAAATTGTTCTCGGCGACAATCGTGGGATGTATCTCACGTTACCATGGTGTACATGGCATGCGCTATGCAGTAGTCGTACAGCCATTGAAGAACGTTCGCGATTACCTGGATCACCTTCGATGCATATGGATAAATTAACGATAGATTTTTGTAAGATCTATAATTCTCCAATTGTAAGGATGATGCTACATGATAAGCCGTTGTATTTCAAACCGGATACAGTAACATTTTTATTAAATCTTGAGCCATGTGTAAGCTATGTATATTTGCGGCTGTATCAAAATGTAAGAGATGTGCAGACGAAATTTAAAACTTTTGTTAACGTGCTACAGCAGAGCGATGTTGCCTGCGAAACGTTAGACGCGCGTCATGCTGCTAAAATCATATGTGATAGTGAACATTACTGTGAGGATTATCATATAGATTGCGAACTGTTAGCATGTGCCATCAACGATATTCTAGCTGATGCTCGTAGGAAAAATGATAAGTTATATTCTTTTAATTTTAAATAAAATTTCTTAACCATATATTATTTCTCAATTTTATTTACCCGTCTTCCGCCTCCTTATCTCGCCACCTAATTCTAAGATTCGACGTTTCTGAATTCTTGCTGACGCCTCATAATTTTATTTCGTTCTTAGCGCTACCAAATGACATCATCCTACACGACTGCTTCAGAGGAGTCAAATTACGCGTAATCGCGCGATACGCTGCGGAAAATTTATTTTCACATCATCCATCCTCCTTCTTTCCCCTTCACATAATTTTAAGATTAGACGATATATATAAATATATATATATATATATATATATATATATATATATATATATATATAAAAAGTATCATATTTCGTTGGTGCATGATGTATATTTGTTTGCTACTTAGAAACAATATTTGGGGGAAAAAAAATTTCTGTGGGGTCGTCCGCTTCATCGGTTAAGTCGGAAAATTTTTCGGGGGTCATTCCCCCCTAAAAACAACTTTCCAGCGGTGGGTCCAGTCTGGAGAGGTCTCCGCGACGGTTCGATCCTGACTGATCCCCTCCACGATTTCGGCTTCCCCCACTCCGCGGCTCATGCGCGCGCAACCGGTCTTCCACTCACCGCTCCCCCCGCGCCAATGTTTCCCTGCACCGCACTCCCCCGCGCGCCATCACTTCCCCCCGCCCCCGCGCTCCCCTCAGAGGACCTGCGTTGGAACTCTCCTAGCCTTACTACTTAGGTTGACCAGCCGCCGAAATGTCCGACGACTATAGGGTCGTCCCCACGACCGCGAGCCAAGGATGTCCAGCCGCCGTCTTGTCCGACGACTATAGGGTCGTGCCCACGACCCCGGGACTAGATTGGCCCGCCACCGTCATGTCCGACGACTATAGGGTCGTCCCCACGACCCCGGGACAAGGTTGGCCCGCCGCCGACTTGTCCGACGACTATAGGGTCGTACCCACGACCCCGGGACTAGGCTGACAAGCCGCCAACATGTCCGACGACTATAGAGTAGTCCCCACGACCCCGGGCCAATGTTGGCCAATCGCCAACATGTCCGACGACTATAGGGTCGTCCCCACGACACCGGGCCAAAGTTAGCCAGCCGCCGACATGTCCGACGACTGTTGGATCGTCCCCACGACCACGGGCCAAAGTTGGCCAGCCGCCGACATGCCCGACGACGATAGGGTCGTCCTCACGACCCCGGGACTAGATTGGTCCGCCACCGTCATGTCCGACGACTATAGGGTCGTCCCCACGACCCCGGGCCAAAGTTGGCAAGGCGCCGAAATGTCCGACGACTGTAGGGTCGTCTCCACGACCCCGGGACTAGATTGGTCCGCCACCGTCATGTCCGACGACTATAGGGTCGTCCCCACGACCCCGGGCCAAAGTTGGCAAGCCGCCGAAATGTCCGACGACTGTAGGGTCGTCCCCACGACCCCGGGCCAATGTTGGCCAATCGCCGACATGTCCGACGACTATAGGGTCGTCCCTACGACCCCGGGACTAGGTTGGCCCGCCACCGTCATGTCCAACGACTATAGGGTCGTCCCAACGACCATGGGCCAGAGTTGGCCAGCCGCCGTAATGTCCAACGACTATTGGGTCGTCCCCACGACCCCGGCACTAGATTGGCCCGCCACCATCAAATCCGACGACTATAGGGTCGTCCCCACGACCCCGGGCAAATTTGGCAAGCCGCCGACATGTTCGACGACTGTAGGGTCGTCCCCACGACCCCGGGACTAGATTGGTCCGCCACCGTCATGTCCGACGACTATAGGGTCGTCCCCACGACCCCGGGCCAAAGTTGGCAAGCCGCCGAAATGTCCGACGACTGTAGGGTCGTCCCCACGACCCCGGGCCAATGTTGGCCAATCGCCGACATGTCCGACGACTATAGGGTCGTCCCTACGACCCCGGGACTAGATTGGCCCGCCACCGTCATGTCCAACGACTATAGGGTCGTCCCCACGACCATGGGCCAAAGTTGGCCAGCCGCCGTAATGTCCAACGACTATTGGGTCGTCCCCACGACCCCGGGCAAATTTGGCAAGCCGCCGACATGTCCGACGACTATTGGGTCGTCCCCACGACCCCAGGACTAGATTGGTCCGCCACCGTCATGTCCGACGACTATAGGGTCGTCCCCACGACCCCGGGACTAGATTGGCCCGCCACCGTCCAGTCCGACGACTATAGGATCGTCTCCACGACCACGGCCCAAAGTTGGCCAGCTGCCGATATGTCCAACGACTATTGGGTCGTCCCCACGACCACGGGCCAAAGTTAGCCAGCCGCCGACATGTCCGACGACTATAGGGTCGTCCCCTCGACCCCGGGCCAAAGTTGGCAAGCCGCCGAAATGTCCGACGACTTTAGGGTCGTCCCCACGACCGCGGGCCAAAGATGTCCAGCCGCCGTCTTGCCCGACGACTATAGGGTCGTCCCCACGACCCCGGGACTAGATTGGTCCGCCACCGTCATGTCCGACGACTATAGGGTCGTCCCCACGACCCCGGGCCAAAGTTGGCAAGCCGCCGAAATGTCCGACGACTGTAGGGTCGTCCCCACGACCCCGGGCCAATGTTGGCCAATCGCCGACATGTCCGACGACTATAGGGTCGTCCCTACGACCCCGGGACTAGATTGGCCCGCCACCGTCATGTCCAACGACTATAGGGTCGTCCCCACGACCATGGGCCAAAGTTGGCCAGCCGCCGTAATGTCCAACGACTATTGGGTCGTCCCCACGACCCCGGGCAAATTTGGCAAGCCGCCGACATGTCCGACGACTATTGGGTCGTCCCCACGACCCCAGGACTAGATTGGTCCGCCACCGTCATGTCCGACGACTATAGGGTCGTCCCCAGGACCCCGGGACTAGATTGGCCCGCCACCGTCCAGTCCGACGACTATAGGATCGTCTCCACGACCACGGCCCAAAGTTGGCCAGCTGCCGATATGTCCAACGACTATTGGGTCGTCCCCACGACCACGGGCCAAAGTTAGCCAGCCGCCGACATGTCCGACGACTATAGGGTCGTCCCCTCGACCCCGGGCCAAAGTTGGCAAGCCGCCGAAATGTCCGACGACTTTAGGGTCGTCCCCACGACCGCGGGCCAAAGATGTCCAGCCGCCGTCTTGCCCGACGACTATAGGGTCGTCCCCACGACCCCGGGACTAGATTGGCCCGCCACCGTCATGTCCGACGACTATACGGTCGTCCCCACGACCTCGGGACAAGGTTGGCCCGCCGCCGACTTGTCCGACGACTATAGGTTCGTACCCACGACCCCGGGACTAGATTGGCCCGCCACCGTCATGTCCAACGACTATAAGGTCGTCCCCACGACCCCGGGATTAGGTTGACCAGCCGCCGAAATGTCCGACGACTATAGGGTCGTCCCCACGACCGCGAGCCAAGGATGTCCAGCCGCCGTCTTGTCCGACGACTATAGGGTCGTCCCCACGACCCCGGGCAAATTTGGCAAACCGCCGACATGTTCGACGACTATACGGTCGTCCCCACGACCTCGGGACAAGGTTGGCCCGCCGCCGACTTGTCCGACGACTATAGGTTCGTACCCACGACCCCGGGACTAGATTGGCCCGCCACCGTCCAGTCCGACGACTATAGGATCGTCTCCACGACCACGGCCCAAAGTTGGCCAGCTGCCGATATGTCCAACGACTATTGGGTCGTCCCCACGACCACGGGCCAAAGTTAGCCAGCCGCCGACATGTCCGACGACTATAGGGTCGTCCCCACGACCCCGGGCAAATTTGGCAAACCGCCGACATGTTCGACGACTGTAGGGTCGTCCCCACGACCCCGGGACTAGATTGGTCCGCCACCGTCATGTCCGACGACTATAGGGTCGTCCCCACGACCCCGGGCCAAAGTTGGCAAGCCGCCGAAATGTCCGACGACTGTAGGGTCGTCCCCACGACCCCGGGCCAATGTTGGCCAATCGCCGACATGTCCGACGACTATAGGGTCGTCCCTACGACCCCGGGACTAGATTGGCCCGCCACCGTCATGTCCAACGACTATAGGGTCGTCCCCACGACCATGGGCCAAAGTTGGCCAGCCGCCGTAATGTCCAACGACTATTGGGTCGTCCCCACGACCCCGGGACTAGATTGGCCCGCCACCGTCAAGTCCGACGACTATAGGGTCGTCCCCACGACCCCGGGCAAATTTGGCAAGCCGCCGACATGTTCGACGACTGTAGGGTCGTCCCCACGACCCCGGGACTAGATTGGTCCGCCACCGTCATGTCCGACGACTATAGGGTCGTCCCCACGACCCCGGGCCAAAGATGTCCAGCCGCCGTCTTGTCCGACGACTATAGGGTCGTCCCCACGACCCCGGGACTAGATTGGCCCGCCACCGTCATGTCCATCGACTATAGGATCGTCCCCACGACCTCGGGCAAAAGTTGGCCAGCCGCCGACATGTCCGACGACTATTGGGTCGCCCCACGACCACGGGCCAAAGTTGGCCAGCCGCCGACATGTCTGACGACTATAGGGTCGTCCCCACGACCCCGGGACTAGATTGCCCGCCACCGTCATGTCCGACGACAATAGGGTCGTCCCCACGACCCCGGGTCTAGGTTGGCCAGCCGCCGACATGTCCGACGACTATAGAGTCGTCCCCACGACCACGGGCCAAAGTTGGCCAGCCGCCGACATGTCCGACGACTATAGGGTCGTCCCCACGACCCCGGGACTAGGCTGACCTGCCGCCAACATGTTCGACGACTATAGGGTCGTCCCCACGACCCAGGGCAAAAGTTGGCCAGCCGCCGACTTGTCCGACGAGTATAGGGTCGTCCCCACGACGCCGGGACTAGATTGGCCCGCCACCATATTGTCCGACGACTAGAGGGTCGTCTTTACGACCACGGGCCAAAGTTGGTCAGCCCCCGACATTTCCGACGACTATAGGGTCGTCCCCAAGACCACGGGCCATTTTTGTCCAGCCGCCGACTTGTCCAACGACTATTGGGTCGCCCCACGACCACGGGCCAAAATTGGCCAGCCGCCGACATGTCCGACGACTATAGGGTCGTCCCCACGACCCCTGGACTAGGTTGACTCACCGCCGACTTGTCCGTCGACAATAGCGTCGTCCCCACGACCCCGGGCCAAAGTTGGCAAGTCGCCGAAATGTCCGACGACTGTAGGGTCGTCCCCACGACCCCGGGACTAGATTGGCCCACCACCGTCAAGTCCGACGACTATAGGGTCGGCCCCACGACCTCGGGAGTAGGTTGCCCAGCCGCCGACATGTCCGACGACTATAGGGTCGTCCCCACGACCCCTGGACTAGGTTGGCTCACCGCCGACTTGTCCGTCGACAATAGCGTCGTCCCCACGACCCCGGGCCAAAGTTGGCAAGACGCCGAAATGTCCGACGACTGTAGGGTCGTCCCCACGACCCCGGGACTATGTTGGCTCGCCGCCGACATGTCCGACGACTATAGGCTCGTCCCCACGACGCCGGGACTAGATTGGCCCGTCACCGTCTCGTCCAACGACTATAGGGTCGTCTTTACGACCACGGGCCAAAGTTGGCCAGCCGCCGACATTTCCGACGACTATAGGGTCGTCCCCACGACCACGGGCCAAATTTGGCCAGCCGCCGACTTGTCCGACGACTATAGGGTCGTTCCCACGACCACAGGCCAAAGTTGGCCATCCGCCGACTTGTCCGAGGGTCATAGGGTCGTCCCCACGACACCGGGTCTAGGTTGGCCAGCCGCCGACATGTCCGACGACTATAGAGTCGTCCCCACGACACCGGGCCACAGTAGGCCAGCCGCCGACTTGTCCGACGACTATAGGGTCGTCCCCACGACCCCGGGACTAGATTGGCTAGCCACCGTCACGTCCGACGACTATCGGATCGTCCCCACGACCACGGGCCAAAGTTGGCCAGCCGCCGACATGTCCGACGACTATTGGGTCGTCCCCACGACCACGGGCCAAAGTTGTTCAGGTGCCGACTTGTCCGACGACTATAGGGTCGTCCCCACGACCCCGGGACTAGATTGGGCCGCGACCGTCATGTCCGACGACTATAGGGTCGTCCCCACGACCCCAGGGCTAGATTGGCCCGCCACCGTCATGTCCGACGACTAGAGGGACGTCCCCACGACCACGGGCCAAAGTTGGCCAGCCGCCGACATGTCCGACGAAAATAGGGTCGTCCCCACAACCCCGGGACTAGATTGGCTCGACACCGTCATGTCCGACGACTATAGGGTCGTACCCACGACTACGGGCCAAAGTTCGCCTGCCGCCGACATTTCCGACAACTATAGGGTCGTCCCCACGACCCGGGACTAGACGGGCCCGCCACCGTCATGTCCGACGACAATAGGGTCGTCCCCACGACCCCGGGTCTAGGTTGGCCAGCTGCCGACATGTCCGACGACTAAACAGTCGTCCCCACGACCACGGGCCAAAGTTGGCCAGCCGCCGACATGTCCGACGACTATAGGGTCGTCCCCACGACCCCGGGCCAATGTTGGCCAATCGCCGACATGTCCGACGACTATAGGGTCGTCCCCACGACCCCATGACTAGATTGGCCCGCCACCGTCATGTCCGACGACAATAGGGTCGTCCCCACGACACCGGGTCTAGGTTGGCCAGCCGCCGACATGTCCGACGACTAAACAGTCGTCCCCACGACTATAGGATCGTCCCCACGACCCCGGGCCTAAGTTGGCCAGCCGCCGACATGTCCGACGTCTATAGGGTCGTCCCCACGACAGCGGGCCTACGTTGGCCAGCCGCCGACATGTCCGACGACTATAGGGTCGTCCCCAAGACCCCGGGACTAGATTGACCCGCCACCGTCTTGTCCGACGACTATTGGGTCGTCTTCACGACCACGGGACAAAGTTGGCCAGCACCCGACATTTCCGACGACTATAGGGTCATCCCTACGACCCCGGGACTAGATTGGCCCACCACCGTCATGTCCGACGACAATAGGGTCGTCCCCACGACCCCGGGACTAGATTGGCCCGCCGCCGACTTGTCCGAAGACTATAGGGTCGTCCCCACGACCCCGGGACTAGATTGGCCCGCCACCGTCATGTCCAACGACTATCGGATCGTCCCCACGACCACGGGCCAATGTTGGCCAGCCGCAGACATGTCCGACGACTATAGGGTCGTCCCCACGACCCCGGGACTAGATTGGCCCGCCACCGTCATTTCCGACGACTATAGGGTCGCCCCCACGACCCCGGGCCAATGTTGGCCAGCCGCCGACATGTCCGACGACTATAGGGTCGTCCCCACGACCCCGGGACTAGATTGGCCCGCCACCGTCAAGTCCGACGACTATAGGGTCGTCCCCACGACCCCGGGCCAAAGTTGGACAGCCGCCGACATGTCCGACGACTATAGGATCGTCCCCACGACCCGGGACTAGAGTGGCCCGCCACCGTCATGTCCGACGACTATAGGGTCCTCCCCACGACCACGGGCCAAAGTTGGCCAGCCGCCGACATGTCCGACGACTATAGGGTCGTCCCCACGACCCGGGACTAGACTGGCCCGCCACCGACATGTCCGACGACTATAGAGTCGTCCCCACGACCCCGGGTCAATGTTGGCTCGCCACCGTCATGTCTGACGACTATAGGGTCGTCCCCACGACCACGGGCCAAAGTTGGCCAGCCGCCGACATGTCCGACGACTATAGGGTCGTCCCCACGACCCGGGACTAGACTGGCCCGCCACCGTCATGTCCGACGACTATAGGGTCGTCCCCACGACCCCGGGTCTAGGTTCGCCCGCCGCCGACATGTCCGACGATTATAGGGTCGTCCCCACGACCCCGGGACTAGAGTGGCCCGCCACCGTCATGTCCGACGACTATATGGTCGTCCCCACGACCACGGGCCAATGTTGGCCAGCCGCTGACTTGTCCGACGACTATAGGGTCGTCCCCACGACCGCGGGACTAGATTGGCTCGCCGCCGACTTGTCCGACGACTGTAGGGTCGTCCCCACGACCCCGGGACTAGATTGGCCCGCCACCGTCATTTCCGACGACTATAGGGTCGTCCCCACGACCACGGGCCAAAGTTGGCCAGCCGCCGACTTGTCCGACGACTATAGGGTCGTCCCCATGACCCGGGACTAGACTGGCCCGCCACCGTCATGTCCGGCGACTATAGGGTCGTCCCCACGACCCCCGGACTAGGTTGGTACGCCGCCGACTTGTCCGACGAGTATAGGGTCCTCCCCACGACCACGGGCCAAAGTTGGCCAGCCGCCGACATGTCCGACGACTATAGGGTCGTCCCCACGACCCGGGACTAGACTGGCCCGCCACCGACATGTCCGACGACTATAGAGTCGTCCCCACGACCCCGGGTCAATGTTGGCTCGCCGCCGACATGTCCGACGACTATAGGGTCGTCCCCACGACCCCCGGGCCAAAGTTGGCCAGCCGCCGACATGTCCGACGACTATAGGGTCGTCCCCACGACCCCGGGCCAATGTTGGCCAATCGCCGACATGTCCGACGACTATAGGGTCGTCCCCACGACCCCGGGCCAAAGTTGGCAAGCCGCCGAAATGTCCGACGACTATAGGGTCGTCCCCACGACCGCGGGCCAAAGATGTCCAGCCGCCGTCTTGTCCGACGACTATAGGGTCGTCCCCACGACCCCGGGACTAGATTGGCCCGCCACCGTCATGTCCAACGACTCTAGGGTCGTCCCCACGACCCCGGGACTAGGTTGACCAGCCGCCGAAATGTCCGACGACTATAGGGTCGTCCCCACGACCCCGAGCCAAAGTTGGCCAATCGCCAACATGTCCGACGACTATAGGGTCGTCCGTACGACCCCGGGAATAGATTGGCCCGCCACCGTCATGTCCGACGACAATAGGGTCGTCCTCACGACCCCGGGTCTAGGTTGGCCAGCCGCCGACATGTCCGACGACTATAGAGTCGTCCCCACGACACCGGGCCAAAGTTGGCCAGCCGCTGACATGTCCAACGACTATAGGGTCGTCCCCACGACCACGGGCCAAAGTTGGCCAGCCGCCGACATGTCCGGTGACTATTGGATCGTCCCCACGACCACGGGCCAAAGTTGGCCAGCCGCCGAAATGTCCGACGACTGTAGGGTCGTCCCCACGACCCCGGGCCAATGTTGGCCAATCGCCGACATGTCCGACGACTATAGGGTCGTCCCTACGACCCCGGGACTAGATTGGCCCGCCACCGTCATGTCCAACGACTATAGGGTCGTCCCCACGACCACGGGCCAATGTTGGCCAGCCGCTGACTTGTCCGACGACTATAGGGTCGTCCCCACGACCGCGGGACTAGATTGGCTCGCCGCCGACTTGTCCGACGACTGTAGGGTCGTCCCCACGACCCCGGGACTAGATTGGCCCGCCACCGTCATTTCCGACGACTATAGGGTCGTCCCCACGACCACGGGCCAAAGTTGGCCAGCCGCCGACTTGTCCGACGACTATAGGGTCGTCCCCATGACCCGGGACTAGACTGGCCCGCCACCGTCATGTCCGGCGACTATAGGGTCGTCACCACGACCCCCGGACTAGGTTGGTACGCCGCCGACTTGTCCGACGAGTATAGGGTCCTCCCCACGACCACGGGCCAAAGTTGGCCAGCCGCCGACATGTCCGACGACTATAGGGTCGTCCCCACGACCCGGGACTAGACTGGCCCGCCACCGACATGTCCGACGACTATAGAGTCGTCCCCACGACCCCGGGTCAATGTTGGCTCGCCGCCGACATGTCCGACGACTATAGGGTCGTCCCCACGACCCCCGGGCCAAAGTTGGCCAGCCGCCGACATGTCCGACGACTATAGGGTCGTCCCCACGACCCCGGGCCAATGTTGGCCAATCGCCGACATGTCCGACGACTATAGGGTCGTCCCCACGACCCCGGGCCAAAGTTGGCAAGCCGCCGAAATGTCCGACGACTATAGGGTCGTCCCCACGACCGCGGGCCAAAGATGTCCAGCCGCCGTCTTGTCCGACGACTATAGGGTCGTCCCCACGACCCCGGGACTAGATTGGCCCGCCACCGTCATGTCCAACGACTCTAGGGTCGTCCCCACGACCCCGGGACTAGGTTGACCAGCCGCCGAAATGTCCGACGACTATAGGGTCGTCCCCACGACCCCGAGCCAAAGTTGGCCAATCGCCAACATGTCCGACGACTATAGGGTCGTCCGTACGACCCCGGGAATAGATTGGCCCGCCACCGTCATGTCCGACGACAATAGGGTCGTCCCCACGACCCCGGGTCTAGGTTGGCCAGCCGCCGACATGTCCGACGACTATAGAGTCGTCCCCACGACACCGGGCCAAAGTTGGCCAGCCGCTGACATGTCCAACGACTATAGGGTCGTCCCCACGACCACGGGCCAAAGTTGGCCAGCCGCCGACATGTCCGGTGACTATTGGATCGTCCCCACGACCACGGGCCAAAGTTGGCCAGCCGCCGACATGTCCGACGACTATAGGGTCGTCCCCACGACCCCGGGACTAGATTGGTCCGCCACCGTCATGTCCGACGACTATAGGGTCGTCCCCACGACCCCGGGCCAAAGTTGGCAAGCCGCCGAAATGTCCGACGACTGTAGGGTCGTCCCCACGACCCCGGGACTAGATTGGCCCGCCACCGTGAAGTCCGACGACTATAGGGTCGTCCCCACGACCTCGGGACTAGTTTGGCCAGCCGCCGACATGTCCGACGACTATAGGGTCGTCCCCACGACCCCGGGACTAGGTTGACAAGCCGCCGAAATGTCCGACGACTATAGGGTCGTCCCCACGACCGCGAGCCAAGGATGTCCAGCCGCCGTCTTGTCCGACGACTATAGGGTCGTCCCCACGACCGCGAGCCAAGGATGTCCAGCCGCCGTCTTGTCCGACGACTATAGGGTCGTCCCCACGACCCCGGGCAAATTTGGCAAGCCGCCGACATGTCCGACGACTATTGGGTCGTCCCCACGACCCCAGGACTAGATTGGTCCGCCACCGTCATGTCCGACGACTATAGGGTCGTCCCCACGACCGCGGGCCAAAGATGTCCAGCCGCCGTCTTGTCCGACGACTATAGGGTCGTCCCCACAACCCCGGGACTAGATTGGCCCGCCACCGTCAAGTCCGACGACTATAGGATCGTCTCCACGACCACGGCCCAAAGTTGGCCAGCCGCCGACATGTCCAACGACTATTGGGTCGTCCCCACGACCGCGGGCCAAAGTTAGCCAGCCGCCGACATGTCCGACGACTATAGGGTCGTCCCCACGACCCCGGGCCAAAGTTGGCAAGCCGCCGAAATGTCCGACGACTATAGGGTCGTCCCCACGACCGCGGGCCAAAGATGTCCAGCCGCCGTCTTGTCCGACGACTATAGGGTCGTCCCCACGACCCCGGGACTAGATTGGCCCGCCACCGTCATGTCCGACGACTATACGGTCGTCCCCACGACCCCGGGACAAGGTTGGCCCGCCGCCGACTTGTCCGACGACTATAGGTTCGTACCCACGACCCCGGGACTAGATTGGCCCGCCACCGTCATGTCCAACGACTATAGGGTCGTGCCCACGACCCCGGGACTAGGTTGACCAGCCGCCGAAATGTCCGACGACTATAGGGTCGTCCCCACGACCGCGAGCCAAGGATGTCCAGCCGCCGTCTTGTCCGACGACTATAGGGTCGTACCCACGACCCCGGGACTAGATTGGCCCGCCACCGTCATGTCCAACGACTATAGGGTCGTCCCCACGACCCCGGGGCTAGGTTGACAAGCCGCCGAAATGTCCGACGACTATAGGGTCGTCCCCACGACCGCGAGCCAAGGATGTCCAGCCGCCGTCTTGTCCGACGACTATAGGGTCGTCCCCACGACCCCGGGACTAGATTGGCCCGCCACCGTCATGTCCGACGACTATAGGGTCGTCCCCACGACCCCGGGACAGGGTTGGCCCGCCGCCGACTTGTCCGACGACTATAGGGTCGTACCCACGACCCCGGGACTAGGCTGACAAGCCGCCAACATGTCCGACGACTATAGAGTAGTCCCCACGACCCCGGGCCAATGTTGGCCAATCGCCAACATGTCCGACGACTATAGGGTCGTCCCCACGACACCGGGCCAAAGTTAGCCAGCCGCCGACATGTCCGACGACTGTTGGATCGTCCCCACGACCACGGGCCAATGTTGGCCAGCCGCCGACATGCCCGACGACTATAGGGTCGTCCTCACGACCCCGGGACTAGATTGGTCCGCCACCGTCATGTCCGACGACTATAGGGTCGTCCCCACGACCCCGGGCCAAAGTTGGCAAGGCGCCGAAATGTCCGACGACTGTAGGGTCGTCCCCACGACCCCGGGCCAATGTTGGCCAATCGCCGACATGTCCGACGACTATAGGGTCGTCCCTACGACCCCGGGACTAGATTGGCCCGCCACCGTCATGTCCAACGACTATAGGGTCGTCCCCACGACCATGGGCCAAAGTTGGCCAGCCGCCGTAATGTCCAACGACTATTGGGTCGTCCCCACGACCCCGGGACTAGATTGGCCCGCCACCGTCAAGTCCGACGACTATAGGGTCGTGCCCACGACCCCGGGACTAGATTGGCCCGCCACCGTCATGTCCGACGACTATAGGGTCGTCCCCACGACCCCGGGACAAGGTTGGCCCGCCGCCGACTTGTCCGACGACTATAGGGTCGTACCCACGACCCCGGGACTAGGCTGACAAGCCGCCAACATGTCCGACGACTATAGAGTAGTCCCCACGACCCCGGGCCAATGTTGGCCAATCGCCAACATGTCCGACGACTATAGGGTCGTCCCCACGACACCGGGCCAAAGTTAGCCAGCCGCCGACATGTCCGACGACTGTTGGATCGTCCCCACGACCACGGGCCAAAGTTGGCCAGCCGCCGACATGCCCGACGACTATAGGGCCGTCCTCACGACCCCGGGACTAGATTGGTCCGCCACCGTCATGTCCGACGACTATAGGGTCGTCCCCACGACCCCGGGCCAAAGTTGGCAAGGCGCCGAAATGTCCGACGACTGTAGGGTCGTCTCCACGACCCCGGGACAAGATTGGTCCGCCACCGTCATGTCCGACGACTATAGGGTCGTCCCCACGACCCCGGGCCAAAGTTGGCAAGCCGCCGAAATGTCCGACGACTGTAGGGTCGTCCCCACGACCCCGGGCCAATGTTGGCCAATCGCCGACATGTCCGACGACTATAGGGTCGTCCCTACGACCCCGGGACTAGGTTGGCCCGCCACCGTCATGTCCAACGACTATAGGGTCGTCCCAACGACCATGGGCCAGAGTTGGCCAGCCGCCGTAATGTCCAACGACTATTGGGTCGTCCCCACGACCCCGGCACTAGATTGGCCCGCCACCATCAAATCCGACGACTATAGGGTCGTCCCCACGACCCCGGGCAAATTTGGCAAGCCGCCGACATGTTCGACGACTGTAGGGTCGTCCCCACGACCCCGGGACTAGATTGGTCCGCCACCGTCATGTCCGACGACTATAGGGTCGTCTCCACGACCCCGGGCCAAAGTTGGCAAGCCGCCGAAATGTCCGACGACTGTAGGGTCGTCCCCACGACCCCGGGCCAATGTTGGCCAATCGCCGACATGTCCGACGACTATAGGGTCGTCCCTACGACCCCGGGACTAGATTGGCCCGCCACCGTCATGTCCAACGACTATAGGGTCGTCCCCACGACCATGGGCCAAAGTTGGCCAGCCGCCGTAATGTCCAACGACTATTGGGTCGTCCCCACGACCCCGGGACTAGATTGGCCCGCCACCGTCAAGTCCGACGACTATAGGGTCGTCCCCACGACCCCGGGCAAATTTGGCAAGCCGCCGACATGTCCGACGACTATTGGGTCGTCCCCACGACCCCAGGACTAGATTGGTCCGCCACCGTCATGTCCGACGACTATAGGGTCGTCCCCACGACCCCGGGACTAGATTGGCCCGCCACCGTCCAGTCCGACGACTATAGGATCGTCTCCACGACCACGGCCCAAAGTTGGCCAGCTGCCGATATGTCCAACGACTATTGGGTCGTCCCCACGACCACGGGCCAAAGTTAGCCAGCCGCCGACATGTCCGACGACTATAGGGTCGTCCCCTCGACCCCGGGCCAAAGTTGGCAAGCCGCCGAAATGTCCGACGACTTTAGGGTCGTCCCCACGACCGCGGGCCAAAGATGTCCAGCCGCCGTCTTGCCCGACGACTATAGGGTCGTCCCCACGACCCCGGGACTAGATTGGCCCGCCACCGTCATGTCCGACGACTATACGGTCGTCCCCACGACCTCGGGACAAGGTTGGCCCGCCGCCGACTTGTCCGACGACTATAGGTTCGTACCCACGACCCCGGGACTAGATTGGCCCGCCACCGTCATGTCCAACGACTATAAGGTCGTCCCCACGACCCCGGGATTAGGTTGACCAGCCGCCGAAATGTCCGACGACTATAGGGTCGTCCCCACGACCGCGAGCCAAGGATGTCCAGCCGCCGTCTTGTCCGACGACTATAGGGTCGTCCCCACGACCCCGGGCAAATTTGGCAAACCGCCGACATGTTCGACGACTGTAGGGTCGTCCCCACGACCCCGGGACTAGATTGGTCCGCCACCGTCATGTCCGACGACTATAGGGTCGTCCCCACGACCCCGGGCCAAAGTTGGCAAGCCGCCGAAATGTCCGACGACTGTAGGGTCGTCCCCACGACCCCGGGCCAATGTTGGCCAATCGCCGACATGTCCGACGACTATAGGGTCGTCCCTACGACCCCGGGACTAGATTGGCCCGCCACCGTCATGTCCAACGACTATAGGGTCGTCCCCACGACCATGGGCCAAAGTTGGCCAGCCGCCGTAATGTCCAACGACTATTGGGTCGTCCCCACGACCCCGGGACTAGATTGGCCCGCCACCGTCAAGTCCGACGACTATAGGGTCGTCCCCACGACCCCGGGCAAATTTGGCAAGCCGCCGACATGTTCGACGACTGTAGGGTCGTCCCCACGACCCCGGGACTAGATTGGTCCGCCACCGTCATGTCCGACGACTATAGGGTCGTCCCCACGACCCCGGGCAAATTTGGCAAGCCGCCGACATGTCCGACGACTATTGGGTCGTCCCCACGACCCCGGGACTAGATTGGCCCGCCACCGTCCAGTCCGACGACTATAGGATCGTCTCCAAGACCACGGCCCAAAGTTGGCCAGCTGCCGATATGTCCAACAAATATTGGGTCGTCCCCACGACCACGGGCCAAAGTTAGCCAGCCGCCGACATGTCCGACGACTATAGGGTCGTCCCCACGACCCCGGGCCAAAGTTGGCAAGCCGCCGAAATGTCCGACGACTTTAGGGTCGTCCCCACCACCGCGGGCCAAAGATGTCCAGCCGCCGTCTTGCCCGACGACTATAGGGTCGTCCCCACGACCCCGGGACTAGATTGGCCCGCCACCGTCATGTCCGACGACTATACGGTCGTCCCCACGACCCCGGGCCAATGTTGGCCAATCGCCGACATGTCCGACGACTATAGGGTCGTCCCTACGACCCCGGGACTAGATTGGCCCGCCACCGTCATGTCCAACGACTATAGGGTCGTCCCCACGACCATGGGCCAAAGTTGCCCAGCCGCCGTAATGTCCAACGACTATTGAGTCGTCCCCACGACCCCGGGACTAGATTGGCCCGCCACCGTCAAGTCCGACGACTATAGGGTCGTCCCCACGACCCCGGGCAAATTTGGCAAGCCGCCGACATATCCGACGACTATAGGGTCGTCCCCACAACCCCGGGACTAGATTGGCCCGCCACCGTCAAGTCCGACGACTATAGGATCGTCTCCACGACCACGGCCCAAAGTTGGCCAGCCGCCGACATGTTCAACGACTATTGGGTCGTCCCCACGACCGCGGGCCAAAGTTAGCCATCCGCCGACATGTCCGACGACTATAGGGTCGTCCCCACGACCCCGGGCCAAAGTTGGCAAGCCGCCGACATGTCCGACGACTATAGGGTCGCCCCCACGACCTCGGGCCAAAGTTGGCAAGCCGCCGAAATGTCCGACGACTGTAGGGTCGTCCCCACGACCCCGGGAATAGATTGGCCGGCCACCGTCAAGTCCGACGACTATAGGGTCGTCCCCACGACCTCGGGACTAGATTGGCCCGCCACCGTCAAGTCCGACGACTATAGGGTCGTCCCCACGACCCCGGGCAAAGTTGGCAAGCCGCCGAAATGTCCGACGACTGTAGGGTCGTCCCCACGACCACGGGCCAATGTTGGCTAGCCGCCGACATGTCCGACGACTATAGGGTCGTCCCCACGACCACGGGCCAAAGCTGGCCAGCCGCCGACATGTCCGACGACTATTGGATCGTCCCCACGACCCCGGGCCAAAGTTGGCAAGCCGCCGAAATGTCCGACGACTGTAGGGTCGTCCCCACGACCCCGGGAATAGATTGGCCGGCCACCGTCAAGTCCGACGACTATAGGGTCGTCCCCACGACCTCGGGACTAGATTGGCCCGCCACCGTCAAGTCCGACGACTATAGGGTCGTCCCCACGACCCCGGGCAAAGTTGGCAAGCCGCCGAAATGTCCGACGACTGTAGGGTCGTCCCCACAACCCCGGGACTAGATTGGCCCGCCACCGTCAAGTCCGACGACTATAGGGTCGTCCCCACGACCCCAGGGCCAAAGTTGGCAAGCCGCCGAATTGCCCGACGACTGTAGGGTCGTCCCCACGACACCGGGCAAAAGCTGGCCAGCCGCCGACATGTCCGACGACTATAGGGTCGTCCCCACGACCCCGGGCCAAAGTTGGCAAGCCGCCGAAATATCCGACGACTTTAGGGTCGTCCCCACCACCGCGGGCCAAAGATGTCCAGCCGCCGTCTTGCCCGACGACTATAGGGTCGTCCCCACGACCCCGGGACTAGATTGGCCCGCCACCGTCATGTCCGACGACTATACGGTCGTCCCCACGACCCCGGGACAAGGTTGGCCCGCCGCCGACTTGTCCGACGACTATAGGTTCGTACCCACGACCCCGGGACTAGATTGGCCCGCCACCGTCACGTCCAACGACTATAGGGTCGTCCCCACGACCCCGGGCAAAAGTTGGCAAGCCGCCGAAATGTCCGACGACTATAGGGTCGTCCCCACGACCGCGAGCCAAGAATATCCAGCCGCCGTCTTGTCCGACGACTATAGGGTCGTCCCCACGACCCCGCGACTAGATTGGCCCGCCACCGTCATGTCCGACGACTATAGTGTCGTCCCCACGACCCCGGGACAGGTTGGCCCGCCGCCGACTTGTCCGACGACTATAGGGTCGTACCCACGACCCCGGGACTAGGCTGACAAGCCGCCAACATGTCCGACGACTATAGGGTCGTCCCGACGACCCCGGGCCAATGTTGGCCAATCGCCAACATGTCCGACGAGTATAGGGTCGTCCCTACGACCCCGGCACTAGATTGGCCGGCCACCGTCATGTCCAACGACTATAGGGTCGTCCCCACGACCCCGGGACTAGGTTGACAAGCCGCCAACCTATCCGACGACTATACGGTCGTCACCACGACTTCGGGACTAGGTCGGCCAGCCGCCGTCATGTCCGACAACTATAGGGTCGTCCCCACGACCCCGGGCCAAAGTTGGCAAGCCGCCGAAATGTCCGACGACTATAGGGTCGTCCCCACGACCGCGAGCCAAGAATATCCAGCCGCCGTCTTGTCCGACGACTATAGGGTCGTCCCCACGACCCCGCGACTAGATTGGCCCGCCACCGTCATGTCCGACGACTATAGTGTCGTCCCCACGACCCCGGGACAAGGTTGGCCCGCCGCCGATTTGTCCGACGACTATAGGGTCGTACCCACGACCCCGGACTAGGCTGACAAGCCGCCAACATGTCCGACGACTATAGGGTCGTCCCGACGACCCCGGGCCAATGTTGGCCAATCGCCAACATGTCCGACGAGTATAGGGTCGTCCCTACGACCCCGGCACTAGATTGGCCGGCCACCGTCATGTCCAACGACTATAGGGTCGTCCCCACGACCCCGGGACTAGGTTGACAAGCCGCCAACCTATCCGACGACTATACGGTCGTCACCACGACTTCGGGACTAGGTCGGCCAGCCGCCGTCATGTCCGACAACTATAGGGTCGTCCCCACGACCCCGGGCCAAAGTTGGCAAGCCGCCGAAATGTCCGACGACTATAGGGTCGTCCCCACGACCGCGAGCCAAGAATATCCAGCCGCCGTCTTGTCCGACGACTATAGGGTCGTCCCCACGACCCCGGGACTAGATTGGCCCGCCACCGTCATGTCCGACGACTATACGGTCGTCCCCACGACCTCGGGACAAGGTTGGCCCGCCGCCGACTTGTCCGACGACTATAGGTTCGTACCCACGACCCCGGGACTAGATTGGCCCGCCACCGTCATGTCCAACGACTATAAGGTCGTCCCCACGACCCCGGGACTAGGTTGACCAGCCGCCGAAATGTCCGACGACTATAGGGTCGTCCCCACGACCGCGAGCCAAGGATGTCCAGCCGCCGTCTTGTCCGACGACTATAGGGTCGTCCCCACGACCCCGGGCAAATTTGGCAAGCCGCCGACATGTTCGACGACTATAGGGTCGTACCCACGACCCCGGACTAGGCTGACAAGCCGCCAACATGTCCGACGACTATAGGGTCGTCCCGACGACCCCGGGCCAATGTTGGCCAATCGCCAACATGTCCGACGAGTATAGGGTCGTCCCTACGACCCCGGCACTAGATTGGCCGGCCACCGTCATGTCCAACGACTATAGGGTCGTCCCCACGACCCCGGGACTAGGTTGACAAGCCGCCAACCTATCCGACGACTATACGGTCGTCCCCACGACTTCGGGACTAGGTCGGCCAGCCGCCGTCATGTCCGACAACTATAGGGTCGTCCCCACGACCCCGGGCCAGGTTGGCAAGCCGCCGAAATGTCCGACGACTTTAGGGTCGTCCCCACCACCGCGGGCCAAAGATGTCCAGCCGCCGTCTTGCCCGACGACTATAGGGTCGTCCCCACGACCCCGGGACTAGATTGGCCCGCCACCGTCATGTCCGACGACTATACGGTCGTCCCCACGACCCCGGGACAAGGTTGGCCCGCCGCCGACTTGTCCGACGACTATAGGTTCGTACCCACGACCCCGGGACTAGATTGGCCCGCCACCGTCACGTCCAACGACTATAGGGTCGTCCCCACGACCCCGGGCCAAAGTTGGCAAGCCGCCGAAATGTCCGACGACTATAGGGTCGTCCCCACGACCGCGAGCCAAGAATATCCAGCCGCCGTCTTGTCCGACGACTATAGGGTCGTCCCCACGACCCCGCGACTAGATTGGCCCGCCACCGTCATGTCCGACGACTATAGTGTCGTCCCCACGACCCCGGGACAAGGTTGGCCCGCCGCCGACTTGTCCGACGACTATAGGGTCGTACCCACGACCCCGGGACTAGGCTGACAAGCCGCCAACATGTCCGACGACTATAGGGTCGTCCCGACGACCCCGGGCCAATGTTGGCCAATCGCCAACATGTCCGACGAGTATAGGGTCGTCCCTACGACCCCGGCACTAGATTGGCCGGCCACCGTCATGTCCAACGACTATAGGGTCGTCCCCACGACCCCGGGACTAGGTTGACAAGCCGCCAACCTATCCGACGACTATACGGTCGTCCCCACGACTTCGGGACTAGGTCGGCCAGCCGCCGTCATGTCCGACAACTATAGGGTCGTCCCCACGACCCCGGGCCAAAGTTGGCAAGCCGCCGAAATGTCCGACGACTATAGGGTCGTCCCCACAACCCCGGGACTAGATTGGCCCGCCACCGTCAAGTCCGACGACTATAGGATTGTCTCCACGACCACGGGCCAAAGTTGGCCAGCCGCCGACATGTCCGTCGACTATAGGGTCGTCCCCACGACCCCGGGCCAATGTTGGCCAATCGCCGACATGTCCGACGACTATAGGGTCGTCCCTACGACCCCGGGACTAGATTGGCCCGCCACCGTCATGTCCAACGACTATAGGGTCGTCCCCACGACCATGGGCCAAAGTTGCCCTGCCGCCGTAATGTCCAACGACTATTGGGTCGTCCCCACGACCCCGGGACTAGATTGGCCCGCCACCGTCAAGTCCGACGACTATAGGGTCGTCCCCATGACCCCGGGCAAATTTGGCAAGCCGCCGACATATCCGACGACTATAGGGTCGTCCCCACAACCCCGGGACTAGATTGGCCCGCCACCGTCAAGTCCGACGACTATAGGATCGTCTCCACGACCACGGCCCAAAGTTGGCCAGCCGCCGACATGTTCAACGACTATTGGGTCGTCCCCACGACCGCGGGCCAAAGTTAGCCATCCGCCGACATGTCCGACGACTATTGGGTCGTCCCCACGACCCCGGGCCAAAGTTGGCAAGCGGCCGAAATGTCCGACGACTATAGGGTCGTCCCCACGACCGCGGGCCAAAGATGTCCAGCCGCCGAAATGTCCAACGACTGTAGGGTCGTCCCCACGACCCCCGGACTAGATTGGCCCGCCACCGTCAAGTCCGACGACCTCGGGACTAGGTTGGCCAGCCGCCGACATGTCCGACGACTATAGGGTCGCCCCCACGACCTCGGGCCAAAGTTGGCAAGCCGCCGAAATGTCCGACGACTGTAGGGTCGTCCCCACGACCCCGGGAATAGATTGGCCGGCCACCGTCAAGTCCGACGACTATAGGGTCGTCCCCACGACCTCGGGACTAGATTGGCCCGCCACCGTCAAGTCCGACGACTATAGGGTCGTCCCCACGACCCCGGGCAAAGTTGGCAAGCCGCCGAAATGTCCGACGACTGTAGGGTCGTCCCCACGACCACGGGCCAATGTTGGCTAGCCGCCGACATGTCCGACGACTATAGGGTCGTCCCCACGACCACGGGCCAAAGCTGGCCAGCCGCCGACATGTCCGACGACTATTGGATCGTCCCCACGACCCCGGGCCAAAGTTGGCAAGCCGCCGAAATGTCCGACGACTGTAGGGTCGTCCCCACGACCCCGGGAATAGATTGGCCGGCCACCGTCAAGTCCGACGACTATAGGGTCGTCCCCACGACCTCGGGACTAGATTGGCCCGCCACCGTCAAGTCCGACGACTATAGGGTCGTCCCCACGACCCCGGGCAAAGTTGGCAAGCCGCCGAAATGTCCGACGACTGTAGGGTCGTCCCCACAACCCCGGGACTAGATTGGCCCGCCACCGTCAAGTCCGACGACTATAGGGTCGTCCCCACGACCCCAGGGCCAAAGTTGGCAAGCCGCCGAATTGCCCGACGACTGTAGGGTCGTCCCCACGACACCGGGCAAAAGCTGGCCAGCCGCTGACATGTCCAACGACTATAGGGTCGTCCCCACGACCACGGGCCAAAGTTGACCAGCCGCCGACATGTCCGACGACTATTGGATCCCGCCCACGACCCCGGGCCAAAGTTGGCAAGCCGCCGAAATGTCCGACGACTGTAGGGTCGTCCCCACGACACCGGTCCAAAGTTGGCCAGCCGCCGACATGTCCGACGACTATAGGGTCGTCCCCACGACCCCGGGACTAGATTGGCCCGCCACCGTCATGTCCAACGACTATAGGGTCGTCCCCACGACCACGGGCCAAAGTTGGCATGCCGCCGAAATGTCCGACGATTATAGGGTCGTCCCCACGACCCCGGGCCAAAGTTGGCAAGCCGCCGAAATGTCCGAAGACTGTAGGGTCGTCCCCACGACACCGGGACTAGATTGGCCCGCCGCCGTCATGTCCAACGACTATAGGGTCGTTCCCACAACCACGCGACTAGATTGGCCCGCCACCGTCATGTCCGACGACTATAGTGTCGTCCCCACGACCCCGGGACAGGTTGGCCCGCCGCCGACTTGTCCGACGACTATAGGGTCGTACCCACGACCCCGGGACTAGGCTGACAAGCCGCCAACATGTCCGACGACTATAGGGTCGTCCCGACGACCCCGGGCCAATGTTGGCCAATCGCCAACATGTCCGACGAGTATAGGGTCGTCCCTACGACCTCGGCACTAGATTGGCCGGCCACCGTCATGTCCAACGACTATAGGGTCGTCCCCACGACCCCGGGACTAGGTTGACAAGCCGCCAACCTATCCGACGACTATACGGTCGTCACCACGACTTCGGGACTAGGTCGGCCAGCCGCCGTCATGTCCGACAACTATAGGGTCGTCCCCACGACCCCGGGCCAAAGTTGGCAAGCCGCCGAAATGTCCGACGACTATAGGGTCGTCCCCACGACAGCGAGCCAAGAATATCCAGCCGCCGTCTTGTCCGACGACTATAGGGTCGTCCCCACGACCCCGCGACTAGATTGGCCCGCCACCGTCATGTCCGACGACTATAGTGTCGTCCCCACGACCCCGGGACAAGGTTGGCCCGCCGCCGACTTGTCCGACGACTATAGGGTCGTACCCACGACCCCGGACTAGGCTGACAAGCCGCCAACATGTCCGACGACTATAGGGTCGTCCCGACGACCCCGGGCCAATGTTGGCCAATCGCCAACATGTCCGACGAGTATAGGGTCGTCCCTACGACCCCGGCACTAGATTGGCCGGCCACCGTCATGTCCAACGACTATAGGGTCGTCCCCACGACCCCGGGACTAGGTTGACAAGCCGCCAACCTATCCGACGACTATACGGTCGTCACCACGACTTCGGGACTAGGTCGGCCAGCCGCCGTCATGTCCGACAACTATAGGGTCGTCCCCACGACCCCGGGCCAAAGTTGGCAAGCCGCCGAAATGTCCGACGACTATAGGGTCGTCCCCACGACCGCGAGCCAAGAATATCCAGCCGCCGTCTTGTCCGACGACTATAGGGTCGTCCCCACGACCCCGCGACTAGATTGGCCCGCCACCGTCATGTCCGACGACTATAGTGTCGTCCCCACGACCCCGGGACAAGGTTGGCCCGCCGCCGACTTGTCCGACGACTATAGGGTCGTACCCACGACCCCGGGACTAGGCTGACAAGCCGCCAACATGTCCGACGACTATAGGGTCGTCCCGACGACCCCGGGCCAATGTTGGCCAATCGCCAACATGTCCGACGAGTATAGGGTCGTCCCTACGACCCCGGCACTAGATTGGCCGGCCACCGTCATGTCCAACGACTATAGGGTTGTCCCCACGACCCCGGGACTAGGTTGACAAGCCGCCAACCTATCCGACGACTATACGGTCGTCACCACGACTTCGGGACTAGGTCGGCCAGCCGCCTTCATGTCCGACGACTATAGGGTCGTCCCCACGACCGCGAGCCAAGAATATCCAGCCGCCGTCTTGTCCGACGACTATAGGGTCGTCCCCACGACCCCGCGACTAGATTGGCCCGCCACCGTCATGTCCGACGACTATAGTGTCGTCCCCACGACCCCGGGACAAGGTTGGCCCGCCGCCGACTTGTCCGACGACTATAGGGTCGTACCCACGACCCCGGACTAGGCTGACAAGCCGCCAACATGTCCGACGACTATAGGGTCGTCCCGACGACCCCGGGCCAATGTTGGCCAATCGCCAACATGTCCGACGAGTATAGGGTCGTCCCTACGACCCCGGCACTAGATTGGCCGGCCACCGTCATGTCCAACGACTATAGGGTCGTCCCCACGACCCCGGGACTAGGTTGACAAGCCGCCAACCTATCCGACGACTATACGGTCGTCACCACGACTTCGGGACTAGGTCGGCCAGCCGCCGTCATGTCCGACAACTATAGGGTCGTCCCCACGACCCCGGGCCAAAGTTGGCAAGCCGCCGAAATGTCCGACGACTATAGGGTCGTCCCCACGACCGCGAGCCAAGAATATCCAGCCGCCGTCTTGTCCGACGACTATAGGGTCGTCCCCACGACCCCGCGACTAGATTGGCCCGCCACCGTCATGTCCGACGACTATAGTGTCGTCCCCACGACCCCGGGACAAGGTTGGCCCGCCGCCGACTTGTCCGACGACTATAGGGTCGTACCCACGACCCCGGGACTAGGCTGACAAGCCGCCAACATGTCCGACGACTATAGGGTCGTCCCGACGACCCCGGGCCAATGTTGGCCAATCGCCAACATGTCCGACGAGTATAGGGTCGTCCCTACGACCCCGGCACTAGATTGGCCGGCCACCGTCATGTCCAACGACTATAGGGTCGTCCCCACGACCCCGGGACTAGGTTGACAAGCCGCCAACCTATCCGACGACTATACGGTCGTCCCCACGACTTCGGGACTAGGTCGGCCAGCCGCCGTCATGTCCGACAACTATAGGGTCGTCCCCACGACCCCGGGCCAAAGTTGGCAAGCCGCCGAAATGTCCGACGACTATAGGGTCGTCCCCACAACCCCGGGACTAGATTGGCCCGCCACCGTCAAGTCCGACGACTATAGGATTGTCTCCACGACCACGGGCCAAAGTTGGCCAGCCGCCGACATGTCCGTCGACTATAGGGTCGTCCCCACGACCCCGGGCCAATGTTGGCCAATCGCCGACATGTCCGACGACTATAGGGTCGTCCCTACGACCCCGGGACTAGATTGGCCCGCCACCGTCATGTCCAACGACTATAGGGTCGTCCCCACGACCATGGGCCAAAGTTGCCCTGCCGCCGTAATGTCCAACGACTATTGGGTCGTCCCCACGACCCCGGGACTAGATTGGCCCGCCACCGTCAAGTCCGACGACTATAGGGTCGTCCCCATGACCCCGGGCAAATTTGGCAAGCCGCCGACATATCCGACGACTATAGGGTCGTCCCCACAACCCCGGGACTAGATTGGCCCGCCACCGTCAAGTCCGACGACTATAGGATCGTCTCCACGACCACGGCCCAAAGTTGGCCAGCCGCCGACATGTTCAACGACTATTGGGTCGTCCCCACGACCGCGGGCCAAAGTTAGCCATCCGCCGACATGTCCGACGACTATAGGGTCGTCCCCACGACCCCGGGCCAAAGTTGGCAAGCGGCCGAAATGTCCGACGACTATAGGGTCGTCCCCACGACCGCGGGCCAAAGATGTCCAGCCGCCGAAATGTCCAACGACTGTAGGGTCGTCCCCACGACCCCGGGACTAGATTGGCCCGCCACCGTCAAGTCCGACGACCTCGGGACTAGGTTGGCCAGCCGCCGACATGTCCGACGACTATAGGGTCGCCCCCACGACCCCGGGCAAAGTTGGCAAGCCGCCGAAATGTCCGACGACTGTAGGGTCGTCCCCACGACCCCGGGAATAGATTGGCCGGCCACCGTCAAGTCCGACGACTATAGGGTCGTCCCCACGACCCCAGGGCCAAAGTTGGCAAGCCGCCGAATTGCCCGACGACTGTAGGGTCGTCCCCACGACACCGGGCAAAAGCTGGCCAGCCGCTGACATGTCCAACGACTATAGGGTCGTCCCCACGACCACGGGCCAAAGTTGACCAGCCGCCGACATGTCCGACGACTATTGGATCCCGCCCACGACCCCGGGCCAAAGTTGGCAAGCCGCCGAAATGTCCGACGACTGTAGGGTCGTCCCCACGACACCGGTCCAAAGTTGGCCAGCCGCCGACATGTCCGACGACTATAGGGTCGTCCCCACGACCCCGGGACTAGATTGGCCCGCCACCGTCATGTCCAACGACTATAGGGTCGTCCCCACGACCACGGGCCAAAGTTGGCATGCCGCCGAAATGTCCGACGATTATAGGGTCGTCCCCACGACCCCGGGCCAAAGTTGGCAAGCCGCCGAAATGTCCGAAGACTGTAGGGTCGTCCCCACGACACCGGGACTAGATTGGCCCGCCGCCGTCATGTCCAACGACTATAGGGTCGTTCCCACAACCACGGGCCAAAGTTGGCCAGCCGCCGACATGTCCGTCGACTATTGGATCGTCCCCACGACCACGGGCCAAAGTTGGCCAGCCGTCGACATGTCCGACGACTATAGGGTCGTCCCCACGACCCCGGGACTAGATTGGTCCGCCACCGTCATGTCCGACGACTATAGGGTCGTCCCCACGACCCCGGGCCAAAGATGTCCAGCCGCCGTCTTGTCCGACGACTATAGGGTCGTCGTCACGACCCCGGGTCCAGGTTGGCCAGCCGCCGACATTTCCGACGACTATAGAGTCGTCCCCACGACACCGGGCCAAAGTTGGCCAGCCGCCGACATGTCCGACGACTATAGGGTCGTCCCCACGACCCCGGGACAAGCTTGGCCCGCCGCCGAATTGTTCGACGACTATAGGGTCGTCCCCACGACCCCGGGACTAGATTGGCCCGCCACCGTCATGTCCGACGACAATAGGGTCGTCCCCACGACCCCGGGCCAAAGATGTCCAGCCGCCGTCTTGTCGGACGACTATAGGGTCGTCGTCACGACCCCGGGTCCAGGTTGGCCAGCCGCCGACACTTCCGACGACTATAGAGTCGTCCCCACGACCCCGGGCCAAAGTTGGCAAGCCGCCGAAATGTCCGACGACTGTAGGGTCGTCCCCACGACACCGGTCCAAAGTTGGCCAGCCGCCGACATGTCCGACGACTATAGGGTCGTCCCCACGACCCCGGGACTAGATTGGCCCGCCACCGTCAAGTCCGACGACTATAGGGTCGTCCCCACGACCCCGGGCAAATTTGGCAAGCCGCCGACATGTTCGACGACTGTAGGGTCGTCCCCACGACCCCGGGACTAGATTGGTCCGCCACCGTCATGTCCGACGACTATAGGGTCGTCCCCACGACCCCGGGCAAATTTGGCAAGCCGCCGACATGTCCGACGACTATTGGGTCGTCCCCACGACCCCGGGACTAGATTGGCCCGCCACCGTCCAGTCCGACGACTATAGGATCGTCTCCAAGACCACGGCCAAAAGTTGGCCAGCTGCCGATATGTCCAACAACTATTGGGTCGTCCCCACGACCACGGGCCAAAGTTAGCCAGCCGCCGACATGTCCGACGACTATAGGGTCGTCCCCACGACCCCGGGCCAAAGTTGGCAAGCCGCCGAAATGTCCGACGACTTTAGGGTCGTCCCCACCACCGCGGGCCAAAGATGTCCAGCCGCCGTCTTGCCCGACGACTATAGGGTCGTCCCCACGACCCCGGGACTAGATTGGCCCGCCACCGTCATGTCCGACGACTATACGGTCGTCCCCACGACCCCGGGACAAGGTTGGCCCGCCGCCGACTTGTCCGACGACTATAGGTTCGTACCCACGACCCCGGGACTAGATTGGCCCGCCACCGTCACGTCCAACGACTATAGGGTCGTCCCCACGACCCCGGGCCAAAGTTGGCAAGCCGCCGAAATGTCCGACGACTATAGGGTCGTCCCCACGACCGCGAGCCAAGAATATCCAGCCGCCGTCTTGTCCGACGACTATAGGGTCGTCCCCACGACCCCGCGACTAGATTGGCCCGCCACCGTCATGTCCGACGACTATAGTGTCGTCCCCACGACCCCGGGACAAGGTTGGCCCGCCGCCGACTTGTCCGACGACTATAGGGTCGTACCCACGACCCCGGGACTAGGCTGACAAGCCGCCAACATGTCCGACGACTATAGGGTCGTCCCGACGATCCCGGGCCAATGTTGGCCAATCGCCAACATGTCCGACGAGTATAGGGTCGTCCCTACGACCCCGGCACTAGATTGGCCGGCCACCGTCATGTCCAACGACTATAGGGTCGTCCCCACGACCCCGGGACTAGGTTGACAAGCCGCCAACCTATCCGACGACTATACGGTCGTCACCACGACTTCGGGACTAGGTCGGCCAGCCGCCTTCATGTCCGACAACTATAGGGTCGTCCCCACGACCCCGGGCCAAAGTTGGCAAGCCGCCGAAATGTCCGACGACTATAGGGTCGTCCCCACGACCGCGAGCCAAGAATATCCAGCCGCCGTCTTGTCCGACGACTATAGGGTCGTCCCCACGACCCCGCGACTAGATTGGCCCGCCACCGTCATGTCCGACGACTATAGTGTCGTCCCCACGACCCCGGGACAAGGTTGGGCCGCCGCCGACTTGTCCGACGACTATAGGGTCGTACCCACGACCCCGGGACTAGGCTGACAAGCCGCCAACATGTCCGACGACTATAGGGTCGTCCCGACGACCCCGGGCCAATGTTGGCCAATCGCCAACATGTCCGACGAGTATAGGGTCGTCCCTACGACCCCGGCACTAGATTGGCCGGCCACCGTCATGTCCAACGACTATAGGGTCGTCCCCACGACCCCGGGACTAGGTTGACAAGCCGCCAACCTATCCGACGACTATACGGTCGTCCCCACGACTTCGGGACTAGGTCGGCCAGCCGCCGTCATGTCCGACAACTATAGGGTCGTCCCCACGACCCCGGGCCAAAGTTGGCAAGCCGCCGAAATGTCCGACGACTTTAGGGTCGTCCCCACCACCGCGGGCCAAAGATGTCCAGCCGCCGTCTTGCCCGACGACTATAGGGTCGTCCCCACGACCCCGGGACTAGATTGGCCCGCCACCGTCATGTCCGACGACTATACGGTCGTCCCCACGACCCCGGGACAAGGTTGGCCCGCCGCCGACTTGTCCGACGACTATAGGTTCGTACCCACGACCCCGGGACTAGATTGGCCCGCCACCGTCACGTCCAACGACTATAGGGTCGTCCCCACGACCCCGGGCCATAGTTGGCAAGCCGCCGAAATGTCCGACGACTATTGGGTCGTCCCCACGACCGCGAGCCAAGAATATCCAGCCGCCGTCTTGTCCGACGACTATAGGGTCGTCCCCACGACCCCGCGACTAGATTGGCCCGCCACCGTCATGTCCGACGACTATAGTGTCGTCCCCACGACCCCGGGACAAGGTTGGCCCGCCGCCGACTTGTCCGACGACTATAGGGTCGTACCCACGACCCCGGGACTAGGCTGACAAGCCGCCAACATGTCCGACGACTATAGGGTCGTCCCGACGACCCCGGGCCAATGTTGGCCAATCGCCAACATGTCCGACGAGTATAGGGTCGTCCCTACGACCCCGGCACTAGATTGGCCGGCCACCGTCATGTCCAACGACTATAGGGTCGTCCCCACGACCCCGGGACTAGGTTGACAAGCCGCCAACCTATCCGACGACTATACGGTCGTCCCCACGACTTCGGGACTAGGTCGGCCAGCCGCCGTCATGTCCGACAACTATAGGGTCGTCCCCACGACCCCGGGCCAAAGTTGGCAAGCCTCCGAAATGTCCGACGACTATAGGGTCGTCCCCACAACCCCGGGACTAGATTGGCCCGCCACCGTCAAGTCCGACGACTATAGGATTGTCTCCACGACCACGGGCCAAAGTTGGCCAGCCGCCGACATGTCCGTCGACTATAGGGTCGTCCCCACGACCCCGGGCCAATGTTGGCCAATCGCCGACATGTCCGACGACTATAGGGTCGTCCCTACGACCCCGGGACTAGATTGGCCCGCCACCGTCATGTCCAACGACTATAGGGTCGTCCCCACGACCATGGGCCAAAGTTGCCCTGCCGCCGTAATGTCCAACGACTATTGGGTCGTCCCCACGACCCCGGGACTAGATTGGCCCGCCACCGTCAAGTCCGACGACTATAGGGTCGTCCCCACGACCCCGGGCAAATTTGGCAAGCCGCCGACATATCCGACGACTATAGGGTCGTCCCCACAACCCCGGGACTAGATTGGCCCGCCACCGTCAAGTCCGACGACTATAGGATCGTCTCCACGACCACGGCCCAAAGTTGGCCAGCCGCCGACATGTTCAACGACTATTGGGTCGTCCCCACGACCGCGGGCCAAAGTTAGCCATCCGCCGACATGTCCGACGACTATAGGGTCGTCCCCACGACCCCGGGCCAAAGTTGGCAAGCGGCCGAAATGTCCGACGACTATAGGGTCGTCCCCACGACCGCGGGCCAAAGATGTCCAGCCGCCGAAATGTCCAACGACTGTAGGGTCGTCCCCACGACCCCTGGACTAGATTGGCCCGCCACCGTCAAGTCCGACGACCTCGGGACTAGGTTGGCCAGCCGCCGACATGTCCGACGACTATAGGGTCGCCCCCACGACCTCGGGCCAAAGTTGGCAAGCCGCCGAAATGTCCGACGACTGTAGGGTCGTCCCCACGACCCCGGGAATAGATTGGCCGGCCACCGTCAAGTCCGACGACTATAGGGTCGTCCCCACGACCTCGGGACTAGATTGGCCCGCCACCGTCAAGTCCGACGACTATAGGGTCGTCCCCACGACCCCGGGCAAAGTTGGCAAGCCGCCGAAATGTCCGACGACTGTAGGGTCGTCCCCACGACCACGGGTCAATGTTGGCTAGCCGCCGACATGTCCGACGACTATAGGGTCGTCCCCACGACCACGGGCCAAAGCTGGCCAGCCGCCGACATGTCCGACGACTATTGGATCGTCCCCACGACCCCGGGCCAAAGTTGGCAAGCCGCCGAAATGTCCGACGACTGTAGGGTCGTCCCCACGACCCCGGGAATAGATTGGCCGGCCACCGTCAAGTCCGACGACTATAGGGTCGTCCCCACGACCTCGGGACTAGATTGGCCCGCCACCGTCAAGTCCGACGACTATAGGGTCGTCCCCACGACCCCGGGCAAAGTTGGCAAGCCGCCGAAATGTCCGACGACTGTAGGGTCGTCCCCACAACCCCGGGACTAGATTGGCCCGCCACCGTCAAGTCCGACGACTATAGGGTCGTCCCCACGACCCCAGGGCCAAAGTTGGCAAGCCGCCGAATTGCCCGACGACTGTAGGGTCGTCCCCACGACACCGGGCAAAAGCTGGCCAGCCGCTGACATGTCCAACGACTATAGGGTCGTCCCCACGACCACGGGCCAAAGTTGACCAGCCGCCGACATGTCCGACGACTATTGGATCCCGCCCACGACCCCGGGCCAAAGTTGGCAAGCCGCCGAAATGTCCGACGACTGTAGGGTCGTCCCCACGACACCGGTCCAAAGTTGGCCAGCCGCCGACATGTCCGACGACTATAGGGTCGTCCCCACGACCCCGGGACTAGATTGGCCCGCCACCGTCATGTCCAACGACTATAGGGTCGTCCCCACGACCACGGGCCAAAGTTGGCATGCCGCCGAAATGTCCGACGATTATAGGGTCGTCCCCACGACCCCGGGCCAAAGTTGGCAAGCCGCCGAAATGTCCGAAGACTGTAGGGTCGTCCCCACGACACCGGGACTAGATTGGCCCGCCGCCGTCATGTCCAACGACTATAGGGTCGTTCCCACAACCACGGGCCAAAGTTGGCCAGCCGCCGACATGTCCGTCGACTATTGGATCGTCCCCACGACCACGGGCCAAAGTTGGCCAGCCGCCGACATGTCCGACGACTATAGGGTCGTCCCCACGACCCCGGGACTAGATTGGTCCGCCA
The DNA here is from genome assembly GCA_963932275.1 of Andrena praecox. Lineage (NCBI taxonomy): Eukaryota > Metazoa > Arthropoda > Insecta > Hymenoptera > Andrenidae > Andrena > Andrena praecox. The sequence goes on from CAWVQO010000569.1 coordinate 1,657,285, forward strand.
CCGTCATGTCCGACGACTATAGGGTCGTCCCCACGACCCCGGGCCAAAGATGTCCAGCCGCCGTCTTGTCCGACGACTATAGGGTCGTCGTCACGACCCCGGGTCCAGGTTGGCCAGCCGCCGACATTTCCGACGACTATAGAGTCGTCCCCACGACACCGGGCCAAAGTTGGCCAGCCGCCGACATGTCCGACGACTATAGGGTCGTCCCCACGACCCCGGGACAAGCTTGGCCCGCCGCCGAATTGTTCGACGACTATAGGGTCGTCCCCACGACCCCGGGACTAGATTGGCCCGCCACCGTCATGTCCGACGACAATAGGGTCGTCCCCACGACCCCGGGCCAAAGATGTCCAGCCGCCGTCTTGTCCGACGACTATAGGGTCGTCGTCACGACCCCGGGTCCAGGTTGGCCAGCCGCCGACACTTCCGACGACTATAGAGTCGTCCCCACGACCCCGGGCCAAAGTTGGCAAGCCGCCGAAATGTCCGACGACTGTAGGGTCGTCCCCACGACACCGGTCCAAAGTTGGCCAGCCGCCGACATGTCCGACGACTATAGGGTCGTCCCCACGACCCCGGGACTAGATTGGCCCGCCACCGTCATGTCCAACGACTATAGGGTCGTCTCCACGACCACGGGCCAAAGTTGGCATGCCGCCGAAATGTCCGACGATTATAGGGTCGTCCCCACGACCCCGGGCCAAAGTTGGCAAGCCGCCGAAATGTCCGAAGACTGTAGGGTCGTCCCCACGACCCCGGGACTAGATTGGCCCGCCGCCGTCATGTCCAACGACTATAGGGTCGTTCCCACAACCACGGGCCAAAGTTGGCCAGCCGCCGACATGTCCGTCGACTATTGGATCGTCCCCACGACCACGGGCCAAAGTTGGCCAGCCGCCGACATGTCCGACGACTATAGGGTCGTCCCCACGACCCCGGGACAAGCTTGGCCCGCCGCCGAATTGTTCGACGACTATAGGGTCGTCCCCACGACCCCGGGACTAGATTGGCCCGCCACCGTCATGTCCGACGACAATAGGGTCGTCCCCACGACCCCGGGCCAAAGATGTCCAGCCGCCGTCTTGTCCGACGACTATAGGGTCGTCCCCACGACCCCGAGTCCAGGTTGGCCAGCCGCCGACATTTCCGACGACTATAGAGTCGTCCCCACGACCCCGGGCCAAAGTTGGCCAGCCGCCGACATGTCCGACGACTATAGGGTCGTCCCCACGACCCCGGGCCAAAGATGTCCAGCCACCGTCTTGTCCGACGACTATAGGGTCGTCCCCACGACCCCGAGTCCAGGTTGGCCAGCCGCCGACATTTCCGACGACTATAGAGTCGTCCCCACGACCCCGGGCCAAAGTTGGCCAGCCGCCGACATGTCCGACGACTATAGGGTCGTCCCCACGACCCCGAGACTAGATTGGCCCGCCACCGTCATGTCCGACGACAATAGGGTCGTCCCCACGACCCCGGGTCCAGGTTGGCCAGCCGCCGACATTTCCGACGACTATAGAGTCGTCCCCACGACACCGGGCCAAAGTTGGCCAGCCGCCGACATGTCCGACGACTATAGGGTCGTCCCCACGACCCCGGGTCTAGATTGGCCCGCCACCGTCATGTCCGACGATTATAGGGTCGTCCCCACGACCCCGGGACAAGCTTGGCCCGCCGCCGAATTGTTCGACGACTATAGGGTCGTCCCCACGACCCCGGGACTAGATTGGCCCGCCACCGTCATGTCCGACGACAATAGGGTCGTCCCCTCGACCCCGGGTCTAGGTTGGCCAGCCGCCGACTTGTCCGACGACTATAGGGTCCTACCCACGACCCCGGGCCAAATTTGGCCAGCCGCCCACATGTCCAACGACAATCGGATCGTCCCCACGACCACGCGCCAAAGTTGACCAGCCGCCGACATGTCCGACGACTATTGGATCGTCCCCACGACCCCGGGCCAAAGTTGGCAAGCCGCCGACATGTCCGACGACTATAGGGTCGTCCCCACGACCTCGGGACTAGGTTGGCCACCCGCCGAAATGTCCGACGACTATAGGGTCGTCCCCACGACCCCGGGTCTATGTTGGCCAGCCGCCGACATGTCCGACGACTATAGGGTCATCCCCACGACCCCGGGTCAAAGTTGGCCAGCCGCTGACATTTCCAACGACTATTGGGTCGTCCCCACGAACACGGGCCAATGTTGGCTAGCCGCCGACATGTCCGTCGACTATTGGATCGTCCCCACGACCCCGGGCCAAAGTTGGCAAGCCGCCGACATGTCCGACGACTATAGGGTCGTCCCCACGACCTCGGGACTAGGTTGGCCACCCGCCGAAATGTCCGACGACTATAGGGTCGTCCCCACGACCTCGGGAATAGGTTGGCCACCCGCCGACATGTCCGACGACTATAGGGTCGTCCACACGACCCCGGGCCAAATTTGGCAAGACGCCGAAATGTCCGACGACTGTAGGGTCGTCCCCACGAGCCCGGGACTAGATTGGCCCGCCACCGTCAAGTCCGACGACTATAGGGTCGTCCCCACGACCTCGGGACTAGGTTGGCCAGCCGCCGACATGTCCGACGACTATAATGTCGTCCCCACGACCCCGGGCCAATGTTGGGCAATCGCCGACATGTCCGACGACTACAGGGGCGTCCCTACGACCCCGGGCCAAAGCTGGCCAGCCGCCGACATGTCCGACGACTATTGGATCGTCCCCACGACCACGGGCCAAAGTTGGCCAGCCGCCGACATGTCCGATGACTATAGGGTCGTCCCCACGACCCCGGGACTAGATTGGCCAGCCGCCGTCAAGTCCGACGACTATAGAGTCGTCCCCACGACACCGGGTCAAAGTTGGCCAGCCGCTGACATTTCCAACGACTATTGAGTCGTCCCCACGACCACGGGCCAATGTTGGCTAGCCGCCGACATGTACGACGACTATAGGGTCGTCCCCACGACCACGGGCCAAAGCTGGCCAGCCGCCGACATGTCCGACGACTGTAGGGTCGTCCCCACGACCCCGGGAATAGATTGGCCGGCCACCGTCAAGTCCGACGACTATAGGGTCGTCCCCACGACCCCGGGACTAGATTGGTCCGCCACCGTCATGTCCGACGACTATAGGGTCGTCCCCACGACCCCGGGCAAATTTGGCAAGCCGCCGACATGTCCGACGACTATTGGGTCGTCCCCACGACCCCGGGACTAGATTGGCCCGCCACCGTCCAGTCCGACGACTATAGGATCGTCTCCAAGACCACGGCCAAAAGTTGGCCAGCTGCCGATATGTCCAACAACTATTGGGTCGTCCCCACGACCACGGGCCAAAGTTAGCCAGCCGCCGACATGTCCGACGACTATAGGGTCGTCCCCACGACCCCGGGCCAAAGTTGGCAAGCCGCCGAAATGTCCGACGACTTTAGGGTCGTCCCCACCACCGCGGGCCAAAGATGTCCAGCCGCCGTCTTGCCCGACGACTATAGGGTCGTCCCCACGACCCCGGGACTAGATTGGCCCGCCACCGTCATGTCCGACGACTATACGGTCGTCCCCACGACCCCGGGACAAGGTTGGCCCGCCGCCGACTTGTCCGACGACTATAGGTTCGTACCCACGACCCCGGGACTAGATTGGCCCGCCACCGTCACGTCCAACGACTATAGGGTCGTCCCCACGACCCCGGGCCAAAGTTGGCAAGCCGCCGAAATGTCCGACGACTATAGGGTCGTCCCCACGACCGCGAGCCAAGAATATCCAGCCGCCGTCTTGTCCGACGACTATAGGGTCGTCCCCACGACCCCGCGACTAGATTGGCCCGCCACCGTCATGTCCGACGACTATAGTGTCGTCCCCACGACCCCGGGACAGGTTGGCCCGCCGCCGACTTGTCCGACGACTATAGGGTCGTACCCACGACCCCGGGACTAGGCTGACAAGCCGCCAACATGTCCGACGACTATAGGGTCGTCCCGACGACCCCGGGCCAATGTTGGCCAATCGCCAACATGTCCGACGAGTATAGGGTCGTCCCTACGACCCCGGCACTAGATTGGCCGGCCACCGTCATGTCCAACGACTATAGGGTCGTCCCCACGACCCCGGGACTAGGTTGACAAGCCGCCAACCTATCCGACGACTATACGGTCGTCACCACGACTTCGGGACTAGGTCGGCCAGCCGCCGTCATGTCCGACAACTATAGGGTCGTCCCCACGACCCCGGGCCAAAGTTGGCAAGCCGCCGAAATGTCCGACGACTATAGGGTCGTCCCCACGACCGCGAGCCAAGAATATCCAGCCGCCGTCTTGTCCGACGACTATAGGGTCGTCCCCACGACCCCGCGACTAGATTGGCCCGCCACCGTCATGTCCGACGACTATAGTGTCGTCCCCACGACCCCGGGACAAGGTTGGCCCGCCGCCGACTTGTCCGACGACTATAGGGTCGTACCCACGACCCCGGGACTAGGCTGACAAGCCGCCAACATGTCCGACGACTATAGGGTCGTCCCGACGACCCCGGGCCAATGTTGGCCAATCGCCAACATGTCCGACGAGTATAGGGTCGTCCCTACGACCCCGGCACTAGATTGGCCGGCCACCGTCATGTCCAACGACTATAGGGTCGTCCCCACGACCCCGGGACTAGGTTGACAAGCCGCCAACCTATCCGACGACTAATACGGTCGTCCCCACGACTTCGGGACTAGGTCGGCCAGCCGCCGTCATGTCCGACAACTATAGGGTCGTCCCCACGACCCCGGGCCAAAGTTGGCAAGCCGCCGAAATGTCCGACGACTTTAGGGTCGTCCCCACCACCGCGGGCCAAAGATGTCCAGCCGCCGTCTTGCCCGACGACTATAGGGTCGTCCCCACGACCCCGGGACTAGATTGGCCCGCCACCGTCATGTCCGACGACTATACGGTCGTCCCCACGACCCCGGGACAAGGTTGGCCCGCCGCCGACTTGTCCGACGACTATAGGTTCGTACCCACGACCCCGGGACTAGATTGGCCCGCCACCGTCACGTCCAACGACTATAGGGTCGTCCCCACGACCCCGGGCCAAAGTTGGCAAGCCGCCGAAATGTCCGACGACTATAGGGTCGTCCCCACGACCGCGAGCCAAGAATATCCAGCCGCCGTCTTGTCCGACGACTATAGGGTCGTCCCCACGACCCCGCGACTAGATTGGCCCGCCACCGTCATGTCCGACGACTATAGTGTCGTCCCCACGACCCCGGGACTAGGCTGACAAGCCGCCAACATGTCCGACGACTATAGGGTCGTCCCGACGACCCCGGGCCAATGTTGGCCAATCGCCAACATGTCCGACGAGTATAGGGTCGTCCCTACGACCCCGGCACTAGATTGGCCGGCCGCCGTCATGTCCAACGACTATAGGGTCGTCCCCACGACCCCGGGACTAGGTTGACAAGCCGCCAACCTATCCGACGACTATACGGTCGTCCCCACGACTTCGGGACTAGGTCGGCCAGCCGCCGTCATGTCCGACAACTATAGGGTCGTCCCCACGACCCCGGGCCAAAGTTGGCAAGCCGCCGAAATGTCCGACGACTATAGGGTCGTCCCCACAACCCCGGGACTAGATTGGCCCGCCACCGTCAAGTCCGACGACTATAGGATTGTCTCCACGACCACGGGCCAAAGTTGGCCAGCCGCCGACATGTCCGTCGACTATAGGGTCGTCCCCACGACCCCGGGCCAATGTTGGCCAATCGCCGACATGTCCGACGACTATAGGTTCGTACCCACGACCCCGGGACTAGATTGGCCCGCCACCGTCACGTCCAACGACTATAGGGTCGTCCCCACGACCCCGGGCCAAAGTTGGCAAGCCGCCGAAATGTCCGACGACTATAGGGTCGTCCCCACGACACCGGGTCAAAGTTGGCCAGCCGCTGACATTTCCAACGACTATTGAGTCGTCCCCACGACCACGGGCCAATGTTGGCTAGCCGCCGACATGTACGACGACTATAGGGTCGTCCCCACGAACACGGGCCAAAGCTGGCCAGCCGCCGACATGTCCGACGACTATTATATCGTCCCCACGAACACGGGCCAATGTTGGCTAGCCGCCGACATGTCCGTCGACTATTGGATCGTCCCCACGACCCCGGGCCAAAGTTGGCAAGCCGCCGACATGTCCGACGACTATAGGGTCGTCCCCACGACCTCGGGAATAGGTTGACCACCCGCCGACATGTCCGACGACTATAGGGTCGTCCACACGACCCCGGGCCAAATTTGGCAAGACGCCGAAATGTCCGACGACTGTAGGGTCGTCCCCACGAGCCCGGGACTAGATTGGCCCGCCACCGTCAAGTCCGACGACTATAGGGTCGTCCCCACGACCTCGGGACTAGGTTGGCCAGCCGCCGACATGTCCGACGACTATAATGTCGTCCCCACGACCCCGGGCCAATGTTGGGCAATCGCCGACATGTCCGACGACTATAGGGGCGTCCCTACGACCCCGGGCCAAAGCTGGCCAGCCGCCGACATGTCCGACGACTATAGAGTCGTCCCCACGACACCGGGTCAAAGTTGGCCAGCCGCTGACATTTCCAACGACTATTGAGTCGTCCCCACGACCACGGGCCAATGTTGGCTAGCCGCCGACATGTACGACGACTATAGGGTCGTCCCCACGACCACGGGCCAAAGCTGGCCAGCCGCCGACATGTCCGACGACTATTGGATCGTCCCCACGACCACGGGCCAAAGTTGGCCAGCCGCCGACATGTCCGACGACTATAGGGTCGTCCCCACGACCCCGGGACTAGATTGGTCCGCCACCGTCATGTCCGACGACTATAGGGTCGTCCCCACGACCCCGGGCCAAAGTTGGCAAGACGCCGAAATGTCCGACGACTGTAGGGTCGTCCCCACGACCCCGGGACTAGATTGGCCCGCCACCGTCAAGTCCGACGACTATAGGGTCGTCCCCACGACCTCGGGACTAGATTGGTCCGCCACCGACAAGTGCGAAGACTATAGGGTCGTCCCCACGACCCCGGGACTAGATTGGCCAGCCGCCGACATGTCCGACGACTATAGAGTCGTCCCCACGACACCGGGTCAAAGTTGGCCAGCCGCTGACATTTCCAACGACTATTGGGTCGTCCCCACGACCACGGGCCAATGTTGGCTAGCCGCCGACATGTCCGACGACTGTAGGGTCGTCCCCACGACCACGGGCCATAGTTGGCCAGCCGCCGACATGTCCGACGACAATCGGATCGTCCCCACGACCACGCGCCAAAGTTGGCTAGCCGCCGACATGTCCGACGACTATAGGGTCGTCCCCACGACCCCGGGCCAAAGTTGGCAAGCCGCCGAAATGTCCGACGACTGTAGGGTCGTCCCCACGACCCCGGGACTAGATTGGCCCGCCACCGTCAAGTCCGACGACCTCGGGACTAGGTTGGCCAGCCGCCGACATGTCCGACGACTATAGAGTCGTCCCCACGACACCGGGCCAAAGTTGGCCAGCCGCCGACATGTCCGACGACTATAGGGTCGTCCCCACGACCCCGGGCCAAAGTTGGCAAGCCGCCGAAATGTCCGACGACTGTAGGGTCGTCCCCACGACCCCGGGAATAGATTGGCCGGCCACCGTCAAGTCCGACGACTATAGGGTCGTCCCCACGACCTCGGGACTAGATTGGCCCGCCAACGTCAAGTCCGACGACTATAGGGTCGTCACCTCGACCCCGGGTCTAGGTTGGCCAGCCGCCGACTTGTCCGACGACTATAGGGTCGTCCCCACGACCCCGGGTCCAGGTCGGCCAGCCGCCGACATGTCCGACGAATATAGAGTCGTCCCCACGACACCGGGCCAAATTTGGCCAGCCGGCGACATGTCCGACGACTATAGGGTCGTCCCCACGACCCCGGGACTAGATTGGCACTAGACCGTCATGTCCGACGACTATCGGATCGTCCCCACGACCACGGGCGAAAGCTGGCCAGCCGCCGACATGTCCGACGACTATTGAGTCGTCCCCACGACCACGGGCCAAAGTTGGCCAGCCGCCGACATGTGCGAAGACTATAGGGTCGTCCCCACGACCCCGGGACTAGATTGGCACGCCACCGTCATGTCCGACGACAATAGGGTCGTCCCCACGACCCCGGGACTAGGTTGGCTCGCCGCCGACATGTCCGACGACTATAGGGTCGTCCCCACGACCCCGGGACTAGATTGGCCCGCCACCGTCATGTCCGACGATTATCGGTTTGTCCCCACGACCACGGGCCAAAGTTGGCCAGCCGGCGACATGTCCGACGACTATAGGGTCGTCCCCACGACACCGGGCCAAAGTTGGCCAATCGCCGACATGTCCGACGACTATAGGGGCGTCCCTACGACCCCGGGCCAAAGCTGGCCAGCCGCCGACATGTGCGACGACTATTGGATCGTCCCCACGACCACGGGCCAAAGTTGGCCAGCCGCCGACATGTCCGATGACTATAGGGTCGTCCCCACGACCCCGGGACTAGATTGGCCAGCCGCCGTCAAGTCCGACGACTATAGAGTCGTCCCCACGACACCGGGTCAAAGTTGGCCAGCCGCTGACATTTCCAACGACTATTGAGTCGTCCCCACGACCACGGGCCAATGTTGGCTAGCCGCCGACATGTACGACGACTATAGGGTCGTCCCCACGACCACGGGCCAAAGCTGGCCAGCCGCCGACATGTCCGACGACTATTGGATCGTCCCCACGACCACGGGCCAAAGTTGGCCAGCCGCCGACATGTCCGACGACTGTAGGGTCGTCCCCACGACCCCGGGTCTATGTTGGCCAGCCGCCGACATGTCCGACGACTATAGAGTCGTCCCCACGACACGGGGCCAAAGTTGGCCAGCCGCCGACATGTCCGACGACTATTGGGTCGTCCCCACGACACCGGGCCAAAGTTGGCAAGCCGCCGACATGTCCGAAGACTATAGGGTCGTCCCCACGACCCCGGGACTAGATTGGCCAGCCGCCGACATGTCCGACGACTATAGAGTCGTCCCCACGACACCGGGCCAAAGTTGGCCAGCCGCCGACATGTCCGACGACTATAGGGTCGTCCCCACGACCCCGGGCCAAAGATGTCCAGCCACCGTCTTGTCCGACGACTATAGGGTCGTCCCCACGACCCCGAGTCCAGGTTGGCCAGCCGCCGACATTTCCGACGACTATAGAGTCGTGCCCACGACCCCGGGCCAAAGTTGGCCAGCCGCCGACATGTCCGACGACTATAGGGTCGTCCCCACGACCCCGAGACTAGATTGGCCCGCCACCGTCATGTCCGACGACAATAGGGTCGTCCCCACGACCCCGGGTCCAGGTTGGCCAGCCGCCGACATTTCCGACGACTATAGAGTCGTCCCCACGACACCGGGCCAAAGTTGGCCAGCCGCCGACATGTCCGACGACTATAGGGTCGTCCCCACGACCCCGGGACTAGATTGGCCCGCCACCGCCATGTCCGACGATTATAGGGTCGTCCCCACAACCCCGGGACAAGCTTGGCCCGCCGCCGAATTGTTCGACGACTATAGGGTCGTCCCCACGACCCCGGGACTAGATTGGCCCGCCACCGTCATGTCCGACGACAATAGGGTCGTCCCCTCGACCCCGGGTCTAGGTTGGCCAGCCGCCGACTTGTCCGACGACTATAGGGTCCTACCCACGACCCCGGGCCAAATTTGGCCAGCCGCCGACATGTCCGACGACTATTGGATCGTCCCCACGACCCCGGGCCAAAGTTGGCAAGCCGCCAACATGTCCGACGACTATAGGGTCGTCCCCACGACCTCGGGACTAGGTTGGCCACCCGCCGAAATGTCCGACGACTATAGGGTCGTCCCCACGACCCCGGGTCTATGTTGGCCAGCCGCCGACATGTCCGACGACTATAGAGTCGTCCCCACGACACGGGGCCAAAGTTGGCCAGCCGCCGACATGTCCGACGACTATTGGGTCGTCCCCACGACACCGGGCCAAAGTTGGCAAGCCGCCGACATGTCCGAAGACTATAGGGTCGTCCCCACGACCCCGGGACTAGATTGGCCAGCCGCCGACATGTCCGACGACTATAGAGTCGTCCCCACGACACCGGGTCAAAGCTGGCCAGCCGCTGACATTTCCAACGACTATTGGGTCGTCCCCACGACCACGGGCCAATCTTGGCTAGCCGCCGACATGTCCGACGACTATAGGGTCGTCCCCACGACCACGGGCCAAAGTTGGCCAGCCGCCGACATGTCCGACGACAATCGGATCGTCCCCACGACCACGCGCCAAAGTTGGCCAGCCGCCGATATGTCCGACGACTTTTGGATCGTCCCCACGACCACAGGCCAATGTTGGCCAGCTGCCGACATGTCCGACGACTATAGGGTCGTCCCCACGACCCCGGGACTAGATTGGTCCGCCACCGTCATGTCCGACGACTATAGGGTCGTCCCCACGACCCCGGGCCAAAGTTGGCAAGACGCCGAAATGTCCGACGACTGTAGGGTCGTCCCCACGACCCCGGGACTAGATTGGCCCGCCACCGTCAAGTCCGACGACTATAGGGTCGTCCCCACGACCTCGGGACTAGGTTGGCCTGCCGCCGACATGTCCGACGACTATAATGTCGTCCCCACGACCCCGGGCCAATGTTGGCCAATCGCCGACATGTCCGACGACTATAGGGTCGTCCCTACGACCCCGGGCCACAGCTGGCCAGCCGCCGACATGTCCGACGACTATTGGATCGTCCCCACGACCACGGGCCAAAGTTGGCAAGACGCCGAAATGTCCGACGACTGTAGGGTCGTCCCCACGACCCCGGGACTAGATTGGCCCGCCACCGTCAAGTCCGACGACTATAGGGTCGTCCCCACGACCTCGGGACTAGGTTGGCCTCCGGCCGACATGTCCGACGACTATAATGTCGTCCCCACGACCCCGGGCCAATGTTGGCCAATCGCCGACATGTCCGACGACTATAGGGTCGTCCCTACGACCCCGGGCCAAAGCTGGCCAGCCGCCGACATGTCCGACGACTATAGGGTCGTCCCCACGACCTCGGGACTAGGTTGGCCACCCGCCGAAATGTCCGACGACTATAGGGTTGTCCCCACGACCTCGGGACTAGGTTGGCCTGCCGCCGACATGTCCGACGACTATAATGTCGTCCCCACGACCCCGGGCCAATGTTGGCCAATCGCCGACATGTCCGACGACTATAGGGTCGTCCCTACGACCCCGGGCCAAAGTTGGCCAGCCGCCGACATGTCCGATGACTATAGGGTCGTCCCCACGACGCCGGGACTAGATTGGCCAGCCGCCGTCAAGTCCGACGACTATAGAGTCGTCCCCACGACACCGGGTCAAAGTTGGCCAGCCGCTGACATTTCCAACGACTATTGAGTCGTCCCCACGACCACGGGCCAATGTTGGCTAGCCGCCGACATGTACGACGACTATAGGGTCGTCCCAACGACCACGGGCCAAAGCTGGCCAGCCGCCGACATGTCCGACGACTATTGGATCGTCCCCACGACCACGGGCCAAAGTTGGCCAGCCGCCGACATGTCCGACGACTATAGGGTCGTCCCCACGACCCCGGGACTAGATTGGTCCGCCACCGTCATGTCCGACGACTATAGGGTCGTCCCCACGACCCCGGGCCAAAGTTGGCAAGCCGCCGAAATGTCCGACGACTGTAGGGTCGTCCCCACGACCCCGGGACTAGATTGGCCCGCCACCGTCAAGTCCGACGACCTCGGGACTAGGTTGGCCAGCCGCCGACATGTCCGACGACTATAGAGTCGTCCCCACGACACCGGGCCAAAGTTGGACAGCCGCCGACATGTCCGACGACTATAGGGTCGTCCCCACGACCCCGTGCCAAATTTGGCAAGCCGCCGAAATGTCCGACGACTGTAGGGTCGTCCCCACGACCCCGGGAATAGATTGGCCGGCCACCGTCAAGTCCGACGACTATAGGGTCGTCCCCACGACCTCGGGACTAGATTGGCCCGCCAACGTCAAGTCCGACGACTATAGGGTCGTCCCCACGACCCCGGGCCAAAGTTGGCAAGCCGCCGAAATGTCCGACGACTGTAGGGTCGTCCCCACGACCCCGGGAATAGATTGGCCGGCCACCGTCAAGTCCGACGACTATAGGGTCGTCCCCACGACCTCGGGACTAGATTGGCCCGCCAACGTCAAGTCCGACGACTATAGGGTCGTCCCCACGACCCCGGGCCAAAGTTGGCAAGCCGCCGAAATGTCCGACGACAATAGGGTCGTCCCCTCGACCCCGGGTCTAGGTTGGCCAGCCGCCGACTTGTCCGACGACTATAGGGTCGTACCCACGACCCCGGGACTAGGCTGACAAGCCGCCAACATGTCCGACGACTATAGGGTCGTCCCCACGACCCCGGGCGAAAGATGTCCAGCCGCCGTCTTGTCCGACGACTATAGGGTCGTCCCCACGACCCCGGGACTAGATTGGCCCGCCACCGTCATGTCCAACGACTATAGGGTCGTCCCCACAACCACGGGCCAAAGTTGGCCAGCCGCCGACATGTCCAACGACTATAGGGTCGTCCCCACGACCACGGGCCAAAGTTGACCAGCCGCCGACATGTCCGACGACTATTGGATCGTCCCCACGACCCCGGGCCAAAGTTGGCAAGCCGCCGACATGTCCGACGACTATAGGGTCGTCCCCACGACCTCGGGACTAGGTTGGCCACCCGCCGACATGTCCGACGACTATAGGGTCGTCCCCACGACCCCGGGACTAGATTGGTCCGCCACCGTCATGTCCGACGACTATAGGGTCGTCCCCACGACCCCGGGCCAAAGTTGGCAAGACGCCGAAATGTCCGACGACTGTAGGGTCGTCCCCACGACCCCGGGACTAGATTGGCCCGCCACCGTCAAGTCCGACGACTATAGGGTCGTCCCCACGACCCCGTGCCAAATTTGGCAAGCCGCCGAAATGTCCGACGACTGTAGGGTCGTCCCCACGACCCCGGGAATAGATTGGCCGGCCACCGTCAAGTCCGACGACTGTAGGGTCGTCCCCACGACCTCGGGACTAGATTGGCCCGCCAACGTCAAGTCCGACGACTATAGGGTCGTCCCCACGACCCCGGGCCAAAGTTGGCAAGCCGCCGAAATGTCCGACGACTGTAGGGTCGTCCCCACGACCCCGGGAATAGATTGGCCGGCCACCGTCAAGTCCGACGACTATAGGGTCGTCCCCACGACCTCGGGACTAGATTGGCCCGCCAACGTCAAGTCCGACGACTATAGGGTCGTCCCCACGACCCCGGGCCAAAGTTGGCAAGCCGCCGAAATGTCCGACGACAATAGGGTCGTCCCCTCGACCCCGGGTCTAGGTTGGCCAGCCGCCGACTTGTCCGACGACTATAGGGTCGTACCCACGACCCCGGGACTAGGCTGACAAGCCGCCAACATGTCCGACGACTATAGGGTCGTCCCCACGACCCCGGGCGAAAGATGTCCAGCCGCCGTCTTGTCCGACGACTATAGGGTCGTCCCCACGACCCCGGGACTAGATTGGCCCGCCACCGTCATGTCCAACGACTATAGGGTCGTCCCCACAACCACGGGCCAAAGTTGGCCAGCCGCCGACATGTCCAACGACTATAGGGTCGTCCCCACGACCACGGGCCAAAGTTGACCAGCCGCCGACATGTCCGACGACTATTGGATCGTCCCCACGACCCCGGGCCAAAGTTGGCAAGCCGCCGACATGTCCGACGACTATAGGGTCGTCCCCACGACCTCGGGACTAGGTTGGCCACCCGCCGACATGTCCGACGACTATAGGGTCGTCCCCACGACCCCGGGACTAGATTGGTCCGCCACCGTCATGTCCGACGACTATAGGGTCGTCCCCACGACCCCGGGCCAAAGTTGGCAAGACGCCGAAATGTCCGACGACTGTAGGGTCGTCCCCACGACCCCGGGACTAGATTGGCCCGCCACCGTCAAGTCCGACGACTATAGGGTCGTCCCCACGACCTCGGGACTAGATTGGTCCGCCACCGACAAGTGCGAAGACTATAGGGTCGTCCCCACGACCCCGAGAATAGATTGGCCCGCCACCGTCATGTCCGACGACTATAGGGTCGTCCCCACGACCACGGGCCAAAGTTGGCCAGCCGCCGACATGTCCGACGACTATAGGGTCGTCCCCACGACCCCGAGAATAGATTGGCCCGCCACCGTCATGTCCTAAGACTATAGGGTCGTCCCCACGACCCCGGGACTAGATTGCCCCGCCACCGTCATGTCCGACGACTATCGGATCGTCCCCACGACCCCGGGCCAATATTGGCCAATCGCCGACATGTCCGACGACTATAGGGTCGTCCCCACAACCCCGGGACTAGATTGGCCCGCGACCGTCATGTCCAACGACTATCGGATCGTGCCAACGACCCCGGGCCAATATTGGCCAATCGCCGACATGTCCGACGACTATAGGGTCGTCCCCACGACCCCGGGACAAGGTTGGCCCGCCGCCGAATTGTCCGATGACTATAGGGTCGTACCCACGACCCCGGGACTAGGCTGACAAGCCGCCAACATGTCCGACGACTATAGAGTCGTCCCCACGACCCCGGGCCAATGTTGGCCAATCGCCAACATGTCCGACGACTATAGGGTCGTCCCCACGACACCGGGCCAAAGTTAGCCAGCCGCCGACATGTCCGACGACTAATGGATCGTCCCCACGACCACGGGCCAATGTTGGCCAGCCGCCGACATGCCCGACGACTATAGGGTCGTCCCTACGACCCCGGGAATAGATTGGCCGCCACCGTCATGTCCGACGACAATAGGGTCGTCCCCACGACCCCGGGTCTAGGTTGGCCAGCCGCCGACATGTCCGACGACTATAGAGTCGTCCCCACGACACCGGGCCAAAGTTGGCCAGCCGCTGACCTGTCCAACGACTATAGGGTCGTCCCCACGACCACGGGCCAAAGTTGGCCAGCCGCCGACATGTCCGACGACTATTGGATCGTCCCCACGACCACGGGCCAAAGTTGGCCAGCCGCCGACTTGTCCGAAGACTATAGGCTCGTCC
Source organism: Andrena praecox (assembly GCA_963932275.1). Taxonomy (NCBI): domain Eukaryota; kingdom Metazoa; phylum Arthropoda; class Insecta; order Hymenoptera; family Andrenidae; genus Andrena; species Andrena praecox. The sequence continues at coordinate 1,672,453 of CAWVQO010000569.1, forward strand.
CCACGTACCCGGGTCATATTTGGCCAGCCGCCGACATGTCCGACGACTATAGGGTCGTCCCCACGACCGCGAGCCAAGGATGTCCAGCCGCCGTCTTGTCCGACGACTATAGGGTCGTCCCCACGACCCCGGGACTAGACTGGCCCACCACCGTCATGTCCGACGACTATAGGGTCGTCCCCACGACCCCGGGACTAGATTGCCCCGCCGCCGACTTGTCCGACGACTATAGGGTCGTCCCCACGACCCCGGGCCAAAGTTGGCAAGCCGCCGACATGTCCGACGACTTAAGGGGCGTTCCTACGACCCCCGGGACTAGATTGGCCCGCCACCGTCATGTCCAACGACTATAGGGTCGTCCCCACAACCCCGGGACTAGGTTGACAAGCCGCCGAAATGTCCGACGACTATAGGGTCGTCCCCACGACCCCGGGACTAGATTGGCCCGCCACCGTCATGTCCGACGACTATAGGGTCGTCCCCACGACCCAGGGACAAGGTTGGCCCGCCGCCGACTTGTCCGACGACTATAGGGTCGCACCCACGACCCCGGGACTAGGCTGACAAGCCGCCAACATGTCCGACGACTATAGAGTCGTCCCCACGACCCCGGGCCAATGTTGGCCAATCGCCAACATATCCGACGACTATAGGGTCGTCCGTACGACCCCGGGAATAGATTGGCCCGCCACCGTCATGTCCGACGACAATAGGGTCGTCCCGACGACCCCGGGTCTAGGTTGGCCAGCCGCGGACATGTCCGACGACTATAGGGTCGTCCCCACGACCGCGAGCCAAGAATATCCAGCCGCCGTCTTGTCCGACGACTATAGGGTCGTCCCCACGACCCCGGGACTAGATTGGCCCGCCACCGTCATGTCCAACGACTATAGGGTCGTCCCCACAACCCCGGGACTAGGTTGACAAGCCGCCGAAATGTCCGACGACTATAGGGTCGCCCCACGACCACGGGCCAAAGTTGGCCAGCCGCTGACATGTCCAACGACTATAGGGTCGTCCCCACGACCCCGGGCCAAAGTTGGCAAGCCGCCGACATGTCCGACGACTATAGGGTCGTTCCTACGACCCCGGGACTAGATTGGCCCGCCACCGTCATGTCCAACGACTATAGGGTCGTCCCCACAACCCCGGGACTAGGTTGACAAGCCGCCGAAATGTCCGACGACTATAGGGTCGTCCCCACGACCACGGGCCAAAGTTGGCCAGCCGCTGACATGTCCAACGACTATAGGGTCGTCCCCACGACCACGGGCCAAAGTTGGCCAGCCGCCGACATGTCCGACGACTATTGGATCGTCCCGACGACCCCGGGCCAAAGTTGGCAAGCCGCCGAAATGTCCGACGACTATAGGGTCGTCCCCACAACCCGGGACTAGATTGGCCCGCCAACATATCCGACGACTATACGGTCGTCCCCACGACCTCGGGACAAGGTCGGCCAGCCGCCGTCATGTCCGACGACTATAGGGTCGTCCCCACGACCCCGGGCCAAAGTTGGCAAGCCGCCGAAATGTCCGACGACTATAGGGTCGTCCCCACAACCCCGGGCAAATTTGGCAAGCCGCCGACATATCCGACGACTATAGGGTCGTCCCCACAACCCCGGGACAAGGTTGGCCCGCCGCCGACTTGTCCGACGACTATAGGTTCGTACCCACGACCCCGGGACTAGATTGGCCCGCCACCGTCATGTCCAACGACTATAGGGTCGACCCCACGACCCCGGGACTAGGTTGACAAGCCGCCGAGATGTCCGACGACTATAGGGTCGTCCCCACGACCGCGAGCCAAGGATGTCCAGCCGCCGTCTTGTCCGACTACTATAGGGTCGTACCCACGACCCCGGGACTAGATTGGCCCGCCACCGTCATGTCCGACGACAATAGGGTCGTCCCCACGACCCCGGGTCTAGGTTGGCCAGCCGCCGACATGTCCGACGACTATAGAGTCGTCCCCACGACACCGGGCCAAAGTTGGACAGCCGCCGACATGTCCGATTACTATAAAGTCGTCCCCAGGACCTCGGGTCTAGATTGGCCCGCTACCGTCATGTCCGAAGACTATAGGGTCGTCCCCACGACCACGGGACTAGATTGGCCCGCCACCGCCATGTCCGACGACAATAGGGTCGTCCCCACGACCCCGGGTCTAGGTTGGCCAGCCGCCGACATGTCCGACGACAATCGGATCGTCCCCACGCCCACGCGCCAAAGTTGGCCAGCCGCCGACATGTCCGACGACTATTGGATCGTCCCCACGACCACGGGCCAAAGTTGGCCAGCCGCCGACATGTCCGACGACTATAGGGTCGACCCCACGACCCCGAGTCCAGGTTGGCCAGCCGCCGACATTTCCGACGACTATAGAGTCGTCCCCACGACCCCGGGCCAAAGTTGGCCAGACGCCGACATGTCCGACGACTATAGGGTCGTCCCCACAACCCCGAGACTAGATTGGCCCGCCACCGTCATGTCCGATGACAATAGGGTCGTCCCCACGACCCCGGGTCCAGGTTGGCCAGCCGCCGACATTTCCGACGACTATAGAGTCGTCCCCACGACACCGGGCCAAAGTTGGCCAGCCGCCGACATGTCCGACGACTATAGGGTCGTCCCCACGACCCCGGGACTAGATTGGCCCGCCGCCGTCATGTCCGACGACAATAGGGTCGTCCCTACGACCCCGGGTCTAGGTTGGCCAGCTGCCGACATGTCCGACGACTATAGAGTCGTCCCCACGACACCGCCCCAAAGTTGGACAGCCGCCGACATGTCCGACTACTATAGGGTCGTCCCCACGACCTCGGGTCTAGATTGGCCCGCTACCGTCATGTCCGAAGACTATAGGGTCGTCCCCACGACCACGGGACTAGATTGGCCCGCCACCGTCATGTCCGACGACAATAGGGTCGTCCCTACGACCCCGGGTCTAGGTTGGCCAGCTGCCGACATGTCCGACGACTATAGAGTCGTCCCCACGACACCGCCCCAAAGTTGGACAGCCGCCGACATGTCCGACTACTATAGGGTCGTCCCCACGACCTCGGGTCTAGATTGGCCCGCTACCGTCATGTCCGAAGACTATAGGGTCGTCCCCACGACCCCGGGCCAAAGATGTCCAGCCGCCGTCTTGTCCGACGCCTATAGGGTCGTCCCCACGACCCCGGGACTAGATTGGCCCGCCACCGTCATGTCCAACGACTATAGGGTCGTCTCCACCACCACGGGCCAAAGTTGGCCAGCCGCCGACATGTCCGACGATTATTGGATCGTCCCCACGACTCCGGGCCAAAGTTGGCCAGCCGCCGACATGTCCGACGACTATAGGGTCGTCCCCACGACCCCGAGACTAGATTGGCCCGCTACCGTCATGTCCGACGACAATAGGGTCGTTCCCACGACCCCGGGTCCAGGTTGGCCAGCCGCCGACATTTCCGACGACTATAGAGTCGTCCCCACGACACCGGGCCAAAGTTGGCCAGCCGCCGCCATGTCCGTCGACTATAGGGTCGTCCCCACGACCCCGGGACAAGGTTGGCCCGCCGCCGACATGTCCGACGACTATAGGGTCGTCCCGACGACCCCGGGCCAATGTTGGCCAATCGCCAACATGTCCGACGACTATAGGGTCGTCCCTACGACCCCGGGACTAGATTGGCCCGCCACCGTCATGTCCAACGATTATAGGGTCGTCCCCACGACCCCGGGACTAGATTGGCCCGCCACCGTCATGTCCGACGATTATAGGGTCGTGGGGACGACCCCGGGACAAGCTTGGCCCGCCGCCGACGTGTCCGACGACTATAGGGTCGTCCCCACGACCCCGGGACTAGATTGGCCCGCCACCGTCATGTCCGACGACAATAGGGTCGTCCCCACGACCCCGGGTCTAGGTTGGCCAGCCGCCGACATGTCCGACGACTATAGAGTCGTACCCACGACACCGGGCCAAAGTTGGACAGCCGCCGACATGTCCGACTACTATAGGGTCGTCCCCAGGACCTCGGGTCTAGATTGGCCCGCTACCGTCATGTCCGAAGACTATAGGGTCGTCCCCACGACCACGGGACTAGATTGGCCCGCCACCGCCATGTCCGACGACAATAGGGTCGTCCCCACGACCCCGGGTCTAGGTTGGCCAGCCGCCGACATGTCCGACGACAATCGGATCGTCCCCACGCCCACGCGCCAAAGTTGGCCAGCCGCCGACATGTCCGACGACTATTGGATCGTCCCCACGACCACGGGCCAAAGTTGGCCAGCCGCCGACAGGTCCGACGACAATCGGATCGTCCCCACGACCACGCGCCAAAGTTGGCCAGCCGCCGACATGTCCGACGACTATAGGGTCGTCCCCACGACCCCGGGCCAATGTTGGCCAATCGCCGATATGTCCAACGACTATAGGGTCGTCCCTACGACCCCGGGCCAAAGATGTCCAGCCGCCGTCTTGTCCGACGACTATAGGGTCGACCCCACGACCCCGAGACCAGGTTGGCCAGCCGCCGACATTTCCGACGACTATAGAGTCGTCCCCACGACCCCGGGCCAAAGTTGGCCAGACGCCGACATGTCCGACGACTATAGGGTCGTCCCCACAACCCCGAGACTAGATTGGCCCGCCACCGTCATGTCCGATGACAATAGGGTCGTCCCCACGACCCCGGGTCCAGGTTGGCCAGCCGCCGACATTTCCGACGACTATAGAGTCGTCCCCACGACACCGGGCCAAAGTTGGCCAGCCGCCGACATGTCCGACAACTATAGGGTCGTCCCCACGACCCCGGGACTAGATTGGCCCGCCGCCGTCATGTCCGACGACAATAGGGTCGTCCCCACGACCCCGGGTCTAGGTTGGCCAGCCGCCGACATGTCCGACGACAATCGGATCGTCCCCACGCCCACGCGCCAAAGTTGGCCAGCCGCCGACATGTCCGACGACTATTGGATCGTCCCCACTACCACGGGCCAAAGTTGGCCAGCCGCCGACAGGTCCGACGACAATCGGATCGTCCCCACGACCACGCGCCAAAGTTGGCCAGCCGCCGACATGTCCGACGACTATAGGGTCGTCCCCACGACCCCGGGCCAATGTTGGCCAATCGCCGACATGTCCAACGACTATAGGGTCGTCCCTACGACCCCGGGCCAAAGATGTCCAGCCGCCGTCTTGTCCGACGACTATAGGGTCGACCCCACGACCCCGAGTCCAGGTTGACCAGCCGCCGACATTTCCGACGACTATAGAGTCGTCCCCACGACCCCGGGCCAAAGTTGGCCAGACGCCGACATGTCCGACGACTATAGGGTCGTCCCCACAACCCCGAGACTAGATTGGCCCGCCACCGTCATGTCCGATGACAATAGGGTCGTCCCCACGACCCCGGGTCCAGGTTGGCCAGCCGCCGACATTTCCGACGACTATAGAGTCGTCCCCACGACACCGGGCCAAAGTTGGCCAGCCGCCGACATGTCCGACGACTATAGGGTCGTCCCCACGACCCCGGGACTAGATTGTCCCGCCACCGTCTTGTCCAACGACTATAGGGTCGTCCCCACGACCCCGGGCCAAAGTTGGCATGCCGCCGAAATGTCCGACGACTATAGGGTCGTCCGTACGACCCCGGGAATAGATTGGCCCGCCACCGTCATGTCCGACGACAATAGGGTCGTCCCCACGACCCCGGGTCTAGGTTGGCCAGCCGCCGACATGTCCGACGACTATAGAGTCGTCCCCACGACACCGGGCCAAAGTTGGCCAGCCGCTGACATGTCCAACGACTATAGGGTCGTCCCCACGACCACGGGCCAAAGTTGGCCAGCCGCCGACATGTCCGACGACTATTGGATCGTCCCCACGACCACGGGCCAAAGTTGGCCAGCCGCCGACTTGTCCGAAGACTATAGGCTCGTCCCCACGTCCCCGGGACTAGGTTGGCCAGCCGCCGACATGTCCGACGACTATAGGGTCGTCCCCACGACCGCGAGCCAAGGATGTCCAGCCGCCGTCTTGTCCGACGACTATAGGGTCGTCCCCACGACCCCGGGACTAGACTGGCCCACCACCGTCATGTCCGACGACTATAGGGTCGTCCCCACGACCCCGGGACTAGGTTGCCCCGCCGCCGAATTTGTCCGACGACTATAGGGTCGTCCCCACGACCCCGGGCCAAAGTTGGCAAGCCGCCGACATGTCCGACGACTTAAGGGGCGTTCCTACGACCCCGGGACTAGATTGGCCCGCCACCGTCATGTCCAACGACTATAGGGTCGTCCCCACAACCCCGGGACTAGGTTGACAAGCGGCCGAAATGTCCGACGACTATAGGGTCGTCCCCACGACCCCGGGACTAGATCGGCCCGCCACCGTCATGTCCGACCACTATAGGGTCGTCCCCACGACCCCGGGACAAGGTTGGCCCGCCGCCGACTTGTCCGACGACTATAGGGTCGTCCCCACGACCGCGAGCCAAGGATGTCCAGCCGCCGTCTTGTCCGACGACTATAGGGTCGTCCCCACGACCCCGGGACTAGACTGGCCCACCACCGTCATGTCCGACGACTATAGGGTCGTCCCCACGACCCCGGGACTAGATTGGCCCGCCACCGTCAAGTCCGACGACTATAGGGTCGTCCCCACGACCCCGGGCCAAAGTTGGCAAGCCGCCGAAATGTCCGACGACTATAGGGTCGTCCCCACAACCCCGGGACTAGATTGGCCCGCCACCGTCAAGTCCGACGACTATATGGTCGTCCCCACAACCCCCGGACAAGGTTGGCCCGCCGCCGACTTGTCCGACGACTATAGGGTCGAACCCACCACCCCGGGACTAGGCTGACAAGCCGCCAACATGTCCGACGACTATAGGGTCGTCCCGACGATCCCGGGCTAATTTTGGCCAATCGCCAAGATGTCCGACGACTATAGGGTCGTCCCTACGACCCCGGGACTAGATTGGCCCGCCACCGTCATGTCCAACGACTATAGGGTCGTCCCCACGACCATGGGCCAAAGTTGGCCAGCCGCCGAAATGTCCAACGACTATAGGGTCGTCCCCACGACCTCGGGACTAGGTTGGCCAGCCGCCGACATGTCCGACGACTGTAGGGTTGTCCCTACGACCCCGGGACTAGATTGGCCCGCCACCGTCATGTCCAACGACTATAGGGTCGTCCCCACGACCCCGGGCCAAAGTTGGCCAGCCGTCGACATGTCCGACGACTATTGGATCGTCCCCACGACCACGGGCCAAAGTTGGCCAGCCGCCGACATGTCCGACGACTATAGGGTCGTCCCCACGACCCCGGGACTTGATTGGTCCGCCACCGTCATGTCCGACGACTATAGGGTCGTACCCACGACCCCGGGACTAGGCTGACAAGCCGCCAACATATCCGACGACTATAGGGTCGGCCCTACGACCCCGGCACTAGATTGGCCGGCCACCGTCATGTCCAACGACTATAGGGTCGTCCCCACGACCCCGGGACTAGGTTGACAAGCCGCCAACATATCCGACGACTATACGGTCGTCCCCACGACCTCGGGACAAGGTCGGCCAGCCGCCGTCATGTCCGACGACTATAGGGTCGTCCCCACGACCCCGGGCCAAAGTTGGCAAGCCGCCGAAATGTCCGACGACTATATGGTCGTCCCCACAACCCCGGGACTAGATTGGCCCGCCACCGTCAAGTCCGACGACTATAGGATCGTCTCCACGACCACGGGCCAAAGTTGGCCAGCCGCCGACATGTCCGTCGACTATAGGGTCGTCCCCACGACCCCGGGCCAATGTTGGCCAATCGCCGACATGTTCGACGACTATAGGGTCTTCCCTACGACCCCGGGACTAGATTGGCCCGCCACCGTCATGTCCAACGACTATAGGGTCGTCCCCACGACCATGGGCCAAAGTTGGCCAGCCGCCGTAATGTCCAACGACTATTGGGTCGTCCCCACGACCCCGGGACTAGATTGGCCCGCCACCGTCAAGTCCGACGACTATAGGGTCGTCCCCACGACCCCGGGCAAATTTGGCAAGCCGCCGACATATCCGACGACTATAGGGTCGTCCCCACAACCCCGGGACAAGGTTGGCCCGCCGCCGACTTGTCCGACGACTATAGGTTCGTACCCACGACCCCGGGACTAGATTGGCCCGCCACCGTCATGTCCAACGACTATAGGGTCGTCCCCACGACCCCGGGACTAGGTTGACAAGCCGCCGAGATGTCCGACGACTATAGGGTCGTCCCCACGACCGCGAGCCAAGGATGTCCAGCCGCCGTCTTGTCCGACTACTATAGGGTCGTACCCACGACCCCGGGACTAGATTGGCCCGCCACCGTCATGTCCAACGACTATAGGGTCGTCCCCACGACCCCGGGACTAGGTTGACAAGCCGCCGAAATGTCCGACGACTATAGGGTCGTCCCCACGACCGCGAGCCAAGGATGTCCAGCCGCCGTCTTGTCCGACGACTATAGGGTCGTCCCCACGACCCCGGGACTAGATTGGCCCGCCGCCGTCATGTCCGACGACTATAGGGTCGTCCCCACGACCCCGGGACAAGGTTGGCCCGCCGCCGAATTGTCCGATGACTATAGGGTCGTACCCACGACCCCGGGACTAGGCTGACAAGCCGCCAACATGTCCGACGACTATAGAGTCGTCCCCACGACCCCGGGCCAATGTTGGCCAATCGCCAACATGTCCGACGACTATAGGGTCGTCCCCACGACACCGGGCCAAAGTTAGCCAGCCGCCGACATGTCCGACGACTAATGGATCGTCCCCACGACCACGGGCCAATGTTGGCCAGCCGCCGACATGCCCGACGACTATAGGGTCGTCCCTACGACCCCGGGAATAGATTGGCCCGCCACCGTCATGTCCGACGACAATAGGGTCGTCCCCACGACCCCGGGTCTAGGTTGGCCAGCCGCCGACATGTCCGACGACTATAGAGTCGTCCCCACGACACCGGGCCAAAGTTGGCCAGCCGCTGACATGTCCAACGACTATAGGGTCGTCCCCACGACCACGGGCCAAAGTTGGCCAGCCGCCGACATGTCCGACGACTATTGGATCGTCCCCACGACCACGGGCCAAAGTTGGCCAGCCGCCGACTTGTCCGAAGACTATAGGCTCGTCCCCACGTCCCCGGGTCATATTTGGCCAGCCGCCGACATGTCCGACGACTATAGGGTCGTCCCCACGACCGCGAGCCAAGGATGTCCAGCCGCCGTCTTGTCCGGCGACTATAGGGTCGTCCCCACGACCCCGGGACTAGACTGGCCCACCACCGTCATGTCCGACGACTATAGGGTCGTCCCCACGACCCCGGGACTAGATTGCCCCGCCGCCGACTTGTCCGACGACTATAGGGTCGTCCCCACGACCCCGGGCCAAAGTTGGCAAGCCGCCGACATTTCCGACGACTTAAGGGGCGTTCCTACGACCCCCGGGACTAGATTGGCCCGCCACCGTCATGTCCAACGACTATAGGGTCGTCCCCACAACCCCGGGACTAGGTTGACAAGCCGCCGAAATGTCCGACGACTATAGGGTCGTCCCCACGACCCCGGGACTAGATTGGCCCGCCACCGTCATGTCCGACGACTATAGGGTCGTCCCCACGACCCAGGGACAAGGTTGGCCCGCCGCCGACTTGTCCGACGACTATAGGGTCGCACCCACGACCCCGGGACTAGGCTGACAAGCCGCCAACATGTCCGACGACTATAGAGTCGTCCCCACGACCCCGGGCCAATGTTGGCCAATCGCCAACATATCCGACGACTATAGGGTCGTCCGTACGACCCCGGGAATAGATTGGCCCGCCACCGTCATGTCCGACGACAATAGGGTCGTCCCGACGACCCCGGGTCTAGGTTGGCCAGCCGCGGACATGTCCGACGACTATAGGGTCGTCCCCACGACCGCGAGCCAAGAATATCCAGCCGCCGTCTTGTCCGACGACTATAAGGTCTGCCCCACGACCCCGGGACTAGATTGGCCCGCCACCGTCATGTCCAACGACTATAGGGTCGTCCCCACAACCCCGGGACTAGGTTGACAAGCCGCCGAAATGTCCGACGACTATAGGGTCGTCCCCACGACCACGGGCCAAAGTTGGCCAGCCGCTGACATGTCCAACGACTATAGGGTCGTCCCCACGACCCCGGGCCAAAGTTGGCAAGCCGCCGACATGTCCGACGACTATAGGGTCGTTCCTACGACCCCGGGACTAGATTGGCCCGCCACCGTCATGTCCAACGACTATAGGGTCGTCCCCACAACCCCGGGACTAGGTTGACAAGCCGCCGAAATGTCCGACGACTATAGGGTCGTCCCCACGACCACGGGCCAAAGTTGGCCAGCCGCTGACATGTCCAACGACTATAGGGTCGTCCCCACGACCACGGGCCAAAGTTGGCCAGCCGCCGACATGTCCGACGACTATTGGATCGTCCCGACGACCCCGGGCCAAAGTTGGCAAGCCGCCGAAATGTCCGACGACTATAGGGTCGTCCCCACAACCCCGGGACTAGATTGGCCCGCCAACATATCCGACGACTATACGGTCGTCCCCACGACCTCGGGACAAGGTCGGCCAGCCGCCGTCATGTCCGACGACTATAGGGTCGTCCCCACGACCCCGGGCCAAAGTTGGCAAGCCGCCGAAATGTCCGACGACTATAGGGTCGTCCCCACAACCCCGGGACTAGATTGGTCCGCCACCGTCAAGTCCGACGACTATAGGATCGTCTCCACGACCACGGGCCAAAGTTGGCCAGCCGCCGACATGTCCGTCGACTATAGGGTCGTCCCCACGACCCCGGGCCAATGTTGGCCAATCGCCGACATGTTCGACGACTATAGGGTCTTCCCTACGACCCCGGGCCAAAGTTGGCAAGCCGCCGACATGTCCGACGACTATTGGATCGTCCCCACGACCACGGGCCAATGTTGGCCAGCCGCCGACATGCCCGACGACTATAGGGTCGTCCCTACGACCCCGGGAATAGATTGGCCCGCCACCGACATGTCCGACGACAATAGGGTCGTCCCCACGACCCCGGGTCTAGGTTGGCCAGCCGCCGACATGTCCGACGACTATAGAGTCGTCCCCACGACACCGGGCCAAAGTTGGCCAGCCGCTGACATGTCCAACGACTATAGGGTCGTCCCCACGACCACGGGCCAAAGTTGGCCAGCCGCCGACATGTCCGACGACTATTGGATCGTCCCCACGACCACGGGCCAAAGTTGGCCAGCCGCCGACTTGTCCGAAGACTATAGGCTCGTCCCCACGTCCCCGGGTCATATTTGGCCAGCCGCCGACATGTCCGACGACTATAGGGTCGTCCCCACGACCGCGAGCCAAGGATGTCCAGCCGCCGTCTTGTCCGACGACTATAGGGTCGTCCCCACGACCCCGGGACTAGACTGGCCCACCACCGTCATGTCCGACGACTATAGGGTCGTCCCCACGACCCCGGGACTAGATTGCCCCGCCGCCGACTTGTCCGACGACTATAGGGTCGTCCCCACGACCCCGGGCCAAAGTTGGCAAGCCGCCGACATGTCCGACGACTTAAGGGGCGTTCCTACGACCCCCGGGACAAGATTGGCCCGCCACCGTCATGTCCAACGACTATAGGGTCGTCCCCACAACCCCGGGACTAGGTTGACAAGCCGCCGAAATGTCCGACGACTATAGGGTCGTCCCCACGACCCCGGGACTAGATTGGCCCGCCACCGTCATGTCCGACGACTATAGGGTCGTCCCCACGACCCAGGGACAAGGTTGGCCCGCCGCCGACTTGTCCGACGACTATAGGGTCGCACCCACGACCCCGGGACTAGGCTGACAAGCCGCCAACATGTCCGACGACTATAGAGTCGTCCCCACGACCCCGGGCCAATGTTGGCCAATCGCCAACATATCCGACGACTATAGGGTCGTCCGTACGACCCCGGGAATAGATTGGCCCGCCACCGTCATGTCCGACGACAATAGGGTCGTCCCGACTACCCCGGGTCTAGGTTGGCCAGCCGCGGACATGTCCGACGACTATAGGGTCGTCCCCACGACCGCGAGCCAAGAATATCCAGCCGCCGTCTTGTCCGACGACTATAGGGTCGTCCCCACGACCCCGGGACTAGATTGGCCCGCCACCGTCATGTCCAACGACTATAGGGTCGTCCCCACAACCCCGGGACTAGGTTGACAAGCCGCCGAAATGTCCGACGACTATACGGTCGTCCCCACGACCTCGGGACAAGGTCGGCCAGCCGCCGTCTTGTCCGACGACTATAGGGTCGTCCCCACGACCCCGGGCCAAAGTTGGCAAGCCGCCGAAATGTCCGACGACTATAGGGTCGTCCCCACAACCCCGGGACTAGATTGGCCCGCCACCGTCAAGTCCGACGACTATAGGATCGTCTCCACGACCACGGGCCAAAGTTGGCCAGCCGCCGACATGTCCGTCGACTATAGGGTCGTCCCCACGACCCCGGGCCAATGTTGGCCAATCGCCGACATGTTCGACGATTATAGGGTCTTCCCTACGACCCCGGGACTAGATTGGCCCGCCACCGTCATGTCCAACGACTATAGGGTCGTCCCCACGACCATGGGCCAAAGTTGGCCAGCCGCCGTAATGTCCAACGACTATTGGGTCGTCCCCACGACCCCGGGACTAGATTGGCCCGCCACCGTCAAGTCCGACGACTATAGGGTCGTCCCCACGACCCCGGGCAAATTTGGCAAGCCGCCGACATATCCGACGACTATAGGGTCGTCCCCACGACCGCGAGCCAAGGATGTCCAGCCGCCGTCTTGTCCGACGACTATAGGGTCGTCCCCACGACCCCGGGACTAGATTGGCCCGCCGCCGTCATGTCCGACGACTATAGGGTCGTCCCCACGACCCCGGGACAAGGTTGGCCCGCCGCCGAATTGTCCGATGACTATAGGGTCGTACCCACGACCCCGGGACTAGGCTGACAAGCCGCCAACATGTCCGACGACTATAGAGTCGTCCCCACGACCCCGGGCCAATGTTGGCCAATCGCCAACATATCCGACGACTATAGGGTCGTCCGTACGACCCCGGGAATAGATTGGCCCGCCACCGTCATGTCCGACGACAATAGGGTCGTCCCGACGACCCCGGGTCTAGGTTGGCCAGCCGCGGACATGTCCGACGACTATAGGGTCGTCCCCACGACCGCGAGCCAAGAATATCCAGCCGCCGTCTTGTCCGACGACTATAGGGTCGTCCCCACGACCCCGGGACTAGATTGGCCCGCCACCGTCATGTCCAACGACTATAGGGTCGTCCCCACAACCCCGGGACTAGGTTGACAAGCCGCCGAAATGTCCGACGACTATACGGTCGTCCCCACGACCTCGGGACAAGGTCGGCCAGCCGCCGTCATGTCCGACGACTATAGGGTCGTCCCCACAACCCCGGGACTAGATTGGCCCGCCACCGTCAAGTCCGACGACTATAGGATCGTCTCCACGACCACGGGCCAAAGTTGGCCAGCCGCCGACATGTCCGTCGACTATAGGGTCGTCCCCACGACCCCGGGCCAATGTTGGCCAATCGCCGACATGTTCGACGATTATAGGGTCTTCCCTACGACCCCGGGACTAGATTGGCCCGCCACCGTCATGTCCAACGACTATAGGGTCGTCCCCACGACCATGGGCCAAAGTTGGCCAGCCGCCGTAATGTCCAACGACTATTGGGTCGTCCCCACGACCCCGGGACTAGATTGGCCCGCCACCGTCAAGTCCGACGACTATAGGGTCGTCCCCACGACCCCGGGCAAATTTGGCAAGCCGCCGACATATCCGACGACTATAGGGTCGTCCCCACGACCGCGAGCCAAGGATGTCCAGCCGCCGTCTTGTCCGACGACTATAGGGTCGTCCCCACGACCCCGGGACTAGATTGGCCCGCCGCCGTCATGTCCGACGACTATAGGGTCGTCCCCACGACCCCGGGACAAGGTTGGCCCGCCGCCGAATTGTCCGATGACTATAGGGTCGTACCCACGACCCCGGGACTAGGCTGACAAGCCGCCAACATGTCCGACGACTATAGAGTCGTCCCCACGACCCCGGGCCAATGTTGGCCAATCGCCAACATGTCCGACGACTATAGGGTCGTCCCCACGACACCGGGCCAAAGTTAGCCAGCCGCCGACATGTCCGACGACTAATGGATCGTCCCCACGACCACGGGCCAATGTTGGCCAGCCGCCGACATGCCCGACGACTATAGGGTCGTCCCTACGACCCCGGGAATAGATTGGCCCGCCACCGTCATGTCCGACGACAATAGGGTCGTCCCCACGACCCCGGGTCTAGGTTGGCCAGCCGCCGACATGTCCGACGACTATAGAGTCGTCCCCACGACACCGGGCCAAAGTTGGCCAGCCGCTGACATGTCCAACGACTATAGGGTCGTCCCCACGACCACGGGCCAAAGTTGGCCAGCCGCCGACATGTCCGACGACTATTGGATCGTCCCCACGACCACGGGCCAAAGTTGGCCAGCCGCCGACTTGTCCGAAGACTATAGGCTCGTCCCCACGTCCCCGGGTCATATTTGGCCAGCCGCCGACATGTCCGACGACTATTGGGTCGTCCCCACGACCGCGAGCCAAGGATGTCCAGCCGCCGTCTTGTCCGACGACTATAGGGTCGTCCCCACGACCCCGGGACTAGACTGGCCCACCACCGTCATGTCCGACGACTATAGGGTCGTCCCCACGACCCCGGGACTAGATTGCCCCGCCGCCGACTTGTCCGACGACTATAGGGTCGTCCCCACGACCCCGGGCCAAAGTTGGCAAGCCGCCGACATTTCCGACGACTTAAGGGGCGTTCCTACGACCCCCGGGACTAGATTGGCCCGCCACCGTCATGTCCAACGACTATAGGGTCGACCCCACAACCCCGGGACTAGGTTGACAAGCCGCCGAAATGTCCGACGACTATAGGGTCGTCCCCACGACCCCGGGACTAGATTGGCCCGCCACCGTCATGTCCGACGGCTATAGGGTCGTCCCCACGACCCAGGGACAAGGTTGGCCCGCCGCCGACTTGTCCGACGACTATAGGGTCGCACCCACGACCCCGGGACTAGGCTGACAAGCCGCCAACATGTCCGACGACTATAGAGTCGTCCCCACGACCCCGGGCCAATGTTGGCCAATCGCCAACATATCCGACGACTATAGGGTCGTCCGTACGACCCCGGGAATAGATTGGCCCGCCACCGTCATGTCCGACGACAATAGGGTCGTCCCGACGACCCCGGGTCTAGGTTGGCCAGCCGCGGACATGTCCGACGACTATAGGGTCGTCCCCAAGACCGCGAGCCAAGAATATCCAGCCGCCGTCTTGTCCGACGACTATAGGGTCGTCCCCACGACCCCGGGACTAGATTGGCCCGCCACCGTCATGTCCAACGACTATAGGGTCGTCCCCACAACCCCCGGACTAGGTTGACAAGCCGCCGAAATGTCCGACGACTATAGGGTCGTCCCCACAACCCCGGGACTAGATTGGTCCGCCACCGTCAAGTCCGACGACTATAGGATCGTCTCCACGACCACGGGCCAAAGTTGGCCAGCCGCCGACATGTCCGTCGACTATAGGGTCGTCCCCACGACCCCGGGCCAATGTTGGCCAATCGCCGACATGTTCGACGACTATAGGGTCTTCCCTACGACCCCGGGACTAGATTGGCCCGCCACCGTCATGTCCAACGACTATAGGGTCGTCCCCACGACCATGGGCCAAAGTTGGCCAGCCGCCGTAATGTCCAACGACTATTGGGTCGTCCCCACGACCCCGGGACTAGATTGGCCCGCCACCGTCAAGTCCGACGACTATAGGGTCGTCCCCACGACCCCGGGCAAATTTGGCAAGCCGCCGACATATCCGACGACTATAGGGTCGTCCCCACGACACCGGGCCAAAGTTAGCCAGCCGCCGACATGTCCGACGACTATTGGATCGTCCCCACGACCACGGGCCAATGTTGGCCAGCCGCCGACATGCCCGACGACTATAGGGTCGTCCCTACGACCCCGGGAATAGATTGGCCCGCCACCGTCATGTCCGACGACAATAGGGTCGTCCCCACGACCCCGGGTCTAGGTTGGCCAGCCGCCGACATGTCCGACGACTATAGAGTCGTCCCCACGACACCGGGCCAAAGTTGGCCAGCCGCTGACATGTCCAACGACTATAGGGTCGTCCCCACGACCACGGGCCAAAGTTGGCCAGCCGCCGACTTGTCCGAAGACTATAGGCTCGTCCCCACGTCCCCGGGTCATATTTGGCCAGCCGCCGACATGTCCGACGACTATAGGGTCGTCCCCACGACCCCGGGACTAGATTGGCCAGCCGCCGACATGTCCGACGACTATAGGGTCGTCCCCACGACCCCGGGACTAGATTGGCCCGCCACCGTCATGTCCAACGACTATAGGGTCGTCCCCACGACCATGGGCCAAAGTTGGCCAGCCGCCGTAATGTCCAACGACTATTGGGTCGTCCCCACGACCCCGGGACTAGATTGGCCCGCCACCGTCAAGTCCGACGACTATAGGGTCGTCCCCACGACCCCGGGCAAATTTGGCAAGCCGCCGACATATCCGACGACTATAGGGTCGTCCCCACGACACCGGGCCAAAGTTAGCCAGCCGCCAACATGTCCGACGACTATTGGATCGTCCCCACGACCACGGGCCAATGTTGGCCAGCCGCCGACATGTCCGACGACTATTGGATCGTCCCCACGACCACGGGCCAAAGTTGGCCAGCCGCCGACTTGTCCGAAGACTATAGGCTCGTCCCCACGTCCCCGGGTCATATTTGGCCAGCCGCCGACATGTCCGACGACTATAGGGTCGTCCCCACGACCACGGGCCAAAGTTGGCCAGCCGCCGACATGTCCGACGACTATTGGATCGTCCCCACGACCACGGGCCAAAGTTGGCCAGCCGCCGACTTGTCCGAAGACTATAGGCTCGTCCCCACGTCCCCGGGTCATATTTGGCCAGCCGCCGACATGTCCGACGACTATAGGGTCGTCCCCACGACCGCGAGCCAAGGATGTCCAGCCGCCGTCTTGTCCGACGACTATAGGGTCGTCCCCACGACCCCGGGACTAGACTGGCCCACCACCGTCATGTCCGACGACTATAGGGTCGTCCCCACGACCCCGGGACTAGATTGCCCCGCCGCCGACTTGTCCGACGACTATAGGGTCGTCCCCACGACCCCGGGCCAAAGTTGGCAAGCCGCCGACATGTCCGACGACTTAAGGGGCGTTCCTACGACCCCCGGGACTAGATTGGCCCGCCACCGTCATGTCCAACGACTATAGGGTCGTCCCCACAACCCCGGGACTAGGTTGACAAGCCGCCGAAATGTCCGACGACTATAGGGTCGTCCCCACGACCCCGGGACTAGATTGGCCCGCCACCGTCATGTCCGACGACTATAGGGTCGTCCCCACGACCCAGGGACAAGGTTGGCCCGCCGCCGACTTGTCCGACGACTATAGGGTCGCACCCAAGACCCCGGGACTAGGCTGACAAGCCGCCAACATGTCCGACGACTATAGGGTCGTCCCCACGACCCCGGGCCAAAGTTGGCAAGCCGCCGACATGTCCGACGACTATAGGGTCGTCCCCACGACCCCGGGACTAGATTGTCCCGCCACCGTCTTGTCCAACGACTATAGGGTCGTCCCCACGACCCCGGGCCAAAGTTGGCAAGCCGCCGAAATGTCCGACGACTATAGGGCCGTCCCCACGACCGCGAGCCAAGAATATCCAGCCGCCGTCTTGTCCGACGACTATAGGGTCGTCCCCACGACCCCGGGACTAGATTGGCCCGCCACCGTCATGTCCGACGACTATAGGGTCGTCCCCACGACCCCGGGACAAGGTTGGCCCGCCGCCGACTTGTCCGACGACTATAGGGTCGTCCCCACGACCCCGGGACTAGATTGGCCCGCCAACGTCATGTCCGACGACAATAGGGTCGTCCCCGCAACCCCGGGCCAAAGTTGGCCAGCCGCCGACTTGTCCGACGATTATAGGTTCGTCCCCACGACCCCGGGACTATATTGGCCAGCCGCCGACATGTCCGACGACTATAGGTTCGTCCCCACGACCCCGGGGCTAGGTTGGCCCGCCGCCGTCTTGTCCGACGACTACAGGGTCGTCCCCACGACCCCGGGACTAGATTGGCCCTCCACCGTCATGTCCAACGACAATAGGGTCGTCCCCAGGACCCTGGGTCTAGGTTGGCCAGCCGCCGACATGTACGGCGACTAAACAGTCGTCCCCACGACCCCGGGCCAATGTTGGCCAATCGCCGACATGTCCGACGACCATAGGGTCGTACCTACGACCCCGGGACTAGATTGGCCCGCCACCGTCATGTCCAACGACTATCGGATCGTGCCAACGACCCCGGGCCAATATTGGCCAATCGCCGACATGTCCGACGACTATAGGGTCGTCCCCACGACCCCGGGACTAGATTGCCCCGCCACCGTCATGTCCGACGACTATCGGATCGTCCCCACGACCCCGGGCCAATATTGGCCAATCGCCGACATGTCCGACGACTATAGGGTCGTCCCCACAACCCCGGGACTAGATTGGCCCGCCACCGTCATGTCCAACGACTATCGGATCGTGCCAACGACCCCGGGCCAATATTGGCCAATCGCCGACATGTCCGACGACTATAGGGTCGTACCTACGACCCCGGGACTAGATTGCCCCGCCACCGTCATGTCCGACGACAATAAGGTCGTCCCCACGACCCTGGGTCTAGATTGGCCAGCCGCCGACATGTCCGACAACTAAACAGTCGTCCCCACGACCACGGGCCAAAGTTGGCCAGCCGCCGTCATGTCCGACGACTATTGAGTCGTCCCCACGACCACGGGCCAAAGTTGGCCAGCCGCCGACATGTCCGACGACTATAGGGTCGTCCCCACGACCCCGGGACTAGATTGCCCCGCCACCGTCATGTCCGACGACTATCGGATCGTCCCCACGACCCCGGGCCAATATTGGCCAATCGCCGACATGTCCGACGACTATAGGGTCGTCCCGCCGACCGCGGGCCAAAGTTGGCCAATCGCCGACATGTCCGACGACTATTGAGTCGTCCCCACGACCACGGGCCAAAGTTGGCCAGCCGCCGACATGTCCGACGACTATAGGGTCGTCCCCACGACCCCGGGACTAGATTGCCCCGCCACCGTCATGTCCGACGACTATCGGATCGTCCCCACGACCCCGGGCCAATATTGGCCAATCGCCGACATGTCCGACGACTATAGGGTCGTCCCCACAACCCCGGGACTAGATTGGCCCGCCACCGTCATGTCCAACGACTATCGGATCGTGCCAACGACCCCGGGCCAATATTGGCCAATCGCCGACATGTCCGACGACTATAGGGTCGTACCTACGACCCCGGGACTAGATTGCCCCGCCACCGTCATGTCCGACGACAATAGGGTCGTCCCCACGACCCTGGGTCTAGATTGGCCAGCCGCCGACATGTCCGACAACTAAACAGTCGTCCCCACGACCACGGGCCAAAGTTGGCCAGCCGCCGTCATGTCCGACGACTATCGGATCGACCCAACGACCACGGACAAAAGTTGGCCAATCGCCGACATGTCCGACGACTATAGGGTCGTCCATATGACCCCAGGGCTAGTTTGGCCCGCCACCGTCATGTCCGACGACAATAGGGTCGTCCCCACGACCCCGGGTCCAGGTCGGCCAGCTGCCGACATGTCCGACGAATATAGGGTTGTCCCCACGACCCCGGGACTAGATTGGCCCTCCACCGTCATGTCCGACGACTATCGGATCGTCCCCACGACCACGGGCCAAAGTTGGCCAATCGCCGACATGTCCGACGACTATAGGGTCGTCCCTATGACCCCGGGACTAGATTGGCCCGCCACCGTCATGTCCGACGACAATAGGATCGTCCCCACGACCCTGGGTCTTGATTGGCCAGCCGCCGACATGTCCGACGACTAAACAGTCGTCCCCACGACCACGGGCCAAAGTTGGCCAGCCGCCGACATGTCCGACGGCTATTGGGTCGTCCCCACGACCCTGGGACTAGATTGGCCCTCCACCGTCATGTCCGACGACTATAGGGTCGCCCCACGACCACGGGCCAAAGTTGGACAGCCGCCGACATGTCCGACGACTATAGGGTCGTCCCCACGACCCCGGGACTAGATTGGCCCGCCACCGTCATTTCCGACGACTATCGGATCGACCCCACGACCACGGACCAAAGTCGGCCAATCGCCGACAAGTCCGACGACTATAGGGTCGTCCCTATGACCCCGGGACTAGATTTGCCCGCCACCGTCATGTCCGACGACAATAGGGTCGTCCCCACGACCCCGGGACTAGGTTGACAAGCCGCCGAAATGTCCGACGACTATAGGGTCGTCCCCACGACCGCGAGCCAAGGATGTCCAGCCGCCGTCTTGTCCGACGACTATAGGGTCGTCCCCACGACCCCGGGACTAGATTGGCCCGCCGCCGTCATGTCCGACGACTATAGGGTCGTCCCCACGACCCCGGGACAAGGTTGGCCCGCCGCCGAATTGTCCGATGACTATAGGGTCGTACCCACGACCCCGGGACTAGGCTGACAAGCCGCCAACATGTCCGACGACTATAGAGTCGTCCCCACGACCCCGGGCCAATGTTGGCCAATCGCCAACATGTCCGACGACTATAGGGTCGTCCCCACGACACCGGGCCAAAGTTAGCCAGCCGCCGACATGTCCGACGACTAATGGATCGTCCCCACGACCACGGGCCAATGTGGGCCAGCCGCCGACATGCCCGACGACTATAGGGTCGTCCCTACGACCCCGGGAATAGATTGGCCCGCCACCGTCATGTCCGACGACAATAGGGTCGTCCCCACGACCCCGGGTCTAGGTTGGCCAGCCGCCGACATGTCCGACGACTATAGAGTCGTCCCCACGACACCGGGCCAAAGTTGGCCAGCCGCTGACATGTCCAACGACTATAGGGTCGTCCCCACGACCACGGGCCAAAGTTGGCCAGCCGCCGACATGTCCGACGACTATTGGATCGTCCCCACGACCACGGGCCAAAGTTGGCCAGCCGCCGACTTGTCCGAAGACTATAGGCTCGTCCCCACGTCCCCGGGTCATATTTGGCCAGCCGCCGACATGTCCGACGACTATAGGGTCGTCCCCACGACCGCGAGCCAAGGATGTCCAGCCGCCGTCTTGTCCGACGACTATAGGGTCGTCCCCACGACCCCGGGACTAGAATGGCCCACCACCGTCATGTCCGACGACTATAGGGTCGTCCCCACGACCCCGGGACTAGATTGCCCCGCCGCCGACTTGTCCGACGACTATAGGGTCGTCCCCACGACCCCGGGCCAAAGTTGGCAAGCCGCCGACATGTCCGACGACTTAAGGGGCGTTCCTACGACCCCCGGGACTAGATTGGCCCGCCACCGTCATGTCCAACGACTATAGGGTCGTCCCCACAACCCCGGGACTAGGTTGACAAGCCGCCGAAATGTCCGACGACTATAGGGTCGTCCCCACGACCCCGGGACTAGATTGGCCCGCCACCGTCATGTCCGACGACTATAGGGTCGTCCCCACGACCCAGGGACAAGGTTGGCCCGCCGCCGACTTGTCCGACGACTATAGGGTCGCACCCACGACCCCGGGACTAGGCTGACAAGCCGCCAACATGTCCGACGACTATAGAGTCGTCCCCACGACCCCGGGCCAATGTTGGCCAATCGCCAACATATCCGACGACTATAGGGTCGTCCGTACGACCCCGGGAATAGATTGGCCCGCCACCGTCATGTCCGACGACAATAGGGTCGTCCCGACGACCCCGGGTCTAGGTTGGCCAGCCGCGGACATGTCCGACGACTATAGGTTCGTCCCCACGACCGCGAGCCAAGAATATCCAGCCGCCGTCTTGTCCGACGACTATAGGGTCGTCCCCACGACCCCGGGACTAGATTGGCCCACCACCGTCATGTCCAACGACTATAGGGTCGTCCCCACAACCCCGGGACTAGGTTGACAAGCCGCCGAAATGTCCGACGACTATAGGGTCGTCCCCACGACCACGGGCCAAAGTTGGCCAGCCGCTGACATGTCCAACGACTATAGGGTCGTCCCCACGACCCCGGGCCAAAGTTGGCAAGCCGCCGACATGTCCGACGACTATAGGGTCGTTCCTACGACCCCGGGACTAGATTGGCCCGCCACCGTCATGTCCAACGACTATAGGGTCGTCCCCACAACCCCGGGACTAGGTTGACAAGCCGCCGAAATGTCCGACGACTATAGGGTCGTCCCCACGACCACGGGCCAAAGTTGGCCAGCCGCTGACATGTCCAACGACTATAGGGTCGTCCCCACGACCACGGGCCAAAGTTGGCCAGCCGCCGACATGTCCGACGACTATTGGATCGTCCCCACGACCCCGGGCCAAAGTTGGCAAGCCGCCGAAATGTCCGACGACTATAGGGTCGTCCCCACAACCCCGGGACTAGATTGGTCCGCCACCGTCAAGTCCGACGACTATAGGATCGTCTCCACGACCACGGGCCAAAGTTGGCCAGCCGCCGACATGTCCGTCGACTATAGGGTCGTCCCCACGACCCCGGGCCAATGTTGGCCAATCGCCGACATGTTCGACGACTATAGGGTCTTCCCTACGACCCCGGGACTAGATTGGCCCGCCACCGTCATGTCCAACGACTATAGGGTCGTCCCCACGACCATGGGCCAAAGTTGGCCAGCCGCCGTAATGTCCAACGACTATTGGGTCGTCCCCACGACCCCGGGACTAGATTGGCCCGCCACCGTCAAGTCCGACGACTATAGGGTCGTCCCCACGACCCCGGGCAAATTTGGCAAGCCGCCGACATATCCGACGACTATAGGGTCGTCCCCACGACACCGGGCCAAAGTTAGCCAGCCGCCGACATGTCCGACGACTATTGGATCGTCCCCACGACCACGGGCCAATGTTGGCCAGCCGCCGACATGCCCGACGACTATAGGGTCGTCCCTACGACCCCGGGAATAGATTGGCCCGCCACCGTCATGTCCGACGACAATAGGGTCGTCCCCACGACCCCGGGTCTAGGTTGGCCAGCCGCCGACATGTCCGACGACTATAGAGTCGTCCCCACGACACCGGGCCAAAGTTGGCCAGCCGCTGACATGTCCAACGACTATAGGGTCGTCCCCACGACCACGGGCCAAAGTTGGCCAGCCGCCGACATGTCCGACGACTATTGGATCGTCCCCACGACCCCGGGACTAGATTGGCCCGCCACCGTCATGTCCGACGACTATAGGGTCGTCCCCACGACCCAGGGACAAGGTTGGCCCGCCGCCGACTTGTCCGACGACTATAGGGTCGCACCCACGACCCCGGGACTAGGCTGACAAGCCGCCAACATGTCCGACGACTATAGAGTCGTCCCCACGACCCCGGGCCAATGTTGGCCAATCGCCAACATATCCGACGACTATAGGGTCGTCCGTACGACCCCGGGAATAGATTGGCCCGCCACCGTCATGTCCGACGACAATAGGGTCGTCCCGACGACCCCGGGTCTAGGTTGGCCAGCCGCGGACATGTCCGACGACTATAGGGTCGTCCCCACGACCGCGAGCCAAGAATATCCAGCCGCCGTCTTGTCCGACGACTATAGGGTCGTCCCCACGACCCCGGGACTAGATTGGCCCGCCACCGTCATGTCCAACGACTATAGGGTCGTCCCCACGACCATGGGCCAAAGTTGGCCAGCCGCCGTAATGTCCAACGACTATTGGGTCGTCCCCACGACCCCGGGACTAGATTGGCCCGCCACCGTCAAGTCCGACGACTATAGGGTCGTCCCCACGACCCCGGGCAAATTTGGCAAGCCGCCGACATATCCGACGACTATAGGGTCGTCCCCACAACCCCGGGACAAGGTTGGCCCGCCGCCGACTTGTCCGACGACTATAGGTTCGTACCCACGACCCCGGGACTAGATTGGCCCGCCACCGTCATGTCCAACGACTATAGGGTCGACCCCACGACCCCGGGACTAGGTTGACAAGCCGCCGAGATGTCCGACGACTATAGGGTCGTCCCCACGACCGCGAGCCAAGGATGTCCAGCCGCCGTCTTGTCCGACTACTATAGGGTCGTACCCACGACCCCGGGACTAGATTGGCCCGCCACCGTCATGTCCAACGACTATAGGGTCGTCCCCACGACCCCGGGCCAAAGTTGGCCTCCGCCGACATGTCCGACGACTATAGGGTCGTCCCCACGACCCCGAGACTAGATTGGCCCGCCACCGTCATGTCCGACGACAATAGGGTCGTCCCCACGACCTCGGGTCCAGGTTGGCCAGCCGCCGACATTTCCGACGACTATAGAGTCGTCCCCACGACACCGGTCCAAAGTTGGCAAGCCGCCGAAATGTCCGACGACTATAGGGTCGTCCCCACGACCCCGGGACTAGGTTGGCCAGCCACCGTCATGTCCAACGACTATAGGGTCGTCCCCACGACCCCGGGCCAAAGTTGGCAAGCCGCCGAAATGTCCGACGACTATAGGGTCGTCCCCACGACCCCGGGACTAGATTGGCCCGCCACCGTCATGTCCAACGATTATAGGGTCGTCCCCACGACCCCGGGACTAGATTGGCACGCCACCGTCATGTCCGACGATTATAGGGTCGTCCCCACGACCCCGGGACTAGATTGGCCCGCCACCGTTATGTCCGACGACAATAGGGTCGTACCCACGACCCCGGGACTAGATTGGCCCGCCACCGTCATGTCCAACGACTATAGGGTCGTCCCCACGACCCCGGGCCAAAGTTGGCCGCCGCCGACATGTCCGACGACTATAGGGTCGTCCCCACGACCCCGAGACTAGATTGGCCCGCCGCCGACGTGTCCGACGACTATAGGGTCGTCCCCACGACCCCGGGACTAGATTGGCCCGCCACCGTTATGTCCGACGACAATAGGGTCGTCCCCACGACCCCGGGTCTAGGTTGGCCAGCCGCCGACATGTCCGACGACTATAGAGTCGTCCCCACGACACCGGGCCAAAGTTGGACAGCCGCCGACATGTCCGACTACTATAGGGTCGTCCCCAGGACCTCGGGTCTAGATTGGCCCGCTGCCGTCATGTCCGAAGACTATAGGGTCGTCCCCACGACCACGGGACTAGATTGGCCCGCCACCGCCATGTCCGACGACAATAGGGTCGTCCCCACGACCCCGGGCCAAAGTTGGCAAGCCGCCGAAATGTCCGACGACAATCGGAGCGTCCCCACGCCCACGCGCCAAAGTTGGCCAGCCGCCGACATGTCCGACGACTATTGGATCGTCCCCACTACCACGGGCCAAAGTTGGCCAGCCGCCGACAGGTCCGACGACAATCGGATCGTCCCCACGACCACGCGCCAAAGTTGGCCAGCCGCCGACATGTCCGACGACTATAGGGTCGTCCCCACGACCCCGGGCCAATGTTGGCCAATCGCCGACATGTCCAACGACTATAGGGTCGTCCCTACGACCCCGGGCCAAAGATGTCCAGCCGCCGTCTTGTCCGACGACTATAGGGTCGACCCCACGACCCCGAGTCCAGGTTGGCCAGCCGCCGACATTTCCGACGACTATAGAGTCGTCCCCACGACCCCGGGCCAAAGTTGGCCAGACGCCGACATGTCCGACGACTATAGGGTCGTCCCCACAACCCCGAGACTAGATTGGCCCGCCACCGTCATGTCCGAAGACAATAGGGTCGTCCCCACGACCCCGGGTCCAGGTTGGCCAGCCGCCGACATTTCCGACGACTATAGAGTCGTCCCCACGACACCGGGCCAAAGTTGGCCAGCCGCCGACATGTCCGACGACTATAGGGTCGTCCCCACGACCCCGGGCCAAAGTTGGCATGCCGCCGAAATGTCCGACGACTATAGGGTCGTCCGTACGACCCCGGGAATAGATTGGCCCGCCACCGTCATGTCCGACGACAATAAGGTCGTCCCCACGACCCCGGGTCTAGGTTGGCCAGCCGCCGACATGTCCGACGACTATAGAGTCGTCCCCACGACACCGGGCCAAAGTTGGCCAGCCGCTGACATGTCCAACGACTATAGGGTCGTCCCCACGACCACGGGCCAAAGTTGGCCAGCCGCCGACATGTCCGACGACTATTGGATCGTCCCCACGACCACGGGCCAAAGTTGGCCAGCCGCCGACTTGTCCGAAGACTATAGGCTCGTCCCCACGTCCCCGGGACTAGGTTGGCCAGCCGCCGACATGTCCGACGACTATAGGGTCGTCCCCACGACCCCGGGCCAAAGATGTCCAGCCGCCGTCTTGTCCGACGACTATAGGGTCGTCCCCACGACCACGGGACTAGATTGGCCCGCCACCGTCATGTCCGACGACAATAGGGTCGTCCCTACGACCCCGGGTCTAGGTTGGCCAGCTGCCGACATGTTCGACGACTATAGAGTCGTCCGCACGACACCGCCCCAAAGTTGGACAGCCGCCGACATGTCCGACTACTATAGGGTCGTCCCCACGACCTCGGGTCTAGATTGGCCCGCTACCGTCATGTCCGAAGACTATAGGGTCGTCCCCACGACTCCGGGCCAAAGATGTCCAGCCGCCGACATGTCCGACGATTATTGGATCGTCCCCACGACTCCGGGCCAAAGTTGGCCAGCCGCCGACATGTCCGACGACTATAGGGTCGTCCCCACGACCCCGAGACTAGATTGGCCCGCTACCGTCATGTCCGACGACAATAGGGTCGTTCCCACGACCCCGGGTCCAGGTTGGCCAGCCGCCGACATTTCCGACGACTATAGAGTCGTCCCCACGACACCGGGCCAAAGTTGGCCAGCCGCCGCCATGTCCGTCGACTATAGGGTCGTCCCCACGACCCCGCGACAAGGTTGGCCCGCCGCCGACTTGTCCGACGACTATAGGGTCGTACCCACGACACCGGGACTAGGCTGACAAGCCGCCAACATGTCCGAAGACTATAGGGTCGTCCCCACGACCCCGGGCCAATGATGTCCAGCCGCCGTCTTGTCCGACGACTATAGGGTCGTCCCCACGACCCCGGGACTAGATTGGCCCGCCACCGTCATGTCCAACGATTATAGGGTCGTCCCCACAACCACGGGCCAAAGTTGGCCAGCCGCCGACATGTCCGACGACTATAGGGTCGTCCCCACGACCCCGGGCCAAAGTTGGCCGCCGCCGACATGTCCGACGACTATAGGGTCGTCCCCACGACCCCGAGACTAGATTGGCCCGCCACCGTCATGTCCGACGACAATAGGGTCGTCCCCACGACCTCGGGTCCAGGTTGGCCAGCCGCCGACATTTCCGACGACTATAGAGTCGTCCCCACGACACCGGTCCAAAGTTGGCCAGCCGCCGACATGTCCGACGACTATAGGGTCGTCCCCACGACCCCGGGACTAGATTGGCCCGCCACCGTCATGTCCAACGACTATAGGGTCGTCCCCACGACCCCGGGCCAAAGTTGGCAAGCCGCCGAAATGTCCGACGACAATCGGATCGTCCCCACGCCCACGCGCCAAAGTTGGCCAGCCGCCGACATGTCCGACGATTATTGGATCGTCCCCACTACCACGGGCCAAAGTTGGCCAGCCGCCGACAGGTCCGACGACAATCGGATCGTCCCCACGACCACGCGCCAAAGTTGGCCAGCCGCCGACATGTCCGACGACTATAGGGTCGTCCCCACGACCCCGGGCCAATGTTGGCCAATCGCCGACATGTCCAACGACTATAGGGTCGTCCCTACGACCCCGGGCCAAAGATATCCAGCCGCCGTCTTGTCCGACGACTATAGGGTCGACCCCACGACCCCGAGTCCAGGTTGGCCAGCCGCCGACATTTCCGACGACTATAGAGTCGTCCCCACGACCCCGGGCCAAAGTTGGCCAGACGCCGACATGTCCGACGACTATAGGGTCGTCCCCACAACCCCGAGACTAGATTGGCCCGCCACCGTCATGTCCGAAGACAATAGGGTCGTCCCCACGACCCCGGGTCCAGGTTGGCCAGCCGCCGACATTTCCGACGACTATAGAGTCGTCCCCACGACACCGGGCCAAAGTTGGCCAGCCGCCGACATGTCCGACGACTATAGGGTCGTCCCCACGACCCCGGGCCAAAGTTGGCAAGCCGCCGACATGTCCGACGACTATAGGGTCGTCCCCACGACCCCGGGACTAGATTGTCCCGCCACCGTCTTGTCCAACGACTATAGGGTCGTCCCCACGACCCCGGGCCAAAGTTGGCATGCCGCCGAAATGTCCGACGACTATAGGGTCGTCCGTACGACCCCGGGAATCGATTGGCCCGCCACCGTCATGTCCGACGACAATAAGGTCGTCCCCACGACCCCGGGTCTAGGTTGGCCAGCCGCCGACATGTCTGACGACTATAGAGTCGTCCCCACGACACCGGGCCAAAGTTGGCCAGCCGGTGACATTTCCAACGACTATAGGGTCGTCCCCACGACCACGGGCCAAAGTTGGCCAGCCGCCGACATGTCCGACGACTATTGGATCGTCCCCACGACCACGGGCCAAAGTTGGCCAGCCGCCGACTTGTCCGAAGACTATAGGGTCGTCCCCACGACCCCGGGCCAAAGTTGGCATGCCGCCGAAATGTCCGACGACTATAGGGTCGTCCCCACGACCCCGGGACTAGATCGGCCCGCCACCGTCATGTCCGACCACTATAGGGTCGTCCCCACGACCCCGGGACAAGGTTGGCCCGCCGCCGACTTGTCCGACGACTATAGGGTCGTCCCCACGACCCCGGGACTAGACTGGCCCACCACCGTCATGTCCGACGACTATAGGGTCGTCCCCACGACCCCGGGACTAGGTCGCCCCGCCGCCGAATTTGTCCGACGACTATAGGGTCGCCCCCACGACCCCGGGCCAAAGTTGGCAAGCCGCCGACATGTCCGACGACTTAAGGGGCGTTCCTACGACCCCGGGACTAGATTGGCCCGCCACCGTCATGTCCAACGACTATAGGGTCGTCCCCACAACCCCGGGACTAGGTTGACAAGCGGCCGAAATGTCCGACGACTATAGGGTCGTCCCCACGACCCCGGGACTAGATCGGCCCGCCACCGTCATGTCCGACCACTATAGGGTCGTCCCCACGACCCCGGGACAAGGTTGGCCCGCCGCCGACTTGTCCGACGACTATAGGGTCGTCCCCACGACCGCGAGCCAAGGATGTCCAGCCGCCGTCTTGTCCGACGACTATAGGGTCGTCCCCACGACCCCGGGACTAGACTGGCCCACCACCGTCATGTCCGACGACTATAGGGTCGTCCCCACGACCCCGGGACTAGGTTGCCCCGCCGCCGAATTTGTCCGACGACTATAGGGTCGTCCCCACGACCCCGGGCCAAAGTTGGCAAGCCGCCGAAATGTCCGACGACTATAGGGTCGTCCCCACGACCCCGGGACTAGATTGGCCCGCCACCATCATGTCCGACGACTATATGGTCGTCCCCACAACCCCCGGACAAGGTTGGCCCGCCGCCGACTTCTCCGACGACTATAGGGTCGAACCCACCACCCCGGGACTAGGCTGACAAGCCGCCAACATGTCCGACGACTATAGGGTTGTCCCGACGATCCCGGGCTAATTTTGGCCAATCGCCAAGATGTCCGACGACTATAGGGTCGTCCCTACGACCCCGGGACTAGATTGGCCCGCCACCGTCATGTCCAACGACTATAGGGTCGTCCCCACGACCATGGGCCAAAGTTGGCCAGCCGCCGAAATGTCCAACGACTATAGGGTCGTCCCCACGACCTCGGGACTAGGTTGGCCTGCCGCCGACATGTCCGACGACTATAGGGTTGTCCCTACGACCCCGGGACTAGATTGGCCCGCCACCGTCATGTCCAACGACTATAGGGTCGTCCCCACGACCCCGGGCCAAAGTTGGCAAGCCGCCGAAATGTCCGACGACTATAGGGTCGTCCCCACGACCGCGAGCCAAGAATATCCAGCCGCCGTCTTGTCCGACGACTATAGGGTCGTCCCCACGACCCCGCGACTAGATTGGCCCGCCACCGTCATGTCCGACGATTATAGTGTCGTCCCCACGACCCCGGGACAAGGTTGGCCCGCCGCCGACTTGTCCGACGACTATAGGGTCGTACCCACGACCCCGGGACTAGGCTGACAAGCCGCCAACATGTCCGACGACTATAGGGTCGTCCCGACGACCCCGGGCCAATGTTGGCCAATCGCCAACATGTCCGACGACTATAGGGTCGGCCCTACGACCCCGGCACTAGATTGGCCGGCCACCGTCATGTCCAACGACTATAGGGTCGTCCCCACGACCCCGGGACTAGGTTGACAAGCCGCCAACATATCCGACGACTATACGGTCGTCCCCACGACCTCGGGACAAGGTCGGCCAGCCGCCGTCATGTCCGACGACTATAGGGTCGTCCCCACGACCCCGGGCCAAAGTTGGCAAGCCGCCGAAATGTCCGACGACTATAGGGTCGTCCCCACAACCCCGGGACTAGATTGGCCCGCCACCGTCAAGTCCGACGACTATAGGATCGTCTCCACGACCACGGGCCAAAGTTGGCCAGCCGCCGACATGTCCGTCGACTATAGGGTCGTCCCCACGACCCCGGGCCAATGTTGGCCAATCGCCGACATGTTCGACGACTATAGGGTCTTCCCTACGACCCCGGGACTAGATTGGCCCGCCACCGTCATGTCCAACGACTATAGGGTCGTCCACACGACCATGGGCCAAAGTTGGCCAGCCGCCGTAATGTCCAACGACTATTGGGTCGTCCCCACGACCCCGGGACTAGATTGGCCCGCCACCGTCAAGTCCGACGACTATAGGGTCGTCCCCACGACCCCGGGCAAATTTGGCAAGCCGCCGACATATCCGACGACTATAGGGTCGTCCCCACAACCCCGGGACAAGGTTGGCCCGCCGCCGACTTGTCCGACGACTATAGGTTCGTACCCACGACCCCGGGACTAGATTGGCCCGCCACCGTCATGTCCAACGACTATAGGGTCGTCCCCACAACCCCGGGACTAGGTTGACAAGCCGCCGAAATGTCCGACGACTATAGGGTCGTCCCCACGACCACGGGCCAAAGTTGGCCAGCCGCTGACATGTCCGACTACTATAGGGTCGTCCCCACGACCCCGGGCCAAAGTTGGCAAGCCGCCGACATGTCCGACGACTATTGGATCGTCCCGACGACCCCGGGCCAAAGTTGGCAAGCCGCCGAAATGTCCGACGACTATAGGGTCGTCCCCACAACCCCGGGACTAGATTGGCCCGCCAACATATCCGACGACTATACGGTCGTCCCCACGACCTCGGGACAAGGTCGGCCAGCCGCCGTCATGTCCGACGACTATAGGGTCGTCCCCACGACCCCGGGCCAAAGTTGGCAAGCCGCCGAAATGTCCGACGACTATAGGGTCGTCCCCACAACCCCGGGACTAGATTGGTCCGCCACCGTCAAGTCCGACGACTATAGGATCGTCTCCACGACCACGGGCCAAAGTTGGCCAGCCGCCGACATGTCCGTCGACTATAGGGTCGTCCCCACGACCCCGGGCCAATGTTGGCCAATCGCCGACATGTTCGACGACTATAGGGTCTTCCCTACGACCCCGGGACTAGATTGGCCCGCCACCGTCATGTCCAACGACTATAGGGTCGTCCCCACGACCATGGGCCAAAGTTGGCCAGCCGCCGTAATGTCTAACGACTATAGGGTCGTCCCCACGACCCCGGGCAAATTTGGCAAGCCGCCGACATATCCGACGACTATAGGGTCGTCCCCACGACACCGGGCCAAAGTTAGCCAGCCGCCGACATGTCCGACGACTATTGGATCGTCCCCACGACCACGGGCCAATGTTGGCCAGCCGCCGACATGCCCGACGACAATAGGGTCGTCCCGACGACCCCGGGTCTAGGTTGGCCAGCCGCGGACATGTCCGACGACTATAGGGTCGTCCCCACGACCGCGAGCCAAGAATATCCAGCCGCCGTCTTGTCCGACGACTATAGGGTCGTCCCCACGACCCCGGGACTAGATTGGCCCGCCACCGTCATGTCCAACGACTATAGGGTCGTCCCCACGACCATGGGCCAAAGTTGGCCAGCCGCCGTAATGTCCAACGACTATTGGGTCGTCCCCACGACCCCGGGACTAGATTGGCCCGCCACCGTCAAGTCCGACGACTATAGGGTCGTCCCCACGACCCCGGGCAAATTTGGCAAGCCGCCGACATATCCGACGACTATAGGGTCGTCCCCACAACCCCGGGACAAGGTTGGCCCGCCGCCGACTTGTCCGACGACTATAGGTTCGTACCCACGACCCCGGGACTAGATTGGCCCGCCACCGTCATGTCCGACGACTATAGGGTCGTCCCCACGACCGCGAGCCAAGGATGTCCAGCCGCCGTCTTGTCCGACGACTATAGGGTCGTCCCCACGACCCCGGGACTAGGTTGACAAGCCGCCGAAATGTCCGACGACTATAGGGTCGTCCCCACGACCACGGGCCAAAGTTGGCCAGCCGCTGACATGTCCAACGACTATAGGGTCGTCCCCACGACCACGGGCCAAAGTTGGCCAGCCGCCGACATGTCCGACGACTATTGGATCGTCCCGACGACCACGGGCCAAAGTTGGCCAGCCGCCGACATGTCCGACGACTATAGGGTCGTCCCCACGACCCCGGGACTAGATTGGTCCGCCACCGTCATGTCCGACGACTATAGGGTCGTCCCCACGACCCCGGGACTAGATTGCCCCGCCGCCGACTTGTCCGACGACTATAGGGTCGTCCCCACGACCCCGGGCCAAAGTTGGCAAGCCGCCGACATGTCCGACGACTTAAGGGGCGTTCCTACGACCCCCGGGACTAGATTGGCCCGCCACCGTCATGTCCAACGACTATAGGGTCGTCCCCACAACCCCGGGACTAGGTTGACAAGCCGCCGAAATGTCCGACGACTATAGGGTCGTCCCCACGACCCCGGGACTAGATTGGCCCGCCACCGTCATGTCCGACGGCTATAGGGTCGTCCCCACGACCCAGGGACAAGGTTGGCCCGCCGCCGACTTGTCCGACGACTATAGGGTCGCACCCACGACCCCGGGACTAGGCTGACAAGCCGCCAACATGTCCGACGACTATAGAGTCGTCCCCACGACCCCGGGACTAGATTGGCCCGCCACCGTCATGTCCAACGACTATAGGGTCGTCCCCACAACCCCGGGACTAGGTTGACAAGCCGCCGAAATGTCCGACGACTATAGGGTCGTCCCCACGACCACGGGCCAAAGTTGGCCAGCCGCTGACATGTCCAACGACTATAGGGTCGTCCCCACGACCACGGGCCAAAGTTGGCCAGCCGCCGACATGTCCGACGACTATTGGATCGTCCCGACGACCCCGGGCCAAAGTTGGCAAGCCGCCGAAATGTCCGACGACTATAGGGTCGTCCCCACAACCCCGGGACTAGATTGGCCCGCCAACATATCCGACGACTATACGGTCGTCCCCACGACCTCGGGACAAGGTCGGCCAGCCGCCGTCATGTCCGACGACTATAGGGTCGTCCCCACGACCCCGGGCCAAAGTTGGCAAGCCGCCGAAATGTCCGACGACTATAGGGTCGTCCCCACAACCCCGGGACTAGATTGGTCCGCCACCGTCAAGTCCGACGACTATAGGATCGTCTCCACGACCACGGGCCAAAGTTGGCCAGCCGCCGACATGTCCGTCGACTATAGGGTCGTCCCCACGACCCCGGGCCAATGTTGGCCAATCGCCGACATGTTCGACGACTATAGGGTCTTCCCTACGACCCCGGGACTAGATTGGCCCGCCACCGTCATGTCCAACGACTATAGGGTCGTCCCCACGACCATGGGCCAAAGTTGGCCAGCCGCCGTAATGTCTAACGACTATAGGGTCGTCCCCACGACCCCGGGCAAATTTGGCAAGCCGCCGACATATCCAACGACTATAGGGTCGTCCCCACGACACCGGGCCAAAGTTAGCCAGCCGCCGACATGTCCGACGACTATTGGATCGTCCCCACGACCACGGGCCAATGTTGGCCAGCCGCCGACATGCCCGACGACAATAGGGTCGTCCCGACGACCCCGGGTCTAGGTTGGCCAGCCGCGGACATGTCCGACGACTATAGGGTCGTCCCCACGACCGCGAGCCAAGAATATCCAGCCGCCGTCTTGTCCGACGACTATAGGGTCGTCCCCACGACCCCGGGACTAGATTGGCCCGCCACCGTCATGTCCAACGACTATAGGGTCGTCCCCACGACCATGGGCCAAAGTTGGCCAGCCGCCGTAATGTCCAACGACTATTGGGTCGTCCCCACGACCCCGGGACTAGATTGGCCCGCCACCGTCATGTCCGACGACTATAGGGTCGTCCCCACGACCCCGGGACAAGGTTGGCCCGCCGCCGACTTGTCCGACGACTATAGGGTCGTACCCACGACCCCGGGACTAGGCTGACAAGCCGCCAACATGTCCGACGACTATAGGGTCGTCCCGACGACCCCGGGCCAATGTTGGCCAATCACCAACATGTCCGTCGACTATAGGGTCGTCCCTACGACCCCGGCACTTGATTGGCCGGCCACCGTCATGTCCAACGACTATAGGGTCGTCCCCACGACCCCGGGACTAGGTTGACAAGCCGCCAACATATCCGACGACTATACGGTCGTCCCTACGACCTCGGGACTAGGTCGGCCAGCCGCCGACATGTCCGACGACTATAGGGTCGTCCCCACGACCCCGGGCCAAAGTTGGCAAGCCGCAGAAATGTCCGACGACTATAGGGTCGTCCCCACAACCCCGGACTAGATTGGCCCGCCACCGTCAAGTCCGACGAGTATAGGATCGTCTCCACGACCACGGGCCAAAGTTGGCCAGCCGCCGACATGTCCGTCGACTATAGGGTCGTCCCCACGACCCCGGGCCAAAGTTGGCATGCCGCCGAAATGTCCGTCGACTATAGGGTCGTCCCCACGACCCCGGGCCAATGTTGGCCAATCGCCGACATGTCCGACGACTATAGGGTATTCCCTACGACCCCGGGACTAGATTGGCGCGCCACCGACATGTCCAACGACTATAGGGTCGTCCCCACGACCATGGGCCAAAGTTGGCCAGCCGCCGTAATGTCCAACGACTATTGGGTCGTGCCCACGACCCCGGGACTAGATTGGCCCGCCACCGTCAAGTCCGACGACTATAGGGTCGTCCCCACGACCCCGGGCAAATTTGGCAAGCCGCCGACATATCCGTCGACTATAGGGTCGTCCCCACGACCCCGGGCCAAAGTTGGCATGCCGCCGAAATGTCCGTCGACTATAGGGTCGTCCCCACGACCCCGGGCCAATGTTGGCCAATCGCCGACATGTCCGACGACTATAGGGTATTCCCTACGACCCCGGGACTAGATTGGCGCGCCACCGACATGTCCAACGACTATAGGGTCGTCCCCACGACCATGGGCCAAAGTTGGCCAGCCGCCGTAATGTCCAACGACTATAGGGTCGTCCCCACGACCCCGGGCCAAAGTTGGCAAGCGGCCGAAATGTCCGACGACTATAGGGTCGTCCCCACGACCGCGGGCCAAAGATGTCCAGCCGCCGTCTTGTCCGACGACTATAGGGTCGTCCCCACGACCCCGGGACTAGATTGTCCCGCCACCGTCATGTCCAACGACTATAGGGTCGTCCCCACGACCCCGGGCCAAAGTTGGCCAATCGCCAACATGTCCGACGACTATAGGGTCGTCCGTACGACCCCGGGAATAGATTGGCCCGCCACCGTCATGTCCGACGACAATAGGGTCGTCCCCACGACCCCGGGTCTAGGTTGGCCAGCCGCCGACATGTCCGACGACTATAGAGTCGTCCCCACGACACCGGGCCAAAGTTGGCCAGCCGCTGACATGTCCAACGACTATAGGGTCGTCCCCACGACCACGGGCCAAAGTTGGCCAGCCGCCGACATGTCCGACGACTATTGGATCGTCCCCACGACCACGGGCCAAAGTTGGCCAGCCGCCGACATGTCCGACGACTATAGGGTCGTCCCCACGACCCCGGGACTAGATTGGTCCGCCACCGTCATGTCCGACGACTATAGGGTCGTCCCCACGACCCCGGGCCAAAGTTGGCAAGCCGCCGAAATGTCCGACGACTGTAGGGTCGTCCCCACGACCCCGGGACTAGATTGGCCCGCCACCGTGAAGTCCGACGACTATAGGGTCGTCCCCACGACCTCGGGACTAGTTTGGCCAGCCGCCGACATGTCCGACGACTATAGGGTCGTCCCCACGACCCCGGGCCAATGTTGGCCAATCGCCGACATGTCCGACGACTATAGGGTCGTCCCTACGACCCCGGGACTAGATTGGCCCGCCACCGTCATGTCCAACGACAATAGGGTCGTCCCCACGACCCCGAGCGAAAGTTGGCATGCCGCCGAAATGTCCGACGACTATAGGGTCGTCCCCACGACCCCGGGCCAAAGTTGGCACGCCGCCGAAATGTCCGACGACTATAGGGTTGTCCCCACGACCCCGGGCCAAAGTTGGCCAATCGCCAACATGTCCGACGACTATAGGGTCGTCCGTACGACCCCGGGAATAGATTGGCCCGCCACCGTTATGTCCGACGACAATAGGGTCGTCCCCACGACCCCGGGCCAAAGTTGGCAAGCCGCCGAAATGTCCGACGACTATAGGGTCGTCCCCACAACCCCGGACTAGATTGGCCCGCCACCGTCAAGTCCGACGAGTATAGGATCGTCTCCACGACCACGGGCCAAAGTTGGCCAGCCGCCGACATGTCCGTCGACTATAGGTTCGTCCCCACGACCCCGGGCCAAAGTTGGCAAGCCGCCGAAATGTCCGACGACTATAGGGTCGTCCCCACGACCGCGGGCCAAAGATGTCCAGCCGCCGTCTTGTCCGACGACTATAGGGTCGTACCCACGACCCCGGGACTAGATTGGCCCGCCACCGTCATGTCCAACGACTATAGGGTCGTCCCCACGACCCCGGGACTAGGTTGACAAGCCGCCGAAATGTCCGACGACTATAGGGTCGTCCCCACGACCGCGAGCCAAGGATGTCCAGCCGCCGTCTTGTCCGACGACTATAGGGTCGTCCCCACGACCCCGGGGCAAGGTTGGCCCGCCGCCGACTTGTCCGACGACTATAGGGTCGTACCCACGACCCCGGGACTAGGCTGACAAGCCGCCAACATGTCCGACGACTATAGAGTCGTCCCCACGACCCCGGGCCCATGTTGGCCAATCGCCAACATGTCCGACGACTATAGGGTCGTCCATACGACCCCGGGAATAGATTGGCCCGCCACCGTCATGTCCGAAGACAATGGGGTCGTCCCCACGACCCCGGGTCTAGGTTGGCCAGCCGCCGACATATCCGACGACTATAGAGTCGTCCCCACGACACCGGGCCAAAGTTGGCCAGCCGCTGACATGTCCAACGACTATAGGGTCGTCCCCACGACCACGGGCCAAAGTTGGCCAGCCGTCGACATGTCCGACGACTATTGGATCGTCCCCACGACCACGGGCCAAAGATGGCCAGCCGCCGACATGTCCGACGACTATAGGGTCGTCCCCACGACCCCGGGCCAATGTTGGCCAATCGCCGACATGTCCGACGACTATAGGGTCGTCCCTACGACCCCGGGACTAGATTGGCCCGCCACCGTCATGTCCAACGACAATAGGGTCGTCCCCACGACCCCGAGCCGAAGTTGGCATGCTGCCGAAATGTCCGACGACTATAGGGTCGTCCCCACGACCCCGGGCCAAAGTTGGCACGCCGCCGAAATGTCCGACGACTATAGGGTCGTCCCCACGACCCCGGGACTAGATTGGTCCGCCACCGTCATGTCCGACGACTATAGGGTCGTCCCCACGACCCCGGGCCAAAGTTGGCAAGCGGCCGAAATGTCCGACGACTATAGGGTCGTCCCCACGACCGCGGGCCAAAGATGTCCAGCCGCCGTCTTGTCCGACGACTATAGGGTCGTCCCCACGACACCGGGACTAGATTGGCCCGCCACCGTCATGTCCGACGACTATACGGTCGTCCCCACGAGCCCGGGACAAGGTTGGCCCGCCGCCGACTTGTCCGACGACTATAGGTTCGTACCCACGACCCCGGGACTAGATTGGCCCGCCACCGTCATGTCCGACGATTATAGGGTCGTCCCCACGACCCCGGGACAAGGTTGGCCCGCCGCCGACTTGTCCGACGATTATAGGGTCGTACCCACGACCCCGGGACTAGATTGGCCCGCCACCGTCAAGTCCGACGACTATAGGATCGTCTCCACGACCACGGGCCAAAGTTGGCCAGCCGCCGACATGTCCGTCGACTATAGGGTCGTCCCCACGACCCCGGGCCAATGTTGGCCAATCGCCAACATGTCCGACGACTATAGGGTCGTACCCACGACCCCGGCCCAAAGGTGGCATGCCGCCGAAATGTCCGACGACTATAGGGTCGTCCCCACGACCCCGGGCCAAAGTTGGCAAGCCGCCGAAATGTCCGACGACTATAGGGTCGTCCCCACGACCCCGGGACTAGATTGGCCCGCCACCATCATGTTCGACGACTATAAGGTCGTCCCCACGACCCCGGGACAAGGTTGGCCCGCCGCCGACTTGTCCGACGACTATAGGGTCGTACCCACGACCCCGGGACTAGACTGACAAGCCGCCAACATGTCCGACGACTATAGGGTCGTCCCGACGACCCCGGGCCAATGTTGGCCAATCGCCAACATGTCCGACGACTATATGGTCGTCCCTACGACCCCGGGACTAGATTGGCCCGCCACCGTCATGTCCAACGACTATAGGGTCGTCCCCACGACCCCGGGGCAAGGTTGGCCCGCCGCCGACTTGTCCGACGACTATAGGGTCGTACCCACGACCCCGGGACTAGGCTGACAAGCCGCCAACATGTCCGACGACTATAGAGTCGTCCCCACGACCCCGGGCCAATGTTGGCCAATCGCCAACATGTCCGACGACTATAGGGTCGTCCATACGACCCCGGGAATAGATTGGCCCGCCACCGTCATGTCCGAAGACAATGGGGTCGTCCCCACGACCCCGGGTCTAGGTTGGCCAGCCGTCGACATATCCGACGACTATAGAGTCGTCCCCACGACACCGGGCCAAAGTTGGCCAGCCGCTGACATGTCCAACGACTATAGGGTCGTCCCCACGACCACGGGCCAAAGTTGGCCAGCCGTCGACATGTCCGACGACTATTGGATCGTCCCCACGACCCCGAGCCAAAGTTGGCATGCCGCCGAAATGTCCGACGAATATAGGGTCGTCCCCACGACCCCGGGCCAAAGTTGGCACGCCGCCGAAATGTCCGACGACTATAGGGTCGTCCCCACGACCGCGAGCCAAGGATGTCCAGCCGCCGTCTTGTCCGACGACTATAGGGTCGTCCCCACAACCCCGGGACTAGATTGGCCCGCCACCGTCAAGTCCGACGACTATAGGATCGTCTCCACGACCACGGGCCAAAGTTGGCCA
The DNA here is from genome assembly GCA_963932275.1 of Andrena praecox. Taxonomy (NCBI): domain Eukaryota; kingdom Metazoa; phylum Arthropoda; class Insecta; order Hymenoptera; family Andrenidae; genus Andrena; species Andrena praecox. The sequence continues at coordinate 1,712,356 of CAWVQO010000569.1, forward strand.
GCCGCCGACATGTCCGTCGACTATAGGGTCGTCCCCACGACCCCGGGCCAATGTTGGCCAATCGCCGACATGTTCGACGACTATAGGGTCGCCCCTACGACCCCGGGACTAGATTGGCCCGCCACCGTCATGTCCAACGACTATAGGGTCGTCCCCACGACCCCGGGACTAGGTTGACAAGCCGCCAACATATCCGACGACTATACGGTCGTCCCCACGACCTCGGGACTAGGTCGGCCAGCCGCCGTCATATCCGACAACTATAGGGTCGTCCCCACGACACCGGGCCAAAGTTGGCAAGCCGCCGAAATGTCCGACGACTATAGGGTCGTCCCCACAACCCCGGGACTAGATTGGCCCGCCACCGTCAAGTCCGACGACTATTGGATCGTCTCCACGACCACGGGCCAAAGTTGGCCAGCCGCCGACATGTCCGTCGACTATAGGGTCGTCCCCACGACCCCGGGCCAATGTTGGCCAATCGCCGACATGTCCGACGACTATAGGGTCGTCCCTACGACCCCGGGACTAGATTGGTCCGCCACCGTCATGTCCGACGACTATAGGGTCGTCCCCACGACCCCGGGCCAAAGTTGGCAAGCCGCCGAAATGTCCGACGACTGTAGGGTCGTCCCCACGACCCCGGGACTAGATTGACAAGCCGCCAACATATCCGACGACTATAGGGTCGTCCCCACGACCCCGGGCCAAAGTTGGCAAGCCGCCGAAATGTTCGACGACTGTAGGGTCGTCCCCACGACCCCGGGACTAGATTGGCCCGCCACCGTGAAGTCCGACGACTATAAGTTCGTCCCCACGACCTCGGGACTAGTTTGGCCAGCCGCCGACATGTCCGACGACTATACGGTCGTCCCCACGACCCCGGGCCAATGTTGGCCAATCGCCGACATGTCCGACGACTATAGGGTCGTCCCTACGACCCCGGGACTAGATTGGCCCGCCACCGTCATGTCCAACGACTATAGGGTCGTCCCCACGACCCCGAGCCAAAGTTGGCATGCCGCCGAAATGTCCGACGACTATAGGGTCGTCCCCACGACCACGGGCCAAAGTTAGCACGCCGCCCAAATGTCCGACGACTATAGGGTCGTCCCCACGACCCCGGGCCAAAGTTGGCCAATCGCCAACTTGTCCGACGACTATAGAGTCGTCCCTACGACCCCGGCACTAGATTGGCCGGCCACCGTCATGTCCAACGACTATAGGGTCGTCCCCACGACCCCGGGACTAGGTTGACAAGCCGCCAACATATCCGACGACTATACGGTCGTCCCCACGACCTCGGGACTAGGTCGGCCAGCCGCCGTCATGTCCGACAACTATAGGGTCGTCCCCACGACCCCGGGCCAAAGTTGGCAAGCCGCCGAAATGTCCGACGACTATAGGGTCGTCCCCACAACCCCGGGACTAGATTGGCCCGCCACCGTCAAGTCCGACGACTATAGGATCGTCTCCACGACCACGGGCCAAAGTTGGCCAGCCGCCGACATGTCCGTCGACTATAGGGTCGTCCCCACGACCCCGGGCCAATGTTGGCCAATCGCCGACATGTCCGACGACTATAGGGTCGTCCCAACGACCCCGGGACTCGATTGGCCCGCCACCGTCATGTCCAACGACTATACGGTCGTCCCCACGACCCCGGGACAAGGTTGGCCCGCCGCCGACTTGTCCGACGACTATAGGGTCGTCCCTACGACCCCGGGACTAGATTGGCCCGCCACCGTCATGTTCAACGACTATAGGGTCGTCCCCACGACCCCGGGACTAGGTTGACAAGCCGCCAACATATCCGACGACTATACGGTTGTCCCCACGACCCCGGGACTAGGCTGACAAGCCGCCAACATGTCCGACGACTATAGGGTCGTCCCGACGACCCCGGGCCAATGTTGGCCAATCGCCAACATGTCCGACGACTATAGAGTCGTCCCTACGACCCCGGCACTAGATTGGCCGGCCACCGTCATGTCCAACGACTATAGGGTCGTCCCCACGACCCCGGGACTAGGTTGACAAGCCGCCAACATATCCGACGACTATACGGTCGTCCCCACGACCTCGGGACTAGGTCGGCCAGCCGCCGTCATGTCCGACAACTATAGGGTCGTCCCCACGACCCCGGGCCAAAGTTGGCAAGCCGCCGAAATGTCCGACGACTATAGGGTCGTCCCCACAACCCCGGGACTAGATTGGCCCGCCACCGTCAAGTCCGACGACTATAGGGTCGTCCCCACGACCCCGGGCCAAAGTTGGCCAGCCGCCGACATGTCCGACGACTATAGGGTCGTCCCCACGACCCGGGACTAGAGTGGCCCGCCACACAGTGGGCCGGATTCACATAGTTTGCGCCATTTGGGTCTTTTTTTTAACATATCGGAATGCAATTTACGCCAAAAAATAGGAAAAAATTATTCCTTTCTAATGATGTATAATTTAATTTTTTATTTATTTATTTATTTATTTATTTTTCAAAATTTTTAACTATTTTTTGATAAAAAAAAATTTAATTGTGTTTATTTGGTACCTTGTTTAATGCCCTATTCAGTGCTTTAAATGGAATGTTCGGGAAACTTTTTATTTCCAAGTTATAAGCAAAAATCGAATAATAAATGAATGCAACCAAATATCGCTTTGTTGAAATTAAAGACCAATCTTTTGCGCTAAACATCATCTTCTAACAGTAATTAATGTAAATAATGTATTGAAAAATAATTCTGAATATAGTGAAGAAATTTGCGATGTTTTTTAAATTTGACAAGGAATATCTTTCAAGTCCCAACGAATCCCAACTTCTAACCAATTGGAATATTTTCAGTACACCTTCCTCTACATGATTATGTAAAAACCACATCCTACTTCGTCCTACTTTACAAATTATTACTGTTTAAAGCGCGTCGCGTCCGATATCGGGACTCCGCGAGACACGCAGACACTCCCCTAAGGATTTGTTTAGATTATAATCACATGAAATTGTTTATACTATGGTGCAGATAAGGCTTTGACAAAGTTCTGGATTTTCTGTCTGCAGTCAGTTGAAACAGTACCATCAGAGACTGCACAGTGTGACATTCGAAGCATTTTTGCATAATATTTGAACGTTACGCTCTAGTTTTCTTTCGTTTTAGACAATTTTAGTTTTGCCTTGTACAGTTGATATTTAGTGTGCATAATATATATGTTTATCTTATATTTTTTTAAGTATATCAGTGAAGTTCATCAGTGAAGTTTATATTTAAGTTTTGTTTTCTTACATTTATATTACATTTCATTTTACACATATTTTTTTAACCTGGTTTTTAGTGCGTCTGAACTTTGTGATGAAATAACGATTTTCTCACATATAATATGATGTAAAAATACATAGTCATTCAGGACTTTGGACGAATCTTTTAGTGTGAAGAACAAGTCTTGGTGTGTGCGGAAAGCCTCCATTATCGTTAAATAACTAATATCTGAATAAAAAAAAGGAAATGCGGAATGCGGTTGAATGCTATAAAATACCCAAGAAAATGTGTAAGAGCTTTCGTACTTACCAAATATGTGTAAAATGAAATGTAATATAAATGTAAGAAAACAAAACTTAAATATAAACTTCACTGATGAACTTCACTGATAAACTTAAAAAAATATAAGATAAACATATATATTATGCACACTAAATATCAACTGTACAAGGCAAAACTAAAATTGTCTAAAACGAAAGAAAACTAGAGCGTAACGTTCAAATATTATGCAAAAATGCTTCGAATGTCACACTATGCAGTCTCTGATGGTACTGTTTCAACTGACTGCAGACAGAAAATCCAGAACTTTGTCAAAGCCTTATCTGCACCATAGTATAAACAATTTCATGTGATTATAATCTAAACAAATCCTTAGGGGAGTGTCTGCGTGTCTCGCGGAGTCCCGATATCGGACGCGACGCGCTTTAAACAGTAATAATTTGTAAAGTAGGACGAAGTAGGATGTGGTTTTTACATAATCATGTAGAGGAAGGTGTACTGAAAATATTCCAATTGGTTAGAAGTTGGGATTCGTTGGGACTTGAAAGATATTCCTTGTCAAATTTAAAAAACATCGCAAATTTCTTCACTATATTCAGAATTATTTTTCAATACATTATTTACATTAATTACTGTTAGAAGATGATGTTTAGCGCAAAAGATTGGTCTTTAATTTCAACAAAGCGATATTTGGTTGCATTCATTTATTATTCGATTTTTGCTTATAACTTGGAAATAAAAAGTTTCCCGAACATTCCATTTAAAGCACTGAATAGGGCATTAAATAAGGTACCAAATAAACACAATTAAATTTTTTTTTATCAAAAAATAGTTAAAAATTTTGAAAAATAAATAAATAAATAAATAAATAAAAAATTAAATTATACATCATTAGAAAGGAATAATTTTTTCCTATTTTTTGGCGTAAATTGCATTCCGATATGTTAAAAAAAAGACCCAAATGGCGCAAACTATGTGAATCCGGCCCACTGTGCGCCACCGTCATGTCCGACGACTATTGGATCGTCCCCACGACCACGGGCCAAAGTTGGCCAGCCGCCGACATGTCCGACGACTATAGGGTCGTCCCCACGACCCCGGGACTAGATTGGTCCGCCACCGTCATGTCCGACGACTATAGGGTCGTCCCCACGACCCCGGGCCAAAGTTGGCAAGCCGCCGAAATGTCCGACGACTGTAGGGTCGTCCCCACGACCCCGGGACTAGATTGGCCCGCCACCGTGAAGTCCGACGACTATAGGGTCGTCCCCACGACCTCGGGACTAGTTTGGCCAGCCGCCGACATGTCCGACGACTATAGGGTCGTCCCCACGACCCCGGGCCAATGTTGGCCAATCGCCGACATGTCCGACGACTATAGGGTCGTCCCTACGACCCCGGGACTAGATTGGCCCGCCACCGTCATGTCCAACGAATATAGGGTCGTCCCCACGACCCCGAGCCAAAGTTGGCATGCCGCCGAAATGTCCGACGACTATAGGGTCGTCCCCACGACCCCGGGCCAAAGTTGGCACGCCGCCCAAATGTCCGACGACTATAGGGTCGTCCCCACGACCCCGGGCCAAAGTTGGCCAATCGCCAACATGTCCGACGACTATAAGGTCGTCCGTACGACCCCGGGAATAGATTGGCCCGCCACCGTCATGTCCGACGACAATAGGGTCGTCCCCACGACCCCGGGTCTAGGTTGGCCAGCCGCCGACATGTCCGACGACTATAGAGTCGTCCCCACGACACCGGGCCAAAGTTGGCCAGCCGCTGACATGTCCAACGACTATAGGGTCGTCCCCACGACCACGGGCCAAAGTTGGCCAGCCGCCGACATGTCCGACGACTATTGGATCGTCCCCACGACCACGGGCCAAAGTTGGCCAGCCGCCGACATGTCCGACGACTATAGGGTCGTCCCCACGACCCCGGGACTAGATTGGTCCGCCACCGTCATATCCGACGACTATAGGGTCGTCCCCACGACCCCGGGCCAAAGTTGGCAAGCCGCCGAAATGTCCGACGACTGTAGGGTCGTCCCCACGACCTCGGGACTAGTTTGGCCAGCCGCCGACATGTCCGACGACTATAGGGTCGTCCCCACGACCCCGGGCCAATGTTGGCCAATCGCCGACATGTCCGACGACTATAGGGTCGTCCCCACGACCGCGAGCCAAGGATATCCAGCCGCCGTCTTGTCCGACGACTATAGGGTCGTCCCTACGACCCCGGGACTAGATTGGCCCGCCACCGTCATGTCCAACGACTATAGGGTCGTCCCCACGACCCCGGGCCAAAGTTGGCAAGCCGCCGAAATGTCCAACGACTATAGGGTCGTCCCCACGACCTCGGGACTAGGTTGGCCAGCCGCCGACATGTCCGACGACTATAGGGTTGTCCCTACGACCCCGGGACTAGATTGGCCCGCCACCGTCATGTCCAACGACTATAGGGTCGTCCCCACGACCCCGGGCCAAAGTTGGCAAGCCGCCGAAATGTCCGACGACTATAGGGTCGTCCCCACGACCGCGAGCCAAGAATATCCAGCCGCCGTCTTGTCCGACGACTATAGGGTCGTCCCCACGACCCCGCGACTAGATTGGCCCGCCACCGTCATGTCCGACGATTATAGTGTCGTCCCCACGACCCCGGGACAAGGTTGGCCCGCCGCCGACTTGTCCGACGACTATAGGGTCGTACCCACGACCCCGGGACTAGGCTGACAAGCCGCCAACATGTCCGACGACTATAGGGTCGTCCCGACGACCCCGGGCCAATGTTGGCCAATCGCCAACATGTCCGACGACTATAGGGTCGGCCCTACGACCCCGGCACTAGATTGGCCGGCCACCGTCATGTCCAACGACTATAGGGTCGTCCCCACGACCCCGGGACTAGGCTGACAAGCCGCCAACATGTCCGACGACTATAGAGTCGTCCCCACGACCCCGGGACTAGATTGGCCCGCCACCGTCATGTCCAACGACTATAGGGTCGTCCCCACAACCCCGGGACTAGGTTGACAAGCCGCCGAAATGTCCGACGACTATAGGGTCGTCCCCACGACCACGGGCCAAAGTTGGCCAGCCGCTGACATGTCCAACGACTATAGGGTCGTCCCCACGACCCCGGGCCAAAGTTGGCAAGCCGCCGACATGTCCGACGACTATAGGGTCGTTCCTACGACCCCGGGACTAGATTGGCCCGCCACCGTCATGTCCAACGACTATAGGGTCGTCCCCACAACCCCGGGACTAGGTTGACAAGCCGCCGAAATGTCCGACGACTATAGGGTCGTCCCCACGACCACGGGCCAAAGTTGGCCAGCCGCTGACATGTCCAACGACTATAGGGTCGTCCCCACGACCACGGGCCAAAGTTGGCCAGCCGCCGACATGTCCGACGACTATTGGATCGTCCCGACGACCCCGGGCCAAAGTTGGCAAGCCGCCGAAATGTCCGACGACTATAGGGTCGTCCCCACAACCCCGGGACTAGATTGGCCCGCCAACATATCCGACGACTATACGGTCGTCCCCACGACCTCGGGACAAGGTCGGCCAGCCGCCGTCATGTCCGACGACTATAGGGTCGTCCCCACGACCCCGGGCCAAAGTTGGCAAGCCGCCGAAATGTCCGACGACTATAGGGTCGTCCCCACAACCCCGGGACTAGATTGGTCCGCCACCGTCAAGTCCGACGACTATAGGATCGTCTCCACGACCACGGGCCAAAGTTGGCCAGCCGCCGACATGTCCGTCGACTATAGGGTCGTCCCCACGACCCCGGGCCAATGTTGGCCAATCGCCGACATGTTCGACGACTATAGGGTCTTCCCTACGACCCCGGGACTAGATTGGCCCGCCACCGTCATGTCCAACGACTATAGGGTCGTCCCCACGACCATGGGCCAAAGTTGGCCAGCCGCCGTAATGTCTAACGACTATAGGGTCGTCCCCACGACCCCGGGCAAATTTGGCAAGCCGCCGACATATCCAACGACTATAGGGTCGTCCCCACGACACCGGGCCAAAGTTAGCCAGCCGCCGACATGTCCGACGACTATTGGATCGTCCCCACGACCACGGGCCAATGTTGGCCAGCCGCCGACATGCCCGACGACAATAGCGTCGTCCCGACGACCCCGGGTCTAGGTTGGCCAGCCGCGGACATGTCCGACGACTATAGGGTCGTCCCCACGACCGCGAGCCAAGAATATCCAGCCGCCGTCTTGTCCGACGACTATAGGGTCGTCCCCACGACCCCGGGACTAGATTGGCCCGCCACCGTCATGTCCAACGACTATAGGGTCGTCCCCACGACCATGGGCCAAAGTTGGCCAGCCGCCGTAATGTCCAACGACTATTGGGTCGTCCCCACGACCCCGGGACTAGATTGGCCCGCCACCGTCAAGTCCGACGACTATAGGGTCGTCCCCACGACCCCGGGCAAATTTGGCAAGCCGCCGACATATCCGACGACTATAGGGTCGTCCCCACAACCCCGGGACAAGGTTGGCCCGCCGCCGACTTGTCCGACGACTATAGGTTCGTACCCACGACCCCGGGACTAGATTGGCCCGCCACCGTCATGTCCAACGACTATAGGGTCGTCCCCACGACCCCGGGACTAGGTTGACAAGCCGCCGAGATGTCCGACGACTATAGGGTCGTCCCCACGACCACGAGCCAAGGATGTCCAGCCGCCGTCTTGTCCGACTACTATAGGGTCGTACCCACGACCCCGGGACTAGATTGGCCCGCCACCGTCATGTCCAACGACTATAGGGTCGTCCCCACGACCCCGGGACTAGGTTGACAAGCCGCCGAAATGTCCGACGACTATAGGGTCGTCCCCACCACCGCGAGCCAAGGATGTCCAGCCGCCGTCTTGTCCGACGACTATAGGGTCGTCCCCACGACCCCGGGACTAGATTGGCCCGCCGCCGTCATGTCCGACGACTATAGGGTCGTCCCCACGACCCCGGGACAAGGTTGGCCCGCCGCCGAATTGTCCGATGACTATAGGGTCGTACCCACGACCCCGGGACTAGGCTGACAAGCCGCCAACATGTCCGACGACTATAGAGTCGTCCCCACGACCCCGGGCCAATGTTGGCCAATCGCCAACATGTCCGACGACTATAGGGTCGTCCCCACGACACCGGGCCAAAGTTAGCCAGCCGCCGACATGTCCGACGACTATTGGATCGTCCCCACGACCACGGGCCAAAGTTGGCCAGCCGCCGACTTGTCCGAAGACTATAGGCTCGTCCCCACGTCCCCGGGTCATATTTGGCCAGCCGCCGACATGTCCGACGACTATAGGGTCGTCCCCACGACCGCGAGCCAAGGATGTCCAGCCGCCGTCTTGTCCGACGACTATAGGGTCGTCCCCACGACCCCGGGACTAGGTTGACAAGCCGCCGAAATGTCCGACGACTATAGGGTCGTCCCCACGACCACGGGCCAAAGTTGGCCAGCCGCTGACATGTCCAACGACTATAGGGTCGTCCCCACGACCACGGGCCAAAGTTGGCCAGCCGCCGACATGTCCGACGACTATAGGGTCGTCCCCACGACCCCGGGCCAATGTTGGCCAATCGCCGACTTGTCCGACGACTATAGGGTCGTCCCAACGACCCCGGGACTAGATTGGCCCGCCACCGTCATGTCCAACGACTATAGGGTCGTCCCCACGACCCCGGGCCAAAGTTGGCATGCCGCCGAAATGTCCGACGACTATAGGGTCGTCCCCACGACCCCGGGCCAAAGTTGGCAAGCCGCCGAAATGTCCGACGACTATAGGGTCGTCCCCACGACCGCGAGCCAAGAATATCCAGCCGCCGTCTTGTCCGACGACTATAGGGTCGTCCCCACGACCCCGGGACTAGATTGGCCCGCCACCGTCATGTCCGACGACTATAGGGTCGTCCCCACGACCCCGGGACAAGGTTGGCCCGCCGCCGACTTGTCCGACGACTATAGGGTCGTACCCACGACCCCGGGACTAGGCTGACAAGCCGCCAACATGTCCGACGACTATAGGGTCGTCCCGACGACCCCGGGCCAATGTTGGCCAATCACCAACATGTCCGTCGACTATAGGGTCGTCCCTACGACCCCGGCACTTGATTGGCCGGCCACCGTCATGTCCAACGACTATAGGGTCGTCCCCACGACCCCGGGACTAGGTTGACAAGCCGCCAACATATCCGACGACTATACGGTCGTCCCTACGACCTCGGGACTAGGTCGGCCAGCCGCCGACATGTCCGACGACTATAGGGTCGTCCCCACGACCCCGGGCCAAAGTTAGCAAGCCGCCGAAATGTCCGACGACTATAGGGTCGTCCCCACAACCCCGGACTAGATTGGCCCGCCACCGTCAAGTCCGACGAGTATAGGATCGTCTCCACGACCACGGGCCATAGTTGGCCAGCCGCCGACATGTCCGTCGACTATAGGGTCGTCCCCACGACCCCGGGACTAGGTTGACAAGCCGCCAACATATACGACGACTATACGGTCGTCCCTACGACCTCGGGACTAGGTCGGCCAGCCGCCGACATGTCCGACGACTATAGGGTCGTCCCCACGACCCCGGGACTAGATTGGCCCGCCACCGTCAAGTCCGACGACTATAGGATCGTCTCCACGACCACGGGCCAAAGTTGGCCAGCCGCCGACATGTCCGTCGACTATAGGGTCGTCCCCACGACCCCGGGCCAATGTTGGCCAATCGCCGACATGTCCGACGACTATAGGGTCTTCCCTACGACCCCGGGACTAGATTGGCCCGCCACCGTCATGTCCAACGACTATAGGGTCGTCCCCACAACCCCGGGACTAGGTTGACAAGCCGCCGAAATGTCCGACGACTATAGGGTCGTCCCCACGACCACGGGCCAAAGTTGGCCAGCCGCTGACATGTCCAAGGACTATAGGGTCGTCCCCACGACCCCGGGCCAAAGTTGGCAAGCCGCCGACATGTCCGACGACTATAGGGTCGTTCCTACGACCCCGGGACTAGATTGGCCCGCCACCGTCATGTCCAACGACTATAGGGTCGTCCCCACAACCCCGGGACTAGGTTGACAAGCCGCCGAAATATCCGACGACTATAGGGTCGTCCCCACGACCACGGGCCAAAGTTGGCCAGCCGCTGACATGTCCAACGACTATAGGGTCGTCCCCACGACCACGGGCCAAAGTTGGCCAGCCGCCGACATGTCCGACGACTATTGGATCGTCCCGACGACCACGGGCCAAAGTTGGCCAGCCGCCGACATGTCCGACGACTATAGGGTCGTCCCCACGACCCCGGGACTAGATTGGTCCGCCACCGTCATGTCCGACGACTATAGGGTCGTCCCCACGACACCGGGCCAAAGTTGGCACGCCGCCGAAATGTCCGACGACTGTAGGGTCGTCCCCACGACCCCGGGACTAGATTGGCCCGCCACCGTGAAGTCCGACGACTATAGGGTCGTCCCCACGACCTCGGGACTAGGTTGGCCAGCCGCCGACATGTCCGACGACTATAGGGTCGTCCCCACGACCTCGGGCCAATGTTGGCCAATCGCCGACTTGTCCGACGACTATAGGGTCGTCCCCACGACCCCGGGCCAAAGTTGGCAAGCCGCCGAAATGTCCGACGACTATAGGGTCGTCCCCACGACCGCGAGCCAACAATATCCAGCCGCCGTCTTGTCCGACGACTATAGGGTCGTCCCCACGACCTCGGGACTAGATTGGCCCGCCACCGTCATGTCCGACGACTATAGGGTCGTCCCCACGACCCCGGGACAAGGTTGGCCCGCCGCCGACTTGTCCGACGACTATAGGGTCGTACCCACGACCCCGGGACTAGGCTGACAAGCCGCCAACATGTCCGACGACTATAGGGTCGTCCCGACGACCCCGGGCCAATGTTGGCCAATCACCAACATGTCCGTCGACTATAGGGTCGTCCCTACGACCCCGGCACTTGATTGGCCGGCCACCGTCATGTCCAACGACTATAGGGTCGTCCCCACGACCCCGGGACTAGGTTGACAAGCCGCCAACATATCCGACGACTATACGGTCGTCCCTACGACCTCGGGACTAGGTCGGCCAGCCGCCGACATGTCCGACGACTATAGGGTCGTCCCCACGACCCCGGGCCAAAGTTGGCAAGCCGCAGAAATGTCCGACGACTATAGGGTCGTCCCCACAACCCCGGACTAGATTGGCCCGCCACCGTCAAGTCCGACGAGTATAGGATCGTCTCCACGACCACGGGCCAAAGTTGGCCAGCCGCCGACATGTCCGTCGACTATAGGGTCGTCCCCACGACCCCGGGCCAAAGTTGGCATGCCGCCGAAATGTCCGTCGACTATAGGGTCGTCCCCACGACCCCGGGCCAATGTTGGCCAATCGCCGACATGTCCGACGACTATAGGGTATTCCCTACGACCCCGGGACTAGATTGGCGCGCCACCGACATGTCCAACGACTATAGGGTCGTCCCCACGACCATGGGCCAAAGTTGGCCAGCCGCCGTAATGTCCAACGACTATTGGGTCGTGCCCACGACCCCGGGACTAGATTGGCCCGCCACCGTCAAGTCCGACGACTATAGGGTCGTCCCCACGACCCCGGGCAAATTTGGCAAGCCGCCGACATATCCGTCGACTATAGGGTCGTCCCCACGACCCCGGGCCAAAGTTGGCATGCCGCCGAAATGTCCGTCGACTATAGGGTCGTCCCCACGACCCCGGGCCAATGTTGGCCAATCGCCGACATGTCCGACGACTATAGGGTATTCCCTACGACCCCGGGACTAGATTGGCGCGCCACCGACATGTCCAACGACTATAGGGTCGTCCCCACGACCATGGGCCAAAGTTGGCCAGCCGCCGTAATGTCCAACGACTATAGGGTCGTCCCCACGACCCCGGGCCAAAGTTGGCAAGCGGCCGAAATGTCCGACGACTATAGGGTCGTCCCCACGACCGCGGGCCAAAGATGTCCAGCCGCCGTCTTGTCCGACGACTATAGGGTCGTCCCCACGACCCCGGGACTAGATTGTCCCGCCACCGTCATGTCCAACGACTATAGGGTCGTCCCCACGACCCCGGGCCAAAGTTGGCCAATCGCCAACATGTCCGACGACTATAGGGTCGTCCGTACGACCCCGGGAATAGATTGGCCCGCCACCGTCATGTCCGACGACAATAGGGTCGTCCCCACGACCCCGGGTCTAGGTTGGCCAGCCGCCGACATGTCCGACGACTATAGAGTCGTCCCCACGACACCGGGCCAAAGTTGGCCAGCCGCTGACATGTCCAACGACTATAGGGTCGTCCCCACGACCACGGGCCAAAGTTGGCCAGCCGCCGACATGTCCGACGACTATTGGATCGTCCCCACGACCACGGGCCAAAGTTGGCCAGCCGCCGACATGTCCGACGACTATAGGGTCGTTCCTACGACCCCGGGACTAGATTGGCCCGCCACCGTCATGTCCAACGACTATAGGGTCGTCCCCACAACCCCGGGACTAGGTTGACAAGCCGCCGAAATGTCCGACGACTATAGGGTCGTCCCCACGACCACGGGCCAAAGTTGGCCAGCCGCTGACATGTCCAACGACTATAGGGTCGTCCCCACGACCACGGGCCAAAGTTGGCCAGCCGCCGACATGTCCGACGACTATTGGATCGTCCCGACGACCCCGGGCCAAAGTTGGCAAGCCGCCGAAATGTCCGACGACTATAGGGTCGTCCCCACAACCCCGGGACTAGATTGGCCCGCCAACATATCCGACGACTATACGGTCGTCCCCACGACCTCGGGACAAGGTCGGCCAGCCGCCGTCATGTCCGACGACTATAGGGTCGTCCCCACGACCCCGGGCCAAAGTTGGCAAGCCGCCGAAATGTCCGACGACTATAGGGTCGTCCCCACAACCCCGGGACTAGATTGGTCCGCCACCGTCAAGTCCGACGACTATAGGATCGTCTCCACGACCACGGGCCAAAGTTGGCCAGCCGCCGACATGTCCGTCGACTATAGGGTCGTCCCCACGACCCCGGGCCAATGTTGGCCAATCGCCGACATGTTCGACGACTATAGGGTCTTCCCTACGACCCCGGGACTAGATTGGCCCGCCACCGTCATGTCCAACGACTATAGGGTCGTCCCCACGACCATGGGCCAAAGTTGGCCAGCCGCCGTAATGTCTAACGACTATAGGGTCGTCCCCACGACCCCGGGCAAATTTGGCAAGCCGCCGACATATCCAACGACTATAGGGTCGTCCCCACGACACCGGGCCAAAGTTAGCCAGCCGCCGACATGTCCGACGACTATTGGATCGTCCCCACGACCACGGGCCAATGTTGGCCAGCCGCCGACATGCCCGACGACAATAGCGTCGTCCCGACGACCCCGGGTCTAGGTTGGCCAGCCGCGGACATGTCCGACGACTATAGGGTCGTCCCCACGACCGCGAGCCAAGAATATCCAGCCGCCGTCTTGTCCGACGACTATAGGGTCGTCCCCACGACCCCGGGACTAGATTGGCCCGCCACCGTCATGTCCAACGACTATAGGGTCGTCCCCACGACCATGGGCCAAAGTTGGCCAGCCGCCGTAATGTCCAACGACTATTGGGTCGTCCCCACGACCCCGGGACTAGATTGGCCCGCCACCGTCAAGTCCGACGACTATAGGGTCGTCCCCACGACCCCGGGCAAATTTGGCAAGCCGCCGACATATCCGACGACTATAGGGTCGTCCCCACAACCCCGGGACAAGGTTGGCCCGCCGCCGACTTGTCCGACGACTATAGGTTCGTACCCACGACCCCGGGACTAGATTGGCCCGCCACCGTCATGTCCAACGACTATAGGGTCGTCCCCACGACCCCGGGACTAGGTTGACAAGCCGCCGAGATGTCCGACGACTATAGGGTCGTCCCCACGACCACGAGCCAAGGATGTCCAGCCGCCGTCTTGTCCGACTACTATAGGGTCGTACCCACGACCCCGGGACTAGATTGGCCCGCCACCGTCATGTCCAACGACTATAGGGTCGTCCCCACGACCCCGGGACTAGGTTGACAAGCCGCCGAAATGTCCGACGACTATAGGGTCGTCCCCACCACCGCGAGCCAAGGATGTCCAGCCGCCGTCTTGTCCGACGACTATAGGGTCGTCCCCACGACCCCGGGACTAGATTGGCCCGCCGCCGTCATGTCCGACGACTATAGGGTCGTCCCCACGACCCCGGGACAAGGTTGGCCCGCCGCCGAATTGTCCGATGACTATAGGGTCGTACCCACGACCCCGGGACTAGGCTGACAAGCCGCCAACATGTCCGACGACTATAGAGTCGTCCCCACGACCCCGGGCCAATGTTGGCCAATCGCCAACATGTCCGACGACTATAGGGTCGTCCCCACGACACCGGGCCAAAGTTAGCCAGCCGCCGACATGTCCGACGACTATTGGATCGTCCCCACGACCACGGGCCAAAGTTGGCCAGCCGCCGACTTGTCCGAAGACTATAGGCTCGTCCCCACGTCCCCGGGTCATATTTGGCCAGCCGCCGACATGTCCGACGACTATAGGGTCGTCCCCACGACCGCGAGCCAAGGATGTCCAGCCGCCGTCTTGTCCGACGACTATAGGGTCGTCCCCACGACCCCGGGACTAGGTTGACAAGCCGCCGAAATGTCCGACGACTATAGGGTCGTCCCCACGACCACGGGCCAAAGTTGGCCAGCCGCTGACATGTCCAACGACTATAGGGTCGTCCCCACGACCACGGGCCAAAGTTGGCCAGCCGCCGACATGTCCGACGACTATAGGGTCGTCCCCACGACCCCGGGCCAATGTTGGCCAATCGCCGACTTGTCCGACGACTATAGGGTCGTCCCAACGACCCCGGGACTAGATTGGCCCGCCACCGTCATGTCCAACGACTATAGGGTCGTCCCCACGACCCCGGGCCAAAGTTGGCATGCCGCCGAAATGTCCGACGACTATAGGGTCGTCCCCACGACCCCGGGCCAAAGTTGGCAAGCCGCCGAAATGTCCGACGACTATAGGGTCGTCCCCACGACCGCGAGCCAAGAATATCCAGCCGCCGTCTTGTCCGACGACTATAGGGTCGTCCCCACGACCCCGGGACTAGATTGGCCCGCCACCGTCATGTCCGACGACTATAGGGTCGTCCCCACGACCCCGGGACAAGGTTGGCCCGCCGCCGACTTGTCCGACGACTATAGGGTCGTACCCACGACCCCGGGACTAGGCTGACAAGCCGCCAACATGTCCGACGACTATAGGGTCGTCCCGACGACCCCGGGCCAATGTTGGCCAATCACCAACATGTCCGTCGACTATAGGGTCGTCCCTACGACCCCGGCACTTGATTGGCCGGCCACCGTCATGTCCAACGACTATAGGGTCGTCCCCACGACCCCGGGACTAGGTTGACAAGCCGCCAACATATCCGACGACTATACGGTCGTCCCTACGACCTCGGGACTAGGTCGGCCAGCCGCCGACATGTCCGACGACTATAGGGTCGTCCCCACGACCCCGGGCCAAAGTTAGCAAGCCGCCGAAATGTCCGACGACTATAGGGTCGTCCCCACAACCCCGGACTAGATTGGCCCGCCACCGTCAAGTCCGACGAGTATAGGATCGTCTCCACGACCACGGGCCATAGTTGGCCAGCCGCCGACATGTCCGTCGACTATAGGGTCGTCCCCACGACCCCGGGACTAGGTTGACAAGCCGCCAACATATACGACGACTATACGGTCGTCCCTACGACCTCGGGACTAGGTCGGCCAGCCGCCGACATGTCCGACGACTATAGGGTCGTCCCCACGACCCCGGGACTAGATTGGCCCGCCACCGTCAAGTCCGACGACTATAGGATCGTCTCCACGACCACGGGCCAAAGTTGGCCAGCCGCCGACATGTCCGTCGACTATAGGGTCGTCCCCACGACCCCGGGCCAATGTTGGCCAATCGCCGACATGTCCGACGACTATAGGGTCTTCCCTACGACCCCGGGACTAGATTGGCCCGCCACCGTCATGTCCAACGACTATAGGGTCGTCCCCACAACCCCGGGACTAGGTTGACAAGCCGCCGAAATGTCCGACGACTATAGGGTCGTCCCCACGACCACGGGCCAAAGTTGGCCAGCCGCTGACATGTCCAAGGACTATAGGGTCGTCCCCACGACCCCGGGCCAAAGTTGGCAAGCCGCCGACATGTCCGACGACTATAGGGTCGTTCCTACGACCCCGGGACTAGATTGGCCCGCCACCGTCATGTCCAACGACTATAGGGTCGTCCCCACAACCCCGGGACTAGGTTGACAAGCCGCCGAAATATCCGACGACTATAGGGTCGTCCCCACGACCACGGGCCAAAGTTGGCCAGCCGCTGACATGTCCAACGACTATAGGGTCGTCCCCACGACCACGGGCCAAAGTTGGCCAGCCGCCGACATGTCCGACGACTATTGGATCGTCCCGACGACCACGGGCCAAAGTTGGCCAGCCGCCGACATGTCCGACGACTATAGGGTCGTCCCCACGACCCCGGGACTAGATTGGTCCGCCACCGTCATGTCCGACGACTATAGGGTCGTCCCCACGACACCGGGCCAAAGTTGGCACGCCGCCGAAATGTCCGACGACTGTAGGGTCGTCCCCACGACCCCGGGACTAGATTGGCCCGCCACCGTGAAGTCCGACGACTATAGGGTCGTCCCCACGACCTCGGGACTAGGTTGGCCAGCCGCCGACATGTCCGACGACTATAGGGTCGTCCCCACGACCTCGGGCCAATGTTGGCCAATCGCCGACTTTTCCGACGACTATAGGGTCGTCCCCACGACCCCGGGCCAAAGTTGGCAAGCCGCCGAAATGTCCGACGACTATAGGGTCGTCCCCACGACCGCGAGCCAACAATATCCAGCCGCCGTCTTGTCCGACGACTATAGGGTCGTCCCCACGACCCCGGGACTAGATTGGCCCGCCACCGTCATGTCCGACGACTATAGGGTCGTCCCCACGACCCCGGGACAAGGTTGGCCCGCCGCCGACTTGTCCGACGACTATAGGGTCGTACCCACGACCCCGGGACTAGGCTGACAAGCCGCCAACATGTCCGACGACTATAGGGTCGTCCCGACGACCCCGGGCCAATGTTGGCCAATCACCAACATGTCCGTCGACTATAGGGTCGTCCCTACGACCCCGGCACTTGATTGGCCGGCCACCGTCATGTCCAACGACTATAGGGTCGTCCCCACGACCCCGGGACTAGGTTGACAAGCCGCCAACATATCCGACGACTATACGGTCGTCCCTACGACCTCGGGACTAGGTCGGCCAGCCGCCGACATGTCCGACGACTATAGGGTCGTCCCCACGACCCCGGGCCAAAGTTGGCAAGCCGCAGAAATGTCCGACGACTATAGGGTCGTCCCCACAACCCCGGACTAGATTGGCCCGCCACCGTCATGTCCAACGACAATAGG
The DNA here is from genome assembly GCA_963932275.1 of Andrena praecox. Classification (NCBI taxonomy): domain Eukaryota; kingdom Metazoa; phylum Arthropoda; class Insecta; order Hymenoptera; family Andrenidae; genus Andrena; species Andrena praecox. The sequence continues at coordinate 1,730,450 of CAWVQO010000569.1, forward strand.
GTCGTCCCCACGACCCCGAGCCGAAGTTGGCATGCCGCCGAAATGTCCGACGACTATAGGGTCGTCCCCACGACCCCGGGCCAAAGTTGGCACGCCGCCGAAATGTCCGACGACTATAGGGTCGTCCCCACGACCCCGGGACTAGATTGGTCCGCCACCGTCATGTCCGACGACTATAGGGTCGTCCCCACGACCCCGGGCCAAAGTTGGCAAGCGGCCGAAATGTCCGACGACTATAGGGTCGTCCCCACGACCGCGGGCCAAAGATGTCCAGCCGCCGTCTTGTCCGACGACTATAGGGTCGTCCCCACGACACCGGGACTAGATTGGCCCGCCACCGTCATGTCCGACGACTATACGGTCGTCCCCACGAGCCCGGGACAAGGTTGGCCCGCCGCCGACTTGTCCGACGACTATAGGTTCGTACCCACGACCCCGGGACTAGATTGGCCCGCCACCGTCATGTCCGACGATTATAGGGTCGTCCCCACGACCCCGGGACAAGGTTGGCCCGCCGCCGACTTGTCCGACGATTATAGGGTCGTACCCACGACCCCGGGACTAGATTGGCCCGCCACCGTCAAGTCCGACGACTATAGGATCGTCTCCACGACCACGGGCCAAAGTTGGCCAGCCGCCGACATGTCCGTCGACTATAGGGTCGTCCCCACGACCCCGGGCCAATGTTGGCCAATCGCCAACATGTCCGACGACTATAGGGTCGTACCCACGACCCCGGCCCAAAGGTGGCATGCCGCCGAAATGTCCGACGACTATAGGGTCGTCCCCACGACCCCGGGCCAAAGTTGGCAAGCCGCCGAAATGTCCGACGACTATAGGGTCGTCCCCACGACCCCGGGACTAGATTGGCCCGCCACCATCATGTTCGACGACTATAAGGTCGTCCCCACGACCCCGGGACAAGGTTGGCCCGCCGCCGACTTGTCCGACGACTATAGGGTCGTACCCACGACCCCGGGACTAGGCTGACAAGCCGCCAACATGTCCGACGACTATAGGGTCGTCCCGACGACCCCGGGCCAATGTTGGCCAATCGCCAACATGTCCGACGACTATATGGTCGTCCCTACGACCCCGGGACTAGATTGGCCCGCCACCGTCATGTCCAACGACTATAGGGTCGTCCCCACGACCCCGGGGCAAGGTTGGCCCGCCGCCGACTTGTCCGACGACTATAGGGTCGTACCCACGACCCCGGGACTAGGCTGACAAGCCGCCAACATGTCCGACGACTATAGAGTCGTCCCCACGACCCCGGGCCAATGTTGGCCAATCGCCAACATGTCCGACGACTATAGGGTCGTCCATACGACCCCGGGAATAGATTGGCCCGCCACCGTCATGTCCGAAGACAATGGGGTCGTCCCCACGACCCCGGGTCTAGGTTGGCCAGCCGTCGACATATCCGACGACTATAGAGTCGTCCCCACGACACCGGGCCAAAGTTGGCCAGCCGCTGACATGTCCAACGACTATAGGGTCGTCCCCACGACCACGGGCCAAAGTTGGCCAGCCGTCGACATGTCCGACGACTATTGGATCGTCCCCACGACCCCGAGCCAAAGTTGGCATGCCGCCGAAATGTCCGACGAATATAGGGTCGTCCCCACGACCCCGGGCCAATGTTGGCACGCCGCCGAAATGTCCGACGACTATAGGGTCGTCCCCACGACCGCGAGCCAAGGATGTCCAGCCGCCGTCTTGTCCGACGACTATAGGGTCGTCCCCACAACCCCGGGACTAGATTGGCCCGCCACCGTCAAGTCCGACGACTATAGGATCGTCTCCACGACCACGGGCCAAAGTTGGCCAGCCGCCGACATGTCCGTCGACTATAGGGTCGTCCCCACGACCCCGGGCCAATGTTGGCCAATCGCCGACATGTTCGACGACTATAGGGTCGCCCCTACGACCCCGGGACTAGATTGGCCCGCCACCGTCATGTCCAACGACTATAGGGTCGTCCCCACGACCCCGGAACTAGGTTGACAAGCCGCCAACATATCCGACGACTATACGGTCGTCCCCACGACCTCGGGACTAGGTCGGCCAGCCGCCGTCATATCCGACAACTATAGGGTCGTCCCCACGACACCGGGCCAAAGTTGGCAAGCCGCCGAAATGTCCGACGACTATAGGGTCGTCCCCACAACCCCGGGACTAGATTGGCCCGCCACCGTCAAGTCCGACGACTATTGGATCGTCTCCACGACCACGGGCCAAAGTTGGCCAGCCGCCGACATGTCCGTCGACTATAGGGTCGTCCCCACGACCCCGGGCCAATGTTGGCCAATCGCCGACATGTCCGACGACTATAGGGTTGTCCCTACGACCCCGGGACTAGATTGGTCCGCCACCGTCATGTCCGACGACTATAGGGTCGTCCCCACGACCCCGGGCCAAAGTTGGCAAGCCGCCGAAATGTCCGACGACTGTAGGGTCGTCCCCACGACCCCGGGACTAGATTGACAAGCCGCCAACATATCCGACGACTATAGGGTCGTCCCCACGACCCCGGGCCAAAGTTGGCAAGCCGCCGAAATGTTCGACGACTGTAGGGTCGTCCCCACGACCCCGGGACTAGATTGGCCCGCCACCGTGAAGTCCGACGACTATAAGGTCGTCCCCACGACCTCGGGACTAGTTTGGCCAGCCGCCGACATGTCCGACGACTATACGGTCGTCCCCACGACCCCGGGCCAATGTTGGCCAATCGCCGACATGTCCGACGACTATAGGGTCGTCCCCACGACCCCGGGACTAGGTTGGCTCGCCACCGTCATGTCTGACGACTATAGGGTCGTCCCCACGACCGCGGGCCAAAGTTGGCCAGCCGCCGACATGTCCGACGACTATAGGGTCGTCCCCACGACCCGGGACTAGACTGGCCCGCCACCGTCATGTCCGACGACTATAGGGTCATCCCCACGACCCCGGGACTAGGTTGGCCCGCCGCCGAAATGTCCGACGACTATAGGGTCGTCCCCACAACCCCGGGACTAGATTGGCCCGCCACCGTCAAGTCCGACGACTATAGGATCGTCTCCACGACCACGGGCCAAAGTTGGCCAGCCGCCGACATGTCCGTCGACTATGGGGTCGTCCCCACGACCCCGGGCCAATGTTGGCCAATCGCCGACATGTCCGACGACTATAGGGTCGTCCCAACGACCCCGGGACTAGATTGGCCCGCCACCGTCATGTCCAACGACTATACGGTCGTCCCCACGACCCCGGGACAAGGTTGGCCCGCCGCCGACTTGTCCGACGACTATAGGGTCGTCCCTACGACCCCGGGACTAGATTGGCCCGCCACCGTCATGTTCAACGACTATAGGGTCGTCCCCACGACCCCGGGACTAGGTTGACAAGCCGCCAACATATCCGACGACTATACGGTTGTCCCCACGACCCCGGGACTAGGCTGACAAGCCGCCAACATGTCCGACGACTATAGGGTCGTCCCGACGACCCCGGGCCAATGTTGGCCAATCGCCAACATGTCCGACGACTATAGAGTCGTCCCTACGACCCCGGCACTAGATTGGCCGGCCACCGTCATGTCCAACGACTATAGGGTCGTCCCCACGACCCCGGGACTAGGTTGACAAGCCGCCAACATATCCGACGACTATACGGTCGTCCCCACGACCTCGGGACTAGGTCGGCCAGCCGCCGTCATGTCCGACAACTATAGGGTCGTCCCCACGACCCCGGGCCAAAGTTGGCAAGCCGCCGAAATGTCCGACGACTATAGGGTCGTCCCCACAACCCCGGGACTAGATTGGCCCGCCACCGTCAAGTCCGACGACTATAGGGTCGTCCCCACGACCCCGGGCCAAAGTTGGCCAGCCGCCGACATGTCCGACGACTATAGGGTCGTCCCCACGACCCGGGACTAGAGTGGCCCGCCACACAGTGGGCCGGATTCACATAGTTTGCGCCATTTGGGTCTTTTTTTTAACATATCGGAATGCAATTTACGCCAAAAAATAGGAAAAAATTATTCCTTTCTAATGATGTATAATTTAATTTTTTATTTATTTATTTATTTATTTATTTTTCAAAATTTTTAACTATTTTTTGATAAAAAAAAATTTAATTGTGTTTATTTGGTACCTTATTTAATGCCCTATTCAGTGCTTTAAATGGAATGTTCGGGAAACTTTTTATTTCCAAGTTATAAGCAAAAATCGAATAATAAATGAATGCAACCAAATATCGCTTTGTTGAAATTAAAGACCAATCTTTTGCGCTAAACATCATCTTCTAACAGTAATTAATGTAAATAATGTATTGAAAAATAATTCTGAATATAGTGAAGAAATTTGCGATGTTTTTTAAATTTGACAAGGAATATCTTTCAAGTCCCAACGAATCCCAACTTCTAACCAATTGGAATATTTTCAGTACACCTTCCTCTACATGATTATGTAAAAACCACATCCTACTTCGTCCTACTTTACAAATTATTACTGTTTAAAGCGCGTCGCGTCCGATATCGGGACTCCGCGAGACACGCAGACACTCCCCTAAGGATTTGTTTAGATTATAATCACATGAAATTGTTTATACTATGGTGCAGATAAGGCTTTGACAAAGTTCTGGATTTTCTGTCTGCAGTCAGTTGAAACAGTACCATCAGAGACTGCACAGTGTGACATTCGAAGCATTTTTGCATAATATTTGAACGTTACGCTCTAGTTTTCTTTCGTTTTAGACAATTTTAGTTTTGCCTTGTACAGTTGATATTTAGTGTGCATAATATATATGTTTATCTTATATTTTTTTAAGTATATCAGTGAAGTTCATCAGTGAAGTTTATATTTAAGTTTTGTTTTCTTACATTTATATTACATTTCATTTTACACATATTTTTTTAACCTGGTTTTTAGTGCGTCTGAACTTTGTGATGAAATAACGATTTTCTCACATATAATATGATGTAAAAATACATAGTCATTCAGGACTTTGGACGAATCTTTTAGTGTGAAGAACAAGTCTTGGTGTGTGCGGAAAGCCTCCATTATCGTTAAATAACTAATATCTGAATAAAAAAAAGGAAATGCGGAATGCGGTTGAATGCTATAAAATACCCAAGAAAATGTGTAAGAGCTTTCGTACTTACCAAATATGTGTAAAATGAAATGTAATATAAATGTAAGAAAACAAAACTTAAATATAAACTTCACTGATGAACTTCACTGATAAACTTAAAAAAATATAAGATAAACATATATATTATGCACACTAAATATCAACTGTACAAGGCAAAACTAAAATTGTCTAAAACGAAAGAAAACTAGAGCGTAACGTTCAAATATTATGCAAAAATGCTTCGAATGTCACACTATGCAGTCTCTGATGGTACTGTTTCAACTGACTGCAGACAGAAAATCCAGAACTTTGTCAAAGCCTTATCTGCACCATAGTATAAACAATTTCATGTGATTATAATCTAAACAAATCCTTAGGGGAGTGTCTGCGTGTCTCGCGGAGTCCCGATATCGGACGCGACGCGCTTTAAACAGTAATAATTTGTAAAGTAGGACGAAGTAGGATGTGGTTTTTACATAATCATGTAGAGGAAGGTGTACTGAAAATATTCCAATTGGTTAGAAGTTGGGATTCGTTGGGACTTGAAAGATATTCCTTGTCAAATTTAAAAAACATCGCAAATTTCTTCACTATATTCAGAATTATTTTTCAATACATTATTTACATTAATTACTGTTAGAAGATGATGTTTAGCGCAAAAGATTGGTCTTTAATTTCAACAAAGCGATATTTGGTTGCATTCATTTATTATTCGATTTTTGCTTATAACTTGGAAATAAAAAGTTTCCCGAACATTCCATTTAAAGCACTGAATAGGGCATTAAATAAGGTACCAAATAAACACAATTAAATTTTTTTTTATCAAAAAATAGTTAAAAATTTTAAAAAATAAATAAATAAATAAATAAATAAAAAATTAAATTATACATCATTAGAAAGGAATAATTTTTTCCTATTTTTTGGCGTAAATTGCATTCCGATATGTTAAAAAAAAGACCCAAATGGCGCAAACTATGTGAATCCGGCCCACTGTGCGCCACCGTCATGTCCGACGACTATTGGATCGTCCCCACGACCACGGGCCAAAGTTGGCCAGCCGCCGACATGTCCGACGACTATAGGGTCGTCCCCACGACCCCGGGACTAGATTGGTCCGCCACCGTCATGTCCGACGACTATAGGGTCGTCCCCACGACCCCGGGCCAAAGTTGGCAAGCCGCCGAAATGTCCGACGACTGTAGGGTCGTCCCCACGACCCCGGGACTAGATTGGCCCGCCACCGTGAAGTCCGACGACTATAGGGTCGTCCCCACGACCTCGGGACTAGTTTGGCCAGCCGCCGACATGTCCGACGACTATAGGGTCGTCCCCACGACCCCGGGCCAATGTTGGCCAATCGCCGACATGTCCGACGACTATAGGGTCGTCCCTACGACCCCGGGACTAGATTGGCCCGCCACCGTCATGTCCAACGAATATAGGGTCGTCCCCACGACCCCGAGCCAAAGTTGGCATGCCGCCGAAATGTCCGACGACTATAGGGTCGTCCCCACGACCCCGGGCCAAAGTTGGCACGCCGCCCAAATGTCCGACGACTATAGGGTCGTCCCCACGACCCCGGGCCAAAGTTGGCCAATCGCCAACATGTCCGACGACTATAAGGTCGTCCGTACGACCCCGGGAATAGATTGGCCCGCCACCGTCATGTCCGACGACAATAGGGTCGTCCCCACGACCCCGGGTCTAGGTTGGCCAGCCGCCGACATGTCCGACGACTATAGAGTCGTCCCCACGACACCGGGCCAAAGTTGGCCAGCCGCTGACATGTCCAACGACTATAGGGTCGTCCCCACGACCACGGGCCAAAGTTGGCCAGCCGCCGACATGTCCGACGACTATTGGATCGTCCCCACGACCACGGGCCAAAGTTGGCCAGCCGCCGACATGTCCGACGACTATAGGGTCGTCCCCACGACCCCGGGACTAGATTGGTCCGCCACCGTCATATCCGACGACTATAGGGTCGTCCCCACGACCCCGGGCCAAAGTTGGCAAGCCGCCGAAATGTCCGACGACTGTAGGGTCGTCCCCACGACCTCGGGACTAGTTTGGCCAGCCGCCGACATGTCCGACGACTATAGGGTCGTCCCCACGACCCCGGGCCAATGTTGGCCAATCGCCGACATGTCCGACGACTATAGGGTCGTCCCCACGACCGCGAGCCAAGGATATCCAGCCGCCGTCTTGTCCGACGACTATAGGGTCGTCCCTACGACCCCGGGACTAGATTGGCCCGCCACCGTCATGTCCAACGACTATAGGGTCGTCCCCACGACCCCGGGCCAAAGTTGGCATGCCGCCGAAATGTCCGACGACTATAGGGTCGTCCCCACGACCCCGGGCCAAAGTTGGCAAGCCGCCGAAATGTCCGACGACTATAGGGTCGTCCCCACGACCCCGGGACTAGATTGGCCCGCCAGCGACAAGTCCGACGACTATAGGGTCGTCCCCACGACATCGGGACTAGGTTGGCCAGCCGCAGACATGTCCGACGACTATAGGGTCGTCCCCACGACCCCGGGCCAATGTTGGCCAATCGCCGACATGTCCGACGACTATAGGGTCGTCCCCACGACCCCGGGACTAGGTTGGCTCGCCACCGTCATGTCTGACGACTATAGGGTCGTCCCCACGACCGCGGGCCAAAGTTGGCCAGCCGCCGACATGTCCGACGACTATAGGGTCGTCCCCACGACCCGGGACTAGACTGGCCCGCCACCGTCATGTCCGACGACTATAGGGTCATCCCCACGACCCCGGGACTAGGTTGGCCCGCCGCCGAAATGTCCGACGACTATAGGGTCGTCCCCACAACCCCGGGACTAGATTGGCCCGCCACCGTCAAGTCCGACGACTATAGGATCGTCTCCACGACCACGGGCCAAAGTTGGCCAGCCGCCGACATGTCCGTCGACTATAGGGTCGTCCCCACGACCCCGGGCCAATGTTGGCCAATCGCCGACATGTCCGACGACTATAGGGTCGTCCCAACGACCCCGGGACTAGATTGGCCCGCCACCGTCATGTCCAACGACTATACGGTCGTCCCCACGACCCCGGGACAAGGTTGGCCCGCCGCCGACTTGTCCGACGACTATAGGGTCGTCCCTACGACCCCGGGACTAGATTGGCCCGCCACCGTCATGTTCAACGACTATAGGGTCGTCCCCACGACCCCGGGACTAGGTTGACAAGCCGCCAACATATCCGACGACTATACGGTTGTCCCCACGACCCCGGGACTAGGCTGACAAGCCGCCAACATGTCCGACGACTATAGGGTCGTCCCGACGACCCCGGGCCAATGTTGGCCAATCGCCAACATGTCCGACGACTATAGAGTCGTCCCTACGACCCCGGCACTAGATTGGCCGGCCACCGTCATGTCCAACGACTATAGGGTCGTCCCCACGACCCCGGGACTAGGTTGACAAGCCGCCAACATATCCGACGACTATACGGTCGTCCCCACGACCTCGGGACTAGGTCGGCCAGCCGCCGTCATGTCCGACAACTATAGGGTCGTCCCCACGACCCCGGGCCAAAGTTGGCAAGCCGCCGAAATGTCCGACGACTATAGGGTCGTCCCCACAACCCCGGGACTAGATTGGCCCGCCACCGTCAAGTCCGACGACTATAGGGTCGTCCCCACGACCCCGGGCCAAAGTTGGCCAGCCGCCGACATGTCCGACGACTATAGGGTCGTCCCCACGACCCGGGACTAGAGTGGCCCGCCACACAGTGGGCCGGATTCACATAGTTTGCGCCATTTGGGTCTTTTTTTTAACATATCGGAATGCAATTTACGCCAAAAAATAGGAAAAAATTATTCCTTTCTAATGATGTATAATTTAATTTTTTATTTATTTATTTATTTATTTATTTTTCAAAATTTTTAACTATTTTTTGATAAAAAAAAATTTAATTGTGTTTATTTGGTACCTTATTTAATGCCCTATTCAGTGCTTTAAATGGAATGTTCGGGAAACTTTTTATTTCCAAGTTATAAGCAAAAATCGAATAATAAATGAATGCAACCAAATATCGCTTTGTTGAAATTAAAGACCAATCTTTTGCGCTAAACATCATCTTCTAACAGTAATTAATGTAAATAATGTATTGAAAAATAATTCTGAATATAGTGAAGAAATTTGCGATGTTTTTTAAATTTGACAAGGAATATCTTTCAAGTCCCAACGAATCCCAACTTCTAACCAATTGGAATATTTTCAGTACACCTTCCTCTACATGATTATGTAAAAACCACATCCTACTTCGTCCTACTTTACAAATTATTACTGTTTAAAGCGCGTCGCGTCCGATATCGGGACTCCGCGAGACACGCAGACACTCCCCTAAGGATTTGTTTAGATTATAATCACATGAAATTGTTTATACTATGGTGCAGATAAGGCTTTGACAAAGTTCTGGATTTTCTGTCTGCAGTCAGTTGAAACAGTACCATCAGAGACTGCACAGTGTGACATTCGAAGCATTTTTGCATAATATTTGAACGTTACGCTCTAGTTTTCTTTCGTTTTAGACAATTTTAGTTTTGCCTTGTACAGTTGATATTTAGTGTGCATAATATATATGTTTATCTTATATTTTTTTAAGTATATCAGTGAAGTTCATCAGTGAAGTTTATATTTAAGTTTTGTTTTCTTACATTTATATTACATTTCATTTTACACATATTTTTTTAACCTGGTTTTTAGTGCGTCTGAACTTTGTGATGAAATAACGATTTTCTCACATATAATATGATGTAAAAATACATAGTCATTCAGGACTTTGGACGAATCTTTTAGTGTGAAGAACAAGTCTTGGTGTGTGCGGAAAGCCTCCATTATCGTTAAATAACTAATATCTGAATAAAAAAAAGGAAATGCGGAATGCGGTTGAATGCTATAAAATACCCAAGAAAATGTGTAAGAGCTTTCGTACTTACCAAATATGTGTAAAATGAAATGTAATATAAATGTAAGAAAACAAAACTTAAATATAAACTTCACTGATGAACTTCACTGATAAACTTAAAAAAATATAAGATAAACATATATATTATGCACACTAAATATCAACTGTACAAGGCAAAACTAAAATTGTCTAAAACGAAAGAAAACTAGAGCGTAACGTTCAAATATTATGCAAAAATGCTTCGAATGTCACACTGTGCAGTCTCTGATGGTACTGTTTCAACTGACTGCAGACAGAAAATCCAGAACTTTGTCAAAGCCTTATCTGCACCATAGTATAAACAATTTCATGTGATTATAATCTAAACAAATCCTTAGGGGAGTGTCTGCGTGTCTCGCGGAGTCCCGATATCGGACGCGACGCGCTTTAAACAGTAATAATTTGTAAAGTAGGACGAAGTAGGATGTGGTTTTTACATAATCATGTAGAGGAAGGTGTACTGAAAATATTCCAATTGGTTAGAAGTTGGGATTCGTTGGGACTTGAAAGATATTCCTTGTCAAATTTAAAAAACATCGCAAATTTCTTCACTATATTCAGAATTATTTTTCAATACATTATTTACATTAATTACTGTTAGAAGATGATGTTTAGCGCAAAAGATTGGTCTTTAATTTCAACAAAGCGATATTTGGTTGCATTCATTTATTATTCGATTTTTGCTTATAACTTGGAAATAAAAAGTTTCCCGAACATTCCATTTAAAGCACTGAATAGGGCATTAAATAAGGTACCAAATAAACACAATTAAATTTTTTTTTATCAAAAAATAGTTAAAAATTTTGAAAAATAAATAAATAAATAAATAAATAAAAAATTAAATTATACATCATTAGAAAGGAATAATTTTTTCCTATTTTTTGGCGTAAATTGCATTCCGATATGTTAAAAAAAAGACCCAAATGGCGCAAACTATGTGAATCCGGCCCACTGTGCGCCACCGTCATGTCCGACGACTATTGGATCGTCCCCACGACCACGGGCCAAAGTTGGCCAGCCGCCGACATGTCCGACGACTATAGGGTCGTCCCCACGACCCCGGGACTAGATTGGTCCGCCACCGTCATGTCCGACGACTATAGGGTCGTCCCCACGACCCCGGGCCAAAGTTGGCAAGCCGCCGAAATGTCCGACGACTGTAGGGTCGTCCCCACGACCCCGGGACTAGATTGGCCCGCCACCGTGAAGTCCGACGACTATAGGGTCGTCCCCACGACCTCGGGACTAGTTTGGCCAGCCGCCGACATGTCCGACGACTATAGGGTCGTCCCCACGACCCCGGGCCAATGTTGGCCAATCGCCGACATGTCCGACGACTATAGGGTCGTCCCTACGACCCCGGGACTAGATTGGCCCGCCACCGTCATGTCCAACGAATATAGGGTCGTCCCCACGACCCCGAGCCAAAGTTGGCATGCCGCCGAAATGTCCGACGACTATAGGGTCGTCCCCACGACCCCGGGCCAAAGTTGGCACGCCGCCCAAATGTCCGACGACTATAGGGTCGTCCCCACGACCCCGGGCCAAAGTTGGCCAATCGCCAACATGTCCGACGACTATAAGGTCGTCCGTACGACCCCGGGAATAGATTGGCCCGCCACCGTCATGTCCGACGACAATAGGGTCGTCCCCACGACCCCGGGTCTAGGTTGGCCAGCCGCCGACATGTCCGACGACTATAGAGTCGTCCCCACGACACCGGGCCAAAGTTGGCCAGCCGCTGACATGTCCAACGACTATAGGGTCGTCCCCACGACCACGGGCCAAAGTTGGCCAGCCGCCGACATGTCCGACGACTATTGGATCGTCCCCACGACCACGGGCCAAAGTTGGCCAGCCGCCGACATGTCCGACGACTATAGGGTCGTCCCCACGACCCCGGGACTAGATTGGTCCGCCACCGTCATATCCGACGACTATAGGGTCGTCCCCACGACCCCGGGCCAAAGTTGGCAAGCCGCCGAAATGTCCGACGACTGTAGGGTCGTCCCCACGACCTCGGGACTAGTTTGGCCAGCCGCCGACATGTCCGACGACTATAGGGTCGTCCCCACGACCCCGGGCCAATGTTGGCCAATCGCCGACATGTCCGACGACTATAGGGTCGTCCCCACGACCGCGAGCCAAGGATATCCAGCCGCCGTCTTGTCCGACGACTATAGGGTCGTCCCCACGACCACGGGCCAATGTTGGCTAGCCGCCGACATGTCCGACGACTATAGGGTCGTCCCCACGACACCGGGCCAAAGTTGGCCAGCCGCTGACATGTCCAACGACTATAGGGTCGTCCCCACGACCACGGGCCAAAGTTGGCCAGCCGCCGACATGTCCGACGACTATTGGATCGTCCCCACGACCACGGGCCAAAGTTGGCCAGCCGCCGACATGTCCGACGACTATAGGGTCGTCCCCACGACCCCGGGACTAGATTGGTCCGCCACCGTCATATCCGACGACTATAGGGTCGTCCCCACGACCCCGGGCCAAAGTTGGCAAGCCGCCGAAATGTCCGACGACTGTAGGGTCGTCCCCACGACCTCGGGACTAGTTTGGCCAGCCGCCGACATGTCCGACGACTATAGGGTCGTCCCCACGACCCCGGGCCAATGTTGGCCAATCGCCGACATGTCCGACGACTATAGGGTCGTCCCCACGACCGCGAGCCAAGGATATCCAGCCGCCGTCTTGTCCGACGACTATAGGGTCGTCCCTACGACCCCGGGACTAGATTGGCCCGCCACCGTCATGTCCAACGACTATAGGGTCGTCCCCACGACCCCGGGCCAAAGTTGGCATGCCGCCGAAATGTCCGACGACTATAGGGTCGTCCCCACGACCCCGGGCCAAAGTTGGCAAGCCGCCGAAATGTCCGACGACTATAGGGTCGTCCCCACGACCCCGGGACTAGATTGGCCCGCCAGCGACAAGTCCGACGACTATAGGGTCGTCCCCACGACCTCGGGACTAGGTTGGCCAGCCGCAGACATGTCCGACGACTATAGGGTCGTCCCCACGACCCCGGGCCAATGTTGGCCAATCGCCGACATGTCCGACGACTATAGGGTCGTCCCCACGACCCCGGGACTAGATTGGCCCGCCACCGTCAAGTCCGACGACTATAGGATCGTCTCCACGACCACGGGCCAAAGTTGGCCAGCCGCCGACATGTCCGTCGACTATAGGGTCGTCCCCACGACCCCGGGCCAATGTTGGCCAATCGCCAACATGTCCGACGACTATAGGGTCGTACCCACGACCCCGGCCCAAAGGTGGCATGCCGCCGAAATGTCCGACGACTATAGGGTCGTCCCCACGACCCCGGGCCAAAGTTGGCAAGCCGCCGAAATGTCCGACGACTATAGGGTCGTCCCCACGACCCCGGGACTAGATTGGCCCGCCACCATCATGTTCGACGACTATAAGGTCGTCCCCACGACCCCGGGACAAGGTTGGCCCGCCGCCGACTTGTCCGACGACTATAGGGTCGTACCCACGACCCCGGGACTAGGCTGACAAGCCGCCAACATGTCCGACGACTATAGGGTCGTCCCGACGACCCCGGGCCAATGTTGGCCAATCGCCAACATGTCCGACGACTATATGGTCGTCCCTACGACCCCGGGACTAGATTGGCCCGCCACCGTCATGTCCAACGACTATAGGGTCGTCCCCACGACCCCGGGGCAAGGTTGGCCCGCCGCCGACTTGTCCGACGACTATAGGGTCGTACCCACGACCCCGGGACTAGGCTGACAAGCCGCCAACATGTCCGACGACTATAGAGTCGTCCCCACGACCCCGGGCCAATGTTGGCCAATCGCCAACATGTCCGACGACTATAGGGTCGTCCATACGACCCCGGGAATAGATTGGCCCGCCACCGTCATGTCCGAAGACAATGGGGTCGTCCCCACGACCCCGGGTCTAGGTTGGCCAGCCGTCGACATATCCGACGACTATAGAGTCGTCCCCACGACACCGGGCCAAAGTTGGCCAGCCGCTGACATGTCCAACGACTATAGGGTCGTCCCCACGACCACGGGCCAAAGTTGGCCAGCCGTCGACATGTCCGACGACTATTGGATCGTCCCCACGACCCCGAGCCAAAGTTGGCATGCCGCCGAAATGTCCGACGAATATAGGGTCGTCCCCACGACCCCGGGCCAAAGTTGGCACGCCGCCGAAATGTCCGACGACTATAGGGTCGTCCCCACGACCGCGAGCCAAGGATGTCCAGCCGCCGTCTTGTCCGACGACTATAGGGTCGTCCCCACAACCCCGGGACTAGATTGGCCCGCCACCGTCAAGTCCGACGACTATAGGATCGTCTCCACGACCACGGGCCAAAGTTGGCCAGCCGCCGACATGTCCGTCGACTATAGGGTCGTCCCCACGACCCCGGGCCAATGTTGGCCAATCGCCGACATGTTCGACGACTATAGGGTCGCCCCTACGACCCCGGGACTAGATTGGCCCGCCACCGTCATGTCCAACGACTATAGGGTCGTCCCCACGACCCCGGGACTAGGTTGACAAGCCGCCAACATATCCGACGACTATACGGTCGTCCCCACGACCTCGGGACTAGGTCGGCCAGCCGCCGTCATATCCGACAACTATAGGGTCGTCCCCACGACACCGGGCCAAAGTTGGCAAGCCGCCGAAATGTCCGACGACTATAGGGTCGTCCCCACAACCCCGGGACTAGATTGGCCCGCCACCGTCAAGTCCGACGACTATTGGATCGTCTCCACGACCACGGGCCAAAGTTGGCCAGCCGCCGACATGTCCGTCGACTATAGGGTCGTCCCCACGACCCCGGGCCAATGTTGGCCAATCGCCGACATGTCCGACGACTATAGGGTCGTCCCTACGACCCCGGGACTAGATTGGTCCGCCACCGTCATGTCCGACGACTATAGGGTCGTCCCCACGACCCCGGGCCAAAGTTGGCAAGCCGCCGAAATGTCCGACGACTGTAGGGTCGTCCCCACGACCCCGGGACTAGATTGACAAGCCGCCAACATATCCGACGACTATAGGGTCGTCCCCACGACCCCGGGCCAAAGTTGGCAAGCCGCCGAAATGTTCGACGACTGTAGGGTCGTCCCCACGACCCCGGGACTAGATTGGCCTGCCACCGTGAAGTCCGACGACTATAAGGTCGTCCCCACGACCTCGGGACTAGTTTGGCCAGCCGCCGACATGTCCGACGACTATACGGTCGTCCCCACGACCCCGGGCCAATGTTGGCCAATCGCCGACATGTCCGACGACTATAGGGTCGTCCCTACGACCCCGGGACTAGATTGGCCCGCCACCGTCATGTCCAACGACTATAGGGTCGTCCCCACGACCCCGAGCCAAAGTTGGCATGCCGCCGAAATGTCCGACGACTATAGGGTCGTCCCCACGACCACGGGCCAAAGTTAGCACGCCGCCCAAATGTCCGACGACTATAGGGTCGTCCCCACGACCCCGGGCCAAAGTTGGCCAATCGCCAACATGTCCGACGACTATAGAGACGTCCCTACGACCCCGGCACTAGATTGGCCGGCCACCGTCATGTCCAACGACTATAGGGTCGTCCCCACGACCCCGGGACTAGGTTGACAAGCCGCCAACATATCCGACGACTATACGGTCGTCCCCACGACCTCGGGACTAGGTCGGCCAGCCGCCGTCATGTCCGACAACTATAGGGTCGTCCCCACGACCCCGGGCCAAAGTTGGCAAGCCGCCGAAATGTCCGACGACTATAGGGTCGTCCCCACAACCCCGGGACTAGATTGGCCCGCCACCGTCAAGTCCGACGACTATAGGATCGTCTCCACGACCACGGGCCAAAGTTGGCCAGCCGCCGACATGTCCGTCGACTATAGGGTCGTCCCCACGACCCCGGGCCAATGTTGGCCAATCGCCGACATGTCCGACGACTATAGGGTCGTCCCAACGACCCCGGGACTAGATTGGCCCGCCACCGTCATGTCCAACGACTATACGGTCGTCCCCACGACCCCGGGACAAGGTTGGCCCGCCGCCGACTTGTCCGACGACTATAGGGTCGTCCCTACGACCCCGGGACTAGATTGGCCCGCCACCGTCATGTTCAACGACTATAGGGTCGTCCCCACGACCCCGGGACTAGGTTGACAAGCCGCCAACATATCCGACGACTATACGGTTGTCCCCACGACCCCGGGACTAGGCTGACAAGCCGCCAACATGTCCGACGACTATAGGGTCGTCCCGACGACCCCGGGCCAATGTTGGCCAATCGCCAACATGTCCGACGACTATAGAGTCGTCCCTACGACCCCGGCACTAGATTGGCCGGCCACCGTCATGTCCAACGACTATAGGGTCGTCCCCACGACCCCGGGACTAGGTTGACAAGCCGCCAACATATCCGACGACTATACGGTCGTCCCCACGACCTCGGGACTAGGTCGGCCAGCCGCCGTCATGTCCGACAACTATAGGGTCGTCCCCACGACCCCGGGCCAAAGTTGGCAAGCCGCCGAAATGTCCGACGACTATAGGGTCGTCCCCACAACCCCGGGACTAGATTGGCCCGCCACCGTCAAGTCCGACGACTATAGGGTCGTCCCCACGACCCCGGGCCAAAGTTGGCCAGCCGCCGACATGTCCGACGACTATAGGGTCGTCCCCACGACCCGGGACTAGAGTGGCCCGCCACACAGTGGGCCGGATTCACATAGTTTGCGCCATTTGGGTCTTTTTTTTAACATATCGGAATGCAATTTACGCCAAAAAATAGGAAAAAATTATTCCTTTCTAATGATGTATAATTTAATTTTTTATTTATTTATTTATTTATTTATTTTTCAAAATTTTTAACTATTTTTTGATAAAAAAAAATTTAATTGTGTTTATTTGGTACCTTATTTAATGCCCTATTCAGTGCTTTAAATGGAATGTTCGGGAAACTTTTTATTTCCAAGTTATAAGCAAAAATCGAATAATAAATGAATGCAACCAAATATCGCTTTGTTGAAATTAAAGACCAATCTTTTGCGCTAAACATCATCTTCTAACAGTAATTAATGTAAATAATGTATTGAAAAATAATTCTGAATATAGTGAAGAAATTTGCGATGTTTTTTAAATTTGACAAGGAATATCTTTCAAGTCCCAACGAATCCCAACTTCTAACCAATTGGAATATTTTCAGTACACCTTCCTCTACATGATTATGTAAAAACCACATCCTACTTCGTCCTACTTTACAAATTATTACTGTTTAAAGCGCGTCGCGTCCGATATCGGGACTCCGCGAGACACGCAGACACTCCCCTAAGGATTTGTTTAGATTATAATCACATGAAATTGTTTATACTATGGTGCAGATAAGGCTTTGACAAAGTTCTGGATTTTCTGTCTGCAGTCAGTTGAAACAGTACCATCAGAGACTGCACAGTGTGACATTCGAAGCATTTTTGCATAATATTTGAACGTTACGCTCTAGTTTTCTTTCGTTTTAGACAATTTTAGTTTTGCCTTGTACAGTTGATATTTAGTGTGCATAATATATATGTTTATCTTATATTTTTTTAAGTATATCAGTGAAGTTCATCAGTGAAGTTTATATTTAAGTTTTGTTTTCTTACATTTATATTACATTTCATTTTACACATATTTTTTTAACCTGGTTTTTAGTGCGTCTGAACTTTGTGATGAAATAACGATTTTCTCACATATAATATGATGTAAAAATACATAGTCATTCAGGACTTTGGACGAATCTTTTAGTGTGAAGAACAAGTCTTGGTGTGTGCGGAAAGCCTCCATTATCGTTAAATAACTAATATCTGAATAAAAAAAAGGAAATGCGGAATGCGGTTGAATGCTATAAAATACCCAAGAAAATGTGTAAGAGCTTTCGTACTTACCAAATATGTGTAAAATGAAATGTAATATAAATGTAAGAAAACAAAACTTAAATATAAACTTCACTGATGAACTTCACTGATAAACTTAAAAAAATATAAGATAAACATATATATTATGCACACTAAATATCAACTGTACAAGGCAAAACTAAAATTGTCTAAAACGAAAGAAAACTAGAGCGTAACGTTCAAATATTATGCAAAAATGCTTCGAATGTCACACTATGCAGTCTCTGATGGTACTGTTTCAACTGACTGCAGACAGAAAATCCAGAACTTTGTCAAAGCCTTATCTGCACCATAGTATAAACAATTTCATGTGATTATAATCTAAACAAATCCTTAGGGGAGTGTCTGCGTGTCTCGCGGAGTCCCGATATCGGACGCGACGCGCTTTAAACAGTAATAATTTGTAAAGTAGGACGAAGTAGGATGTGGTTTTTACATAATCATGTAGAGGAAGGTGTACTGAAAATATTCCAATTGGTTAGAAGTTGGGATTCGTTGGGACTTGAAAGATATTCCTTGTCAAATTTAAAAAACATCGCAAATTTCTTCACTATATTCAGAATTATTTTTCAATACATTATTTACATTAATTACTGTTAGAAGATGATGTTTAGCGCAAAAGATTGGTCTTTAATTTCAACAAAGCGATATTTGGTTGCATTCATTTATTATTCGATTTTTGCTTATAACTTGGAAATAAAAAGTTTCCCGAACATTCCATTTAAAGCACTGAATAGGGCATTAAATAAGGTACCAAATAAACACAATTAAATTTTTTTTTATCAAAAAATAGTTAAAAATTTTGAAAAATAAATAAATAAATAAATAAATAAAAAATTAAATTATACATCATTAGAAAGGAATAATTTTTTCCTATTTTTTGGCGTAAATTGCATTCCGATATGTTAAAAAAAAGACCCAAATGGCGCAAACTATGTGAATCCGGCCCACTGTGCGCCACCGTCATGTCCGACGACTATTGGATCGTCCCCACGACCACGGGCCAAAGTTGGCCAGCCGCCGACATGTCCGACGACTATAGGGTCGTCCCCACGACCCCGGGACTAGATTGGTCCGCCACCGTCATGTCCGACGACTATAGGGTCGTCCCCACGACCCCGGGCCAAAGTTGGCAAGCCGCCGAAATGTCCGACGACTGTAGGGTCGTCCCCACGACCCCGGGACTAGATTGGCCCGCCACCGTGAAGTCCGACGACTATAGGGTCGTCCCCACGACCCCGGGCCAAAGTTGGCAAGCCGCCGAAATGTCCGACGACTGTAGGGTCGTCCCCACGACCTCGGGACTAGTTTGGCCAGCCGCCGACATGTCCGACGACTATAGGGTCGTCCCCACGACCCCGGGCCAATGTTGGCCAATCGCCGACATGTCCGACGACTATAGGGTCGTCCCCACGACCGCGAGCCAAGGATATCCAGCCGCCGTCTTGTCCGACGACTATAGGGTCGTCCCTACGACCCCGGGACTAGATTGGCCCGCCACCGTCATGTCCAACGACTATAGGGTCGTCCCCACGACCCCGGGCCAAAGTTGGCATGCCGCCGAAATGTCCGACGACTATAGGGTCGTCCCCACGACCCCGGGCCAAAGTTGGCAAGCCGCCGAAATGTCCGACGACTATAGGGTCGTCCCCACGACCCCGGGACTAGATTGGCCCGCCAGCGACAAGTCCGACGACTATAGGGTCGTCCCCACGACCTCGGGACTAGGTTGGCCAGCCGCAGACATGTCCGACGACTATAGGGTCGTCCCCACGACCCCGGGCCAATGTTGGCCAATCGCCGACATGTCCGACGACTATAGGGTCGTCCCCACGACCCCGGGACTAGATTGGCCCGCCACCGTCAAGTCCGACGACTATAGGATCGTCTCCACGACCACGGGCCAAAGTTGGCCAGCCGCCGACATGTCCGTCGACTATAGGGTCGTCCCCACGACCCCGGGCCAATGTTGGCCAATCGCCAACATGTCCGACGACTATAGGGTCGTACCCACGACCCCGGCCCAAAGGTGGCATGCCGCCGAAATGTCCGACGACTATAGGGTCGTCCCCACGACCCCGGGCCAAAGTTGGCAAGCCGCCGAAATGTCCGACGACTATAGGGTCGTCCCCACGACCCCGGGACTAGATTGGCCCGCCACCATCATGTTCGACGACTATAAGGTCGTCCCCACGACCCCGGGACAAGGTTGGCCCGCCGCCGACTTGTCCGACGACTATAGGGTCGTACCCACGACCCCGGGACTAGGCTGACAAGCCGCCAACATGTCCGACGACTATAGGGTCGTCCCGACGACCCCGGGCCAATGTTGGCCAATCGCCAACATGTCCGACGACTATATGGTCGTCCCTACGACCCCGGGACTAGATTGGCCCGCCACCGTCATGTCCAACGACTATAGGGTCGTCCCCACGACCCCGGGGCAAGGTTGGCCCGCCGCCGACTTGTCCGACGACTATAGGGTCGTACCCACGACCCCGGGACTAGGCTGACAAGCCGCCAACATGTCCGACGACTATAGAGTCGTCCCCACGACCCCGGGCCAATGTTGGCCAATCGCCAACATGTCCGACGACTATAGGGTCGTCCATACGACCCCGGGAATAGATTGGCCCGCCACCGTCATGTCCGAAGACAATGGGGTCGTCCCCACGACCCCGGGTCTAGGTTGGCCAGCCGTCGACATATCCGACGACTATAGAGTCGTCCCCACGACACCGGGCCAAAGTTGGCCAGCCGCTGACATGTCCAACGACTATAGGGTCGTCCCCACGACCACGGGCCAAAGTTGGCCAGCCGTCGACATGTCCGACGACTATTGGATCGTCCCCACGACCCCGAGCCAAAGTTGGCATGCCGCCGAAATGTCCGACGAATATAGGGTCGTCCCCACGACCCCGGGCCAAAGTTGGCACGCCGCCGAAATGTCCGACGACTATAGGGTCGTCCCCACGACCGCGAGCCAAGGATGTCCAGCCGCCGTCTTGTCCGACGACTATAGGGTCGTCCCCACAACCCCGGGACTAGATTGGCCCGCCACCGTCAAGTCCGACGACTATAGGATCGTCTCCACGACCACGGGCCAAAGTTGGCCAGCCGCCGACATGTCCGTCGACTATAGGGTCGTCCCCACGACCCCGGGCCAATGTTGGCCAATCGCCGACATGTTCGACGACTATAGGGTCGCCCCTACGACCCCGGGACTAGATTGGCCCGCCACCGTCATGTCCAACGACTATAGGGTCGTCCCCACGACCCCGGGACTAGGTTGACAAGCCGCCAACATATCCGACGACTATACGGTCGTCCCCACGACCTCGGGACTAGGTCGGCCAGCCGCCGTCATATCCGACAACTATAGGGTCGTCCCCACGACACCGGGCCAAAGTTGGCAAGCCGCCGAAATGTCCGACGACTATAGGGTCGTCCCCACAACCCCGGGACTAGATTGGCCCGCCACCGTCAAGTCCGACGACTATTGGATCGTCTCCACGACCACGGGCCAAAGTTGGCCAGCCGCCGACATGTCCGTCGACTATAGGGTCGTCCCCACGACCCCGGGCCAATGTTGGCCAATCGCCGACATGTCCGACGACTATAGGGTCGTCCCTACGACCCCGGGACTAGATTGGTCCGCCACCGTCATGTCCGACGACTATAGGGTCGTCCCCACGACCCCGGGCCAAAGTTGGCAAGCCGCCGAAATGTCCGACGACTGTAGGGTCGTCCCCACGACCCCGGGACTAGATTGACAAGCCGCCAACATATCCGACGACTATAGGGTCGTCCCCACGACCCCGGGCCAAAGTTGGCAAGCCGCCGAAATGTTCGACGACTGTAGGGTCGTCCCCACGACCCCGGGACTAGATTGGCCTGCCACCGTGAAGTCCGACGACTATAAGGTCGTCCCCACGACCTCGGGACTAGTTTGGCCAGCCGCCGACATGTCCGACGACTATACGGTCGTCCCCACGACCCCGGGCCAATGTTGGCCAATCGCCGACATGTCCGACGACTATAGGGTCGTCCCTACGACCCCGGGACTAGATTGGCCCGCCACCGTCATGTCCAACGACTATAGGGTCGTCCCCACGACCCCGAGCCAAAGTTGGCATGCCGCCGAAATGTCCGACGACTATAGGGTCGTCCCCACGACCACGGGCCAAAGTTAGCACGCCGCCCAAATGTCCGACGACTATAGGGTCGTCCCCACGACCCCGGGCCAAAGTTGGCCAATCGCCAACATGTCCGACGACTATAGAGACGTCCCTACGACCCCGGCACTAGATTGGCCGGCCACCGTCATGTCCAACGACTATAGGGTCGTCCCCACGACCCCGGGACTAGGTTGACAAGCCGCCAACATATCCGACGACTATACGGTCGTCCCCACGACCTCGGGACTAGGTCGGCCAGCCGCCGTCATGTCCGACAACTATAGGGTCGTCCCCACGACCCCGGGCCAAAGTTGGCAAGCCGCCGAAATGTCCGACGACTATAGGGTCGTCCCCACAACCCCGGGACTAGATTGGCCCGCCACCGTCAAGTCCGACGACTATAGGATCGTCTCCACGACCACGGGCCAAAGTTGGCCAGCCGCCGACATGTCCGTCGACTATAGGGTCGTCCCCACGACCCCGGGCCAATGTTGGCCAATCGCCGACATGTCCGACGACTATAGGGTCGTCCCAACGACCCCGGGACTAGATTGGCCCGCCACCGTCATGTCCAACGACTATACGGTCGTCCCCACGACCCCGGGACAAGGTTGGCCCGCCGCCGACTTGTCCGACGACTATAGGGTCGTCCCTACGACCCCGGGACTAGATTGGCCCGCCACCGTCATGTTCAACGACTATAGGGTCGTCCCCACGACCCCGGGACTAGGTTGACAAGCCGCCAACATATCCGACGACTATACGGTTGTCCCCACGACCCCGGGACTAGGCTGACAAGCCGCCAACATGTCCGACGACTATAGGGTCGTCCCGACGACCCCGGGCCAATGTTGGCCAATCGCCAACATGTCCGACGACTATAGAGTCGTCCCTACGACCCCGGCACTAGATTGGCCGGCCACCGTCATGTCCAACGACTATAGGGTCGTCCCCACGACCCCGGGACTAGGTTGACAAGCCGCCAACATATCCGACGACTATACGGTCGTCCCCACGACCTCGGGACTAGGTCGGCCAGCCGCCGTCATGTCCGACAACTATAGGGTCGTCCCCACGACCCCGGGCCAAAGTTGGCAAGCCGCCGAAATGTCCGACGACTATAGGGTCGTCCCCACAACCCCGGGACTAGATTGGCCCGCCACCGTCAAGTCCGACGACTATAGGGTCGTCCCCACGACCCCGGGCCAAAGTTGGCCAGCCGCCGACATGTCCGACGACTATAGGGTCGTCCCCACGACCCGGGACTAGAGTGGCCCGCCACACAGTGGGCCGGATTCACATAGTTTGCGCCATTTGGGTCTTTTTTTTAACATATCGGAATGCAATTTACGCCAAAAAATAGGAAAAAATTATTCCTTTCTAATGATGTATAATTTAATTTTTTATTTATTTATTTATTTATTTATTTTTCAAAATTTTTAACTATTTTTTGATAAAAAAAAATTTAATTGTGTTTATTTGGTACCTTATTTAATGCCCTATTCAGTGCTTTAAATGGAATGTTCGGGAAACTTTTTATTTCCAAGTTATAAGCAAAAATCGAATAATAAATGAATGCAACCAAATATCGCTTTGTTGAAATTAAAGACCAATCTTTTGCGCTAAACATCATCTTCTAACAGTAATTAATGTAAATAATGTATTGAAAAATAATTCTGAATATAGTGAAGAAATTTGCGATGTTTTTTAAATTTGACAAGGAATATCTTTCAAGTCCCAACGAATCCCAACTTCTAACCAATTGGAATATTTTCAGTACACCTTCCTCTACATGATTATGTAAAAACCACATCCTACTTCGTCCTACTTTACAAATTATTACTGTTTAAAGCGCGTCGCGTCCGATATCGGGACTCCGCGAGACACGCAGACACTCCCCTAAGGATTTGTTTAGATTATAATCACATGAAATTGTTTATACTATGGTGCAGATAAGGCTTTGACAAAGTTCTGGATTTTCTGTCTGCAGTCAGTTGAAACAGTACCATCAGAGACTGCACAGTGTGACATTCGAAGCATTTTTGCATAATATTTGAACGTTACGCTCTAGTTTTCTTTCGTTTTAGACAATTTTAGTTTTGCCTTGTACAGTTGATATTTAGTGTGCATAATATATATGTTTATCTTATATTTTTTTAAGTATATCAGTGAAGTTCATCAGTGAAGTTTATATTTAAGTTTTGTTTTCTTACATTTATATTACATTTCATTTTACACATATTTTTTTAACCTGGTTTTTAGTGCGTCTGAACTTTGTGATGAAATAACGATTTTCTCACATATAATATGATGTAAAAATACATAGTCATTCAGGACTTTGGACGAATCTTTTAGTGTGAAGAACAAGTCTTGGTGTGTGCGGAAAGCCTCCATTATCGTTAAATAACTAATATCTGAATAAAAAAAAGGAAATGCGGAATGCGGTTGAATGCTATAAAATACCCAAGAAAATGTGTAAGAGCTTTCGTACTTACCAAATATGTGTAAAATGAAATGTAATATAAATGTAAGAAAACAAAACTTAAATATAAACTTCACTGATGAACTTCACTGATAAACTTAAAAAAATATAAGATAAACATATATATTATGCACACTAAATATCAACTGTACAAGGCAAAACTAAAATTGTCTAAAACGAAAGAAAACTAGAGCGTAACGTTCAAATATTATGCAAAAATGCTTCGAATGTCACACTATGCAGTCTCTGATGGTACTGTTTCAACTGACTGCAGACAGAAAATCCAGAACTTTGTCAAAGCCTTATCTGCACCATAGTATAAACAATTTCATGTGATTATAATCTAAACAAATCCTTAGGGGAGTGTCTGCGTGTCTCGCGGAGTCCCGATATCGGACGCGACGCGCTTTAAACAGTAATAATTTGTAAAGTAGGACGAAGTAGGATGTGGTTTTTACATAATCATGTAGAGGAAGGTGTACTGAAAATATTCCAATTGGTTAGAAGTTGGGATTCGTTGGGACTTGAAAGATATTCCTTGTCAAATTTAAAAAACATCGCAAATTTCTTCACTATATTCAGAATTATTTTTCAATACATTATTTACATTAATTACTGTTAGAAGATGATGTTTAGCGCAAAAGATTGGTCTTTAATTTCAACAAAGCGATATTTGGTTGCATTCATTTATTATTCGATTTTTGCTTATAACTTGGAAATAAAAAGTTTCCCGAACATTCCATTTAAAGCACTGAATAGGGCATTAAATAAGGTACCAAATAAACACAATTAAATTTTTTTTTATCAAAAAATAGTTAAAAATTTTGAAAAATAAATAAATAAATAAATAAATAAAAAATTAAATTATACATCATTAGAAAGGAATAATTTTTTCCTATTTTTTGGCGTAAATTGCATTCCGATATGTTAAAAAAAAGACCCAAATGGCGCAAACTATGTGAATCCGGCCCACTGTGCGCCACCGTCATGTCCGACGACTATTGGATCGTCCCCACGACCACGGGCCAAAGTTGGCCAGCCGCCGACATGTCCGACGACTATAGGGTCGTCCCCACGACCCCGGGACTAGATTGGTCCGCCACCGTCATGTCCGACGACTATAGGGTCGTCCCCACGACCCCGGGCCAAAGTTGGCAAGCCGCCGAAATGTCCGACGACTGTAGGGTCGTCCCCACGACCCCGGGACTAGATTGGCCCGCCACCGTGAAGTCCGACGACTATAGGGTCGTCCCCACGACCTCGGGACTAGTTTGGCCAGCCGCCGACATGTCCGACGACTATAGGGTCGTCCCCACGACCCCGGGCCAATGTTGGCCAATCGCCGACATGTCCGACGACTATAGGGTCGTCCCTACGACCCCGGGACTAGATTGGCCCGCCACCGTCATGTCCAACGAATATAGGGTCGTCCCCACGACCCCGAGCCAAAGTTGGCATGCCGCCGAAATGTCCGACGACTATAGGGTCGTCCCCACGACCCCGGGCCAAAGTTGGCACGCCGCCCAAATGTCCGACGACTATAGGGTCGTCCCCACGACCCCGGGCCAAAGTTGGCCAATCGCCAACATGTCCGACGACTATAAGGTCGTCCGTACGACCCCGGGAATAGATTGGCCCGCCACCGTCATGTCCGACGACAATAGGGTCGTCCCCACGACCCCGGGTCTAGGTTGGCCAGCCGCCGACATGTCCGACGACTATAGAGTCGTCCCCACGACACCGGGCCAAAGTTGGCCAGCCGCTGACATGTCCAACGACTATAGGGTCGTCCCCACGACCACGGGCCAAAGTTGGCCAGCCGCCGACATGTCCGACGACTATTGGATCGTCCCCACGACCACGGGCCAAAGTTGGCCAGCCGCCGACATGTCCGACGACTATAGGGTCGTCCCCACGACCCCGGGACTAGATTGGTCCGCCACCGTCATATCCGACGACTATAGGGTCGTCCCCACGACCCCGGGCCAAAGTTGGCAAGCCGCCGAAATGTCCGACGACTGTAGGGTCGTCCCCACGACCTCGGGACTAGTTTGGCCAGCCGCCGACATGTCCGACGACTATAGGGTCGTCCCCACGACCCCGGGCCAATGTTGGCCAATCGCCGACATGTCCGACGACTATAGGGTCGTCCCCACGACCGCGAGCCAAGGATATCCAGCCGCCGTCTTGTCCGACGACTATAGGGTCGTCCCTACGACCCCGGGACTAGATTGGCCCGCCACCGTCATGTCCAACGACTATAGGGTCGTCCCCACGACCCCGGGCCAAAGTTGGCATGCCGCCGAAATGTCCGACGACTATAGGGTCGTCCCCACGACCCCGGGCCAAAGTTGGCAAGCCGCCGAAATGTCCGACGACTATAGGGTCGTCCCCACGACCCCGGGACTAGATTGGCCCGCCAGCGACAAGTCCGACGACTATAGGGTCGTCCCCACGACCTCGGGACTAGGTTGGCCAGCCGCAGACATGTCCGACGACTATAGGGTCGTCCCCACGACCCCGGGCCAATGTTGGCCAATCGCCGACATGTCCGACGACTATAGGGTCGTCCCCACGACCCCGGGACTAGGTTGGCTCGCCACCGTCATGTCTGACGACTATAGGGTCGTCCCCACGACCGCGGGCCAAAGTTGGCCAGCCGCCGACATGTCCGACGACTATAGGGTCGTCCCCACGACCCGGGACTAGACTGGCCCGCCACCGTCATGTCCGACGACTATAGGGTCATCCCCACGACCCCGGGACTAGGTTGGCCCGCCGCCGAAATGTCCGACGACTATAGGGTCGTCCCCACAACCCCGGGACTAGATTGGCCCGCCACCGTCAAGTCCGACGACTATAGGATCGTCTCCACGACCACGGGCCAAAGTTGGCCAGCCGCCGACATGTCCGTCGACTATAGGGTCGTCCCCACGACCCCGGGCCAATGTTGGCCAATCGCCGACATGTCCGACGACTATAGGGTCGTCCCAACGACCCCGGGACTAGATTGGCCCGCCACCGTCATGTCCAACGACTATACGGTCGTCCCCACGACCCCGGGACAAGGTTGGCCCGCCGCCGACTTGTCCGACGACTATAGGGTCGTCCCTACGACCCCGGGACTAGATTGGCCCGCCACCGTCATGTTCAACGACTATAGGGTCGTCCCCACGACCCCGGGACTAGGTTGACAAGCCGCCAACATATCCGACGACTATACGGTTGTCCCCACGACCCCGGGACTAGGCTGACAAGCCGCCAACATGTCCGACGACTATAGGGTCGTCCCGACGACCCCGGGCCAATGTTGGCCAATCGCCAACATGTCCGACGACTATAGAGTCGTCCCTACGACCCCGGCACTAGATTGGCCGGCCACCGTCATGTCCAACGACTATAGGGTCGTCCCCACGACCCCGGGACTAGGTTGACAAGCCGCCAACATATCCGACGACTATACGGTCGTCCCCACGACCTCGGGACTAGGTCGGCCAGCCGCCGTCATGTCCGACAACTATAGGGTCGTCCCCACGACCCCGGGCCAAAGTTGGCAAGCCGCCGAAATGTCCGACGACTATAGGGTCGTCCCCACAACCCCGGGACTAGATTGGCCCGCCACCGTCAAGTCCGACGACTATAGGGTCGTCCCCACGACCCCGGGCCAAAGTTGGCCAGCCGCCGACATGTCCGACGACTATAGGGTCGTCCCCACGACCCGGGACTAGAGTGGCCCGCCACACAGTGGGCCGGATTCACATAGTTTGCGCCATTTGGGTCTTTTTTTTAACATATCGGAATGCAATTTACGCCAAAAAATAGGAAAAAATTATTCCTTTCTAATGATGTATAATTTAATTTTTTATTTATTTATTTATTTATTTATTTTTCAAAATTTTTAACTATTTTTTGATAAAAAAAAATTTAATTGTGTTTATTTGGTACCTTATTTAATGCCCTATTCAGTGCTTTAAATGGAATGTTCGGGAAACTTTTTATTTCCAAGTTATAAGCAAAAATCGAATAATAAATGAATGCAACCAAATATCGCTTTGTTGAAATTAAAGACCAATCTTTTGCGCTAAACATCATCTTCTAACAGTAATTAATGTAAATAATGTATTGAAAAATAATTCTGAATATAGTGAAGAAATTTGCGATGTTTTTTAAATTTGACAAGGAATATCTTTCAAGTCCCAACGAATCCCAACTTCTAACCAATTGGAATATTTTCAGTACACCTTCCTCTACATGATTATGTAAAAACCACATCCTACTTCGTCCTACTTTACAAATTATTACTGTTTAAAGCGCGTCGCGTCCGATATCGGGACTCCGCGAGACACGCAGACACTCCCCTAAGGATTTGTTTAGATTATAATCACATGAAATTGTTTATACTATGGTGCAGATAAGGCTTTGACAAAGTTCTGGATTTTCTGTCTGCAGTCAGTTGAAACAGTACCATCAGAGACTGCACAGTGTGACATTCGAAGCATTTTTGCATAATATTTGAACGTTACGCTCTAGTTTTCTTTCGTTTTAGACAATTTTAGTTTTGCCTTGTACAGTTGATATTTAGTGTGCATAATATATAAGTTTATCTTATATTTTTTTAAGTATATCAGTGAAGTTCATCAGTGAAGTTTATATTTAAGTTTTGTTTTCTTACATTTATATTACATTTCATTTTACACATATTTTTTTAACCTGGTTTTTAGTGCGTCTGAACTTTGTGATGAAATAACGATTTTCTCACATATAATATGATGTAAAAATACATAGTCATTCAGGACTTTGGACGAATCTTTTAGTGTGAAGAACAAGTCTTGGTGTGTGCGGAAAGCCTCCATTATCGTTAAATAACTAATATCTGAATAAAAAAAAGGAAATGCGGAATGCGGTTGAATGCTATAAAATACCCAAGAAAATGTGTAAGAGCTTTCGTACTTACCAAATATGTGTAAAATGAAATGTAATATAAATGTAAGAAAACAAAACTTAAATATAAACTTCACTGATGAACTTCACTGATAAACTTAAAAAAATATAAGATAAACATATATATTATGCACACTAAATATCAACTGTACAAGGCAAAACTAAAATTGTCTAAAACGAAAGAAAACTAGAGCGTAACGTTCAAATATTATGCAAAAATGCTTCGAATGTCACACTGTGCAGTCTCTGATGGTACTGTTTCAACTGACTGCAGACAGAAAATCCAGAACTTTGTCAAAGCCTTATCTGCACCATAGTATAAACAATTTCATGTGATTATAATCTAAACAAATCCTTAGGGGAGTGTCTGCGTGTCTCGCGGAGTCCCGATATCGGACGCGACGCGCTTTAAACAGTAATAATTTGTAAAGTAGGACGAAGTAGGATGTGGTTTTTACATAATCATGTAGAGGAAGGTGTACTGAAAATATTCCAATTGGTTAGAAGTTGGGATTCGTTGGGACTTGAAAGATATTCCTTGTCAAATTTAAAAAACATCGCAAATTTCTTCACTATATTCAGAATTATTTTTCAATACATTATTTACATTAATTACTGTTAGAAGATGATGTTTAGCGCAAAAGATTGGTCTTTAATTTCAACAAAGCGATATTTGGTTGCATTCATTTATTATTCGATTTTTGCTTATAACTTGGAAATAAAAAGTTTCCCGAACATTCCATTTAAAGCACTGAATAGGGCATTAAATAAGGTACCAAATAAACACAATTAAATTTTTTTTTATCAAAAAATAGTTAAAAATTTTGAAAAATAAATAAATAAATAAATAAATAAAAAATTAAATTATACATCATTAGAAAGGAATAATTTTTTCCTATTTTTTGGCGTAAATTGCATTCCGATATGTTAAAAAAAAGACCCAAATGGCGCAAACTATGTGAATCCGGCCCACTGTGCGCCACCGTCATGTCCGACGACTATTGGATCGTCCCCACGACCACGGGCCAAAGTTGGCCAGCCGCCGACATGTCCGACGACTATAGGGTCGTCCCCACGACCCCGGGACTAGATTGGTCCGCCACCGTCATGTCCGACGACTATAGGGTCGTCCCCACGACCCCGGGCCAAAGTTGGCAAGCCGCCGAAATGTCCGACGACTGTAGGGTCGTCCCCACGACCCCGGGACTAGATTGGCCCGCCACCGTGAAGTCCGACGACTATAGGGTCGTCCCCACGACCTCGGGACTAGTTTGGCCAGCCGCCGACATGTCCGACGACTATAGGGTCGTCCCCACGACCCCGGGCCAATGTTGGCCAATCGCCGACATGTCCGACGACTATAGGGTCGTCCCTACGACCCCGGGACTAGATTGGCCCGCCACCGTCATGTCCAACGAATATAGGGTCGTCCCCACGACCCCGAGCCAAAGTTGGCATGCCGCCGAAATGTCCGACGACTATAGGGTCGTCCCCACGACCCCGGGCCAAAGTTGGCACGCCGCCCAAATGTCCGACGACTATAGGGTCGTCCCCACGACCCCGGGCCAAAGTTGGCCAATCGCCAACATGTCCGACGACTATAAGGTCGTCCGTACGACCCCGGGAATAGATTGGCCCGCCACCGTCATGTCCGACGACAATAGGGTCGTCCCCACGACCCCGGGTCTAGGTTGGCCAGCCGCCGACATGTCCGACGACTATAGAGTCGTCCCCACGACACCGGGCCAAAGTTGGCCAGCCGCTGACATGTCCAACGACTATAGGGTCGTCCCCACGACCACGGGCCAAAGTTGGCCAGCCGCCGACATGTCCGACGACTATTGGATCGTCCCCACGACCACGGGCCAAAGTTGGCCAGCCGCCGACATGTCCGACGACTATAGGGTCGTCCCCACGACCCCGGGACTAGATTGGTCCGCCACCGTCATATCCGACGACTATAGGGTCGTCCCCACGACCCCGGGCCAAAGTTGGCAAGCCGCCGAAATGTCCGACGACTGTAGGGTCGTCCCCACGACCTCGGGACTAGTTTGGCCAGCCGCCGACATGTCCGACGACTATAGGGTCGTCCCCACGACCCCGGGCCAATGTTGGCCAATCGCCGACATGTCCGACGACTATAGGGTCGTCCCCACGACCGCGAGCCAAGGATATCCAGCCGCCGTCTTGTCCGACGACTATAGGGTCGTCCCCACGACCACGGGCCAATGTTGGCTAGCCGCCGACATGTCCGACGACTATAGGGTCGTCCCCACGACACCGGGCCAAAGTTGGCCAGCCGCTGACATGTCCAACGACTATAGGGTCGTCCCCACGACCACGGGCCAAAGTTGGCCAGCCGCCGACATGTCCGACGACTATTGGATCGTCCCCACGACCACGGGCCAAAGTTGGCCAGCCGCCGACATGTCCGACGACTATAGGGTCGTCCCCACGACCCCGGGACTAGATTGGTCCGCCACCGTCATATCCGACGACTATAGGGTCGTCCCCACGACCCCGGGCCAAAGTTGGCAAGCCGCCGAAATGTCCGACGACTGTAGGGTCGTCCCCACGACCTCGGGACTAGTTTGGCCAGCCGCCGACATGTCCGACGACTATAGGGTCGTCCCCACGACCCCGGGCCAATGTTGGCCAATCGCCGACATGTCCGACGACTATAGGGTCGTCCCCACGACCGCGAGCCAAGGATATCCAGCCGCCGTCTTGTCCGACGACTATAGGGTCGTCCCTACGACCCCGGGACTAGATTGGCCCGCCACCGTCATGTCCAACGACTATAGGGTCGTCCCCACGACCCCGGGCCAAAGTTGGCATGCCGCCGAAATGTCCGACGACTATAGGGTCGTCCCCACGACCCCGGGCCAAAGTTGGCAAGCCGCCGAAATGTCCGACGACTATAGGGTCGTCCCCACGACCCCGGGACTAGATTGGCCCGCCAGCGACAAGTCCGACGACTATAGGGTCGTCCCCACGACCTCGGGACTAGGTTGGCCAGCCGCAGACATGTCCGACGACTATAGGGTCGTCCCCACGACCCCGGGCCAATGTTGGCCAATCGCCGACATGTCCGACGACTATAGGGTCGTCCCCACGACCCCGGGACTAGGTTGGCTCGCCACCGTCATGTCTGACGACTATAGGGTCGTCCCCACGACCGCGGGCCAAAGTTGGCCAGCCGCCGACATGTCCGACGACTATAGGGTCGTCCCCACGACCCGGGACTAGACTGGCCCGCCACCGTCATGTCCGACGACTATAGGGTCATCCCCACGACCCCGGGACTAGGTTGGCCCGCCGCCGACTTGTCCGACGACTATAGGGTCGTCCCCACGACCCCGGGACTAGGTTGGCTCGCCACCGACATGTCTGACGACTATAGGGTCGTCCCCACGACCCCGGGACTAGATTGGCCCGCCACCGTCAAGTCCGACGACTATAGGGTCGTCCCCACGACCCCGGGCCAAAGTTGGACAGCCGCCGACTTGTCCGACGACTATAGGGTCGTCCCCACGACCCCGGGACTAGATTGGCCCGCCAGCGACATGTCCGACGACTATAGGGTCGTCCCCACGACCCCGGGCCAATGTTGGCCAATCGCCGACATGTCCGACGACTATAGGGTCGTCCCTACGACCCCGGGACTAGATTGGCCCGCCACCGTCATGTCCAACGAATATAGGGTCGTCCCCACGACCCCGAGCCAAAGTTGGCATGCCGCCGAAATGTCCGACGACTATAGGGTCGTCCCCACGACCCCGGGCCAAAGTTGGCACGCCGCCCAAATGTCCGACGACTATAGGGTCGTCCCCACGACCCCGGGCCAAAGTTGGCCAATCGCCAACATGTCCGACGACTATAGGGTCGTCCCCACGACCACGGGCCAAAGTTGGCCAGCCGCCGGCTTGTCCGACGATTATAGGGTCGTCCCCACGACCCCGGGACTAGGTTGGCCCGCCGCCGACTTGTCCGACGACTATAGGGTCGTCCCCACGACCCCGGGACTAGGTTGGCCCGCCGCCGACTTGTCCGACGACTATAGGGTCGTCCCCACGACCCCGGGCCAAAGTTGGCCAGCCGCCGACATGTCCGACGACTATAGGGTCGTCCCCCGACCCGGGACTAGATTGGCCCGCCACCGTCATGTCCGACGACTATACGGTCGTCCCCACGACCCCGGGACAAGGTTGGCCCGCCGCCGACTTGTCCGACGACTATAGGTTCGTACCCACGACCCCGGGACTAGATTGGCCCGCCACCGTCATGTCCAACGACTATAGGGTCGTCCCCACGACCCCGGGACTAGGTTGACAAGCCGCCGAAATGTCCGACGACTATAGGGTCGTCCCCACGACCGCGAGCCAAGGATGTCCAGCCGCCGTCTTGTCCGACGACTATAGGGTCGTCCCCACAACCCCGGGACTAGATTGGCCCGCCACCGTCAAGTCCGACGACTATAGGATCGTCTCCACGACCACGGGCCAAAGTTGGCCAGCCGCCGACATGTCCTTCGACTATAGGGTCGTCCCCACGACCCCGGGCCAATGTTGGCCAATCGCCGACATGTTCGACGACTATAGGGTCGTCCCTACGACCCCGGGACTAGATTGGCCCGCCACCGTCATGTCCAACGACTATAGGGTCGTCCCCACGACCCCGGGCCAAAGTTGGCATGCCGCCGAAATGTCCGACGACTATAGGGTCGTCCCCACGACCCCGGGCCAAAGTTGGCAAGCCGCCGAAATGTCCGACGACTATAGGGTCGTCCCCACGACCCCGGGACTAGATTGGCCCGCCAGCGACAAGTCCGACGACTATAGGGTCGTCCCCACGACCTCGGGACTAGGTTGGCCAGCCGCAGACATGTCCGACGACTATAGGGTCGTCCCCACGACCCCGGGCCAATGTTGGCCAATCGCCGACATGTCCGACGACTATAGGGTCGTCCCCACGACCCCGGGACTAGGTTGGCTCGCCACCGTCATGTCTGACGACTATAGGGTCGTCCCTACGACCGCGGGCCAAAGTTGGCCAGCCGCCGACATGTCCGACGACTGTAGGGTCGTCCCCACGACCCGGGACTAGACTGGCCCGCCACCGTCATGTCCGACGACTATAGGGTCATCCCCACGACCCCGGGACTAGGTTGGCCCGCCGCCGACTTGTCCGACGACTATAGGGTCGTCCCCACGACCCCGGGACTAGGTTGGCTCGCCACCGACATGTCTGACGACTATAGGGTCGTCCCCACGACCCCGGGACTAGATTGGCCCGCCACCGTCAAGCCCGACGACTATAGGGTCGTCCCCACCACCCCGGGCCAAAGTTGGACAGCCAGCGACTTGTCCGACGACTATAGGGTCGTACCCACGACCACGGGCCAAAGTTGGCCAGCCGCCGGCTTGTCCGACGATTATAGGGTCGTCCCCACGACCCCGGGACTAGGTTGGCCCGCCGCCGACTTGTCCGACGACTATAGGGTCGTCCCCACGACCCCGGGACTAGGTTGGCCCGCCGCCGACTTGTCCGACGACTATAGGGTCGTCCCCACGACCCCGGGCCAAAGTTGGCCAGCCGCCGACATGTCCGACGACTATAGGGTCGTCCCCCGACCCGGGACTAGAGTGGCCCGCCACCGTCATGTCCGACGACTATATGGTCGTCCCCACGACCACGGACCAATGTAGGCCAGCCGCTGACTTGTCCGACGACTATAGGGTCGTCCCCATGACCGCGGGACTAGATTGGCTCGCCGCCGACTTGTCCGACGACTGTAGGGTCGCCCCTACGACCCCGGGACTAGATTGGCCCGCCACCGTCATTTCCGACGACTATAGGGTCGTCCCCACGACCACGGGCCAAAGTTGGCCTGCCGCCGACTTGTCCGACGACTATAGGGTCGTCCCCATGACCCGGGACTAGACTGGCCCGCCACCGTCATGTCCGACGACTATAGGGTCGTCCCCACGACCCCGCGACTAGATTGGCCCGCCACCGTCAAGTCCGACGACTATAGGATCGTCTCCACGACCACGGCCCAAAGTTGGCCAGCCGCCGACATGTCCAACGATTATTGGGTCGTCCCCACGACCACGGGCCAAAGTTAGCCAGCCGCCGACGTGTCCGACGACTATAGGGTCGTCCCCACGACCCCGGGCCAAAGTTGGCAAGCCGCCGAAATGTCCGACTATAGGGTCGTCCCCACGACCGCGGGCCAAAGATGTCCAGCCGCCGTCTTGTCCGACGACTATAGGGTCGTCCCCACGACCCCGGGACTAGATTGGCCCGCCACCGTCATGTGCGACGACTATTCGGTCGTCCCCACGACCCCGGGACAAGGTTGGCCCGCCGCCGACTTGTCCGACGACTATAGGGTCGTCCCTACGACCCCGGGACTAGATTGGCCCGCCACCGTCATGTTCAACGACTATAGGGTCGTCCCCACGACCCCGGGCCAAAGTTGGCAAGCCGCCGAAATGTCCGACGACTATAGGGTCGTCCCCACGACCGCGAGCCAAGAATATCCAGCCGCCGTCTTGTCCGACGACTATAGGGTCGTCCCCACGACCCCGCGACTAGATTGGCCGCCACCGTCATGTCCGACGACTATAGTGTCGTCCCCACGACCCCGGGACAAGGTTGGCCCGCCGCCGACTCGTCCGACGACTATAGGGTCGTACCCACGACCCCGGGACTAGGCTGACAAGCCGCCAACATGTCCGACGACTATAGGGCCGTCCCGACGACGCCGGGCCAATGTTGGCCAATCGCCAACATGTCCGACGACTATAGGGTCGTCCCCACGACCCCGGGCCAAAGTTGGCAAGCCGCCGAAATGTCCGACGACTATAGGGTCGTCCCCACGACCGCGGGCCAAAGATGTCCAGCCGCCGTCTTGTCCGACGACTATAGGTTCGTACCCACGACCCCGGGACTAGATTGGTCCGCCACCGTCATGTCCGACGACTATTGGATCGTCCCCACGACCACGGGCCAAAGTTGGCCAGCCGCCGACATGTCCGACGACTATAGGGTTGTCCCCACGACCCCGGGACTAGGTTGGCCAGCCGCCGACATGTACGACGACAATAGGGTCGTCCCCACGACCCCGGGTCTAGGTTGGCCAGCCGCCGACATGTCCGACGACTATAGAGTCGTCCCCACGACCACGGGCCAAAGTTGGCCAGCCCCCGACATGTCCGACGACTATTGGATCGTCCCCACGACCACGGGCCAAAGTTGGCCAGCCGCCGACATGTCCGACGACTATAGGGTCGTCCCCACGACCCCGGGACTAGATTGGGCCGCGACCGTCATGTCCGACGACTATAGGGTCGTCCCCACGACCCCAGGACTAGATTGGCCCGCCACCGTCATGTCCGACGACTAGAGGGACGTCCCCACGACCACGGGCCAAAGTTGGCCAGCCGCCGACATGTCCGACGAAAATAGGGTCGTCCCCACAACCCCGGGACTAGATTGGCTCGACACCGTCATGTCCGACGACTATAGGGTCGTACCCACGACTACGGGCCAAAGTTGGCCTGCCGCCGACATTTCCGACGACTATAGGGTCGTCCCCACGACCCGGGACTAGACGGGCCCGCCACCGTCATGTCCGACGACAATAGGGTCGTCCCCACGACCCCGGGTCTAGGTTGGCCAGCTGCCGACATGTCCGACGACTAAACAGTCGTCCCCACGACCACGGGCCAATGTTGGCCAGCCGCTGACTTGTCCGACGACTATAGGGTCGTCCCCACGACCGCGGGACTAGATTAGCTCGCCGCCGACTTGTCCGACGACTGTAGGGTCGTCCCCACGACTCCGGGACTAGATTGGCCCGCCACCGTCATTTCCGACGACTATAGGGTCGTCCCCACGACCTCGGGCCAAAGTTGGCCAGCCGCCGACATGTCCGACGACAATAGGGTCGTCCCCACGACCCCGGGTCTAGGTTGGCCAGCCGTCGACATGTCCGACGACTATAGAGTCGTCCCCACGACACCGGGCCAAAGTTGGCCAGCCGCTGACATGTCCAACGACTATAGGGTCGTCCCCACGACCACGGGCCAAAGTTGGCCAGCCGCCGACATGTCCGACGACTATTGGATCGTCCCCACGACCACGGGCCAATGTTGGCCAGCCGCCGACATGTCCGACGACTATAGGGTCGTCCCAACGACTTCGGGACTAGGTTGGCCAGCCGCCGACATGTCCGACCACTATTGGATCGTCCCCACAACCACGGGCCAAAGTTGGCCAGCCGCCGACATGTACGACGACTATAGGGTCGTCCCCACGACCCCGGGCCAAAGATGTCCAGCCGCCGTCTTGTCCGACGACTATAGGGTCGTCCCCACGACCCCGGGACTAGATTGGCCCGCCACCGTCATGTCCAACGACTATAGGGTCGTCCCCACAACCACGGGCCAAAGTTGGCCCGCCGCCGACATGTCCGACGACTATAGAGTCGTCCCCACGACACCGGGCCAAAGTTGGCCAGCCGCCGCCATGTCCGACGACTATAGGGTCGTCCCCACGACCCCGAGACTAGAATGGCCCGCCACCGTCATGTCCAACGACTATCGGATCGTCCCCACGACCACGGGCCAAAGTTGGCCAGCCGCCGACATGTCCGACGACAATAGGGTCGTCCCCACGACCCCGGGTCTAGGTTGGCCAGCCGTCGACATGTCCGACGACTATAGAATCGTCCCCACGACACCGGGCCAAAGTTGGCCAGCCGCTGACATGTCCAACGACTATAGGGTCGTCCCCACGACCACGGGCCAAAGTTGGCCAGCCGCCGACATGTCCGACGACTATTGGATCGTCCCCACGACCCCGGGACTAGATTGGCCCGCCACCGTCATGTCCAACGACTATCGGATCGTCCCCACGACCACGGGCCGAAGTTGGCCAGCCGCCGACATGTCCGACGACAATAGGGTCGTCCCCACGACCCCGGGTCTAGGTTGGCCAGCCGTCGACATGTCCGACGACTATAGAGTCGTCCCCACGACACCGGGCCAAAGTTGGCCAGCCGCTGACATGTCCAACGACTATAGGGTCGTCCCCACGACCACGGGCCAAAGTTGGCCAGCCGCCGACATGTCCGGCGAATATTGGATCGTCCCCACGACTTCGGGACTAGGTTGGCCAGCCGCCGACATGTCCGACCACTATTGGGTCGTCCCCACGACCACGGGCCAAAGTTGGCCAGCCGCCGACATGTACGACGACTATAGGGTCGTCCCCACGACCCCGGGCCAAAGATGTCCAGCCGCCGTCTTGTCCGACGACTATAGGGTCGTCCCCACGACCCCGGGACTAGATTGGCCCGCCGCCGACATGTCCGACGACTATAGAGTCGTCCCCACGACACCGGGCCAAAGTTGGCCAGCCGCCGACATGTCCGACGACTATAGGGTCGTCCCCACGACCCCGGGACTAGATTGGCCCGCCACCGTCATGTCCAACGACTATCGGATCGTCCCCACGACCACGGGCAAAAGTTGGCCAGCCGCCGACATGTCCGACGACTATGGGGTCGTCCCCACGACCACGGGCCAAAGTTGGCCAGCCGCCGACATGTCCGACGACTATAGGGTCGTCCCCACGACCCCGGGACTAGAATGGCCCGCCACCGTCATGTCCAACGACTATCGGATCGTCCCCACGACCACGGGCCAAAGTTGGCCAGCCGCCGACATGTCCGACGACTATCGGATCGTCCCCACGACCACGGGCAAAAGTTGGCCAGCCGCCGACATGTCCGACGACTATTGGGTCGTCCCCACGACCACGGGCAAAAGTTGGCCAGCCGCCGACATGTCGAC
This sequence comes from Andrena praecox, assembly GCA_963932275.1. Classification (NCBI taxonomy): domain Eukaryota; kingdom Metazoa; phylum Arthropoda; class Insecta; order Hymenoptera; family Andrenidae; genus Andrena; species Andrena praecox. The sequence goes on from CAWVQO010000569.1 coordinate 1,769,955, forward strand.
GACTATTGGGTCGCCCCACGACCACGGGCCAAAGTTGGCCAGCCGCCGACATGTCCGACGACTATAGGGTCGTCCCCACGACCCCGGGAGTAGATTGGCCCGCCACCGTCATGTCCGACGACAATAGGGTCGTCCCCACGACCCCGGGTCTAGGTTGGCCAGCCGCCGACATGTCCGACGACTATAGAGTCGTCCCCACGACCACGGGCCAAAGTTGGCCAGCCGCCGACATGTCCGACGACTATAGGGTCGTCCCCACGACCCCGGGACTAGGCTGACCTACCGCCAACATGTCCGACGACTACAGGGTCGTCCCCACGACCCAGGGAAAAGTTGGCCAGCCGCCGACTTGTCCGACGAGTATAGGGTCGTCCCCACGACGCCGGGACTAGATTGGCCCGCCACCGTATTGTCCGACGACTAGAGGGTCGTCTTTACGACCACGGGCCAAAGTTGGCCAGCCCCCGACATGTCCGACGACTATTGGATCGTCCCCACGACCACGGGCAAAAGTTGGCCAGCCGCCGACATGTCCGACGACTATAGGGTCGTCCCCACGACCCCGGGACTAGGTTGGCCAGCCGCCGACATGTACGACGACTATAGGGTCGTCCCCACGACCCCGGGCCAAAGATGTCCAGCCGCCGTCTTGTCCGACGACTATAGGGTCGTCCCCACGACCCCGGGACTAGATTGGCCCGCCGCCGACATGTCCGACGACTATAGAGTCGTCCCCACGACACCGGGCCAAAGTTGGCCAGCCGCCGACATGTCCGACGACTAAACAGTCGTCCCCACGACTATTGGATCGTCCCCACGACCCCGGGCCTAAGTTGGCCAGCCGCCGACATGTCCGACGTCTATAGGGTCGTCCCCACGACAGCGGGCCTACGTTGGCCAGCCGCCGACATGTCCGACGACTATAGGGTCGTCCCCACGACCCCGGGACTAGATTGACCCGCCACCGTCTTGTCCGACGACTATTGGGTCGTCTTCACGACCCCGGGCCAAAGTTGGCCAGCCGCCGACATGTCCGACGACTATAGGGTCGTCCCCACGACCCGGGACTAGAGTGGCCCGCCACCGTCATGTCCGACGACTATATGGTCGTCCCCACGACCACGGGCCAATGTTGGCCAGCCGCTGACTTGTCCGACGACTATAGGGTCGTCCCCACGACCCGGGACTAGAGTGGCCCTCCACCGTCATTTCCGACGACTATAGGGTCGTCCCCACGACCACGGGCCGAAGTTGGCCAGCCGCCGACATGTCCGACGACAATAGGGTCGTCCCCACGACCCCGGGTCTAGGTTGGCCAGCTGCCGACATTTCCGACGACTACAGAGTCGTCCCCACGACACCGGGCCAAATTTGGCCAGCCGCCGACATGTCCGACGACTATTGGGTCGTCCCCACGGCCACGGGCCAAAGTTGGCCAGCCGCCGACATGTCCGACGACTATAGGGTCGTCCCCACGACCCCGGGACTAGAATGGCCCGCCACCGTCATGTCCAACGACTATCGGATCGTCCCCACGACCACGGGCCAAAGTTGGCCAGCCGCCGACATGTCCGACGACTATTGGGTCGTCCCCACGACCACGGGCCAAAGTTGGCCAGCCGCCGACATGTCCGACGACAATAGGGTCGTCCCCACGACCCCGGGTCTAGGTTGGCCAGCCGTCGACATGTCCGACGACTATAGAGTCGTCCCCACGACACCGGGCCAAAGTTGGCCAGCCGCTGACATGTCCAACGACTATAGGGTCGTCCCCACGACCCCCGGACTAGGTTGGCCGGCCGCCGACTTGTCCGACGACTATAGGGTCGTCCCCACGACCCCCCGACTAGGTGGGCTCGCCGCCGACTTGTCCGACGACTATAGGGTCGTCCCCACGACCCCGGGACTAGGTTGGCTCGCCACCGTCATGTCTGACGACTATAGGGTCGTCCCCACGACCACGGGCCAAAGTTGGCCAGCCGCCGACATGTCCGACGACTATAGGGTCGTCCCCACGACCCGGGACTAGACTGGCCCGCCACCGTCATGTCCGACGACTATAGGGTCATCCCCACGACCCGGGACTAGACTGGCCCGCCACCGACATGTCCGACGACTATAGAGTCGTCCCCACGACCCCGGGTCAATGTTGGCTCGCCACCGTCATGTCTGACGACTATAGGGTCGTCCCCACGACCACGGGCCAAAGTTGGCCAGCCGCCGACATGTCCGACGACTATAGGGTCGTCCCCACGACCCGGGACTAGACTGGCCCGCCACCGTCATGTCCGACGACTATAGGGTCGTCCCCACGACCCCGGGTCTAGGTTCGCCCGCCGCCGACTTGTCCGACGACTATAGGATCGTCCCCACGACCCGGGACTAGAGTGGCCCGCCACCGTCATGTCCGACGACTATACGGTCGTCCCCACGACCACGGGCCAATGTTGGCTAGCCGCTGACTTGTCCGACGACTATAGGGTCGTCCCCACGACCGCGGGACTAGATTGGCTCGCCGCCGACTTGTCCGACGACTGTAGGGTCGTCCCCACGACCCCGGGACTAGATTGGCCCGCCACCGTCATTTCCGACGACTATAGGGTCGTCCCCACGACCACGGGCCAATGTTGGCTAGCCGCTGACTTGTCCGACGACTATAGGGTCGTCCCCACGACCGCGGGACTAGATTGGCTCGCCGCCGACTTGTCCGACGACTACAGGGTCGTCCCCACGACCCCCGGACTAGGTTGGTACGCCGCCGACTTGTCCGACGAGTATAGGGTCCTCCCCACGACCACGGGCCAAAGTTGGCCAGCCGCCGACATGTCCGACGACTATAGGGTCGTCCCCACGACCCGGGACTAGACTGGCCCGCCACCGACATGTCCGACGACTATAGAGTCGTCCCCACGACCCCGGGTCAATGTTGGCTCGCCGCCGACATGTCCGACGACTATAGGGTCGTCCCCACGACCCCTGGGCCAAAGTTGGACAGCCACCGACATTTCCGACGACTATTGGGTCGTCCCCACGACCACGGGCCAAAGTTGGCCAGCCGCCGACTTGTCCGACGACTATAGGGTCGTCCCCACGACCCGGGACTAGACTGGCCCGCCACCGACATGTCCGACGACTATAGAGTCGTCCCCACGACCCCGGGTCAATGTTGGCTCGCCGCCGACATTTCCGACGACTATAGGGTCGTCCCCACGACCCCCGGGCCAAAGTTGGACAGCCACCGACATTTCCGACGACTATAGGGTCGTCCCCACGACCACGGGCCAAAGTTGGCCAGCCGCCGACATGCCCGACGACTATAGGGTCGTCCCTACGACCCGGGACTAGACTGGCCCGCCACCGTCATGTCCGACGACTATAGGGTCGTCCCCACGACCCCCGGACTAGGTTGGCCGGCCGCCGACTTGTACCCGACGACTATAGGGTCGTCCCCACTACCCCCCGACTAGGTGGGCTCGCCGCCGACTTGTCCGACGACTATAGGGTCGTCCCCACGACCCCGGGACTAGGTTGGCTCGCCACCGTCATGTCTGACGACTATAGGGTCGTCCCCACGACCCGGGACTAGGTTGGCTCGCCACCGATATGTCTGACGACTATAGGGTCGTCCCCACGACCCCGGGACTAGATTGGCCCGCCACCGTCAAGTCCGACGACTATAGGGTCGTCCCCACGACCCCGGGCCAAAGTTGGACAGCCGCCGACTTGTCCGACGACTATAGGGTCGTCCCGACGACCGCGGGACTAGATTGGCTCGCCGCCGACTTGTCCGACGACTATAGGGTCGTCCCCACGACCACGGGCCAAAGTTGGCCAATCGCCGGCTTGTCCGACGACTATAGGGTCGTCCCCACGACCCCGGGCCAAAGTTGGCCAGCCGCCGACATGTCCGACGACTATAGGGTCGTCCCCACGACCCCGGGACTAGATTGGCCCGCCACCGTCATTTCCGACGACTATAGGGTCGTCCCCACGACCACGGGCCAAAGTTGGCCAGCCGCCGACTTGTCCGACGACTATAGGGTCGTCCCCATGACCCGGGACTAGACTGGCCCGCCACCGTCATGTCCGACGACTATAGGGTCGTCCCCACGACCCCCGGACTAGGTTGGTACGCCGCCGACTTGTCCGACGAGTATAGGGTCCTCCCCACGACCACGGGCCAAAGTTGGCCAGCCGCCGACATGTCCGACGACTATAGGGTCGTCCCCATGACCCGGGACTAGAGTGGCCCGCCACCGTCATGTCCGACGGCTATAGGGTCGTCCCCACGACCCCCGGACTAGGTTGGTACGCCGCCGACTTGTCCGACGACTATAGGGTCGTCCCCACGACCGCGGGCCAAAGTTGGCCTGCCGCCGACATATCCGACGACTATAGGGTCGTCCCCACGACCCCGGGCCAAAGTTGGCCAGCCGCCGACTTGTCCGACGACTATAGGGTCGTCCCCATGACCCGGGACTAGAGTGGCCCGCCACCGTCATGTCCGACGACTATGTGGTCGTCCCCACGAACACGGGCCAATGTTGGCCAGCCGCTGACTTGTCCGACGACTATAGGGTCGTCCCCACGACCGCGGGACTAGATTGGCTCGCCGCCGACTTGTCCGACGACTGTAGGGTCGTCCCCACGACCCCGGGACTAGATTGGCCCGCCGCCGTCATTTCCGACGACTATAGGGTCGTCCCCACGACCACGGGCCAAAGTTGGCCAGCCGCCGACTTGTCCGACGACTATAGGGTCGTCCCCATGACCCGGGACTAGACTGGCCCGCCACCGTCATGTCCGACGACTATAGGGTCGTCCCCACGACCCCCGGACTAGGTTGGTACGCCGCCGACTTGTCCGACGAGTATAGGGTCCTCCCCACGACCACGGGCCAAAGTTGGCCAGCCGCCGACATGTGTTACGTGCGGGCGTTGATTTTTATGATGACCGAGCGGATTCGTCTAATTAATTGCACGTAACGCTTAACGAAATTTAGATAGATTTTAATATTTCGACATAATCAGGTTATTATGCGAAAATTCAGGATTGTTTTGGGATTCGTATTTGCTGCAACCAATACAGGTTAACCCGTTGGGGATGTGGTATTTTCGTAGACAGGTTCGAATAAAATGAGCTGATATTTAAGTAAATATTACCATGTATTACAAAAATAAATGAAAATAGGAAGTGTTTAAAAGGTGGTACAAAACGGGAATTTACATGGTTTTGAAATATGGAATTTTAGCGCAAGTGTCTTACGGAACGACCATTGATCGAGGGGGATCCCCGCAACTCACTAGGTGAGTTGGATCAATAATTACGTAGTTCTAGTCTTTCTATATGAACGATTTAGGAAAATATCGCAATATAATTTTACAAGAAAACAAAGTTTAGTAAAAACGCAGTGCACGCCCTCAAACGGGGAATATAACAATGATAGAGGGAAAACCCACAACACTCTAAAGAGGTTGGATCATTGGTTTATCCCGTACAGTAATATAATTTGAGGACTTACCGATTCGGCGCAAAGCTTATTAGAATTTTAAAAGCTGTATTTACGGTCTCTCTTTCTCTCTGTCTCTCTCTCTCTCTCTCTCTCTGTCACTCTGTCTCTGTGCGACCTGGGGCGCCGCTGCAAGATGTCGAAGCGCAGCACAGGCGTGGAGCACAAATCACACCGAGCAGTTCACTGACATTATAATGTTCACAGTGTTTGAATATTTAAAATTTTAAACGTTGGGAATATAAGTGATTTAATAAAAATGTAAACGATTAAAATAATTAAAGTTTGAACAGACAGTCTCTACGGGGGACTGAGTCTTTTCACGATCACTAAGATGCACTGAAACTCCGGCTCAAAGACTATTTTAATAAAACAGCAAAATGTCCCTCGGACAGAACGACCACGCTCTACGCGACTTAACAGGCGACTGCCCTAAATAGTAAATTTTGAATAAGATGATAGGTAATTATATAATACGAGGGAACTGAGTCTTTCCACGTTCACAACGACACTATGGAACTCCAGCTCAATGACTATTTTAACAAACAGCAAAATGTCCCTCGGACAGAACGACCACGCTCTACGCGACTTAACAGGCGACTGCCCCGAGCGTTTGCAGGGTAGGCCCGAGCACTCGGGCCTTTGCACAAAGAGCGCCAAAATTGTTGACTCTGCACCTCATGCACACGGGCCCAACCGTCGTCGCTCGGAACGTTCCCAGCATCTAAGTTGTTATCGCGCCCGGCGTTCTAAGAACGTTGACGGTGTTGGAAGATTTTCGCATGGAAGAACGCAGTGGCGTAACGGCTCGTATAAAATTATTATTATAATACGGTTTATAAATCATTGACAATCGATCGAGGGAAACTCCCGCAACACTCAATGGTAGGATCCGATGTCAATGATGGTATGACAAATTTTAACAGGGAAGAAAAATATAAAATGGTCTACTACAATGCTTCGAAAGGCTTATCACCACGCATTCCAAGAACGTCGACAGCGTTGGAAGATTGCTGACAATAATCTTCCATGGGAATATGCCGTGGCGTGAGAGGCTTTGAATCGGATTAAGTTATTACTATAAAAAAACTATGGTTAATAAAACATTGACAATTGCGCGAGGGATATCCCGTAACACACCTAGGTGGTTGGATCAATTGTCAATGTTTTAGATTGAGTTTTAAAATTTTTAAATTTTTGGTCGGCACGTAACACATGTCCGACGACTATAGGATCGTCCCCACGACCCCGGGCCAAAGTTGGCCAGCCGCCGACATGTCCGACGACTATAGGGTCGTCCCCACGACCCCCGGACTAGGTTGGTACGCCGCCGACTTGTCCGACTAGTATAGGGTCCTCCCCACGACCACGGGCCAAAGTTGGCCAGCCGCCGACATGTCCGACGACTATAGGGTCGTCCCCACGACCCGGGACTAGACTGGCCCGCCACCGTCATGACCGACGACTATAGGGTCGTCCCCACGACCCCCGGACTAGGTTGGCCGGCCGCCGACTTGTCCGACGACTATAGGGTCGTCCCCATTACCCCCCGACTAGGTGGGCTCGCCGCCGACTTGTCCGACGACTATAGGGTCGTCCCCACGACCCCGGGACTAGGTTGGCTCGCCACCGTCATGTCTGACGACTATAGGGTCGTCCCCACGACCACGGGCCAAAGTTGGCCAGCCGCCGACATGTCCGACGACTATAGGGTCGTCCCCACGACCCGGGACTAGGTTGGCTCGCCACCGATATGTCTGACGACTATAGGGTCGTCCCCACGACCCCCGGACTAGGTTGGTACGCCGCCGACTTGTCCGACTAGTATAGGGTCCTCCCCACGACCACGGGCCAAAGTTGGCCAGCCGCCGACATGTCCGACGACTATAGGGTCGTCCCCACGACCCGGGACTAGACTGGCCCGCCACCGACATGTCCGACGACTATAGAGTCGTCCCCACGACCCCGGGTCAATGTTGGCTCGCCGCCGACATTTCCGACGACTATAGGGTCGTCCCCACGACCCCCGGGCCAAAGTTGGACAGCCACCGACATTTCCGACGACTATAGGGTCGTCCCCACGACCACGGGCCAAAGTTGGCCAGCCGCCGACATGTCCGACGACTATAGGGTCGTCCCCACGACCCGGGACTAGACTGGCCCGCCACCGTCATGACCGACGACTATAGGGTCGTCCCCACGACCCCCGGACTAGGTTGGCCGGCCGCCGACTTGTCCGACGACTATAGGGTCGTCCCCATTACCCCCCGACTAGGTGGGCTCGCCGCCGACTTGTCCGACGACTATAGGGTCGTCCCCATGACCCCGGGACTAGGTTGGCTCGCCACCGTCATGTCTGACGACTATAGGGTCGTCCCCACGACCACGGGCCAAAGTTGGCCAGCCGCCGACATGTCCGACGACTATAGGGTCGTCCCCACGACCCGGGACTAGGTTGGCTCGCCACCGATATGTCTGACGACTATAGGGTCGTCCCCACGACCCCGGGACTAGATTGGCCCGCCACCGTCAAGTCCGACGACTATAGGGTCGTCCCCACGACCCCGGGCCAAAGTTGGACAGCCGCCGACTTGTCCGACGACTATAGGGTCGTCCCCACGACCGCGGGACTAGATTGGCTCGCCGCCGACTTGTCCGACGACTGTAGGGTCGTCCCCACGACCCCGGGACTAGATTGGCCCGCCACCGTCATTTCCGACGACTATAGGGTCGTCCCCACGACCACGGGCCAAAGTTGGCCAGCCGCCGACTTGTCCGACGACTATAGGGTCGTCCCCATAACCCGGGACTAGACTGGCCCGCCACCGTCATGTCCGACGACTATAGGGTCGTCCCCACGACCCCCGGACTAGGTTGGTACGCCGCCGACTTGTCCGACGAGTATAGGGTCCTCCCCACGACCACGGGCCAAAGTTGGCCAGCCGCCGACATGTCCGACGACTATAGGGTCGTCCCCACGACCCGGGACTAGACTGGCCCGCCACCGACATATCCGACGACTATAGAGTCGTCCCCACGACCCCCGGACTAGGTTGCCCCGCCACCGATATGTCCGACGACTATAGGGTCGTCCCCACGAGCCGGGACTAGACTGGCCCGCCACCGTCATGTCCGACGACTATAGGGTCGTCCCCACGACCCCCGGACTAGGTTGGCCGGCCGCCGACTTGTCCGACGACTATAGGGTCGTCCCCACGACCCCCCGACTAGGTGGGCTCGCCGCCGACTTGTCCGACGACTATAGGGTCGTCCCCACGACCCCGGGACTAGGTTGGCTCGCCACCGTCATGTCTGACGACTATAGGGTCGTCCCCACGACCACGGGCCAAAGTTGGCCAGCCGCCGACATGTCCGACGACTATAGGGTCGTCCCCACGACCCCCCGACTAGGTGGGCTCGCCGCCGACTTGTCCGACGACTATAGGGTCGTCCCCACGACCCCGGGACTAGGTTGGCCCGCCACCGATATGTCTGACGACTATAGGGTCGTCCCCACGACCCCCGGACTAGGTTGGCCGGCCGCCGACTTGTCCGACGACTATAGGGTCGTCCCCACGACCCCCCGACTAGGTGGGCTCGCCGCCGACTTGTCCGACGACTATAGGGTCGTCCCCACGACCCCGGGACTAGGTTGGCCCGCCACCGATATGTCTGACGACTATAGGGTCGTCCCCACGACCCCCGGACTAGGTTGGCCGGCCGCCGACTTGTCCGACGACTATAGGGTCGTCCCCACGACCCCCCGACTAGGTGGGCTCGCCGCCGACTTGTCCGACGACTATAGGGTCGTCCCCACGACCCCGGGACTAGGTTGGCTCGCCACCGTCATGTCTGACGACTATAGGGTCGTCCCCACGACACCGGGCCAAAGTTGGCCAGCCGCCGACATGTCCGACGACTATAGGGTCGTCCCCACGACCCCGGGACTAGATTGGCCCGCCACCGTCATGTCCGACGATTATAGGGTCGTCCCCACGACCGCGAGACTAGATTGGCCCGCCACCGTCATGTCCAACGATTATAGGGTCGTCCCCACGACCCCGGGACTAGATTGGCCCGCCACCGTCATGTCCGACGATTATAGGGTCGTCCCCACGACCCCGGGACTAGATTGGCCCGCCACCGTCATGTCCAACGACTATAGGGTCGTCCCCACAACCACGGGCCAAAGTTGGCCAGCCGCCGACATGTCCGACGACTATAGGGTCGTCCCGACGACCCCGGGACTAGATTGGCCCGCCACCGTCATGTCCAACGATTATAGGGTCGTCCCCACGACCCCGGGACTAGATTGGCCCGCCACCGTCATGTCCGACGATTATAGGGTCGTCCCCACGACCCCGGGACAAGCTTGGCCCGCCGCCGACTTGTCCGACGACTGTAGGGTCGTCCCCACGACCCCGGGCCTAGATTGGCCCGCCACCGTCATGTCCGACGACAATAGGGTCGTCCCCACGACCCCGGGTCTAGGTTGGCCAGCCGCCGACATGTCCGACGACTATAGAGTCGTCCCCACGACTCCGGGCCAAAGTTGGACAGCCGCCGACATGTCCGACTACTATAGGGTCGTCCCCAGGACCTCGGGTCTCGATTGGCCCGCTACCGTCATGTCCGAAGACTATAGGGTCGTCCCCACGACCACGGGACTAGATTGGCCCGCCACCGCCATGTCCGACGACAATAGGGTCGTCCCTACGACACCGGGACTAGGTTGGCCAGCCGCCGACATGTCCGACGATTATAGGGTCGTCCCTGCGACCCCGGGACTAGATTAGCCCGCCACCGTCATGTCCAACAACTATAGGGTCGTCCCCACGACCCCGGGCCAAAGATGTCCAGCCGCCGTCTTTTCCGACGACTATAGGGTCGTCCCCACGACCCCGAGTACAGGTTGGCCAGCCGCCGACATTTCCGACGACTATAGAGTCGTCCCCACGACCCCGGGCCAAAGTTGGCCACACGCCGACATGTCCGACGACTATAGGGTCGTCCCCACGACCCCGAGACTAGATTGGCCCGCCACCGTCATGTCCGACGACAATAGGGTCGTCCCCACGACCCCGGGTCCAGGTTGGCCAGCCGCCGACATTTCCGACGACTATAGAGTCGTCCCCACGACACCGGGCCAAAGTTGGCCAGCCGCCGACATGTCCGACGACTATAGGGTCGTCCCCACGACCCCGGGACAAGGTTGGCCCGCCGCCGACTTGTCCGACGACTATAGGGTCGTACCCACGACCCTGGGACTAGGCTGACAAGCCGACAACATGTCCGACGACTATAGGGTCGTCCCCACGACCCCGGGCCAAAGATGTCCAGCCGCCGTCTTGTCCGACGACTATACGGTCGTCCCCACGACCCCGGGACTAGATTGGCCCGCCAGCGTCATGTCCAACGACTATAGGGTCGTCCCCACAACCACGGGCCAAAGATGTCCAGCCGCCGACATGTCCGACGACTATAGGGTCGTCCCCACGACCCCGGGACAAGGTTGGCCCGCCGCCGACTTGTCCGACGACTATAGGGTCGTACCCACGACCCTGGGACTAGGCTGACAAGCCGACAACATGTCCGACGACTATAGGGTCGTCCCCACGACCCCGGGCCAAAGATGTCCAGCCGCCGTCTTGTCCGACGACTATACGGTCGTCCCCACGACCCCGGGACTAGATTGGCCCGCCAACGTCATGTCCGACGATTATACGGTCGTCCCCACGACCGCGAGACTAGATTGGCCCGCCACCGTCATGTCCGACGACAATAGGGTCGTCCCCACGACCCCGGGTCCAGGTTGGCCAGCCGCCGACATTTCCGACGACTATAGAGTCGTCCCCACGACACCGGGCCAAAGTTGGCCAGCCGCCGACATGTCCGACGACTATAGGGTCGTCCCCACGACCCCGGGACAAGGTTGGCCCGCCGCCGACATGTCCGACGACTATAGGGTCGTCCCACGACCCCCGGCCAAAGTTGTCCAGCTGCCGACATGTCCGACGACTATAGGGTCGTCCCCACGACCCCGGGCCAATGATGTCCAGCCGCCGTCTTGTCCGACGACTATAGGGTCGTCCCCACGACCCCGGGACTAGATTGGCCCGCCACCGTCATGTCCAACGATTATAGGGTCGTCCCCACAACCACGGGCCAAAGTTGGCCAGCCGCCGAAATGTCCGAAGACTGTAGGGTCGCCCCACGACCCCGAGTCCAGGTTGGCCGGCCGCCGACATTTCCGACGACTATAGAGTCGTCCCCACGACCGCGGGCCAAAGTTGGCCAGACGCCCACATGTCCGACGACTATAGGGTCGTCCCCACGACCCCGAGACTAGTTTGGCCCGCCACCGTCATGTCCGACGACAATAGGGTCGTCCCCACGACCACGGGCCAGGTTGGCCAGCGGCCGACATTTCCGACGACTATAGAGTCGTCCCCACGACACCGGGCCAAAGTTGGACAGCCGCCGACATGTCCGACGACTATAGGGTCGTCCCCACGACCCCGGGCCAAATATGTCCAGCCGCCGTCTTGTCCGACGACTATAGGGTCGTCCCCACGACCCCGAGTACAGGTTGGCCAGCCGCCGACATTTCCGACGACTATAGAGTCGTCCCCACGACCCCGGGCTAAAGTTGGCCACACGCCGACATGTCCGACGACTATAGGGTCGTCCCCACGACCCCGAGACTAGATTGGCCCGCCACCGTCATGTCCGACGACAATAGGGTCGTCCCCACGACCCCGGGTCCAGGTTGGCCAGCCGCCGACATTTCCGACGACTATAGAGTCGTCCCCACGACACCGGGCCAAAGTTGTCCGGCCGCCGACTTGTCCGAAGACTATAGGCTCGTCCCCACGTCCCCGGGTCATATTTGGCCAGCCGCCGACATGTCCGACGACTATAGAGTCGTTCCCACGACCCCGGGTCAATGTTGGCTCGCCGCCGACATGTCCGACGACTATAGGGTCCTCCCCACGACCACGGGCCAAAGTTGGCCAGCCGCCGACATGTCCGACGACTATAGGGTCGTCCCCACGACCCGGGACTAGACTGGCCCGCCACCGACATGTCCGACGACTATAGAGTCGTCCCCACGACCCCGGGTCAATGTTGGCTCGCCGCCGACATGTCCGACGACTATAGGGTCGCCCCCACGACCCCCGCGCCAAAGTTGGACAGCCACCGACATTTCCGACGACTATAGGGTCGTCCCCACGACCACGGGCCAAAGTTGGCCAGCCGCCGACATGTCCGACGACTATAGGGTGGTCCCCACGACCCGGGACTAGACTGGCCCGCCACCGTCATGTCCGACGACTATAGGGTCGTCCCCACGACCCCCGGACTAGGTTGGCCGGCCGCCGACTTGTCCGACGACTATAGGGTCGTCCCCACGACCCCCCGACTAGGTGGGCTCGCCGCCGACTTGTCCGACGACTATAGGGTCGTCCCCACGACCCCGGGACTAGGTTGGCTCGCCGCCGACATATCCGACGACTATAGTGTCGTCCCCACGACCACGGGCCAATGTTGGCCAGCCGCTGACTTGTCCGACGACTATAGGGTCGTCCCCACGACCCTTGGGCCAAAGTTGGACAGCCACCGACATTTCCGACGACTATAGGGTCGTCCCCACGACCACGGGCCAAAGTTGGCCAGCCGCCGACATGTCCGACGACTATAGGGTCGTCCCCACGACCCGGGACTAGACTGGCCCGCCACCGACATGTCCGACGACTATGGAGTCGTCACCACGACCCCGGGTCAATTTTGGCTCGCCGCCGACATGTCCGACGACTATAGGGTCGTCCCCACGACCCCTGGGCCAAAGTTGGACAGCCACCGACATTTCCGACGACTATAGGGTCGTCCCCACGACCACGGGCCAAAGTTGGCCAGCCGCCGACATGTCCGACGACTATAGGGTCGTCCCCACGACCCGGGACTAGACTGGCCCGCCACCGTCATGTCCGACGACTATAGGGTCGTCCCCACGACCCCCGGACTAGGTTGGCCGGCCGCCGACTTGTCCGACGACTATAGGGTCGTCCCCACGACCCCCCGAATAGGTGGGCTCGCCGCCGACATGTCCGACGACTACAGGGTCGTCCCCACGACCCCGGGACTAGGTTGGCCGGCCGCCGACTTGTCCGACGACTATAGGGTCGTCCCCACGACCCCCCGAATAGGTGGGCTCGCCGCCGACATGTCCGACGACTATAGGGTCGTCCCCACGATCCCCGGACTAGGTTGGCCGGCCGCCGACTTGTCCGACGACTATAGGGTCGTCCCCACGACCCCCCGAATAGGTGGGCTCGCCGCCGACATGTCCGACGACTGTAGGGTCGTCCCCACGACCACGGGCCAAAGTTGGCCCGCCGCCGACATATCCGACGACTATAGGGTCGTCCCCACGACCACGGGCCAATGTTGGCCAGCCGCTGACTTGTCCGACGACTTAGAGTCGTCCCCACGACCGCGGGGCTAGATTGGCTCGCCGCCGACTTGTCCGACGACTGTAGGGTGGTCCCCACGACTCCGTGCCAAAGTTGGCAAGCTGCCGACTTGTCCGACGACTATAGGGTCGTCCCCACGACCCCGGGAATAGATTGGCCCGCCACCGTCATTTCCGACGACAATAGGGTCGTCCCCACGACCACGGGTCAAAGTTGGCCAGCCGCCGACATATCCGACGACTATAGGGTCGTCCACACGACCACGGGCCAAAGTTGTCCGGCCGCCGACTTGTCCGAAGACTATAGGCTCGTCCCCACGTCCCCGGGTCATATTTGGCCAGCCGCCGACATGTCCGACGACTATAGAGTCGTCCCCACGACCACGGGCCAAAGTTGACCAGCCGCCGACATGTCCGACGACTATTGGATCGTCCCCACGACCCCGGGCCAAAGTTGGCAAGCCGCCGACATGTCCGACGACTATAGGGTCGTCCCCACGACCTCGGGCCAATTTTGGCCAGCCGCCGAAATGTCCGACGACTGTAGGTTCGTACCCACGACCCCGGGACTGGATTGGCCCGCCACCGTCATGTCCAACGACTATAGGGTCGTTCCCACATCCACGGGCCAAAGTTGGCATGCCGCCGAAATGTCCGACGATTATAGGGTCGTCCCCACGACCCCGGGCCAAAGTTGGCAAGCCGCCGAAATGTCCGACGACTGTAGGGTCGTCCCCACGACCCCCGGACTAGATTGGCCCGCCACCGTCATGTCCAACGACTCCCGGACTAGGTTGGTACGCCGCCGACTTGTCCGACGAGTATAGGGTCCTCCCCACGACCACGGGCCAAAGTTGGCCAGCCGCCGACATGTCCGACGACTATAGGGTCGTCCCCACGACCACGGGCCAAAGTTGACCAGCCGCCGACATGTCCGACGACTATTGGATCGTCCCCACGACCCCGGGCCAAAGTTAGCAAGCCGCCGAAATGTCCGACGACTGTAGGGTCGTCCCCACGACCCCCGGACGAGATTGGCCCGCCACCGACAAGTCCGACGACTATAGGGTCGTCCCCACGACCCCGGGACTAGATTGGCCCGCCGCCGTCATGTCCAACGACTATCGGATCGTCCCCACGACCACGGGCCAAAGTTGGCCAGCCGCCGACATGTCCGACGACTATTGGGTCGTCCCCACGACACCGGGCCAAAGTTGGCCAGCCGCTGACATGTCCAACGACTATAGGGTCGTCCCCACGACCACGGGCCAAAGTTGACCAGCCGCCGACATGTCCGACGACTATTGGATCGTCCCCACGACCCCGGGCCAAAGTTGGCAAGCCGCCGACATGTCCGACGACTATAGGGTCGTCCCCACGACCCCGGGACTAGGTTGGCCAGCCGCCGACATGTCCGACGACTACAGGGTCGACCCGACGACCCCGGGCCAATGTTGGCCAATCGCCAACATGTCCGACGACTATAGGATCGTCCCTACGACCCCGGGACTAGATTGGCCCGCCACCGTCAAGTCCAACGATTATAGGGTCGTCCCCACGACCCCGGGACTAGATTGGCCCGCCGCTGACATGTCCAACGACTATAGGGTCGTCCCCACGACCACGGGCCAAAGTTGACCAGCCGCCGACATGTCCGACGACTATAGGGTCGTCCCCACGACCCCGGGCCAAAGTTGGCAAGACGCCGAAATGTCCGACGACTGTAGGGTCGTCCCCACGACCCCGGGACTAGATTGGCCCGCCACCGTCAAGTCCGACGACTATAGGGTCGTCCCCACGACCTCGGGACTAGGTTGGCCTGCCGCCGACATGTCCGACGACTATAATGTCGTCCCCACGACCCCGGGCCAATGTTGGCCAATCGCCGACATGTCCGACGACTATAGGGTCGTCCCTACGACCCCGGGCCAAAGCTGGCCAGCCGCCGACATGTCCGACGACTATTGGATCGTCCCCACGACCACGGGCCAAAGTTGGCCAGCCGCCGACATGTCCGAAGACTATAGGGTCGTCCCCACGACCCCGGGACTAGATTGGCCAGCCGCCGACATGTCCGACGACTATAGAGTCGTCCCCACGACACCGGGCCAAAGTTGGCAAGCCGCCGACATGTCCGACGACTATAGGGTCGTCCCCACGACCTCGGGACTAGGTTGGCCACCCGCCGACATGTCCGACGACTATAGGGTCGTCCACACGACCCCGGGCCAAAGTTGGCAAGACGCCGAAATGTCCGACGACTGTAGTGTCGTCCCCACGACCCCGGGACTAGATTGGCCCGCCACCGTCAAGTCCGACGACTATAGGGTCGTCCCCACGACCTCGGGACTAGGTTGGCCAGCCGCCGACATGTCCGACGACTATAATGTCGTCCCCACGACCCCGGGCCAATGTTGGCCTATCGCCGACATGTCCGACGACTATAGGGTCGTCCCTACGACCACGGGCCAAAGCTGGCCAGCCGCCGACATGTCCGACGACTATAGGGTCGTCCCCACGACCTCGGGCCAATTTTGGCCAGCCGCCGAAATGTCCGACGACTGTAGGTTCGTACCCACGACCCCGGGACTGGATTGGCCCGCCACCGTCATGTCCAACGACTATAGGGTCGTTCCCACATCCACGGGCCAAAGTTGGCATGCCGCCGAAATGTCCGACGATTATAGGGTCGTCCCCACGACCCCGGGCCAAAGTTGGCAAGCCGCCGAAATGTCCGACGACTGTAGGGTCGTCCCCACGACCCCCGGACTAGATTGGCCCGCCACCGTCATGTCCAACGACTATCGGATCGTCCCCACGACCACGGGCCAAAGTTGGCCAGCCGCCGACGTGTCCGACGACTATTGGGTCGTCCCCACGACACCGGGCCAAAGTTGGCCATCCGCTGACTTGTCCAACGACTATAGGATCGTCCCCACGACCACGGGCCAAAGTTGACCAGCCGCCGACATGTCCGACGACTATTGGATCGTCCCCACGACCCCGGGCCAAAGTTAGCAAGCCGCCGAAATGTCCGACGACTGTAGGGTCGTCCCCACGACCCCCGGACTAGATTGGCCCGCCACCGACAAGTCCGACGACTATAGGGTCGTCCCCACGACCCCGGGACTAGATTGGCCCGCCACCGTCATGTCCAACGACTATAGGGTCGTCCCCACAACCACGGGCCAAAGTTGGCCAGCCGCCGACATGTCCAACGACTATAGGGTCGTCCCCACGACCACGGGCCAAAGTTGACCAGCCGCCGACATGTCCGACGACTATTGGATCGTCCCCACGACCCCGGGCCAAAGTTGGCAAGCCGCCGACATGTCCGACGACTATAGGGTCGTCCCCACGACCTCGGGACTAGGTTGGCCACCCGCCGACATGTCCGACGACTATAGGGTCGTCCCCACGACCCCGGGACTAGATTGGTCCGCCACCGTCATGTCCGACGACTATAGGGTCGTCCCCACGACCCCGGGCCAAAGTTGGCAAGACGCCGAAATGTCCGACGACTGTAGGGTCGTCCCCACGACCCCGGGACTAGATTGGCCCGCCACCGTCATGTCCAACGACTATAGGGTCGTCCCCACGACCTCGGGACTAGGTTGGCCAGCCGCCGACATGTCCGACGACTATAATGTCGTCCCCACGACCCCGGGCCAATGTTGGCCACCCGCCGACATGTCCGACGACTATAGGGTCGTCCCCACGACCCCGGGTCTAGGTTGGAGAGCCGCCGACATGTTCGACGACTATAGAGTCGTCCCCACGACACCGGGCCAAAGTTAGCCAGCCGCCAACATGTCCGACGACTATTGGGTCGTCCCCACGACACCGGGCCAAAGTTGGCAAGCCGCCGACATGTGCGAAGACTATAGGGTCGTCCCCACGACCCCGGGACTAGATTGGCCAGCCGCCGACATGTCCGACGACTATAGAGTCGTCCCCACGACACCGGGTCAAAGTTGGCCAGCCGCTGACATTTCCAACGACTATTGGGTCGTCCCCACGACCACGGGCCAATGTTGGCTAGCCGCCGACATGTCCGACGACTATACGGTCGTCCCCACGACCACGGGCCAAAGTTGGCCAGCCGCCGACATGTCCGACGACAATCGGATCGTCCCCACGACCACGCACCAAAGTTGGCCAGCCGCCGACATGTCCGACGACTTTTGGATCGTCCCCACGACCACGGGCCAAAGTTGGCCAGCCGCCGACATGTCCGACGACTATAGGGTCGTCCCCACGACCCCGGGACTAGATTGGCCCGCCACCGTCAAGTCCGACGACTATAGGGTCGTCCCCACGATCTCGGGACTAGGTTGGCCAGCCGCCGACATGTCCGACGACTATAATGTCGTCCCCACGACCCCGGGCCAATGTTGGCCAATCGCCGACATGTCCGACGACTATAGGGTCGTCCCAAACGACCCCGGGCCAAAGCTGGCCAGCCGCCGACATGTCCGACGACTATTGGATCGTCCCCACGACCACGGGCCAAAGTTGGCCAGCCGCCGACATGTCCGACGACTATTGGGTCGTCCCCACGACACCGGGCCAAAGTTGGCAAGCCGCCGACATGTGCGAAGACTATAGGGTCGTCCCCACGACCCCGGGACTAGATTGGCCAGCCGCCGACATGTCCGACGACTATAGAGTCGTCCCCACGACACCGGGTCAAAGTTGGCCAGCCGCTGACATTTCCAACGACTATTGGGTCGTCCCCACGACCACGGGCCAATGTTGGCTAGCCGCCGACATGTCCGACGACTATAGGGTCGTCCCCACGACCACGGGCCAAAGTTGGCCAGCCGCCGACATGTCCGACGACAATCGGATCGTCCCCACGACCACGCACCAAAGTTGGCCAGCCGCCGACATGTCCGACGACTTTTGGATCGTCCCCACGACCACGGGCCAAAGTTGGCCAGCCGCCGACATGTCCGACGACTATAGGGTCGTCCCCACGACCCCGGGACTAGATTGGCCCGCCACCGTCAAGTCCGACGACTATAGGGTCGTCCCCACGACCACGGGCCTAAGTTGTCCAGCCGCCGACATGTCCGACGACTAAACAGTCGTCCCCACGACCACGGGCCAGCCGCCGACATGTCCGACGGCTATAGAGTCGTCACCACGACCCCGGAACTAGATTGGCCCGCCACCGTCATGTCCGACGACTGTCGGATCGACCCCACGACCACGGGCCAAAGTTGGCCAATCGCCGACATGTCCGACGACTATAGGGTCGTCCCTATGACCCCGGGACGAGATTGTCCCGCCACCGTCATGTCCGACGACAATAGGGTCGTCCCCACGACCCCGGGTCTAGGTTGGCTAGCCGCCGACATGTCCGACGACTAAACAGTCGTCCCCACGACCACGGGCCAAAGTTGGCCAGCCGCCGTCATGTCCGACGACTATCGGATCGACCCAACGACCACGGACCAAAGTTGGCCAATCGCCGACATGTCCGACGACTATAGGGTCGTCCCTATGACCCCGGTGCTAGTTTGGCCCGCCACCGTCATGTCCGACGACTATAGGGTCGTCCCCACGACCCCGGGTCTAGGTTGGCCAGCCGCCGACATGTCCGACGACTAAACAGTCGTCCCCACGACCACGGGCCAAAGTTGGCCAGCCGCCGTGTTTGCGATTCGAGCAATAGTTCCCATCACCACCGCTCTCATCTCACCGCAGCACCTCACGGGCAGCGGAACACGACGGCAGATCGACGATCGATGGCCGAATCAGATCTGGCCGTCGGCGCGCTCATCCAATCGGACCAGCCGGCCGCGCGCTCACCCAATCAAAGCTCACTTCCGCTTGGCGCGTCTTCCAGAAGCTTCTGGAAGACACCAAGGCGGAAGCTAGCTTCGGGCCATTGTTCACTCTCGTTCGTAGCGTTCACCGAATCACACGTATCAAGCACGCGATTATTGTTCTGTTCAAACGCGCAATCTCTCATTCTCTCAAAGTTCACCGCTCATGTAAAGCGTTCTTGGCTCACCACGCGTGTTAATCCGCTGAACAACCTAGTTTTGAATAAACGACGTGGCTAACGCTGAACTGCTGGGCTTTGAATTCACTTCGCCACCCTAACCTAAAATTCCGGCACGCGAAAAACATCTACTCGCGAACATTTGGTCCTTCGAGCCGGATACGAAGTGCATCAAAGTGCAGTGAAAGTGCGCAAGCTCACCCGCTCACCCGCTCACCACTCATCGCTCAGAGATGGAGAATAAAGCTGCCACCTCATCGGCGACGTCGAGGCCAACGACGCCCACGATGTCGGTGCTCACGCTCACCATCCCCGACGAGGCAACGGGGACTTCAGAAACGGCCGCTGCGGGTCGAACGAGGGCCACGTCACCTTCACTCATTCCGGCAGAGCTCCTCATGAAGGCGAGAACTCAGGTGGGTCGTTTCAATTCTCTCAACGACTTTCAAACTGAAATCCCCACACTCGCTCACACTACATCTCTCGACGAGGTACGCGTGCTCAGTTCTCACGTGGAAGATCTGCATCAGGCCTTTATAAGGGAGCACGCATATTTTGAAATCACCTGGCCAGTGAAGTGCCTCGATCACGAATATTTCACCTCAGAGCTTGTCACTAAGGAGAGGCAGCTCCATCTAAAGACGAAGCTCAGGCTCAACCGTCTTCGTGAAGACGTGGAGGCCATTGCTCAAGCAAGGGTCGCCGTCTCACCCGCTCAACCATCTTCTCGAGCGTCGAAGCTGCCCGAGATTGCGCTGCCGACCTTCTCAGGCAGCTACGTGGACTGGCCAGCATTCAGCGAGCTGTTCACATCACTCATCATCAGGGACACGCAGCTTATGGAAATCGACAGGTTGCACTACCTACGCTCTAGTGTGACTGGCGAGCCAGCAAGGCACGTGAATGCCTACCCGCTCACTGGCGACTCATTTCAAGCTTGCTGGGAGTACTTGACTAAGCGCTTCTCAAACAAGCGCGTGCTCATCCAGGAGCAGCTGAACAAGTTGTTCAGTTTGCCAGCGATCCAGACTCGCAGCTCAACCGCTCTGGACAACCTGCGCTCGTCCATCACCGAGGTGATTAAGACTCTCAAGGCGTTGGGTGCGGCAGACGACATGCTCAACTGTGTTCTAGTACACCTCGCTACCAACTGCTTAGACAAGCACACACGAGAGGCGTGGGAGACCTCGGTGGGCTCAGCCAACACATATCCGAGGTACGAGCAGTTGGAATCGTTCATCGACAACAAAATCGTCGCGTTAGAGCAATTGGAGGGCGCCGCTCAAAAGCAAGCTCAACAGAAGAAGGCTCAACCTCCCTCTGCCGCACCCAGTCGCCCATCTCATCGCTCAGCTACCTCTCACGCAGCGACACACACGCAGACCAGCTCAAAGTTCTACCTCTCAGGGAACAATTACCCGTGCGATTGCTGCCAGGGACCGCATTTCGTGGTGATGTGTCCGGAGTTCCGCGAAATGTCGGTGGAAGCGAGGCGCAAGTTCATCACCAGGTACGAGCTGTGTCGTAACTGTTGTGGACGACACAACACAGAAGTGTGCAAATCGCCCCTCAAGTGCAAGACGTGTGGGGCTCGGCATCACACGATGCTGCACTTGAAGGGGACCCCAACTCAACCATCTCAAACCTCCGCACCAGTTCAATCCTCATCTCAAGCTCAATGAGAAATTGGTGCAGTCGTCGCACCCCGCTCAAGCTCAACATATCAGTCTCAAAGCTCACGCTCAAAAGGTTTTCCACGTTACCCGCTAGCTGTTCGCACATCATTCTCAACCATGTCACTCCTGGCCACGGCCAACGCTCAGCTCATCACTCCAGTATCATTCTCTCCAGTTCGGCTTCTCATCGACTCAGGCTCCGAGCTCACCTTTGTTAAGGAGGAGGTCATCAGCCAGCTCAACATTCCACGTGTGCAATCATCCATTTCAATCACTGGCCTTGGAGGCGCCAGCTCTCTCCAAACTAGAGGAATCGCACTGCTCACACTGCGCTCGAATTACGATTCGACAACGATACATGTTCAAGCTCATGTACTCAAGGCATTAACCTCCAATTTGCCATCCGTTGAAGCGCCTCGTCAGGAGTGGCCACATCTCGACGGCCTCAAGCTAGCTGATCCCGACTTTCTCACGCCACGGCCTATTGACATGGTTATCGGCGCAGACACATACGGACAGATTATCAAACCTAACCTCATCAAGGCAGACCCGTCAATGCCAATTGCCCAATTTTCAATGTTTGGGTGGCTCATTCTTGGACCAATCACCATTCACAATTCACAGATTGCAACATCCCATCACTCTGCTGTGGTACAGCATAGCAACAATGATCTCCAAGAAATGCTGACGAGGTTTTGGATTCAAGAAGAGCTTCCCGGTGATACCCCTACTCAGCTCACGCATGAAGAAGAGGAGTGCGAGGAGCACTTTCGAGCGACTCACTCGCGTGACTCAACAGGTAGATACATCGTCCGCATCCCGCTCAAGTTGTCTCCAAAGCTCCTGGGCAATTCATACAACACGGCTCACGCATGCTTGATGCGTACACGCAACAGACTCAAGAAGGATGCTGGACTTCGTGAACTCTATGAAGGGTTCATGAACGAGTACAAAGATCTCCAGCACATGGTAAGAGCACCATCAATCTCTCCTAATTCTCATTCCATTTTCTATTTGCCACACCATGGAGTGCTCAAGCCCGACAGCCAATCAACAAAGCTCAGGGTCGTCTTCAATGGCTCAAGCCCCTCGGGCTCCGGACACTCAATCAACGATCTCATGTACACCGGCAAAAATCTCCTGCTCAATGTCACCGACGTGCTGCTGTGGATACGTCAGCACAAATTCATATTTGCCACGGACGTGACGAAGATGTATCGTCAAGTCCAGGTGCATGAAGCCGATCAGGACCTGCAAAGGGTGCTGTGGTTCGACGGCAATCAGAAGGAGGTGCCATACAAGCTCACCACCGTCACATACGGATTGAAGGCTGCTCCATTCATGGCTGTCAGGGCTCTACTTCAACTTGTGGAAGACGAAGGCCATCGCTTCCCACTGGCAGTACCATCGCTCACTCAAGCCAGATACGTCGACGACATATTCGGCGGAGCCGACACAGGTGAGAAACTCATTGAAATCGCTCAACAGTTACAAGACCTGTGCAACGCGGGAGGCTTCCCACTTGCCAAATGGCATGCAACTCACCCTCCGTTGCTTGATTCAATTTCCCCTACTCAGAGAGCTCTCGGCTCAATACTTTCACTAGACGACTGCAAAACCAAAGTTCTCAGATTACATTGGAACGTGCTCAAGGATAGCTTTTCATTCTCAGCCAAACCGGCAACGAGCTCAAAATTCACCAAACGCCTCATTCTCTCAGAAGTAGCTCAGATATTTGATCCGCTCGGCTTTTTGTCACCAGTCATCATTCAAGCAAAGGTGCTTTTACAAGAATTATGGCTGCACAAGCTCAGCTGGGATGATCCAGTGCCATCCCAGGTCACTTCAAAATGGCTCACCATCAGAGAAAATCTTCAATGCCTGGCCAGGCTCTCAGTTCCTAGGTGGTTCACCACCTACAGCTACTCAACAGTGGAATTACATGGTTTCTCTGATGCCTCTCAACTCGCCATGGCGGCGGTAGTTTATATTACCGTCCTTTCACCGTCCACAAATCACAAGGTGTCGACACTAGTGTGCTCCAAAACAAAGGTAGCACCCCTCAAAAAGCTCACCATCCCGAGGCTCGAGCTTACGGCATCATTGATGCTTGCAAAGCTCACAAAATATGTTCAAGCAACTCTCAAGCTCAATGTAGCTGCTACTCACCTGTGGACGGACTCTCAAGTGACACTTATATGGATCAAATCTCATGCATCACGCTGGAAGGACTATGTGAGGAATCGTGTCTCCCAGATTCAAGAGCTCACTCAACATGCACAATGGAGACACGTTCCAGGAACCTCAAATCCAGCGGACTGCGCCTCTCGAGGCGTGACTACATCTCAGCTTGAACAACACAAGCTGTGGTGGACGGGACCACCATGGCTCACTCAGCCCAGTGACTCATGGCCATCTCAACCAGAATTGAAGGACGACTCCAGTGCACAGGAGGCTCGTCCAGGAGTTTCAACTCTACTCAACGTTCAAAAGATCGAATATCACTGGGATCTCATTTACAGATATTCTTCTCTCAACAAACTCATTCGCATCACCTCAGTTTGTTTCAGAATTCTTGACAAGCTAAGGAGAGCTCCTATCTCATTACCAATCATCTCACACTCACCAGAGGACCTGGAGAGAGCTAGAATCTTCTGGATTAAGGCAACGCAAGCTCTCTACTTCAACCAGGAGCTCAAAACACTCAGTCTCAATTCCAAGTTGCCATCATCTCACGCCTTCAATCGACTCACGGCGTTTGTCGATGAGCAAGGAGTGATTCGAATTGGAGGCCGACTCAACAACGCTCACATGGATTACGGAAGTAAGCATCCTGTGATTCTACCTCGCAATTCACGCCTCTCTCATCTGATCATAGATAATGCTCACAAAACCACCCTTCATGGAGGGACCCAGCTCACGCTCTCTCACATCCGCCAACGGTATTGGATTCTCGGAGGCAGAGCTCCAGTCAAAACTCACGTTCTTCGCTGTGTGGTGTGTGCTCGGCAAAGGGGGATCCGTGCCCATCAGCTGATGGGCCAACTACCTCTTGCGCGAGTCACACCCTCACAGCCGTTCACCCGCACTGGACTGGACTACGCCGGACCAATTTCACTCAAAGCATGGAAGGGGCGAGGCTCCAAAACTCACAAAGGCTGGATTTGCGTTTTCACCTGTCTCACCACCTCAGCAGTTCATCTAGAATTGGTGACTGACTACTCAACAGAAGGATTCATCGCGACGTACCGCAGATTCATCTCAAGGAGAGGAATACCTCAATCACTCCATTCTGACTGCGGCACCAACTTCATTGGTGCAGATGCCGCGCTCAAGAGGCTATTCACTCAAGGCACGAAGGAACATCACTCTGTGTCACAGCTCTTTGTCAATGACAACACCAAATGGCTCTTCAACCCCCCTGCCGCACCTCACATGGGTGGAAAGTGGGAGGCGGTCGTGAAATCGATCAAACATCATCTCAGGCGCACCGTAAGTGACACTGTACTCACTTACGAGGAATTCAGCACTCTTCTCACACAGATTGAAGCGATGCTCAATTCACGACCGCTAGAGCCACTCAGCGACGACTCTGAAGATGTTACTCCACTCACCCCTGCTCACTTCCTCATCGGACAGCCACTATCAACGCTGCCCGAACCATCAGCAGAACACTCAACAATCTCACCATCAGCGAGGTGGCAGCTCATTCAACAGAAGGCGCAGCGATTCTGGACCCAATGGTCATCACAATATCTACAACGTCAACTCTCAATCTCAAAGTGGCTCCACCCGTCCAACGACATCAAAATCGGTTCCCTGGTGCTCATCACTGATGAGCGCGTTCCACCGAGCAAGTGGCCACTTGCTCGGGTTCTCACCACTCACCCAGGGAAGGACGGACTCACCAGGGTCGCAACGCTCAAGACCGCCACCACCGTTCTAAAAAGACCAATTGCAAAATTGGCACCATTGAATGTTTCAGGCTCATCATCAACATCTTCTGGAAGCTGTTGATGGCGGGAGAATGTTTGCGATTCGAGCAATAGTTCCCATCACCACCGCTCTCATCTCACCGCAGCACCTCACGGGCAGCGGAACACGACGGCAGATCGACGATCGATGGCCGAATCAGATCTGGCCGTCGGCGCGCTCATCCAATCGGACCAGCCGGCCGCGCGCTCACCCAATCAAAGCTCACTTCCGCTTGGCGCGTCTTCCAGAAGCTTCTGGAAGACACCAAGGCGGAAGCTAGCTTCGGGCCATTGTTCACTCTCGTTCGTAGCGTTCACCGAATCACACGTATCAAGCACGCGATTATTGTTCTGTTCAAACGCGCAATCTCTCATTCTCTCAAAGCTCACCGCTCATGTAAAGCGTTCTTGGCTCACCACGCGTGTTAATCCGCTCAACAACCTAGTTTTGAATAAACGACGTGGCTAACGCTGAACTGCTGGGCTTTGAATTCACTTCGCCACCCTAACCTAAAATTCCGGCACGCGAAAAACATCTACTCGCGAACACGCCGTCATGTCCGACGACTATCGGATCGACCCCACGACCACGGACCAAAGTTGGCCAATCGCCGACATGTCCGACGACTATAGGGTGGTCCCTATGACCCCGGGACTAGATTGGCCCGCCACCGTCATGTCCGACGACAATAGGGTCGTCCCCACGACCCCGGGTCCAGGTCGGCCAGCCGCCGACATGTCCGACGAATATAGAGTCGTCCCCACGACACCGGGCCAAATTTGGCCAGCCGGCGACATGTCCGACGACTATAGGGTCGTCCCCACGACCCCGGGACTAGATTGGCACTAGACCGTCATGTCCGACGACTATCGGATCGTCCCCACGACCACGGGCGAAAGCTGGCCAGCCGCCGACATGTCCGACGACTATTGAGTCGTCCCCACGACCACGGGCCAAAGTTGGCCAGCCGCCGACATGTGCGACGACTATAGGGTCGTCCCCACGACCCCGGGACTAGATTGGCACGCCACCGTCATGTCCGACGACAATAGGGTCGTCCCCACGACCCCGGGACTAGGTTGGCTCGCCGCCGACATGTCCGACGACTATAGGGTCGTCCCCAGGACCCCGGGACTAGATTGGCCCGCCACCGTCATGTCCGACGATTATCGGTTTGTCCCCACGACCACGGGCCAAAGTTGGCCAGCCGGCGACATGTCCGACGACTATAGGGTCGTCCCCACGACACCGGGCCAAAGTTGGCTAATCGCCGACATGTCCGACGACTATAGGGTCGTCCCCACGACCCCGGTACAAGGTTGGCCCGCCGCCGACTTGCCCGGCGACTATAGGGTCGTCCCCACGACCCCGGGACTAGATTGGCCCGCCACCGTCATGTCCGACGACTATAGGGTCGTCCCCACGACCACGGGCCAAAGTTGGCCAGCCGCCTACATGTCCGACGACTATAGGGTCGTACCTACGACCCCGGGACTAGATTGGCCCGCCACCGTCATGTCCGACGATTATCGGTTCGTCCCCACGACCACGGGCCAAAGTTGGCCAGCCGGCGACATGTCCGACGACTATTGAGTCGTCCCCACGACCACGGGCAAAAGTTGGCCAGCCGGCGACATGTCCGACGACTATTGGGTCGTCCCCACGACCACGGGCAAAAGTTGGCCAGCCGCCGACATGTCCGACGACTATAGGGTCGTCCCCACGACCACGGGCCAAAGTTGGCCAGCCGCCGACATGTTCAACGACTATTGGGTCGTCCCCACGACCACGGGCCAAAGTTGGCCAGCCGCCGACATGTCCGACGACTATAGGGTCGTCCCCACGACCCCGAGAATAGATTGGCCCGCCACCGTCATGTCCGCCGACTATAGGGTCGTCCCCACGACCACGGGCCAAAGTTGGCCAGCCGCCGACATGTCCGACGACTATAGGGTCGTTCCCACGACCCCGAGAATAGATTGGCCCGCCACCGTCATGTCCTAAGACTATAGGGTCGTCCCCACGACCCCGGGGCTAGGTTGGCCAGCCGCCGACTTGCCCGACCACTATTGGGTCGTCCCCACGACCTCGATACTAGGTTGGCCAGCCGCCGACATGTGCGACGACTATAGGGTCGTCCCCACGACCCCGGGCCTAGGTTGGCCCGCCGCCGTCTTGTCCGACGACTATAGGGTCGTTCTCACGACCCCGGGACTAGATTGGCCGGCCACCGTCATGTCCGACGACTATAGGGTCGTCCCCACGACCACAGGCCAATTTGGCCAGCCGCCGACATGTGCGACGACTATAGGGTCGTCCCCACGACCGCGGGCCAAAGTTGGCCAGCCGCCGACATGTCCGACGACTATAGGGTGGCCCCCACGACCTCGGGACTAGGTTGGCCAGCCGCCGACATGTCCGACGACTATAGGGTCGTCCCCGCAACCCCGGGCCAAAGTTGGCCGGCCGCCGAATTGTCCGACGACTATACGGTCCTCCCCACGACCCCGGTACTAGATTGGCCAGCCGCCGACATGTCCGACGACAATAGGGTCGTCCCCACGACCCCGGGACTGGATTGGCCAGCCGCCTACATGTCCGACGACTATAGGGTCGTCCCCACGACCCCCGGACTAGGTTGGCTAGCCGCCGACTTCTCCGACCACTATAGGGTCGTCCCCACGACAACGGGCCTACGTTGGCCAGCCGCCGACATGTCCGACGACTATAGGGTCGTCCCCACGACCCCGGGACTAGATTGGCCCTAGACCGTCATGTCCGACGACTATCGGATCGTCCCCACGACCCCGGGACTAGATTGGCCCGCCAACGTCATGTCCGACGTCTATAGGGTCGTCCCCACGACAACGGGCCTACGTTGGCCAGCCGCCGACATGTCCGACGACTATAGGGTCGTCCCCACGACCCCGGGACTAGATTGGCTCGCCGCCGACATGTCCGACGACTATAGGGTCGTCCCCACGACCCCGGGACTGGATTGGCCCGCCACCGTCATGTCCGACGACAATAGGGTCGTCCCCACGCCCCCGGGTCCAGGTCGGCCAGCCGCCGACATGTCCGACGAATATAGAGTCGTCCCCACGACACCGGGTCAAATTTGGCCAGCCGGCGACATGTCCGACGATTATAGGGTCGTCCCCACGACCCCGGGACTAGATTGGCCCGCCACCGTCATTTCCGACGACTATAGGGTCGTCCCCACGACCCCGGGACAAGGTTGGCCCGCCGCCGACTTGTCCGACGACTATAGGGTCGTACCCACGACCCTGGGACTAGGCTGACAAGCCGCCAACATGTCCGACGACTATAGGTTCGTCCCCACGACCCCGGGACTAGATTGGCCCGCCACTGTCATGTCCAACGACTATAGGGTCGTCCCCACAACCACGGGCCAAAGTTGGCCAGCCGCCGACATGTCCGACGACTATAGGGTCGTCCCCACGACCCCGGGACTAGGTTGGCCAGCCGCCGACATGTCCGACGACTATAGGGTCGTCCCGACGACCCCGGGCCAATGTTGGCCAATCGCCAACATGTCCGACGACTATAGGGTCGTCCCCATGACCCCGGGCCAGTGTTGGCCAATCGCCGTCATGTCCGCCGACTATAGGGTCGTCCCCACGACACCGGGCCAAAGTTGGCCAGCCGGCGACATGTCCGACGACTATAGGGTCGTCCCCACGACCCCGGGACTAGATTGGCCCGCCACCGTCATGTCCGACGACTATAGGGTCGTCCCCACGACCCCGGTACAAGGTTGGCCCGCCGCCGACTTGCCCGGCGACTATAGGGTCGTCCCCACGACCCGGGACTAGACTGGCCCGCCACCGTCATTTCCGACGACTATAGGGTCGTCCCCACGACCCCGGGACTAGATTGGCCCGCCACCGTCATGTCCGACGACAATAGGGTCGTCCCCACGACCCCGGGTCCAGGTCGGCCAGCCGCCGACATGTCCGACGAATATAGAGTCGTCCCCACGACACCGGGCCAAATTTGGCCAGCCGGCGACATGTCCGACGACTATAGGGTCGTCCCCACGACCCCGGGACTAGATTGGCACTAGACCGTCATGTCCGACGACTATCGGATCGTCCCCACGACCACGGGCGAAAGCTGGCCAGCCGCCGACATGTCCGACGACTATTGAGTCGTCCCCACGACCACGGGCCAAAGTTGGCCAGCCGCCGACATGTGCGACGACTATAGGGTCGTCCCCACGACCCCGGGACTAGATTGGCACGCCACCGTCATGTCCGACGACAATAGGGTCGTCCCCACGACCCCGGGACTAGGTTGGCTCGCCGCCGACATGTCCGACGACTATAGGGTCGTCCCCAGGACCCCGGGACTAGATTGGCCCGCCACCGTCATGTCCGACGATTATCGGTTTGTCCCCACGACCACGGGCCAAAGTTGGCCAGCCGGCGACATGTCCGACGACTATAGGGTCGTCCCCACGACACCGGGCCAAAGTTGGCTAATCGCCGACATGTCCGACGACTATAGGGTCGTCCCCACGACCCCGGTACAAGGTTGGCCCGCCGCCGACTTGCCCGGCGACTATAGGGTCGTCCCCACGACCCCGGGACTAGATTGGCCCGCCACCGTCATGTCCGACGACTATAGGGTCGTCCCCACGACCACGGGCCAAAGTTGGCCAGCCGCCTACATGTCCGACGACTATAGGGTCGTACCTACGACCCCGGGACTAGATTGGCCCGCCACCGTCATGTCCGACGATTATCGGTTCGTCCCCACGACCACGGGCCAAAGTTGGCCAGCCGGCGACATGTCCGACGACTATTGAGTCGTCCCCACGACCACGGGCAAAAGTTGGCCAGCCGGCGACATGTCCGACGACTATTGGGTCGTCCCCACGACCACGGGCAAAAGTTGGCCAGCCGCCGACATGTCCGACGACTATAGGGTCGTCCCCACGACCACGGGCCAAAGTTGGCCAGCCGCCGACATGTTCAACGACTATTGGGTCGTCCCCACGACCACGGGCCAAAGTTGGCCAGCCGCCGACATGTCCGACGACTATAGGGTCGTCCCCACGACCCCGAGAATAGATTGGCCCGCCACCGTCATGTCCGACGACTATAGGGTCGTCCCCACGACCACGGGCCAAAGTTGGCCAGCCGCCGACATGTCCGACGACTATAGGGTCGTTCCCACGACCCCGAGAATAGATTGGCCCGCCACCGTCATGTCCTAAGACTATAGGGTCGTCCCCACGACCCCGGGGCTAGGTTGGCCAGCCGCCGACTTGCCCGACCACTATTGGGTCGTCCCCACGACCTCGATACTAGGTTGGCCAGCCGCCGACATGTGCGACGACTATAGGGTCGTCCCCACGACCCCGGGCCTAGGTTGGCCCGCCGCCGTCTTGTCCGACGACTATAGGGTCGTTCTCACGACCCCGGGACTAGATTGGCCGGCCACCGTCATGTCCGACGACTATAGGGTCGTCCCCACGACCACAGGCCAATTTGGCCAGCCGCCGACATGTGCGACGACTATAGGGTCGTCCCCACGACCGCGGGCCAAAGTTGGCCAGCCGCCGACATGTCCGACGACTATAGGGTGGCCCCCACGACCTCGGGACTAGGTTGGCCAGCCGCCGACATGTCCGACGACTATAGGGTCGTCCCCGCAACCCCGGGCCAAAGTTGGCCGGCCGCCGAATTGTCCGACGACTATACGGTCCTCCCCACGACCCCGGTACTAGATTGGCCAGCCGCCGACATGTCCGACGACAATAGGGTCGTCCCCACGACCCCGGGACTGGATTGGCCAGCCGCCTACATGTCCGACGACTATAGGGTCGTCCCCACGACCCCCGGACTAGGTTGGCTAGCCGCCGACTTCTCCGACCACTATAGGGTCGTCCCCACGACAACGGGCCTACGTTGGCCAGCCGCCGACATGTCCGACGACTATAGGGTCGTCCCCACGACCCCGGGACTAGATTGGCCCTAGACCGTCATGTCCGACGACTATCGGATCGTCCCCACGACCCCGGGACTAGATTGGCCCGCCAACGTCATGTCCGACGTCTATAGGGTCGTCCCCACGACAACGGGCCTACGTTGGCCAGCCGCCGACATGTCCGACGACTATAGGGTCGTCCCCACGACCCCGGGACTAGATTGGCTCGCCGCCGACATGTCCGACGACTATAGGGTCGTCCCCACGACCCCGGGACTGGATTGGCCCGCCACCGTCATGTCCGACGACAATAGGGTCGTCCCCACGCCCCCGGGTCCAGGTCGGCCAGCCGCCGACATGTCCGACGAATATAGAGTCGTCCCCACGACACCGGGTCAAATTTGGCCAGCCGGCGACATGTCCGACGATTATAGGGTCGTCCCCACGACCCCGGGACTAGATTGGCCCGCCACCGTCATTTCCGACGACTATAGGGTCGTCCCCACGACCCCGGGACAAGGTTGGCCCGCCGCCGACTTGTCCGACGACTATAGGGTCGTACCCACGACCCTGGGACTAGGCTGACAAGCCGCCAACATGTCCGACGACTATAGGTTCGTCCCCACGACCCCGGGACTAGATTGGCCCGCCACTGTCATGTCCAACGACTATAGGGTCGTCCCCACAACCACGGGCCAAAGTTGGCCAGCCGCCGACATGTCCGACGACTATAGGGTCGTCCCCACGACCCCGGGACTAGGTTGGCCAGCCGCCGACATGTCCGACGACTATAGGGTCGTCCCGACGACCCCGGGCCAATGTTGGCCAATCGCCAACATGTCCGACGACTATAGGGTCGTCCCCATGACCCCGGGCCAGTGTTGGCCAATCGCCGTCATGTCCGCCGACTATAGGGTCGTCCCCACGACACCGGGCCAAAGTTGGCCAGCCGGCGACATGTTCGACGACTATAGGGTCGTCCCCACGACCCCGGGACTAGATTGGCCCGCCACCGTCATGTCCGACGACTATAGGGTCGTCCCCACGACCCCGGTACAAGGTTGGCCCGCCGCCGACTTGCCCGGCGACTATAGGGTCGTCCCCACGACCCGGGACTAGACTGGCCCGCCACCGTCATTTCCGACGACTATAGGGTCGTCCCCACGACCCCGGGACTAGATTGGCCCGCCACCGTCATGTCCGACGATTATAGGGTCGTCCCCACGACCCCGGGACAAGCTTGGCCCGCCGCCGACTTGTCCGACGACTATAGGGTCGTCCCCACGACCCCGGGACTAGATTGGCCCGCCACCGTCATGTCCGACGACAATAGGGTCGTCCCCACGACCCCGGGTCTAGGTTGGCCAGCCGCCGACATGTCCGACGACTATAGAGTCGTCCCCACGACACCGGGACTAGATTGGCCCGCCACCGTCATGTCCAACGACTATAGGGTCGTTCCCACAACCACGGGCCAAAGTTGGCCAGCCGCCGACATGTCCGACGACTATAGGGTCGTCCCCACGACCACGCGCCAAAATTGGCCAGCCGCCGACATGTCCGACGACTATAGGGTCGTCCCCACGACCCCGGGACTAGATTGGCCCGCCACCGTCATGTCCGACGATTATAGGGTCGTCCCCACGACCCCGGGACAAGCTTGGCCCGCCGCCGACTTGTCCGACGACTATAGGGTCGTCCCCACGACCCCGGGACTAGATTGGCCCGCCACCGTCATGTCCAACGACTATAGGGTCGTTCCCACAACCACGGGCCAAAGTTGGCCAGCCGCCGACATGTCCGACGACTATAGGGTCGTCCCCACGACCCCGGGCCAAAGTTGGCAAGCCGCCGAAATGTCCGACGACTATAGGGTCGTCCCCACGACCCCGGGACTAGGTTGGCCAGCCGCCGACATGTTCGACGACTATAGGGTCGTCCCCACGACCCCGAGACTAGATTGGCCCGCCACCGTCATGTCCGACGACAATAGGGTCGTCCCCACGACCCCGGGCCAAAGTTGGCCAGCCGCCGACATGTCCGACGACTATAGGGTCGTCCCCACGACCCCGAGACTAGATTGGCCCGCCACCGTCATGTCCGACGACAATAGGGTCGTCCCCACGACCCCGGGTCCAGGTTGGCCAGCCGCCGACATTTCCGACGACTATAGAGTCGTCCCCACGACACCGGGCCAAAGTTGGCCAGCCGGCGACATGTCCGACGACTATAGGGTCGTCCCCACGAGCCCGGGACAAGGTTGGCCCGCCGCCGACTTGTCCGACGACTATAGGGTCGTACCCACGACCCCGGGACTAGGCTGACAAGCCGCCAACATGTCCGACGACTATAGGGTCGTCCCCACGACCCCGGGCCAAAGATGTCCAGCCGCCATCTTGTCCGACGACTATAGGGTCGTCCCCACGACCCCGGGACTAGTTTGGCCCGCCACGGTCATGTCCAACGACTATAGGGTCGTCCCCACGACCCCGGGCCAAAGTTGGCCAGCCGCCGACATGTCCGACGACTATAGGGTCGTCCCCACGACCCCGAGACTAGATTGGCCCGCCACCGTCATGTCCGACGACAATAGGGTCGTCCCCACGACCTCGGGTCCAGGTTGGCCAGCCGCCGACATTTCCGACGACTATAGAGTGGTCCCCACGACACCGGTCCAAAGTTGGCCAGCCGCCGACATGTCCGACGACTATAGGGTCGTCCCCACGACCCCGGGACTAGATTGGCCCGCCACCGTCATGTCCAACGACTATAGGGTCGTCCCCACAACCACGGGCCAAAGTTGGCCAGCCGCCGACATGTCCGACGACTATAGGGTCGTCCCCACGACCCCGGGCCAAAGTTGGCAAGCCGCCGAAATGTCCGACGACTATAGGGTCGTCCCCACGACCCCGGGACTAGGTTGGCCAGCCGCCGACATGTTCGACGACTATAGGGTCGTCCCCACGACCCCGAGACTAGATTGGCCCGCCACCGTCATGTCCGACGACAATAGGGTCGTCCCCACGACCCCGGGCCAAAGTTGGCCAGCCGCCGACATGTCCGACGACTATAGGGTCGTCCCCACGACCCCGAGACTAGATTGGCCCGCCACCGTCATGTCCGACGACAATAGGGTCGTCCCCACGACCTCGGGTCCAGGTTGGCCAGCCGCCGACATTTCCGACGACTATAGAGTGGTCCCCACGACACCGGTCCAAAGTTGGCCAGCCGCCGACATGTCCGACGACTATAGGGTCGTCCCCACGAGCCCGGGACAAGGTTGGCCCGCCGCCGACTTGTCCGACGACTATAGGGTCGTACCCACGACCCCGGGACAAGCTTGGCCCGCCGCCGACTTGTCCGACGACTATAGGGTCGTCCCCACGACCCCGGGACTAGATTGGCCCTCCACCGTCATGTCCAACGACTATAGGGTCGTTCCCACAACCACGGGCCAAAGTTGGCCAGCCGCCGACATGTCCGACGACTATAGGGTCGTCCCCACGACCACGCGCCAAAGTTGGCCAGCCGCCGACATGTCCGACGACTATAGGGTCGTCCCCACGACCCCGGGACTAGATTGGCCCGCCACCGTCATGTCCGACGATTATAGGGTCGTCCCCACGACCCCGGGACAAGCTTGGCCCGCCGCCGACTTGTCCGACGACTATAGGGTCGTCCCCACGACCCCGGGACTAGATTGGCCCGCCACCGTCATGTCCGACGACAATAGGGTCGTCCCCACGACCCCGGGTCTAGGTTGGCCAGCCGCCGACATGTCCGACGACTATAGAGTCGTCCCCACGACACCGGGCCAAGGTTGGACAGCCGCCGACATGTCCGACTACTATAGGGTCGTCCCCACGACCTCGGGTCTAGATTGGCCCGCTACCGTCATGTCCGAAGACTATAGGGTCGTCCCCACGACACCGGTCAAAAGTTGGCCAGCCGCCGACATGTCCGACGACTATAGGGTCGTCCCCACGACCCCGGGACTAGAGTGGCCCGACACCGTCATGTCCAACGACTATAGGGTCGTCCCCACAACCACGGGCCAAAGTTGGCGAGCCGCCGACATGTCCGACGACTATAGGGTCGTCCCCACGAACCCGGGCCAAAGGTGGCAAGCCGCCGAAATGTCCGACGACTATAGGGTCGTCCCCACGACCCCGGGACTAGGTTGGCCAGCCGCCGACATGTCCGAC
This sequence comes from Andrena praecox, assembly GCA_963932275.1. NCBI lineage: Eukaryota > Metazoa > Arthropoda > Insecta > Hymenoptera > Andrenidae > Andrena > Andrena praecox. The sequence continues at coordinate 1,805,761 of CAWVQO010000569.1, forward strand.
GACTATAGGGTCGTCCCGACGACCCCGGGCCAATGTTGGCCAATCGCCAACATGTCCGACGACTATAAGGTCGTCCCTACGACCCCGGGACTAGATTGGCCCGCCACCGTCATGTCCAACGATTATAGGGTCGTCCCCACGACCCCGGGTCTAGGTTGGCCAGCCGCCGACATGTCCGACGACTGTAGGGTCGTCCCCACGACACCGGGACAAAGTTGGCCAGCCGCCGACATGTCCGACGACTATAGGGTCGTCCCCACGACCACGCGCCAAAGTTGGCCAGCCGCCGACATGTCCGACGACTATAGGGTCGTCCCCACGACCCGGGACTAGACTGGCCCGCCACCGTCATGTCCGACGACTATAGGGTCGTCCCCACGACCCCCGGACTAGGTTGGCCGGCCGCCGACTTGTCCGACGACTATAGGGTCGTCCCCACGACCCCCGGACTAGGTGGGCTCGCCGCCGACTTGTCCGACGACTATAGGGTCGTTCCCACGACCCCGGGCCAAAGTTGGCAAGCTGCCGACTTATCCGACGACTATAGGGTCGTCCCCACGACCACGGGCCAAAGTTGGCCAGCCGCCGACATGTCCGACGACTATAGGGTAGTCCCCACGACCCGGGACTAGACTGGCCCGCCACCGTCATGTCCGACGACTATAGGGTCGTCCCCACGACCCCGGGACTAGATTGGCCCGCCACCGTCATGTCCAACGACTATAGGGTCGTCCCCACAACCACGGGCCAAAGTTGGCCAGCCGCCGACATGTCCGACGACTATTGGGTCGTACCCACGACCCCGGGACTAGGCTGACAAGCCGCCAACATGTCCGACGAATATAGGGTCGTCCCCACGACCCCGGGCCAAAGATGTCCAGCCGCCGTCTTGTCCGACGACTATAGGGTCGTCCCCACGACCCCGGGACTAGATTGGCCCGCCAACGTCATGTCCGACGATTATAGGGTCGTCCCCACGACCGCGAGACTAGATTGGCCCGCCACCGTCATGTCCGACGACAATAGGGTCGTCCCCATGACCCCGGGTCCAGGTTGGCCAGCCGCCGACATTTCCGACGACTATAGAGTCGTCCCCACGACACCGGGCCAAAGTTGGCCAGCCGGCGACATGTCCGACGACTATAGGGTCGTCCCCACGAGCCCGGGACAAGGTTGGCCCGCCGCCGACTTGTCCGACGACTATAGGGTCGTACCCACGACCCCGGGACTAGGCTGACAAGCCGCCAACATGTCCGACGACTATAGGGTCGTCCCCACGACCCCGGGCCAAAGATGTCCAGCCGCCATCTTGTCCGACGACTATAGGGTCGTCCCCACGACCCCGGGACTAGTTTGGCCCGCCACGGTCATGTCCAACGACTATAGGGTCGTCCCCACGACCCCGGGCCAAAGTTGGCCAGCCGCCGACATGTCCGACGACTATAGGGTCGTCCCCACGACCCCGAGACTAGATTGGCCCGCCACCGTCATGTCCGACGACAATAGGGTCGTCCCCACGACCTCGGGTCCAGGTTGGCCAGCCGCCGACATTTCCGACGACTATAGAGTGGTCCCCACGACACCGGTCCAAAGTTGGCCAGCCGCCGACATGTCCGACGACTATAGAGTCGTCCCCACGACCCCGGGACTAGATTGGCCCGCCACCGTCATGTCCAACGACTATAGGGTCGTCCCCAAAACCACGGGCCAAAGTTGGCGAGCCGCCGACATGTCCGACGACTATAGGGTCGTCCCCACGACCCCGGGACTAGTTTGGCCCGCCACGGTCATGTCCAACGACTATAGGGTCGTCCCCACGACCCCGGGCCAAAGTTGGCCAGCCGCCGACATGTCCGACGACTATAGGGTCGTCCCCACGACCCCGGGACTAGTTTGGCCCGCCACGGTCATGTCCAACGACTATAGGGTCGTCCCCACGACACCGGTCCAAAGTTGGCCAGCCGCCGACATTTCCGACGACTATAGGGTCGTCCCCACGACCCCGGGACTAGGTTGGCCAGCCGCCGACATGTTCGACGACTATAGGGTCGTCCCCACGACCCCGAGACTAGATTGGCCCGCCACCGTCATGTCCGACGACAATAGGGTCGTCCCCACGACCCCGGGCCAAAGTTGGCCAGCCGCCGACATGTCCGACGACTATAGAGTGGTCCCCACGACCCCGGGCCAAAGATGTCCAGCCGCCATCTTGTCCGACGACTATAGGGTCGTCCCCACGACCCCGGGACTAGTTTGGCCCGCCACGGTCATGTCCAACGACTATAGGGTCGTCCCCACGACCCCGGGCCAAAGTTGGCCAGCCGCCGACATGTCCGACGACTATAGGGTCGTCCCCACGACCCCGGGACTAGTTTGGCCCGCCACGGTCATGTCCAACGACTATAGGGTCGTCCCCACGACACCGGTCCAAAGTTGGCCAGCCGCCGACATTTCCGACGACTATAGGGTCGTCCCCACGACCCCGGGACTAGGTTGGCCAGCCGCCGACATGTTCGACGACTATAGGGTCGTCCCCACGACCCCGAGACTAGATTGGCCCGCCACCGTCATGTCCGACGACAATAGGGTCGTCCCCACGACCCCGGGCCAAAGTTGGCCAGCCGCCGACATGTCCGACGACTATAGGGTCGTCCCCACGACCCCGAGACTAGAGTGGCCCGCCACCGTCATGTCCGACGACAATAGGGTCGTCCCCACGACCTCGGGTCCAGGTTGGCCAGCCGCCGACATTTCCGACGACTATAGAGTGGTCCCCACGACACCGGTCCAAAGTTGGCCAGCCGCCGACATGTCCGACGACTATAGGGTCGTCCCCACGAGCCCGGGACAAGGTTGGCCCGCCGCCGACTTGTCCGACGACTATAGGGTCGTACCCACGACCCCGGGACTAGGCTGACAAGCCGCCAACATGTCCGACGACTATAGGGTCGTCCCCACGACCCCGGGCCAAAGATGTCCAGCCGCCATCTTGTCCGACGACTATAGGGTCGTCCCCACGACCCCGGGACTAGTTTGGCCCGCCACGGTCATGTCCAACGACTATAGGGTCGTCCCCACGACCCCGGGCCAAAGTTGGCCAGCCGCCGACATGTCCGACGACTATAGGGTCGTCCCCACGACCACGCGCCAAAGCTGGCCAGCCGCCGACATGTCCGACGACTATAGGGTCGTCCCCACGACCCCGGGACTAGATTGGCCCGCCACCGTCATGTCCGACGACAATAGGGTCGTCCCCACGACCCCGGGTCTAGGTTGGCCAGCCGCCGACTTGTCCGACGACTATAGGGCCGTACCCACGACCCCGGGACTAGGCTGACAAGCCGCCAACATGTCCGACGACTATAGGGTCGTCCCCACGACCCCCGGCCCAAGTTGGCCAGCCGCCGAAATGTCCGACGACTGTAGGGTCGTCCCCACGACCCCGGGACTAGATTGGCCCGCCACCGTCATGTCCGACGACAATAGGGTCGTCCCCACGACCCCGGGTCTAGGTTGGCCAGCCGCCGACTTGTCCGACGACTATAGGGTCGTCCCCAGGACCTCGGGACTAGATTGGCCCGCCACCGTCATGTCCAACGACTATAGGGTCGTCCCCACGACCACGGGCCAAAGTTGGCATGCCGCCGAAATGTCCGACGATTATAGGGTCGTCCCCACGACCCCGGGCCAAAGTTGGCAAGCCGCCGAAATGTCCGAAGACTGTAGGGCCGTACCCACGACCCCGGGACTAGGCTGACAAGCCGCCAACATGTCCGACGACTATAGGGTCGTCCCCACGACCCCCGGCCCAAGTTGGCCAGCCGCCGAAATGTCCGACGACTGTAGGGTCGTCCCCACGACCCCGGGACTAGATTGGTCCGCCACCGTCTTGTCCGACGACTATAGGGTCGTCCCCACGACCACGGGCCAAAGTTGACCAGCCGCCGACATGTCCGACGACAATAGGGTCGTCCGCACGACCCCGGGTCTAGGTTGGCCAGCCGCCGACATGTCCGACGACAATCGGATCGTCCCCACGACCACGCGCCAAAGTTGGCCAGCCGCCGACATGTCCGACGACTATAGGGTCGTCCCCACGACCCCGGGCCAAAGTTGGCCAGCCGCCGACATGTCCGACGACTATAGGGTCGTCCCCACGACCCCGAGACTAGATTGGCCCGCCACCGTCATGTCCGACGACAATAGGGTCGTCCCCACGACCCCGGGTCCAGGTTGGCCAGCCGCCGACATTTCCGACGACTATAGAGTCGTCCCCACGACCCCGGGTCCAGGTTGGCCAGCCGCCGACATTTCCGACGACTATAGAGTCGTCCCCACGACACCGGGCCAATGTTGGCCAGCCGCCGACATGTCCGACGACTATAGGGTCGTCCCCACGACCCCGAGACTAGATTGGCCCGCCACCGTCATGTCTGACGACTATAGGGTCGTCCCCACGACCCCGGGCCAAAGTTGGCCAGCCGCCGACATGTCCGACGACTATAGGGTCGTCCCCACGACCCCGAGACTAGATTGGCCCGCCACCGTCATGTCTGACGACTATAGGGTCGTCCCCACGACCCCGGGCCAAAGTTGGCCAGCCGCCGACATGTCCGACGACTATAGGGTCGTCCCCACGACCCCGAGACTAGATTGGCCCGCCACCGTCATGTCCGACGACAATAGGGTCGTCCCCACGACCCCGGGTCCAGGTTGACCAGCCGCCGACATTTCCGACGACTATAGAGTCGTCCCCACGACACCGGGCCAAAGTTGGCCAGCCGCCGACATGTCCGACGACTATAGGGTCGTCCCCACGACCCCGGGACTAGATTGGCATGCCGCCGACATGTCCGACGACTATAGGGTCGTCCCCACGACCCCGGGACTAGATTGGCCCGCCACCGTCATGTCCGACGACTATAGGGTCGTCCCCACGACCCCGGGCCAAAGTTGGCAAGCCGCCGAAATGTCCGACGACTGTAGGGTCGTCCCCACGACCCCGAGACTAGATTGGCCCGCCACCGTCAAGTCCGACGACTATAGGGTCGTCCCCAGGACCTTGGGACTAGATTGGCCCGCCACCGTCAAGTCCGACGACTATAGGGTCGTCCCCAGGACCTTGGGACTAGATTGGCCCGCCACCGTCAAGTCCGACGACTATAGGGTCGTCCCCACGACCCCGGGCCAAAGTTGGCAAGCCGCCGAAATGTCCGACGACTGTAGGGTCGTCCCCACGACCCCGGGACTAGATTGGTCCGCCACCGTCATGTCTGACGACTATAGGGTCGTCCCCACGACCCCGGGCCAAAGTTGGCCAGCCGCCGACATGTCCGACGACTATAGGGTCGTCCCCACGACCCCGAGACTAGATTGGCCCGCCACCGTCATGTCCGACGACAATAGGGTCGTCCCCACGACCCCGGGTCCAGGTTGACCAGCCGCCGACATTTCCGACGACTATAGAGTCGTCCCCACGACACCGGGCCAAAGTTGGCCAGCCGCCGACATGTCCGACGACTATAGGGTCGTCCCCACGACCCCGGGACTAGATTGGCCCGCCACCGTCATGTCCGACGATTATAGGGTCGTCCCCACGACCCCGGGACAAGCTTGGCCCGCCGCCGACTTGTTCGACGACTATAGGGTCGTCCCCACGACCCCGGGACAAGGTTGGCCCGCCGCCGACATGTCCGACGACTATAGGGTCGTCCCCACGACCCCGGGCCAAAGATGTCCAGCCGCCGTCTTGTCCGACGACTATAGGGTCGTCCCCACGACACCGGGCCAAAGTTGGCCAGCCGCCGACATGTCCGACGACTATAGGGTCGTCCCCACAACCACGGGCCAAAGTTGGCCAGCCGCCGACATGTCCGACGACTATAGGGTCGTCCCCACGACCTCGGGACTAGGTTGGCCAGCCGCCGACGTGTCCGACGACTATAGGGTCGTCCCTCGACCCCGGGCCAATGTTGGCAAGCCGCCGAAATGTCCGAAGACTGTAGGGTCGTCCCCACGACCCCGGGACTAGATTGGCCCGCCACCGTCATGTCCAACGACTATAGGGTCGTTCCCACAACCACGGGCCAAAGTTGGCCAGCCGCCGTCATGTCCGACGATTATAGGGTCGTCCCCATAAACGCGAGACTAGATTGGCCCGCCACCGACATTTCCGACGACTATAGAGTCGTCCCCACGACACCGGGCCAAAGTTGGCCAGCCGCCGACATGTCCGACGACTATAGGGTCGTCCCCACGACCACGGGCCAAAGTTGGCATGCCGCCGACATGTCCGACGACTATAGGGTCGTCCCCACGACCCCGGGACTAGATTGGCCCGCCACCGTCATGTCCAACGACTATAGGGTCGTTCCCACAACCACGGGCCAAAGTTGGCCAGCCGCCGTCATGTCCGACGATTATAGGGTCGTCCCCATAAACGCGAGACTAGATTGGCCCGCCACCGACATTTCCGACGACTATAGAGTCGTCCCCACGACACCGGGCCAAAGTTGGCCAGCCGCCGACATGTCCGACGACTATAGGGTCGTCCCCACAACCACGGGCCAAAGTTGGCCAGCCGCCGACATGTCCGACGACTATAGGGTCGTCCCCACGACCTCGGGACTAGGTTGGCCAGCCGCCGACGTGTCCGACGACTATAGGGTCGTCCCTCGACCCCGGGCCAATGTTGGCAAGCCGCCGAAATGTCCGAAGACTGTAGGGTCGTCCCCACGACCCCGGGACTAGATTGGACCGCCACCGTCATGTCCAACGACTATAGGGTCGTCCCCACGACCACGGGCCAAATTTGGCATGCCGCCGACATGTCCGACGACTATAGGGTCGTCCCCACGACCCCGGGACTAGATTGGCCCGCCACCGTCATGTCCAACGACTATAGGGTCGTTCCCACAACCACGGGCCAAAGTTGGCCAGCCGCCGACATGTCCGACGACTATAGGGTCGTCCCCACGACCACGCGCCAAAGTTGGCCAGCCGCCGACACGTCCGACGACTATAGGGTCGTCCCCACGACCCCGGGACTAGATTGGCCCGCCACCGTCATGTCCGACGATTATAGGGTCGTCCCCACGACCCCGGGACAAGCTTGGCCCGCCGCCGACTTGTCCGACGATTATAGGGTCGTCCCCACGACCCCGGGACTAGATTGGCCCGCCACCGTCATGTCCGACGACTATAGGGTCGTCCCCACGACCTCGGGACTAGGTTGGCCAGCCGCCGACGTGTCCGACGACTATAGGGTCGTCCCTCGACCCCGGGCCAATGTTGGCAAGCCGCCGAAATGTCCGAAGACTGTAGGGTCGTCCCCACGACCCCGGGACTAGATTGGACCGCCACCGTCATGTCCAACGACTATAGGGTCGTCCCCACGACACCGGGCCAAAGTTGGACAGCCGCCGACATGTCCGACTACTATAGGGTCGTCCCCACGACCTCGGGTCTAGATTGGCCCGCTACCGTCATGTCCGAAGACTATAGGGTCGTCCCCACGACACCGGTCCAAAGTTGGCCAGCCGCCGACATGTCCGACGACTATAGGGTCGTCCCCACGACCCCGGGACTAGATTGGCCCGACACCGTCATGTCCAACGACTATAGGGTCGTCCCCACAACCACGGGCCAAAGTTGGCGAGCCGCCGACATGTCCGACGACTATAGGGTCGTCCCCACGACCCCGAGACTAGATTGGCCCGCCACCGTCATGTCCGACGACAATAGGGTCGTCCCCACGACCCCGGGTCCAGGTTGGCCAGCCGCCGACATTTCCGACGACTATAGAGTCGTCCCCACGACACCGGGCCAAAGTTGGACAGCCGCCGACATGTCCGACGACTATAGGGTCGTCCCCACGACCCCGGGACTAGATTGGCCCGCCACCGTCATGTCCGACGATTATAGGGTCGTCCCCACGACCTCGGGACTAGGTTGGCCAGCCGCCGACGTGTCCGACGACTATAGGGTCGTCCCTCGACCCCGGGCCAATGTTGGCAAGCCGCCGAAATGTCCGAAGACTGTAGGGTCGTCCCCACGACCCCGGGACTAGATTGGCCCGCCACCGTCATGTCCAACGACTATAGGGTCGTTCCCACAACCACGGGCCAAAGTTGGCCAGCCGCCGTCATGTCCGACGATTATAGGGTCGTCCCCATAAACGCGAGACTAGATTGGCCCGCCACCGACATTTCCGACGACTATAGAGTCGTCCCCACGACACCGGGCCAAAGTTGGCCAGCCGCCGACATGTCCGACGACTATAGGGTCGTCCCCACGACCACGGGCCAAAGTTGGCATGCCGCCGACATGTCCGACGACTATAGGGTCGTCCCCACGACCCCGGGACTAGATTGGCCCGCCACCGTCATGTCCAACGACTATAGGGTCGTTCCCACAACCACGGGCCAAAGTTGGCCAGCCGCCGTCATGTCCGACGATTATAGGGTCGTCCCCATAAACGCGAGACTAGATTGGCCCGCCACCGACATTTCCGACGACTATAGAGTCGTCCCCACGACACCGGGCCAAAGTTGGCCAGCCGCCGACATGTCCGACGACTATAGGGTCGTCCCCACAACCACGGGCCAAAGTTGGCCAGCCGCCGACATGTCCGACGACTATAGGGTCGTCCCCACGACCTCGGGACTAGGTTGGCCAGCCGCCGACGTGTCCGACGACTATAGGGTCGTCCCTCGACCCCGGGCCAATGTTGGCAAGCCGCCGAAATGTCCGAAGACTGTAGGGTCGTCCCCACGACCCCGGGACTAGATTGGACCGCCACCGTCATGTCCAACGACTATAGGGTCGTCCCCACGACCACGGGCCAAATTTGGCATGCCGCCGACATGTCCGACGACTATAGGGTCGTCCCCACGACCCCGGGCCAAAGATGTCCAGCCGCCGTCTTGTCCGACGACTATAGGGTCGTCCCCACGACACCGGGCCAAAGTTGGCCAGCCGCCGACATGTCCGACGACTATAGGGTCGTCCCCACAACCACGGGCCAAAGTTGGCCAGCCGCCGACATGTCCGACGACTATAGGGTCGTCCCCACGACCTCGGGACTAGGTTGGCCAGCCGCCGACATGTCCGACGACTATAGGGTCGTCCCTCGACCCCGGGCCAATGTTGGCAAGCCGCCGAAATGTCCGAAGACTGTAGGGTCGTCCCCACGACCCCGGGACTAGATTGGCCCGCCACCGTCATGTCCAACGACTATAGGGTCGTTCCCACAACCACGGGCCAAAGTTGGCCAGCCGCCGACATGTCCGACGACTATTGGATCGTCCCCACGACCACGGGCCAAAGTTGGCCAGCCGCCGACATGTCCGACGACTATAGGGTCGTCCCCACGACCCCGGGACTAGATTGGTCCGCCACCGTCTTGTCCGACGACTATAGGGTCGTCCCCACGACCACGGGCCAAAGTTGGCATGCCGCCGACATGTCCGGGGGTCGTGGGGACGACACTATAGTCGTCGGACATGACGGTGGCGGGCCAGTCTAGTCCCGGGTCGTGGGGACGACCCTATAGTCGTCGGACATGTCGGCGGCTGGCCAACTTTGGCCCGTGGTCGTGGGGACGACCCTATAGTCGTCGGAAATGTCGGTGGCTGTCCAACTTTGGCCCAGGGGTCGTGGGGACGACCCTATAGTCGTCGGACATGTCGGCGGCGAGCCGAAATTGACCCGGGGTCGTGGTGACGACTCTATAGTCGTCGGACATGTCGGTGGCGGGCCAATCTAGTCCCGGGGTCGTGGGGACGACCCTATAGTGGTCGGACAAGTCGGCGGCGGGCCTACCTAGTCCCGGGGTCGTGGGGACGACCCTATAGTCGTCGGATAAGTCGGCATCTTGCCAACTTCGGCCCGGGGTCGTGGGAACGACCCTATAGTCGTCGGACAAGTCGGCGGCGAGCCCACCTAGTGGGGCGGTCGTGGGGACGACCCTATAGTCGTCGGACAAGTCGGCGGCCGGCCAACCTAGTCCGGGGGTCGTGGGGACGACACTATAGTCGTCGGACATGACGGTGGCGGGCCAGTCTAGTCCCGGGTCGTGGGGACGACCCTATAGTCGTCGGACAAGTCGGCGGCTGGCCAACTTTGGCCCGTGGTCGTGGGGACGACCCTATAGTCGTCAGACATGACGGTGGCGAGCCAACCTAGTCCCGGGGTCGTGGGGACGACCCTATAGTCGTCGGACATGTCGGCGGCTGGCCAAATATGACCCGGGGACGTGGGGACGAGCCTATAGTCATCGGACAAGTCGGCGGCTGGACAACTTTGGCCCGTGGTCGTGTGGACGACCCTATAGTCGTCGGATATGTCGGCGGCTGGCCAACTTTGACCCGTGGTCGTGGGGACGACCCTATTGTCGTCGGAAATGACGGTGGCGGGCCAATCTATTCCCGGGGTCGTGGGGACGACCCTATAGTCGTCGGAGAAGTCGGCAGCTTGCCAACTTTGGCACGGAGTCGTGGGGACGACCCTACAGTCGTCGGACAAGTCGGCGGCGAGCCAATCTAGCCCGCGGTCGTGGGGACGACCCTAAGTCGTCGGACAAGTCAGCGGCTGGCCAACATTGGCCCGTGGTCGTGGGGACGACCCTATAGTCGTCGGATATGTCGGCGGCTGGCCAACTTTGGCCCGTGGTCGTGGGGACGACCCTATAGTCGTCGGACATGTCGGCGGCGAGCCCACCTATTCGGGGGGTCGTGGGGACGACCCAATAGTCATCGGACAAGTCGGCGGCCAGCCAACCTAGTCCGGGGGTCGTGGGGACGACACTATAGTCGTCGGACATGACGGTGGCGGGCCTGTCTAGTCCCGGGTCGTGGGGACGACCCTATAGTCGTCGGACATGTCGGCGGCTGGCCAACTTTGGCCCGTGGTCGTGGGGACGACCCTATAGTCGTCGGAAATGTCGGTGGCTGTCCAACTTTGGCCCAGGGGTCGTGGGGACGACCCTATAGTCGTCGGACATGTCGGCGGCGAGCCAAAATTGACCCGGGGTCGTGGTGACGACTCTATAGTCGTCGGACATGTCGGTGGCGGGCCAGTCTAGTCCCGGGTCGTGGGGACGACCCTATAGTCGTCGGACATGTCGGCGGCTGGCCAACTTTGGCCCGTGGTCGTGGGGACGACCCTATAGTCGTCGGAAATGACGGTGGCGGGCCAATCTAGTCCCGGGGTCGTGGGGACGACCCTATAGTCGTCGGACAAGTCGCCGGCGGGCCAACCTAGTCCCGGGGTCGTGGGGATGACCCTATAGTCGTCGGACATGTCGCCGGCTGGCCAACTTTGGCCCGTGGTCGTGGGGACGACCCTATAGTCGTCGGAAATGACGGTGGCGGGCCAATCTAGTCCCGGGGTCGTGGGGACGACCCTATAGTCGTCGGACAAGTCGGCGGCGGGCCTACCTAGTCCCGGGGTCGTGGGGACGACCCTATAGTCGTCGGATAAGTCGGCATCTTGCCAACTTTGGCCCGGGGTCGTGGGAACGACCCTATAGTCGTCGGACAAGTCGGCGGCGAGCCCACCTAGTGGGGCGGTCGTGGGGACGACCCTATAGTCGTCGGACAAGTCGGCGGCCGGCCAACCTAGTCCGGGGGTCGTGGGGACGACACTATAGTCGTCGGACATGACGGTGGCGGGCCAGTCTAGTCCCGGGTCGTGGGGACGACCCTATAGTCGTCGGACAAGTCGGCGGCTGGCCAACTTTGGCCCGTGGTCGTGGGGACGACCCTATAGTCGTCAGACATGACGGTGGCGAGCCAACCTAGTCCCGGGGTCGTGGGGACGACCCTATAGTCGTCGGACATGTCGGCGGCTGGCCAAATATGACCCGGGGACGTGGGGACGAGCCTATAGTCTTCGGACAAGTCGGCGGCTGGACAACTTTGGCCCGTGGTCGTGTGGACGACCCTATAGTCGTCGGATATGTCGGCGGCTGGCCAACTTTGACCCGTGGTCGTGGGGACGACCCTATTGTCGTCGGAAATGACGGTGGCGGGCCAATCTAGTTCCGGGGTCGTGGTGACGACCCTATAGCCGTCGGACATGTCGGCGGCCGGCCAACCTAGTCCGGGGGTCGTGGGGACGACACTATAGTCGTCGGACATGACGGTGGCGGGCCAGTCTAGTCCCGGGTCGTGGGGACGACCCTATAGTCGTCGGACAAGTCGGCGGCTGGCCAACTTTGGCCCGTGGTCGTGGGGACGACCCTATAGTCGTCGGAAATGTCGGTGGCTGTCCAACTTTGGCCCAGAGGTCGTGGGGACGACCCTATAGTCGTCGGACATGTCGGCGGCGAGCCAAAATTGACCCGGGGTCGTGGTGACGACTCTATAGTCGTCGGACATGTCGGTGGCGGGCCAGTCTAGTCCCGGGTCGTGGGGACGACCCTATAGTCGTCGGACATGTCGGCGGCTGGCCAACTTTGGCCCGTGGTCGTGGGGACGACCCTATAGTCGTCGGAAATGACGGTGGCGGGCCAATCTAGTCCCGGGGTCGTGGGGACGACCCTATAGTCGTCGGACAAGTCGCCGGCGGGCCAACCTAGTCCCGGGGTCGTGGGGATGACCCTATAGTCGTCGGACATGTCGCCGGCTGGCCAACTTTGGCCCGTGGTCGTGGGGACGACCCTATAGTCGTCGGACATAACGGTGGCGGGCCAATCTAGTCCCGGGGTCCTGGGGACGACCCTATAGTGGTCGGACAAGTCGCCGGCGGGCCAACCTAGTCCCGGCGTCGTGGGGATGACCCTATAGTCGTCGGACATGTCAGCGGCTGGCCAACATTGGCCCGTGGTCGTGGGGACGACCCTATAGTCGTGGGATATGTCGGCGGCTGGCCAACTTTGGCCTGTGGTCGTGGGGACGACCCTATAGTCGTCGGACATGTCGGCGGCGAGCCCACCTATTCGGGGGGTCGTGGGGACGACCCTATAGTCATCGGACAAGTCGGCGGCCGGCCAACCTAGTCCGGGGGTCGTGGGGACGACACTATAGTCGTCGGACATGACGGTGGCGGGCCAGTCTAGTCCCGGGTCGTGGGGACGACTCTATAGTCGTCGGACATGTCGGCGGCTGGCCAACTTTGGCCCGTGGTCGTGGGGACGACCCTATAGTCGTCGGAAATGTCGGTGGCTGTCCAACTTTGGCCCAGAGGTCGTGGGGACGACCCTATAGTCGTCGGACATGTCGGCGGCGAGCCAAAATTGACCCGGGGTCGTGGTGACGACTCTATAGTCGTCGGACATGTCGGTGGCGGGCCAGTCTAGTCCCGGGTCGTGGGGACGACCCTATAGTCGTCGGACATGTCGGCGGCTGGCCAACTTTGGCCCGTGGTCGTGGGGACGACCCTATAGTCGTCGGAAATGACGGTGGCGGGCCAATCTATTCCCGGGGTCGTGGGGACGACCCTATAGTCGTCGGACAAGTCGGCAGCTTGCCAACTTTGGCACGGAGTCGTGGGGACGACCCTACAGTCGTCGGACAAGTCGGCGGCGAGCCAATCTAGCCCGCGGTCGTGGGGACGACCCTAAGTCGTCGGACAAGTCAGCGGCTGGCCAACATTGGCCCGTGGTCGTGGGGACGACCCTATAGTCGTCGGATATGTCGGCGGCTGGCCAACTTTGGCCCGTGGTCGTGGGGACGACCCTATAGTCGTCGGACATGTCGGCGGCGAGCCCACCTATTCGGGGGGTCGTGGGGACGACCCTATAGTCATCGGACAAGTCGGCGGCCGGCCAACCTAGTCCGGGGGTCGTGGGGACGACACTATAGTCGTCGGACATGACGGTGGCGGGCCAGTCTAGTCCCGGGTCGTGGGGACGACCCTATAGTCGTCGGACATGACGGCGGCTGGCCAACTTTGGCCCGTGGTCGTGGGGACGACCCTATAGTCGTCGGAAATGTCGGTGGCTGCCCAACTTTGGCCCAGGGGTCGTGGGGACGACCCTATAGTCGTCGGACATGTCGGCGGCGAGCCAAAATTGACCCGGGGTCGTGGTGACGACTCTATAGTCGTCGGACATGTCGGTGGCGGGCCAGTCTAGTCCCGGGTCGTGGGGACGACCCTATAGTCGTCGGACATGTCGGCGGCTGGCCAACTTTGGCCCGTGGTCGTGGGGACGACCCTATAGTCGTCGGATATGTCGGCGGCTGGCCAACTTTGGCCCGTGGTCGTGGGGACGACCCTATAGTCGTCGGACATGTCGGCGGCGAGCCCACCTATTCGGGGGGTCGTGGGGACGACCCTATAGTCATCGGACAAGTCGGCGGCCGGCCAACCTAGTCCGGGGGTCGTGGGGACGACACTATAGTCGTCGGACATGACGGTGGCGGGCCAGTCTAGTCCCGGGTCGTGGGGACGACTCTATAGTCGTCGGACATGTCGGCGGCTGGCCAACTTTGGCCCGTGGTCGTGGGGACGACCCTATAGTCGTCGGAAATGTCGGTGGCTGTCCAACTTTGGCCCAGAGGTCGTGGGGACGACCCTATAGTCGTCGGACATGTCGGCGGCGGGCCAACCTAGACCCGGGGTCGTGGGGATGACCCTATAGTCGTCGGACATGACGGTGGCGGGCCAGTCTAGTCCCGTGTCGTGGGGACGACCCTATAGTCGTCGGACATGTCGGCGGCTGGCCAACTTTGGCCCGTGGTCGTGGGGACGACCCTATAGTCGTCGGACATAACGGTGGCGGGCCAATCTAGTCCCGGGGTCGTGGGGACGACCCTATAGTCGTCGGACAAGTCGGCGGCGGGCCTATCTAGTCCCGGGGTCATGGGGACGACCCTATAGTCGTCGGATAAGTCGGCAGCTTGCCAACATTGGCCCGGGGTCGTGGGAACGACCCTATAGTCGTCGGACAAGTCGGCGGCGAGCCCACCTAGTCGGGGGGTCGTGGGGACGACCCTATAGTCGTCGGACAAGTCGGCGGCCGGCCAACCTAGTCCGGGGGTCGTGGGACCGACCCTATAGTCGTCGGACATGACGGTGGCGGGCCAGTCTAGTCCCGGGTCGTGGGGACGACCCTATAGTCGTCGGACATGTCCGCGGCTGGCCAACTTTGGCCCGTGGTCCTGGGGACGACCGTATAGTCGTCGGAAATGTCGGTGGCTGTCCAACTTTGGCCCAGGGGTCGTGGGGACGACCCTATAGTCGTCGGACATGTCGGCGGCGAGCCAACATTGACCCGGGGTCGTGGGGACGACTCTATAGTCGTCGGACATGTCGGTGGCGGGCCAGTCTAGTCCCGGGTCGTGGGGACGACCCTATAGTCGTCGGACTAGTCGGCGGCTGGCCAACCTAGTCCCGGGTCCGTGGGGACGACCCTATAGTCCTCGGACAAGTCGGCGACTGGCCAACTTTGGCCCGGGGTCGTAGGGACAACCCTATAGTCGTCGGACAAGTCGGAGGCTGGCCAACTTTGGCCCGTGGTCGTGGGGACGACCCTATAGTCGTCGGACATGTCGGCGGCTGGCCAACTTTGGCCCGTGGTCGTGGGGACGACCCTATAGTCGTCGGAAATGTCGGTGGCTGTCCAACATTGGCCCAGGGGTCGTGGGGACGACCCAATAGTCGTCGGACAAGTCAGCGGCTGGCCAACATTGGCCCGTGGTCGTGGGGACGACACTATAGTCGTCGGATATGTCGGCGGCTGGCCAACTTTGGCCCGTGGTCGTGGGGACGACCCTATAGTCGTCGGACATGACGGTGGCGGGCCAGTCTAGTCCCGGGTCGTGGGAACGACCCTATAGTCGTCGGACATGTCCGCGGCTGGCCAACTTTGGCCCGTGGTCCTGGGGACGACCCTATAGTCGTCGGAAATGTCGGTGGCTGTCCAACATTGGCCCAGGGGTCGTGGGGACGACCCAATAGTCGTCGGACAAGTCAGCGGCTGGCCAACATTGGCCCGTGGTCGTGGGGACGACACTATAGTCGTCGGATATGTCGGCGGCTGGCCAACTTTGGCCCGTGGTCGTGGGGAGGACCCTATACTCGTCGGACAAGTCGGCGGCGTACCAACCTAGTCCGGGGGTCCGGGGACGACCCTATAGTCGTCGGACATGACGGTGGCGGGCCAGTCTAGTCCCGGGTCATGGGGACGACCCTATAGTCGTCGGACAAGTCGGCGGCTGGCCAACTTTGGCCCGTGGTCGTGGGGAGGACCCTATACTCGTCGGACAAGTCGGCGGCGTACCAACCTAGTCCGGGGGTCGTGGGGACGACCCTGTAGTCGTCGGACATGACGGTGGCGGGCCAGTCTAGTCCCGGGTCATGGGGACGACCCTATAGTCGTCGGACAAGCCGGCGGCTGGCCAGCTTTGGCCCGTGGTCGTGGGGACGACCCTATAGTCGTCGGAAATGACGGTGGCGGGCCAATCTAGTCCCGGGGTCGTGGGGACGACCCTATAGTCGTCGGACAAGACGGCGGCGAGCCCACCTAGTCGGGGGGTCGTGGGGACGACCCTATAGTCGTCGGACAAGTCGGCGGCCGGCCAACCTAGTCCGGGGGTCGTGGGACCGACCCTATAGTCGTCGGACATGACGGTGGCGGGCCAGTCTAGTCCCGGGTCGTGGGAACGACCCTATAGTCGTCGGACATGTCCGCGGCTGGCCAACTTTGGCCCGTGGTCCTGGGGACGACCGTATAGTCGTCGGAAATGTCGGTGGCTGTCCAACTTTGGCCCAGGGGTCGTGGGGACGACCCTATAGTCGTCGGACATGTCGGCGGCGAGCCAACATTGACCCGGGGTCGTGGGGACGACTCTATAGTCGTCGGACATGTCGGTGGCGGGCCAGTCTAGTCCCGGGTCGTGGGGACGACCCTATAGTCGTCGGACATGTCGGCGGCTGGCCAACTTTGGCCCGTGGTCGTGGGGAGGACCCTATACTCGTCGGACAAGTCGGCGGCGTACCAACCTAGTCCGGGGGTCGTGGGGACGACCCTGTAGTCGTCGGACATGACGGTGGCGGGCCAGTCTAGTCCCGGGTCATGGGGACGACCCTATAGTCGTTGGACAAGCCGGCGGCTGGCCAGCTTTGGCCCGTGGTCGTGGGGACGACCCTATAGTCGTCGGAAATGACGGTGGCGGGCCAATCTAGTCCCGGGGTCGTGGGGACGACCCTACAGTCGTCGGACAAGTCGGCGGCGAGCCAATCTAGTCCCGCGGTCGTGGGGACGACCCTATAGTCGTCGGACAAGTCAGCGGCTAGCCAACATTGGCCCGGGGTCGTGGGGACGACCCTATAGTCGTCGGACAAGTCGGCGGCAGGCCAACCTAGTCCCCGGGTCGTGGGGACGACCCTATAATCGTCGGACAAGCCGGCGGCTGGCCAACTTTGGCCCGTGGTCGTGGGGACGACCCTATAGTCGTCGGACATGCCGGCGGCTGGCCAACTTTGGCCCGTGGTCGTGGGGAGGACCCTATACTCGTCGGACAAGTCGGTGGCGTACCAACCTAGTCCGGGGGTCGTGGGGACGACCCTATAGTCGTCGGACATGACGGTGGCGGGCCAGTCTAGTCCCGGGTCATGGGGACGACCCTATAGTCGTCGGACAAGTCGGCGGCTGGCCAACTTTGGCCCGTGGTCGTGGGGACGACCCTATAGTCGTCGGACAAGTCGGCGGCCGGCCAACCTAGTCCGGGGGTCGTGGGGACGGCCCTATAGTCGTCGGACATGACGGTGGCGGGCCAGTCTAGTCCCGGGTCGTGGGGACGACCCTATAGTCGTCGGACATGTCGGCGGCTGGCCAACTTTGGCCCGTGGTCGTGGGGACGACCCTATAGTCGTCGGACAAATCGGCGGCTGACCAACTTTGGCCCGGGGTCGTCGGGACGACCCTATAGTCGTCGGACAAATCGGCAGCGAGCCAACCTAGTCCCGAGATCATGGGGACGACCCTATAGTCGTCGGACATGACGGCGGCTGGCCAACTTTGACCCGTGGTCGTGGGGACAACCCTATAGTCGTCGGACATGTCGGCGGCTGGCCAACTTTTGACCGTGGTCGTAGGGACGACCCTATAGTCGTCGGACAAATCGGCGGCTGACCAACTTTGGCCCGGGGTCGTCGGGGCGACCCTATAGTCGTCGGAAATGTCGGCGGCTGGCCAACTTTGGCCCGTGGTCGTGGGGACGACCCTATAGTCGTCGGACATGTCGGTGGCGGGCAAATCTAGTCCCGGGGTCATAGGGACGACCCTATAGTCGTCGGACTTGTCGGCGATTGGCCGACTTTGGTCCGTGGTCGTGGGGTCGATCCGATAGTCGCCGGAAATGACGGTGGCGGGCCAATCTAGTCCCGGGGTCGTGGGGACGATCCGATAGTCGTCGGACATGACGGTGGCGGGCCAATCTAGTCCCGGGGTCGTGGGGACGGCCCTATAGTCGCCGGGCAAGTCGGCGGCGGGCCAACCTTGTACCGGGGTCGTGGGGACGACCCTATAGTCGTCGGACATGTTGGCGATTGGCCAACTTTGGACCGGTGTCGTGGGGGCGACCCTATAGTCGTCGGACATGTCGGTGGCGGGCAAATCTAGTCCCGGGGTCATAGGGACGACCCTATAGTCGTCGGACTTGTCGGCGATTGGCCGACTTTGGTCCGTGGTCGTGGGGTC
Organism: Andrena praecox; assembly: GCA_963932275.1. Taxonomy (NCBI): domain Eukaryota; kingdom Metazoa; phylum Arthropoda; class Insecta; order Hymenoptera; family Andrenidae; genus Andrena; species Andrena praecox. The sequence continues at coordinate 1,824,407 of CAWVQO010000569.1, forward strand.
GATCCGATAGTCGCCGGAAATGACGGTGGCGGGCCAATCTAGTCCCGGGGTCGTGGGGACGACCCTATAGTCGTCGGACATGTCGGCGGCTGTCCAACTTTGGCCCGTGGTCGTGGGGCGACCCTATAGTCGTCGGACATGTCGGCGGCTGGCCAACTTTGGCCCGTGGTCGTGGGGACGACTGTTTAGTCGTCGGACATGGCGGCGGCTGGCCAATCTAGACCCAGGGTCGTAGGGACGACCCTATTGTCGTCGGACATGACGGTGGCGGGGCAATCTAATCCCGGGGTCGTAGGTACGACCCTATAGTCGTCGGACATGTCGGCGATTGGCCAATACTGGCCCGGGGTCGTGGGGACGATCCGATAGTCGTTGGATATGACGGTGGCGGGCCAACCTTGTACCGGGGTCGTGGGGACGACCCTATAGTCGTCGGACATGTCGGCGGCTGGACAACTTTGGCCCGTGGTCGTGGGGACGACCCTATAGTCGTCGGACATGTTGGCGGAAGGTCAACGTAGGCCCGTGGTCGTGGGGACGACCCTATAGACGTCCGACATGACGGTGGTGGGCCAATATTGGCCCGGGGTCGTGGGGACGATCCGATAGTCGTCGGAAATGACGGTGGCGGGCCAATCTAGTCCCGGGGTCGTGGGGACGACCCTATAGTCGTCGGACATGTCGGCGGCTGTCCAACTTTGGCCCGTGGTCGTGGGGCGACCCTATAGTCGTCGGACATGTCGGCGGCTGGCCAACTTTGGCCCGTGGTCGTGGGGACGACTGTTTAGTCGTCGGACATGGCGGCGGCTGGCCAATCTAGACCCAGGGTCGTGGGGACGACCCTATTGTCGTCGGACATGACGGTGGCGGGGCAATCTAGTCCCGGGGTCGTAGGTACGACCCTATAGTCGTCGGACATGTCGGCGGCGGGCCAACCTTGTACCGGGGTCGTGGGGACGACCCTATAGTCGTCGGACATGTCGGCGGCTGGCCAACTTTGGCCCGTGGTCGTGGGGACGACCCTATAGTCGTCGGACATGTCGGCGGCGAGCCCACCTATTCGGGGGGTCGTGGGGACGACCCTATAGTCATCGGACAAGTCGGCGGCCGGCCAACCTAGTCCGGGGGTCGTGGGGACGACACTATAGTCATCGGACATGACGGTGGCGGGCCAGTCTAGTCCCGGGTCGTGGGGACGACCCTATAGTCGTCGGACATGACGGCGGCTGGCCAACTTTGGCCCGTGGTCGTGGGGACGACCCTATAGTCGTCGGAAATGTCGGTGGCTGCCCAACTTTGGCCCAGGGGTCGTGGGGACGACCCTATAGTCGTCGGACATGTCGGCGGCGAGCCAAAATTGACCCGGGGTCGTGGTGACGACTCTATAGTCGTCGGACATGTCGGTGGCGGGCCAGTCTAGTCCCGGGTCGTGGGGACGACCCTATAGTCGTCGGACATGTCGGCGGCTGGCCAACTTTGGCCCGTGGTCGTGGGGACGACCCTATAGTCGTCGGATATGTCGGCGGCTGGCCAACTTTGGCCCGTGGTCGTGGGGACGACCCTATAGTCGTCGGACATGTCGGCGGCGAGCCCACCTATTCGGGGGGTCGTGGGGACGACCCTATAGTCATCGGACAAGTCGGCGGCCGGCCAACCTAGTCCGGGGGTCGTGGGGACGACACTATAGTCGTCGGACATGACGGTGGCGGGCCAGTCTAGTCCCGGGTCGTGGGGACGACTCTATAGTCGTCGGACATGTCGGCGGCTGGCCAACTTTGGCCCGTGGTCGTGGGGACGACCCTATAGTCGTCGGAAATGTCGGTGGCTGTCCAACTTTGGCCCAGAGGTCGTGGGGACGACCCTATAGTCGTCGGACATGTCGGCGGCGGGCCAACCTAGACCCGGGGTCGTGGGGATGACCCTATAGTCGTCGGACATGACGGTGGCGGGCCAGTCTAGTCCCGTGTCGTGGGGACGACCCTATAGTCGTCGGACATGTCGGCGGCTGGCCAACTTTGGCCCGTGGTCGTGGGGACGACCCTATAGTCGTCGGACATAACGGTGGCGGGCCAATCTAGTCCCGGGGTCGTGGGGACGACCCTATAGTCGTCGGACAAGTCGGCGGCGGGCCTATCTAGTCCCGGGGTCATGGGGACGACCCTATAGTCGTCGGATAAGTCGGCAGCTTGCCAACATTGGCCCGGGGTCGTGGGAACGACCCTATAGTCGTCGGACAAGTCGGCGGCGAGCCCACCTAGTCGGGGGGTCGTGGGGACGACCCTATAGTCGTCGGACAAGTCGGCGGCCGGCCAACCTAGTCCGGGGGTCGTGGGACCGACCCTATAGTCGTCGGACATGACGGTGGCGGGCCAGTCTAGTCCCGGGTCGTGGGGACGACCCTATAGTCGTCGGACATGTCCGCGGCTGGCCAACTTTGGCCCGTGGTCCTGGGGACGACCGTATAGTCGTCGGAAATGTCGGTGGCTGTCCAACTTTGGCCCAGGGGTCGTGGGGACGACCCTATAGTCGTCGGACATGTCGGCGGCGAGCCAACATTGACCCGGGGTCGTGGGGACGACTCTATAGTCGTCGGACATGTCGGTGGCGGGCCAGTCTAGTCCCGGGTCGTGGGGACGACCCTATAGTCGTCGGACTAGTCGGCGGCTGGCCAACCTAGTCCCGGGTCCGTGGGGACGACCCTATAGTCCTCGGACAAGTCGGCGACTGGCCAACTTTGGCCCGGGGTCGTAGGGACAACCCTATAGTCGTCGGACAAGTCGGAGGCTGGCCAACTTTGGCCCGTGGTCGTGGGGACGACCCTATAGTCGTCGGACATGTCGGCGGCTGGCCAACTTTGGCCCGTGGTCGTGGGGACGACCCTATAGTCGTCGGAAATGTCGGTGGCTGTCCAACATTGGCCCAGGGGTCGTGGGGACGACCCAATAGTCGTCGGACAAGTCAGCGGCTGGCCAACATTGGCCCGTGGTCGTGGGGACGACACTATAGTCGTCGGATATGTCGGCGGCTGGCCAACTTTGGCCCGTGGTCGTGGGGACGACCCTATAGTCGTCGGACATGACGGTGGCGGGCCAGTCTAGTCCCGGGTCGTGGGAACGACCCTATAGTCGTCGGACATGTCCGCGGCTGGCCAACTTTGGCCCGTGGTCCTGGGGACGACCCTATAGTCGTCGGAAATGTCGGTGGCTGGCCAACATTGGCCCGTGGTCGTGGGGACGACCCTATAGTCGTCGGACATGTCGCCGGCTGGCCAACTTTGGACCGGTGTCGTGGGGACGACTCTATATTCGTCGGACATGTCGGCGGCTGGCCAACCTGGACCCGGGGTCGTGGGGACGACCCTATTGTCGTCGGACATGACGGTGGCGGGCAAATCTAGTCCCGGGGTCATAGGGACGACCCTATAGTCGTCGGACTTGTCGGCGATTGGCCGACTTTGGTCCGTGGTCGTGGGGTCGATCCGATAGTCGCCGGAAATGACGGTGGCGGGCCAATCTAGTCCCGGGGTCGTGGGGACGACCCTATAGTCGTCGGACATGTCGGCGGCTGTCCAACTTTGGCCCGTGGTCGTGGGGCGACCCTATAGTCGTCGGACATGTCGGCGGCTGGCCAACTTTGGCCCGTGGTCGTGGGGACGACTGTTTAGTCGTCGGACATGGCGGCGGCTGGCCAATCTAGACCCAGGGTCGTAGGGACGACCCTATTGTCGTCGGACATGACGGTGGCGGGCCAATCTCGTCCCGGGGTCATAGGGACGACCCTATTGTCGTCGGACATGTCGGCGATTGGCCAACTTTGGTCCGTGGTCGTTGGGTCGATCCGATAGTCGTCGGACATGACGGCGGCTGGCCAACTTTGGCCCGTGGTCGTGGGGCGACCCTATAGTCGTCGGACATGTCGGCGGCTGGCCAACTTTGGCCCGTGGTCGTGGGGACGACTGTTTAGTCGTCGGACATGTCGGCGGCTAGCCAACCTAGACCCGGGGTCGTGGGGACGACCCTATTGTCGTCGGACATGACGGTGGGGGGCCAATCTCGTCCCGGGGTCATAGGGACGACCCTATTGTCGTCGGACATGTCGGCGATTGGCCAACTTTGGTCCGTGGTCGTTGGGTCGATCCGATAGTCGTCGGACATGACGGCGGCAGGCCAACTTTGGCCCGTGGTCGTGAGGACGACTGTTTAGTCGTCGGACATGTCGGCGGCTAGCCAATCTAGACCCGGGGTCGTGGGGACGACCCTATTGTCGTCGGACATGACGGTGGCGGGCCAATCTCGTCCCGGGGTCATAGGGACGACCCTATAGTCGTCGGACATGTCGGCGATTGGCCAATATTGGCCCGGGGTCGTTGGCACGTTCCGATAGTCGTTGGACATGACAGTGGCGGCCCGTCTAGTCCCGGGGTTGTGGGGACGACCCTATAGTCGTCGGACATGTCGGCGGCTGGACAACTTTGGCCCGTGGTCGTGGGGACGACCCTATAGTCGTCGGACATGTTGGCGGAAGGTCAACGTAGGCCCGTGGTCGTGGGGACGACCCTATAGACGTCCGACATGACGGTGGTGGGCCAATATTGGCCCGGGGTCGTGGGGACGATCCGATAGTCGTCGGACATGACGGTGGCTGGCCAACTTTGGCCCGTGGTCGTGGGGACGACTGTTTAGTCGTCGGACATGTCGGCGATTGGCCAACTTTGGCCCGGTGTCGTGGGGACGACCCTATAGTCGTCGGACATGTTGGCGGAAGGTCAACGTAGGCCCGTGGTCGTGGGGACGACCCTATAGACGTCCGACATGACGGTGGTGGGCCAATATTGGCCCGGGGTCGTGGGGACGATCCGATAGTCGTCGGACATGACGGTGGCTGGCCAACTTTGGCCCGTGGTCGTGGGGACGACTGTTTAGTCGTCGGACATGTCGGCGGCTGGTCAACCTAGACCCGGGGTCGTGGGGACGACCCTATTGTCGTCGGACATGACGGTGGCGGGCCAATCTAGTACCGGGGTCGTGGTGACGACCCTATAGCCGTCGGACATGTCGGCGGCTGGCCAACTTTGGCCCGTGGTCGTGGGGACGACTCAATAGTCGTCGGACATGTCGGCGGCTGGCCAGCTTTCGCCCGTGGTCGTGGGGACGACCCAATAGTCGTCGGACATGTCGGCGGCTGGCCAACTTTGGCCCGTGGTCGTGGGGACGACCCTATAGTCGTCGGACATGTCGGGGATTGGCCAATATTGGCCCATGGTCGTGGGGACGACCCTATAGTCGTCGGACATGACGGTGGCGGGCCAATCTAGCCCCGGGGTCGTGGGGACGACCCTATAGTCGACGGGCAAGTCGGCGGCGGGCCAACCTTGTACCGGGGTCGTGGGGACGACCCTATTGTCGTCGGACATGACGGTGGCGGGCCAATCTAGTCCCGGGGTCGTGGGGACGACCCTATAGTCGTCGCACATGTCGGCGGCTGGCCAACTTTGGCCCGTGGTCGTGGGGACGACTCAATAGTCGTCGGACATGTCGGCGGCTGGCCAGCTTTCGCCCGTGGTCGTGGGGACGATCCGATAGTCGTCGGACATGACGGTCTAGGGTACATCTAGTCCCGGGGTCGTGGGGACGACCCTATAGTCGTCGGACATGTCGCCGGCTGGCCAAATTTGGCCCGGTGTCGTGGGGACGACTCTATAGTCGTCGGACATGTCGGCGGCTGGCCGACCTGGACCCGGGGTCGTGGGGACAACCCTATTGTCGTCGGACATGTTGGCGATTTGCCAACATTGGCCCGGGGTCGTGGGGACGACTCTATATTCGTCGGACATATCGACGGCTGGCCAACCTGGACCCGGGGTCATAGGGACGACCCTATAGTCGTCGGACATGTCGGCGATTGGCCAACTTTGGCCCGTGGTCGTGGGGTCGATACGATAGTCGTCGGACATGACGGTGGCGGCCAATCTAGTCCCGGGGTCGTGGTGACGACCCTATAGCCGTCGGACATGTCGGCGGCTGGCCAACTTTGGCCCGTGGTCGTGGGGACGACTGTTTAGTCGTCGGTCATGTCGGCGGCCGGCCAATCTAGACCCAGGGTCGTGGGGACGACCCTATTGTCGTCGGACATGACGGCGATTGGCCAACATTGGCCCGGGGTCGTGGGGACGACCCTATGGTCGTCGGACATGTCGGCGGCTGGCCAACTTTGGCCCGTGGTCGTGGGGACGACTCAATAGTCGTCGGACATGTCGGCGATTGGCCAACTTTGGCCCGCGGTCGGCGGGACGACCCTATAGTCGTCGGACATGTCGGCGGCTGGACAATTTAGTCCCGGGGTCGTGGGGACGACCCAATAGTCGTCGGACATGTCGGCGGCTGGCCAACTTTGGCCCGTGGTCGTGGGGACGACTGTTTAGTCGTCGGACATGTCGGCGTCTGGCCAACCTAGACCCGGGGTCGTGGGGACGACCCTATAGTCGTCGGACATGTCGGCGGCTGGCCAACTTTGGCCCGGTGTCGTGGGGACGACTCTATAGTCGTCGGAAATGTCGGCGGCTGGCCAACCTGGACCCGGGGTCGTGGGGACGACCCTATTGTCGTCGGACATGACGGTGGCGGGCCAATCTAGTCTCGGGGTCGTGGGGACGACCCTATAGTCGTCGGACATGTCGGCGATTGGCCAACTTTGGCCCGGTGTCGTGGGGACGACCCTATAGTCGTCGGACATGTCGCCGGCTGGCCAACTTTGGCCCGTGGTCGTGGGGACGAACCGATAATCGTCGGACATGACGGTGGCGGGCCAATCTAGTCCCGGGGTCGTGGGGACGACCCTATAGTCGTCGGACATGTCGGCGGCGAGCCAACCTAGTCCCGGGGTCGTGGGGACGACCCTATTGTCGTCGGACATGTCGGCGGCTGGCCAACTTTGGCCCGTGGTCGTGGGGACGACTCAATAGTCGTCGAACATGTCGGCGGCTGGCCAGCTTTCGCCCGTGGTCGTGGGGACGATCCGATAGTCGTCGGACATGACGGTCTAGGGCCAATCTAGTCCCGGGGTCGTGGGGACGACCCTATAGTCGTCGGACATGTCGCCGGCTGGCCAAATTTGGCCCGGTGTCGTGGAGACGACTCTATATTCGTCGGACATGTCGGCGGCTGGCCGACCTGGACCCGGGATCGTGGGGACGACCCTATTGTCGTCGGACATGACGGTGGCGGGCCAATCTAGTCCCGGGGTGATAGGGACGACCCTATAGTCGTCGGACATGTCGGCGATTGGCCAATACTGGCCCGGGGTCGTGGGGACGATCCGATAGTCGTTGGATATGACGGTGGCGGGCCAACCTTGTACCGGGGTCGTGGGGACGACCCTATAGTCGTCGGACATGTCGGCGGCTGGACAACTTTGGCCCGTGGTCGTGGGGACGACCCTATAGTCGTCGGACATGTTGGCGGAAGGTCAACGTAGGCCCGTGGTCGTGGGGACGACCCTATAGACGTCCGACATGACGGTGGTGGGCCAATATTGGCCCGGGGTCGTGGGGACGATCCGATAGTCGTGGGAAATGACGGTGGCGGGCCAATCTAGTCCCGGGGTCGTGGGGACGACCCTATAGTCGTCGGACATGTCGGCGGCTGTCCAACTTTGGCCCGTGGTCGTGGGGCGACCCTATAGTCGTCGGACATGTCGGCGGCTGGCCAACTTTGGCCCGTGGTCGTGGGGACGACTGTTTAGTCGTCGGACATGGCGGCGGCTGGCCAATCTAGACCCAGGGTCGTGGGGACGACCCTATTGTCGTCGGACATGACGGTGGCGGGGCAATCTAGTCCCGGGGTCGTAGGTACGACCCTATAGTCGTCGGACATGTCGGCGGCGGGCCAACCTTGTACCGGGGTCGTGGGGACGACCCTATAGTCGTCGGACATGTCGGCGGCTGGACAACTTTGGCCCGTGGTCGTGGGGACGACCCTATAGTCGTCGGACATGTTGGCGGAAGGTCAACGTAGGCCCGTGGTCGTGGGGACGACCCTATAGACGTCCGACATGACGGTGGTGGGCCAATATTGGCCCGGGGTCGTGGGGACGATCCGATAGTCGTCGGACATGACGGTGGCGGGCCAATCTAGTCCCGGGGTCGTGGGGACGGCCCTATAGTCGCCGGGCAAGTCGGCGGCGGGCCAACTTTGGACCGGTGTCGTGGGGACGACTCTATATTCGTCGGACATGTCGGCGGCTGGCCAACCTGGACCCGGGGTCGTGGGGACGACCCTATTGTCGTCGGACATGACGGTGGCGGGCAAATCTAGTCCCGGGGTCATAGGGACGACCCTATAGTCGTCGGACTTGTCGGCGATTGGCCGACTTTGGTCCGTGGTCGTGGGGTCGATCCGATAGTCGCCGGAAATGACGGTGGCGGGCCAATCTAGTCCCGGGGTCGTGGGGACGACCCTATAGTCGTCGGACATGTCGGCGGCTGTCCAACTTTGGCCCGTGGTCGTGGGGCGACCCTATAGTCGTCGGACATGTCGGCGGCTGGCCAACTTTGGCCCGTGGTCGTGGGGACGACTGTTTAGTCGTCGGACATGGCGGCGGCTGGCCAATCTAGACCCAGGGTCGTAGGGACGACCCTATTGTCGTCGGACATGACGGTGGCGGGCCAATCTCGTCCCGGGGTCATAGGGACGACCCTATTGTCGTCGGACATGTCGGCGATTGGCCAACTTTGGTCCGTGGTCGTTGGGTCGATCCGATAGTCGTCGGACATGACGGCGGCTGGCCAACTTTGGCCCGTGGTCGTGAGGACGACTGTTTAGTCGTCGGACATGTCGGCGGCTAGCCAATCTAGACCCGGGGTCGTGGGGACGACCCTATTGTCGTCGGACATGACGGTGGCGGGCCAATCTCGTCCCGGGGTCATAGGGACGACCCTATAGTCGTCGGACATGTCGGCGATTGGCCAATATTGGCCCGGGGTCGTTGGCACGTTCCGATAGTCGTTGGACATGACGGTGGCGGCCCGTCTAGTCCCGGGGTTGTGGGGACGACCCTATAGTCGTCGGACATGTCGGCGGCTGGACAACTTTGGCCCGTGGTCGTGGGGACGACCCTATAGTCGTCGGACATGTTGGCGGAAGGTCAACGTAGGCCCGTGGTCGTGGGGACGACCCTATAGACGTCCGACATGACGGTGGTGGGCCAATATTGGCCCGGGGTCGTGGGGACGATCCGATAGTCGTCGGACATGACGGTGGCTGGCCAACTTTGGCCCGTGGTCGTGGGGACGACTGTTTAGTCGTCGGACATGTCGGCGATTGGCCAACTTTGGCCCGGTGTCGTGGGGACGACCCTATAGTCGTCGGACATGTTGGCGGAAGGTCAACGTAGGCCCGTGGTCGTGGGGACGACCCTATAGACGTCCGACATGACGGTGGTGGGCCAATATTGGCCCGGGGTCGTGGGGACGATCCGATAGTCGTCGGACATGACGGTGGCTGGCCAACTTTGGCCCGTGGTCGTGGGGACGACTGTTTAGTCGTCGGACATGTCGGCGGCTGGTCAACCTAGACCCGGGGTCGTGGGGACGACCCTATTGTCGTCGGACATGACGGTGGCGGGCCAATCTAGTACCGGGGTCGTGGTGACGACCCTATAGCCGTCGGACATGTCGGCGGCTGGCCAACTTTGGCCCGTGGTCGTGGGGACGACTCAACAGTCGTCGGACATGTCGGCGGCTGGCCAGCTTTCGCCCGTGGTCGTGGGGACGACCCAATAGTCGTCGGACATGTCGGCGGCTGGCCAACTTTGGCCCGTGGTCGTGGGGACGACCCTATAGTCGTCGGACATGTCGGCGATTGGCCAATATTGGCCCATGGTCGTGGGGACGACCCTATAGTCGTCGGACATGACGGTGGCGGGCCAATCTAGCCCCGGGGTCGTGGGGACGACCCTATAGTCGACGGGCAAGTCGGCGGCGGGCCAACCTTGTACCGGGGTCGTGGGGACGACTGTTTAGTCGTCGGTCATGTCGGCGGCCGGCCAATCTAGACCCGGGGTCGTGGGGACGACCCTATAGTCGTCGGACATGTCGGCGGCTGGCCAACTTTGGCCCGTGGTCGTGGGGACGACTCAATAGTCGTCGGACATGTCGGCGATTGGCCAACTTTGGCCCGCGGTCGGCGGGACGACCCTATAGTCGTCGGACATGTCGGCGGCTGGACAATTTAGTCCCGGGGTCGTGGGGACGACCCAATAGTCGTCGGACATGTCGCCGGCTGGCCAAATTTGGCCCGGTGTCGTGGGGACGACTCTATAGTCGTCGGACATGTCGGCGGCTGGCCGACCTGGACCCGGGGTCGTGGGGACAACCCTATTGTCGTCGGACATGTCGGCGATTTGCCAACATTGGCCCGGGGTCGTGGGGACGACTCTATATTCGTCGGACATATCGACGGCTGGCCAACCTGGACCCGGGGTCATAGGGACGACCCTATAGTCGTCGGACATGTCGGCGATTGGCCAACTTTGGCCCGTGGTCGTGGGGTCGATACGATAGTCGTCGGACATGACGGTGGCGGCCAATCTAGTCCCGGGGTCGTGGTGACGACCCTATAGCCGTCGGACATGTCGGCGGCTGGCCAACTTTGGCCCGTGGTCGTGGGGACGACTGTTTAGTCGTCGGTCATGTCGGCGGCCGGCCAATCTAGACCCAGGGTCGTGGGGACGACCCTATTGTCGTCGGACATGACGGCGATTGGCCAACATTGGCCCGGGGTCGTGGGGACGACCCTATGGTCGTCGGACATGTCGGCGGCTGGCCAACTTTGGCCCGTGGTCGTGGGGACGACTCAATAGTCGTCGGACATGTCGGCGATTGGCCAACTTTGGCCCGCGGTCGGCGGGACGACCCTATAGTCCTCGGACATGTCGGCGGCTGGACAATTTAGTCCCGGGGTCGTGGGGACGACCCAATAGTCGTCGGACATGTCGGCGGCTGGCCAACTTTGGCCCGTGGTCGTGGGGACGACTGTTTAGTCGTCGGACATGTCGGCGTCTGGCCAACCTAGACCCGGGGTCGTGGGGACGACCCTATAGTCGTCGGACATGACGGTGGCGGGCCAATCTAGTCCCGGGGTCGTGGGGACGACCCTATAGTCGTCGGACATGTCGGCGGCTGGACAATTTAGTCCCGGGGTCGTGGGGACGACCCAATAGTCGTCGGACATGTCGGCGGCTGGCCAACTTTGGCCCGTGGTCGTGGGGACGACTGTTTAGTCGTCGGACATGTCGGCGGCTGGACAATTTAGTCCCGGGGTCGTGGGGACGACCCAATAGTCGTCGGACATGTCGGCGGCTGGCCAACTTTGGCCCGTGGTCGTGGGGACGACTGTTTAGTCGTCGGACATGTCGGCGTCTGGCCAACCTAGACCCGGGGTCGTGGGGACGACCCTATAGTCGTCGGACATGTCGGCGGCTGGCCAACTTTGGCCCGGTGTCGTGGGGACGACTCTATAGTCGTCGGAAATGTCGGCGGCTGGCCAACCTGGACCCGGGGTCGTGGGGACGACCCTATTGTCGTCGGACATGACGGTGGCGGGCCAATCTAGTCTCGGGGTCGTGGGGACGACCCTATAGTCGTCGGACATGTCGGCGATTGGCCAACTTTGGCCCGGTGTCGTGGGGACGACCCTATAGTCGTCGGACATGTCGCCGGCTGGCCAACTTTGGCCCGTGGTCGTGGGGACGAACCGATAATCGTCGGACATGACGGTGGCGGGCCAATCTAGTCCCGGGGTCGTGGGGACGACCCTATAGTCGTCGGACATGTCGGCGGCGAGCCAACCTAGTCCCGGGGTCGTGGGGACGACCCTATTGTCGTCGGACATGTCGGCGGCTGGCCAACTTTGGCCCGTGGTCGTGGGGACGACTCAATAGTCGTCGAACATGTCGGCGGCTGGCCAGCTTTCGCCCGTGGTCGTGGGGACGATCCGATAGTCGTCGGACATGACGGTCTAGGGCCAATCTAGTCCCGGGGTCGTGGGGACGACCCTATAGTCGTCGGACATGTCGCCGGCTGGCCAAATTTGGCCCGGTGTCGTGGGGACGACTCTATATTCGGCGGACATGTCGGCGGCTGGCCGACCTGGACCCGGGATCGTGGGGACGACCCTATTGTCGTCGGACATGACGGTGGCGGGCCAATCTAGTCCCGGGGTGATAGGGACGACCCTATAGTCGTCGGACATGTCGGCGATTGGCCAACTTTGGTCCGTGGTCGTGGGGTCGATCCGATAGTCGTCGGACATGACGGCGGCTGGCCAACTTTGGCCCGTGGTCGTGGGGACGACTGTTTAGTCGTCGGACATGTCGGCGGCTAGCCAACCTAGACCCGGGGTCGTGGGGACGACCCTATTGTCGTCGGACATGACGGTGGCGGGCCAATCTAGTCCCGGGGTCATAGGGACGACCCTATTGTCATCGGACATGTCGGCGATTGGCCAACTTTGGCCCGTGGTCGTGGGGTCGATCCGATAGTCGTCGGACATGACGGTGGCGGCCAATCTAGTCCCGGGGTCGTGGTGACGACCCTATAGCCGTCGGACATGTCGGCGGCTGGCCAACTTTGGCCCGTGGTCATGGGGACGACTCAATAGTCGTCGGACATGTCGGCGGCTGGCCAGCTTTCGCCCGTGGTCGTGGGGACGACCCAATAGTCGTCGGACATGTCGGCGGCTGGCCAACTTTGGCCCGTGGTCGTGGGGACGACCCTATAGTCGTCGGACATGTCGGCGATTGGCCAATATTGGCCCGTGGTCGTGGGGACGACCCTATAGTCGTCGGACATGACGGTGGCGGGCCAATCTAGCCCCGGGGTCGTGGGGACGACCCTATAGTCGACGGGCAAGTCGGCGGCGGGCCAACCTTGTACCGGGGTCGTGGGGACGACCCTATTGTCGTCGGGCATGACGGTGGCGGGCCAATCTAGTCCCGGGGTCGTGGGGACGACCCTATAGTCGTCGCACATGTCGGCGGCTGGCCAACTTTGGCCCGTGGTCGTGGGGACGACTCAATAGTCGTCGGACATGTCGGCGGCTGGCCAGCTTTCGCCCGTGGTCGTGGGGACGATCCGATAGTCGTCGGACATGACGGTCTAGGGTCAATCTAGTCCCGGGGTCGTGGGGACGACCCTATAGTCGTCGGACATGTCGCCGGCTGGCCAAATTTGGCCCGGTGTCGTGGGGACGACTCTATAGTCGTCGGACATGTCGGCGGCTGGCCGACCTGGACCCGGGGTCGTGGGGACAACCCTATTGTCGTCGGACATGTCGGCGATTTGCCAACATTGGCCCGGGGTCGTGGGGACGACTCTATATTCGTCGGACATATCGGCGGCTGGCCAACCTGGACCCGGGGTCATAGGGACGACCCTATAGTCGTCGGACATGTCGGCGATTGGCCAACTTTGGCCCGTGGTCGTGGGGTCGATACGATAGTCGTCGGACATGACGGTGGCGGCCAATCTAGTCCCGGGGTCGTGGTGACGACCCTATAGCCGTCGGACATGTCGGCGGCTGGCCAACTTTGGCCCGTGGTCGTGGGGACGACTGTTTAGTCGTCGGTCATGTCGGCGGCCGGCCAATCTAGACCCGGGGTCGTGGGGACGACCCTATAGTCGTCGGACATGTCGGCGGCTGGCCAACTTTGGCCCGTGGTCGTGGGGACGACTCAATAGTCGTCGGACATGTCGGCGATTGGCCAACTTTGGCCCGCGGTCGGCGGGACGACCCTATAGTCGTCGGACATGTCGGCGGCTGGACAATTTAGTCCCGGGGTCGTGGGGACGACCCAATAGTCGTCGGACATGTCGGCGGCTGGCCAACTTTGGCCCGTGGTCGTGGGGACGACTGTTTATTCGTCGGACATGTCGGCGTCTGGCCAACCTAGGCCCGGGGTCGTGGGGACGACCCTATAGTCGTCGGACATGACGGTGGCGGGCCAATCTAGTCCCGGGGTCGTGGGGACGACCCTATAGTCGCCGGGCAAGTCGGCGGCGGGCCAACCTTGTACCGGGGTCGTGGGGACGACCCTATAGTCGTCGGACATGTCGGCGATTGGCCAACTTTGGCCCGGTGTCGTGGGGACGACCCTATAGTCGTCGGACATGTCGCCGGCTGGCCAACTTTGGCCCGTGGTCGTGGGGACGAACCGATAATCGTCGGACATGACGGTGGCGGGCCAATCTAGTCCCGGGGTCGTGGGGACGACCCTATAGTCGTCGGACATGTCGGCGGCGAGCCAACCTAGTCCCGGGGTCGTGGGGACGACCCTATTGTCGTCGGACATGTCGGCGGCTGGCCAACTTTGGCCCGTGGTCGTGGGGACGACTCAATAATCGTCGGACATGTCGGCGGCTGGCCAGCTTTCGCCCGTGGTCGTGGGGACGATCCGATAGTCGTCGGACATGACGGTCTAGGGCCAATCTAGTCCCGGGGTCGTGGGGACGACCCTATAGTCGTCGAACATGTCGCCGGCTGGCCAAATTTGGCCCGGTGTCGTGGGGACGACTCTATATTCGTCGGACATGTCGGCGGCTGGCCGACCTGGACCCGGGATCGTGGGGACGACCCTATTGTCGTCGGACATGACGGTGGCGGGCCAATCTAGTCCCGGGGTGATAGGGACGACCCTATAGTCGTCGGACATGTCGGCGATTGGCCAACTTTGGTCCGTGGTCGTGGGGTCGATCCGATAGTCGTCGGACATGACGGCGGCTGGCCAACTTTGGCCCGTGGTCGTGGGGACGACTGTTTAGTCGTCGGACATGTCGGCGGCTGGCCAACATTGGCCCGGGGTCGTGGGGACGACTGTTTAGTCGCCGGACATGTCGGCGGCTGGCCAACCTAGACCCAGGGTCCTGGGGACGACCCTATTGTCGTTGGACATGACGGTGGCGGGCCAATCTAGTTCCGGGGTCGTGGTGACGACCCTATAGCCGTCGGACATGTCGGCGGCTGGCCAACCTAGACCCAGGGTCCTGGGGACGACCCTATTGTCGTTGGACATGACGGTGGCGGGCCAATCTAGTCCCGGGGTCGTGGAGACGACCCTATAGTCGCCGGGCAAGACGGCGGCGGGCCAACCTTGTACCGGGGTCGTGGGGACGACCCTATAGTCGTCGGACATGTCGGCGATTGGCCAACTTTGGCCCGGTGTCGTCGGGACGACCCTATAGTCGTCGGACATGTCGGCGGCGAGCCAACCTAGTCCCGGGGTCGTGGGGACGACCCCATTGTCGTTGGACATGACGGTGGCGGGCCAATCTAGTCCCGGGGTCGTGGGGACGACCCTATAGTCGCCGGGCAAGACGGCGGCGGGCCAACCTTGTACCGGGGTCGTGGGGACGACCCTATAGTCGTCGGACATGTCGGCGGCTGGCCAACTTTTGTCCGTGGTCGTGGGGACGACCCTATTGTCGTCGGACATGACGGTGGCGGGCCAATCTAGTCCCGGGGTCGTAGGTACGACCCTATGGTCGTCGGACATGTCGGCGATTGGCCAACATTGGCCCGGGGTCGTGGGGACGACTGTTTAGTCGCCGGACATGTCGGCGGCTGGCCAACCTAGACCCAGGGTCCTGGGGACGACCCTATTGTCGTTGGACATGACGGTGGCGGGCCAATCTAGTCCCGGGGTCGTGGGGACGACCCTATAGTCGCCGGGCAAGACGGCGGCGGGCCAACCTTGTACCGGGGTCGTGGGGACGACCCTATAGTCGTCGTACATGTCGCCGGCTGGCCAACTTTGGCCCAGTGTCGTGGGGCGACTCTATATTCGTCGGACATGTCGGCGGCTGGCCAACTTTTGTCCGTGGTCGTGGAAACGACCCTATTGTCGTCGGACATGACGGTGGCGGGCCAATCTAGTCCCGGGGTCGTAGGTACGACCCTATGGTCGTCGGACATGTCGGCGATTGGCCAACATTGGCCCGGGGTCGTGGGGACGACTGTTTAGTCGCCGGACATGTCGGCGGCTGGCCAACCTAGACCCAGGGTCCTGGGGACGACCCTATTGGCGTTGGACATGACGGTGGCGGGCCAATCTAGTCCCGGGGTCGTGGGGACGACCCTATAGTCGCCGGGCAAGACGGCGGCGGGCCAACCTTGTACCGGGGTCGTGGGGACGACCCTATAGTCGTCGTACATGTCGGCGATTGGCCAACATTGGCCCGGGGTCGTGGGGACGACTGTTTAGTCGCCGGACATGTCGGCGGCTGGCCAACCTAGACCCAGGGTCCTGGGGACGACCCTATTGTCGTTGGACATGACGGTGGCGGGCCAATCTAGTCCCGGGGTCGTGGGGACGACCCTATAGGCGCCGGGCAAGGCGGCGGCGGGCCAACCTTGTGCCGGGGTCGTGGGGACGACCCTATAGTCGTCGGACATGTCGGCGTCTGGCCAGCTTTGGCCCGTGGTCGTGGGGACGATCCGATAGTCGTCGGACATGACGGTCTAGGGCCAATCTAGTCCCGGGGTCGTGGGGACGACCCTATAGTCGTCGGACATGTCGGCGGCTGGCCGACGTAGGCCCGTTGTCGTTGGGACGACCCTATAGTGGTCGGAGAAGTCGGCGGCTAGCCAACCTAGTCCGGGGGTCGTGGGGACGACCCTATAGTCGTCGGACATGTAGGCGGCTGGCCAATCCAGTCCCGGGGTCGTGGGGACGACCCTATAGTCGTTGGACATGACGGTGGCGGGCCAATCTAGTCCCGGGGTCGTAGGAATGACCCTATAGTCGTCGGAAAAGTCGGCGGCGGGCCAATCTATTCCCGGGGTCGTGGGGACGACCCTATAGTCGTCGGACATGTCGGCGGCTGGCCAACTTTGGCCCGTGGTCGTGGGGACGACTGTTTAGTCGTCGGATATGTCGGCGGCTGGCCAACCTAGTCCCGATGTCGTGGGGACGACCCTCTAGTCGTCGGACATGTCGGCGGCTGGCCAACCTAGTCCCGAGATCGTGGGGACGACCCTATAGTGGTCGGACAAGTCGGCGGCGAGCCAGCCTAGTCCGGGGGTGGTGGGGACGACCCTATAGTCGTCGGACATGTCGGCGGCTGGCCAACTTTGGCCCGTGGTCGTGGGAACGACTGTTTAGTCGTCGGACATGTCGGCGGCTGGCCAACCTAGTCCCGAGGTCGTGGGGACGACCCTATAGTCTTCGGACATGTTGGCGGCTTGTCAACCTAGTCCCGAGGTCGTGGGGACGACCCTATAATCGTCGGACATGACGGTGGCGGGCCAATCTAGTCCCGGGGTCGTAGGGACGACCCTATAGTCGTCGGACATGTCGGCGATTGGCCAACATTGGCCCGGGGTCGTGGGGACGACCCTATTGTCGTCGATCATGTCGACGGCTGGCCAACTTTGGCCCGTGGTCGTGGAGACGATCCGATAGTCGCCGGACATGACGGTGGCGGGCCAATCTAGTCCCGGGGTCATAGGGACGACCCTATAGTCGTCGGACATGTCGGCGATTGGCCAACTTTGGTCCGTGGTCGTGGGGTCGATCCGATAGTCGTCGGACATGACGCCGGCTGGCCAACTTTGGCCCGTGGTCGTGGGGACGACTGTTTAGTCGTCGGACATGTCGGCGGCTGGCCAACCTAGACCCGGGGTCGTGGGGACGACCCTATTGTCGTCGATCATGTCGACGGCTGGCCAACTTTGGCCCGTGGTCGTGGAGACGATCCGATAGTCGTCGGACATGACGGTGGCGTGCCAATCTAGTCCCGGGGTCGTGGGTACGACCCTATAGTCGTCGAACAAGACGGCGGCTGGACATCCTTGGCTCGCGGTCGTGGGGACGACCCTATAGTCGTCGGACATGACTGTGGCGGGCCAATATAGTCCCGGGGTCGTAGGGACGACCCTATAGTCGTCGGACATGTCGGCGATTGGCCAACATTGGCCCGGGGTCGTGCGGACGACCCTATAGTCGACGGACATGTCGGCGGCTGGCCAACTTTGGCCCGTGGTCGTGGAGACGATCCTATAGTCGTCGGACTTGACGGTGGCGGGCCAATCTAGTCCCGGGGTTGTGGGGACCACCCTATAGTCGTCGGACATTTCGGCGGCTTGCCAACTTTGGCCCGGGGTCGTGGGGACGACCCTATAGTTGTCGGACACGTCGGCGGCGGGTCTACCTAGTCCCGGGGTCGTGGGGACGACCCTATAATCGTCGGACAAGTCGGCAGCTTGCCACCTTGGCCCGGGGTTGTGGGGACGACTCTATAGTCGTCGGACATTTCGGCGGCTGGCCAACATTGGCCCGGGGTCGTGGGGACGGCCCAATAGTCGTTGAACATGTCGGCGGCGGGCCATCCTAGCCCCGGGGTCGTGGGGACGACCCTATTGTCGTCGGACATGACGGTGGCGGGCCAATCTAGTCTTGGGGTCGTGGGGACGACCCCATAGTCGTCGGACAAGTCGGCGGCTGGCCAACTTTGGCCCGGGGTCGTGGGGACGACCCAATAGTCGTCGGACATGTCGGCGGCTGGCCAACTTTGGCCCGTGGTCGTGGGGACGACGCCTATAGTCGTCGGAAAAGTCGGCGGCTTGCCAACTTTGGCCCGTGGTCGTGGGGACGACCCTATAGTCGTCGGACAAGTCAGCGGCTGGCCAACTTTGGCCCGTGGTCGTGGGGACGACCCTATAGTCGTCGGACCAGTCGGCGGCGGGCCAACTTTGGCCCGTGGTCGTGGGGACGACCCTATAGTCGTCGGACCAGTCGGCGGCGGGCCAACTTTGGCCCGTGGTCGTGGGGACGACCCTATAGTCGTCGGACAAGACGGTGGCGGGCCAATATATTCCCGAGGTCGTGGGGTCGACCCTATAGAGGACGGGCAAGTCGGCGGCGAGTCAACCTAGTCCCGGGGTCGTGGGGACGACCCTATAGTCGTCGGACATATCGGCGGCTGGTCAACTTTGACCCGGGGTCGTGGGGACGAGCCTATAGTCGTCGGACAAGTCGGCGGCGAGCCAACCTAGTCCCGCGGTCGTAGGGACGACCCTATAGTCGTCGGACATTTCGGCGGCTTGCCAACTTTGGCCCGCGGTCGTGGGGACGACCCTATAGTCGTCGGACATGACGGTGGCGGGCCAACCTAGTCCCGGGGTCGTAGGGACGACCCTATAGTCGTCGGACATGTCGGCGATTGGTCAACATTGGCCCGGGGTCGTGGGGACGACCCTATAGTCGTCGGACATGTCGGCGGCTGGCCAACCTAGTCCCGAGGTCGTGGGGACGACCCTATAGTCGTCGGACTTCACGGTGGCGGGCCAATCTAGTCCCGGGGTCGTGGGGACGACCCTACAGTCGTCGGACATTTCGGCGGCTTGCCAACTTTGGCCCGCGGTCGTGGGGACGACCCTATAGTCGTCGGACATGTT
The DNA here is from genome assembly GCA_963932275.1 of Andrena praecox. Taxonomy (NCBI): domain Eukaryota; kingdom Metazoa; phylum Arthropoda; class Insecta; order Hymenoptera; family Andrenidae; genus Andrena; species Andrena praecox. Next base: position 1,843,855 of record CAWVQO010000569.1, read on the forward strand.
GGCGGCTTGTCAGCCTAGTCCCGGGGTCGTGGGTACGACCCTATAGTCGTCGGACAAGTCGGCGGCGGGCCAACCTTGCCCCGGGGTCGTGGGGACGACCCTATAGTCGTCGGACATGACGATGGCGGGCCAATCTAATCCCGGGGTCGTGGGGACGACCCTATAGTCGTCGGACAAGACGGCGGCTGAACATCTTTGGCCCGCGGTCGTGGGGACGACCCTATAGGCGTCGGACATTTCAGCGGCATGCCAACATTGGCCCGGGGTCGTGGGGACGACCCTATAGTCGTCGGACATGTCGGCGGCTGGCCAACCTAGTCCCGAGGTCGTGGGGACGACCCTATAGTCGTCGGGCTTGACGGTGGCGGGCCAATCTAGTCCCGGGGTCGTGGGGACGACCCTACAGTCGTCGGACATGTCGGCGATTGGCCAACATTGGCCCGGGGTCGTGGGGACGACCCTATAGTCGTCGGACATGTCGGCGATTGGCCAACATTGGCCCGGGGTCGTGGGGACGACCCTATAGTCGTCGGACATGTCGGCGGCTGGCCAACATAGTCCCGAGGTCGTGGGGACGACCCTATAGTCGTCGGACTTGACGGTGGCGGGCCAATCTAGTCCCGGGGTCGTGGGGACGACCCTACAGTCGTCGGACATTTCGGCGGCTTGCCAACTTTGGCCCGGGGTCGTGGGGGCAACCCTATAGTCGTCGGACATGTCGGCGGCTGGCCAACCTAGAACCGGGGTCGTGGCGACAACCCTATAGTCGTCGGACAAGTCGGCGGCGGGCCAAGCTTGGCCCGAGGTCGTGGGGAAGACCCTATTGTCGTCGGACATGTTGGCGGCTTGTCAACCTAGTACCGAGGTCGTGGGTACGACCCTATAATCGTCGGACATGACGGTGGCGGGCCAATCTAGTCCCGGGGTCGTAGGGACGACCCTATAGTCGTCGGACAGGTCGGCGATTGGCCAACATTGGCCCGGGGTCGTGGGGACGACCCTATAGTCGTCGGACATGTCGGCGGCTGGCCAACGTAGTCCCGAGGTCGTGGGGACGACCCTATAGTCGTCGGACATGACGGTGGCAGGCCAATCTAGTCCCGGGGTTTTGGGGACGACCCTATAGTCGTCGGATATGTCGGCGCCTTGCCAAATTTGCCCGGGGTCGTGGGGACGACCCTATAGTCGTCGGACTTGACGGTGGCGGGCCAATCTTATCCCGGGGTCGTGGGGACGACCCAAAACTCGTTGGACATATCGGCGGCTGGCCAACTTTGGCCCATGGTCGTGGGGACGACCCTATAGTCGTTGGACATGACGGTGGCGGGCCAATCTAGTCCCGGGGTCGTAGGGACGACCCTATAGTCGTCGGACATGTCGGCAATTGGCCAACATTGGCCCGGGGTCGTGGGGACGACCCTATAGTCGACGGACATGTCGGCGGCTGGCCAACTTTGGCCCGTGGTCGTGGAGACGATCCTATAGTCGTCGGACTTGACGGTGGCGGGCCAATCTAGTCCCGGGGTTGTGGGGACGACCCTATAGTCGTCGGACATTTCGGCGGCTGGCCAACTTTGGCCCGGGGTCGTGGGGACGACCCTATAGTCGTCGGACATGTCGGCGGCTGGCCAACCTAGTCCCGAGGTCGTGGGGACGACCCTATAGTCGTCGGGCTTGACGGTGGCGGGCCAATCTAGTCCAGGGGTCGTGGGGACGACCCGACAGTCGTCGGACATGTCGGCGATTGGCCAACATTGGCCCGGGGTCGTGGGGACGACCCTATAGTCGTCGGACATGTCGGCGATTGGTCAACATTGGCCCGGGGTCGTGGGGACGACCCTATAGTCGTCGGACATGTCGGCGGCTGGCCAACCTAGTCCCGAGGTCGTGGGGACGACCCTATAGTCGTCGGACTTCACGGTGGCGGGCCAATCTAGTCCCGGGGTCGTGGGGACGACCCTACAGTCGTCGGACATTTCGGCGGCTTGCCAACTTTGGCCCGCGGTCGTGGGGACGACCCTATAGTCGTCGGACATGTTGGCGGCTTGTCAGCCTAGTCCCGGGGTCGTGGGTACGACCCTATAGTCGTCGGACAAGTCGGCGGCGGGCCAACCTTGCCCCGGGGTCGTGGGGACGACCCTATAGTCGTCGGACATGACGATGGCGGGCCAATCTAGTCCCGGGGTCGTGGGGACGACCCTATAGTCGTCGGACAAGACGGCGGCTTGCCAACTTTGGCCCGCGGTCGTGGGGACGACCCTATAGTCGTCGGACATGTTGGCGGCTTGTCAGCCTAGTCCCGGGGTCGTGGGTACGACCCTATAGTCGTCGGACAAGTCGGCGGCGGGCCAACCTTGCCCCGGGGTCGTGGGGACGACCCTATAGTCGTCGGACATGTCGGCGGCTGGCTAACTTTGGCCCGTGGTCGTGGGGACGACCCTATAGTCGTCGGACATGTCGGCGGCTGGCCAACCTAGAACCGGGGTCGTGGCGACAACCCTATAGTCGTCGGACAAGTCGGCGGCGGGCCAAGCTTGGCCCGAGGTCGTGGGGAAGACCCTATTGTCGTCGGACATGACGGTGGCGGACCAATCTAGTCCCGTGGTCGTGGGGACGATCCGATAGTCGTCGGACATGTCGGCGGCTGGCCACCTTTGGCCCGTAGTCGTGGGGACGATCCAATAGTCGCCGGACATGACGGTGGCGGGCCAATCTAGTCCCGGGGTCGTAGGAACAACCCTATAGTCGTCGGACATGTCGGCGATTGGCCAACATTGGCCCGGGGTCGTGGGGACGACCCTATAGTCGTCGGACATTGCGGCGGCATGCCGACTTTGGCCCGGGGTCGTGGGGACGACCCTGTAGTCGTCGGACATGTTGGCGGCTTGTCAACCTAGTCCCGAGGTCGTGGGGACGACCCTATAGTCGTCGGACTTCACGGTGGCGGGCCAATCTAGTCCCGAGGTCGTGGGGACGACCCTACAGTCGTCGGACATTTCGGCGGCTTGCCAACTTTGGCCCGCGGTCGTGGGGACGACCCTATTGTCGTCGGACATGACGGTGGCGGACCAATCTAGTCCCGTGGTCGTGGGGACGATCCGATAGTCGTCGGACATGCGGCGGCTGGCCACCTTTGGCCCGTAGTCGTGGGGACGATCCAATAGTCGCCGGACATGACGGTGGCGGGCCAATCTAGTCCCGGGGTCGTAGGAACAACCCTATAGTCGTCGGACATGTCGGCGATTGGCCAACATTGGCCCGGGGTCGTGGGGACGACCCTATAGTCGTCGGACATTGCGGCGGCATGCCGACTTTGGCCCGGGGTCGTGGGGACGACCCTATAGTCGTCGGACATGTTGGCGGCTTGTCAACCTAGTCCCGAGGTCGTGGGGACGACCCTATAATCGTCGGACATGACGGTGGCGGGCCAATCTAGTACCGGGGTTTTGGGGACGACCCTATAGTCGTCGGATATGTCGGCGGCTTGCCAAATTTGCCCGGGGTCGTGGGGACGACCCTATAGTCGTCGGACAAGACGGTGGCGGGCCAATATATTCCCGGGGTCGTGGGGACGACTCTATAGTCGTCGGACATATCGGCGGCTGGCCAACTTTGGCCCGGGGTCGTGGGGACGACCCAATAGTCGTCGGACATGTCGGCGGCTGGCCAACTTTGGCCCGTGGTCGTGGGGACGACCCTATAGTCGTCGGACCAGTCGGCGGCGGGCCAACTTTGGCCCGTGGTCGTGGGGACGACCCTATAGTCGTCGGACCAGTCGGCGGCGGGCCAACTTTGGCCCGTGGTCGTGGGGACGACCCTATAGTCGTCGGACAAGACGGTGGCGGGCCAATATATTCCCGGGGTCGTGGGGACGACTCTATAGTCGTCGGACATATCGGCGGCTGGCCAACTTTGACCCGGGGTCGTGGGGACGAGCCTATAGTCGTCGGACACGTCGGCGGCGAGCCAACCTAGTCCCGCGGTCGTGGGGACGACCCAATAGTCGTTGGACATATCGGCGGCTGGCCAACTTTGGCCCATGGTCGTGGGGACGACCCTATAGTCGTCGGACATTTCGGCGGCTTGCCAACCTAGTCCCGGGGTCGTGGGGGCGACCCTATAGTCGTCGGACATGTCGGCGGCTGGCCAACCTAGTCCCGAGGTCGTCGGACTTGACGGTGGCGGGCCAATCTAGTCCCGGGGTCGTGGGGACGACCCTATAGTCGTCGGACAAGACGGCGGCTGGACATCTTTGGCCCGCGGTCGTGGGGACAACCCTATAGTCGTCGGACATTTCGGCGGCATGCCATCTTTAGCCCGGGGTCGTGGGGACGACCCTATAGGCGTCGGACATTTCAGCGGCATGCCAACATTGGCCCGGGGTCGTGGGGACGACCCTATAGTCGTCGGACATGTCGGCGGCTGGCCAACCTAGTCCCGAGGTCGTGGGGACGACCCTATAGTCGTCGGGCTTGACGGTGGCGGGCCAATCTAGTCCCGGGGTCGTGGGGACGACCCTACAGTCGTCGGACATGTCGGCGATTGGCCAACATTGGCCCGGGGTCGTGGGGACGACCCTATAGTCGTCGGACATGTCGGCGATTGGCCAACATTGGCCCGGGGTCGTGGGGACGACCCTATAGTCGTCGGACATGTCGGCGGCTGGCCAACATAGTCCCGAGGTCGTGGGGACGACCCTATAGTCGTCGGACTTGACGGTGGCGGGCCAATCTAGTCCCGGGGTCGTGGGGACGACCCTACAGTCGTCGGACATTTCGGCGGCTTGCCAACTTTGGCCCGGGGTCGTGGGGGCAACCCTATAGTCGTCGGACATGTCGGCGGCTGGCCAACCTAGACCCGGGGTTGTGGCAACAACCCTATAGTCGTCGGACAAGTCGGCGGCGGGCCAAGCTTGGCCCGGGGTCGTGGGGAAGACACTATAGTCGTCGGACATGACGGTGGCGGACCAATCTAGTCCCGTGGTCGTGGGGACGATCCGATAGTCGTCGGACATGTCGGCGGCTGGCCACCTTTGGCCCGTAGTCGTGGGGACGATCCAATAGTCGCCGGACATGACGGTGGCGGGCCAATCTAGTCCCGGGGTCGTAGGAACGACCCTATAGTCGTCGGACATGTCGGCGATTGGCCAACATTGGCCCGGGGTCGTGGGGACGACCCTATAGTCGTCGGACATTGCGGCGGCATGCCGACTTTGGCCCGGGGTCGTGGGGACGACCCTATAGTCGTCGGACATGTTGGCGGCTTGTCAACCTAGTACCGAGGTCGTGGGTACGACCCTATAATCGTCGGACATGACGGTGGCGGGCCAATCTAGTCCCGTGGTCGTGGGGACGATCCGATAGTCGTCGGACATGTCGGCGGCTGGCCACCTTTGGCCCGTAGTCGTGGGGACGATCCAATAGTCGCCGGACATGACGGTGGCGGGCCAATCTAGTCCCGGGGTCGTAGGAACGACCCTATAGTCGTCGGACATGTCGGCGATTGGCCAACATTGGCCCGGGGTCGTGGGGACGACCCTATAGTCGTCGGACATTGCGGCGGCATGCCGACTTTGGCCCGGGGTCGTGGGGACGACCCTATAGTCGTCGGACATGTTGGCGGCTTGTCAACCTAGTCCCGAGGTCGTGGGGACGACCCTATAATCGTCGGACATGACGGTGGCGGGCCAATCTAGTCCCGGGGTTTTGGGGACGACCCTATAGTCGTCGGACATGACGGTGGCGGGCCAATCTAGTCCCGGGGTCGTGGGGACGACCCTATAGTCGGCGGACAAGACGGCGGCTGGACATCTTTGGCCCGCGGTCGTGGGGACGACCCTATAGTCGTCGGACATGTCGGCGATTGGTCAACATTGGCCCGGGGTCGTGGGGACGACCCTATAGTCGTCGGACATGTCGGCGGCTGGCCAACTTTGGCCCATGGTCGTGGGGACGACCCTATAGTCGACGGACATGTCGGCGGCTGGCCAACTTTGGCCCATGGTCGTGGGGACGACCCTATAGTCGTTGGACATGACGGTGGCGGGCCAATCTAGTCCCGGGGTCGTGGGTACGACCCTATAGTCGTCGAACAAGACGGCGGCTGGACATCCTTGGCTCGCGGTCGTGGGGACGACCCTATAGTCGTCGGACATTTCGGCGGCTTGTCAACCTAGTCCCGGGGTCGTGGGGACGACCCTATAGTCGTCGGACATGACGGTGGCGGGCCAATCTAGTCCCGGGGTCGTAGGGACGACCCTATAGTCGTCGGACATGTCGGCGATTGGCCAACATTGGCCCGGGGTCGTGGGGACGACCCTATAGTCGTCGGATATGTCGGCGGCTGGCCAACTTTGGCCCATGGTCGTGGGGACGACCCTATAGTCGTTGGACATGACGGTGGCGGGCCAATCTAGTCCCGGGGTCGTGGGGACGACCCTACAGTCGTCGGACATGTCGGCGATTGGCCAACATTGGCCCGGGGTCGTGGGGACGACCCTATAGTCGTCGGACATGTCGGCGATTGGTCAACATTGGCCCGGGGTCGTGGGGACGACCCTATAGTCGTCGGACATGTCGGCGATTGGCCAACATTGGCCCGGGGTCGTGGGGACGACCCTATAGTCGTCGGACATGTCGGCGGCTGGCCAACCTAGACCCGGGGTCGTGGCGACAACCCTATAGTCGTCGGACAAGTCGGCGGCGGGCCAAGCTTGGCCCGGGGTCGTGGGGAAGACCCTATAGTCGTCGGACATGACGGTGGCGGACCAATCTAGTCCCGTGGTCGTGGGGACGATCCGATAGTCGTCGGACATGTCGGCGGCTGGCCACCTTTGGCCCGTAGTCGTGGGGACGATCCAATAGTCGCCGGACATGACGGTGGCGGGCCAATCTAGTCCCGGGGTCGTAGGAACGACCCTATAGTCGTCGGACATGTCGGCGATTGGCCAACATTGGCCCGGGGTCGTGGGGACGACCCTATAGTCGTCGGACAAGACGGCGGCTGGACATCTTTGGCCCGCGGTCGTGGGGACGACCCTATAGTCGTCGGACATTTCGGCGGCTTGCCAACTTTGGCCCGGGGTCGTGGGGACGACCCTATAGTTGTCGGACACGTCGGCGGCGGGTCTACCTAGTCCCGGGGTCGTGGGGACGACCCTATAGTCGTCGGACAAGTCTGCAGCTTGCCAACTTTGGCCCGTGGTCGTGGGGACGACCCTATTGTCGTCGGACATGACGGTGGCGGGCCAATCTAGTCCTGGGGTCGTGGGGACGACCCCATAGTCGTCGGACAAGTCGGCGGCTGGCCAACTTTGGCCCGGGGTCGTGGGGACGACCCAATAGTCGTCGGATATGTCGGCGGCAGGCCAACCTAGTCCCGAGGTCGTGGGGACGACCCTATAGTCGTCGGACATGACGGTGGCGGGCCAACCTAGTCCCGGGGTCGTAGGGACGACCCTATAGTCGTCGGACATGTCGGCGATTGGTCAACATTGGCCCGGGGTCGTGGGGACGACCCTATAGTCGTCGGAAATGTCGGCGGCTGGCCAACCTAGTCCCGAGGTCGTGGGGACGACCCTATAGTCGTCGGACTTCACGGTGGCGGGCCAATCTAGTCCCGCGGTCGTGGGGACGACCCTACAGTCGTCGCACATTTCGGCGGCTTGCCAACTTTGGCCCGCGGTCGTGGGGACGACCCTATAGTCGTCGGACATGACGGTGGCGGACCAATCTAGTCCCGGGGTCGTAGGGACGACCCTATAGTCGTCGGACAAGACGGCGGCTGGACATCTTTGGCCCGCGGTCGTGGGGACGACCCTATAGTCGTCGGACATTTCGGCGGCTTGCCAACTTTGGCCCGGGGTCGTGGGGACGACCCTATAGTCGTCGGACATGTCGGCGGCTGGATAACTTTGGCCCGTGGTCGTGGGGACGCCCCAATAGTCGTTTGACATGTTGGCGGCTGGCCAACTTTGGGCCGTGGTCGTGGAGACGATCCTATAGTCGTCGGACTTGACGGTGGCGGGCCAATCTAGTCCTGGGGTCGTGGGGACGACCCCATAGTCGTCGGACATGTCGGCGGCTGGCCAACTTTGGCCCGTGGTCGTGGGGACGATCCGATAGTCGTCGGACATGACTGTGGCGGGCCTATCTAGTCCCGGGGTCGTAGGGACGACCCTGTAGTCGTCGGACATGTCGGCGATTGGCCAACATTGGCCCGGGGTCGTGGGGACGACCCTATAGTCGTCGGATATGTCGACGGCTTGCAAAATTTGCCCGGGGTCGTGGGGACGACCCTATAGTCGTCGGACTTGACGATGGCGGGCCAATCTAGTCCCGGGGTCGTGGGGACGACCCTATAGTCGTCGGACATGACGGTGGCGGGCCAATCTAGTCCCGGGGTCGTAGGAACGACCCTATAGTCGCCGGACATGTCGGCGATTGGCCAACATTGGCCCGGGGTCGTGGGGACGACCCTATAGTCGACGGACATGTCGGCGGCTGGCCAACCTTGGCCCGTGGTCGTGGAGACGATCCTATAGTCGTCGGACTTGACGGTGGCGGGCCAATCTAGTCCTGGGGTCGTGGGGACGACCCCATAGTCGTCGGACAAGTCGGCGGCTGGCCAACTTTGGCCCGGGGTCGTGGGGACGACCCAATAGTCGTCGGACATGTCGGCGGCTGGCCAACTTTGGCCCGTGGTCGTGGGGACGATCCGATAGTCGTCGGACATGACTGTGGCGGGCCTATCTAGTCCCGGGGTCGTAGGGACGACCCTGTAGTCGTCGGACATGTCGGCGATTGGCCAACATTGGCCCGGGGTCGTGGGGACGACCCTATAGTCGTCGGATATGTCGACGGCTGTCCAACCTTGGCCCGTGGTCTTGGGGACGACCCTATAGTCGTCGGATATGTCGGCGGCAGGCCAATCTAGTCCCGAGGTCGTGGGGACGACCCTATAGTCGTCGGACATGACGGTGGCGGGCCAACCTAGTCCCGGGGTCGTAGGGACGACCCTATAGTCGTCGGACATGTCGGCGATTGGTCAACATTGGCCCGCGGTCGGGGGGACGACCCTATAGTCGTCGGACATGTTGGCGGCTTGTCAGCCTAGTCCCGGGGTCGTGGGTACGACCCTATAGTCGTCGGACAAGTCGGCGGCGGGCCAACCTTGTCCCGGGGTCGTGGGGACGACCCTATAGTCGTCGGACATGACGATGGCGGGCCAATCTAGTCCCGGGGTCGTGGGGACGACCCTATAGTCGTCGGACAAGACGGCGGCTGAACATCTTTGGCCCGCGGTCGTGGGGACGACCCTATAGTCGTCGGACATTTCGGCGGCTTGCCAACTTTGGGCCGGGGTCGTGGGGACGACCCTATAGGCGTCGGACATTTCAGCGGCATGCCAACATTGGCCCGGGGTCGTGGGGACGACCCTACAGTCGTCGGACATGTCGGCGATTGGCCAACATTGGCCCGGGGTCGTGGGGACGACCCTATAGTCGTCGGACATGTCGGCGGCTGGCCAACCTAGTCCCGAGGTCGTCGGACTTGACGGTGGCGGGCCAATCTAGTCCCGGGGTCGTGGGGACGACCCTATAGTCGTCGGACAAGACGGCAGCTGGACATCTTTGGCCCGCGGTCGTGGGGACAACCCTATAGTCGTCGGACATTTCGGCGGCATGCCATCTTTAGCCCGGGGTCGTGGGGACGACCCTATAGTCGTCGGACTTGACGATGGCGGGCCAATCTAGTCCCGGGGTCGTGGGGACGACCCAATAGTCGTTGGACATATCGGCGGCTGGCCAACTTTGGCCCATGGTCGTGGGGACGACCCTATAGTCGTTGGACATGACGGTGGCGGGCCAATCTAGTCCCGGGGTCGTGGGTACGACCCTATAGTCGTCGAACAAGACGGCGGCTGGACATCCTTGGCTCGCGGTCGTGGGGACGACCCTATAGTCGTCGGACATTTCGGCGGCTTGTCAACCTAGTCCCGGGGTCGTGGGGACGACCCTATAGTCGTCGGACATGACGGTGGCGGGCCAATCTAGTCCCGGGGTCGTAGGGACGACCCTATAGTCGTCGGACATGTCGGCGATTGGCCAACATTGGCCCGGGGTCGTGGGGACGACCCTATAGTCGTCGGACATGTCGGCGGCTGGCCAACTTTGGCCCGTGGTCGTGGAGACGATCCTATAGTCGTCGGACTTGACGGTGGCGGGCCAATCTAGTCCCGGGGTTGTGGGGACGACCCTATAGTCGTCGGACATTTCGGCGGCTTGCCAACTTTGGCCCGGGGTCGTGGGGACGACCCTATAGTCGTCGGACATGTCGGCGGCTGGCCGACCTAGTCCCGAGGTCGTGGGGACGACCGTATAGTCGTCGGATATGTTGGCGGCTTGTCAACCTAGTCCCGGGGTCTTGGGGACGACCCTATAGTCGTTGGACATGACGGTCGCCGGCCAATCTAGTCCCGGGGTCGTGGGGACGACCGTATAGTCGTCGGACAAGACGGCGGCTGGACATCTTTGGCCCGCGGTCGTGGGGACGAACCTATAGTCGTCGGACATTTCGGCGGCTTGCCAACTTTGGCCCGGGGTCGTGGGGACGACCCTATAGTCATCGGACATGTCGGCGGCTGGCCAACCTAGTCCCGAGGTCGTGGGGACGACCCTATAGTCGTCGGGCTTGACGGTGGCGGGCCAATCTAGTCCCGGGGTCGTGGGGACGACCCTACAGTCGTCGGACATGTCGGCGATTGGCCAACATTGGCCCGGGGTCGTGGGGACGACCCTATAGTCGTCGGACATGTCGGCGATTGGTCAACATTGGCCCGGGGTCGTGGGGACGACCCTATAGTCGTCGGACATGTCGGCGATTGGCCAACATTGGCCCGGGGTCGTGGGGACGACCCTATAGTCGTCGGACATGTCGGCGGCTGGCCAACCTAGTCCCGAGGTCGTGGGGACGACCCTATAGTCGTCGGGCTTGACGGTGGCGGGCCAATCTAGTCCCGGGGTCGTGGGGACGACCCTACAGTCGTCGGACATGTCGGCGATTGGCCAACATTGGCCCGGGGTCGTGGGGACGACCCTACAGTCGTCGGACATGTCGGCGGCTGGCCAACCTAGTCCCGAGGTCGTGGGGACGACCCTATAGTCGTCGGACTTCACGGTGGCGGGCCAATCTAGTCCCGGGGTCGTGGGGACGACCCTATAGTCGTCGGGCTTGACGGTGGCGGGCCAATCTAGTCCCGGGGTCGTGCGGACGACCCTACAGTCGTCGGACATGTCGGCGATTGGCCAACATTGGCCCGGGGTCGTGGGGACGACCCTACAGTCGTCGGACATGTCGGCGGCTGGCCAACCTAGTCCCGAGGTCGTGGGGACGACCCTATAGTCGTCGGGCTTGACGGTGGCGGGCCAATCTAGTCCCGGGGTCGTGGGGACGACCCTACAGTCGTCGGACATGTCGGCGATTGGCCAACATTGGCCCGGGGTCGTGGGGACGACCCTACAGTCGTCGGACAAGTCGGCGGCGGGCCAACCTTGCCCCGGGGTCGTGGGGACGACCCTATAGTCGTCGGACATGACGGTGGCGGGCCAACCTAGTCCCGGGGTCGTAGGGACGACCCTATAGTCGTCGGACATGTCGGCGATTGGTCAACATTGGCCCGCGGTCGGGGGGACGACCCTATAGTCGTCGGACATGTTGGCGGCTTGTCAGCCTAGTCCCGGGGTCGTGGGTACGACCCTATAGTCGTCGGACAAGTCGGCGGCGGGCCAACCTTGTCCCGGGGTCGTGGGGACGACCCTATAGTCGTCGGACATGACGATGGCGGGCCAATCTAGTCCCGGGGTCGTGGGGACGACCCTATAGTCGTCGGACAAGACGGCGGCTGAACATCTTTGGCCCGCGGTCGTGGGGACGACCCTATAGTCGTCGGACATTTCGGCGGCTTGCCAACTTTGGGCCGGGGTATTGGGGACGACCCTATAGGCGTCGGACATTTCAGCGGCATGCCAACATTGGCCCGGGGTCGTGGGGACGACCCTATAGTCGTCGGACATGTCGGCGGCTGGCCAACCTAGTCCCGAGGTCGTGGGGACGACCCTATAGTCGTCGGGCTTGACGGTGGCGGGCCAATCTAGTCCCGGGGTCGTGGGGACGACCCTACAGTCGTCGGACATGTCGGCGATTGGCCAACATTGGCCCGGGGTCGTGGGGACGACCCTATAGTCGTCGGACATGTCGGCGGCTGGCCAACCTAGTCCCGAGGTCGTCGGACTTGACGGTGGCGGGCCAATCTATTCCCGGGGTCGTGGGGACGACCCTATAGTCGTCGGACAAGACGGCGGCTGGACATCTTTGGCCCGCGGTCGTGGGGACAACCCTATAGTCGTCGGACATTTCGGCGGCATGCCATCTTTAGCCCGGGGTCGTGGGGACGACCCTATAGTCGTCGGACTTGACGATGGCGGGCCAATCTAGTCCCGGGGTCGTGGGGACGACCCAATAGTCGTTGGACATATCGGCGGCTGGCCAACTTTGGCCCATGGTCGTGGGGACGACCCTATAGTCGTTGGACATGACGGTGGCGGGCCAATCTAGTCCCGGGGTCGTGGGTACGACCCTATAGTCGTCGAACAAGACGGCGGCTGGACATCCTTGGCTCGCGGTCGTGGGGACGACCCTATAGTCGTCGGACATTTCGGCGGCTTGTCAACCTAGTCCCGAGGTCGTGGGGACGACCCTATAGTCGTCGGGCTTGACGGTGGCGGGCCAATCTAGTCCCGGGGTCGTGGGGACGACCCTACAGTCGTCGGACATGTCGGCGATTGGCCAACATTGGCCCGGGGTCGTGGGGACGACCCTATAGTCGTCGGATATGTCGGCGGCTGGCCAACTTTGGCCCATGGTCGTGGGGACGACCCTATAGTCGTCGGACATGTCGGCGGCTGGCCAACATAGTCCCGAGGTCGTGGGGACGACCCTATAGTCGTCGGACTTGACGGTGGCGGGCCAATCTAGTCCCGGGGTCGTGGTTGACGACCCTACAGTCGTCGGACATTTCGGCGGCTTGCCAACTTTGGCCCGGGGTCGTGGGGGCAACCCTATAGTCGTCGGACATGTCGGCGGCTGGCTAACCTAGAACCGGGGTCGTGGCGACAACCCTATAGTCGTCGGACAAGTCGGCGGCGGGCCAAGCTTGGCCCGAGGTCGTGGGGACGACCCTATAGTCGTCGGACATGTCGGCGGCTGGCCAACCTAGTCCCGAGGTCGTGGGGACGACCCTATAGTCGTCGGACATGACGGTGGCAGGCCAATCTAGTCCCGGGGTTTTGGGGACGACCCTATAGTCGTCGGATATGTCGGCGGCTTGCCAAATTTGCCCGGGGTCGTGGGGACGACCCTATAGTCGTCGGACTTGACGGTGGCGGGCCAATCTTATCCCGGGGTCGTGGGGACGACCCAAAACTCGTTGGACATATCGGCGGCTGGCCAACTTTGGCCCATGGTCGTGGGGACGACCCTATAGTCGTTGGACATGACGGTGGCGGGCCAATCTAGTCCCGGGGTCGTAGGGACGACCCTATAGTCGTCGGACATGTCGGCGATTGGCCAACATTGGCCCGGGGTCGTGGGGACGACCCTATAGTCGACGGACATGTCGGCGGCTGGCCAACTTTGGCCCGTGGTCGTGGAGACGATCCTATAGTCGTCGGACTTGACGGTGGCGGGCCAATCTAGTCCCGGGGTTGTGGGGACGACCCTATAGTCGTCGGACATTTCGGCGGCTTGCCAACTTTGGCCCGGGGTCGTGGGGACGACCCTATAGTCGTCGGACATGTCGGCGGCTGGCCGACCTAGTCCCGAGGTCGTGGGGACGACCGTATAGTCGTCGGATATGTTGGCGGCTTGTCAACCTAGTCCCGGGGTCTTGGGGACGACCCTATAGTCGTTGGACATGACGGTGGCCGGCCAATCTAGTCCCGGGGTCGTGGGGACAACCGTATAGTCGTCGGACAAGACGGCGGCTGGACATCTTTGGCCCGCGGTCGTGGGGACGAACCTATAGTCGTCGGACATTTCGGCGGCTTGCCAACTTTGGCCCGGGGTCGTGGGGACGACTCTATAGTCGTCGGACATGTCGGCGGCTGGCCAACCTAGTCCCGAGGTCGTGGGGACGACCCTATAGTCGTCGGGCTTGACGGTGGCGGGCCAATCTAGTCCAGGGGTCGTGGGGACGACCCTACAGTCGTCGGACATGTCGGCGATTGGCCAACATTGGCCCGGGGTCGTGGGGACGACCTCTATAGTCGTCGGACATGTCGGCGATTGGTCAACATTGGCCCGGGGTCGTGGGGACGACCCTATAGTCGTCGGACATGTCGGCGGCTGGCCAACCTAGTCCCGAGGTCGTGGGGACGACCCTATAGTCGTCGGACTTCACGGTGGCGGGCCAATCTAGTCCCGGGGTCGTGGGGACGACCCTACAGTCGTCGGACATTTCGGCGGCTTGCCAACTTTGGCCCGCGGTCGTGGGGACGACCCTATAGTCGTCGGACATGTTGGCGGCTTGTCAGCCTAGTCCCGGGGTCGTGGGTACGACCCTATAGTCGTCGGACAAGTCGGCGGCGGGCCAACCTTGCCCCGGGGTCGTGGGGACGACCCTATAGTCGTCGGACATGACGATGGCGGGCCAATCTAGTCCCGGGGTCGTGGGGACGACCCTATAGTCGTCGGACAAGACGGCGGCTGAACATCTTTGGCCCGCGGTCGTGGGGACGACCCTACAGTCGTCGGACATTTCGGCGGCTTGCCAACTTCCGCCCGGGGTCGTGGGGACGACCCTATAGTCGTCGGACATGTCGGCGGCTGGCTAACTTTGGCCCGTGGTCGTGGGGACGACCCTATAGTCGTCGGACATGTCGGCGGCTGGCCAACCTAGAACCGGGGTCGTGGCGACAACCCTATAGTCGTCGGACAAGTCGGCGATTGGCCAACATTGGCCCGAGGTCGTGGGGAAGACCCTATTGTCGTCGGACATGACGGTGGCGGACCAATCTAGTCCCGTGGTCGTGGGGACGATCCGATAGTCGTCGGACATGTCGGCGGCTGGCCACCTTTGGCCCGTAGTCGTGGGGACGATCCAATAGTCGCCGGACATGACGGTGGCGGGCCAATCTAGTCCCGGGGTCGTAGGAACAACCCTATAGTCGTCGGACATGTCGGCGATTGGCCAACATTGGCCCGGGGTCGTGGGGACGACCCTATAGTCGTCGGACATTGCGGCGGCATGCCGACTTTGGCCCGGGGTCGTGGGGACGACCCTATAGTCGTCGGACATGTTGGCGGCTTGTCAGCCTAGTCCCGGGGTCGTGGGTACGACCCTATAGTCGTCGGACAAGTCGGCGGCGGGCCAACCTTGCCCCGGGGTCGTGGGGACGACCCTATAGTCGTTGGACATGACGGCGGCGGGCCAATCTAGTCCCGGGGTCGTAGGGACGACCCTATAGTCGTCGGACATGTCGGCGATTGGCCAACATTGGCCCGGGGTCGTGGGGACGACCCTATAGTCGACGGACATGTCGGCGGCTGGCCAACTTTGGCCCGTGGTCGTGGAGACGATCCTATAGTCGTCGGACTTGACGGTGGCGGGCCAATCTAGTCCCGGGGTTGTGGGGACGACCCTATAGTCGTCGGACATTTCGGCGGCTTGCCAACTTTGGCCCGGGGTCGTGGGGACGACCCTATAGTCGTCGGACATGTCGGCGGCTGGCCGACCTAGTCCCGAGGTCGTGGGGACGACCGTATAGTCGTCGGATATGTTGGCGGCTTGTCAACCTAGTCCCGGGGTCTTGGGGACGACCCTATAGTCGTTGGACATGACGGTGGCCGGCCAATCTAGTCCCGGGGTCGTGGGGACGACCGTATAGTCGTCGGACAAGACGGCGGCTGGACATCTTTGGCCCGCGGTCGTGGGGACGAACCTATAGTCGTCGGACATTTCGGCGGCTTGCCAACTTTGGCCCGGGGTCGTGGGGACGACCCTATAGTCGTCGGACATGTCGGCGGCTGGCCAACCTAGTCCCGAGGTCGTGGGGACGACCCTATAGTCGTCGGGCTTGACGGTGGCGGGCCAATCTAGTCCCGGGGTCGTGGGGACGACCCTACAGTCGTCGGACATGTCGGCGATTGGCCAACATTGGCCCGGGGTCGTGGGGACGACCCTATAGTCGTCGGACATGTCGGCGATTGGTCAACATTGGCCCGGGGTCGTGGGGACGACCCTATAGTCGTCGGACATGTCGGCGATTGGCCAACATTGGCCCGGGGTCGTGGGGACGACCCTATAGTCGTCGGACATGTCGGCGGCTGGCCAACCTAGTCCCGAGGTCGTGGGGACGACCCTATAGTCGTCGGGCTTGACGGTGGCGGGCCAATCTAGTCCCGGGGTCGTGGGGACGACCCTACAGTCGTCGGACATGTCGGCGATTGGCCAACATTGGCCCGGGGTCGTGGGGACGACCCGACAGTCGTCGGACATGTCGGCGGCTGGCCAACCTAGTCCCGAGGTCGTGGGGACGACCCTATAGTCGTCGGACTTCACGGTGGCGGGCCAATCTAGTCCCGGGGTCGTGGGGACGACCCTATAGTCGTCGGGCTTGACGGTGGCGGGCCAATCTAGTCCCGGGGTCGTGGGGACGACCCTACAGTCGTCGGACATGTCGGCGATTGGCCAACATTGGCCCGGGGTCGTGGGGACGACCCTACAGTCGTCGGACATGTCGGCGGCTGGCCAACCTAGTCCCGAGGTCGTGGGGACGACCCTATAGTCGTCGGGCTTGACGGTGGCGGGCCAATCTAGTCCCGGGGTCGTGGGGACGACCCTACAGTCGTCGGACATGTCGGCGATTGGCCAACATTGGCCCGGGGTCGTGGGGACGACCCTACAGTCGTCGGACAAGTCGGCGGCGGGCCAACCTTGCCCCGGGGTCGTGGGGACGACCCTATAGTCGTCGGACATGACGATGGCGGGCCAATCTAGTCCCGGGGTCGTGGGGACGACCCTATAGTCGTCGGACAAGACGGCGGCTGAACATCTTTGGCCCGCGGTCGTGGGGACGACCCTATAGTCGTCGGACATTTCGGCGGCTTGCCAACTTTGGGCCGGGGTCGTGGGGACGACCCTATAGGCGTCGGACATTTCAGCGGCATGCCAACATTGGCCCGGGGTCGTGGGGACGACCCTATAGTCGTCGGACATGTCGGCGGCTGGCCAACCTAGTCCCGAGGTCGTGGGGACGACCCTATAGTCGTCGGGCTTGACGGTGGCGGGCCAATCTAGTCCCGGGGTCGTGGGGACGACCCTACAGTCGTCGGACATGTCGGCGATTGGCCAACATTGGCCCGGGGTCGTGGGGACGACCCTATAGTCGTCGGACATGTCGGCGATTGGCCAACATTGGCCCGGGGTCGTGGGGACGACCCTATAGTCGTCGGACATGTCGGCGGCTGGCCAACCTAGTCCCGAGGTCGTGGGGACGACCCTATAGTCGTCGGGCTTGACGGTGGCGGGCCAATCTAGTCCCGGGGTCGTGGGGACGACCCTACAGTCGTCGGACATGTCGGCGATTGGCCAACATTGGCCCGGGGTCGTGGGGACGACCCGACAGTCGTCGGACATGTCGGCGGCTGGCCAACCTAGTCCCGAGGTCGTGGGGACGACCCTATAGTCGTCGGACTTCACGGTGGCGGGCCAATCTAGTCCCGGGGTCGTGGGGACGACCCTATAGTCGTCGGGCTTGACGGTGGCGGGCCAATCTAGTCCCGGGGTCGTGGGGACGACCCTACAGTCGTCGGACATGTCGGCGATTGGCCAACATTGGCCCGGGGTCGTGGGGACGACCCTACAGTCGTCGGACATGTCGGCGGCTGGCCAACCTAGTCCCGAGGTCGTGGGGACGACCCTATAGTCGTCGGGCTTGACGGTGGCGGGCCAATCTAGTCCCGGGGTCGTGGGGACGACCCTACAGTCGTCGGACATGTCGGCGATTGGCCAACATTGGCCCGGGGTCGTGGGGACGACCCTACAGTCGTCGGACAAGTCGGCGGCGGGCCAACCTTGCCCCGGGGTCGTGGGGACGACCCTATAGTCGTCGGACATGACGATGGCGGGCCAATCTAGTCCCGGGGTCGTGGGGACGACCCTATAGTCGTCGGACAAGACGGCGGCTGAACATCTTTGGCCCGCGGTCGTGGGGACGACCCTATAGTCGTCGGACATTTCGGCGGCTTGCCAACTTTGGGCCGGGGTCGTGGGGACGACCCTATAGGCGTCGGACATTTCAGCGGCATGCCAACATTGGCCCGGGGTCGTGGGGACGACCCTATAGTCGTCGGACATGTCGGCGGCTGGCCAACCTAGTCCCGAGGTCGTGGGGACGACCCTATAGTCGTCGGGCTTGACGGTGGCGGGCCAATCTAGTCCCGGGGTCGTGGGGACGACCCTACAGTCGTCGGACATGTCGGCGATTGGCCAACATTGGCCCGGGGTCGTGGGGACGACCCTATAGTCGTCGGACATGTCGGCGATTGGCCAACATTGGCCCGGGGTCGTGGGGACGACCCTATAGTCGTCGGACATGCCGGCGGCTGGCCAACATAGTCCCGAGGTCGTGGGGACGACCCTATAGTCGTCGGACTTGGCGGTGGCGGGCCAATCTAGTCCCGGGGTCGTGGGGACGACCCTACAGTCGTCGGACATTTCGGCGGCTTGCCAACTTTGGCCCGGGGTCGTGGGGGCAACCCTGTAGTCGTCGGACATGTCGGCGGCTGGCCAACCTAGACCCGGGGTCGTGGCGACAACCCTATAGTCGTCGGACAAGTCGGCGGCGGGCCAAGCATGGCCCGGGGTCGTGGGGAAGACCCTATAGTCGTCGGACATGACGGTGGCGGACCAATCTAGTCCCGTGGTCGTGGGGACGATCCGATAGTCGTCGGACATGTCGGCGGCTGGCCACCTTTGGCCCGTAGTCGTGGGGACGATCCAATAGTCGCCGGACATGACGGTGGCGGGCCAATCTAGTCCCGGGGTCGTAGGAACGACCCTATAGTCGTCGGACATGTCGGCGATTGGCCAACATTGGCCCGGGGTCGTGGGGACGACCCTATAGTCGTCGGACATTGCGGCGGCATGCCGACTTTGGCCCGGGGTCGTGGGGACGACCCTATAGTCGTCGGACATGTTGGCGGCTTGTCAACCTAGTACCGAGGTCGTGGGTACGACCCTATAATCGTCGGACATGACGGTGGCGGGCCAATCTAGTCCCGGGGTCGTAGGGACGACCCTATAGTCGTCGGACAGGTCGGCGATTGGCCAACATTGGCCCGGGGTCGTGGGGACGACCCTATAGTCGTCGGACATGTCGGCGGCTGGCCAACCTAGTCCCGAGGTCGTGGGGACGACCCTATAGTCGTCGGACTTGTCGCTGGCGGGCCAATCTAGTCCCGGGGTCGTGGGGACGACCCTACAGTCGTCGGACATTTCGGCGGCTTGCCAACTTCCGCCCGGGGTCGTGGGGACGACCCTATAGTCGTCGGACATGTCGGCGGCTGGCTAACTTTGGCCCGTGGTCGTGGGGACGACCCTATAGTCGTCGGACATGTCGGCGGCTGGCCAACCTAGAACCGGGGTCGTGGCGACAACCCTATAGTCGTCGGACAAGTCGGCGGCGGGCCAAGCTTGGCCCGAGGTCGTGGGGAAGACCCTATTGTCGTCGGACATGACGGTGGCGGACCAATCTAGTCCCGTGGTCGTGGGGACGATCCGATAGTCGTCGGACATGTCGGCGGCTGGCCACCTTTGGCCCGTAGTCGTGGGGACGATCCAATAGTCGCCGGTCATGACGGTGGCGGGCCAATCTAGTCCCGGGGTCGTAGGAACGACCCTATAGTCGTCGGACATGTCGGCGATTGGCCAACATTGGCCCGGGGTCGTGGGGACGACCCTATAGTCGTCGGACATTGCGGCGGCATGCCGACTTTGGCCCGGGGTCGTGGGGACGACCCTATAGTCGTCGGACATGTTGGCGGCTTGTCAACCTAGTCCCGAGGTCGTGGGGACGACCCTATAATCGTCGGACATGACGGTGGCGGGCCAATCTAGTCCCGGGGTTTTGGGGACGACCCTATAGTCGTCGGATATGTCGGCGGCTTGCCAAATTTGCCCGGGGTCGTGGGGACGACCCTATAGTCGTCGGACTTGACGGTGGCGGGCCAATCTTATCCCGGGGTCGTGGGGACGACCCAAAACTCGTTGGACATATCGGCGGCTGGCCAACTTTGGCCCATGGTCGTGGGGACGACCCTATAGTCGTTGGACATGACGGTGGCGGGCCAATCTAGTCCCGGGGTTGTGGGGACGACCCTATAGTCGTCGGACATTTCGGCGGCTTGCCAACTTTGGCCCGGGGTCGTGGGGACGACCCTATAGTCGTCGGACATGTCGGCGGGTGGCCGACCTAGTCCCGAGGTCGTGGGGACGACCGTATAGTCGTCGGATCTGTTGGCGGCTTGTCAAACTAGTCCCGGGGTCGTGGGGACGACCCTATAGTCGTTGGACATGACGGTGGCCGGCCAATCTAGTCCCGGGGTCGTGGGGACGACCGTATAGTCGTCGGACAAGACGGCGGCTGGACATCTTTGGCCCGCGGTCGTGGGGACGAACCTATAGTCGTCGGACATTTCGGCGGCTTGCCAACTTTGGCCCGGGGTCGTGGGGACGACCCTATAGTCGTCGGACATTTCGGCGGCATGCCAACTTTGGCCCGGGGTCGTGGGGACGACCCTATAGTCGTTGGACATGACGGTGGCCGGCCAATCTAGTCCCGGGGTCGTGGGGACGACCGTATAGTCGTCGGACAAGACGGCGGCTGGACATCTTTGGCCCGCGGTCGTGGGGACGAACCTATAGTCGTCGGACATGTCGGCGATTGGCCAACATTGGCCCGGGGTCGTGGGGACGACCCTATAGTCGTCGGACATGTCGGCGATTGGTCAACATTGGCCCGGGGTCGTGGGGACGACCCTATAGTCGTCGGACATGTCGGCGGCTGGCCAACCTAGTCCCGAGGTCGTGGGGACGACCCTATAGTCGTCGGACTTCACGGTGGCGGGCCAATCTAGTCCCGGGGTCGTGGGGACGACCCTACAGTCGTCGGACATGTCGGCGATTGGCCAACATTGGCCCGGCGTCGTGGGGACGACCCTATAGTCGTCGGACATGTCGGCGATTGGTCAACATTGGCCCGGGGTCGTGGGGACGACCCTATAGTCGTCGGACAAGACGGTGGCGGACCAATCTAGTCCCGGGGTCGTGGGGACGACCCTATAGTCGTCGGACATGTCGGCGGCTGGCCAACTTTGGCCCGTCGTCGTGGGGACGATCCAATAGTCGTCGGACATGTCGGCGGCTGGCCAACTTTGGCCCGTGGTTGTGGGGACGACCCTATAGTCGTTGGACATGACGGTGGCGGGCCAATCTAGTCCCGGGGTCGTGGGGACGACCGTATAGTCGTCGGACAAGACGGCGGCTGGACATCTTTGGCCCGCGGTCGTGGGGACGACCCTACAGTCGTCGGACATGTCGGCGATTGGCCAACATTGGCCCGGGGTCGTGGGGACGACCTCTATAGTCGTCGGACATGTCGGCGATTGGTCAACATTGGCCCGGGGTCGTGGGGACGACCCTATAGTCGTCGGACATGTCGGCGGCTGGCCAACCTAGTCCCGAGGTCGTGGGGACGACCCTATAGTCGTCGGACTTCACGGTGGCGGGCCAATCTAGTCCCGGGGTCGTGGGGACGACCCTACAGTCGTCGGACATTTCGGCGGCTTGCCAACTTTGGCCCGCGGTCGTGGGGACGACCCTATAGTCGTCGGACATGTTGGCGGCTTGTCAGCCTAGTCCCGGGGTCGTGGGTACGACCCTATAGTCGTCGGACAAGTCGGCGGCGGGCCAACCTTGCCCCGGGGTCGTGGGGACGACCCTATAGTCGTCGGACATGACGATGGCGGGCCAATCTAGTCCCGGGGTCGTGGGGACGACCCTATAGTCGTCGGACAAGACGGCGGCTGAACATCTTTGGCCCGCGGTCGTGGGGACGACCCTACAGTCGTCGGACATTTCGGCGGCTTGCCAACTTCCGCCCGGGGTCGTGGGGACGACCCTATAGTCGTCGGACATGTCGGCGGCTGGCTAACTTTGGCCCGTGGTCGTGGGGACGACCCTATAGTCGTCGGACATGTCGGCGGCTGGCCAACCTAGAACCGGGGTCGTGGCGACAACCCTATAGTCGTCGGACAAGTCGGCGATTGGCCAACATTGGCCCGAGGTCGTGGGGAAGACCCTATTGTCGTCGGACATGACGGTGGCGGACCAATCTAGTCCCGTGGTCGTGGGGACGATCCGATAGTCGTCGGACATGTCGGCGGCTGGCCACCTTTGGCCCGTAGTCGTGGGGACGATCCAATAGTCGCCGGACATGACGGTGGCGGGCCAATCTAGTCCCGGGGTCGTAGGAACAACCCTATAGTCGTCGGACATGTCGGCGATTGGCCAACATTGGCCCGGGGTCGTGGGGACGACCCTATAGTCGTCGGACATTGCGGCGGCATGCCGACTTTGGCCCGGGGTCGTGGGGACGACCCTATAGTCGTCGGACATGTTGGCGGCTTGTCAGCCTAGTCCCGGGGTCGTGGGTACGACCCTATAGTCGTCGGACAAGTCGGCGGCGGGCCAACCTTGCCCCGGGGTCGTGGGGACGACCCTATAGTCGTTGGACATGACGGCGGCGGGCCAATCTAGTCCCGGGGTCGTAGGGACGACCCTATAGTCGTCGGACATGTCGGCGATTGGCCAACATTGGCCCGGGGTCGTGGGGACGACCCTATAGTCGACGGACATGTCGGCGGCTGGCCAACTTTGGCCCGTGGTCGTGGAGACGATCCTATAGTCGTCGGACTTGACGGTGGCGGGCCAATCTAGTCCCGGGGTTGTGGGGACGACCCTATAGTCGTCGGACATTTCGGCGGCTTGCCAACTTTGGCCCGGGGTCGTGGGGACGACCCTATAGTCGTCGGACATGTCGGCGGCTGGCCGACCTAGTCCCGAGGTCGTGGGGACGACCGTATAGTCGTCGGATATGTTGGCGGCTTGTCAACCTAGTCCCGGGGTCTTGGGGACGACCCTATAGTCGTTGGACATGACGGTGGCCGGCCAATCTAGTCCCGGGGTCGTGGGGACGACCGTATAGTCGTCGGACAAGACGGCGGCTGGACATCTTTGGCCCGCGGTCGTGGGGACGAACCTATAGTCGTCGGACATTTCGGCGGCTTGCCAACTTTGGCCCGGGGTCGTGGGGACGACCCTATAGTCGTCGGACATGTCGGCGGCTGGCCAACCTAGTCCCGAGGTCGTGGGGACGACCCTATAGTCGTCGGGCTTGACGGTGGCGGGCCAATCTAGTCCCGGGGTCGTGGGGACGACCCTACAGTCGTCGGACATGTCGGCGATTGGCCAACATTGGCCCGGGGTCGTGGGGACGACCCTATAGTCGTCGGACATGTCGGCGATTGGTCAACATTGGCCCGGGGTCGTGGGGACGACCCTATAGTCGTCGGACATGTCGGCGATTGGCCAACATTGGCCCGGGGTCGTGGGGACGACCCTATAGTCGTCGGACATGTCGGCGGCTGGCCAACCTAGTCCCGAGGTCGTGGGGACGACCCTATAGTCGTCGGGCTTGACGGTGGCGGGCCAATCTAGTCCCGGGGTCGTGGGGACGACCCTACAGTCGTCGGACATGTCGGCGATTGGCCAACATTGGCCCGGGGTCGTGGGGACGACCCGACAGTCGTCGGACATGTCGGCGGCTGGCCAACCTAGTCCCGAGGTCGTGGGGACGACCCTATAGTCGTCGGACTTCACGGTGGCGGGCCAATCTAGTCCCGGGGTCGTGGGGACGACCCTATAGTCGTCGGGCTTGACGGTGGCGGGCCAATCTAGTCCCGGGGTCGTGGGGACGACCCTACAGTCGTCGGACATGTCGGCGATTGGCCAACATTGGCCCGGGGTCGTGGGGACGACCCTACAGTCGTCGGACATGTCGGCGGCTGGCCAACCTAGTCCCGAGGTCGTGGGGACGACCCTATAGTCGTCGGGCTTGACGGTGGCGGGCCAATCTAGTCCCGGGGTCGTGGGGACGACCCTACAGTCGTCGGACATGTCGGCGATTGGCCAACATTGGCCCGGGGTCGTGGGGACGACCCTACAGTCGTCGGACAAGTCGGCGGCGGGCCAACCTTGCCCCGGGGTCGTGGGGACGACCCTATAGTCGTCGGACATGACGATGGCGGGCCAATCTAGTCCCGGGGTCGTGGGGACGACCCTATAGTCGTCGGACAAGACGGCGGCTGAACATCTTTGGCCCGCGGTCGTGGGGACGACCCTATAGTCGTCGGACATTTCGGCGGCTTGCCAACTTTGGGCCGGGGTCGTGGGGACGACCCTATAGGCGTCGGACATTTCAGCGGCATGCCAACATTGGCCCGGGGTCGTGGGGACGACCCTATAGTCGTCGGACATGTCGGCGGCTGGCCAACCTAGTCCCGAGGTCGTGGGGACGACCCTATAGTCGTCGGGCTTGACGGTGGCGGGCCAATCTAGTCCCGGGGTCGTGGGGACGACCCTACAGTCGTCGGACATGTCGGCGATTGGCCAACATTGGCCCGGGGTCGTGGGGACGACCCTATAGTCGTCGGACATGTCGGCGATTGGCCAACATTGGCCCGGGGTCGTGGGGACGACCCTATAGTCGTCGGACATGTCGGCGGCTGGCCAACCTAGTCCCGAGGTCGTGGGGACGACCCTATAGTCGTCGGGCTTGACGGTGGCGGGCCAATCTAGTCCCGGGGTCGTGGGGACGACCCTACAGTCGTCGGACATGTCGGCGATTGGCCAACATTGGCCCGGGGTCGTGGGGACGACCCGACAGTCGTCGGACATGTCGGCGGCTGGCCAACCTAGTCCCGAGGTCGTGGGGACGACCCTATAGTCGTCGGACTTCACGGTGGCGGGCCAATCTAGTCCCGGGGTCGTGGGGACGACCCTATAGTCGTCGGGCTTGACGGTGGCGGGCCAATCTAGTCCCGGGGTCGTGGGGACGACCCTACAGTCGTCGGACATGTCGGCGATTGGCCAACATTGGCCCGGGGTCGTGGGGACGACCCTACAGTCGTCGGACATGTCGGCGGCTGGCCAACCTAGTCCCGAGGTCGTGGGGACGACCCTATAGTCGTCGGGCTTGACGGTGGCGGGCCAATCTAGTCCCGGGGTCGTGGGGACGACCCTACAGTCGTCGGACATGTCGGCGATTGGCCAACATTGGCCCGGGGTCGTGGGGACGACCCTACAGTCGTCGGACAAGTCGGCGGCGGGCCAACCTTGCCCCGGGGTCGTGGGGACGACCCTATAGTCGTCGGACATGACGATGGCGGGCCAATCTAGTCCCGGGGTCGTGGGGACGACCCTATAGTCGTCGGACAAGACGGCGGCTGAACATCTTTGGCCCGCGGTCGTGGGGACGACCCTATAGTCGTCGGACATTTCGGCGGCTTGCCAACTTTGGGCCGGGGTCGTGGGGACGACCCTATAGGCGTCGGACATTTCAGCGGCATGCCAACATTGGCCCGGGGTCGTGGGGACGACCCTATAGTCGTCGGACATGTCGGCGGCTGGCCAACCTAGTCCCGAGGTCGTGGGGACGACCCTATAGTCGTCGGGCTTGACGGTGGCGGGCCAATCTAGTCCCGGGGTCGTGGGGACGACCCTACAGTCGTCGGACATGTCGGCGATTGGCCAACATTGGCCCGGGGTCGTGGGGACGACCCTATAGTCGTCGGACATGTCGGCGATTGGCCAACATTGGCCCGGGGTCGTGGGGACGACCCTATAGTCGTCGGACATGCCGGCGGCTGGCCAACATAGTCCCGAGGTCGTGGGGACGACCCTATAGTCGTCGGACTTGGCGGTGGCGGGCCAATCTAGTCCCGGGGTCGTGGGGACGACCCTACAGTCGTCGGACATTTCGGCGGCTTGCCAACTTTGGCCCGGGGTCGTGGGGGCAACCCTGTAGTCGTCGGACATGTCGGCGGCTGGCCAACCTAGACCCGGGGTCGTGGCGACAACCCTATAGTCGTCGGACAAGTCGGCGGCGGGCCAAGCATGGCCCGGGGTCGTGGGGAAGACCCTATAGTCGTCGGACATGACGGTGGCGGACCAATCTAGTCCCGTGGTCGTGGGGACGATCCGATAGTCGTCGGACATGTCGGCGGCTGGCCACCTTTGGCCCGTAGTCGTGGGGACGATCCAATAGTCGCCGGACATGACGGTGGCGGGCCAATCTAGTCCCGGGGTCGTAGGAACGACCCTATAGTCGTCGGACATGTCGGCGATTGGCCAACATTGGCCCGGGGTCGTGGGGACGACCCTATAGTCGTCGGACATTGCGGCGGCATGCCGACTTTGGCCCGGGGTCGTGGGGACGACCCTATAGTCGTCGGACATGTTGGCGGCTTGTCAACCTAGTACCGAGGTCGTGGGTACGACCCTATAATCGTCGGACATGACGGTGGCGGGCCAATCTAGTCCCGGGGTCGTAGGGACGACCCTATAGTCGTCGGACAGGTCGGCGATTGGCCAACATTGGCCCGGGGTCGTGGGGACGACCCTATAGTCGTCGGACATGTCGGCGGCTGGCCAACCTAGTCCCGAGGTCGTGGGGACGACCCTATAGTCGTCGGACTTGTCGCTGGCGGGCCAATCTAGTCCCGGGGTCGTGGGGACGACCCTACAGTCGTCGGACATTTCGGCGGCTTGCCAACTTCCGCCCGGGGTCGTGGGGACGACCCTATAGTCGTCGGACATGTCGGCGGCTGGCTAACTTTGGCCCGTGGTCGTGGGGACGACCCTATAGTCGTCGGACATGTCGGCGGCTGGCCAACCTAGAACCGGGGTCGTGGCGACAACCCTATAGTCGTCGGACAAGTCGGCGGCGGGCCAAGCTTGGCCCGAGGTCGTGGGGAAGACCCTATTGTCGTCGGACATGACGGTGGCGGACCAATCTAGTCCCGTGGTCGTGGGGACGATCCGATAGTCGTCGGACATGTCGGCGGCTGGCCACCTTTGGCCCGTAGTCGTGGGGACGATCCAATAGTCGCCGGTCATGACGGTGGCGGGCCAATCTAGTCCCGGGGTCGTAGGAACGACCCTATAGTCGTCGGACATGTCGGCGATTGGCCAACATTGGCCCGGGGTCGTGGGGACGACCCTATAGTCGTCGGACATTGCGGCGGCATGCCGACTTTGGCCCGGGGTCGTGGGGACGACCCTATAGTCGTCGGACATGTTGGCGGCTTGTCAACCTAGTCCCGAGGTCGTGGGGACGACCCTATAATCGTCGGACATGACGGTGGCGGGCCAATCTAGTCCCGGGGTTTTGGGGACGACCCTATAGTCGTCGGATATGTCGGCGGCTTGCCAAATTTGCCCGGGGTCGTGGGGACGACCCTATAGTCGTCGGACTTGACGGTGGCGGGCCAATCTTATCCCGGGGTCGTGGGGACGACCCAAAACTCGTTGGACATATCGGCGGCTGGCCAACTTTGGCCCATGGTCGTGGGGACGACCCTATAGTCGTTGGACATGACGGTGGCGGGCCAATCTAGTCCCGGGGTTGTGGGGACGACCCTATAGTCGTCGGACATTTCGGCGGCTTGCCAACTTTGGCCCGGGGTCGTGGGGACGACCCTATAGTCGTCGGACATGTCGGCGGCTGGCCGACCTAGTCCCGAGGTCGTGGGGACGACCGTATAGTCGTCGGATCTGTTGGCGGCTTGTCAAACTAGTCCCGGGGTCGTGGGGACGACCCTATAGTCGTTGGACATGACGGTGGCCGGCCAATCTAGTCCCGGGGTCGTGGGGACGACCGTATAGTCGTCGGACAAGACGGCGGCTGGACATCTTTGGCCCGCGGTCGTGGGGACGAACCTATAGTCGTCGGACATTTCGGCGGCTTGCCAACTTTGGCCCGGGGTCGTGGGGACGACCCTATAGTCGTCGGACATTTCGGCGGCATGCCAACTTTGGCCCGGGGTCGTGGGGACGACCCTATAGTCGTTGGACATGACGGTGGCCGGCCAATCTAGTCCCGGGGTCGTGGGGACGACCGTATAGTCGTCGGACAAGACGGCGGCTGGACATCTTTGGCCCGCGGTCGTGGGGACGAACCTATAGTCGTCGGACATGTCGGCGATTGGCCAACATTGGCCCGGGGTCGTGGGGACGACCCTATAGTCGTCGGACATGTCGGCGATTGGTCAACATTGGCCCGGGGTCGTGGGGACGACCCTATAGTCGTCGGACATGTCGGCGGCTGGCCAACCTAGTCCCGAGGTCGTGGGGACGACCCTATAGTCGTCGGACTTCACGGTGGCGGGCCAATCTAGTCCCGGGGTCGTGGGGACGACCCTACAGTCGTCGGACATGTCGGCGATTGGCCAACATTGGCCCGGCGTCGTGGGGACGACCCTATAGTCGTCGGACATGTCGGCGATTGGTCAACATTGGCCCGGGGTCGTGGGGACGACCCTATAGTCGTCGGACAAGACGGTGGCGGACCAATCTAGTCCCGGGGTCGTGGGGACGACCCTATAGTCGTCGGACATGTCGGCGGCTGGCCAACTTTGGCCCGTCGTCGTGGGGACGATCCAATAGTCGTCGGACATGTCGGCGGCTGGCCAACTTTGGCCCGTGGTTGTGGGGACGACCCTATAGTCGTTGGACATGACGGTGGCGGGCCAATCTAGTCCCGGGGTCGTGGGGACGACCCTATAGTCGTCGGACATGTTGGCGGCTTGTCAGCCTAGTCCCGGGGTCGTGGGTACGACCCTATAGTCGTCGGACAAGTCGGCGGCTGGCCAACCTAGACCCGGGGTCGTGGGGACGACCCTATTGTCGTCGGACATGACGGTGGCGGGCCTATCTAGTCCCGGGGTCGTGGGGACGACCCTATAGTCGTCGGACATGTCGGCGGCTGGCCAACTTTGGCCCGGTGTCGTGGGGACGACTCTATAGTCGTTGGAAATGTCGGCGGCTGGCCAACCTGGACCCGGGGTCGTGGGTACGACCCTACAGTCGTCGGACATGTCGGCGGCTGGCCAAAATTGGCCTGAGGTCGTGGGGGCGACCCTATAGTCGTCGGACATGTCGGCGGCTGGCCAACCTAGTCCCGAGGTCGTCGGACTTGACGGTGGCGGGCCAATCTAGTCCCGGGGTCGTGGGGACGACCCTATAGTCGTCGAACAATTCGGCGGCGGGCCAAGCTTGTCCCGGGGTCGTGGGGACGACCCTATAATCGTCGGACATGACGGTGGCGGGCCAATCTAGTCCCGGGGTCGTGGGGACGACCCTATAGTCGTCGGACATGTCGGCGGCTGGCCAACTTTGGCCCGGTGTCGTGGGGACGACTCTATAGTCGTCGGAAATGTCGGCGGCTGGCCAACCTGGACCCGGGGTCGTGGGGACGACCCTATTGTCGTCGGACATGACGGTGGCGGGCCAATCTAGTCTCGCGGTCGTGGGGACGACCCTATAATCGTCGGACATGACGTTGGCGGGCCAATCTAGTCCCGGGGTCGTGGGGACGACCCTATAGTCGTCGGACATGTCGGCGGCTGGCCAACCTGGACTCGGGGTCGTGGGGACGACCCTATAGTCGTCGAACAATTCGGCGGCGGGCCAAGCTTGTCCCCGGGTCGTGGGGACGACCCTATAATCGTCGGACATGACGGTGGCAGGCCAATCTAGTCTCGGGGTCGTGGGGACGACCCTATAGTCGTCGGACATGTCGGCGGCTGGCCAACTTTGGCCCGGGGTCGTGGGGACGACCCTATTGTCGTCGGACATGACGGTGGCGGGCCAATCTAGTCTCGGGGTCGTGGGGACGACCCTATAGTCGTCGGACATGTCGGCGGCTGGCCAACTTTGGCCCGGGGTCGTGGGGACGACCCTATAGTCGTCGGACATGACGGTGGCGGACCAATCTAGTCCCGGGGTCGTGGGGACGACCCTATAGTCGTCGGACATGTCGGCGGCTGGTCAACTTTGGCCCGGGGTCGTGGGGACGACCCTATAGTCGTCGGACAAGACGGTGGCGGACCAATCTAGTCCCGGGGTCGTGGGGACGACCCTATAGTCGTCGGACAAGACGGCGGCTGGACATCTTTGGCCCGGGGTCGTGGAGACGACCCTATAGTCGTCGGACATGTTGGCGGCTTGTCAGCCTAGTCCCGGGGTCGTGGGTACGACCCTATAGTCGTCGGACAAGTCGGCGGCTGGCCAACCTAGACCCGGGGTCGTGGGGACGACCCTATTGTCGTCGGACATGACGGTGGCGGGCCAATCTAGTCCCGGGGTCGTGGGGACGACCCTATAGTCGTCGAACAATTCGGCGGCGGGCCAAGCTTGTCCCGGGGTCGTGGGGACGACCCTATAATCGTCGGACATGACGGTGGCGGGCCAATCTAGTCCCGGGGTCGTGGGGACGACCCTATAGTCGTCGGACATGTCGGCGGCTGGTCAACCTTGGCCCGGGGTCGTGGGGACGACCCTATAGTCGTCGGACAAGACGGTGGCGGGCCAATCTAGTCCCGGGGTCGTGGGGACGACCCTATAGTCGTCGGACAAGACGGCGGCTGGACATCTTTGGCCCGGGGTCGTGGAGACGACCCTATAGTCGTCGGACATGTTGGCGGCTTGTCAGCCTAGTCCCGGGGTCGTGGGTACGACCCCATAGTCGTCGGACAAGTCGGCGGCTGGCCAACCTAGACCCGGGGTCGTGGGGACGACCCTATTGTCGTCGGACATGACGGTGGCGGGCCAATCTAGTCCCGGGGTCGTGGGGACGACCCTATAGTCGTCGAACAATTTGGCGGCGGGCCAAGCATGTCCCGGGGTCGTGGGGACGACCCTATAATCGTCGGACATGACGGTGGCGGGCCAATCTAGTCCCGGGGTCGTGGGGACGACCCCATAGTCGTCGGACATGTCGGCGGCTGGTCAACTTTGGCCCGGGGTCGTGGGGACGACACTATAGTCGTCGGACAAGACGGTGGCGGACCAATCTAGTCCCGGGGTCGTGGGGACGACCCTATAGTCGTCGGACAAGACGGCGGCTGGACATCTTTGGCCCGGGGTCGTGGAGACGACCCTATAGTCGTCGGACATGTTGGCGGCTTGTCAGCCTAGTCCCGGGGTCGTGGTTACGACCATATAGTCGTCGGACAAGTCGGCGGCTGGCCAACCTAGACCCGGGGTCGTGGGGACGACCCTATTGTCGTCGGACATGACGGTGGCGGGCCAATCTAGTCCCGGGGTCGTGGGGACGACCCTATAGTCGTCGAACAATTCGGCGGCGGACCAAGCTTGTCCCGGGGTCGTGGGGACGACCCTATAATCGTCGGACATGACGGTGGCGGGCCAATCTAGTCCCGGGGTCGTGGGGACGACCCTATTGTCGTCGGACATGACGGTGGCGGGCCAATCTAGTCTCGGGGTCGTGGGGACGACCCTATAGTCGTCGGACATGTCGGCGGCTGGCCAACTTTGGCCCGGTGTCGTGGGGACGACTCTATAGTCGTCGGAAATGTCGGCGGCTGGCCAACCTGGACCCGGGGTCGTGGGGACGACCCTATTGTCGTCGGACATGACGGTGGCGGGCCAATCTAGTCTCGCGGTCGTGGGGACGACCCTATAATCGTCGGACATGTCGGCGGCTGGCCAACTTTGGCCCGTGGTCGTGGGGACGATCCAATAGTCGTCGGACATGTCGGCGGCTGGC
Organism: Andrena praecox; assembly: GCA_963932275.1. NCBI lineage: Eukaryota > Metazoa > Arthropoda > Insecta > Hymenoptera > Andrenidae > Andrena > Andrena praecox. The sequence continues at coordinate 1,875,821 of CAWVQO010000569.1, forward strand.
CAACTTTGGCCCGTGGTTGTGGGAACGACCCTATAGTCGTTGGACATGACGGTGGCGGGCCAATCTAGTCCCGGGGTCGTGGGGACGACCCTATAGTCGTCGGACATTTCGGCGGCTGGTCAACTTTGGCCCGGGGTCGTGGGGACGACCCTATAGTCGTCGGACAAGACGGTGGCGGACCAATCTAGTCCCGGGGTCGTAGGGACGACCCTATTGTCGTCGGACATGTTGGCGGCTTGTCAGCCTAGTCCCGGGGTCGTGGGTACGACCCTATAGTCGTCGGACAAGTCGGCGGCTGGCCAACCTAGACCCGGGGTCGTGGGGACGACCCTATAGTCGTCGGACATGTCGGCGGCTGGCCAACTTTGGCCCGTGGTTGTGGGGACGACCCTATAGTCGTTGGACATGACGCTGGCGGGCCAATCTAGTCCCGGGGTCGTGGGGACTACCCTATAGTCGTAGGACAAGACGGCGGCTGGACATCTTTGGCCCGTGGTTGTGGGGACGACCCTATAGTCGTCGGACATGTCGGCAGCTGGCCAACTTTGGCCCGGGGTCGTGGGTACGACCCTATAGTCGTCGGACATGTCGGCGGCTGGCCAACTTTGGCCCGTGGTTGTGGGGACGACCCTATAGTCGTTGGACATGACGCTGGCGGGCCAATCTAGTCCCGGGGTCGTGGGGACTACCCTATAGTCGTAGGACAAGACGGCGGCTGGACATCTTTGACCCGGGGTCGTGGGGACGACCCTATAGTCGTCGGACATGTTGGCGGCTTGTCAGCCTAGTCCCAGGGTCATGGGTACGACCCTATAGTCGTCGGACAAGTCGGCGGCGGGCCAACCTTGTCCCGGGGTCGTGGGGACGACCCTATAGTCGTCGGACATGTCGGCGGCTGGCCAACTTTGGCCCGTGGTTGTGGGGACGACCCTATAGTCGTTGGACATGACGCTGGCGGGCCAATCTAGTCCCGGGGTCGTGGGGACTACCCTATAGTCGTAGGACAAGACGGCGGCTGGACATCTATGGCCCGTGGTTGTGGGGACGACCCTATAGTCGTCGGACATGTCGGCAGCTGGCCAACTTTGGCCCGGGGTCGTGGGTACGACCCTATAGTCGTCGGACATGTCGGCGGCTGGCCAACTTTGGCCCGTGGTTGTGGGGACGACCCTATAGTCGTTGGGCATGACGCTGGCGGGCCAATCTAGTCCCGGGGTCGTGGGGACTACCCTATAGTCGTAGGACAAGACGGCGGCTGGGCATCTTTGACCCGGGGTCGTGGGGACGACCCTATAGTCGTCGGACATGTTGGCGGCTTGTCAGCCTAGTCCCAGGGTCATGGGTACGACCCTATAGTCGTCGGACAAGTCGGCGGCGGGCCAACCTTGTCCCGGGGTCGTGGGGACGACCCTATAGTCGTCGGACATGTCGGCGGCTGACCAACTTTGGCCCGTGGTTGTGGGGACGACCCTATAGTCGTCGGACATGTCGGCGGCTGGCCAACTCTGGCCCGGTGTCGTGGGGACGACTCTATAGTCGTCGGAAATGTCGGTGGCGGGCCAATCTAGTCTCGCGGTCGTGGGCACGACCCTATAATCGTCGGACATGACGGTGGCGGGCCAATCTAGTCCCGGGGTCGTGGGGACGACCCTATAGTCGTCGGACATGTCGGCGGCTGGCCAACTTTGGCCCGGTGTCGTGGGGACGACTCTATAGTCATCGGAAATGTCGGCGGCTGGCCAACCTGGACCCGGGGTCGTGGGGACGACCCTATTGTCGTCGGACATGACGGTGGCGGGCCAATCTAGTCTCGGGGTCGTGGGGACGACCCTATAGTCGTCGGACATGTCGGCGGCTGGCCCACTTTGGCCCGGGGTCGTGGGGACGACCCTATAGTCGTCGGACATGTCGGCGGCTGGCCAACTGTGGCGCGTGGTCGTGGGGACGATCCGATTGTCGTCGGACATGTCGGCGGCTGGCCAACCTAGACCCGGGGCCGTGGGGACGACCCTATTGTCGTCGGACATGTCGGCGGCATGCCAACTTTGGCCCGTGGTCATGGGGACAACCCTATAGTCGTTGGACATGACGGTGGCGGGCCAATCTAGTCCGGGGTCGTAGCGACGACCCTATAGTCGTCGGACATGTCGGCGACTGGCCAACTTTGGCCCGTGGTTGTGGGGACGACCCTATAGTCGTTGGACATGACGGTGGCGGGCCAATCTAGTCCCGGGGTCGTGGGGACGACCCTATAGTCGTCGGACAAGACGGCGGCTGGACATCTTTGGCCCGGGTTCGTGGGGACGACCCTATAGTCGTCGGACAAGTCAGCGGCTGGCCAACCTAGACCCGGGGTCGTGGGGACGACCCTATTGTCGTCGGACATGACAGTGACGGGCCAATCTAGTCCCGGGGTCGTGGGGACGACCCTATAGTCGTCGGACATGTCGGCGGCTGGCCAACTTTGGCCCGGTGTCGTGGGGACGACCCTATAGTCGTCGGACAAGACGGTGGCGGACCAATCTAGTCCCGGGGTCGTGGGGACGACCCTATAGTCGTCGGACATGTCGGCGGCTGGCCAACTTTGGCCCGTGATCGTGGGGACGATCCAATAGTCGTCGGACATGTCGGCGGCTGGCCAACTTTGGCCCGTGGTTGTGGGAACGACCCTATAGTCGTTGGACATGACGGTGGCGGGCCAACCTTGTCCCGGGGTCGTGGGGACGACCCTATAGTCGTCGGACATGTCGGCGGCTGGCCAACTTTGGCCCGGTGTCGTGGGGACGACTCTATAGTCGTCGGAAATGTCGGCGGCTGGCCAACCTGGACCCGGGGTCGTGGGGACGACCCTATTGTCGTCGGACATGACGGTGGCGGGCCAATCTAGTCCCGGGGTCGTGGGGACGACCCTATAGTCGTCGGACATGTCGGCGGCTGGCCAACTTTGGCCCGTGGTCGTGGGGACGATCCAATAGTCGTCGGACATGTCGGCGGCTGGCCAACTTTGGCCCGTGGTTGTGGGAACGTCCCTATAGTCGATGGACATGACGGTGGCGGGCCAATCTAGTCCCGGGGTCGTGGGGACGACCCTACAGTCTTCGGACATTTCGGCGGCTTGCCAACTTTGGCCCGGGGTCGTGGGGACGACCCTATAGTCGTCGGACATGACGGTGGCGGGCCAATCTAGTCCCGGGGTCGTGGGGACGACCCTATAGTCGTCGGACATGTTGGCGATTGGCCAACATTGGCCCGGGGTCGTGGGGACGACCCTATAGTCGTCGGACATGTCGGCGGCTGGCCAACATTGGCGCGTGGTCGTGGGGACGATCCGATTGTCGTCGGACATGTCGGCGGCTGGCCAACTTTGGCCCGTGGTCGTGGGGACAATCCAATAGTCGTCGGACATGTCGGCGGCTGGCCAACTTTGGCGCGTGGTCGTGGGGACGATCCGATTGTCGTCGGACATGTCGGCGGCTGGCCAGCCTAGACCCGGGGTCGTGGGGACGACCCTATTGTCGTCGGACTTGGCGGTGGCGGGCCAATCTAGTCCCGTGGTCGTGGGGACGACCCTATAGTCTTCGGACATGACGGTAGCGGGCCAATCTAGACCCGAGGTCGTGGGGACGACCCTATAGTAGTCGGACATGTCGGCGGCGGTCCAACTTTGGCCCGGTGTCGTGGGGACGACTCTATAGTCGTCGGACATGTCGGCGGCTGGCCAACCTAGACCCGGGGTCGTGGGGACGACCCAATAATCGTGGGACATGACGGTGGCGGGCCAATCTAGTCCCGGGGTCGTAGGGACGACCCTATAGTCGTCGGACATGTTGGCGATTGGCCAACATTGGCCCGGGGTCGTCGGGACGACCCTATAGTCGTCGGACATGTCGGCGGCTGGCCAACTTTGGCCCGTGGTTGTGGGGACGACCCTATAGTCGTTGGACATGACGGTGTCGGGCCAATCTAGTCCCGGGGTCGTGGGGACGGCCCTATAGTCGTCGGACATGTCGGCGCCTGGCCAACTTTGGACCGGTGTCATGGGGACGACCCTATAGTCTTCGGACATGACGGTAGCGGGCCAATCTAGACCCGAGGTCGTGGGGACGACCCTATAGTAGTCGGACATGTCGGCGGCTGTCCAACTTTGGCCCGGTGTCGTGGGGACGACTCTATAGTCGTCGGACATGTCGGCGGCTGGCCAACCTAGACCCGGGGTCGTGGGGACGACCCTATTGTCGTCGGACATGACGGTGGCGGGCCAATCTAGTCCCGGGGTCGTGGGGACGACCCTATAGTCGTCGGACAAGTCGGCGGCGGGCCAAGCTTGTCCCGGGGTCGTGGGGACGACCCTATAATCGTCGGACATGACGATGGCGGGCCAATCTAGTCCCGGGGTCGTGGGGACGACCCTATAATCGTTGGACATGACGGTGGCGGGCCAATCTAGTCCCGGGGTCGTAGGGACGACCCTATAGTCGTCGGACATGTTAGCGATTGGCCAACATTTGCCCGGGGTCGTCGGGACGACCCTATAGTCGTCGGACATGTTGGCGGCTTGTCAGCCTAGTCCCGGGGTCGTGGGTACGACCCTATAGTCGTCGGACAAGTCGGCGGCGGTCCAACTTTGGCCCGGTGTCGTGGGGACGACTCTATAGTCGTCGGACATGTCGGCGGCTGGCCAACCTAGACCCGGGGTCGTGGGGACGACCCAATAATCGTGGGACATGACGGTGGCGGGCCAATCTAGTCCCGGGGTCGTAGGGACGACCCTATAGTCGTCGGACATGTTGGCGATTGGCCAACATTGGCCCGGGGTCGTGGGGACGACCCTATAATCGTCGGACATGACGATGGCGGGCCAATCTAGTCCCGGGGTCGTGGGGACGACCCTATAATCGTTGGACATGACGGTGGCGGGCCAATCTAGTCCCGGGGTCGTAGGGACGACCCTATAGTCGTCGGACATGTTGGCGATTGGCCAACATTTGCCCGGGGTCGTCGGGACGACCCTATAGTCTTCGGACATGTCGGCGGCTGGCCAACCTAGTCCCGGGGTCGTGGGGACGACCCTATAGTCGTCGGACATTTCGGCGGCTTGCCAACTTTGGCCCGGGTTCGTGGGGACGACCCTAGTGTCGTCGGACATGTCGGCGGCTGGCCAACTTTGGCCCGGGGTCGTGGGGACGACCCTAGAGTCGTCGGACTTGACGGTGGCGGGCCAATCTAGTCCCGAGGTCCTGGGGACGACCCTATAGTCGTCGGACTTGACGGTGGCGGGCCAATCTAGTCCCGGGGTCGTAGGGACGACCCTATAGTCGTCGGACATGTTGGCGATTGGCCAACATTTGCCCGGGGTCGTCGGGACGACCCTATAGTCTTCGGACATGACGATGGCGGGCCAATCTAGTCCCGGGGTCGTGGGGACGACCCTATAATCGTTGGACATGACGGTGGCGGGCCAATCTAGTCCCGGGGTCGTAGGGACGACCCTATAGTCGTCGGACATGTTGGCGATTGGCCAACATTTGCCCGGGGTCGTCGGGACGACCCTATAGTCTTCGGACATGTCGGCGGCTGGCCAACCTAGTCCCGGGGTCGTGGGGACGACCCTATAGTCGTCGGACATTTCGGCGGCTTGCCAACTTTGGCCCGGGTTCGTGGGGACGACCCTATAGTCGTCGGACATGTCGGCGGCTGGCCAACTTTGGCCCGTGGTTGTGGGGACGACCCTATAGTCGTTGGACATGACGGTGGCGGGCCAATCTAGTCCCGGGGTCGTGGGGACGACCCTACAGTCTTCGGACATTTCGGCGGCTTGCCAACTTTGGCCCGGGGTCGTGGGGACGACCCTATAGTCGTCGGACATGACGGTGGCGGGCCAATCTAGTCCCGGGGTCGTGGGGACGACCCTATAGTCGTCGGACATTTCGGCGGCTTGCCAACTTTGGCCCGGGGTCGTGGCGACGACCCTATAGTCGTCGGACATTTCGGCGGCATGCCAACTTTGGCCCGTGGTCGTGGGGACGACCCTATAGTCGTTGGACATGACGGTGGCGGGCTAATCTAGTCCCGGGGTCGTAGGGACGGCCCTATAGTCGTTGGACATGTTGGCGATTGGCCAACATTGGCCCGGGGTCGTGGGGACGACCCTATAGTCGTCGGACATGTCGGCGGCTGGCCAACATTGGCGCGTGGTCGTGGGGACGATCCGATTGTCGTCGGACATGTCGGCGATTGGCCAACATTGGCCCGGGGTCGTGGGGACGACATTATAGTCGTCGGACATGTCGGCGGCTGGCCAACCTAGTCCCGAGGTCGTGGGGACGACCCTATAGTCGTCGGACATGACGGTGGCGGGCCAATCTAGTCCCGGGGTCGTGGGGACGACCCTATAGTCGTCGGACATTTCGGCGGCTTGCCAACTTTGGCCCGGGGTCGTGGGGACGACCCTATAGTCTTCGGACATGTCGGCGGCTGGCCAACTTTGGCCCGGTGTCGTGGGGACGACCCAATAGTCGTCGGACATGTCGGCGGCTGGCCAACCTAGACCCGGGGTCGTGGGGACGACCCTATAGTCGTCGGACATGTCGGCGGGTGGACAACCTAGTCCCGAGGTCGTGGGGACGACCCTATAGTCGTCGGACATGTCGGCGGCTTGCCAACTTTGGCCCGGGGTCGTGGGGACGATCCAATAGTCGTCGGACATGTCGGCGGCTGGTCAACTTTGGCCCGTGGTCGTGGGGACGACCCTATAGTCGTTGGACATGTCAGCGGCTGGCCAACTTTGGCCCGGTCTCGTGGGGACGACCCTACAGTCGTCGGACATTTCGGCGGCTTGCCAACTTTGGCCCGGGGTCGTGGGGACGACTCTATAGTCGTCGGACTTGACGGTGGCGGGCCAATCTAGTCCCGGGGTTGTGGGGACGAACCTACAGTCGTCGGACATTTCGGCGGCTTGCCAACTTTGGCTCGGGGTCGTGGGGACGACCCTATAGTCGTCGGACTTGACGTTGGCGGGCCAATCTAGTCCCGAGGTAGTGGGGACGACCCTATAGTCGTCGGACTTGACGGTGGCCGGCCAATCTATTCCCGGGGTCGTGGGGACGACCCTATAGTCGTCGGGCAAGTCGACGGCAGGCCAACATAGGCCCAGGGTCGTGGCGATAACCCTACAGTCGTCGGACATGTCGGCGGCGGGCCAATCTAGTCCCCGGGTCGTGGGCACGACCCTATAGTCGTCGGACATGTCGGCGGCAGGCCAACTTTGGCCCGTGGTCGTGGGGACGACCCTGTAGTCGTCGGACATGTCGGCGGCTGGCCAACTTTGGCCCGTGGTCGTGGGGACGACCCAATAGTGGTCGGAGATGTCGGCGGCTGGCCAACCTAGTCCCGGGGTCGTGGGGACGACCCTACAGTCGTCGGACATTTCGGCGGCTTGCCAACATTGGCCCGGGGTGGTGGGGACGACCCTATAGTCGTCGAACATGTCGGCGGCTGGCCAACCTAGTCCCGAGGTCGTGGGGACGACCCTATAGTCGTCGGACATGACGGTGGCGGACCAATCTAGTCCCGGGGTCATGGGGACGACCCTAGAGTCGTCGGACATGTCGGCGGCTGGCCAACTTTGGCCCGTGGTCGTGGGGACGACCCAACAGTCGTTGGACATGTCGGCGGCTGGCCAACTTTGGCCCGTGTTTGTGGGGACGACCCTATAGTCGTTGGACATGACGGTGGCGGGCCAATCTAGTCCCGGGGTCGTGGGGACGACCCTATAGTCGTCGGACTTGACGGTGGCGGGCCAATCTAGTCTCGGGGTTGTGGGGACATGTCGGCGGCTTGACAAATGTGCCCGGGATCGTGGGGACGAAACTATAGTCGTCGGACATGACGGTGTCGGGCCAATCTAGTCCCGGGATTGTGGGGACATGTCGGCGACTTGCCAAATGTGCCCGGGGTCGTGGGGACGACCCTATAGTGGTCGGACAAGTCGGCGGCTGGCCAACCTAGTCCGGGGGTCGTGGGGACGACTCTATAGTCGTCGGACTAGACGGTGGCGGGCCAATCTAGTCCCGTGGTCGTGGGGACGACCCTATAGTCGTCGGACATGTCGACGGCTGGCCAACGTTGGCTCGGGGTCGTGGGGACGACCCTATAATCGTCGGACATGACGGTAGCGGGCCAATCTAGTCCCGAGGTCGTGGTGGACGACCCTATAGTCGTCGGACATTTCGGCGGCTGGCCAACATTGGCCCGGTGTCGTGGGGACGACTCTCTAGTCGTCGGACATGTCGGCGGCTGGCCAATCTAGTCCCGGGGTCGTGGGGACGACCCTATAGTCTTCGGACATGTCAGCGGCTGGCCAACTTTGCCCCGGTGTCGTGGTGACGACTCTATAGTCGTCGGACATGTCGGCGGCTGGCCAACTTTGGCCCGTGGTCGTGGGGACGATCCAATAGTCGTCGGACATGTCGGCGGCTGGCCAACTTTGGCCCGTGGTCGTGGGGACGACCCTATAGTCGTCGGACATGTCGGCGGCTGGCCAGCTTTAGACCGTGGTTGTAGGGACGACCCTATAGTAGTCGGACAAGTCGGCGTCGAGCCAACCTAGTCCCGGGGTCGTGGGGACGACACTATAGTCGTCGACAAGTCGGCGCCGATCCAACTTTGGGCCGTGGTCGTGGGGACGACCCTCTAGTCGTCGGACATGACGGGGCCGAGCCAATCTAGTCCCGGGATCGTGGGGACGACCCTATAGTCGTCGGACAAGTCGGCGGCTGGCCAGCTTTGGCCCGTGGCCGTAGGGACGACCCTATAGTCGTCGGACTTGACGGTGGCGGGCCAATCTAGTCCCGGGGTCGTGGGAACGGCCCTATAGTCGTCGGACAAGTCGGCGGCTGGCCAACTTTGGCCCAGGGTCGTGGGGACGACCCTATAGTCGTCGGACAAGTCGGCGCCTGGCCAACTTTGGCCCGTGGTTGTGGGGACGACCCTATAGTCGTCGACAAGTCGGCGTCGAGCCAACCTAGTCCCGGGGTCGTGGGGACGACCCTATAGTCGTCGGACATGAAGGGGCCGAGCCAATCTAGTCCCGGGATCGTGGGGACGACCCTATAGTCGTCGGACAAGTCGGCGGCTGGCCAGCTTTGGCCCGTGGCCGTGGGGACGACCCTATAGTCGTCGGACTTGACGGTGGCGGGCCAATCTAGTCCCGGGGTCGTGGGAACGGCCCTATAGTCGTCGGACAAGTCGGCGGCTGGCCAACTTTGGCCCAGGGTCGTGGGGACGACCCTATAGTCGTCGGACAAGTCGGCGCCTGGCCAACTTTGGCCCGTGGTTGTGGGGACGACCCTATAGTCGTCGACAAGTCGGCGTCGAGCCAACCTAGTCCCGGGGTCGTGGGGACGACCCTATAGTCGTCGGACATGTCGGCGGCTGGCCAACTTTGGCCCGTGGTTGTGGGGACGACCCTATAGTCGTCGGACATGTCGGCGGCTGGCCAGATTTAGACCGTGGTCGTAGGGACGAACCTATTGTCGTCGGACTAGTCGGCGGCGAGCCAACTTTGGCCCGTGGTCGTGGGGACGATCCGATAGTCGTTGGACATGACGGTGGCGGGCCAATCTAGTCCAGGGGTCATCGGGACGACCCTATAGTCGTCGGACATGTCGGCGGCTGGCCAACTTTGGCCCGGTGTCGTGGGGACGACTCACTAGTCGTCGGACATGTCGGCGGCTGGCCAACTTTGGCCCGTGGTCGTGGGGACGATCCAATAGTCGTCGGGCATGTCGGCGGCTGGCCAACTTTGGCCCGTGGTCGTGGGGACGACCCTATAGTCGTCGGACATGTCGGCGGCTGGCCAGCTTTAGACCGTGGTCGTAGGGACAACCCTATAGTCGTCGGACAAGTCGGCGGCGAGCCAACATAGTCCCGGGGACGTGGGGCCGGCCCTATAGTCGTCGGACATGTCGGCGGCTGGCCAACTTTGGCCCGTGGTCGTCGGGACGACCCTATAGTCGTCGGACAAGTCCGCGGCGAGCCAACCTTGGCCCCTGGTCGTGGGGGCGAGCCTATAGTCGTCGGAAATGTCGGCGGCTTGCCAACTTTGGCCCGTGGTCGTGGGGACGACCCTATAGTCGTCGGACATGACGGTGGCGGGCCAACCTAGTCCAGGCGTCGTGGGGACGACCCTATAGTCGTCGGATATGTCGGCGGCTGGCCAACTTTGGCCCGTGGTCGTGGGGACGACCCTATAGTCGTCGACAAGTCGGCGTCGAGCCAATCTAGTCCCGGGGTCGTGGGGACGACACTATAGTCGTCGACAAGTCGGCGCCGAGCCAACTTTGGGCCGTGGTCGTGGGGACGACCCTCTAGTCGTCGGACATGACGGTGCCGAGCCAATCTAGTCCCGGGATCGTGGGGACGACCCTATAGTCGTCGGACAAGTCGGCGGCTGGCCAGCTTTGGCCCGTGGCCGTGGGGACGACCCTATAGTCGTCGGACTTGACGGTGGCGGGCCAATCTAGTCCCGGGGTCGTGGGAACGGCCCTATAGTCGTCGGACAAGTCGGCGGCTGGCCAACTTTGGTCCAGGGTCGTGGGGACGACCCTATAGTCGTTGGACATGACGGTGGCGGGCCAATCTAGTCCCGGGGTCGTGGGGACGACCCTATAGTCGTCGGACAAGACGGCGGCTGGACATCTTTGGCCCGGGGTCGTGGGGACGACCCTATAGTCGTCGGACATGTCGGCGGCTGGCCAACTTTGGCCCGGTGTCGTGGGGACGACCCTATAGTCGTCGGACTTGACGGTGGCGGGCCAATCTAGTCCCGGGGTCGTGGGGTCGACCCTATAGTCGTCGGACATGTCTGCGGCGGGCCAACCTAGTCCCGGGGTCGTGGGGACGACCCTATAGTGGTCGGACAAGTCGGCGGCTGGCCAACCTAGTCCCGGGGTCGTGGGGACGACCCTATAGTCCTCGGACAAGTCGGCGGCTGGCCAACTTTGGCCCGTGGTCGTGGGGACGACCCTATAGTCGTCGGATATGTTGGCGGCAGGTCAGCCTAGTCCCGGGGTCATGGGGACGACCCTATAGTCGTCGGACTTGACGGTGGCGGGCGAATCTAGTCCCGGGGTCGTGGGGACGACCCTACAGTCGTCGGACATTTCAGCGGCTGGCCAACTTTGGCCCGTGGTCGTGGGGACGACCCAATAGTGGTCGGAGATGTCGGCGGCTGGCCAACCTAGTCCCGGGGTCGTGGGGACGACCCTACAGTCGTCGGACATTTCGGCGGCTTGCCAACATTGGCCCGGGGTCGTGGGGACGACCCTATAGTCGTCGAACATGTCGGCGGCTGGCCAACCTAGTCCCGAGGTCGTGGGGACGACCCTATAGTCGTCGGACATGACGGTGGCGGACCAATCTAGTCCCGGGGTCATGGGGACGACCCTAGAGTCGTCGGACATGTCGGCGGCTGGCCAACTTTGGCCCGTGGTCGTGGGGACGACCCAACAGTCGTTGGACATGTCGGCGGCTGGCCAACTTTGGCCCGTGGTTGTGGGGACGACCCTATAGTCGTTGGACATGACGGTGGCGGGCCAATCTAGTCCCGGGGTCGTGGGTACGACCCTATAGTCGTCGGACTTGACGGTGGCGGGCGAATCTAGTCCCGGGGTCGTGAGGACGACCCTACAGTCGTCGGACATTTCAGCGGCTGGCCAACTTTGGCCCGTGGTCGTGGGGACGACCCTATAGTCGTTGGACATGTCAGCGGCTGGCCAACTTTGGCCCGGTGTCGTGGGGACGACTCTATAGTCGTCGGACATGTCGGCGGCTGGCCAACCCAGACCCGGCGTCGTGGGGACGACCCTATCGTCGTCGGACATGACGGTGGCGGGCCAATCTAGTCTCGGGGTCGTGGGGCGACTCTATAGTCGTCGGACATGTCGGCGGCGGGCCAATCTAGTACCGGGGTCGTGGGGACGACACTATAGTCGTCGGATATGTCTGCGGCAGGCCAACTTTGGCCCGTGGTTGTGGGGACGACCCAATAGTGGTCGGACATGTCGGCGGCTGGCCAACCTAGTCCCGAGGTCGTGGGGACGACCCTATAGTCGTCGGACTTGACGGTGGCGGGCGAATCTAGTCCCGGGGTCGTGGGGACGACCCTACAGTCGTCGGACATTTCAGCGGCTTGCCAACTTTGGCCCGGGGTCGTGGGGACGACCCTATCGTCGTCGGACATGACGGTGGCGGGCCAATCTAGTCTCGGGGTCATGGGTACGACCCTATAGTCGTCGGACTTGACGGTGGCGGGCGAATCTAGTCCCGGGGTCGTGGGGACGACCCTACAGTCGTCGGACATTTCAGCGGCTGGCCAACTTTGGCCCGTGGTCGTAGGGACGACCCTATAGTCGTTGGACATGTCAGCGGCTGGCCAACTTTGGCCCGGTGTCGTGGAGACGACTCTATAGTCGTCGGACATGTCGGCGGCTGGCCAACCCAGACCCGGCGTCGTGGGGACGACCCTATCGTCGCCGGACATGACGGTGGCGGGCCAATCTAGTCTCGGGGTCGTGGGGACGACTCTATAGTCGTCGGACATGTCGGCGGCGGGCCAATCTAGTACCGGGGTCGTGGGGACGACACTATAGTCGTCGGATATGTCGGCGGCAGGCCAACTTTGGCCCGTGGTTGTGGGGACGACCCAATAGTGGTCGGACATGGCGGCGGCTGGCCAACCTAGTCCCGAGGTCGTGGGGACGACCCTATAGTCGTCGGACTTGACGGTGGCGGGCGAATCTAGTCCCGGGGTCGTGGGGACGACCCTACAGTCGTCGGACATTTCAGCGGCTTGCCAACTTTGGCCCGGGGTCGTGGGGACGACCCTATAGTCGTTGGACATGACGGTGGCGGGCCAATCTAGTCCCGGGGTCGTGGGGACGACCCTATAGTCGTCGGACAAGACGGCGGCTGGACATCTTTGGCCCGGGGTCGTGGGGACGACCCTATAGTCGTCGGACATGTCGGCGGCTGGCCAACTTTGGCCCGGTGTCGTGGGGACGACCCTATAGTCGTCGGACTTGACGGTGGCGGGCCAATCTAGTCCCGGGGTTGTGGGGTCGACCCTATAGTCGTCGGACATGTCGGCGGCGGGCCAACCTAGTCCCGGGGTCGTGGGGACGACCCTATAGTGGTCGGATACGGCGGCGGCTGGCCAACCTAGTCCCGAGGTCGTGGGGACGACCCTATAGTCGTCGGACTTGACGGTGGCGGGCGAATCTAGTCCCGGGGTCGTGGGGACGACCCTACAGTCGTCGGACATTTCAGCGGCTTGCCAACTTTGGCCCGGGGTCGTGGGGACGACTCTATAGTCGTCGGACATGTCGGCGGCGGGCCCATTTAGTACCGGGGTCGTGGGGACGACTCTATAGTCGTCGGATATGACGGTGGCGGACCAATCTAGTCCCGTGGTCGTGGGGCGACCCAATAGTCGTCGGACATGTCGGCGGCTGGCCAACTTTGGCCCGTAGGCGTGGGGACGATCCGATAGTCGCCGGACATGACGGTGGCGGGCCAATCTATTCCCGGGGTCGTGGGGACGACCCTATAGTCGTCGGACATGTCGGCGGCTGGCCAACTTTGGCCCGGTGTCGTGGGGACGACTCTATAGTCGTCGGACATGTCGGCGGCGGGCCCATTTAGTACCGGGGTCGTGGGGACGACACTATAGTCGTCGGACATGTCGGCGGCAGGCCAACTTTGGCCCGTGGTTGTGGGGACGACCCAATAGTGGTCGGACATGTCGGCGGCTGGCCAACCTAGTCCCGAGGTCGTGGGGACGACCCTATAGTCGTCGGACTTGACGGTGGCGGGCGAATCTAGTCCCGGGGTCGTGGGGACGACCCTACAGTCGTCGGACATTTCAGCGGCTTGCCAACTTTGGCCCGGGGTCGTGGGGACGACCCTATAGTCGTTGGACATGACGGTGGCGGGCCAATCTAGTCCCGGGGTCGTGGGGACGACCCTATAGTCGTCGGACAAGACGGCGGCTGGTCATCTTTGGCCCGGGGTCGTGGGGACGACTCTATAGTCGTCGGACATGTCGGCGGCGGGCCAATCTAGTACCGGGGTCGTGGGGACGACACTATAGTCGTCGGACATGTCGGCGGCAGGCCAACTTTGGCCCGTGGTTGTGGGGACGACCCAATAGTGGTCGGACATGACGGTGGCGGACCAATCTAGTCCCGTGGTCGTGGGGCGACCCAATAGTCGTCGGACATGTCGGCGGCTGGCCAGCTTTGGCCCGTAGGCGTGGGGACGATCCGATAGTCGCCGGACATGACGGTGGCGGGCCAATCTATTCCCGGGGTCGTGGGGACGACCCTATAGTCGTCGGACATGTCGGCGGCTGGCCAACTTTGGCCCGTGGTCGTGGGGACGACCCAATAGTGGTCGGAGATGTCGGCGGCTGGCCAACCTAGTCCCGGGGTCGTGGGGACGACCCTACAGTCGTCAGACATGTCGGCGGCTGGCCAACTTTGGCCCGTGGTCGTGGGGACGACCCAACAGTCGTTGGACATGTCGGCGGCTGGCCAACTTTGGCCCGTGGTTGTGGGGACGACCCTATAGTCGTTGGACATGACGGTGGCGGGCGAATCTAGTCCCGGGGTCGTGGGGACGACCCTACAGTCGTCGGACATTTCAGCGGCTGGCCAACTTTGGCCCGTGGTCGTGGGGACGACCCAATAGTGGTCGGAGATGTCGGTGGCGGACCAATCTAGTCCCGGGGTCATGGGGACGACCCTAGAGTCGTCGGACATGTCGGCGGCTGGCCAACTTTGGCCCGTGGTCGTGGGGACGACCCAACAGTCGTTGGACATGTCGGCGGCTGGCCAACTTTGGCCCGTGGTTGTGGGGACGACCCTATAGTCGTTGGACATGACGGTGGCGGGCCAATCTAGTCCCGGGGTCGTGGGGACGACCATATAGTCATCGGACATGTCGGCGGCTGGCCAACTTTGGCCCGTGGTCGTGGGGACGATCCAATAGTCGTCGGACATGTCGGCGGCTGGCCAACTTTGGCCCGTGGTCGTGGGGACGACCCTATAGTCGTCGGACATGTCGGCGGCTGGCCAGCT
Source organism: Andrena praecox (assembly GCA_963932275.1). Taxonomy (NCBI): domain Eukaryota; kingdom Metazoa; phylum Arthropoda; class Insecta; order Hymenoptera; family Andrenidae; genus Andrena; species Andrena praecox. Next base: position 1,890,958 of record CAWVQO010000569.1, read on the forward strand.
TTAGACCGTGGTCGTAGGGACAACCCTATAGTCGTCGGACAAGTCGGCGGCGAGCCAACATAGTCCCGGGGACGTGGGGCCGGCCCTATAGTCGTCGGACATGTCGGCGGCTGGCCAACTTTGGCCCGTGGTCGTCGGGACGACCCTATAGTCGTCGGACAAGTCCGCGGCGAGCCAACCTTGGCCCCTGGTCGTGGGGGCGAGCCTATAGTCGTCGGAAATGTCGGCGGCTTGCCAACTTTGGCCCGTGGTCGTGGGGACGACCCTATAGTCGTCGGACATGACGGTGGCGGGCCAACCTAGTCCAGGCGTCGTGGGGACGACCCTATAGTCGTCGGATATGTCGGCGGCTGGCCAACTTTGTCCCGTGGTCGTGGGGACGACCCTATAGTCGTCGACAAGTCGGCGTCGAGCCAATCTAGTCCCGGGGTCGTGGGGACGACACTATAGTCGTCGACAAGTCGGCGCCGAGCCAACTTTGGGCCGTGGTCGTGGGGACGACCCTCTAGTCGTCGGACATGACGGTGCCGAGCCAATCTAGTCCCGGGATCGTGGGGACGACCCTATAGTCGTCGGACAAGTCGGCGGCTGGCCAGCTTTGGCCCGTGGCCGTGGGGACGACCCTATAGTCGTCGGACTTGACGGTGGCGGGCCAATCTAGTCCCGGGGTCGTGGGAACGGCCCTATAGTCGTCGGACAAGTCGGCGGCTGGCCAACTTTGGTCCAGGGTCGTGGGGACGACCCTATAGTCGTTGGACATGACGGTGGCGGGCCAATCTAGTCCCGGGGTCGTGGGGACGACCCTATAGTCGTCGGACAAGACGGCGGCTGGACATCTTTGGCCCGGGGTCGTGGGGACGACCCTATAGTCGTCGGACATGTCGGCGGCTGGCCAACTTTGGCCCGGTGTCGTGGGGACGACCCTATAGTCGTCGGACTTGACGGTGGCGGGCCAATCTAGTCCCGGGGTCGTGGGGTCGACCCTATAGTCGTCGGACATGTCGGCGGCGGGCCAACCTAGTCCCGGGGTCGTGGGGACGACCCTATAGTGGTCGGACAAGTCGGCGGCTGGCCAACCTAGTCCCGGGGTCGTGGGGACGACCCTATAGTCCTCGGACAAGTCGGCGGCTGGCCAACTTTGGCCCGTGGTCGTGGGGACGACCCTATAGTCGTCGGATATGTTGGCGGCAGGTCAGCCTAGTCCCGGGGTCATGGGGACGACCCTATAGTCGTCGGACTTGACGGTGGCGGGCGAATCTAGTCCCGGGGTCGTGGGGACGACCCTACAGTCGTCGGACATTTCAGCGGCTGGCCAACTTTGGCCCGTGGTCGTGGGGACGACCCAATAGTGGTCGGAGATGTCGGCGGCTGGCCAACCTAGTCCCGGGGTCGTGGGGACGACCCTACAGTCGTCGGACATTTCGGCGGCTTGCCAACATTGGCCCGGGGTCGTGGGGACGACCCTATAGTCGTCGAACATGTCGGCGGCTGGCCAACCTAGTCCCGAGGTCGTGGGGACGACCCTATAGTCGTCGGACATGACGGTGGCGGACCAATCTAGTCCCGGGGTCATGGGGACGACCCTAGAGTCGTCGGACATGTCGGCGGCTGGCCAACTTTGGCCCGTGGTCGTGGGGACGACCCAACAGTCGTTGGACATGTCGGCGGCTGGCCAACTTTGGCCCGTGGTTGTGGGGACGACCCTATAGTCGTTGGACATGACGGTGGCGGGCCAATCTAGTCCCGGGGTCGTGGGTACGACCCTATAGTCGTCGGACTTGACGGTGGCGGGCGAATCTAGTCCCGGGGTCGTGAGGACGACCCTACAGTCGTCGGACATTTCAGCGGCTGGCCAACTTTGGCCCGTGGTCGTGGGGACGACCCTATAGTCGTTGGACATGTCAGCGGCTGGCCAACTTTGGCCCGGTGTCGTGGGGACGACTCTATAGTCGTCGGACATGTCGGCGGCTGGCCAACCCAGACCCGGCGTCGTGGGGACGACCCTATAATCCTCGGACAAGTCGGCGGCTGGCCAACTTTGGCCGGTGGTCGTGGGAACGACCCTATAGTCCTCGGACAAGTCGGCGGCTGGCCAACTTTGGCCCGTGGTCGTGGGGACGACCCTATAGTCGTCGGATATATTGGCGGCAGGTCAGCCTCGTCCCGGGGTCATGGGGACGACCCTATAGTCGTCGGACATTTCGGCGGCTTGCCAACTTTGGCCCGGGGTCGTGGGGACGACCCTATAGTCGTCGAACATGACGGTGGCGGACCAATCTAGTCCCGTGGTCGTGGGGCGACCCAATAGTCGTCGGACATGTCGGCGGCTGGCCAACTTTGGCCCGTAGGCGTGGGGACGATCCGATAGTCGCCGGACATGACGGTGGCGGGCCAATCTATTCCCGGGGTCGTGGGGACGACCCTATAGTCGTCGGACATGTCGGCGGCTGGCCAACTTTGGCCCGGTGTCGTGGGGACGACTCTATAGTCGTCGGACATGTCGGCGGCGGGCCAATCTAGTACCGGGGTCGTGGGGACGACACTATAGTCGTGGGACATGTCGGCGGCAGGCCAACTTTGGCCCGTGGTTGTGGGGACGACCCAATAGTGGTCGGACATGTCGGCGGCTGGCCAACCTAGTCCCGGGGTCGTGGGGACGACCCTATAGTCGTCGGACATGTCGGCGGCTGGCGAACCTACTCCCGAGGTCGTGGGGGCGACCCTATAGTCGTCGGACATGTCGGCGGCTGGCCAACCTAGTCCCGAGGTCGTCGGACTTGACGGTGGCGGGCCAATCTAGTCCCGGGGTCGTGGGGACGACCCTACAGTCGTCGGACATTTCGGCGGCTTGCCAACTTTGGCCCGGGGTCGTGGGGACGACCCTATAGTCGTTGGACATGACGGTGGCGGGCCAATCTAGTCCCGGGGTCGTGGGGACGACCCTATAGTCGTCGGACATGTCTGCGGCTGGCCAGCTTTGGCCCGTGGTCGTGGGGACGACCCAATTGTGGTCGGACATGTCGGCGGCTGGCCTACCTAGTCCCGGGGTCGTGGGGACGACCCTATAGTGGTCGGATACGGCGGCGGCTGGCCAACCTAGACCCGGCGTCGTGGGGACGACCCTATCGTCGTCGGACATGACGGTGGCGGGCCAATCTAGTCTCGGGGTCATGGGTACGACCCTATAGTCGTCGGACTTGACGGTGGCGGGCGAATCTAGTCCCGGGGTCGTGGGGACGACCCTACAGTCGTCGGACATTTCAGCGGCTGGCCAACTTTGGCCCGTGGTCGTGGGGACGACCCTATAGTCGTTGGACATGTCAGCGGCTGGCCAACTTTGGCCCGGTGTCGTGGGGACGACTCTATAGTCGTCGGACATGTCGGCGGCTGGCCAACCCAGACCCGGCGTCGTGGGGACGACCCTATCGTCGTCGGACATGACGGTGGCGGGCCAATCTAGTCTCGGGGTCGTGGGGACGACTCTATAGTCGTCGGACATGTCGGCGGCGGGCCAATCTAGTACCGGGGTCGTGGGGACGACACTATAGTCGTCGAACATGTCGGCGGCTGGCCAACCTAGTCCCGAGGTCGTCGGACTTGACGGTGGCGGGCCAATCTAGTCCCGGGATCGTGCGGACGACCCTATAGTCGTCGGACAAGACGGCGGCTGGACATCTTTGGCCCGGGGTCGTGGGGACGACCCTATAGTCGTCGGACATGTCGGCGGCTGGCCAACTTTGGCCCGTGGTCGTGGGGACGACCCTATAGTCGTTGGACATGTCAGCGGCTGGCCAACTTTGGCCCGGTGTCGTGGGGACGACTCTATAGTCGTCGGACATGTCGGCGGCTGGCCAACCTAGACCCGGGGTCGTGGGGACGACCCTATCGTCGTCGGACATTTCGGCGGCTTGCCAACTTTGGCCCGGGGTCGTGGGGACGACCCTATAGTCGTCGTACAAGTCGGCGGCGGGCCAAGCTTGTCCCGTGGTCGTGGGGCGACCCAATAGTCGTCGGACATGTTGGCGGCTGGCCAACTTTGGCCCGTAGGCGTGGGGACGATCCGATAGTCGCCGGACATGACGGTGGCGGGCCAATCTAGTCCCGGGGTCGTGGGGACGACCCTATAGTCGTCGGACATTTCGGCAGCTTGCCAACTTTGGCCGTCGTCGGACATGTTGGCGGCGGGCCAACCTTGTCCCGGGGTCGTGGGGACGACCGTATAGTCGTCGGACATGACGGTGGCTGGCCAACTTTGGCGCGTGGTCGTGGGGACGACCCTATAGTGGTCGGACAAGTCGGCGGCTGGCCAACCTAGTCCCGAGGTCGTGGGGGCGACCCTATAGTCGTCGGACATGTCGGCGGCTGGCCAACCTAGTCCCGAGGTCGTCGGACTTGTCGGTGGCGAGCCAATCTAGTCCCGGGGTCGTGGGGACGACCTTACAGTCGTCGGACATTTCGGCGGATTGCCAACTTTGGCCCGGGGTCGTGGGGACGATCCGATAGTCGCCGGACATGACGGTGGCGGGCCAATCTATTCCCGGGGTCGTGGGGCCGACCCTATAGTCGTCGGACATGACGGTGGCGGACCAATCTAGTCCCGTGGTCGTGGGGCGACCCAATAGTCGTCGGACATGTCGGCGGCTGGCCAACTTTGGCCCGTAGGCGTGGGGACGATCCGATAGTCGCCGGACATGACGGTGGCGGGCCAATCTATTCCCGGGGTCGTGGGGACGACCCTATAGTCGTCGGACATGTCGGCGGCTGGCCAACTTTGGCCCGGTGTCGTGGGGACGACTCTATAGTCGTCGGACATGTCGGCGGCGGGCCACTCTGGTACCGGGGTCGTGGGGACGACACTATAGTCGTCGGACATGTCGGCGGCAAGCCAACTTTGGCCCGTGGTTGTGGGGACGACCCTATAGTCGTCGGACTTGACGGTGGGGGGCGAATATAGTCCCGGGGTCGTGGGGACGACCCTACAGTCGTCGGACATTTCGGCGGCTTGCCAACTTTGGCCCGGGGTCGTGGGGACGACCCTATAGTCGACGGACATGTCGGCGGCTGGCCAACTTTGGCCCGTGGTGGTGGAGACGACCCTATACTCGTCGGACTTGACGGTGGCGGGCCAATCTAGTCCCGGGGTTGTGGGGACCACCCTATAGTCGTCGGACATTTCGGCGGCTTGCCAACTTTGGCCCGGGGTCGTGGGGACGACCCTATAGTCGTCGGACATGTCGGCGGCTGGCCGACCTAGTCCCGAGGTCGTGGGGACGACCGTATAGTCGTCGGATATGTTGGCGGCTTGTCAACCTAGTCCCGGGGTCGTGGGGACGACCCTATAGTCGTTGGACATGACGGTGGCCGGCCAATCTAGTGCCGGGGTCGTAGGGACGACCCTATAGTTGTCGGACATGTTGGTGATTGGCCAACATTGGCCCGGGGTCGTCGGGACGACCCTATAGTCGTCGGACATGTTGGCGGCTTGTCTGCCTAGTCCCGGGGTCGTGGGTACGACCCTATAGTCGTCGGACAAGTCGGCGGCGGGCCAACCTTGTCCCGGGGTCGTGGGGACGACCCTATAGTCGTCGGACATGACGGTGGCGGGCCAATCTAGTCCCGGGGTCGTGGGGACGACCCTATAGTCGTCGGACAAGACGGCGGCTGGATATTCTTGGCTCGCGGTCGTGGGGACGACCCTATAGTCGTCGGACATTTCGGCGGCTTGCCAACTTTGGCCCGGGGTCGTGGGGACGAGCCTATAGTCGTTGGACATGACGGTGGCGGGCCAATCTAGTCCCGGGGTCGTAGGGACGACCCTATAGTCGTCGAACATGTCGGCGATTGGCCAACATTGGCCCGGGGTCGTGGGGACGACCCTACAGTCGTCGGACATTTCGGCGGCTTGCCAACTTTGGCCCGGGGTCGTGGGGACGACCCTATAGTCGTCGGACATGACGGTGGCGGACCAATCTAGTCCCGGGGTCGTGGGGACGACCCTACAGTCGTCGGACATGTCGGCGGCTGGCCAACTTTTGCCCGGGGTCGTGGGGACGACCCTATAGTCGTCGGACATGTCGGCGGCTGGCCAACCTAGTCCCGAGGTCGTGGGGACGACCCTATAGTCGTCGGACAAGTCGGCGGCGGGCCAACCTAGTCCCGGGGTCGTGGGGATGACCCTATACTCGTCGGACAAGTCGGCGGCGAACCCACCTAGTCGGGGGGTCGTGGGGACGACCCTATAGTCGTCGGACAAGTCAGCGGCTGGCCAACATTGGCCCGTGGTCGTGGGGACGACCATATAATCGTCGGACATGACGGTGGCGGGCCACTCTAGTCCCGGGTCGTGGGGACGACCCTATAGTCGTCGGACATGTCGGCGGCTGGCCAACTTTGGCCCGGGGTCCTGGGGACGACCCTATAGTCGTCGGACATGTTGGCGGCTTTTCAGCCTAGTCCCGCGGTCGTGGGGACGACCCTATAGTCGTCGGACATTTCGGCGGCATGCCATCTTTAGCCCGGGGTCGTTGGGACGACCCTATAATCGTCGAACATTTTGGCGTCTTGTCAACCTAGACCCGGGGTCGTGGGGACGACCCTATAGTCGTCGGACTTGACGGTGGCGGGCCAATCTAGTCCCGGGGTCGTGGGGACGACCCTATAGTCGTTGGACATGACGGTGGCGGGCCAATCTAGTCCTGGGATCGTGGGGACGACCCTACAGTCGTCGGACATTTCGGCGATTGGCCAACATTGGCCCGGGGTCGTGGGGACGACCCTATTGTCGTCGGACATGACGGTGGCGGGCCAATCTAGTCCTGGGGTCGTGGGGACGACCCCATAGTCGTCGGACAAGTCGGCGGCTGGCCAAATTTGGCCCGGGGTCGTGGGGACGACCCAATAGTCGTCGGACATGTCGGCGGCTGGCCAACTTTGGCCCGTGGTCGTGGGGACGATCCGATTGTCGTCGGACATTTCGGCGGCATGCCATCTTTGGCCCGGGGTCGTGGGGACGACCCTATATTCGTCGAACATTTTGGCGTCTTGTCAACCTAGACCCTATAGTCGTTGGACATGACGGTGGCGGACCAATTTAGTCCCGGGGTCGTATGGACGACCCTATAGTCGTCGGACATGTCGGCGGCTGGCCAACATTGGCCCGGGGTCGTGGGGACGGCCCAATAGTCGTTGAACATGTCGGCGGCGGGCCATCCTAGCCCCGGGGTCGTGGGGACGACCCTATTGTCGTCGGACATGACGGTGGCGGGCCAATCTAGTCCTGGGGTCTTGGGGACGACCCTACAGTCGTCGGACATTTCGGCGGCTTGCCAACTTTGGCCCGGGGTCGTGGGGACGACCCTATAGTCGTCGGACTTGACGGTGGCGGGCCAATCTAGTCCCGGGGTCGTGGGGACGACCCTACAGTCGTCGGACATTTCGGCGGCTTGCCAACTTTGGCCCGGGGTCGTGGGGACGACCCAATAGTCGTCGGACATGTCGGCGGCTGGCCAACATTGGCCCGTGGTCGTGGGGACGACCCTATAGTCGTCGGACAAGACGGCGGCTGTCCAACTTTGGCCCGGATCGTGGGGACGACCCTATAGTTGTCGGACTTGACGGTGGCGGGCCAATCTAGTCCCGGGGTCGTGGGGACGACCCTATAGTCGTCAAACATGTCGGTGGCGAGCCAACCTAGTCCCGGGGTCGTGAGGACGACCCTATAGTCGTCGGACAAGTCGGCGGCGGGCGAACCTAGTCCCGGGGTCGTGGGGATGACCCTATAGTCGTCGGACAAGTCGGCGGCGAGCCCACCTAGTCGGGGGGTCGTGGGGACGACCCTATAGTCGTCGGACAAGTCGGCGGCCGGCCAACCTAGTCCGGGGGTCGTGGGGACGACCCTATAGTCGTCGGACATGACGGTGGCGGGCCAGTCTAGTCCCGGGTCGTGGGGACGACCCTATAGTCGTCGGACATGTCGGCGGCTGGCCAACTTTGGCCCGTGGTCGTGGGGACGACCCTATAGTCGTCGGACATGTCGGCGGCTGGCCAACTTTGGCCCGTGGTCGTGGGGACGACCCTATAGTCGTCAGACATGACGGTGGCGAGCCAACCTAGTCCCGGGGTCGTGGGGACGACCCTATAGTCGTCGGAAATGTCGGCGGCTGGCCAACCTGGACCCGGGGTCGTGGGGACGACCCTATTGTCGTCGGACATGACGGTGGCGGGCCAATCTAGTCGGGGGGTCGTGGGGACGACCCTATAGTCGTCGGACAAGTCGGCGGCCGGCCAACCTAGTCCGGGGGTCGTGGGGACGACCCTATAGTCGTCGGACATGTCGGCGGCTGGCCAACTTTGGCCCGGTGTCGTGGGGACGACTCTATAGTCGTCGGAAATGTCGGCGGCTGGCCAACCTGGACCCGGGGTCGTGGGGACGACCCTATTGTCGTCGGACATGACGGTGGCGGGCCAATCTAGTCTAGGGGTCGTGGGGACGACCCTATAGTCGTCGGACATGTCGGCGGCTGGCCAACTTTGGCCCGGGGTCGTGGGGACGACCCTATAGTCGTCGGACATGACGGTGGCGGACCAATCTAGTCCCGGGGTCGTGGGGACGACCCTACAGTCGTCGGACATTTCGGCGGCTTGCCAACTTTGGCCCGGGGTCGTGGGGACGACCCTATAGTCGTCGGACTTGACGGTGGCGGGCCAATCTAGTCCCAAGGTCCTGGGGACGACCCTATAGTCGTCGGACTTGACGGTGGCGGGCCAATCTAGTCTCGGGGTCGTGGGGACGACCCTACAGTCGTCGGACATTTCGGCGGCTTGCCAACTTTGGCCCGGGGTCGTGGGGACGACCCTATAGTCGTCGGACATGTCGGCGGCTGGCCAACTTTGGCCCCTGGTCGTGGGGACGATCCGATAGTCGTTGGACATGACGGTGGCGGGCCAATCTAGTCCCGGGGTCGTGGGGACGATCCAATAGTCGTCGGACATGTCGGCGGCTGGCCAACTTTGGCCCGTGGTCGTGGGGACGACCCTATAGTCGTTGGACATGTCAGCGGCTGGCCAACTTTGGCCCGGTGTCGTGGGGACAACTCTATAGTCGTCGGACATGTCGGCGGCTGGCCAACCTAGACCCGGGGTCGTGGGGACGACCCTATTGTCGTCGGACATGACGGTGGCGGGCCAATCTATTCCCGGGGTCGTAGGGACGACCCTATAGTCGTCGGACATGTTGGCGATTGGCCAACATTGGCCCGGGGTCGTCGGGACGACCCTATAGTCGTCGGACATGTCGGCGGCTGGCCAACCTAGTCCCGAGGTCGTGGGGACGACCTTGTAGTCGTCGGACATGTCGGCGGCTGGCCAACCTAGTCCCGAGGTCGTGGGGACGACCCTATAGTCGTCGGACATGTCGGCGGCTGGCCAACTTTGGCCCGTGGTCGTGGAGACGATCCAATAGTCGTCGGACATGTCGGCGGCTGGCCAACTTTGGCCCGTGGTCGTGGGAAGGTTCCGATAGTCGTCGGACATGTCGGCGGCTGGCCAACTTTGGCCCGTGGTCGTGGAGACGATCCAATAGTCGTCGGACATGTCGGCGGCTGGCCAACTTTGGCCCGTGGTCGTGGGAAGGTTCCGATAGTCGTCGGACATGTCGGCGGCTGGCCAACCTAGACCCGGGGTCGTGGGGACGACCCTATTGTCGTCGGACATGACGGTGGCGGGCCAATCTAGTCCCGGGGTCGTGGGGACGACCCTATAGTCGTCGGACAAGTCGGCGGCGGGCCAAGCTTGTCCCGGGGTCGTGGGGACGACCCTATAGTCGTCGGACATGTCGGCGATTGGCCAACATTGGCCCGGGGTCGTGGGGACGACCCTATTGTCGTCGGACATGACGGTGGCGGGCCAATCTAGTCCCAGGGTCGTGGGGACGACCCTATAGTCGTCGGACATGACGGTGGCGGGCCAATCTGGTCCCAGGGTCGTGGGGACGACCCTATAGTCGTCGGACATGTCGGCGGCTGGCCAACTTTGGCCCGTGGTCGTGGGGACGACTCTATAGTCGTCGGACATGTCGGCGGCTGGCCAACCTAGACCCGCGGTCGTGGGGACGACCCTATAGTCGTCGGACATGACGGTGGCGGACCAATCTAGTCCCGAGGTCGGTGGGACGACCCTATAGTCGTCGGACATGTTGGCGATTGGCCAACATTGGCCCGGGGTCGTCGGGACGACCCTATAGTCGTCGGACATGTCGGCGGCTGGCCAATCTAGTCCCGGGGTCATGGGGAAGACCCTATAGTCGTCGGACATGTCGGCGGCTGGCCAACTTTGGCCCCTGGTCGTGGGGACGATCCGATAGTCGTTGGACATGACGGTGGCGGGCCAATCTAGTCCCGGGGTCGTGGGGGCGATCCAATAGTCGTCGGACATGTCGGCGGCTGGCCAACTTTGGCCCGTGGTCGTGGGGACGACCCTATAGTCGTTGGACATGTCAGCGGCTGGCCAACTTTGGCCCGGTGTCGTGGGGACAACTCTATAGTCGTCGGACATGTTGGCGGCTTGTCAGCCTAGTCCCAGGGTCGTGGGTACGACCCTATAGTCGTCGGACAAGTCGGCGGCGGGCCAACCTTGTCCCGGGGTCGTGAGGACGACCCTATAGTCGTCGGACATGACGGTGGCGGGCGAATCTAGTCCCGGGGTCGTGGGGAGGACCCTATAGTCGTCGGACATTTCGGCGGCGAGCCAACCTAGTCCCGGGCTCGTTTGGACGACCCTATAGTCGTCGGACATGTCGGTGGCGGGCCAATCTAGTACCGGGGTCCTGGGGACGACCCTATAGTCTTTGGACATGTCGGCGGCGGGCCAACTTTGGCCCGTGGTCGTCGGGACGACCCTATAGTCGTCGGACAAGTCGGCAGCGAGCCAACCTAGTCCCGAGGTCGTGGGGACGACCCTATAGTCGTCGGACATGACGGCGGCTGGCCAACTTTGACCCGTGGTCGTGGGGACAACCCTATAGTCGTCGGACATGTCGGCGGCTGGCCAACTTTTGACCGTGGTCGTAGGGACGACCCTATAGTCGTCGGACAAATCGGCGGCTGACCAACTTTGGCCCGGGGACGTCGGGGCGACCCTATAGTCGTCGGAAATGTCGGCGGCTGGCCAACTTTGGCCGGTGGTTGTGTGGACGACACTATAGTCGTCGGACAAGTCGGCGGCGAGCCAACATAGTCCCGGTGTCGTGGGGACGACTCCATAGTCGTCGGACATGTCGGCGGCTGGCCAACCTAGACCAGGGGTCGTGGGGACGACCCTATGGTCCTCGGACAAGTCGGCGGGTGGCCAACTTTGGCCCGTGTTCGTGGGAACGACCCTATAGTCGTCGGACAAGTCGGCGGCGAGCCAATCTAGTCCCGCGGTCGTGGAGACGACCCTATAGTCGTCGGACAAGTCAGCGGCTGGCCAACATTGGCCCGTGGTCGTGGGGACGACCATATAGTCGTCGGACATGACGGTGGCGGGTCAGTCTAGTCCCGGGTTGTGGGGTCGACCCTATAGTCGTCGGACATGTCGGCGGCTGGCCAACTTTGGCCCAGGGTTGTGGGGACGACCCTATAGTCGCCGGACATGTTGGCGGCTGGCCAGCTTTCGCCCGTGGTCGTGGGGACGATCCGATAGTCGTCGGACATGACGGTCTAGGGTCAATCTAGTCCCGGGGTCGTGGGGACGACCCTATAGTCGTCGGACATGTCGGCGGCTGGCCAACTTTGGCCCGTGGTCGTGGGGACGATCCAATAGTCGTCGGACATGTCGGCGGCTGACGAACTTAGGCCCGTGGTCGTGGGGACGACCCTATAGTCGTTGGACATGTCAGCGGCTGGCCAACTTTGGCCCGTGGTCGTGGGGACGACCCTATAGTCTTCGGACATGACGGTAGCGGGCCAATCTAGTCCCGGGGTCGTGGGGACGACCCTATAATCGTTGGACATGACGGTGGCGGGCCAATCTAGTCCCGGGGTCGTAGGGACGACCCTATAGTCGTCGGACATGTTGGCGATTGGCCAACATTGGCCCGGGGTCGTCGGGACGACACTATAGTCGTCGGACATGTCGGCGGCTGGCCTATCTAGTCCCGGGGTCGTGGGGACGACCCTATAGTCGTCGGACATGTCGGCGGCTGGCCAACTTTGGCCCGTGGTCGTGGGGACGACCCTATAGTCGTTGGACATGTCAGCGGCTGGCCAACTTTGGCCCGGTGTCGTGGGGACAACTCTATAGTCGTCGGACATGTCGGCGGCTGGCCAACCTAGAACCGGGGTCGTGGGGACGACCCTATTGTCGTCGGACATGGCGGTGGCGGGCCAATCTATTCCCGGGGTCGTAGGGACGACCCTATAGTCGTCGGACATGACGGTAGCGGGCCAATCTAGACCCGAGGTCGTGGGGACGACCCTATAGTCGTCGGACATGACGGTAGCGGGACAATCTAGACCCGAGGTCGTGGGGACGACCTCATAGTCTTCGGACATGTCGGCGGTTGTCCAACTTTGGCCCGGTGTCGTGGGGACGACTCTATAGTCGTCGGACATGTCGGCGGCTGGCCAACCTAGACCCGGGGTCGTGGGGACGACCCTATTGTCGTCGGACATGACGGTGGCGGGCCAATCTAGTCCCGGGGTCGTGGGGACGACCCTATAGTCGTCGGACAAGTCGGCGGCGGGCCAAGCTTGTCCCGGGGTCGTGGGGACGACCCTATAGTCGTCGGATATGTCGGCGATTGGCCAACATTGGCCCGGGGTCGTGGGGACGACCCTATTGTCGTCGGACATGACGGTGGCGGGCCAATCTAGCCCCAGGGTCGTGGGGACGACCCTATAGTCGTCGGACATGACGGTGGCGGGCCAATCTGGTCCCAGGGTCGTGGGGACGACCCTATAGTCGTCGGACATGTCGGCGGCTGGCCAACTTTGGCCCGTGGTCGTGGGGACGACTCTATAGTCGTCGGACATGTCGGCGGCTGGCCAACCTAGACCCGCGGTCGTGGGGACGACCCTATAGTCGTCGGACATGACGGTGGCGGACCAATCTAGTCCCGAGGTCGGTGGGACGACCCTACAGTCGTCGGACATGTTGGCGGCAGGTCTGCCTAGTCCCGGGGTCGTGGGGACGAACCTATAGTCGTCGGACAACACGGCGGCTGGACATCTTTGGCCCGCGGTCGTGGGGACGACCCTATAGTCGTCGGACATGTCGGCGGCTGGCCAACGTAGGCCCGTTGTCGTGGGGACGACCCTATAGACGTCGGACATGACGTTGGCGGGCCAATCTAGTCCCGGGGTCGTGGGGACGACCCTATAGTCGTCGTACATGTCGCCGGCTTGCCAACTTTGGCCCGGTGTCGTGGGGCGACTCTATATTCGTCGGACATGTCGGCGGCTGGCCAATCTAGACCCAGGGTCGTGGGGACGATCCTATTGTCGTCGGACATGACGGTGGCGGGCCAATCTAGTCCCGGGGTCGTAGGTACGACCCTATAGTCGTCGGACATGTCGGCGATTGTCCAATATTGGCCCGTGGTCGTGGGAACGACCCTATAGTCGTCGGACAAGACGGCGCCTGGCCAAATTTGGCCCGTGGTCGTGGGGACGACCCTATAGTCGTCGGACATGTCGGCGGCTGGCCAACGTAGGCCCGTTGTCGTGGGGACGACCCTATAGACGTCGGACATGACGTTGGCGGGCCAATCTAGTCCCGGGGTCGTGGGGACGACCCTATAGTCGTCGCACATGTCGGCGGCTGGCCAACTTTGGGCCGTGGTCGTGGGGTCGATCCGATAGTCGTCGGACATGACGGCGGCTGGCCAACTTTGGCCCGTGGTCGTGGGGACGACTGTTTAGCCGTCGGACATGTCGGCGGCTGGCCAACCTAGACCCGGGGTCGTGGGGACGACCCTATTGTCGTCGGACATGACGGTGGCGGGCCAATCTAGTCCCGGGGTCGTGGGGACGACCCTATAGTCGTCGCACATGTCGGCGGCTGGCCAACCTAGACCCGCGGTCGTGGGGACGACCCTATAGTCGTCGGACATGACGGTGGCGGACCAATCTAGTCCCGAGGTCGGTGGGACGACCCTACAGTCGTCGGACATGTTGGCGGCAGGTCTGCCTAGTCCCGGGGTCGTGGGGACGAACCTATAGTCGTCGGACAACACGGCGGCTGGACATCTTTGGCCCGCGGTCGTGGGGACGACCCTATAGTCGTCGCACATGTCGGCGGCTGGCCAACTTTGGTCCGTGGTCGTGGGGTCGATCCGATAGTCGTCGGACATGTCGGCGGCGGGCCAATCTAGTCCCCGGGTCGTGGGCACGACCCTATAGTCGTCGGACATGTCGGCGGCAGGCCAACTTTGGCCCGTGGTCGTGGGGACGATCCGATAGTCGTTGGACATGACGGTGCCGGGGCAATCGAGTCCCGGGGTAGTAGGTACGACCCTATAGTCGTCGGACATGTCGGCGATTGGCCATTATTGGCCCGGGGTCGAGGGGACGACCCTATAGTCGTCGGACATGTCGGCTGCTGGCCAACTTTGGCCCATGGTCGTGGGGACGACCCAATAGTCGTCGGACATGTCGGCGTCTGGCCAACTTTGGCCCGTGGTCGTGGGGACGACCCTACAGTCGTCGGACATTTCGGCGGCTTGCCAACTTTGGCCCGGGGTCGTGGGGACGACCCTATAGTCGTCGGACTTGACGGTGGCGGGCCAATCTAGTCCCGGGGTTGTGGGGACGAACATACAGTCGTCGGACATTTCGGCGGCTTGCCAACTTTGGGCCGGGGTCGTGGGGACGACCCTATAGTCGTCGGACATGTCGGGGATTGGCCACCTTTAGCCCGTGGTCGTGGGGACGACCCTATAGCCGTCGGATTTGACGGTGGCGGGCCAATCTAGTCCCTGGGTCGTGGGGACGACCCAACAGTCGTCGGACATTTCGGCGGCTTGCCAACTTTGGCCCGGGGTCGTGGGGACGACCCTATAGTCGTCGGACATGTCGGCGATTGGCCAACATTGGCCCGGGGTCGTGGGGACGACCCTATAGTCGTCGGACATGTCGGCGGTTGGCCAACCTAGTCCCGAGGTCGTGGGGACGACCCTATAGTCGTCGGACTTGACGGTGGCGGGCCAATCTAGTCCCGGGGTCGTGGGACGACCCTACAGTCGTCGGACATTTCGGCGGCTTGCCAACTTTGGCCCGGGGTCGTGGGGACGACCCTATAGTCGTCGGACATGTCGGCGGCTGGCCAACTTTGGCCCGTGGTCGTGGGGACGATCCAATAGTCGTCGGACATGTCGGCGGCTGGCCAACTTTGGCCCGTGGGCGTGGGGACGATCCGATAGTCGTCGGACATGTCGGCGGCTGGCCAACTTTGGCCCGTGGTCGTGGGGGCGATCCAATAGTCGTCGGACATGTCGGCGGCTGGCCAACTTTGGCCCGTGGTCGTGGGGACGACCCGATAGTCGTCGGACATGACGGTCTAGGGTCAATCTAGTCCCGGGGTCGTGGGGACGACCCTATAGTCGTCGGACATGTCGGCGGCTGGCCAACTTTGGCCCGTGGTCGTGGGGACGATCCAATAGTCGTCGGACATGTCGGCGGCTGACGAACTTAGGCCCGTGGTCGTGGGGACGACCCTATCGTCGTTGGACATGTTGGCGATTGGCCAACATTGGCCCGGGGTCGTCGGGACGACCCTATAGTCGTCGGACATGTCGGCGGCTGGCCAACCTAGTCCCGAGGTCGTGGGGACGACCTTGTAGTCGTCGGACATGTCGGCGGCTGGCCAACCTAGTCCCGAGGTCGTGGGGACGACCCTATAGTCGTCGGACATGTCGGCGGCTGGCCAACTTTGGCCCGTGGTCGTGGAGACGATCCAATAGTCGTCGGACATATCGGCGGCTGGCCAACTTTGGGCCGTGGTCGTGGGGACGATCCGATAGTCGTCGGACATGTCGGCGGCTGGCCAACCTAGACCCGGGGTCGTGGGGACGACCCTATTGTCGTCGGACATGGCGGTGGCGGGCCAATCTAGTCCCGTGGTCGTGAGGACGACCCTATAGTCTTCGGACATGACGGTAGCGGGCCAATCTAGACCCGAGGTCGTGGGGACGACCCTATAGTCGTCGGACATGACGGTAGCGGGACAATCTAGACCCGAGGTCGTGGGGACGACCTCATAGTCTTCGGACATGTCGGCGGCTGTCCAACTTTGGCCCGGTGTCGTGGGGACGACTCTATAGTCGTCGGACATGTCGGCGGCTGGCCAACCTAGACCCGGGGTCGTGGGGACGACCCTATTGTCGTCGGACATGACGGTGGCGGGCCAATCTAGTCCCGGGGTCGTGGGGACGACCCTATAGTCGTCGGACAAGTCGGCGGCGGGCCAAGCTTGTCCCGGGGTCGTGGGGACGACCCTATAGTCGTCGGACATGTCGGCGATTGGCCAACATTGGCCCGGGGTCGTGGGGACGACCCTATTGTCGTCGGACATGACGGTGGCGGGCCAATCTAGTCCCAGGGTCGTGGGGACGACCCTATAGTCGTCGGACATGACGGTGGCGGGCCAATCTGGTCCCAGGGTCGTGGGGACGACCCTATAGTCGTTGGACATGTCGGCGGCTGGCCAACTTTGGCCCGTGGTCGTGGGGACGACTCTATAGTCGTCGGACATGTCGGCGGCTGGCCAACCTAGACCCGCGGTCGTGGGGACGACCCTATAGTCGTCGGACATGACGGTGGCGGACCAATCTAGTCCCGAGGTCGGTGGGACGACCCTACAGTCGTCGGACATGTTGGCGGCAGGTCTGCCTAGTCCCGGGGTCGTGGGGACGAACCTATAGTCGTCGGACAACACGGCGGCTGGACATCTTTGGCCCGCGGTCGTGGGGACGACCCTATAGTCGTCGGACATGTCGGCGGCTGGCCAACGTAGGCCCGTTGTCGTGGGGACGACCCTATAGACGTCGGACATGACGTTGGCGGGCCAATCTAGTCCCGGGGTCGTGGGGACGACCCTATAGTCGTCGTACATGTCGCCGGCTGGCCAACTTTGGCCCGTGGTCGTGGGGACGACTCTATAGTCGTCGGACATGTCGGCGGCTGGCCAACCTAGACCCGCGGTCGTGGGGACGACCCTATAGTCGTCGGACATGACGGTGGCGGACCAATCTAGTCCCGAGGTCGGTGGGACGACCCTATAGTCGTCGGACATGTTGGCGATTGGCCAACATTGGCCCGGGGTCGTCGGGACGACCCTATAGTCGTCGGACATGTCGGCGGCTGGCCAACCTAGTCCCGAGGTCGTGGGGACGACCTTGTAGTCGTCGGACATGTCGGCGGCTGGCCAACCTAGTCCCGAGGTCGTGGGGACGACCCTATAGTCGTCGGACATGTCGGCGGCTGGCCAACTTTGGCCCGTGGTCGTGGAGACGATCCAATAGTCGTCGGACATGTCGGTGCCGGGGCAATCGAGTCCCGGGGTAGTAGGTACGACCCTATAGTCGTCGGACATGTCGGCGATTGGCCATTATTGGCCCGGGGTCGAGGGGACGACCCTATAGTCGTCGGACATGTCGGCTGCTGGCCAACTTTGGCCCATGGTCGTGGGGACGACCCAATAGTCGTCGGACATGTCGGCGTCTGGCCAACTTTGGCCCGTGGTCGTGGGGACGACCCTACAGTCGTCGGACATTTCGGCGGCTTGCCAACTTTGGCCCGGGGTCGTGGGGACGACCCTATAGTCGTCGGACTTGACGGTGGCGGGCCAATCTAGTCCCGGGGTTGTGGGGACGAACATACAGTCGTCGGACATTTCGGCGGCTTGCCAACTTTGGGCCGGGGTCGTGGGGACGACCCTATAGTCGTCGGACATGTCGGGGATTGGCCACCTTTAGCCCGTGGTCGTGGGGACGACCCTATAGCCGTCGGATTTGACGGTGGCGGGCCAATCTAGTCCCTGGGTCGTGGGGACGACCCAACAGTCGTCGGACATTTCGGCGGCTTGCCAACTTTGGCCCGGGGTCGTGGGGACGACCCTATAGTCGTCGGACATGTCGGCGATTGGCCAACATTGGCCCGGGGTCGTGGGGACGACCCTATAGTCGTCGGACATGTCGGCGGTGGGCCAACCTAGTCCCGAGGTCGTGGGGACGACCCTATAGTCGTCGGACTTGACGGTGGCGGGCCAATCTAGTCCCGGTGTCGTGGGACGACCCTACAGTCGTCGGACATTTCGGCGGCTTGCCAACTTTGGCCCGGGGTCGTGGGGACGACCCTATAGTCGTCGGACATGTCGGCGGCTGGCCAACTTTGGCCCGTGGTCGTGGGGACGATCCAATAGTCGTCGGACATGTCGGCGGCTGGCCAACTTTGGCCCGTGGGCGTGGGGACGATCCGATAGTCGTCGGACATGTCGGCGGCTGGCCAACTTTGGCCCGTGGTCGTGGGGGCGATCCAATAGTCGTCGGACATGTCGGCGGCTGGCCAACTTTGGCCCGTGGTCGTGGGGACGACCCGATAGTCGTCGGACATGACGGTCTAGGGTCAATCTAGTCCCGGGGTCGTGGGGACGACCCTATAGTCGTCGGACATGTCGGCGGCTGGCCAACTTTGGCCCGTGGTCGTGGGGACGATCCAATAGTCGTCGGACATGTCGGCGGCTGACGAACTTAGGCCCGTGGTCGTGGGGACGACCCTATAGTCGTTGGACATGTTGGCGATTGGCCAACATTGGCCCGGGGTCGTCGGGACGACCCTATAGTCGTCGGACATGTCGGCGGCTGGCCAACCTAGTCCCGAGGTCGTGGGGACGACCTTGTAGTCGTCGGACATGTCGGCGGCTGGCCAACCTAGTTCCGAGGTCGTGGGGACGACCCTATAGTCGTCGGACATGTCGGCGGCTGGCCAACTTTGGCCCGTGGTCGTGGAGACGATCCAATAGTCGTCGGACATATCGGCGGCTGGCCAACTTTGGGCCGTGGTCGTGGGGACGATCCGATAGTCGTCGGACATGTCGGCGGCTGGCCAACCTAGACCCGGGGTCGTGGGGACGACCCTATTGTCGTCGGACATGGCGGTGGCGGGCCAATCTAGTCCCGTGGTCGTGAGGACGACCCTATAGTCTTCGGACATGACGGTAGCGGGCCAATCTAGACCCGAGGTCGTGGGGACGACCCTATAGTCGTCGGACATGACGGTAGCGGGACAATCTAGACCCGAGGTCGTGGGGACGACCTCATAGTCTTCGGACATGTCGGCGGCTGTCCAACTTTGGCCCGGTGTCGTGGGGACGACTCTATAGTCGTCGGACATGTCGGCGGCTGGCCAACCTAGACCCGGGGTCGTGGGGACGACCCTATTGTCGTCGGACATGACGGTGGCGGGCCAATCTAGTCCCGGGGTCGTGGGGACGACCCTATAGTCGTCGGACAAGTCGGCGGCGGGCCAAGCTTGTCCCGGGGTCGTGGGGACGACCCTATAGTCGTCGGACATGTCGGCGATTGGCCAACATTGGCCCGGGGTCGTGGGGACGACCCTATTGTCGTCGGACATGACGGTGGCGGGCCAATCTAGTCCCAGGGTCGTGGGGACGACCCTATAGTCGTCGGACATGACGGTGGCGGGCCAATCTGGTCCCAGGGTCGTGGGGACGACCCTATAGTCGTTGGACATGTCGGCGGCTGGCCAACTTTGGCCCGTGGTCGTGGGGACGACTCTATAGTCGTCGGACATGTCGGCGGCTGGCCAACCTAGACCCGCGGTCGTGGGGACGACCCTATAGTCGTCGGACATGACGGTGGCGGACCAATCTAGTCCCGAGGTCGGTGGGACGACCCTACAGTCGTCGGACATGTTGGCGGCAGGTCTGCCTAGTCCCGGGGTCGTGGGGACGAACCTATAGTCGTCGGACAACACGGCGGCTGGACATCTTTGGCCCGCGGTCGTGGGGACGACCCTATAGTCGTCGGACATGTCGGCGGCTGGCCAACGTAGGCCCGTTGTCGTGGGGACGACCCTATAGACGTCGGACATGACGTTGGCGGGCCAATCTAGTCCCGGGGTCGTGGGGACGACCCTATAGTCGTCGTACATGTCGCCGGCTGGCCAACTTTGGCCCGTGGTCGTGGGGACGACTCTATAGTCGTCGGACATGTCGGCGGCTGGCCAACCTAGACCCGCGGTCGTGGGGACGACCCTATAGTCGTCGGACATGACGGTGGCGGACCAATCTAGTCCCGAGGTCGGTGGGACGACCCTATAGTCGTCGGACATGTTGGCGACTGGCCAACATTGGCCCGGGGTCGTCGGGACGACCCTATAGTCGTCGGACATGTCGGCGGCTGGCCAACCTAGTCCCGAGGTCGTGGGGACGACCTTGTAGTCGTCGGACATGTCGGCGGCTGGCCAACCTAGTCCCGAGGTCGTGGGGACGACCCTATAGTCGTCGGACATGTCGGCGGCTGGCCAACATTGGCCCGTGGTCGTGGAGACGATCCAATAGTCGTCGGACATGTCGGCGGCTGGCCAACTTTGGCCCGTGGTCGTGGGGACGATCCGATAGTCGTCGGATATGTCGGCGGCTGGCCAACCTAGACCCGGGGTCGTGGGGACGACCCTATTGTCGTCGGACATGGCGGTGGCGGGCCAATCTAGTCCCGTGGTCGTGAGGACGACCCTATAGTCTTCGGACATGACGGTAGCGGGCCAATCTAGACCCGAGGTCGTGGGGACGACCCTATAGTCGTCGGACATGACGGTAGCGGGACAATCTAGACCCGAGGTCGTGGGGACGACCTCATAGTCTTCGGACATGTCGGCGGCTGTCCAACTTTGGCCCGGTGTCGTGGGGACGACTCTATAGTCGTCGGACATGTCGGCGGCTGGCCAACCTAGACCCGGGGTCGTGGGGACGACCCTATTGTCGTCGGACATGACGGTGGCGGGCCAATCTAGTCCCGGGGTCGTGGGGACGACCCTATAGTCGTCGGACAAGTCGGCGGCGGGCCAAGCTTGTCCCGGGGTCGTGGGGACGACCCTATAGTCGTCGGACATGTCGGCGATTGGCCAACATTGGCCCGGGGTCGTGGGGACGACCCTATTGTCGTCGGACATGACGGTGGCGGGCCAATCTAGTCCCAGGGTCGTGGGGACGACCCTATAGTCGTCGGACATGACGGTGGCAGGCCAATCTGGTCCCAGGGTCGTGGGGACGACCCTATAGTCGTCGGACATGTCGGCGGCTGGCCAACTTTGGCCCGTGGTCGTGGGGACGACTCTATAGTCGTCGGACATGTCGGCGGCTGGCCAACCTAGACCCGGGGTCGTGGGGACGACCCTATTGTCGTCGGACATGACGTTGGCGGGCCAATCTAGTCCCGGGGTCGTGGGGACGACCCTATAGTCGTCGGACAAGTCGGCGGCGGGCCAAGCTTGTCCCGGGGTCGTGGGGACGACCCTATAGTCGTCGGACATGTCGGCGATTGGCCAACATTGGCCCGGGGTCGTGGGGACGACCCTATTGTCGTCGGACATGACGGTGGCGGGCCAATCTAGTCCCAGGGTCGTGGGGACGACCCTATAGTCGTCGGACATGACGGTGGCGGGCCAATCTGGTCCCAGGGTCGTGGGGACGACCCTATAGTCGTTGGACATGTCGGCGGCTGGCCAACTTTGGCCCGTGGTCGTGGGGACGACTCTATAGTCGTCGGACATGTCGGCGGCTGGCCAACCTAGACCCGCGGTCGTGGGGACGACCCTATAGTCGTCGGACATGACGGTGGCGGACCAATCTAGTCCCGAGGTCGGTGGGACGACCCTACAGTCGTCGGACATGTTGGCGGCAGGTCTGCCTAGTCCCGGGGTCGTGGGGACGAACCTATAGTCGTCGGACAACACGGCGGCTGGACATCTTTGGCCCGCGGTCGTGGGGACGACCCTATAGTCGTCGGACATGTCGGCGGCTGGCCAACGTAGGCCCGTTGTCGTGGGGACGACCCTATAGACGTCGGACATGACGTTGGCGGGCCAATCTAGTCCCGGGGTCGTGGGGACGACCCTATAGTCGTCGTACATGTCGCCGGCTGGCCAACTTTGGCCCGTGGTCGTGGGGACGACTCTATAGTCGTCGGACATGTCGGCGGCTGGCCAACCTAGACCCGCGGTCGTGGGGACGACCCTATAGTCGTCGGACATGACGGTGGCGGACCAATCTAGTCCCGAGGTCGGTGGGACGACCCTATAGTCGTCGGACATGTTGGCGATTGGCCAACATTGGCCCGGGGTCGTCGGGACGACCCTATAGTCGTCGGACATGTCGGCGGCTGGCCAACCTAGTCCCGAGGTCGTGGGGACGACCTTGTAGTCGTCGGACATGTCGGCGGCTGGCCAACCTAGTCCCGAGGTCGTGGGGACGACCCTATAGTCGTCGGACATGTCGGCGGCTGGCCAACTTTGGCCCGTGGTCGTGGAGACGATCCAATAGTCGTCGGACATGTCGGTGCCGGGGCAATCGAGTCCCGGGGTAGTAGGTACGACCCTATAGTCGTCGGACATGTCGGCGATTGGCCATTATTGGCCCGGGGTCGAGGGGACGACCCTATAGTCGTCGGACATGTCGGCTGCTGGCCAACTTTGGCCCATGGTCGTGGGGACGACCCAATAGTCGTCGGACATGTCGGCGTCTGGCCAACTTTGGCCCGTGGTCGTGGGGACGACCCTACAGTCGTCGGACATTTCGGCGGCTTGCCAACTTTGGCCCGGGGTCGTGGGGACGACCCTATAGTCGTCGGACTTGACGGTGGCGGGCCAATCTAGTCCCGGGGTTGTGGGGACGAACATACAGTCGTCGGACATTTCGGCGGCTTGCCAACTTTGGGCCGGGGTCGTGGGGACGACCCTATAGTCGTCGGACATGTCGGGGATTGGCCACCTTTAGCCCGTGGTCGTGGGGACGACCCTATAGCCGTCGGATTTGACGGTGGCGGGCCAATCTAGTCCCTGGGTCGTGGGGACGACCCAACAGTCGTCGGACATTTCGGCGGCTTGCCAACTTTGGCCCGGGGTCGTGGGGACGACCCTATAGTCGTCGGACATGTCGGCGATTGGCCAACATTGGCCCGGGGTCGTGGGGACGACCCTATAGTCGTCGGACATGTCGGCGGTTGGCCAACCTAGTCCCGAGGTCGTGGGGACGACCCTATAGTCGTCGGACTTGACGGTGGCGGGCCAATCTAGTCCCGGTGTCGTGGGACGACCCTACAGTCGTCGGACATTTCGGCGGCTTGCCAACTTTGGCCCGGGGTCGTGGGGACGACCCTATAGTCGTCGGACATGTCGGCGGCTGGCCAACTTTGGCCCGTGGTCGTGGGGACGATCCAATAGTCGTCGGACATGTCGGCGGCTGGCCAACTTTGGCCCGTGGGCGTGGGGACGATCCGATAGTCGTCGGACATGTCGGCGGCTGGCCAACTTTGGCCCGTGGTCGTGGGGGCGATCCAATAGTCGTCGGACATGTCGGCGGCTGGCCAACTTTGGCCCGTGGTCGTGGGGACGACCCGATAGTCGTCGGACATGACGGTCTAGGGTCAATCTAGTCCCGGGGTCGTGGGGACGACCCTATAGTCGTCGGACATGTCGGCGGCTGGCCAACTTTGGCCCGTGGTCGTGGGGACGATCCAATAGTCGTCGGACATGTCGGCGGCTGACGAACTTAGGCCCGTGGTCGTGGGGACGACCCTATAGTCGTTGGACATGTTGGCGATTGGCCAACATTGGCCCGGGGTCGTCGGGACGACCCTATAGTCGTCGGACATGTCGGCGGCTGGCCAACCTAGTCCCGAGGTCGTGGGGACGACCTTGTAGTCGTCGGACATGTCGGCGGCTGGCCAACCTAGTTCCGAGGTCGTGGGGACGACCCTATAGTCGTCGGACATGTCGGCGGCTGGCCAACTTTGGCCCGTGGTCGTGGAGACGATCCAATAGTCGTCGGACATATCGGCGGCTGGCCAACTTTGGGCCGTGGTCGTGGGGACGATCCGATAGTCGTCGGACATGTCGGCGGCTGGCCAACCTAGACCCGGGGTCGTGGGGACGACCCTATTGTCGTCGGACATGGCGGTGGCGGGCCAATCTAGTCCCGTGGTCGTGAGGACGACCCTATAGTCTTCGGACATGACGGTAGCGGGCCAATCTAGACCCGAGGTCGTGGGGACGACCCTATAGTCGTCGGACATGACGGTAGCGGGACAATCTAGACCCGAGGTCGTGGGGACGACCTCATAGTCTTCGGACATGTCGGCGGCTGTCCAACTTTGGCCCGGTGTCGTGGGGACGACTCTATAGTCGTCGGACATGTCGGCGGCTGGCCAACCTAGACCCGGGGTCGTGGGGACGACCCTATTGTCGTCGGACATGACGGTGGCGGGCCAATCTAGTCCCGGGGTCGTGGGGACGACCCTATAGTCGTCGGACAAGTCGGCGGCGGGCCAAGCTTGTCCCGGGGTCGTGGGGACGACCCTATAGTCGTCGGACATGTCGGCGATTGGCCAACATTGGCCCGGGGTCGTGGGGACGACCCTATTGTCGTCGGACATGACGGTGGCGGGCCAATCTAGTCCCAGGGTCGTGGGGACGACCCTATAGTCGTCGGACATGACGGTGGCGGGCCAATCTGGTCCCAGGGTCGTGGGGACGACCCTATAGTCGTTGGACATGTCGGCGGCTGGCCAACTTTGGCCCGTGGTCGTGGGGACGACTCTATAGTCGTCGGACATGTCGGCGGCTGGCCAACCTAGACCCGCGGTCGTGGGGACGACCCTATAGTCGTCGGACATGACGGTGGCGGACCAATCTAGTCCCGAGGTCGGTGGGACGACCCTACAGTCGTCGGACATGTTGGCGGCAGGTCTGCCTAGTCCCGGGGTCGTGGGGACGAACCTATAGTCGTCGGACAACACGGCGGCTGGACATCTTTGGCCCGCGGTCGTGGGGACGACCCTATAGTCGTCGGACATGTCGGCGGCTGGCCAACGTAGGCCCGTTGTCGTGGGGACGACCCTATAGACGTCGGACATGACGTTGGCGGGCCAATCTAGTCCCGGGGTCGTGGGGACGACCCTATAGTCGTCGTACATGTCGCCGGCTGGCCAACTTTGGCCCGTGGTCGTGGGGACGACTCTATAGTCGTCGGACATGTCGGCGGCTGGCCAACCTAGACCCGCGGTCGTGGGGACGACCCTATAGTCGTCGGACATGACGGTGGCGGACCAATCTAGTCCCGAGGTCGGTGGGACGACCCTATAGTCGTCGGACATGTTGGCGACTGGCCAACATTGGCCCGGGGTCGTCGGGACGACCCTATAGTCGTCGGACATGTCGGCGGCTGGCCAACCTAGTCCCGAGGTCGTGGGGACGACCTTGTAGTCGTCGGACATGTCGGCGGCTGGCCAACCTAGTCCCGAGGTCGTGGGGACGACCCTATAGTCGTCGGACATGTCGGCGGCTGGCCAACTTTGGCCCGTGGTCGTGGAGACGATCCAATAGTCGTCGGACATGTCGGCGGCTGGCCAACTTTGGCCCGTGGTCGTGGGGACGATCCGATAGTCGTCGGATATGTCGGCGGCTGGCCAACCTAGACCCGGGGTCGTGGGGACGACCCTATTGTCGTCGGACATGGCGGTGGCGGGCCAATCTAGTCCCGTGGTCGTGAGGACGACCCTATAGTCTTCGGACATGACGGTAGCGGGCCAATCTAGACCCGAGGTCGTGGGGACGACCCTATAGTCGTCGGACATGACGGTAGCGGGACAATCTAGACCCGAGGTCGTGGGGACGACCTCATAGTCTTCGGACATGTCGGCGGCTGTCCAACTTTGGCCCGGTGTCGTGGGGACGACTCTATAGTCGTCGGACATGTCGGCGGCTGGCCAACCTAGACCCGGGGTCGTGGGGACGACCCTATTGTCGTCGGACATGACGGTGGCGGGCCAATCTAGTCCCGGGGTCGTGGGGACGACCCTATAGTCGTCGGACAAGTCGGCGGCGGGCCAAGCTTGTCCCGGGGTCGTGGGGACGACCCTATAGTCGTCGGACATGTCGGCGATTGGCCAACATTGGCCCGGGGTCGTGGGGACGACCCTATTGTCGTCGGACATGACGGTGGCGGGCCAATCTAGTCCCAGGGTCGTGGGGACGACCCTATAGTCGTCGGACATGACGGTGGCAGGCCAATCTGGTCCCAGGGTCGTGGGGACGACCCTATAGTCGTCGGACATGTCGGCGGCTGGCCAACTTTGGCCCGTGGTCGTGGGGACGACTCTATAGTCGTCGGACATGTCGGCGGCTGGCCAACCTAGACCCGCGGTCGTGGGGACGACCCTCTAGTCGTCGGACATGACGGTGGCGGACCAATCTAGTCCCGAGGTCGGCGGGACGACCCTACAGTCGTCGGACATGTTGGCGGCAGGCCTGCCTAGTCCCGGGGTCGTGGGGACGAACCTATAGTCGTCGGACAACACGGCGGCTGGACATCTTTGGCCCGCGGTCGTGGGGACGACCCTATAGTCGTCGGACATGTCGGCGGCTGGCCAACGTAGGCCCGTTGTCGTGGGGACGACCCTATAGACGTCGGACATGACGTTGGCGGGCCAATCTAGTCCCGGGGTCGTGGGGACGACCCTATAGTCGTCGTACATGTCGCCGGCTGGCCAACTTTGGCCCGGTGTCGTGGGGCGACTCTATATTCGTCGGACATGTCGGCGGCTGGCCAATCTAGACCCAGGGTCGTGGGGACGATCCTATTGTCGTCGGACATGACGGTGGCGGGCCAATCTAGTCCCGGGGTCGTAGGTACGACCCTATAGTCGTCGGACATGTCGGCGATTGTCCAATATTGGCCCGTGGTCGTGGGAACGACCCTATAGTCGTCGGACAAGACGGCGCCTGGCCAAATTTGGCCCGTGGTCGTGGGGACGACCCTATAGTCGTCGGACATGTCGGCGGCTGGCCAACGTAGGCCCGTTGTCGTGGGGACGACCCTATAGACGTCGGACATGACGTTGGCGGGCCAATCTAGTCCCGGGGTCGTGGGGACGACCCTATAGTCGTCGCACATGTCGGCGGCTGGCCAACTTTGGTCCGTGGTCGTGGGGTCGATCCGATAGTCGTCGGACATGACGGCGGCTGGCCAACTTTGGCCCGTGGTCGTGGGGACGACTGTTTAGTCGTCGGACATGTCGGCGGCTGGCCAACCTAGACCCGGGGTCGTGGGGACGACCCTATTGTCGTCGGACATGACGGTGGCGGGCCAATCTAGTCCCGGGGTAGTGGGGACGACCCTATAGTCGTCGCACATGTCGGCGGCTGGCCAACCTAGACCCGCGGTCGTGGGGACGACCCTATAGTCGTCGGACATGACGGTGGCGGACCAATCTAGTCCCGAGGTCGGTGGGACGACCCTACAGTCGTCGGACATGTTGGCGGCAGGTCTGCCTAGTCCCGGGGTCGTGGGGACGAACCTATAGTCGTCGGACAACACGGCGGCTGGACATCTTTGGCCCGCGGTCGTGGGGACGACCCTATAGTCGTCGGACATGTCGGCGGCTGGCCAACGTAGGCCCGTTGTCGTGGGGACGACCCTATAGACGTCGGACATGACGTTGGCGGGCCAATCTAGTCCCGGGGTCGTGGGGACGACCCTATAGTCGTCGCACATGTCGGCGGCTGGCCAACTTTGGTCCGTGGTCGTGGGGTCGATCCGATAGTCGTCGGACATGACGGCGGCTGGCCAACTTTGGCCCGTGGTCGTGGGGACGACTGTTTAGTCGTCGGACATGTCGGCGGCTGGCCAACCTAGACCCGGGGTCGTGGGGACGACCGTATTGTCGTCGGACATGACGGTGGCGGGCCAATCTAGTCCCGGGGTCGTGGGGACGACCCTATAGTCGTCGCACATGTCGGCGGCTGGCCAACTTTGGTCCGTGGTCGTGGGGTCGATCCGATAGTCGTCGGACATGACGGCGGCTGGCCAACTTTGGCCCGTGGTCGTGGGGACGACTGTTTAGTCGTCGGACATGTCGGCGGCTGGCCAACCTAGACCCGGGGTCATAGGGACGACCATATAGTCGTCGCACATGTCGGCGGCTGGCCAACTTTGGTCCGTGGTCGTGGGGTCGATCCGATAGTCGTCGGACATGACGGCGGCTGGCCAACTTTGGCCCGTGGTCGTGGGGACGACTGTATAGTCGTCGGACATGTCGGCGGCTGGCCAACCTAGACCCGGGGTCGTGGGGACGACCCTATTGTCGTCGGACATGACGGTGGCGGGCCAATCTAGTCCCGGGGTCGTGGGGACGACCCTATTGTCGTCGGACATGACGGTGGCGGGCCAATCTAGTACCGGGGTCGTGGGGACGACCCTATAGTCGTCGGACATGTCGGCGGCTGGCCAACTTTGGCCCGTGGTCGTGGGGACGACCCTATAGTCGTCGGACATGTCGGCGGCGGGCCAATCTAGTCCCCAGGTCGTGGGCACGACCCTATAGTCGTCGGACATGTCGGCGGCAGGCCAACTTTGGCCCGTGGTCGTGGGGACGATCCGATAGTCGTTGGACATGACGGTGCCGGGGCAATCGAGTCCCGGGGTAGTAGGTACGACCCTATAGTCGTCGGACATGTCGGCGATTGGCCATTATTGGCCCGGGGTCGAGGGGACGACCCTATAGTCGTCGGACATGTCGGCTGCTGGCCAACTTTGGCCCATGGTCGTGGGGACGACCCAATAGTCGTCGGACATGTCGGCGTCTGGCCAACTTTGGCCCGTGGTCGTGGGGACGACCCTACAGTCGTCGGACATTTCAGCGGATTGCCAACTTTGGCCCGGGGTCGTGGGGACGACCCTATAGTCGTCGGACTTGACGGTGGCGGGCCAATCTAGTCCCGGGGTTGTGGGGACGAACATACAGTCGTCGGACATTTCGGCGGCTTGCCAACTTTGGCCCGGGGTCGTGGGGACGACCCTATAGTCGTCGGACATGTCGGGGATTGGCCACCTTTAGCCCGTGGTCGTGGGGACGACCCTATAGCCGTCGGATTTGACGGTGGCGGGCCAATCTAGTCCCGAGGTCGGCGGGACGACCCTACAGTCGTCGGACATGTTGGCGGCAGGCCTGCCTAGTCCCGGGGTCGTGGGGACGAACCTATAGTCGTCGGACAACACGGCGGCTGGACATCTTTGGCCCGCGGTCGTGGGGACGACCCTATAGTCGTCGGACATGTCGGCGGCTGGCCAACGTAGGCCCGTTGTCGTGGGGACGACCCTATAGACGTCGGACATGACGTTGGCGGGCCAATCTAGTCCCGGGGTCGTGGGGACGACCCTATAGTCGTCGTACATGTCGCCGGCTGGCCAACTTTGGCCCGGTGTCGTGGGGCGACTCTATATTCGTCGGACATGTCGGCGGCTGGCCAATCTAGACCCAGGGTCGTGGGGACGATCCTATTGTCGTCGGACATGACGGTGGCGGGCCAATCTAGTCCCGGGGTCGTAGGTACGACCCTATAGTCGTCGGACATGTCGGCGATTGTCCAATATTGGCCCGTGGTCGTGGGAACGACCCTATAGTCGTCGGACAAGACGGCGCCTGGCCAAATTTGGCCCGTGGTCGTGGGGACGACCCTATAGTCGTCGGACATGTCGGCGGCTGGCCAACGTAGGCCCGTTGTCGTGGGGACGACCCTATAGACGTCGGACATGACGTTGGCGGGCCAATCTAGTCCCGGGGTCGTGGGGACGACCCTATAGTCGTCGCACATGTCGGCGGCTGGCCAACTTTGGTCCGTGGTCGTGGGGTCGATCCGATAGTCGTCGGACATGACGGCGGCTGGCCAACTTTGGCCCGTGGTCGTGGGGACGACTGTTTAGTCGTCGGACATGTCGGCGGCTGGCCAACCTAGACCCGGGGTCGTGGGGACGACCCTATTGTCGTCGGACATGACGGTGGCGGGCCAATCTAGTCCCGGGGTAGTGGGGACGACCCTATAGTCGTCGCACATGTCGGCGGCTGGCCAACCTAGACCCGCGGTCGTGGGGACGACCCTATAGTCGTCGGACATGACGGTGGCGGACCAATCTAGTCCCGAGGTCGGTGGGACGACCCTACAGTCGTCGGACATGTTGGCGGCAGGTCTGCCTAGTCCCGGGGTCGTGGGGACGAACCTATAGTCGTCGGACAACACGGCGGCTGGACATCTTTGGCCCGCGGTCGTGGGGACGACCCTATAGTCGTCGGACATGTCGGCGGCTGGCCAACGTAGGCCCGTTGTCGTGGGGACGACCCTATAGACGTCGGACATGACGTTGGCGGGCCAATCTAGTCCCGGGGTCGTGGGGACGACCCTATAGTCGTCGCACATGTCGGCGGCTGGCCAACTTTGGTCCGTGGTCGTGGGGTCGATCCGATAGTCGTCGGACATGACGGCGGCTGGCCAACTTTGGCCCGTGGTCGTGGGGACGACTGTTTAGTCGTCGGACATGTCGGCGGCTGGCCAACCTAGACCCGGGGTCGTGGGGACGACCGTATTGTCGTCGGACATGACGGTGGCGGGCCAATCTAGTCCCGGGGTCGTGGGGACGACCCTATAGTCGTCGCACATGTCGGCGGCTGGCCAACTTTGGTCCGTGGTCGTGGGGTCGATCCGATAGTCGTCGGACATGACGGCGGCTGGCCAACTTTGGCCCGTGGTCGTGGGGACGACTGTTTAGTCGTCGGACATGTCGGCGGCTGGCCAACCTAGACCCGGGGTCATAGGGACGACCATATAGTCGTCGCACATGTCGGCGGCTGGCCAACTTTGGTCCGTGGTCGTGGGGTCGATCCGATAGTCGTCGGACATGACGGCGGCTGGCCAACTTTGGCCCGTGGTCGTGGGGACGACTGTATAGTCGTCGGACATGTCGGCGGCTGGCCAACCTAGACCCGGGGTCGTGGGGACGACCCTATTGTCGTCGGACATGACGGTGGCGGGCCAATCTAGTCCCGGGGTCGTGGGGACGACCCTATTGTCGTCGGACATGACGGTGGCGGGCCAATCTAGTACCGGGGTCGTGGGGACGACCCTATAGTCGTCGGACATGTCGGCGGCTGGCCAACTTTGGCCCGTGGTCGTGGGGACGACCCTATAGTCGTCGGACATGTCGGCGGCGGGCCAATCTAGTCCCCAGGTCGTGGGCACGACCCTATAGTCGTCGGACATGTCGGCGGCAGGCCAACTTTGGCCCGTGGTCGTGGGGACGATCCGATAGTCGTTGGACATGACGGTGCCGGGGCAATCGAGTCCCGGGGTAGTAGGTACGACCCTATAGTCGTCGGACATGTCGGCGATTGGCCATTATTGGCCCGGGGTCGAGGGGACGACCCTATAGTCGTCGGACATGTCGGCTGCTGGCCAACTTTGGCCCATGGTCGTGGGGACGACCCAATAGTCGTCGGACATGTCGGCGTCTGGCCAACTTTGGCCCGTGGTCGTGGGGACGACCCTACAGTCGTCGGACATTTCAGCGGCTTGCCAACTTTGGCCCGGGGTCGTGGGGACGACCCTATAGTCGTCGGACTTGACGGTGGCGGGCCAATCTAGTCCCGGGGTTGTGGGGACGAACATACAGTCGTCGGACATTTCGGCGGCTTGCCAACTTTGGCCCGGGGTCGTGGGGACGACCCTATAGTCGTCGGACATGTCGGGGATTGGCCACCTTTAGCCCGTAGTCGTGGGGACGACCCTATAGCCGTCGGATTTGACGGTGGCGGGCCAATCTAGTCCCTGGGTTGTGGGGACGACCCAACAGTCGTCGGACATTTCGGCGGCTTGCCAACTTTGGCCCGGGGTCGTGGGGACGACCCTATAGTCGTCGGACATGTCGGCGATTGGCCAACATTGGCCCGGGGTCGTGGGGACGACCCTATAGTCGTCGGACATGTCGGCGGTTGGCCAACCTAGTCCCGAGGTCGTGGGGACGACCCTATAGTCGTCGGACTTGACGGTGGCGGGCCAATCTAGTCCCGGGGTCGTGGGACGACCCTACAGTCGTCGGACATTTCGGCGGCTTGCCAACTTTGGCCCGGGGTCGTGGGGACGACCCTATAGTCGTCGGACATGTCGGCGGCTGGCCAACTTTGGCCCGTGGTCGTGGGGACGATCCAATAGTCGTCGGACATGTCGGCGGCTGGCCAACTTTGGCCCGTGGGCGTGGGGACGATCCGATAGTCGTCGGACATGTCGGCGGCTGGCCAACTTTGGCCCGTGGTCGTGGGGGCGATCCAATAGTCGTCGGACATGTCGGCGGCTGGCCAACTTTGGCCCGTGGTCGTGGGGACGACTCTATAGTCGTCGGACATGTTGGCGGCTTGTCAGCCTAGTCCCGGGGTCGTGGGTACGACCCTATAGTCGTTGGACATGACGGTGGCGGGCCAATCTAGTCCCAGGGTCGTGGGTACGACCCTATAGTCGTCGGACAAGACGGCGGCTGGACATTTTTGGCCCGCGGTCGTGGGGACGACCCTATAGTCGTCGGACATGACGGTGGCGGGCCAATCTAGTCCCGGGGTCGTGGGGACGACCCTATAGTCGTCGGACAAGACGGCGGCTGGACATCCTTGGCTCGCGGTCGTGGGGACGACCCTATAGTCGCCGGACATTTCGGCGGCCTGTCAACCTAGTCCCGGGGTCGTGGGGACGACCCTATAGTCGTTGGACATGACGGTGGCGGGCCAATCTAGTCCCGGGGTCGTGGGTACGACCCTATAGTCGTCGGACAAGACGGCGGCTGGACATCTTTGGCCAGCGGTCGTGGGGACGACCCTATAGTCGTCGGACATTTCGGCGGCTTGCCAACTTTGGCCCGGGGTCGTGGGGACGACCCTATAGTCGTTGGACATGACGGTGGCGGGCCAATCTTGTCCCGGGGTCGTAGGGACGACCCTATAGTCGTCGGACATGTCGGCGATTGGCCAACATTGGCCCGGGGTCGTGGGGACGACCCTATAGTCGTCGGACATGTCGGCGGCTGGCCAACCTAGTCCCGAGGTCGTGGGGACGACCCTATAGTCGTCGGACTTCACGGTGGCGGGCCAATCTAGTCCCGGGGTCGTGGGGACGACCCTACAGTCGTCGGACATTTCGGCGGCTTGCCAACTTTGGCCCGGTGTCGTGGGGACGACCCTATAGTCGTCGGACATGACGGTGGCGGGCCAATCTATTCCCGGGGTCGTAGGGACGACCCTATAGTCGTCGGACATGTCGGCGATTGGCCAACATTGGCCCGGGGTCGTGGGGACGACCCTATAGTCGTCGGACATGTCTGCGGCTGGCCAACCTAGTCCCGAGGTCGTGGGGACGACCCTATAGTCGTCGGACTTCACGGTGGCGGGCCAATCTAGTCCCGGGGTCGTGGGGACGACCCTACAGTCGTCGGACATTTCGGCGGCTTGCCAACATTGGCCCGGGGTCGTGGGGACGACTCTATAGTCGTCGGACATGTTGGCGGCTTGTCAGCCTAGTCCCAGGGTCGTGGGTACGACCCTATAGTCGTCGGACAAGTCGGCGGCGGGCCAACCTTGTCCCGGGGTCGTGAGGACGACCCTATAGTCGTCGGACATGACGGTGGCGGGCGAATCTAGTCCCGGGGTCGTGGGAACGACCCTATAGTCGTCGGACATTTCGGCGGCTTGTCAACCTAGTCCCGGGGTTGTGGGGACGACCCTATAGTCGTTGGACATGACGGTGGCGGGCCAATCTAGTCCCGAGGTCGTAGGAACGACCCTATAGTCGCCGGACATGTCGGCGGCTTGCCAACTTTGGCCCGGGGTCGTGGGGGCGACCCTATAGTCGTCGGACAAGTCGGCGGCGGGGCAACCTAGTCCCGGGGTCGTGGGGACGACCCTATACTCGTCGGACAAGTCGGCGGAGAGCCAACCTAGTCCGGGGGTCGTGGGGACGACCCTATAGTCGTCGATCATGTCGGCGGCTGGCCAACCTAGACCCAGGGTCCTGGGGCGACCCTATTGTCGTTGGACATGACGGTGGCGGGCCAATCTAGTCCCGGGGTCGTGGGGACGACCCTATAGTCGCCGGGCAAGACGGCGGCGGGCCAACCGTGTACCGGGGTCGTGGGGACGACCCTATAGTCGTCGGACATGACGGTGGCGGGCGAATCTAGTCCCGGGGTCGTGGGAACGACCCTATAGTCGTCGGACATTTCGGCGGCTTGTCAACCTAGTCCCGGGGTTGTGGGGACGACCCTATAGTCGTTGGACATGACGGTGGCGGGCCAATCTAGTCCCGAGGTCGTAGGAACGACCCTATAGTCGCCGGACATGTCGGCGGCTTGCCAACTTTGGCCCGGGGTCGTGGGGACGACCCTATACTCGTCGGACAAGTCGGCGGAGAGCCAACCTAGTCCGGGGGTCGTGGGGACGACCCTATAGTCGTCGATCATGTCGGCGGCTGGCCAACCTAGACCCAGGGTCCTGGGGCGACCCTATTGTCGTTGGACATGACGGTGGCGGGCCAATCTAGTCCCGGGGTCGTGGGGACGACCCTATAGTCGCCGGGCAAGACGGCGGCGGGCCAACCGTGTACCGGGGTCGTGGGGACGACCCTATAGTCGTCGTACATGTCGCCGGCTGGCCAACTTTGGCCCAGTGTCGTGGGGCGACTCTATATTCGTCGGACATGTCGGCGGCTGTCCAACCTGGACCCGGAGTCGTGGGGACGACCCTATTGTCGTCGGACATGACGGTGGCGGGCCAATCTAGTCCCGGGGTCATAGGGACGACCCTATAGTCGTCGGACATGTCGGCGATTGGCCAACTTTGGCCCGTGGTCGTGGTTTCGATCCGATAGTCGTCGGACATGACGGTGGCGGGCCAATCTAGTCCCGGGGTCGTGGGGACGACCCTATAGTCGTCGGACATGTCGGCGGCTGGCCAACTTTTGTCCGTGGTCGTGGGGACGATTGTTTAGTCGCCGGACATGTCGGCGGCTGGCCAACCTAGACCCAGGGTCGTGGGGACGACCCTATTGTCGTCGGACATGACGGTGGCGGGCCAATCTAGTCCCGGGGTCGTAGGTACGACCCTATGTTCGTCGGACATGTCGGCGATTGGCCAACATTGGCCCGGGGTCGTGGGGACGACTGTTTAGTCGCCGGACATGTCGGCGGCTGGCCAACCTAGACCCAGGGTCCTGGGGACGACCCTATTGTCGTTGGATATGACGGTGGCGGGCCAATCTAGTCCCGGGGTCGTGGGGACGACCCTATAGTCGCCGGGCAAGTCGGCGGCGGGCCAACCTTGTGCCGGGGTCGTGGGGACGACCCTATAGTCGTCGGACATGTCGGCGTCTGGCCAGCTTTGGCCCGTGGTCGTGGGGACGATCCGATAGTCGTCGGACATGACGGTCTAGGGCCAATCTAGTCCCGGGGTCGTGGGGACGACCCTATAGTCGTCGGACATGTCGGCGGCTGGCCAACCTAGTCCCGGGGTCGTATGGACGACTCTATAGTCGTCGGACATGTCGCCGGCTGGCCAACTTTGGCCCGTGGTCGTGGGGACGACCCTATAGTCGTCGGACAAGTCGGCGGCTGGCCAACTTTGGCCCGTGGTCGTGGGGACGACCCTATAGTCGTCAGACATGACGGTGGCGAGCCAACCTAGTCCCGGGGTCGTGGGGACGACCCTATAGTCGTCGGACATGTCGGCGGCTGGCCAAATATGACCCGGGGACGTGGGGACGAGCCTATAGTCTTCGGACAAGTCGGCGGCTGGACAACTTTGGCCCGTGGTCGTGTGGACGACCCTATAGTCGTCGGATATGTCGGCGGCTGGCCAACTTTGATCCGTGGTCGTGGGGACGACCCTATTGTCGTTGGAAATGACGGTGGCGGGCCAATCTATTCCCGGGGTCGTGGGGACGACCCTATAGTCGTCGGACAAGTCGGCAGCTTGCCAACTTTGGCAAAGAGTCGTGGGGACGACCCTACAGTCGTCGGACAAGTCGGCGGCGAGCCAATCTAGCCCCGCGGTCGTGGGGACGACCCTAAGTCGTCGGACAAGTCAGCGGCTGGCCAACATTGGCCCGTGGTCGTGGGGACGACCCTATAGTCGTCGGATATGTCGGCGGCTGGCCAACTTTGGCCCGTGGTCTTGGGGACGACCCTATAGTCGTCGGACATGTCGGCGGCGAGCCAAAATTGACCCGGGGTCGTGGTGACGACTCTATAGTCGTCGGACATGTCGGTGGCGGGCCAGTCTAGTCCCGGGTCGTGGGGACGACCCTATAGTCGTCGGACATGTCGGCGGCTGGCCAACTTTGGCCCGTGGTCGTGGGGACGACCCTATAGTCGTCGGAAATGACGGTGGCGGGCCAATCTAGTCCCGGGGTCGTGGGGACGACCCTATAGTCGTCGGACAAGTCGCCGGCGGGCCAACCTAGTCCCGGGGTCGTGGGGATGACCCTATAGTCGTCGGACATGTCGCCGGCTGGCCAACTTTGGCCCGTGGTCGTGGGGACGACCCTATAGTCGTCGGACAAGTCGGCGGCGAGCCCACCTAGTGGGGCGGTCGTGGGGACCACCCTATAGTCGTCGGACAAGTCGGCGGCCGGCCAACCTAGTCCGGGGGTCGTGGGGACGACACTATAGTCGTCGGACATGACGGTGGCGGGCCAGTCTAGTCCCGGGTCGTGGGGACGACCCTATAGTCGTCGGACATGTCGGCGGCTGGCCAACTTTGGCCCGTGGTCGTGGGGACGACCCTATAGTCGTCGGAAAGGTCGGTGGCTGTCCAACTTTGGCCCAGGGGTCGTGGGGACGACCCTATAGTCGTTGGACATGTCGGCGGCGAGCCAAAATTGACCCGGGGTCGTGGTGACGACTCTATAGTCGTCGGACATGTCGGTGGCGGGCCAGTCTAGTCCCGGGTCGTGGGGACGACCCTATAGTCGTCGGACATGTCGGCGGCTGGCCAACTTTGGCCCGTGGTCGTGGGGACGACCCTATAGTCGTCGGAAATGACGGTGGCGGGCCAATCTAGTCCCGGGGTCGTGGGGACGACCCTATAGTCGTCGGACAAGTCGCCGGCGGGCCAACCTAGTCCCGGGGTCGTGGGGATGACCCTATAGTCGTCGGACATGTCGCCGGCTGGCCAACTTTGGCCCGTGGTCGTGGGGACGACCCTATAGTCGTCGGACATAACGGTGGCGGGCCAATCTAGTCCCGGGGTCGTGGGGACGACCCTATAGTGGTCGGACAAGTCGGCGGCGGGCCTACCTAGTCCCGGGGTCGTGGGGACGACCCTATAGTCGTCGGATAAGTCGGCAGCTTGCCAACTTTGGCCCGGGGTCGTGGGAACGACCCTATAGTCGTCGGACAAGTCGGCGGCGAGCCCACCTAGTGGGGCGGTCGTGGGGACGACCCTATAGTCGTCGGACAAGTCGGCGGCCGGCCAACCTAGTCCGGGGGTCGTGGGGACGACCCTATAGTCGTCGGACATGACGGTGGCGGGCCAGTCTAGTCCGGGGTCGTGGGGACGACCCTATAGTCGTCGGACATGTCGGCGGCTGGCCAACTTTGGCCCGTGGTCGTGGGGACGACCCTATAGTCGTCGGAAATGTCGGTGGCTGTCCAACTTTGGCCCAGGGGTCGTGGGGACGACCCTATAGTCGTCGGACATGTCGGCGGCGAGCCAACATTGACCCGGGGTCGTGGGGACGACTCTATAGTCGTCGGACATGTCGTTGGCGGGCCAGTCTAGTCGCGGGTCGTGGGGACGACCCTATAGTCGTCGGACATGTCGGCGGCTGGCCAACTTTGGCCCGTGGTCGTGGGGACGACCCTATAGTCGTCGGAAATGTCGGTGGCTGTCCAACTTTGGCCCAGGGGTCGTGGGGACGACCCTATAGTCGTCGGACATGTCGGCGGCGAGCCAACATTGACCCGGGGTCGTGGGGACGACTCTATAGTCGTCGGACATGTCGGTGGCTGGCCAACCTAGACCCGGGGTCATAGGGACGACCATATAGTCGTCGCACATGTCGGCGGCTGGCCAACTTTGGTCCGTGGTCGTGGGGTCGATCCGATAGTCGTCGGACATGACGGCGGCTGGCCAACTTTGGCCCGTGGTCGTGGGGACGACTGTATAGTCGTCGGACATGTCGGCGGCTGGCCAACCTAGACCCGGGGTCGTGGGGACGACCCTATTGTCGTCGGACATGACGGTGGCGGGCCAATCTAGTCCCGGGGTCGTGGGGACGACCCTATTGTCGTCGGACATGACGGTGGCGGGCCAATCTAGTACCGGGGTCGTGGGGACGACCCTATAGTCGTCGGACATGTCGGCGGCTGGCCAACTTTGGCCCGTGGTCGTGGGGACGACCCTATAGTCGTCGGACATGTCGGCGGCGGGCCAATCTAGTCCCCAGGTCGTGGGCACGACCCTATAGTCGTCGGACATGTCGGCGGCAGGCCAACTTTGGCCCGTGGTCGTGGGGACGATCCGATAGTCGTTGGACATGACGGTGCCGGGGCAATCGAGTCCCGGGGTAGTAGGTACGACCCTATAGTCGTCGGACATGTCGGCGATTGGCCATTATTGGCCCGGGGTCGAGGGGACGACCCTATAGTCGTCGGACATGTCGGCTGCTGGCCAACTTTGGCCCATGGTCGTGGGGACGACCCAATAGTCGTCGGACATGTCGGCGTCTGGCCAACTTTGGCCCGTGGTCGTGGGGACGACCCTACAGTCGTCGGACATTTCAGCGGCTTGCCAACTTTGGCCCGGGGTCGTGGGGACGACCCTATAGTCGTCGGACTTGACGGTGGCGGGCCAATCTAGTCCCGGGGTTGTGGGGACGAACATACAGTCGTCGGACATTTCGGCGGCTTGCCAACTTTGGCCCGGGGTCGTGGGGACGACCCTATAGTCGTCGGACATGTCGGGGATTGGCCACCTTTAGCCCGTAGTCGTGGGGACGACCCTATAGCCGTCGGATTTGACGGTGGCGGGCCAATCTAGTCCCTGGGTTGTGGGGACGACCCAACAGTCGTCGGACATTTCGGCGGCTTGCCAACTTTGGCCCGGGGTCGTGGGGACGACCCTATAGTCGTCGGACATGTCGGCGATTGGCCAACATTGGCCCGGGGTCGTGGGGACGACCCTATAGTCGTCGGACATGTCGGCGGTTGGCCAACCTAGTCCCGAGGTCGTGGGGACGACCCTATAGTCGTCGGACTTGACGGTGGCGGGCCAATCTAGTCCCGGGGTCGTGGGACGACCCTACAGTCGTCGGACATTTCGGCGGCTTGCCAACTTTGGCCCGGGGTCGTGGGGACGACCCTATAGTCGTCGGACATGTCGGCGGCTGGCCAACTTTGGCCCGTGGTCGTGGGGACGATCCAATAGTCGTCGGACATGTCGGCGGCTGGCCAACTTTGGCCCGTGGGCGTGGGGACGATCCGATAGTCGTCGGACATGTCGGCGGCTGGCCAACTTTGGCCCGTGGTCGTGGGGGCGATCCAATAGTCGTCGGACATGTCGGCGGCTGGCCAACTTTGGCCCGTGGTCGTGGGGACGACTCTATAGTCGTCGGACATGTTGGCGGCTTGTCAGCCTAGTCCCGGGGTCGTGGGTACGACCCTATAGTCGTTGGACATGACGGTGGCGGGCCAATCTAGTCCCAGGGTCGTGGGTACGACCCTATAGTCGTCGGACAAGACGGCGGCTGGACATTTTTGGCCCGCGGTCGTGGGGACGACCCTATAGTCGTCGGACATGACGGTGGCGGGCCAATCTAGTCCCGGGGTCGTGGGGACGACCCTATAGTCGTCGGACAAGACGGCGGCTGGACATCCTTGGCTCGCGGTCGTGGGGACGACCCTATAGTCGCCGGACATTTCGGCGGCCTGTCAACCTAGTCCCGGGGTCGTGGGGACGACCCTATAGTCGTTGGACATGACGGTGGCGGGCCAATCTAGTCCCGGGGTCGTGGGTACGACCCTATAGTCGTCGGACAAGACGGCGGCTGGACATCTTTGGCCAGCGGTCGTGGGGACGACCCTATAGTCGTCGGACATTTCGGCGGCTTGCCAACTTTGGCCCGGGGTCGTGGGGACGACCCTATAGTCGTTGGACATGACGGTGGCGGGCCAATCTTGTCCCGGGGTCGTAGGGACGACCCTATAGTCGTCGGACATGTCGGCGATTGGCCAACATTGGCCCGGGGTCGTGGGGACGACCCTATAGTCGTCGGACATGTCGGCGGCTGGCCAACCTAGTCCCGAGGTCGTGGGGACGACCCTATAGTCGTCGGACTTCACGGTGGCGGGCCAATCTAGTCCCGGGGTCGTGGGGACGACCCTACAGTCGTCGGACATTTCGGCGGCTTGCCAACTTTGGCCCGGTGTCGTGGGGACGACCCTATAGTCGTCGGACATGACGGTGGCGGGCCAATCTATTCCCGGGGTCGTAGGGACGACCCTATAGTCGTCGGACATGTCGGCGATTGGCCAACATTGGCCCGGGGTCGTGGGGACGACCCTATAGTCGTCGGACATGTCTGCGGCTGGCCAACCTAGTCCCGAGGTCGTGGGGACGACCCTATAGTCGTCGGACTTCACGGTGGCGGGCCAATCTAGTCCCGGGGTCGTGGGGACGACCCTACAGTCGTCGGACATTTCGGCGGCTTGCCAACATTGGCCCGGGGTCGTGGGGACGACTCTATAGTCGTCGGACATGTTGGCGGCTTGTCAGCCTAGTCCCAGGGTCGTGGGTACGACCCTATAGTCGTCGGACAAGTCGGCGGCGGGCCAACCTTGTCCCGGGGTCGTGAGGACGACCCTATAGTCGTCGGACATGACGGTGGCGGGCGAATCTAGTCCCGGGGTCGTGGGAACGACCCTATAGTCGTCGGACATTTCGGCGGCTTGTCAACCTAGTCCCGGGGTTGTGGGGACGACCCTATAGTCGTTGGACATGACGGTGGCGGGCCAATCTAGTCCCGAGGTCGTAGGAACGACCCTATAGTCGCCGGACATGTCGGCGGCTTGCCAACTTTGGCCCGGGGTCGTGGGGGCGACCCTATAGTCGTCGGACAAGTCGGCGGCGGGGCAACCTAGTCCCGGGGTCGTGGGGACGACCCTATACTCGTCGGACAAGTCGGCGGAGAGCCAACCTAGTCCGGGGGTCGTGGGGACGACCCTATAGTCGTCGATCATGTCGGCGGCTGGCCAACCTAGACCCAGGGTCCTGGGGCGACCCTATTGTCGTTGGACATGACGGTGGCGGGCCAATCTAGTCCCGGGGTCGTGGGGACGACCCTATAGTCGCCGGGCAAGACGGCGGCGGGCCAACCGTGTACCGGGGTCGTGGGGACGACCCTATAGTCGTCGGACATGACGGTGGCGGGCGAATCTAGTCCCGGGGTCGTGGGAACGACCCTATAGTCGTCGGACATTTCGGCGGCTTGTCAACCTAGTCCCGGGGTTGTGGGGACGACCCTATAGTCGTTGGACATGACGGTGGCGGGCCAATCTAGTCCCGAGGTCGTAGGAACGACCCTATAGTCGCCGGACATGTCGGCGGCTTGCCAACTTTGGCCCGGGGTCGTGGGGACGACCCTATACTCGTCGGACAAGTCGGCGGAGAGCCAACCTAGTCCGGGGGTCGTGGGGACGACCCTATAGTCGTCGATCATGTCGGCGGCTGGCCAACCTAGACCCAGGGTCCTGGGGCGACCCTATTGTCGTTGGACATGACGGTGGCGGGCCAATCTAGTCCCGGGGTCGTGGGGACGACCCTATAGTCGCCGGGCA
This sequence comes from Andrena praecox, assembly GCA_963932275.1. Lineage (NCBI taxonomy): Eukaryota > Metazoa > Arthropoda > Insecta > Hymenoptera > Andrenidae > Andrena > Andrena praecox. The sequence continues at coordinate 1,932,871 of CAWVQO010000569.1, forward strand.
AGACGGCGGCGGGCCAACCGTGTACCGGGGTCGTGGGGACGACCCTATAGTCGTCGTACATGTCGCCGGCTGGCCAACTTTGGCCCAGTGTCGTGGGGCGACTCTATATTCGTCGGACATGTCGGCGGCTGTCCAACCTGGACCCGGAGTCGTGGGGACGACCCTATTGTCGTCGGACATGACGGTGGCGGGCCAATCTAGTCCCGGGGTCATAGGGACGACCCTATAGTCGTCGGACATGTCGGCGATTGGCCAACTTTGGCCCGTGGTCGTGGTTTCGATCCGATAGTCGTCGGACATGACGGTGGCGGGCCAATCTAGTCCCGGGGTCGTGGGGACGACCCTATAGTCGTCGGACATGTCGGCGGCTGGCCAACTTTTGTCCGTGGTCGTGGGGACGATTGTTTAGTCGCCGGACATGTCGGCGGCTGGCCAACCTAGACCCAGGGTCGTGGGGACGACCCTATTGTCGTCGGACATGACGGTGGCGGGCCAATCTAGTCCCGGGGTCGTAGGTACGACCCTATGTTCGTCGGACATGTCGGCGATTGGCCAACATTGGCCCGGGGTCGTGGGGACGACTGTTTAGTCGCCGGACATGTCGGCGGCTGGCCAACCTAGACCCAGGGTCCTGGGGACGACCCTATTGTCGTTGGATATGACGGTGGCGGGCCAATCTAGTCCCGGGGTCGTGGGGACGACCCTATAGTCGCCGGGCAAGTCGGCGGCGGGCCAACCTTGTGCCGGGGTCGTGGGGACGACCCTATAGTCGTCGGACATGTCGGCGTCTGGCCAGCTTTGGCCCGTGGTCGTGGGGACGATCCGATAGTCGTCGGACATGACGGTCTAGGGCCAATCTAGTCCCGGGGTCGTGGGGACGACCCTATAGTCGTCGGACATGTCGGCGGCTGGCCAACCTAGTCCCGGGGTCGTATGGACGACTCTATAGTCGTCGGACATGTCGCCGGCTGGCCAACTTTGGCCCGTGGTCGTGGGGACGACCCTATAGTCGTCGGACAAGTCGGCGGCTGGCCAACTTTGGCCCGTGGTCGTGGGGACGACCCTATAGTCGTCAGACATGACGGTGGCGAGCCAACCTAGTCCCGGGGTCGTGGGGACGACCCTATAGTCGTCGGACATGTCGGCGGCTGGCCAAATATGACCCGGGGACGTGGGGACGAGCCTATAGTCTTCGGACAAGTCGGCGGCTGGACAACTTTGGCCCGTGGTCGTGTGGACGACCCTATAGTCGTCGGATATGTCGGCGGCTGGCCAACTTTGATCCGTGGTCGTGGGGACGACCCTATTGTCGTTGGAAATGACGGTGGCGGGCCAATCTATTCCCGGGGTCGTGGGGACGACCCTATAGTCGTCGGACAAGTCGGCAGCTTGCCAACTTTGGCAAAGAGTCGTGGGGACGACCCTACAGTCGTCGGACAAGTCGGCGGCGAGCCAATCTAGCCCCGCGGTCGTGGGGACGACCCTAAGTCGTCGGACAAGTCAGCGGCTGGCCAACATTGGCCCGTGGTCGTGGGGACGACCCTATAGTCGTCGGATATGTCGGCGGCTGGCCAACTTTGGCCCGTGGTCTTGGGGACGACCCTATAGTCGTCGGACATGTCGGCGGCGAGCCAAAATTGACCCGGGGTCGTGGTGACGACTCTATAGTCGTCGGACATGTCGGTGGCGGGCCAGTCTAGTCCCGGGTCGTGGGGACGACCCTATAGTCGTCGGACATGTCGGCGGCTGGCCAACTTTGGCCCGTGGTCGTGGGGACGACCCTATAGTCGTCGGAAATGACGGTGGCGGGCCAATCTAGTCCCGGGGTCGTGGGGACGACCCTATAGTCGTCGGACAAGTCGCCGGCGGGCCAACCTAGTCCCGGGGTCGTGGGGATGACCCTATAGTCGTCGGACATGTCGCCGGCTGGCCAACTTTGGCCCGTGGTCGTGGGGACGACCCTATAGTCGTCGGACAAGTCGGCGGCGAGCCCACCTAGTGGGGCGGTCGTGGGGACCACCCTATAGTCGTCGGACAAGTCGGCGGCCGGCCAACCTAGTCCGGGGGTCGTGGGGACGACACTATAGTCGTCGGACATGACGGTGGCGGGCCAGTCTAGTCCCGGGTCGTGGGGACGACCCTATAGTCGTCGGACATGTCGGCGGCTGGCCAACTTTGGCCCGTGGTCGTGGGGACGACCCTATAGTCGTCGGAAAGGTCGGTGGCTGTCCAACTTTGGCCCAGGGGTCGTGGGGACGACCCTATAGTCGTTGGACATGTCGGCGGCGAGCCAAAATTGACCCGGGGTCGTGGTGACGACTCTATAGTCGTCGGACATGTCGGTGGCGGGCCAGTCTAGTCCCGGGTCGTGGGGACGACCCTATAGTCGTCGGACATGTCGGCGGCTGGCCAACTTTGGCCCGTGGTCGTGGGGACGACCCTATAGTCGTCGGAAATGACGGTGGCGGGCCAATCTAGTCCCGGGGTCGTGGGGACGACCCTATTGTCGTCGGACATGACGGTGGCGGGCCAATCTAGTACCGGGGCCGTGGGACGACCCTATAGTCGCGGACATGTCGGCGGCTGGCCAACTTTTGCCCGTGGTCGTGGGGACGACACAATAGTCGTCGGACATGTCGCCGGCTGGCCAACTTTGGCCCGTGGTCGTGCGGACGAACCGATAATCGTCGGACATGACGGTGGCGGGCCAATCTAGTCCCGGGGTCGTGGGGACGACCCTATAGTCGCCGGGCAAGTCGGCGGCGGGCCAACCTTGTACCGGGGTCGTGGGGACGACCCTATAGTCGTCGGACATGTCGGCGATTGGCCAACTTTGGCCCGGTGTCGTGGGGACGACCCTATAGTCGTCGGACATGTTGGCGGAAGGTCAACGTAGGCCCGTGGTCGTGGGGACGACCCTATAGACGTCCGACATGACGGTGGTGGGCCAATATTGGCCCGGGGTCGTGGGGACGATCCGATAGTCGTCGGACATGACGGTGGCTGGCCAACTTTGGCCCGTGGTCGTGGGGACGACTGTTTAGTCGTCGGACATGTCGGCGGCTGGTCAACCTAGACCCGGGGTCGTGGGGACGACCCTATTGTCGTCGGACATGACGGTGGCGGGCCAATCTAGTACTGGGGTCGTGGGGACGACCCTATAGTCGTCGGACATGTCGGCGGCTGGCCAACTTTTGCCCGTGGTCGTGGGGACGACCCAATAGTCGTCGGACATGTCGCCGGCTGGCCAACTTTGGCCCGTGGTCGTGGGGACGAACCGATAATCGTCGGACATGACGGTGGCGGGCCAATCTAGTCCCGGGGTCGTGGGGACGACCCTAAAGTCGTCGGACATGTCGGCGGCTGGCCAACTTTTGCCCGTGGTCGTGGGGACGACTGTTTAGTCGTCGGTCATGTCGGCGGCCGGCCAATCTAGACCCAGGGTCGTAGGGACGACCCTATTGTCGTCGGACAGGACGGTGGCGGGCCAATCTAGTCCCGGGGTCATAGGGACGACCCTATAGTCGTCGGACATGTCGGCGATTGGCCAACTTTGGTCCGTGGTCGTGGGGTCGATCCGATAGTCGTCGGACATGACGGCGGCGGGCCAATCTATTCTCTGGGTCGTGTGGACGACCCTATAGTCGTCGGACATGTCGGCGGCTGTCCAACTTTGGCCCGGTGTCTTGGGGACGACTCTATAGTCGTCGGACATGTCGGCTGCAGGCCACCCTTGTCCCGGGGTCGTGGGGACGACCCAATAGTCGTCGGACATGTCGGCGGCTGGCAAACTTTGGCCCGTGGTCGTGGGGACGACCCTATAGTCGTCGGACATGTCGGCGATTTGCCAACATTGGCCCGGGGTCGTGGGGACGACCCAATAGTCGTCGGACATGTCGGCGGCTGGCCAACTTTGGCCCGTGGTCGTGGGGACGACCCTATAGTCGTCGGACATGTCGGCGATTGGCCAACATTGGCCCGGGGTCGTCGGGACGACCCTATAGTCGTCGGACATGTCGGCGGCTGGCCAATCTAGTCCCGGGGTCGTGGGGACGTCCCTATAGTCGTCGGACATGTCGGCGGCTGGCCAACTTTGGCCCGTGGTCGTGGGGACGATCCAATAGTCGTCGGACATGTCGGCGGCTGACGAACTTAGGCCCGTGGTCGTGGGGACGCCCCTATAGTCGTTGGACATGTCAGCGGCTGGCCAACTTTGGCCCGTGGTCGTGGGGACGACCCTATAGTCTTCGGACATGACGGTAGCGGGCCAATCTAGTCCCGGGGTCGTGGGGACGACCCTATAATCGTTGGACATGACGGTGGCGGGCCAATCTAGTCCCGGGGTCGTAGAGACGACCCTATAGTCGTCGGACATGTTGGCGTTTGGCCAACATTGGCCCGGGGTCGTCGGGACGACCCTATAGTCGTCGGACATGTCGGCGGCTGGCCAATCTAGTCCCGGGGTCGTGGGGACGACCCTATAGTCGTCGGACATGTCGGCGGCTGGCCAACTTTGGCCCCTGGTCGTGGGGACGATCCGATAGTCGTTGGACATGACGGTGGCGGGCCAATCTAGTCCCGGGGTCGTGGGGACGATCCAATAGTCGTCGGACATGTCGGCGGCTGGCCAACTTTGGCCCGTGGTCGTGGGGACGACCCTATAGTCTTCGGACATGACGGTAGCGGGCCAATCTAGTCCCGGGGTCGTGGGGACGACCCTATAATCGTTGGACATGACGGTGGCGGGCCAATCTAGTCCCGGGGTCGTAGGGACGACCCTATAGTCGTCGGACATGTTGGCGATTGGCCAACATTGGCCCGGGGTCGTCGGGACGACCCTATAGTCGTCGGACATGTCGGCGGCTGGCCAATCTAGTCCCGGAGTCGTGGGGACGTCCCTATAGTCGTCGGACATGTCGGCGGCTGGCCAACTTTGGCCCCTGGTCGTGGGGACGATCCGATAGTCGTTGGACATGACGGTGGCGGGCCAATCTAGTCCCGGGGTCGTGGGGACGATCCAATAGTCGTCGGACATGTCGGCGGCTGGCCAACTTTGGCCCGTGGTCGTGGGGACGACCCTATAGTCGTTGGACATGTCAGCGGCTGGCCAACTTTGGCCCGGTGTCGTGGGGACAACTCTATAGTCGTCGGACATGTCGGCGGCTGGCCAACCTAGACCCGGGGTCGTGGGGACGACCCTATTGTCGTCGGACATGACGGTGGCGGGCCAATCTATTCCCGGGGTCGTAGGGACGACCCTATAGTCGTCGGACATGTTGGCGATTGGCCAACATTGGCCCGGGGTCGTCGGGACGACCCTATAGTCGTCGGACATGTCGGCGGCTGGCCAACCTAGTCCCGAGGTCGTGGGGACGACCTTGTAGTCGTCGGACATGTCGGCGGCTGGCCAACCTAGTCCCGAGGTCGTGGGGACGACCCTATAGTCGTCGGACATGTCGGCGGCTGGCCAACTTTGGCCCGTGGTCGTGGAGACGATCCAATAGTCGTCGGACTTGTCAGCGGCTGGCCAACTTTGGCCCGTGGTCGTGGGGACGATCCGATAGTCGTCGGACATGTCGGCGGCTGGCCAACCTAGACCCGGGGTCGTGGGGACGACCCTATTGTCGTCGGACATGGCGGTGGCGGGCCAATCTAGTCCCGGGGTCGTGGGGACGACCCTATAGTCGTCGGACATGTCGGCGGCTGGCCAACTTTTGCCCGTGGTCGTGGGGACGACTGTTTAGTCGCCGGACATGTCGGCGGCTGGCCAACCTAGCCCCAGGGTCGTGGGGACGACCCTATTGTCGTCGGACATGACGGTGGCGGGCCAATCTAGTCCCGGGGTCGTAGGTACGACCCTATGGTCGTCGGACATGTTGGCGATTGGCCAACATTGGCCCGGTGTCGTGGGGACGACCCTATAGTCGTCGGACATGTCGCCGGCTGGCCAACTTTGGCCCGTGGTCGTGGGGACGAACCGATAATCGTCGGATATGACGGTGGCGGGCCAGCTTTGGCCCGTGGTCGTGGGGACGACCCTATAGTCGTCGGACATGTCGGTGGCGGGCCAATCTAGTCCCGGGGTCGTGGGGGCGACCCTATAGTCGTCGCACATGTCGGCGGCTGGCCAACTTTTGCCCGTGGTCGTGGGGACGACCCAATAGTCGTCGGACATGTCGCCGGCTGGCCAACTTTGGCCCGTGGTCGTGGGGACGAACCGATAATCGTCGGACATGACGGTGGCGGGCCAATCTAGTCCCGGGGTCGTGGGGACGACCCTAAAGTCGTCGGACATGTCGGCGGCTGGCCAACTTTTGCCCGTGGTCGTGGGGACGACTGTTTAGTCGTCGGTCATGTCGGCGGCCGGCCAATCTAGACCCAGGGTCGTAGGGACGACCCTATTGTCGTCGGACAGGACGGTGGCGGGCCAATCTAGTCCCGGGGTCATAGGGACGACCCTATAGTCGTCGGACATGTCGGCGATTGGCCAACTTTGGTCCGTGGTCGTGGGGTCGATCCGATAGTCGTCGGACATGACGGCGGCGGGCCAATCTATTCTCTGGGTCGTGTGGACGACCCTATAGTCGTCGGACATGTCGGCGGCTGTCCAACTTTGGCCCGGTGTCTTGGGGACGACTCTATAGTCGTCGGACATGTCGGCTGCAGGCCACCCTTGTCCCGGGGTCGTGGGGACGACCCAATAGTCGTCGGACATGTCGGCGGCTGGCAAACTTTGGCCCGTGGTCGTGGGGACGACCCTATAGTCGTCGGACATGTCGGCGATTTGCCAACATTGGCCCGGGGTCGTGGGGACGCCCCAATAGTCGTCGGACATGTCGGCGGCTGGCCAACTTTGGCCCGTGGTCGTGGGGACGACCCTATAGTCGTCGGACATGTCGGCGATTGGCCAACATTGGCCCGGGGTCGTCGGGACGACCCTATAGTCGTCGGACATGTCGGCGGCTGGCCAATCTAGTCCCGGGGTCGTGGGGACGTCCCTATAGTCGTCGGACATGTCGGCGGCTGGCCAACTTTGGCCCGTGGTCGTGGGGACGATCCAATAGTCGTCGGACATGTCGGCGGCTGACGAACTTAGGCCCGTGGTCGTGGGGACGCCCCTATAGTCGTTGGACATGTCAGCGGCTGGCCAACTTTGGCCCGTGGTCGTGGGGACGACCCTATAGTCTTCGGACATGACGGTAGCGGGCCAATCTAGTCCCGGGGTCGTGGGGACGACCCTATAATCGTTGGACATGACGGTGGCGGGCCAATCTAGTCCCGGGGTCGTAGAGACGACCCTATAGTCGTCGGACATGTTGGCGTTTGGCCAACATTGGCCCGGGGTCGTCGGGACGACCCTATAGTCGTCGGACATGTCGGCGGCTGGCCAATCTAGTCCCGGGGTCGTGGGGACGACCCTATAGTCGTCGGACATGTCGGCGGCTGGCCAACTTTGGCCCCTGGTCGTGGGGACGATCCGATAGTCGTTGGACATGACGGTGGCGGGCCAATCAAGTCCCGGGGTCGTGGGGACGATCCAATAGTCGTCGGACATGTCGGCGGCTGGCCAACTTTGGCCCGTGGTCGTGGGGTCGATCCGATAGTCGTCGGACATGACGGCGGCAGGCCAATCTATTCTCTGGGTCGTGTGGACGACCCTATAGTCGTCGGACATGACGGCGGCTGTCCAACTTTGGCCCGGTGTCTTGGGGACGACTCTATAGTCGTCGGACATGTCGGCTGCAGGCCACCCTTGTCCCGGGGTCGTGGGGACGACCCAATAGTCGTCGGACATGTCGGCGGCTGGCAAACTTTGGCCCGTGGTCGTGGGGACGACCCTATAGTCGTCGGACATGTCGGCGATTGGCCAACTATGGCCCGTGGTCGTGGGGTCGATCCGATAGTCGTCGGACATGACGGTGGCGGCCAATCTAGTCCCGGGGTCGTGGTGACGACCCTATAGCCGTCGGACATGTCGGCGGCTGGCCAACTTTGGCCCGTGGTCGTGGGGACGACTGTTTAGTCGTCGGTCATGTCGGCGGCCGGCCAATCTAGACCCAGGGTCGTGGGGACGACCCTATTGTCGTCGGACATGACGGTGGCGGGCCAATCTAGTCCCGGGGTCATAGGGACGACCCTATAGTCGTCGGACATGTCGGCGATTGGCCAACTTTGGTCCGTGGTCGTGGGGTCGATCCGATAGTCGTCGGACATGACGGCGGCAGGCCAATCTATTCTCTGGGTCGTGTGGACGACCCTATAGTCGTCGGACATGTCGGCGGCTGTCCAACTTTGGCCCGGTGTCTTGGGGACGACTCTATAGTCGTCGGACATGTCGGCTGCAGGCCACCCTTGTCCCGGGGTCGTGGGGACGACCCAATAGTCGTCGGACATGTCGGCGGCTGGCAAACTTTGGCCCGTGGTCGTGGGGACGACCCTATAGTCGTCGGACATGTCGCGATTTGCCAACATTGGCCCGGGGTCGTGGGGACGACCCAATAGTCGTCGGACATGTCGGCGGCTGGCCAACTTTGGCCCGTGGTCGTGGGGACGACCCTATAGTCGTCGGACATGACGGTGGCGGGCCAATCTAGCCCCGGGGTCGTGGGGACGACCCTATTGTCGTCGGACATGACGGTGGCGGGCCAATCTATTCCCGGGGTCGTAGGGACGACCCTATAGTCGTCGGACATGTTGGCGATTGGCCAACATTGGCCCGGGGTCGTCGGGACGACCCTATAGTCGTCGGACATGTCGGCGGCTGGCCAACCTAGTCCCGATGTCGTGGGGACGACCTTGTAGTCGTCGGACATGTCGGCGGCTGGCCAACCTAGTCCCGAGGTCGTGGGGACGACCCTATAGTCGTCGGACATGTCGGCGGCTGGCCAACTTTGGCCCGTGGTCGTGGAGACGATCCAATAGTCGTCGGACTTGTCAGCGGCTGGCCAACTTTGGCCCGTGGTCGTGGGGACGACCCTATAGTCTTCGGACATGACGGTAGCGGGCCAATCTAGTCCCGGGGTCGTGGGGACGACCCTATAATCGTTGGACATGACGGTGGCGGGCCAATCTAGTCCCGGGGTCGTAGGGACGACCCTATAGTCGTCGGACATGTTGGCGATTGGCCAACATTGGCCCGGGGTCGTCGGGACGACCCTATAGTCGTCGGACATGTCGGCGGCTGGCCAATCTAGTCCCGGAGTCGTGGGGACGTCCCTATAGTCGTCGGACATGTCGGTGGCTGGCCAACTTTGGCCCCTGGTCGTGGGGACGATCCGATAGTCGTTGGACATGACGGTGGCGGGCCAATCTAGTCCCGGGGTCGTGGGGACGATCCAATAGTCGTCGGACATGTCGGCGGCTGGCCAACTTTGGCCCGTGGTCGTGGGGACGACCCTATAGTCGTTGGACATGTCAGCGGCTGGCCAACTTTGGCCCGGTGTCGTGGGGACAACTCTATAGTCGTCGGACATGTCGGCGGCTGGCCAACCTAGACCCGGGGTCGTGGGGACGACCCAGTTGTCGTCGGACATGACGGTGGCGGGCCAATCTAGTCCCGGGGTCATAGGGACGACCCTATAGTCGTCGGACATGTCGGCGATTGGCCAACTATGGCCCGTGGTCGTGGGGTCGATCCGATAGTCGTCGGACATGACGGTGGCGGCCAATCTAGTCCCGGGGTCGTGGTGACGACCCTATAGCCGTCGGACATGTCGGCGGCTGGCCAACTTTGACCCGTGGTCGTGGGGACGACTGTTTAGTCGTCGGTCATGTCGGCGGCCGGCCAATCTAGACCCAGGGTCGTGGGGACGACCCTATTGTCGTCGGACATGACGGTGGCGGGCCAATCTAGTCCCGGGGTCATAGGGACGACCCTATAGTCGTCGGACATGTCGGCGATTGGCCAACTTTGGTCCGTGGTCGTGGGGTCGATCCGATAGTCGTCGGACATGACGGCGGCAGGCCAATCTATTCTCTCGGTCGTGTGGACGACCCTATAGTCGTCGGACATGTCGGCGGCTGTCCAACTTTGGCCCGGTGTCTTGGGGACGACTCTATAGTCGTCGGACATGTCGGCTGCAGGCCACCCTTGTCCCGGGGTCGTGGGGACGACCCAATAGTCGTCGGACATGTCGGCGGCTGGCAAACTTTGGCCCGTGGTCGTGGGGACGACCCTATAGTCGTCGGACATGTCGGCGATTTGCCAACATTGGCCCGGGGTCGTGGGGACGACCCAATAGTCGTCGGACATGTCGGCGGCTGGCCAACTTCGGCCCGTGGTCGTGGGGACGACCCTATAGTCGTCGGACATGACGGTGGCGGGCCAATCTAGCCCCGGGGTCGTGGGGACGACCCTATAGTCGACGGGCAAGTCGGCGGCGGGCCAACCTTGTACCGGGGTCGTGGGGACGACCCTATAGTCGTCGGACATGTCGGCGGCTGGCCAACCTAGTCCCGAGGTCGTGGGGACGACCTTGTAGTCGTCGGACATGTCGGCGGCTGGCCAACCTAGTCCCGAGGTCGTGGGGACGACCCTATAGTCGTCGGACATGTCGGCGGCTGGCCAACTTTGGCCCGTGGTCGTGGAGACGATCCAATAGTCGTCGGACATGTCAGCGGCTGGCCAACTTTGGCCCGTGGTCGTGGGGACGATCCGATAGTCGTCGGACATGTCGGCGGCTGGCCAACCTAGACCCGGGGTCGTGGGGACGACCCTATTGTCGTCGGACATGGCGGTGGCGGGCCAATCTAGTCCCGGGGTCGTGGGGACGACCCTATAGTCGTCGGACATGTCGGCGGCTGGCCAACTTTGGCCCGTGGTCGTGGAGACGATCCAATAGTCGTCGGACATGTCGCCGGCTGGCCAACTTTGGCCCGTGGTCGTGGGGACGAACCGATAATCGTCGGATATGACGGTGGCGGGCCAGCTTTGGCCCGTGGTCGTGGGGACGACCCTATAGTCGTCGGACATGTCGGTGGCGGGCCAATCTAGTCCCGGGGTCGTGGGGACGACCCTATAGTCGTCGCACATGTCGGCGGCTGGCCAACTTTGGCCCGTGGTCGTGGGGACGACTCAATAGTCGTCGGACATGTCGGCGGCTGGCCAGCTTTCGCCCGTGGTCGTGGGGACGATCCGATAGTCGTCGGACATGACGGTCTAGGGCCAATCTAGTCCCGGGGTCCTGGGGACGACCCTATAGTCGTCGGACATGTCGCCGGCTGGCCAAATTTGGCCCGGTGTCGTGGGGACGACTCTATATTCGTCGGACATGTCGGCGGGTGGCCGACCTGGACCCGGGGTCGTGGGGACGACCCTATTGTCGTCGGACATGTCGGCGATTTGCCAACATTGGCCCGGGGTCGTGGGGACGACTCTATATTCGTCGGACATATCGGCGGCTGGCCAACCTGGACCCGGGGTCGTGGGGACGACCCAATTGTCGTCGGACATGACGGTGGCGGGCCAATCTAGTCCCGGGGTCATAGGGACGTCCCTATAGTCGTCGGACATGTCGGCGATTGGCCAACTATGGCCCGTGGTCGTGGGGTCGATCCGATAGTCGTCGGACATGACGGTGGCGGCCAATCTAGTCCCGGGGTCGTGGTGACGACCCTATAGCCGTCGGACATGTTGGCGGCTGGCCAACTTTGGCCCGTGGTCGTGGGGACGACTGTTTAGTCGTCGGTCATGTCGGCGGCCGGCCAATCTAGACCCAGGGTCGTGGGGACGACCCTATTGTCGTCGGACATGACGGTGGCGGGCCAATCTAGTCCCGGGGTCATAGGGACGACCCTATAGTCGTCGGACATGTCGGCGATTGGCCAACTTTGGTCCGTGGTCGTGGGGTCGATCCGATAGTCGTCGGACATGACGGCGGCGGGCCAATCTATTCTCTGGGTCGTGTGGACGACCCTATAGTCGTCGGACATGTCGGCGGCTGTCCAACTTTGGCCCGGTGTCTTGGGGACGACTCTATAGTCGTCGGACATGTCGGCTGCAGGCCACCCTTGTCCCGGGGTCGTGGGGACGACCCAATAGTCGTCGGACATGTCGGCGGCTGGCAAACTTTGGCCCGTGGTCGTGGGGACGACCCTATAGTCGTCGGACATGTCGGCGATTTGCCAACATTGGCCCGGGGTCGTGGGGACGACCCAATAGTCGTCGGACATGTCGGCGGCTGGCCAACTTTGGCCCGTGGTCGTGGGGACGACCCTATAGTCGTCGGACATGTCGGCGATTGGCCAATATTGGCCCGGGGTCGTGGGGACGATCCGATAATCGTTGGACATGACGGTGGCGGGCCAACTTTGGCCCGTGGTCGTGGGGACGACCCTATAGTCGTCGGACATGACGGTGGCGGGCCAATCTAGCCCCGGGGTCGTGGGGACGACCCTATAGTCGACGGGCAAGTCGGCGGCGGGCCAACCTTGTACCGGGGTCGTGGGGACGACCCTATTGTCGTCGGACATGACGGTGGCGGGCCAATCTAGTCCCGGGGTCGTGGGGACGACCCTATAGTCGTCGCACATGTCGGCGGCTGGCCAACTTTGGCCCGTGGTCGTGGGGACGACCCAATAGTCGTCGGACATGTCGGCGGCTGGCAAACTTTGGCCCGTGGTCGTGGGGACGACCCTATAGTCGTCGGACATGTCGGCGATTTGCCAACATTGGCCCGGGGTCGTGGGGACGACCCAATAGTCGTCGGACATGTCGGCGGCTGGCCAACTTTGGCCCGTGGTCGTGGGGACGACCCTATAGTCGTCGGACATGTCGGCGATTGGCCAACATTGGCCCGGGGTCGTCGGGACGACCCTATAGTCGTCGGACATGTCGGCGGCTGGCCAATCTAGTCCCGGGGTCGTGGGGACGTCCCTATAGTCGTCGGACATGTCGGCGGCTGGCCAACTTTGGCCCGTGGTCGTGGGGACGATCCAATAGTCGTCGGACATGTCGGCGGCTGACGAACTTAGGCCCGTGGTCGTGGGGACGCCCCTATAGTCGTTGGACATGTCAGCGGCTGGCCAACTTTGGCCCGTGGTCGTGGGGACGACCCTATAGTCTTCGGACATGACGGTAGCGGGCCAATCTAGTCCCGGGGTCGTGGGGACGACCCTATAATCGTTGGACATGACGGTGGCGGGCCAATCTAGTCCCGGGGTCGTAGGGACGACCCTATAGTCGTCGGACATGTTGGCGTTTGGCCAACATTGGCCCGGGGTCGTCGGGACGACCCTATGGTCGTCGGACATGTCGGCGGCTGGCCAATCTAGTCCCGGGGTCGTGGGGACGACCCTATAGTCGTCGGACATGTCGGCGGCTGGCCAACTTTGGCCCCTGGTCGTGGGGACGATCCGATAGTCGTTGGACATGACGGTGGCGGGCCAATCTAGTCCCGGGGTCGTGGGGACGATCCAATAGTCGTCGGACATGTCGGCGGCTGGCCAACTTTGGCCCGTGGTCGTGGGGACGACCCTATAGTCTTCGGACATGACGGTAGCGGGCCAATCTAGTCCCGGGGTCGTGGGGACGACCCTATAATCGTTGGACATGACGGTGGCGGGCCAATCTAGTCCCGGGGTCGTAGGGACGACCCTATAGTCGTCGGACATGTTGGCGATTGGCCAACATTGGCCCGGGGTCGTCGGGACGACCCTATAGTCGTCGGACATGTCGGCGGCTGGCCAATCTAGTCCCGGAGTCGTGGGGACGTCCCTATAGTCGTCGGACATGTCGGCGGCTGGCCAACTTTGGCCCCTGGTCGTGGGGACGATCCGATAGTCGTTGGACATGACGGTGGCGGGCCAATCTAGTCCCGGGGTCGTGGGGACGATCCAATAGTCGTCGGACATGTCGGCGGCTGGCCAACTTTGGCCCGTGGTCGTGGGGACGACCCTATAGTCGTTGGACATGTCAGCGGCTGGCCAACTTTGGCCCGGTGTCGTGGGGACAACTCTATAGTCGTCGGACATGTCGGCGGCTGGCCAACCTAGACCCGGGGTCGTGGGGACGACCCTATTGTCGTCGGACATGACGGTGGCGGGCCAATCTATTCCCGGGGTCGTAGGGACGACCCTATAGTCGTCGGACATGTTGGCGATTGGCCAACATTGGCCCGGGGTCGTCGGGACGACCCTATAGTCGTCGGACATGTCGGCGGCTGGCCAATCTAGTCCCGGGGTCGTGGGGACGTCCCTATAGTCGTCGGACATGTCGGCGGCTGGCCAACTTTGGCCCGTGGTCGTGGGGACGATCCAATAGTCGTCGGACATGTCGGCGGCTGACGAACTTAGGCCCGTGGTCGTGGGGACGCCCCTATAGTCGTTGGACATGTCAGCGGCTGGCCAACTTTGGCCCGTGGTCGTGGGGACGACCCTATAGTCTTCGGACATGACGGTAGCGGGCCAATCTAGTCCCGGGGTCGTGGGGACGACCCTATAATCGTTGGACATGACGGTGGCGGGCCAATCTAGTCCCGGGGTCGTAGGGACGACCCTATAGTCGTCGGACATGTTGGCGTTTGGCCAACATTGGCCCGGGGTCGTCGGGGCGACCCTATAGTCGTCGGACATGTCGGCGGCTGGCCAATCTAGTCCCGGGGTCGTGGGGACGACCCTATAGTCGTCGGACATGTCGGCGGCTGGCCAACTTTGGCCCCTGGTCGTGGGGACGATCCGATAGTCGTTGGACATGACGGTGGCGGGCCAATCTAGTCCCGGGGTCGTGGGGACGATCCAATAGTCGTCGGACATGTCGGCGGCTGGCCAACTTTGGCCCGTGGTCGTGGGGACGACCCTATAGTCTTCGGACATGACGGTAGCGGGCCAATCTAGTCCCGGGGTCGTGGGGACGACCCTATAATCGTTGGACATGACGGTGGCGGGCCAATCTAGTCCCGGGGTCGTAGGGACGACCCTATAGTCGTCGGACATGTTGGCGATTGGCCAACATTGGCCCGGGGTCGTCGGGACGACCCTATAGTCGTCGGACATGTCGGCGGCTGGCCAATCTAGTCCCGGAGTCGTGGGGACGTCCCTATAGTCGTCGGACATGTCGGCGGCTGGCCAACTTTGGCCCCTGGTCGTGGGGACGATCCGATAGTCGTTGGACATGACGGTGGCGGGCCAATCTAGTCCCGGGGTCGTGGGGACGATCCAATAGTCGTCGGACATGTCGGCGGCTGGCCAACTTTGGCCCGTGGTCGTGGGGACGACCCTATAGTCGTTGGACATGTCAGCGGCTGGCCAACTTTGGCCCGGTGTCGTGGGGACAACTCTATAGTCTTCGGACATGTCGGCGGCTGGCCAACCTAGACCCGGGGTCGTGGGGACGACCCTATTGTCGTCGGACATGACGGTGGCGGGCCAATCTATTCCCGGGGTCGTAGGGACGACCCTATAGTCGTCGGACATGTTGGCGATTGGCCAACATTGGCCCGGGGTCGTCGGGACGACCCTATAGTCGTCGGACATGTCGGCGGCTGGCCAACCTAGTCCCGAGGTCGTGGGGACGACCTTGTAGTCGTCGGACATGTCGGCGGCTGGCCAACCTAGTCCCGAAGTCGTGGGGACGACCCTATAGTCGTCGGACATGTCGGCGGCTGGCCAACCTTGGCCCGTGGTCGTGGAGACGATCCAATAGTCGTCGGACATGTCAGCGGCTGGCCAACTTTGGCCCGTGGTCGTGGGGACGATCCGATAGTCGTCGGACATGTCGGCGGCTGGCCAACCTAGACCCGGGGTCGTGGGGACGACCCTATTGTCGTCGGACATGGCGGTGGCGGGCCAATCTAGTCCCGGGGTCGTGGGGACGACCCTATAGTCGTCGGACATGTCGGCGGCTGGCCAACTTTTGCCCGTGGTCGTGGGGACGACTGTTTAGTCGCCGGACATGTCGGCGGCTGGCCAACCTAGACCCAGGGTCGTGGGGACGACCCTATTGTCGTCGGACATGACGGTGGCGGGCCAATCTAGTCCCGGGGTCGTAGGTACGACCCTATGGTCGTCGGACATGTCGGCGATTGGCCAACATTGGCCCGGTGTCGTGGGGTCGATCCGATAGTCGTCGGACATGACGGCGGCGGGCCAATCTATTCTCTGGGTCGTGTGGACGACCCTATAGCCGTCGGACATGTCGGCGGCTGTCCAACTTTGGCCCGGTGTCTTGGGGACGACTCTATAGTCGTCGGACATGTCGGCTGCAGGCCACCCTTGTCCCGGGGTCGTGGGGACGACCCAATAGTCGTCGGACATGTCGGCGGCTGGCAAACTTTGGCCCGTGGTCGTGGGGACGACCCTATAGTCGTCGGACATGTCGGCGATTTGCCAACATTGGCCCGGGGTCGTGGGGACGACCCAATAGTCGTCGGACATGTCGGCGGCTGGCCAACTTTGGCCCGTGGTCGTGGGGACGACCCTATAGTCGTCGGACATGTCGGCGATTGGCCAATATTGGCCCGGGGTCGTGGGGACGATCCGATAATCGTTGGACATGACGGTGGCGGGCCAACTTTGGCCCGTGGTCGTGGGGACGACCCTATAGTCGTCGGACATGACGGTGGCGGGCCAATCTAGCCCCGGGGTCGTGGGGACGACCCTATAGTCGACGGGCAAGTCGGCGGCGGGCCAACCTTGTACCGGGGTCGTGGGGACGACCCTATTGTCGTCGGACATGACGGTGGCGGGCCAATCTAGTCCCGGGGTCGTGGGGACGACCCTATAGTCGTCGCACATGTCGGCGGCTGGCCAACTTTGGCCCGTGGTCGTGGGGACGACTCAATAGTCGTCGGACATGTCGGCGGCTGGCCAGCTTTCGCCCGTGGTCGTGGGGACGATCCGATAGTCGTCGGACATGACGGTCTAGGGTCAATCTAGTCCCGGGGTCGTGGGGACGACCCAATAGTCGTCGGACATGTCGGCGGCTGGCAAACTTTGGCCCGTGGTCGTGGGGACGACCCTATAGTCGTCGGACATGTCGGCGATTTGCCAACATTGGCCCGGGGTCGTGGGGACGACCCAATAGTCGTCGGACATGTCGGCGGCTGGCCAACTTTGGCCCGTGGTCGTGGGGACGACCCTATAGTCGTCGGACATGTCGGCGGCTGGCCAATCTAGTCCCGGGGTCGTGGGGACGTCCCTATAGTCGTCGGACATGTCGGCGGCTGGCCAACTTTGGCCCGTGGTCGTGGGGACGATCCAATAGTCGTCGGACATGTCGGCGGCTGACGAACTTAGGCCCGTGGTCGTGGGGACGCCCCTATAGTCGTTGGACATGTCAGCGGCTGGCCAACTTTGGCCCGTGGTCGTGGGGACGACCCTATAGTCTTCGGACATGACGGTAGCGGGCCAATCTAGTCCCGGGGTCGTGGGGACGACCCTATAATCGTTGGACATGACGGTGGCGGGCCAATCTAGTCCCGGGGTCGTAGGGACGACCCTATAGTCGTCGGACATGTTGGCGTTTGGCCAACATTGGCCCGGGGTCGTCGGGACGACCCTATGGTCGTCGGACATGTCGGCGGCTGGCCAATCTAGTCCCGGGGTCGTGGGGACGACCCTATAGTCGTCGGACATGTCGGCGGCTGGCCAACTTTGGCCCCTGGTCGTGGGGACGATCCGATAGTCGTTGGACATGACGGTGGCGGACCAATCTAGTCCCGGGGTCGTGGGGACGATCCAATAGTCGTCGGACATGTCGGCGGCTGGCCAACTTTGGCCCGTGGTCGTGGGGACGACCCTATAGTCTTCGGACATGACGGTAGCGGGCCAATCTAGTCCCGGGGTCGTGGGGACGACCCTATAATCGTTGGACATGACGGTGGCGGGCCAATCTAGTCCCGGGGTCGTAGGGACGACCCTATAGTCGTCGGACATGTTGGCGATTGGCCAACATTGGCCCGGGGTCGTCGGGACGACCCTATAGTCGTCGGACATGTCGGCGGCTGGCCAATCTAGTCCCGGAGTCGTGGGGACGTCCCTATAGTCGTCGGACATGTCGGCGGCTGGCCAACTTTGGCCCCTGGTCGTGGGGACGATCCGATAGTCGTTGGACATGACGGTGGCGGGCCAATCTAGTCCCGGGGTCGTGGGGACGATCCAATAGTCGTCGGACATGTCGGCGGCTGGCCAACTTTGGCCCGTGGTCGTGGGGACGATCCGATAGTCGTCGGACATGTCGGCGGCTGGCCAACGTAGACCCCGGGTCGTGGGGACGACCCTATTGTCGTCGGACATGGCGGTGGCGGGCCAATCTAGTCCCGTGGTCGTGAGGACGACCCTATAGTCTTCGGACATGACGGCGGCTGGCCAACTTTGGCCCGTGGTCGTGGGGACGATCCGATAGCCGTCGGACATGTCGGCGGCTGGCCAACGTAGACCCCGGGTCGTGGGGACGACCCTATTGTCGTCGGACATGGCGGTGGCGGGCCAATCTAGTCCCGTGGTCGTGAGGACGACCCTATAGTCTTCGGACATGACGGTAGCGGGCCAATCTAGACCCGAGGTCGTGGGGACGACCCTATAGTCGTCGGACATGACGGTAGCGGGACAATCTAGACCCGAGGTCGTGGGGACGACCTCATAGTCTTCGGACATGTCGGCGGCTGTCCAACTTTGGCCCGGTGTCGTGGGGACGACTCTATAGTCGTCGGAAATGTCGGCGGCTGGCCAACCTAGACCCGGGGTCGTGGGGACGACCCTATTGTCGTCGGACATGACGGTGGCGGGCCAATCTAGTCCCGGGGTCGTGGGGACGACCCTATAGTCGTCGGACAAGTCGGCGGCGGGCCAAGCTTGTCCCGGGGTCGTGGGGACGACCCTATAGTCGTCGGACATGTCGGTGGCGGACCAATCTAGTCCCGAGGTCGGTGGGACGACCCTACAGTCGTCGGACATGTTGGCGGCAGGTCTGCCTAGTCCCGGGGTCGTGGGGACGAACCTATAGTCGTCGGACAACACGGCGGCTGGACATCTTTGGCCCGCGGTCGTGGGGACGACCCTATAGTCGTCGGACATGTCGGCGGCTGGCCAACGTAGGCCCGTTGTCGTGGGGACGACCCTATAGACGTCGGACATGACGTTGGCGGGCCAATCTAGTCCCGGGGTCGTGGGGACCACCCTATAGTCGTCGTACATGTCGCCGGCTGGCCAACTTTGGCCCGGTGTCGTGGGGCGACTCTATATTCGTCGGACATGTCGGCGGCTGGCCAATCTAGACCCAGGGTCGTGGGGACGATCCTATTGTCGTCGGACATGACGGTGGCGGGCCAATCTAGTCCCGGGGTCGTAGGTACGACCCTATAGTCGTCGGACATGTCGGCGATTGTCCAATATTGGCCCGTGGTCGTGGGAACGACCCTATAGTCGTCGGACAAGACGGCGCCTGGCCAAATTTGGCCCGTGGTCGTGGGGACGACCCTATAGTCGTCGGAAATGTCGGCGGCTGGCCAACTTTGGCCCGTGGTCGTGGGGACGACCCTATAGTCTTCGGACATGACGGTAGCGGGCCAATCTAGTCCCGGGGTCGTGGGGACGACCCTATAATCGTTGGACATGACGGTGGCGGGCCAATCTAGTCCCGGGGTCGTAGGGACGACCCTATAGTCGTCGGACATGTTGGCGATTGGCCAACATTGGCCCGGGGTCGTCGGGACGACACTATAGTCGTCGGACATGTCGGCGGCTGGCCAATCTAGTCCCGGGGTCGTGGGGACGACCCTATAGTCGTCGGACATGTCGGCGGCTGGCCAACTTTGGCCCGTGGTCGTGGGGACGACCCTATAGTCGTTGGACATGTCAGCGGCTGGCCAACTTTGGCCCGGTGTCGTGGGGACAACTCTATAGTCGTCGGACATGTCGGCGGCTGGCCAACCTAGAACCGGGGTCGTGGGGACGACCCTATTGTCGTCGGACATGACGGTGGCGGGCCAATCTATTCCCGGGGTCGTAGGGACGACCCTATAGTCGTCGGACATGTTGGCGATTGGCCAACATTGGCCCGGGGTCGTCGGGACGACCCTATAGTCGTCGGACATGTCGGCGGCTGGCCAACCTAGTCCCGAGGTCGTGGGGACGACCTTGTAGTCGTCGGACATGTCGGCGGCTGGCCAACCTAGTCCCGAGGTCGTGGGGACGACCCTATAGTCGTCGGACATGTCGGCGGCTGGCCAACTTTGGCCCGTGGTCGTGGAGACGATCCAATAGTCGTCGGACATGTCGGCGGCTGGCCAACTTTGGCCCGTGGTCGTGGGGACGATCCGATAGTCGTCGGACATGTCGGCGGCTGGCCAACCTAGACCCGGGGTCGTGGGGACGACCCTATTGTCGTCGGACATGGCGGTGGCGGGCCAATCTAGTCCCGTGGTCGTGAGGACGACCCTATAGTCTTCGGACATGACGGTAGCGGGCCAATCTAGACCCGAGGGCGTGGGGACGACCCTATAGTCGTCGGACATGACGGTAGCGGGACAATCTAGACCCGAGGTCGTGGGGACGACCTCATAGTCTTCGGACATGTCGGCGGCTGTCCAACTTTGGCCCGGTGTCGTGGGGACGACTCTATAGTCGTCGGACATGTCGGCGGCTGGCCAACCTAGACCCGGGGTCGTGGGGACGACCCTATTGTCGTCGGACATGACGGTGGCGGGCCAATCTAGTCCCGGGGTCGTGGGGACGACCCTATAGTCGTCGGACAAGTCGGCGGCGGGCCAAGCTTGTCCCGGGGTCGTGGGGACGACCCTATAGTCGTCGGACATGTCGGCGATTGGCCAACATTGGCCCGGGGTCGTGGGGACGACCCTATTGTCGTCGGACATGACGGTGGCGGGCCAATCTAGTCCCAGGGTCGTGGGGACGACCCTATAGTAGTCGGACATGACGGTGGCGGGCCAATCTGGTCCCAGGGTCGTGGGGACGACCCTATAGTCGTCGGACATGTCGGCGGCTGGCCAACCTGGACCCGGGGTCGTGGGGACGACCCTATTGTCGTCGGACATGACGGTGGCGGGCCAATGTAGTCCCGGGGTCGTAGGGACGACCCTATAGTCGTCGGACATGTCGGCGATTGGCCAACATTGGCCCGGGGTCGTGGGGACAACCCTATAGTCGTCGGACATGTCGGCGGCTGGCCAACTTTGGCCCGTGGTCGTGGGGACGACCCTATTGTCGTCGGACATGACGGTGGCGGGCCAATCTAGTCCCAGGGTCGTGGGGACGACCCTATAGTCGTCGGACATGACGGTGGCGGGCCAATCTGGTCCCAGGGTCGTGGGGACGACACTATAGTCGTCGGACATGTCGGCGGCTGGCCAACCTGGACCCGGGGTCGTGGGGACGACCCTATTGTCGTCGGACATGACGGTGGCGGGCCAATCTAGTCCCGGGGTCGTGGGGACGACCCTATAGTCGTCGGACATGACGGTGGCGGACCAATCTAGTCCCGAGGTCGTGGGGACGACCCTACAGCCGTCGGACATGTTGGCGGCAGGTCTGCCTAGTCCCGGGGTCGTGGGGACGAACCTATAGTCGTCGGACAACACGGCGGCTGGACATCTTTGGCCCGCGGTCGTGGGGACGACCCTATAGTCGTCGGACATGACGGTGGCGGGCCAGTCTGGTCCCAGGGTCGTGGGGACGACCCTATAGTCGTCGGACATGTCGGCGGCTGGCCAACCTGGACCCGGGGTCGTGGGGACGACCCTATTGTCGTCGGACATGACGGTGGCGGGCCAATGTAGTCCCGGGGTCGTAGGGACGACCCTATAGTCGTCGGACATGTCGGCGATTGGCCAACATTGGCCCGGGGTCGTGGGGACAACCCTATAGTCGTCGGACATGTCGGCGGCTGGCCAACTTTGGCCCGTAGACGTGGGGACGATCCGACAGTCGCCGGACATGACGGTGGCGGGCCAATCTAGTCCCGGGGTCGTGGGGACGACCCTATTGTCGTCGGACATGTCGGCGGCTGGCCAACTTTTGCCCGTGGTCGTGGGGACGATCCGATAGTCGATGGATATGACGGTGGCGGGCCAATCTAGTCCCAGGGTCGTTGGGACGACCCTATAGTCGTCGGACATGTCGGCGGCTGGCCAACTTTGGCCCGTGGTCGTGGGGACGACTCAATAGTCGTCGGACATGTCGGCGGCTGGCTAACCTAGACACGGGGTCGTGGGGACGACCCTATTGTCGTCGGACATGACGGTGGCGGACCAATCTAGTCCCGGGGTCGTGGGGACGACCCTATAGTCGTCGGACAAGTCGGCGGCGGGCCAAGCTTGTCCCGGGGTCGTGGGGACGACCCTATAATCGTCGGACATGACGGTGGCGGGCCAATCTAGTCCCGGGGTTGTGGGGACGACCCTATAGTCGTCGGGCATTTCGGCGGCTTGCCAACTTTGGCCCGGGTTCGTGGAGGCGACCCTATAGTCGTCGGACATGTCGGCGGCTGGCCAACTTTGGCCCGTGGTTGTGGGGACGACCCTATAGTCGTTGGACATGACGGTGTCGGGCCAATCTAGTCCCGGGGTCGTGGGGACGACCCTATAGTCGTCGGACATGTCGGCGGCTGGCCAACTTTGGACCGGTGTCGTGGGGACGACCCTATAGTCTTCGGACATGACGGTAGCAGGCCAATCTAGACCCGAGGTCGTGGGGACGACCCTATAGTAGTCGGACATGTCGGCGGCTGTCCAACTTTGGCCCGGTGTCGTGGGGACGACTCTATAGTCGTCGGACATGTCGGCGGCTGGCCAACCTAGACCCGGGGTCGTGGGGACGACCCTATTGTCGTCGGACATGACGGTGGCGGGCCAATCTAGTCCCGGGGTCGTGGGGACGACCCTATAGTCGTCGGACAAGTCGGCGGCGGGCCAAGCTTGTCCCGGGGTCGTGGGGACGACCCTATAATCGTCGGACATGACGGTGGCGGGCCAATCTAGTCCCGGGGTCGTGGGGACGACCCTATAATCGTTGGACATGACGGTGGCGGGCCAATCTAGTCCCGGGGTCGTAGGGACGACCCTATAGTCGTCGGACATGTTGGCGATTGGCCAACATTTGCCCGGGGTCGTCGGGACGACCCTATAGTCGTCGGACATGTCGGCGGCTGGCCAAAATTGGCCCGAGGTCGTGGGGGCGACCCTATAGTCGTCGGACATGTCGGCGGCTGGCCAACCTAGTCCCGAGGTCGTCGGACTTGACGGTGGCGGGCCAATCTAGTCCCGGGGTCGTGGGGACGACCCTACAGTCGTCGGACATTTCGGCGGCTTGCCAACTTTGGCCCGGGGTCGTGGGGACGACCCTATAGTCGTCGGACATGACGGTGGCGGACCAATCTAGTCCCGGGGTCGTGGGGACGACCCTATAGTCGTCGGACTTGACGGTGGCCGGCCAATCTATTCCCGGGGTCGTGGGGACGACCCTACAGTCGTCGGACATTTCGGCGGCTTGCCAACTTTGGCCCGGGGTCGTGGGGACGACCCTATAGTCGTCGGACATGTCGGCGGCTGGCCAAAATTGGCCCGACGTCGTGGGGGCGACCCTATAGTCGTCGGACATGTCGGCGGCTGGCCAACCTAGTCCCTAGGTCGTCGGACTTGACGGTGGCGGGCCAATCTAGTCCCGGGGTCGTGGGGACGACCCTACAGTCGTCGGACATTTCGGCGGCTTGCCAACTTTGGCCCGGGGTCGTGGGGACGATCCGATAGTCGTTGGACATGACGGTGGCGGGCCAATCTAGTCCGGGGGTCGTGGGGACGACCCTACAGTCGTCGGACATTTC
Source organism: Andrena praecox (assembly GCA_963932275.1). Taxonomy (NCBI): domain Eukaryota; kingdom Metazoa; phylum Arthropoda; class Insecta; order Hymenoptera; family Andrenidae; genus Andrena; species Andrena praecox. The sequence goes on from CAWVQO010000569.1 coordinate 1,956,644, forward strand.
GGCGGCTTGCCAACTTTGGCCCGGGGTCGTGGGGACGACCCTATAGTCGTCGGACAAGTCGGCGGCGGGCCTACCTAGTCCCGGGGTCGTGGGGCCGACCCTATAGTCGTCGGATAAGTCGGCAGCTTGCCAACTTTGGCCCGGGGTCGTGGGAACGACCCTATAGTCGTCGGACAAGTCGGCGGCGAGCCCACCTAGTGGGGCGGTCGTGGGGACGACCCTATTGTCGTCGGACATGACGGTGGCGGGCCAATCTAGTCCCGGGGTCGTGGGGACGACCCTATAGTCGTCGGACAAATCGGCGGCGGGCCAAGCTTGTCCCGGGGTCGTGGGGACGACCCTATAGTCGTCGGACATGTCGGCGATTGGCCAACATTGGCCCGGGGTCGTGGGGACGACCCTATTGTCGTCGGACATGACGGTGGCGGGCCAATCTAGTCCCAGGGTCGTGGGGACGACCCTATAGTCGTCGGACATGACGGTGGCGGGCCAATCTGGTCCCAGGGTCGTGGGGACGACCCTATAGTCGTCGGACATGTCGGCGGCTGGCCAACCTGGACCCGGGGTCGTGGGGACGACCCTATTGTCGTCGGACATGACGGTGGCGGGCCAATGTAGTCCCGGGGTCGTAGGGACGACCCTATAGTCGTCGGACATGTCGGCGATTGGCCAACATTGGCCCGGGGTCGTGGGGACAACCCTATAGTCGTCGGACATGTCGGCGGCTGGCCAACTTTGGCCCGTGGTCGTGGGGACGACTCTATAGTCGTCGGACATGTCGGCGGCTGGCCAACCTAGACCCGCGGTCGTGGGGACGACCCTATAGTCGTCGGACATGACGGTGGCGGACCAATCTAGTCCCGAGGTCGTGGGGACGACCCTACAGCCGTCGGACATGTTGGCGGCAGGTCTGCCTAGTCCCGGGGTCGTGGGGACGAACCTATAGTCGTCGGACAACACGGCGGCTGGACATCTTTGGCCCGCGGTCGTGGGGACGACCCTATAGTCGTCGGACATGACGGTGGCGGGCCAGTCTGGTCCCAGGGTCGTGGGGACGACCCTATAGTCGTCGGACATGTCGGCGGCTGGCCAACCTGGACCCGGGGTCGTGGGGACGACCCTATTGTCGTCGGACATGACGGTGGCGGGCCAATGTAGTCCCGGGGTCGTAGGGACGACCCTATAGTCGTCGGACATGTCGGCGATTGGCCAACATTGGCCCGGGGTCGTGGGGACAACCCTATAGTCGTCGGACATGTCGGCGGCTGGCCAACTTTGGCCCGTAGACGTGGGGACGATCCGACAGTCGCCGGACATGACGGTGGCGGGCCAATCTAGTCCCGTGGTCGTGGGGACGACCCTATTGTCGTCGGACATGTCGGCGGCTGGCCAACTTTTGCCCGTGGTCGTGGGGACGATCCGATAGTCGATGGATATGACGGTGGCGGGCCAATCTAGTCCCGGGGTCGTGGGGACAACCCTATAGTCGTCGGACATGTCGGCGGCTGGCCAACTTTGGCCCGTAGACGTGGGGACGATCCGACAGTCGTCGGACATGACGGTGGCGGGCCAATGTAGTCCCGGGGTCGTAGGGACGACCCTATAGTCGTCGGACATGTCGGCGATTGGCCAACATTGGCCCGGGGTCGTGGGGACAACCCTATAGTCGTCGGACATGTCGGCGGCTGGCCAACTTTGGCCCGTAGACGTGGGGACGATCCGACAGTCGCCGGACATGACGGTGGCGGGCCAATCTAGTCCCGTGGTCGTGGGGACGATCCGACAGTCGTCGGACATGTCGGCGGCTGGCCAACCTAGTCCCGGGGACGTGGGGACGACCCTATAGTCGTCGGGCATTTCGGCGGCTTGCCAACTTTGGCCCGGGTTCGTGGAGACGACCCTATAGTCGTCGGACATGTCGGCGGCTGGCCAACTTTGGCCCGTGGTTGTGGGGACGACCCTATAGTCGTTGGACATGACGGTGTCGGGCCAATCTAGTCCCGGGGTCGTGGGGACGACCCTATAGTCGTCGGACATGTCGGCGGCTGGCCAATCTAGTCCCGTGGTCGTGGGCACGACCCTATAGTCGTCGGACATGTCGGTGGCGGGCCAATCTAGTCCCGGGGTCGTGGGGACGACCCTATAGTCGTCGGACATGTTGGCGATTGGCCAACATTGGCCCGGCGTCGTCGGGACGACCCTATAGTCGTCGGACATGTCGGCGGCTGGCCAACCTAGTCCCGAGGTCGTCGGACTTGACGGTGGCGGGCCAATCTAGTCCCGGGGTCGTGGGGACGACCCTACAGTCGTCGGACATTTCGGCGGCTTGCCAACTTTGGCCCGGGGTCGTGGGGACGACCCTATAGTCGTCGGACATGACGGTGGCGGACCAATCTAGTCCCGGGGTCGTGGGGACGACCCTATAGTCGTCGGACTTGACGGTGGCCGGCCAATCTATTCCCGGGGTCGTGGGGACGACCCTACAGTCGTCGGACATTTCGGCGGCTTGCCAACTTTGGCCCGGGGTCGTGGGGACGACCCTATAGTCGTCGGACATGACGGTAGCAGGCCAATCTAGACCCGAGGTCGTGGGGACGACCCTATAGTAGTCGGACATGTCGGCGGCTGTCCAACTTTGGCCCGGTGTCGTGGGGACGACTCTATAGTCGTCGGACATGTCGGCGGCTGGCCAACCTAGACCCGGGGTCGTGGGGACGACCCTATTGTCGTCGGACATGACGGTGGCGGGCCAATCTAGTCCCGGGGTCGTGGGGACGACCCTATAGTCGTCGGACAAGTCGGCGGCGGGCCAAGCTTGTCCCGGGGTCGTGGGGACGACCCTATAATCGTCGGACATGACGGTGGCGGGCCAATCTAGTCCCGGGGTCGTGGGGACGACCCTATAATCGTTGGACATGACGGTGGCGGGCCAATCTAGTCCCGGGGTCGTAGGGACGACCCTATAGTCGTCGGACATGTTGGCGATTGGCCAACATTTGCCCGGGGTCGTCGGGACGACCCTATAGTCGTCGGACATGTCGGCGGCTGGCCAAAATTGGCCCGAGGTCGTGGGGGCGACCCTATAGTCGTCGGACATGTCGGCGGCTGGCCAACCTAGTCCCGAGGTCGTCGGACTTGACGGTGGCGGGCCAATCTAGTCCCGGGGTCGTGGGGACGACCCTACAGTCGTCGGACATTTCGGCGGCTTGCCAACTTTGGCCCGGGGTCGTGGGGACGACCCTATAGTCGTCGGACATGACGGTGGCGGACCAATCTAGTCCCGGGGTCGTGGGGACGACCCTATAGTCGTCGGACTTGACGGTGGCCGGCCAATCTATTCCCGGGGTCGTGGGGACGACCCTACAGTCGTCGGACATTTCGGCGGCTTGCCAACTTTGGCCCGGGGTCGTGGGGACGACCCTATAGTCGTCGGACATGTCGGCGGCTGGCCAAAATTGGCCCGACGTCGTGGGGGCGACCCTATAGTCGTCGGACATGTCGGCGGCTGGCCAACCTAGTCCCGAGGTCGTCGGACTTGACGGTGGCGGGCCAATCTAGTCCCGGGGTCGTAGGGACGACCCTATAGTCGTCGGACATGATGGCGATTGGCCAACATTGGCCCGGGGTCGTCGGGTCGACCCTATAGTCGTCGGACATGTCGGCGTCTGGCCAACTTTGGCCCGTGGTCGTGGGGACGACCCTACAGTCGTCGGACATTTCGGCGGCTTGCCAACTATGGCCCGGGGTCGTGGGGACGATCCGATAGTCGTTGGACATAACGGTGGCGGGCCAATCTAGTCGGGGGGTCGTGGGGACGACCCTACAGTCGTCGGACATTTCGGCGGCTTGCCAACTTTGGCCCGGGGTCGTGGGGACGACCCTATAGTCGTCGGACTTGACGGTGGCGGGCCAATCTAGTCCCGGGGTCGTGGGGACGACCCTACAGTCGTCGGACATTTCGGCGGCTTGCCAACTTTGGCCCGGGGTCGTGGGGACGACCCTATAGTCGTCGGACTTGACGGTGGCGGGCCAATCTATTCCCGGGGTTGTGGGGACGACCCTACAGTCGTCGGACATGTCGGCGGCTGGCCAACTTTGGCCCGTGGTCGTGGGGACGATCCGATAGTCGTTGGACATAACGGTGGCGGGCCAATCTAGTCGGGGGGTCGTGGGGACGACCCTACAGTCGTCGGACATTTCGGCGGCTTGCCAACTTTGGCCCGGGGTCGTGGGGACGACCCTATAGTCGTCGGACTTGACGGTGGCGGGCCAATCTAGTCCCGGGGTCGTGGGGACGACCCTACAGTCGTCGGACATTTCGGCGGCTTGCCAACTTTGGCCCGGGGTCGTGGGGACGACCCTACAGTCGTCGGACATTTCGGCGGCTTGCCAACTTTGGCCCGGGGTCGTGGGGACGACCCTATAGTCGTCGGACTTGACGGTGGCGGGCCAATCTAGTCCCGGGGTTGTGGGGACGACCCTACAGTCGTCGGACATTTCGGCGGCTTGCCAACTTTGGCCCGGGGTCGTGGGGACGACCCTATAGTCGTCGGACATGTCGGCGGCTGGCCAACCTAGTCCCGACGTCGTCGGACTTGACGGTGGCGGGCCAATCTAGTCCCGGGGTCGTGGGGACGACCCTACAGTCGTCGGACATTTCGGCGGCTTGCCAACTTTGGCCCGGGGTCGTGGGGACGATCCGATAGTCGTTGGACATGACGGTGGCGGGCCAATCTAGTCCGGGGGTCGTGGGGACGACCCTACAGTCGTCGGACATTTCGGCGGCTTGCCAACTTTGGCCCGGGGTCGTGGGGACGACCCTATAGTCGTCGGACTTGACGGTGGCGGGCCAATCTAGTCCCGGGGTTGTGGGGACGACCCTACAGTCGTCGGACATTTCGGCGGCTTGCCAACTTTGGCCCGGGGTCGTGGGCACGACCCTATAGTCATCGGACTTGACGTTGGCGGGCCAATCTAGTCCCGAGGTCGTGGGGACGACCCTATAGTCGTCGGACTTGACGGTGGCCGGCCAATCTATTCCCGGGGTCGTGGGGACGACCCTACAGTCGTCGGACATTTCGGCGGCTTGCCAACTTTGGCCCGGGGTCGTGGGGACGACCCTATAGTCGTCGGACTTGACATTGGCGGGCCAATCTAGTCCCGAGGTCGTGGGGACGACCCTATAGTCGTCGGACTTGACGGTGGCCGGCCAATCTATTCCCGGGGTCGTGGGGACGACCCTACAGTCGTCGGACATTTCGGCGGCTTGCCAACTTTGGCCCGGGGTCGTGGGGACGACCCTGTAGTCGTCGGACATGTCGCCGGCTGGCCAAAATTGGCCCGAGGTCGTGGGGGCGACCCTATAGTCGTCGGACATGTCGGCGGCTGGCCAACCTAGTCCCGAGGTCGTCGGACTTGACGGTGGCGGGCCAATCTAGTCCCGGGGTCGTGGGGACGACCCTACAGTCGTCGGACATGTCGGCGGCTGGCCAACTTTGGTCCGTGGTCGTGGGGTCGATCCGATAGTCGTCGGACATGACGGCGGCTGGCCAACTTTGGCCCGTGGTCGTGGGGACGACTGTTTAGTCGTCGGACATGTCGGCGGCTGGCCAACCTAGACCCGGGGTCGTGGGGACGACCCTATTGTCGTCGGACATGACGGTGGCGGGCCAATCTAGTCCCGGGGTCGTGGGGACGACCCTATAGTCGTCGCACATGTCGGCGGCTGGCCAACTTTGGTCCGTGGTCGTGGGGTCGATCCGATAGTCGTCGGACATGACGGCGGCTGGCCAACTTTGGCCCGTGGTCGTGGGGTCGATCCGATAGACGTCGGACATGACGGCGGCTGGCCAATCTAGTCCCGGGGTCGTGGGGACGACCCTATAGTGGTCGGACAAGTCGGCGGCGGGCCTACCTAGTCCCGGGGTCGTGGGGCCGACCCTATAGTCGTCGGATAAGTCGGCAGCTTGCCAACTTTGGCCCGGGGTCGTGGGAACGACCCTATAGTCGTCGGACAAGTCGGCGGCGAGCCCACCTAGTGGGGCGGTCGTGGGGACGACCCTATAGTCGTCGGACAAGTCGGCGGCCGGCCAACCTAGTCCGGGGGTCGTGGGGACGACACTATAGTCGTCGGACATGACGGTGGCGGGCCAATCTAGTCCCGGGGTCGTAGGGACGACCCTATAGTCGTCGCACATATCAGCGGCTGGCCAACTTTGGCCCGGGGTCGTGGGGACGACCCTATTGTCCTCGGACATGACGGTGGCGGGCCAATCTAGTCCCGGGGTCGTAGGGACGACCCTATAGTCGTCGCACATATCAGCGGCTGGCCAACTTTGGCCCGGGGTCGTGGGGACGACCCTATAGTCGTCGGACATGACGGTGGCGGGCCAGTCTAGTCCCGGGTCATGGGGACGACCCTATAGTCGTCGGACAAGTCGGCGGCTGGCCAACATTAGCCCGTGGTCGTGGGGACGACCCTATAGTCGTCAGACAAGTCGGCGGCGGGGCAACCTAGTCCCGGGGTCGTGGGGACGACCCTATAGTCGTTGGACATGACGGTGGCGGGCCAATCTAGTCCCGAGGTCGTAGGAACGACCCTATAGTCGTCGGACATGTCGGCGGCTTGCCAACTTTGGCCCGGGGTCGTGGGGACGACCCTATAGTCGTCGGACAAGTCGGCGGCTGGCCAACCTAGACCCGGGGTCGTGGGGACGACCCTATTGTCCTCGGACATGACGGTGGCGGGCCAATCTAGTCCCGGGGTCGTAGCGACGACCCTATAGTCGTCGCACATATCAGCGGCTGGCCAACTTTGGCCCGGGGTCGTGGGGACGACCCTATAGTCGTCGGACATGACGGTGGCGGGCCAGTCTAGTCCCGGGTCATGGGGACGACCCTATAGTCGTCGGACAAGTCGGCGGCTGGCCAACTTTAGCCCGTGGTCGTGGGGACGACCCTATAGTCGTCAGACAAGACGGTGGCGATCCAACCTAGTCCCGGGGCCGTGGGGACGACCCTATAGTTGTCGGACAAGTCGGCGGCGGGGCAACCTAGTCCCGGGGTCGTGGGGACGACCCTATAGTCGTTGGACATGACGGTGGCGGGCCAATCTAGTCCCGAGGTCGTAGGAACGACCCTATAGTCGTCGGACATGTCGGCGGCTTGCCAACTTTGGCCCGGGGTCGTGGGGACGACCCTATAGTCGTCGGACAAGTCGGCGGCGGGGCAACCTAGTCCCGGGGTCGTGGGGACGACCCTATACTCGTCGGACAAGTCGGCGGCGAGCCAACCTAGTCCGGGGGTCGTGGGGACGACCCTATAGTCGTCGGAGAAGTCTGCGGCGGGCCAACCTAGTCCCGGGGTCGTATGGACGGCCCTATAGTCGTCGGACATGTCGCCGGCTGGCCAACTTTGGCCCGTGGTCGTGGGGACGACCCTATAGTCGTCGGACAAGTCGGCGGCTGGCCAACTTTGGCCCGTGGTCGTGGGGACGACCCTATAGTCGTCAGACATGACGGTGGCGAGCCAATCTAGCCCCGCGGTCGTGGGGACGACCCTAAGTCGTCGGACAAGTCAGCGGCTGGCCAACATTGGCCCGTGGTCGTGGGGACGACCCTATAGTCGTCGGATATGTCGGCGGCTGGCCATCTTTGGCCCGTGGTCGTGGGGACGACCCTATTGTCGTCGGAAATGACGGTGGCGGGCCAATCTATTCCCGGGGTCGTGGGGACGACCCTATAGTCGTCGGACAAGTCGGCAGCTTGCCAACTTTGGCACGGAGTCGTGGGGACGACCCTACAGTCGTCGGACAAGTCGGCGGCGAGCCAATCTAGCCCCGCGGTCGTGGGGACGACCCTAAGTCGTCGGACAAGTCAGCGGCTGGCCAACATTGGCCCGTGGTCGTGGCGTCGTCCACCCTATAGTCGTCGGATATGTCGGCGGCTGGCCAACTTTGGCCCGTGGTCGTGGGGACGACCCTATAGTCGTCGGACATGTCGGCGGCGAGCCCACCTATTCGGGGGGTCGTGGGGACGTCCCTATAGTCGTCGGACAAGTCGGCGGCCGGCCAACCTAGTCCGGGGGTCGTGGGGACGACACTATAGTCGTCGGACATGACGGTGGCGGGCCAGTCTAGTCCCGGGTCGTGGGGACGACCCTATAGTCGTCGGACATGTCGGCGGCGAGCCAAAATTGACCCGGGGTCGTGGTGACGACTCTATAGTCGTCGGACATGTCGGTGGCGGGCCAGTCTAGTCCCGGGTCGTGGGGACGACCCTATAGTCGTCGGACATGTCGGCGGCTGGCCAACTTTGGCCCGTGGTCGTGGGGACGACCCTATAGTCGTCGGAAATGACGGTGGCGGGCCAATCTAGTCCCGGGGTCGTGGGGACGACCCTATAGTCGTCGGACAAGTCGCCGGCGGGCCAACCTAGTCCCGGGGTCGTGGGGATGACCCTATAGTCGTCGGACATATCGCCGGCTGGCCAACTTTGGCCCGTGGTCGTGGGGACGACCCTATAGTCGTCGGACATAACGGTGGCGGGCCAATCTAGTCCCGGGGTCGTGGGGACGACCCTATAGTGGTCGGACAAGTCGGCGGCGGGCCTACCTAGTCCCGGGGTCGTGGGGCCGACCCTATAGTCGTCGGATAAGTCGGCAGCTTGCCAACTTTGGCCCGGGGTCGTGGGAACGACCCTATAGTCGTCGGACAAGTCGGCGGCGAGCCCACCTAGTGGGGCGGTCGTGGGGACGACCCTATAGTCGTCGGACAAGTCGGCGGCCGGCCAACCTAGTCCGGGGGTCGTGGGGACGACACTATAGTCGTCGGACATGACGGTGGCGGGCCAGTCTAGTCCCGGGTCGTGGGGACGACCCTATAGTCGTCGGACATGTCGGCGGCTGGCCAACTTTGGCCCGTGGTCGTGGGGACGACCCTATAGTCGTCGGAAATGTCGGTGGCTGTCCAACTTTGGCCCAGGGGTCGTGGGGACGGCCCTATAGTCGTCGGACATGTCGGCGGCGAGCCAAAATTGACCCGGGGTCGTGGTGACGACTCTATAGTCGTCGGACAAGTCGCCGGCGGGCCAACCTAGTCCCGGGGTCGTGAGGATGACCCTATAGTCGTCGGACATGTCGCCGGCTGGCCAACTTTGGCCCGTGGTCGTGGGGACGACCCTATAGTTGTCGGACATAACGGTGGCGGGCCAATCTAGTCCCGGGGTCGTGGGGACGACCCTATAGTGGTCGGACAAGTCGGCGGCGGGCCTACCTAGTCCCGGGGTCGTGGGGACGACCCTATAGTCGTCGGATAAGTCGGCAGCTTGCCAACTTTGGCCCGGGGTCGTGGGAACGACCCTATAGTCGTCGGACAAGTCGGCGGCGAGCCCACCTAGTGGGGCGGTCGTGGGGACGACCCTATAGTCGTCGGACAAGTCGGCGGCCGGCCAACCTAGTCCGGGGGTCGTGGGGACGACCCTATAGTCGTCGGACATGACGGTGGCGGGCCAGTCTAGTCCCGGGTCGTGGGGACGACCCTATAGTCGTCGGAAATGTCGGCGGCTGGCCAACTTTGGCCCGTGGTCGTGGGGACGACCCTATTGTCGTCGGAAATGACGGTGGCGGGCGAATCTATTCCCGGGGTCTTGGGGACGACCCTATAGTCGTCGGACAAGTCGGCAGTTTGCCAACTTTGGCACGGAGTCGTGGGGACGACCCTACAGTCGTCGGACAAGTCGGCGGCGAGCCAATCTAGCCCCGCGGTCGTGGGGACGACCCTAAGTCGTCGGACAAGTCAGCGGCTGGCCAACATTGGCCCGTGGCCGTGGGGACGATCCAATAGTCGTCTGACATGTCGGCGGCTGGCCATCTTTGGCCCGTGGTCGTGGGGACGATCCGATAGTCGTCGGACATGTCGGCGGCTGGCCAACTTTGGCCCGTGGTCGTGGGGACGATCCAATAGTCGTCGGACATGTCGGCGGCTGGCCAACTTTGGCCCGTGGTCGTGGGGACGACTCTATAGTCGTCGGACATGTTGGCGGCTTGTCAGCCTAGTCCCGGGGTCGTGGGTACGACCCTATAGTCGTTGGACATGACGGTGGCGGGCCAATCTAGTCCCGGGGTCGTGGGGACGACCCTATAGTCGTCGGACAAGACGGCGGCTGGACATCCTTGGCTCGCGGTCGTGGGGACGACCCTATAGTCGTCGGACATTTCGGCGGCTTGTCAACCTAGTCCCGGGGTCGTGGGGACGACCCTATAGTCGTTGGACATGACGGTGGCGGGCCAATCTAGTCCCGGGGTCGTGGGTACGACCCTATAGTCGTCGGACATGTCGGCGGCTGGCCAACTTTGGCCCGTGGTCGTGGGGACGATCCAATAGTCGTCGGACATGTCGGCGGCTGGCCAACTTTGGCCCGTGGTCGTGGGGACGACCCTATTGTCGTCGGACATGACGGTGGCGGGCCAATCTATTCCCGGGGTCGTACGGACGACCCTATAGTCGTTGGACATGTCGGCGGCTGGCCAACTTTGGCCCGCGGTCGTGGGGACGACCCTATAGTCGTCGGACATTTCGGCGGCTTGCCAGCTTTGGCCCGGGGTCGTGGGGACGACCCTATAGTCGTCGGACATGACGGTGGCGGGCCAATCTATTCCCGGGGTCGTACGGACGACCCTATAGTCGTTGGACATGTCGGCGGCTGGCCAACTTTGGCCCGCGGTCGTGGGGACGACCCTATAGTCGTCGGACATTTCGGCGGCTTGCCAACTTTGGCCCGGGGTCGTGGGGACGACCCTATAGTCGTTGGACATGACGGTGGCGGGCCAATCTAGTCCCGGGGTCGTAGGGACGACCCTATAGTCGTCGGACATGTCGGCGGCTGGCCAACTTTGGCCCGTGGTCGTGGGGACGATCCAATAGTCGTCGGACATGTCGGCGGCTGGCCAACTTTGGCCCGTGGTCGTGGGGACGACTCTATAGTCGTCGGACATGTTGGCGGCTTGTCAGCCTAGTCCCGGGGTCGTGGGTACGACCCTATAGTCGTTGGACATGACGGTGGCGGGCCAATCTAGTCCCGGGGTCGTGGGGACGACCCTATAGTCGTCGGACAAGACGGCGGCTGGACATCCTTGGCTCGCGGTCGTGGGGACGACCCTATAGTCGTCGGACATTTCGGCGGCTTGTCAACCTAGTCCCGGGGTCGTGGGGACGACCCTATAGTCGTTGGACATGACGGTGGCGGACCAATCTAGTCCCGGGGTCGTGGGGACGACCCTATAGTCGTTGGACATGACGGTGGCGGGCCAATCTAGTCCCGGGGTCGTAGGGACGACCCTATAGTCGTCGGACATGTCAGCGGCTGGCCAACATTGGCCCGGGGTCGTGGGGACGACCCTATTGTCGTCGGACATGACGGTGGCGGGCCAATCTATTCCCGGGGTCGTACGGACGACCCTATAGTCGTCGGATATGTTGGCGATCGGCCATCATTGGCCCGGGGTCGTGGGGACGACTCTATAGTCGTCGGACATGTTGGCGGCTTGTCAGCCTAGTCCCAGGGTCGTGGGTACGACCCTATAGTCGTCGGACAAGTCGGCGGCGGGCCAACCTTGTCCCGGGGTCGTGAGGACGACCCTATAGTCGTCGGCCATGACGGTGGCGGGCGAATCTAGTCCCGGGGTCGTGGGGACGACCCTATAGTCGTCGGACATTTCGGCGGCTTGTCAACCTAGTCCCGGGGTTGTGGGGACGACCCTATAGTCGTTGGACATGACGGTGGCGGGCCAATCTAGTCCCGAGGTCGTAGGAACGACCCTATAGTCGTCGGACATGTCGGCGGCTTGCCAACTTTGGCCCGGGGTCGTGGGGACGACCCTATAGTCGTCGGACAAGTCGGCGGCGGGGCAACCTAGTCCCGGGGTCGTGGGGACGACCCTATAGTCGTCGGAGAAGTCTGCGGCGGGCCAACCTAGTCCCGGGGTCGTATGGACGACCCTATAGTCGTCGGACATGTCGCCGGCTGGCCAACTTTGGCCCGTGGTCGTGGGGACGACCCTATAGTCGTCGGACAAGTCGGCGGCTGGCCAACTTTGGCCCGTGGTCGTGGGGACGACCCTATAGTCGTCGGATAAGTCGGCAGCTTGCCAACTTTGGCCCGGGGTCGTGGGAACGACCCTATAGTCGTCGGACAAGTCGGCGGCGAGCCCACCTTGTCGGGGGGTCGTGGGGACGACCCTATAGTCGTCGGACAAGTCGGCGGCTGGCCAACCTAGTCCGGGGGTCGTGGGGACGACCCTATAGTCGTCGGACATGACGGTGGCGGGCCAGTCTAGTCCCGGGTTGTGGGGACGACCCTATAGTCGTCGGACATGTCGGTGGCGGGCCAGTCTAGTCCCGGGTCGTGGGGAGGACCCTATAGTCGTCGGACAAGTCGGCGATTGGCCAACATTGGCCCGGGGTCGTGGGGACGACCCTATAGTCGTCGGACATGTCTGCGGCTGGCCAACCTAGTCCCGAGGTCGTGGGGACGACCCTATAGTCGTCGGATAAGTCGGCAGCTTGCCAACTTTGGCCCGTGGTCGTGGGGACGACCCTATAGTCGTCGGACAAGTCGGCGGCCGGCCAACCTAGTCCGGGGGTCGTGGGGACGACCCTATAGTCGTCGGACATGACGGTGGCGGGCCAGTCTAGTCCCGGGTCGTGGGGACGACCCTATAGTCGTCGGACATGTCGGTGGCGGGCCAGTCTAGTCCAGGGTCGTGGGGAGGACCCTATAGTCGTCGGACATGTCGGCGGCTGGCCAACTTTGGCCCGTGATCGTGGGGAGGACCCTATAGTCGTCGGACAAGTCGGCGGCGTACCAACCTAGTCCGGGGGCCGTGGGGACGACCCTATAGTCGTCGGACATGACGGTGGCGGGCCAGTCTAGTCCCGGGTCATGGGGACGACCCTATAGTCGTCAGACATGACGGTGGCGAGCCAACCTAGTCCCGGGGTCGTGGGGACGACCCTATAGTCGTCGGACATGTCGGCGATTGGCCAACATTGGCCCGGGGTCGTGGGGACGACCCTATAGTCGTCGGACATGTCTGCGGCTGGCCAACCTAGTCTCGAGGTCGTGGGGACGACCCTATAGTCGTCGGACTTGTCGCTGGCGGGCCTACCTAGTCCCGGGGTCGTGGGGACGACCCTATAGTCGTCGGATAAGTCGGCAGCTTGCCAACTTTGGCCCGAGGTCGTGGGGACGACCCTATAGTCGTCGGACAAGTCGGCGGCCGGCCAACCTAGTCCGGGGGTCGTGGGGACGACCCTATAGTCGTCGGACATGACGGTGGCGGGCCAGTCTAGTCCCGGGTCGTGGGGACGACCCTATAGTCGTCGGACATGTCGGTGGCGGGCCAGTCTAGTCCAGGGTCGTGGGGAGGACCCTATAGTCGTCGGACATGTCGGCGGCTGGCCAACTTTGGCCCGTGATCGTGGGGAGGACCCTATAGTCGTCGGACAAGTCGGCGGCGTACCAACCTAGTCCGGGGGTCGTGGGAACGACCCTATAGTCGTCGGACATGACGGTGGCGGGCCAGTCTAGTCCCGGGTCATGGGGACGACCCTATAGTCGGAGGACAAGTCGGCGGCTGGCCAACTTTGGCCCGTGGTCGTGGGGACGACCCTATAGTCGGAGGAAATGACGGTGGCGGGCCAATCTAGTCCCGGGGTCGTGGGGACGACCCTATAGTCGTCGGATATGTCGGCGGCTGGCCAACTTTGGCCCGTGGTCGTGGGGACGACCCTATAGTCGTCGGACAAGTCGGCGGCGGGCCAACCTAGTCCCGGGGTCGTGGGGACGACCCTATAATCGTCGGACAAGCCGGCGGCTGGCCAACTTTGGCCCGTGGTCGTGGGGACGACCCTATAGTCGTCAGACATGTCGGTGGCGAGCCAACCTAGTCCCGGGGTCGTGGGGACGACCCTATAGTCGTCGGACAAGTCGGCGGCGGGCCAACCTAGTCCCGGGGTCGTGGGGACGACCCTATAGTCGTCGGACAAGTCGGCGGCGGGCCTACCTAGTCCCGGGGTCGTGGGGACGACCCTATAGTCGTCGGATAGGTCGGCAGCTTGCCAACTTTGGCCCGGGGTCGTGGGAACGACCCTATAGTCGTCGGACAAGTCGGCGGCGAGCCCACCTAGTCGGGGGGTCGTGGGGACGACCCTATAGTCGTCGGACAAGTCGGCGGCCGGCCAACCTAGTCCGGGGGTCGTGGGGACGACCCTATAGTCGTCGGACATGACGGTGGCGGGCCAGTCTAGTCCCGGGTCGTGGGGACGACCCTACAGTCGTCGGACAAGTCGGCGGCGAGCCAATCTAGTCCCGCGGTCGTGGGGACGACCCTATAGTCGTCGGACAAGTCAATGGCTGGCCTACATTGGCCCGTGGTCGTGGGGACGACCATATAGTCGTCGGACATGACGGTGGCGGGCCACTCTAGTCCCGGGTCGTGGGGACGACCCTATAGTCGTCGGACATGTCGGCGGCTGGCCAACTTTGGCCCGGGGTCGTGGGGACGACCCTATAGTCGTCGGATATGTCGGCGGCTGGCCAACTTTGGCCCGTGGTCGTGGGGACGACCCTATAGTCGTCGGACATAACGGTGGAGGGCCAATCTAGTCCCGGGGTCGTGGGGACGACCCTATAGTCGTCGGACAAGTCGGCGGCGGGCCTACCTAGTCCCGGGGTCGTGGGGACGACCCTATAGTCGTCGGATAAGTCGGCAGCTTGCCAACTTTGGCCCGGGGTCGTGGGAACGACCCTATAGTCGTCGGACAAGTCGGGGGCGAGCCCACCTAGTCCGGGGGTCGTGGGGACGACCCTATAGTCGTCGGACAAGTCGGCGGCGGGCCAACCTAGTCCGGGGGTCGTGGGGACGACCCTATAGTCGTCGGACATGACGGTGGCGGGCCAGTCTAGTCCCGGGTCGTGGGGACGACCCTATAGTCGTCGGACATGTCGGCGGCTGGCCAACTTTGGCCCGTGGTCGTGGGGAGGACCCTATAGTCGTCGGACATAACGGTGGCGGGCCAATCTAGTCCCGGGGTCGTGGGGACGGCCCTATAGTCGTCGGACAAGTCGGCGGCGGGCCTACCTAGTCCCGGGGTCGTGGGGACGACCCTATAGTCGTCGGATAAGTCGGCAGCTTGCCAACTTTGGCCCGGGGTCGTGGGAACGACCCTATAGTCGTCGGACAAGTCGGCGGCGAGCCCACCTAGTCGGGGGGTCGTGGGGACGACCCTATAGTCGTCGGACAAGTCGGCGACTGGCCAACCTAGTCCGGGGGTCGTGGGGACGACCCTATAGTCGTCGGACATGACGGTGGCGGGCCAGTCTAGTCCCGGGTCGTGGGGACGACCCTATAGTCGTCGGACATGTCGGCGGCTGGCCAACTTTGGCCCGGGGTCGTGGGGACGACCCTATAGTCGTCGGATATGTCGGCGGCTGGCCAACTTTGGCCCGTGGTCGTGGGGACGACCCTATAGTCGTCGGACATAACGGTGGAGGGCCAATCTAGTCCCGGGGTCGTGGGGACGACCCTATAGTCGTCGGACAAGTCGGCGGCGGGCCTACCTAGTCCCGGGGTCGTGGGGACGACCCTATAGTCGTCGGATAAG
Source organism: Andrena praecox (assembly GCA_963932275.1). Classification (NCBI taxonomy): domain Eukaryota; kingdom Metazoa; phylum Arthropoda; class Insecta; order Hymenoptera; family Andrenidae; genus Andrena; species Andrena praecox. The sequence continues at coordinate 1,972,305 of CAWVQO010000569.1, forward strand.
TCGGCAGCTTGCCAACTTTGGCCCGGGGTCGTGGGAACGACCCTATAGTCGTCGGACAAGTCGGGGGCGAGCCCACCTAGTCCGGGGGTCGTGGGGACGACCCTATAGTCGTCGGACAAGTCGGCGGCGGGCCAACCTAGTCCGGGGGTCGTGGGGACGACCCTATAGTCGTCGGACATGACGGTGGCGGGCCAGTCTAGTCCCGGGTCGTGGGGACGACCCTATAGTCGTCGGACATGACGGTGGCGGGCCAGTCTAGTCCCGCCGTCGTGGGGACGACCCTATAGTCGTCGGACAAGTCAGCGGCTGGCCTACATTGGCCCGTGGTCGTGGGGACGACCATATAGTCGTCGGAAATGACGGTGGCGGGCCAATCTAGTCCCGGGGTCGTGGGGACGACCCTACAGTCGTCGGACAAGTCGGCGGCGAGCCAATCTAGTCCCGCGGTCGTGGGGACGACCCTATAGTCGTCGGACAAGTCAGCGGCTGGCCTACATTGGCCCGTGGTCGTGGGGACGACCATATAGTCGTCGGACATGACGGTGGCGGGCCACTCTAGTCCCGGGTCGTGGGTACGACCCTATAGTCGTCGGACAAGTCAGCGGCTGGCCAACATTGGCCCGTGGTCGTGGGGACGACCATATAGTCGTCGGACATGACGGTGGCGGGCCACTCTAGTCCCGGGTCGTGGGGACGACCCTATAGTCGTCGGACATGTCGGCGGCTGGCCAACTTTGGCCCGTGGTCGTGGGGACGACCCTATAGTCGTCGGAAATGACGGTGGCGGGCCAATCTAGTCCCGGGGTCGTGGGGACGACCCTACAGTCGTCGGACAAGTCGGCGGCGAGCCAATCTAGTCCCGCGGTCGTGGGGACGACCCTATAGTCGTCGGACAAGTCAGCGGCTGGCCTACATTGGCCCGTGGTCGTGGGGACGACCATATAGTCGTCGGACATGACGGTGGCGGGCCACTCTAGTCCCGGGTCGTGGGGACGACCCTATAGTCGTCGGACATGTCGGCGGCTGGCCAACTTTGGCCCGGGGTCGTGGGGACGACCCTATAGTCGTCGGATATGTCGGCTGCAGGCCACCCTTGTCCCGGGGTCGTGGGGACGACCCAATAGTCGTCGGACATGTCGGCGGCTGGCAAACTTTGGCCCGTGGTCGTGGGGACGACCCTATAGTCGTCGGACATGTCGGCGATTGGCCAATATTGGTCCGGGGTCGTGGGGACGATCCGATAGTCGTTGGACATGACGCTGGCGGGCCAACTTTGGCCCGTGGTCGTGGGGACGACCCTATAGTCGTCGGACATGACGGTGGCGGGCCAATCTAGCCCCGGGGTCGTGGGGACGACCCTATAGTCGACGGGCAAGTCGGCGGCGGGCCAATCTAGTCCCGGGGTCGTGGGGACGACCCTATAGTCGTCGCACATGTCGGCGGCTGGCCAACTTTGGCCCGTGGTCGTGGGGACGACTCAATAGTCGTCGGACATGTCGGCGGCTGGCCAGCTTTCGCCCGTGGTCGTGGGGACGATCCGATAGTCGTCGGACATGACGGTCTAGGGTCAATCTAGTCCCGGGGTCGTGGGGACGACCCTATAGTCGTCGGACATGTCGGCGGCTGGCCAACTTTGGCCCGTGGTCGTGGGGACGACCTCATAGTCTTCGGACATGTCGGCGGCTGTCCAACTTTGGCCCGGTGTCGTGGGGACGACTCTATAGTCGTCGGACATGTCGGCGGCTGGCCAACCTAGACCCGGGGTCGTGGGGACGACCCTATTGTCGTCGGACATGACGGTGGCGGGCCAATCTAGTCCCGGGGTCGTGGGGACGACCCTATAGTCGTCGGACAAGTCGGCGGCGGGCCAAGCTTGTCCCGGGGTCGTGGGGACGACCCTATAGTCGTCGGACATGTCGGCGATTGGCCAACATTGGCCCGGGGTCGTGGGGACGACCCTATTGTCGTCGGACATGACGGTGGCGGGCCAATCTAGTCCCAGGGTCGTGGGGACGACCCTATAGTCGTCGGACATGACGGTGGCGGGCCAATCTGGTCCCAGGGTCGTGGGGACGACCCTATAGTCGTCGGACATGTCGGCGGCTGGCCAACCTGGACCCGGGGTCGTGGGGACGACCCTATTGTCGTCGGACATGACGGTGGCGGTCCAATGTAGTCCCGGGGTCGTAGGGACGACCCTATAGTCGTCGGACATGTCGGCGATTGGCCAACATTGGCCCGGGGTCGTGGGGACAACCCTATAGTCGTCGGACATGTCGGCGGCTGGCCAACTTTGGCCCGTGGTCGTGGGGACGACTCTATAGTCGTCGGACATGTCGGCGGCTGGCCAACCTAGACCCGCGGTCGTGGAGACGACCCTATAGTCGTCGGACATGACGGTGGCGGACCAATCTAGTCCCGAGGTCGTGGGGACGACCCTACAGTCGTCGGACATGTTGGAGGCAGGTCTGCCTAGTCCCGGGGTCGTGGGGACGAACCTATAGTCGTCGGACAACACGGCGGCTGGACATCTTTGGCCCGCGGTCGTGGGGACGACCCTATAGTCGTCGGACATGACGGTGGCGGGCCAGTCTGGTCCCAGGGTCGTGGGGACGACCCTATAGTCGTCGGACATGTCGGCGGCTGGCCAACCTGGACCCGGGGTCGTGGGGACGACCCTATTGTCGTCGGACATGACGGTGGCGGGCCAATGTAGTCCCGGGGTCGTAGGGACGACCCTATAGTCGTCGGACATGTCGGCGATTGGCCAACATTGGCCCGGGGTCGTGGGGACAACCCTATAGTTGTCGGACATGTCGGCGGCTGGCCAACTTTGGCCCGTAGACGTGGGGACGATCCGACAGTCGCCGGACATGACGGTGGCGGGCCAATCTAGTCCCGGGGTCGTGGGGACGACCCTATTGTCGTCGGACATGTCGGCGGCTGGCCAACTTTTGCCCGTGGTCGTGGGGACGATCCGATAGTCGATGGATATGACGGTGGCGGGCCAATCTAGTCCCAGGGTCGTTGGGACGACCCTATAGTCGTCGGACATGTCGGCGGCTGGCCAACTTTGGCCCGTGGTCGTGGGGACGACTCAATAGTCGTCGGACATGTCGGCGGCTGGCCAACCTAGACACGGGGTCGTGGGGACGACCCTATTGTCGTCGGACATGACGGTGGCGGACCAATCTAGTCCCGGGGTCGTGGGGACGACCCTATAGTCGTCGGACATGTCGGCGGCTGGCCAACTTTGGCCCGTGGTCGTGGGGACGATCCAATAGTCGTCGGACATATCGGCGGCTGGCCAACTTTGGCCCGTGGTCGTGGGGACGATCCGATAGTCGTCGGACATGTCGGCGGCTGGCCAATCTAGTCCCGTGGTCGTGGGCACGACCCTATAGTCGTCGGACATGTCGGTGGCGGGCCAATCTAGTCCCGGGGTCGTGGGGACGACCCTATAGTCGTCGGACATGTTGGCGATTGGCCAACATTGGCCCGGGGTCGTCGGGACGACCCTATAGTCGTCGGACATGTCGGCGGCTGGCCAACCTAGACCCGGGGTCGTCGGGACGACCCTATAGTCGTCGGACATGTCGGCGGCTGGCCAACCTAGTTCCGGGGACGTGGGGACGACCCTATAATCGTTGGACATGACGGTGGCGGGCCAATCTAGTCCCGGGGTCGTAGGGACGACCCTATAGTCGTCGGACATGTTGGCGATTGGCCAACTTTGGCCCGTGGTCGTGGGGACGACTCAATAGTCGTCGGACATGTCGGCGGCTGGCCAACCTAGACACGGGGTCGTGGGGACGACCCTATTGTCGTCGGACATGACGGTGGCGGACCAATCTAGTCCCGGGGTCGTGGGGACGACCCTATAGTCGTCGGGCATTTCGGCGGCTTGCCAACTTTGGCCCGGGTTCGTGGAGACGACCCTATAGTCGTCGGACATGTCGGCGGCTGGCCAACTTTGGCCCGTGGTTGTGGGGACGACCCTATAGTCGTTGGACATGACGGTGTCGGGCCAATCTAGTCCCGGGGTCGTGGGGACGACCCTATAGTCGTCGGACATGTCGGCGGCTGGCCAACTTTGGACCGGTGTCGTGGGGACGACCCTATAGTCTTCGGACATGACGGTAGCGGGCCAATCTAGACCCGAGGTCGTGGGGACGACCCTATAGTAGTCGGACATGTCGGCGGCTGTCAAACTTTGGCCCGGTGTCGTGGGGACGACTCTATAGTCGTCGGACATGTCGGCGGCTGGCCAACCTAGACCCGGGGTCGTGGGGACGACCCTATTGTCGTCGGACATGACGGTGGCGGGCCAATCTAGTCCCGGGGTCGTGGGGACGACCCTATAGTCGTCGGACAAGTCAGCGGCGGGCCAAGCTTGTCCCGGGGTCGTGGGGACGACCCTATAATCGTCGGACATGACGGTGGCGGGCCAATCTAGTCCCGGGGTCGTGGGGACGACCCTATAATCGTTGGACATGACGGTGGCGGGCCAATCTAGTCCCGGGGTCGTAGGGACGACCCTATAGTCGTCGGACATGTTGGCGATTGGCCAACATTTGCCCGGGGTCGTCGGGACGACCCTATAGTCGTCGGACATGTCGGCGGCTGGCCAAAATTGGCCCGAGGTCGTGGGGGCGACCCTATAGTCGTCGGACATGTCGGCGGCTGGCCAACCTAGTCCCGAGGTCGTCGGACTTGACGGTGGCGGGCCAATCTAGTCCCGGGGTCGTGGGGACGACCCTACAGTCGTCGGACATTTCGGCGGCTTGCCAACTTTGGCCCGGGGTCGTGGGGACGACCCTATAGTCGTCGGACATGACGGTGGCGGACCAATCTAGTCCCGGGGTCGTGGGGACGACCCTATAGTCGTCGGACTTGACGGTGGCCGGCCAATCTATTCCCGGGGTCGTGGGGACGACCCTACAGTCGTCGGACATTTCGGCGGCTTGCCAACTTTGGCCCGGGGTCGTGGGGACGACCCTATAGTCGTCGGACATGTCGGCGGCTGGCCAAAATTGGCCCGACGTCGTGGGGGCGACCCTATAGTCGTCGGACATGTCGGCGGCTGGCCAACCTAGTCCCGAGGTCGTCGGACTTGACGGTGGCGGGCCAATCTAGTCCCGGGGTCGTAGGGACGACCCTATAGTCGTCGGACATGTTGGCGATTGGCCAACATTGGCCCGGGGTCGTCGAGTCGACCCTATAGTCGTCGGACATGTCGGCGTCTGGCCAACTTTGGCCCGTGGTCGTGGGGACGACCCTACAGTCGTCGGACATTTCGGCGGTTTGCCAACTATGGCCCGGGGTCGTGGGGACGACCCTATAGTCGTCGGACTTGACGGTGGCGGGCCAATCTAGTCCCGGGGTTGTGGGGACGACCCTACAGTCGTCGGACATGTCGGCGGCTGGCCAACTTTGGCCCGTGGTCGTGGGGACGATCCGATAGTCGTTGGACATAACGGTGGCGGGCCAATCTAGTCCCGGGGTCGTGGGGACGACCCTACAGTCGTCGGACATTTCGGCGGCTTGCCAACTTTGGCCCGGGGTCGTGGGGACGACCCTACAGTCGTCGGACATTTCGGCGGCTTGCCAACTTTGGCCCGGGGTCGTGGGGACGACCCTATAGTCGTCGGACTTGACGGTGGCGGGCCAATCTAGTCCCGGGGTTGTGGGGACGACCCTACAGTCGTCGGACATTTCGGCGGCTTGCCAACTTTGGCCCGGGGTCGTGGGGACGACCCTATAGTCGTCGGACATGTCAGCGGCTGGCCAAAATTGGCCCGAGGTCGTGGGGGCGACCCTATAGTCGTCGGACATGTCGGCGGCTGGCCAACCTAGTCCCGAGGTCGTCGGACTTGACGGTGGCGGGCCAATCTAGTCCGGGGGTCGTGGGGACGACCCTACAGTCGTCGGACATTTCGGCGGCTTGCCAACTTTGGCCCGGGGTCGTGGGGACGACCCTATAGTCGTCGGACTTGACGGTGGCGGGCCAATCTAGTCCCGGGGTTGTGGGGACGACCCTACAGTCGTCGGACATTTCGGCGGCTTGCCAACTTTGGCCCGGGGTCGTGGGCACGACCCTATAGTCATCGGACTTGACGTTGGCGGGCCAATCTAGTCCCGAGGTCGTGGGGACGACCCTATAGTCGTCGGACTTGACGGTGGCCGGCCAATCTATTCCCGGGGTCGTGGGGACGACCCTACAGTCGTCGGACATTTCGGCGGCTTGCCAAGTTTGGCCCGGGGTCGTGGGGACGACCCTATAGTCGTCGGACTTGACATTGGCGGGCCAATCTAGTCCCGAGGTCGTGGGGACGACCCTATAGTCGTCGGACTTGACGGTGGCCGGCCAATCTATTCCCGGGGTCGTGGGGACGACCCTACAGTCGTCGGACATTTCGGCGGCTTGCCAACTTTGGCCCGGGGTCGTGGGGACAACCCTGTAGTCGTCGGACATGTCGGCGGCTGGCCAAAATTGGCCCGAGGTCGTGGGGGCGACCCTATAGTCGTCGGACATGTCGGCGGCTGGCCAACCTAGTCCCGAGGTCGTCGGACTTGACGGTGGCGGGCCAATCTAGTCCCGGGGTCGTGGGGACGACCCTACAGTCGTCGGACATTTCGGCGGCTTGCCAACTTTGGCCCGGGGTCGTGGGGACGATCCGATAGTCGTTGGACATGACGGTGGCGGGCCAATCTAGTCCGGGGGTCGTGGGGACGACCCTACAGTCGTCGGACATTTCGGCGGCTTGCCAACTTTGGCCCGGGGTCGTGGGGACGACCCTATAGTCGTCGGACTTGACGGTGGCGGGCCAATCTAGTCCCGGGGTTGTGGGGACGACCCTACAGTCGTCGGACATTTCGGCGGCTTGCCAACTTTGGCCCGGGGTCGTGGGCACGACCCTATAGTCGTCGGACTTGACGTTGGCGGGCCAATCTAGTCCCGAGGTCGTGGGGACGACCCTATAGTCGTCGGACTTGACGGTGGCCGGCCAATCTATTCCCGGGGTCGTGGGGACGACCCTACAGTCGTCGGACATGTCGGCGGCTGGCCAAAATTGGCCCGAGGTCGTGGGGACGACCCTACAGTCGTCGGACAAGTCGGCGGCGAGCCAATCTAGTCCCGCGGTCGTGGGGACGACCCTATAGTCGTCGGACATGACGGTGGCGGGCCAATCTAGTCCCGGGGTCGTGGGGACGACCCTATAGTCGTCACACATGTCGGCGGCTGGCCAACTTTGGCCCGTGGTCGTGGGGAAGACTCAATAGTCGTCGGACATGTCGGCGGCTGGCCAGCTTTCGCCCGTGGTCGTGGGGACGATCCGATAGTCGTCGGACATGACGGTCTAGGGTCAATCTAGTCCCGGGGTCGTGGGGACGACCCTATAGTCGTCGGACATGTCGGCGGCTGGCCAACTTTGGCCCGTGGTCGTGGGGACGATCCAATAGTCGTCGGACATGTCGGCGGCTGACGAACTTAGGCCCGTGGTCGTGGGGACGACCCTATAGTCGTTGGACATGTCAGCGGCTGGCCAACTTTGGCCCGTGGTCGTGGGGACGACCCTATAGTCTTCGGACATGACGGTAGCGGGCCAATCTAGTCCCGGGGTCGTGGGGACGACCCTATAATCGTTGGACATGACGGTGGCGGGCCAATCTAGTCCCGGGGTCGTAGGGACGACCCTATAGTCGTCGGACATGTTGGCGATTGGCCAACATTGGCCCGGGGTCGTGGTGACGACCCTATAGTCGTCGGACATGTCGGCGGCTGGCCAATCTAGTCCCGGGGTCGTGGGGACGACCCTATAGTCGTCGGACATGTCGGCGGCTGGCCAACTTTGGCCCCTGGTCGTGGGGACGATCCGATAGTCGTTGGACATGACGGTGGCGGGCCAATCTAGTCCCGGGGTCGTGGGGACGATCCAATAGTCGTCGGACATGTCGGCGGCTGGCCAACTTTGGCCCGTGGTCGTGGGGACGACCCTATAGTCTTCGGACATGACGGTAGCGGGCCAATCTAGTCCCGGGGTCGTGGGGACGACCCTATAATCGTTGGACATGACGGTGGCGGGCCAATCTAGTCCCGGGGTCGTAGGGACGACCCTATAGTCGTCGGACATGTTGGCGATTGGCCAACATTGGCCCGGGGTCGTCGGGACGACCCTATAGTCGTCGGACATGTCGGCGGCTGGCCAATCTAGTCCCGGGGTCGTGGGGACGACCCTATAGTCGTTGGACATGTCAGCGGCTGGCCAACTTTGGCCCGGTGTCGTGGGGACAACTCTATAGTCGTCGGACATGTCGGCGGCTGGCCAACCTAGACCCGGGGTCGTGGGGACGACCCTATTGTCGTCGGACATGACGGTGGCGGGCCAATCTATTCCCGGGGTCGTAGGGACGACCCTATAGTCGTCGGACATGTTGGCGATTGGCCAACATTGGCCCGGGGTCGTCGGGACGACCCTATAGTCGTCGGACATGTCGGCGGCTGGCCAACCTAGTCCCGAGGTCGTGGGGACGACCTTGTAGTCGTCGGACATGTCGGCGGCTGGCCAACCTAGTCCCGAGGTCGTGGGGACGACCCTATAGTCGTCGGACATGTCGGCGGCTGGCCAACTTTGGCCCGTGGTCGTGGAGACGATCCAATAGTCGTCGGACATGTCGGCGGCTGGCCAACTTTGGCCCGTGGTCGTGGGGACGATCCGATAGTCGTCGGACATGTCGGCGGCTGGCCATCCTAGACCCGGGGTCGTGGGGACGACCCTATTGTCGTCGGACATGGCGGTGGCGGGCCAATCTAGTACCGTGGTCGTGAGGACGACCCTATAATCGTTGGACATGACGGTGGCGGGCCAATCTAGTCCCGGGGTCGTAGGGACGACCCTATAGTCGTCGGACATGTTGGCGATTGGCCAACATTTGCCCGGGGTCGTCGGGACGACCCTATAGTCGTCGGACATGTCGGCGGCTGGCCAAAATTGGCCCGAGGTCGTGGGGGCGACCCTATAGTCGTCGGACATGTCGGCGGCTGGCCAACCTAGTCCCGAGGTCGTCGGACTTGACGGTGGCCGGCCAACCTAGTCCCGGGGTCGTGGGGACGACCCTATAGTCGTCGGACATGTCGGCGGCTGGCCAACTTTGGCCCGTGGTCGTGGGGACGATCCAATAGTCGTCGGACATGTCGGCGGCTGGCCAACTTTGGCCCGTGGTCGTGGGGACGACCCTACAGTCGTCGGACATTTCGGCGGCTTGCCAACTTTGGCCCGGGGTCGTGGGCACGACCCTATAGTCATCGGACTTGACGTTGGCGGGCCAATCTAGTCCCGAGGTCGTGGGGACGACCCTATAGTCGTCGGACTTGACGGTGGCCGGCCAATCTATTCCCGGGGTCGTGGGGACGACCCTACAGTCGTCGGACATTTCGGCGGCTTGCCAAGTTTGGCCCGGGGTCGTGGGGACGACCCTATAGTCGTCGGACTTGACATTGGCGGGCCAATCTAGTCCCGAGGTCGTGGGGACGACCCTATAGTCGTCGGACTTGACGGTGGCCGGCCAATCTATTCCCGGGGTCGTGGGGACGACCCTACAGTCGTCGGACATTTCGGCGGCTTGCCAACTTTGGCCCGGGGTCGTGGGGACAACCCTGTAGTCGTCGGACATGTCGGCGGCTGGCCAAAATTGGCCCGAGGTCGTGGGGGCGACCCTATAGTCGTCGGACATGTCGGCGGCTGGCCAACCTAGTCCCGAGGTCGTCGGACTTGACGGTGGCGGGCCAATCTAGTCCCGGGGTCGTGGGGACGACCCTACAGTCGTCGGACATTTCGGCGGCTTGCCAACTTTGGCCCGGGGTCGTGGGGACGATCCGATAGTCGTTGGACATGACGGTGGCGGGCCAATCTAGTCCGGGGGTCGTGGGGACGACCCTACAGTCGTCGGACATTTCGGCGGCTTGCCAACTTTGGCCCGGGGTCGTGGGGACGACCCTATAGTCGTCGGACTTGACGGTGGCGGGCCAATCTAGTCCCGGGGTTGTGGGGACGACCCTACAGTCGTCGGACATTTCGGCGGCTTGCCAACTTTGGCCCGGGGTCGTGGGCACGACCCTATAGTCGTCGGACTTGACGTTGGCGGGCCAATCTAGTCCCGAGGTCGTGGGGACGACCCTATAGTCGTCGGACTTGACGGTGGCCGGCCAATCTATTCCCGGGGTCGTGGGGACGACCCTACAGTCGTCGGACATGTCGGCGGCTGGCCAAAATTGGCCCGAGGTCGTGGGGACGACCCTACAGTCGTCGGACAAGTCGGCGGCGAGCCAATCTAGTCCCGCGGTCGTGGGGACGACCCTATAGTCGTCGGACATGACGGTGGCGGGCCAATCTAGTCCCGGGGTCGTGGGGACGACCCTATAGTCGTCACACATGTCGGCGGCTGGCCAACTTTGGCCCGTGGTCGTGGGGAAGACTCAATAGTCGTCGGACATGTCGGCGGCTGGCCAGCTTTCGCCCGTGGTCGTGGGGACGATCCGATAGTCGTCGGACATGACGGTCTAGGGTCAATCTAGTCCCGGGGTCGTGGGGACGACCCTATAGTCGTCGGACATGTCGGCGGCTGGCCAACTTTGGCCCGTGGTCGTGGGGACGATCCAATAGTCGTCGGACATGTCGGCGGCTGACGAACTTAGGCCCGTGGTCGTGGGGACGACCCTATAGTCGTTGGACATGTCAGCGGCTGGCCAACTTTGGCCCGTGGTCGTGGGGACGACCCTATAGTCTTCGGACATGACGGTAGCGGGCCAATCTAGTCCCGGGGTCGTGGGGACGACCCTATAATCGTTGGACATGACGGTGGCGGGCCAATCTAGTCCCGGGGTCGTAGGGACGACCCTATAGTCGTCGGACATGTTGGCGATTGGCCAACATTGGCCCGGGGTCGTGGTGACGACCCTATAGTCGTCGGACATGTCGGCGGCTGGCCAATCTAGTCCCGGGGTCGTGGGGACGACCCTATAGTCGTCGGACATGTCGGCGGCTGGCCAACTTTGGCCCCTGGTCGTGGGGACGATCCGATAGTCGTTGGACATGACGGTGGCGGGCCAATCTAGTCCCGGGGTCGTGGGGACGATCCAATAGTCGTCGGACATGTCGGCGGCTGGCCAACTTTGGCCCGTGGTCGTGGGGACGACCCTATAGTCTTCGGACATGACGGTAGCGGGCCAATCTAGTCCCGGGGTCGTGGGGACGACCCTATAATCGTTGGACATGACGGTGGCGGGCCAATCTAGTCCCGGGGTCGTAGGGACGACCCTATAGTCGTCGGACATGTTGGCGATTGGCCAACATTGGCCCGGGGTCGTCGGGACGACCCTATAGTCGTCGGACATGTCGGCGGCTGGCCAATCTAGTCCCGGGGTCGTGGGGACGACCCTATAGTCGTTGGACATGTCAGCGGCTGGCCAACTTTGGCCCGGTGTCGTGGGGACAACTCTATAGTCGTCGGACATGTCGGCGGCTGGCCAACCTAGACCCGGGGTCGTGGGGACGACCCTATTGTCGTCGGACATGACGGTGGCGGGCCAATCTATTCCCGGGGTCGTAGGGACGACCCTATAGTCGTCGGACATGTTGGCGATTGGCCAACATTGGCCCGGGGTCGTCGGGACGACCCTATAGTCGTCGGACATGTCGGCGGCTGGCCAACCTAGTCCCGAGGTCGTGGGGACGACCTTGTAGTCGTCGGACATGTCGGCGGCTGGCCAACCTAGTCCCGAGGTCGTGGGGACGACCCTATAGTCGTCGGACATGTCGGCGGCTGGCCAACTTTGGCCCGTGGTCGTGGAGACGATCCAATAGTCGTCGGACATGTCGGCGGCTGGCCAACTTTGGCCCGGGGTCGTGGGGACGACCCTATAGTCGTCGGACATGTCAGCGGCTGGCCAAAATTGGCCCGAGGTCGTGGGGGCGACCCTATAGTCGTCGGACATGTCGGCGGCTGGCCAACCTAGTCCCGAGGTCGTCGGACTTGACGGTGGCGGGCCAATCTAGTCCGGGGGTCGTGGGGACGACCCTACAGTCGTCGGACATTTCGGCGGCTTGCCAACTTTGGCCCGGGGTCGTGGGGACGACCCTATAGTCGTCGGACTTGACGGTGGCGGGCCAATCTAGTCCCGGGGTTGTGGGGACGACCCTACAGTCGTCGGACATTTCGGCGGCTTGCCAACTTTGGCCCGGGGTCGTGGGCACGACCCTATAGTCATCGGACTTGACGTTGGCGGGCCAATCTAGTCCCGAGGTCGTGGGGACGACCCTATAGTCGTCGGACTTGACGGTGGCCGGCCAATCTATTCCCGGGGTCGTGGGGACGACCCTACAGTCGTCGGACATTTCGGCGGCTTGCCAAGTTTGGCCCGGGGTCGTGGGGACGACCCTATAGTCGTCGGACTTGACATTGGCGGGCCAATCTAGTCCCGAGGTCGTGGGGACGACCCTATAGTCGTCGGACTTGACGGTGGCCGGCCAATCTATTCCCGGGGTCGTGGGGACGACCCTACAGTCGTCGGACATTTCGGCGGCTTGCCAACTTTGGCCCGGGGTCGTGGGGACAACCCTGTAGTCGTCGGACATGTCGGCGGCTGGCCAAAATTGGCCCGAGGTCGTGGGGGCGACCCTATAGTCGTCGGACATGTCGGCGGCTGGCCAACCTAGTCCCGAGGTCGTCGGACTTGACGGTGGCGGGCCAATCTAGTCCCGGGGTCGTGGGGACGACCCTACAGTCGTCGGACATTTCGGCGGCTTGCCAACTTTGGCCCGGGGTCGTGGGGACGATCCGATAGTCGTTGGACATGACGGTGGCGGGCCAATCTAGTCCGGGGGTCGTGGGGACGACCCTACAGTCGTCGGACATTTCGGCGGCTTGCCAACTTTGGCCCGGGGTCGTGGGGACGACCCTATAGTCGTCGGACTTGACGGTGGCGGGCCAATCTAGTCCCGGGGTTGTGGGGACGACCCTACAGTCGTCGGACATTTCGGCGGCTTGCCAACTTTGGCCCGGGGTCGTGGGCACGACCCTATAGTCGTCGGACTTGACGTTGGCGGGCCAATCTAGTCCCGAGGTCGTGGGGACGACCCTATAGTCGTCGGACTTGACGGTGGCCGGCCAATCTATTCCCGGGGTCGTGGGGACGACCCTACAGTCGTCGGACATGTCGGCGGCTGGCCAAAATTGGCCCGAGGTCGTGGGGACGACCCTACAGTCGTCGGACAAGTCGGCGGCGAGCCAATCTAGTCCCGCGGTCGTGGGGACGACCCTATAGTCGTCGGACATGACGGTGGCGGGCCAATCTAGTCCCGGGGTCGTGGGGACGACCCTATAGTCGTCACACATGTCGGCGGCTGGCCAACTTTGGCCCGTGGTCGTGGGGAAGACTCAATAGTCGTCGGACATGTCGGCGGCTGGCCAGCTTTCGCCCGTGGTCGTGGGGACGATCCGATAGTCGTCGGACATGACGGTCTAGGGTCAATCTAGTCCCGGGGTCGTGGGGACGACCCTATAGTCGTCGGACATGTCGGCGGCTGGCCAACTTTGGCCCGTGGTCGTGGGGACGATCCAATAGTCGTCGGACATGTCGGCGGCTGACGAACTTAGGCCCGTGGTCGTGGGGACGACCCTATAGTCGTTGGACATGTCAGCGGCTGGCCAACTTTGGCCCGTGGTCGTGGGGACGACCCTATAGTCTTCGGACATGACGGTAGCGGGCCAATCTAGTCCCGGGGTCGTGGGGACGACCCTATAATCGTTGGACATGACGGTGGCGGGCCAATCTAGTCCCGGGGTCGTAGGGACGACCCTATAGTCGTCGGACATGTTGGCGATTGGCCAACATTGGCCCGGGGTCGTGGTGACGACCCTATAGTCGTCGGACATGTCGGCGGCTGGCCAATCTAGTCCCGGGGTCGTGGGGACGACCCTATAGTCGTCGGACATGTCGGCGGCTGGCCAACTTTGGCCCCTGGTCGTGGGGACGATCCGATAGTCGTTGGACATGACGGTGGCGGGCCAATCTAGTCCCGGGGTCGTGGGGACGATCCAATAGTCGTCGGACATGTCGGCGGCTGGCCAACTTTGGCCCGTGGTCGTGGGGACGACCCTATAGTCTTCGGACATGACGGTAGCGGGCCAATCTAGTCCCGGGGTCGTGGGGACGACCCTATAATCGTTGGACATGACGGTGGCGGGCCAATCTAGTCCCGGGGTCGTAGGGACGACCCTATAGTCGTCGGACATGTTGGCGATTGGCCAACATTGGCCCGGGGTCGTCGGGACGACCCTATAGTCGTCGGACATGTCGGCGGCTGGCCAATCTAGTCCCGGGGTCGTGGGGACGACCCTATAGTCGTTGGACATGTCAGCGGCTGGCCAACTTTGGCCCGGTGTCGTGGGGACAACTCTATAGTCGTCGGACATGTCGGCGGCTGGCCAACCTAGACCCGGGGTCGTGGGGACGACCCTATTGTCGTCGGACATGACGGTGGCGGGCCAATCTATTCCCGGGGTCGTAGGGACGACCCTATAGTCGTCGGACATGTTGGCGATTGGCCAACATTGGCCCGGGGTCGTCGGGACGACCCTATAGTCGTCGGACATGTCGGCGGCTGGCCAACCTAGTCCCGAGGTCGTGGGGACGACCTTGTAGTCGTCGGACATGTCGGCGGCTGGCCAACCTAGTCCCGAGGTCGTGGGGACGACCCTATAGTCGTCGGACATGTCGGCGGCTGGCCAACTTTGGCCCGTGGTCGTGGAGACGATCCAATAGTCGTCGGACATGTCGGCGGCTGGCCAACTTTGGCCCGTGGTCGTGGGGACGATCCGATAGTCGTCGGACATGTCGGCGGCTGGCCATCCTAGACCCGGGGTCGTGGGGACGACCCTATTGTCGTCGGACATGGCGGTGGCGGGCCAATCTAGTACCGTGGTCGTGAGGACGACCCTATAATCGTTGGACATGACGGTGGCGGGCCAATCTAGTCCCGGGGTCGTAGGGACGACCCTATAGTCGTCGGACATGTTGGCGATTGGCCAACATTTGCCCGGGGTCGTCGGGACGACCCTATAGTCGTCGGACATGTCGGCGGCTGGCCAAAATTGGCCCGAGGTCGTGGGGGCGACCCTATAGTCGTCGGACATGTCGGCGGCTGGCCAACCTAGTCCCGAGGTCGTCGGACTTGACGGTGGCCGGCCAACCTAGTCCCGGGGTCGTGGGGACGACCCTATAGTCGTCGGACATGTCGGCGGCTGGCCAACTTTGGCCCGTGGTCGTGGGGACGATCCAATAGTCGTCGGACATGTCGGCGGCTGGCCAACTTTGGCCCGTGGTCGTGGGGACGACCCTACAGTCGTCGGACATTTCGGCGGCTTGCCAACTTTGGCCCGGGGTCGTGGGCACGACCCTATAGTCATCGGACTTGACGTTGGCGGGCCAATCTAGTCCCGAGGTCGTGGGGACGACCCTATAGTCGTCGGACTTGACGGTGGCCGGCCAATCTATTCCCGGGGTCGTGGGGACGACCCTACAGTCGTCGGACATTTCGGCGGCTTGCCAAGTTTGGCCCGGGGTCGTGGGGACGACCCTATAGTCGTCGGACTTGACATTGGCGGGCCAATCTAGTCCCGAGGTCGTGGGGACGACCCTATAGTCGTCGGACTTGACGGTGGCCGGCCAATCTATTCCCGGGGTCGTGGGGACGACCCTACAGTCGTCGGACATTTCGGCGGCTTGCCAACTTTGGCCCGGGGTCGTGGGGACAACCCTGTAGTCGTCGGACATGTCGGCGGCTGGCCAAAATTGGCCCGAGGTCGTGGGGGCGACCCTATAGTCGTCGGACATGTCGGCGGCTGGCCAACCTAGTCCCGAGGTCGTCGGACTTGACGGTGGCGGGCCAATCTAGTCCCGGGGTCGTGGGGACGACCCTACAGTCGTCGGACATTTCGGCGGCTTGCCAACTTTGGCCCGGGGTCGTGGGGACGATCCGATAGTCGTTGGACATGACGGTGGCGGGCCAATCTAGTCCGGGGGTCGTGGGGACGACCCTACAGTCGTCGGACATTTCGGCGGCTTGCCAACTTTGGCCCGGGGTCGTGGGGACGACCCTATAGTCGTCGGACTTGACGGTGGCGGGCCAATCTAGTCCCGGGGTTGTGGGGACGACCCTACAGTCGTCGGACATTTCGGCGGCTTGCCAACTTTGGCCCGGGGTCGTGGGCACGACCCTATAGTCGTCGGACTTGACGTTGGCGGGCCAATCTAGTCCCGAGGTCGTGGGGACGACCCTATAGTCGTCGGACTTGACGGTGGCCGGCCAATCTATTCCCGGGGTCGTGGGGACGACCCTACAGTCGTCGGACATGTCGGCGGCTGGCCAAAATTGGCCCGAGGTCGTGGGGACGACCCTACAGTCGTCGGACAAGTCGGCGGCGAGCCAATCTAGTCCCGCGGTCGTGGGGACGACCCTATAGTCGTCGGACATGACGGTGGCGGGCCAATCTAGTCCCGGGGTCGTGGGGACGACCCTATAGTCGTCACACATGTCGGCGGCTGGCCAACTTTGGCCCGTGGTCGTGGGGAAGACTCAATAGTCGTCGGACATGTCGGCGGCTGGCCAGCTTTCGCCCGTGGTCGTGGGGACGATCCGATAGTCGTCGGACATGACGGTCTAGGGTCAATCTAGTCCCGGGGTCGTGGGGACGACCCTATAGTCGTCGGACATGTCGGCGGCTGGCCAACTTTGGCCCGTGGTCGTGGGGACGATCCAATAGTCGTCGGACATGTCGGCGGCTGACGAACTTAGGCCCGTGGTCGTGGGGACGACCCTATAGTCGTTGGACATGTCAGCGGCTGGCCAACTTTGGCCCGTGGTCGTGGGGACGACCCTATAGTCTTCGGACATGACGGTAGCGGGCCAATCTAGTCCCGGGGTCGTGGGGACGACCCTATAATCGTTGGACATGACGGTGGCGGGCCAATCTAGTCCCGGGGTCGTAGGGACGACCCTATAGTCGTCGGACATGTTGGCGATTGGCCAACATTGGCCCGGGGTCGTGGTGACGACCCTATAGTCGTCGGACATGTCGGCGGCTGGCCAATCTAGTCCCGGGGTCGTGGGGACGACCCTATAGTCGTCGGACATGTCGGCGGCTGGCCAACTTTGGCCCCTGGTCGTGGGGACGATCCGATAGTCGTTGGACATGACGGTGGCGGGCCAATCTAGTCCCGGGGTCGTGGGGACGATCCAATAGTCGTCGGACATGTCGGCGGCTGGCCAACTTTGGCCCGTGGTCGTGGGGACGACCCTATAGTCTTCGGACATGACGGTAGCGGGCCAATCTAGTCCCGGGGTCGTGGGGACGACCCTATAATCGTTGGACATGACGGTGGCGGGCCAATCTAGTCCCGGGGTCGTAGGGACGACCCTATAGTCGTCGGACATGTTGGCGATTGGCCAACATTGGCCCGGGGTCGTCGGGACGACCCTATAGTCGTCGGACATGTCGGCGGCTGGCCAATCTAGTCCCGGGGTCGTGGGGACGACCCTATAGTCGTTGGACATGTCAGCGGCTGGCCAACTTTGGCCCGGTGTCGTGGGGACAACTCTATAGTCGTCGGACATGTCGGCGGCTGGCCAACCTAGACCCGGGGTCGTGGGGACGACCCTATTGTCGTCGGACATGACGGTGGCGGGCCAATCTATTCCCGGGGTCGTAGGGACGACCCTATAGTCGTCGGACATGTTGGCGATTGGCCAACATTGGCCCGGGGTCGTCGGGACGACCCTATAGTCGTCGGACATGTCGGCGGCTGGCCAACCTAGTCCCGAGGTCGTGGGGACGACCTTGTAGTCGTCGGACATGTCGGCGGCTGGCCAACCTAGTCCCGAGGTCGTGGGGACGACCCTATAGTCGTCGGACATGTCGGCGGCTGGCCAACTTTGGCCCGTGGTCGTGGAGACGATCCAATAGTCGTCGGACATGTCGGCGGCTGGCCAACTTTGGCCCGTGGTCGTGGGGACGATCCGATAGTCGTCGGACATGTCGGCGGCTGGCCATCCTAGACCCGGGGTCGTGGGGACGACCCTATTGTCGTCGGACATGGCGGTGGCGGGCCAATCTAGTACCGTGGTCGTGAGGACGACCCTATAATCGTTGGACATGACGGTGGCGGGCCAATCTAGTCCCGGGGTCGTAGGGACGACCCTATAGTCGTCGGACATGTTGGCGATTGGCCAACATTTGCCCGGGGTCGTCGGGACGACCCTATAGTCGTCGGACATGTCGGCGGCTGGCCAAAATTGGCCCGAGGTCGTGGGGGCGACCCTATAGTCGTCGGACATGTCGGCGGCTGGCCAACCTAGTCCCGAGGTCGTCGGACTTGACGGTGGCCGGCCAACCTAGTCCCGGGGTCGTGGGGACGACCCTATAGTCGTCGGACATGTCGGCGGCTGGCCAACCTAGTCCCGGGGTCGTGGGGACGACCCTATAGTCGTCGGACATTTCGGCGGCTTGCCAACTTTGGCCCGGGGTCGTGGGGACGACCCTATAGTCGTCGGACATGTCGGCGGCTGGCCAAAATTGGCCCGACGTCGTGGGGGCGACCCTATAGTCGTCGGACATGTCGGCGGCTGGCCAACCTAGTCCCGAGGTCGTCGGACTTGACGGTGGCGGGCCAATCTAGTCCCGGGGTCGTAGGGACGACCCTATAGTCGTCGGACATGTTGGCGATTGGCCAACATTGGCCCGGGGTCGTCGGGTCGACCCTATAGTCGTCGGACATGTCGGCGTCTGGCCAACTTTGGCCCGTGGTCGTGGGGACGACCCTACAGTCGTCGGACATTTCGGCGGCTTGCCAACTATGGCCCGGGGTCGTGGGGACGACCCTACAGTCGTCGGACATGTCGGCGGCTGGCCAACTTTGGCCCGTGGTCGTGGGGACGATCCGATAGTCGTTGGACATAACGGTGGCGGGCCAATCTAGTCGGGGGGTCGTGGGGACGATCCAATAGTCGTCGGACATGTCGGCGGCTGGCCAACTTTGGCCCGTGGTCGTGGGGACGACCCTATAGTCTTCGGACATGACGGTAGCGGGCCAATCTATTCCCGGGGTCGTGGGGACGACCCTATAATCGTTGGACATGACGGTGGCGGGCCAATCTAGTCCCGGGGTCGTAGGGACGACCCTATAGTCGTCGGACATGTTGGCGATTGGCCAACATTGGCCCGGGGTCGTCGGGACGACCCTATAGTCGTCGGACATGTCGGCGGCTGGCCAATCTAGTCCCGGGGTCGTGGGGACGACCCTATAGTCGTTGGACATGTCAGCGGCTGGCCAACTTTGGCCCGGTGTCGTGGGGACAACTCTATAGTCGTCGGACATGTCGGCGGCTGGCCAACCTAGACCCGGGGTCGTGGGGACGACCCTATTGTCGTCGGACATGACGGTGGCGGGCCAATCTATTCCCGGGGTCGTAGGGACGACCCTATAGTCGTCGGACATGTTGGCGATTGGCCAACATTGGCCCGGGGTCGTCGGGACGACCCTATAGTCGTCGGACATGTCGGCGGCTGGCCAACCTAGTCCCGAGGTCGTGGGGACGACCTTGTAGTCGTCGGACATGTCGGCGGCTGGCCAACCTAGTCCCGAGGTCGTGGGGACGACCCTATAGTCGTCGGACATGTCGGCGGCTGGCCAACTTTGGCCCGTGGTCGTGGGGACGATCCAATAGTCGTCGGACATGTCGGCGGCTGGCCAACTTTGGCCCGTGGTCGTGGGGACGACCCTATAGTCGTCGGACATGTCGGCGGCTTGCCAACATTGGCCCGTGGTCGTGGGGACGACCCAATAGTCGTTGGAAATGTCAGCGGCTGGCCAACTTTGACCCGGTGTCGTGGGCACGACTCTATAGTCGTCGGACATGTCGGCGGCTGGCCAATCTAGTCCCGGGGTCGTGGGGACGACCCTATAGTCTTCGGACATGTCGGCGGCTGGCCAACTTTGGCCCGGTGTCGTGGGGACGACCCAATAGTCGTCGGACATGTCGGCGGCTGGCCAACCTAGACCCGGGGTCGTGGGGACGACCCTATAGTCGTCGGACATGTCGGCGGGTGGCCAACCTAGTCCCGAGGTCGTGGGGACGACCCTATAGTCGTCGGACATGTCGGCGGCTGGCCAACTTTGGCCCGGGGTCGTGGGGACGATCCAATAGTCGTCGGACATGTCGGCGGCTGGTCAACTTTGGCCCGTGTTCGTGGGGACGACCCTATAGTCGTTGGACATGTCAGCGGCTGGCCAACTTTGGCCCGGTGTCCTGGGGACGACCCAATAGTCGTCGGACATGTCGGCGGCTGGCCAACTTTGGCCCGTGGTCGTGGGGACGATCCGATAGTCGTTGGACATGACGGTGGCGGACCAATCTAGTCCCGGGGTCGTGGGGACGACCCTATAGTCGTCGGACATGTCGGCGGCTGGCCAACTTTGGCCCGTGGTCGTGGGGACGATCCAAAAGTCGTCGGACATGTCGGCGGCTGGTCAACCTAGTCCGGGGGTCGTGGGGACGACCCTATAGTCCTCGGACAAGTCGGCGGCTGGCCAACTTTGGCCCGTGGTCGTGGGGACGACCCTATAGTCGTCGGGCAAGTCGACGGCAGGCCAACATAGGCCCAGGGTCGTGGCGATAACCCTACAGTCGTCGGACATGTCGGCGGCGGGCCAATCTAGTCCCCGGGTCGTGGGCACGACCCTATAGTCGTCGGACATGTCGGCGGCAGGCCAACTTTGGCCCGTGGTCGTGGGGACGATCCGATAGTCGTTGGACATGACGGTGCCGGGGCAATCGAGTCCCGGGGTAGTAGGTACGACCCTATAGTCGTCGGACATGTCGGCGATTGGCCATTATTGGCCCGGGGTCGTGGGGACGACCCTACAGTCGTCGGACATTTCGGCGGCTTGCCAACTTTGGCCCGGGGTCGTGGGGACGACCCTATAGTCGTCGGACTTGACGTTGGCGGGCCAATCTAGTCCCGAGGTCGTGGGGACGACCCTATAGTCGTCGGACTTGACGGTGGCCGGCCAATCTATTCCCGGGGTCGTGGGGACGACCCTACAGTCGTCGGACATTTCGGCGGCTTGCCAACTTTGGCCCGGGTTCGTGGGGGCGACCCTATAGTCGTCGGACATGTCGGCGGCTGGCCAAAATTGGCCCGAGGTCGTGGGGGCGACCCTATAGTCGTCGGACATGTCGGCGGCTGGCCAACCTAGTCCCGAGGTCGTCGGACTTGACGGTGGCGGGCCAATCTAGTCCCGGGGTCGTGGGGACGACCCTACAGTCGTCGGACATTTCGGCGGCTTGCCAACTTTGGCCCGGGGTCGTGGGGACGACCCTATAGTCGTCGGACATGACGGTGGCGGACCAATCTAGTCCCGGGGTCGTGGGGACGACCCTATAGACGTCGGACTTGACGGTGGCCGGCCAATCTATTCCCGGGGTCGTGGGGACGACCCTACAGTCGTCGGACATTTCGGCGGCTTGCCAACTTTGGCCCGGGGTCGTGGGGACGACCCTATAGTCGTCGGACATGTCGGCGGCTGGCCAAAATTGGCCCGACGTCGTGGGGGCGACCCTATAGTCGTCGGACATGTCGGCGGCTGGCCAACCTAGTCCCGAGGTCGTCGGACTTGACGGTGGCGGGCCAATCTAGTCCCGGGATCGTAGGGACGACCCTATAGTCGTCGGACATGTTGGCGATTGGCCAACATTGGCCCGGGGTCGTCGGGTCGACCGTATAGTCGTCGGACATGTCGGCGGCTGGCCAACTTTGGCCCGTGGTCGTGGGGACGACCCTATTGTCGTCGGAAATGACGGTGGCGGGCCAATCTATTCCCGGGGTCGTGGGGACGACCCTATAGTCGTCGGACAAGTCGGCAGCTTGCCAACTTTGGCACGGAGTCGTGGGGACGACCCTACAGTCGGCGGACAAGTCGGCGGCGAGCCAATCTAGCCCCGCGGTCGTGGGGACGACCCTAAGTCGTCGGACAAGTCAGCGGCTGGCCAACATTGGCCCGTGGTCGTGGGGACGACCCTATAGTCGTCGGATATGTCGGCGGCTGGCCAACTTTGGCCCGTGGTCGTGGGGACGACCCTATAGTCGTCGGACATGTCGGCGGCGAGCCCACCTATTCGGGGGGTCGTGGGGACGACCCTATAGTCGTCGGACAAGTCGGCGGCCGGCCAACCTAGTCCGGGGGTCGTGGGGACGACACTATAGTCGTCGGACATGACGGTGGCGGGCCAGTCTAGTCCCGGGTCGTGGGGACGACCCTATAGTCGTCGGACATGTCGGCGGCTGGCCAACTTTGGCCCGTGGTCGTGTGGACGACCCTATAGTCGTCGGAAAGGTCGGTGGCTGTCCAACTTTGGCCCAGGGGTCGTGGGGACGACCCTATAGTCGTCGGACATGTCGGCGGCGAGCCAACATTGACCCGGGGTCGTGGGGACGACTCTATAGTCGTCGGACATGTCGGTGGCGGGCCAGTCTAGTCCCGGGTCGTGGGGACGACCCTATAGTCGTCGGACATATCAGCGGCTGGCCAACTTTGGCCCGGGGTCGTGGGGACGACCCTATAGTCGTCGGACAAGTCGGCGGCCGGCCAACCTAGTCCGGGGGTCGTGGTGACGACCCTATAGTCGTCGAACATGACGGTGGCGGGCCAGTCTAGTCCGGGGTCGTGGGGACGACCCTATAATCGTCGGACATGTCGGCGGCTGGCCAACTTTGGCCCGTGGTCGTGGGGACGACCCTATAGTCGTCGGAAATGTCGGTGGCTGTCCAACTTTGGCCCAGGGGTCGTGGGGACGACCCTATAGTCGTCGGACATGTCGGCGGCGAGCCAACATTGACCCGGGGTCGTGGGGACGACTCTATAGTCGTCGGACATGTCGTTGGCGGGCCAGTCTAGTCGCGGGTCGTGGGGACGACCCTATAGTCGTCGGACATGTCGGCGGCTGGCCAACTTTGGCCCGTGGTCGTGGGGACGACCCTATAGTCGTCGGAAATGTCGGTGGCTGTCCAACTTTGGCCCAGGGGTCGTGGGGACGACCCTATTGTCGTCGGACATGTCGGCGGCGAGCCAACATTGACCCGGGGTCGTGGGGACGACTCTATAGTCGTCGGACATGTCGGTGGCGGGCCAGTCTAGTCCCGGGTCGTGGGGACGACCCTATAGTCGTCGGACATATCAGGGGCTGGCCAACTTTGGCCCGGGGTCGTGGGGACGACCCTATAGTCGTCGGACATGTCGGCGGCGAGCCAACATTGACCCGGGGTCGTGGGGACGACTCTATAGTCGTCGAACATGACGGTGGCGGGCCAGTCTAGTCCGGGGTCGTGGGGACGACCCTATAATCGTCGGACATGTCGGCGGCTGGCCAACTTTGGCCCGTGGTCGTGGGGACGACCCTATAGTCGTCGGACATGACGGTGGCGGGCCAGTCTAGTCCCGGGCCGTGGGGACGACCCTATAGTCGTCGGACATTTCGGCGGCTTGCCAACTTTGGCCCGGGGTCGTGGGGACGACCCTATAGTCGTCGGACATGTCGGCGGCTGGCCAACTTTGGCCCGTGGTCGTGGGGAGGGCCCTATACTCGTCGGACAAGTCGGCGGCGTACCAACCTAGTCCGGGGGTCGTGAGGACGACCCTATAGTCGTCGGACAAGCCGGCGGCTAGCCAACTTTGGCCCAGGGGTCGTGGGGACGACCCTATAGTCGTCGGACATGTCGGCGGCGAGCCAACATTGACCCGTGGTCGTGGGGACCACTCTATAGTCGTAGGACATGTCGGCGGCTGGCCAATCTAGTCCCGGGGTCGTGGGGACGACCCTATAGTCTTCGGACATGTCGGCGGCTGGCCAACTTTGGCCCGTGGTCGTGGGGACGATCCAATAGTCGTCGGACATGTCGGCGGCTGGCCAGCTTTGGCCCGGGGTCGTAGGGACGACCCTATAGTCGTCGGACATGTCGGCGATTGGCCAACATTGGCCCGGGGTCGTGGGGACGACATTATAGTCGTCGGACATGTCGGCGGCTGGCCAACCTAGTCCTGAGGTCCTGGGGACGACCCTATAGTCGTCGGACTTGACGGTGGCGGGCCAATCTAGTCCCGGGGTCGTGGGGACGACCCTACAGTCGTCGGACATTTCGGCGTCTTGCCAACTTTGGCCCGGAGTCGTGGGGACGACCCTATAGTCGTCGGACATGACGGTGGCGGACCAATCTAGTCCCGGGGTCGTGGGGACGACCCTATAGTCGTCGGACATGTCGGCGGGTGGCCAACCTAGTCCCGAGGTCGTGGGGACGACCCTATAGTCGTCGGACATGTCGGCGGCTTGCCAACTTTGGCCCGGGGTCGTGGGGACGATCCAATAGTCGTCGGACATGTCGGCGGCTGGTCAACTTTGGCCCGTGGTCGTGGGGACGACCCTATAGTCGTTGGACATGTCAGCGGCTGGCCAACTTTGGCCCGGTGTCGTGGGGACGACCCTATAGTCGTTGGACATGTCAGCGGCTGGCCAAATTTGGCCCGGTGTCGTGGGGACGACCCAATAGTCGTCGGACATGTCGGCGGCTGGCCAACTTTGGCCCGTGGTCGTGGGGACGATCCGATAGTTGTTGGACATGACGGTGGCGGACCAATCTAGTCCCGGGGTCGTGGGGACGACCCTATAGTCGTCGGACATGTCGGCGGCTGGCCAACTTTGGCCCGTGGTCGTGGGGACGATCCAAAAGTCGTCGGACATGTCGGCGACTGGCCAACCTAGTCCGGGGGTCGTGGGGACGACCCTATAGTCCTCGGACAAGTCGGCGGCTGGCCAACTTTGGCCCGTGGTCGTGGGGACGACCCTATAGTCGTCGGGCAAGTCGACGGCAGGCCAACATAGGCCCAGGGTCGTGGCGATAACCCTACAGTCGTCGGACATGTTGGCGGCGGGCCAATCTAGTCCCCGGGTCGTGGGCACGACCCTATAGTCGTCGGACATGTCGGCGGCAGGCCAACTTTGGCCCGTGGTCGTGGGGACGATCCGATAGTCGTTGGACATGACGGTGCCGGGGCAATCGAATCCCGGGGTAGTAGGTACGACCCTATAGTCGTCGGACATGTCGGCGATTGGCCATTATTGGCCCGGGGTCGAGGGGACGACCCAATAGTCGTCGGACATGTCGGCGTCTGGCCAACTTTGGCCCGTGGTCGTGGGGACGACCCTACAGTCGTCGGACATTTCGGCGGCTTGCCAACTTTGGCCCGGGGTCGTGGTGACGACCCTATAGTCGTCGGACTTGACGGTGGCGGGCCAATCTAGTCCCGGGGTTGTGGGGACGACCCGACAGTCGTCGGACATTTCGGCGGCTTGCCAACTTTGGCCCGGGGTCGTGGGGACAACCCTATAGTCGTCGGACTTGACGGTGGCGGGCCAATCTAGTCCCGGGGTTGTGGGGACGACCCTACAGTCGTCGGACATGTCGGCGGCTGACCAACTTTGGCCCGTGGTCGTGGGGACGATCCGATAGTCGTTGGACATGACGGTGGCGG
The DNA here is from genome assembly GCA_963932275.1 of Andrena praecox. NCBI lineage: Eukaryota > Metazoa > Arthropoda > Insecta > Hymenoptera > Andrenidae > Andrena > Andrena praecox. The sequence continues at coordinate 1,997,947 of CAWVQO010000569.1, forward strand.
GCCAATCTAGTCCGGGGGTCGTGGGGACGACCCTACAGTCGTCGGACATTTCGGCGGCTTGCCAACTTTGGCCCGGGGTCGTGGGGACGACCCTATAGTCGTCGGACTTGACGGTGGCGGGCCAATCTAGTCCCGGGGTTGTGGGGACGAACCTACAGTCGTCGGACATTTCGGCGGCTTGCCAACTTTGGCCCGGGGTCGTGGGGACGACCCTATAGTCGTCGGACTTGACGTTGGCGGGCCAATCTAGTCCCGAGGTCGTGGGGACGACCCTATAGTCGTCGGACTTGACGGTGGCCGGCCAATCTATTCCCGGGGTCGTGGGGACGACCCCACAGTCGTCGGACATTTCGGCGGCTTGCCAACTTTGGCCCGGGTTCGTGGGGGCGACCCTATAGTCGTCGGACAAGTCGGCGGCCGGCCAACCTAGTCCGGGGGTCGTGGGGACGACACTATAGTCGTCGGACATGACGGTGGCGGGCCAGTCTAGTCCCGGGTCGTGGGGACGACCCTATAGTCGTCGGACATGTCGGCGGCTGGCCAACTTTGGCCCGTGGTCGTGTGGACGACCCTATAGTCGTCGGAAAGGTCGGTGGCTGTCCAACTTTGGCCCAGGGGTCGTGGGGACGACCCTATAGTCGTCGGACATATCGGCGGCGAGCCAACATTGACCCGGGGTCGTGGGGACGACTCTATAGTCGTCGGACATGTCGGTGGCGGGCCAGTCTAGTCCCGGGTCGTGGGGACGACCCTATAGTCGTCGGACATATCAGCGGCTGGCCAACTTTGGCCCGGGGTCGTGGGGACGACCCTATAGTCGTCGGACAAGTCGGCGGCCGGCCAACCTAGTCCGGGGGTCGTGGTGACGACCCTATAGTCGTCGAACATGACGGTGGCGGGCCAGTCTAGTCCGGGGTCGTGGGGACGACCCTATAATCGTCGGACATGTCGGCGGCTGGCCAACTTTGGCCCGTGGTCGTGGGGACGACCCTATAGTCGTCGGAAATGTCGGTGGCTGTCCAACTTTGGCCCAGGGGTCGTGGGGACGACCCTATAGTCGTCGGACATGTCGGCGGCGAGCCAACATTGACCCAGGGTCGTGGGGACGACTCTATAGTCGTCGGACATGTCGGTGGCGGGCCAGTCTAGTCCCGGGTCGTGGGGACGACCCTATAGTCGTCGGACATATCAGCGGCTGGCCAACTTTGGCCCGGGGTCGTGGGGACGACCCTATAGTCGTCGGACATGACGGTGGCGGGCCAGTCTAGTCCCGGGTCATGGGGACGACCCTATAGTCGTCGGACAAGTCGGCGGCTGGCCAACTTTAGCCCGTGGTCGTGGGGACGACCCTATAGTCGTCAGATATGACGGTGGCGAGCCAACCTAGTCCCGGGGTCGTGGGGACGACCCTATAGTCGTCGGATAAGTCGGCGGCGGGGCAACCTAGTCCCGGGGTCGTGGGGACGACCCTATAGTCGTCGGACATGACGGTGGCGGGCCAGTCTAGTCCCGGGTCGTGGGGACGACCCTATAGTCGTCGGACATTTCGGCGGCTTGCCAACTTTGGCCCGGGGTCGTGGGGACGACCCTATAGTCGTCGGACATGTCGGCGGCTGGCCAACTTTGGCCCGTGGTCGTGGGGACGACCCTATAGTCGTCGGAAATGTCGGTGGCTGTCCAACTTTGGCCCAGGGGTCGTGGGGACGACCCTATAGTCGTCGGACATGTCGGCGGCGAGCCAACATTGACCCGGGGTCGTGGGGACGACTCTATAGTCGTCGGACATGTCGGTGGCGGGCCAGTCTAGTCCCGGGTCGTGGGGACGACCCTATAGTCGTCGGACATATCAGCGGCTGGCCAACTTTGGCCCGGGGTCGTGGGGACGACCCTATAGTCGTCGGACATGACGGTGGCGGGCCAGTCTAGTCCCGGGTCATGGGGACGACCCTATAGTCGTCGGACAAGTCGGCGGCTGGCCAACTTTAGCCCGTGGTCGTGGGGACGACCCTATAGTCGTCAGATATGACGGTGGCGAGCCAACCTAGTCCCGGGGTCGTGGGGACGACCCTATAGTCGTCGGATAAGTCGGCGGCGGGGCAACCTAGTCCCGGGGTCGTGGGGACGACCCTATAGTCGTCGGACATGACGGTGGCGGGCCAGTCTAGTCCCGGGTCGTGGGGACGACCCTATAGTCGGCGGACATTTCGGCGGCTTGCCAACTTTGGCCCGGGGTCGTGGGGACGACACTATAGTCGTCGGACATGACGGTGGCGGGCCAATCTAGTCGCGGGGTCGTGGGGACAACCCTATAGTCGTCGGACAAGACGGCGGCTGGATATTCTTGGCTCGCGGTCGTGGGGACGACCCTATAGTCGTCGGACTTGACGGTGGCCGGCCAATCTATTCCCGGGGTCGTGGGGACGACCCTAGAGTCGTCGGACATTTCGGCGGCTTGCCAACTTTGGCCCGGGTTCGTGGGGGCGACCCTATAGTCGTCGGACATGACGGTGGCGGACCAATCTAGTCCCGAGGTCGTGGGGACGACCCTATAGTCGTCGGACATGTCGGCGGCTGGCCAACTTTGGCCCGTGGTCGTGGGGACGATCCAAAAGTCGTCGGACATGTCGGCGGCTGGCCAACTTTGTCGCGTGGTCGTGGGGACGATCCGATTGTCGTCGGACATGTCGGCGGCTGGCCAACTTTGGCCCGTGGTCGTGGGGACGACCCTATAGTCGTCGGACATGTCGGCGGCTTGCCAACATTGGCCCGTGGTCGTGGGGACGACCCAATAGTCGTTGGAAATGTCAGCGGCTGGCCAACTTTGACCCGGTGTCGTGGGCACGACTCTATAGTCGTCGGACATGTCGGCGGCTGGCCAATCTAGTCCCGGGGTCGTGGGGACGACCCTATAGTCTTCGGACATGTCGGCGGCTGGCCAACTTTGGCCCGGTGTCGTGGGGACGACCCTATAGTCGTCGGACATGTCGGCGGGTGGCCAACCTAGTCCCGAGGTCGTGGGGACGACCCTATAGTCGTCGGACATGTCGGCGGCTTGCCAACTTTGGCCCGGGGTCGTGGGGACGATCCAATAGTCGTCGGACATGTCGGCGGCTGGTCAACTTTGGCCCGTGGTCGTGGGGACGACCCTATAGTCGTTGGACATGTCAGCGGCTGGCCAACTTTGGCCCGGTGTCGTGGGGACGACCCAATAGTCGTCGGACATGTCGGCGGCTGGCCAACTTTGGCCCGTGGTCGTGGGGACGATCCGATAGTCGTTGGACATGACGGTGGCGGACCAATCTAGTCCCGGGGTCGTGGGGACGACCCTATAGTCGTCGGACATGTCGGCGGCGAGCCAACATTGACCCGGGGTCGTGGGGACGACTCTATAGTCGTCGGACATGTCGGTGGCGGGCCAGTCTAGTCCCGGGTCGTGGGGACGACCCTATAGTCGTCGGACATATCAGCGGCTGGCCAACTTTGGCCCGGGGTCGTGGGGACGACCCTATAGTCGTCGGACAAGTCGGCGGCCGGCCAACCTAGTCCGGGGGTCGTGGTGACGACCCTATAGTCGTCGAACATGACGGTGGCGGGCCAGTCTAGTCCGGGGTCGTGGGGACGACCCTATAATCGTCGGACATGTCGGCGGCTGGCCAACTTTGGCCCGTGGTCGTGGGGACGACCCTATAGTCGTCGGAAATGTCGGTGGCTGTCCAACTTTGGCCCAGGGGTCGTGGGGACGACCCTATAGTCGTCGGACATGTCGGCGGCGAGCCAACATTGACCCGGGGTCGTGGGGACGACTCTATAGTCGTCGGACATGTCGTTGGCGGGCCAGTCTAGTCGCGGGTCGTGGGGACGACCCTATAGTCGTCGGACATGTCGGCGGCTGGCCAACTTTGGCCCGTGGTCGTGGGGACGACCCTATAGTCGTCGGAAATGTCGGTGGCTGTCCAACTTTGGCCCAGGGGTCGTGGGGACGACCCTATTGTCGTCGGACATGTCGGCGGCGAGCCAACATTGACCCGAGGTCGTGGGGACGACTCTATAGTCGTCGGACATGTCGGTGGCGGGCCAGTCTAGTCCCGGGTCGTGGGGACGACCCTATAGTCGTCGGACATATCAGCGGCTGGCCAACTTTGGCCCGGGGTCGTGGGGACGACCCTATAGTCGTCGGACATGACGGTGGCGGGCCAGTCTAGTCCCGGGTCATGGGGACGACCCTATAGTCGTCGGACAAGTCGGCGGCTGGCCAACTTTAGCCCGTGGTCGTGGGGACGACCCTATAGTCGTCAGATATGACGGTGGCGAGCCAACCTAGTCCCGGGGTCGTGGGGACGACCCTATAGTCGTCGGATAAGTCGGCGGCGGGGCAACCTAGTCCCGGGGTCGTGGGGACGACCCTATAGTCGTCGGACATGACGGTGGCGGGCCAGTCTAGTCCCGGGTCGTGGGGACGACCCTATAGTCGTCGGACATTTCGGCGGCTTGCCAACTTTGGCCCGGGGTCGTGGGGACGACCCTATAGTCGTCGGACATGTCGGCGGCTGGCCAACTTTGGCCCGTGGTCGTGGAGACGACCCTATAGTCGTCGGACAAGTCGGCGGCGGGCCAACCTTGTCCCGGGGTCGTGGGGACGACACTATAGTCGTCGGACATGACGGTGGCGGGCCAATCTAGTCGCGGGGTCGTGGGGACAACCCTATAGTCGTCGGACAAGACGGCGGCTGGATATTCTTGGCTCGCGGTCGTGGGGACGACCCTATAGTCGTCGGACATTTCGGCGGCTTGCCAACTTTGGCCCGGGGTCGTGGGGACGACCCTATAGTCGTCGGACATGACGGTGGCGGACCAATCTAGTCCCGGGGTCGTGGGGACGACCCTATAGACGTCGGACTTGACGGTGGCCGGCCAATCTATTCCCGGGGTCGTGGGGACGACCCTACAGTCGTCGGACATTTCGGCGGCTTGCCAACTTTGGCCCGGGGTCGTGGGGACGACCCTATAGTCGTCGGACATGTCGGCGGCTGGCCAAAATTGGCCCGACGTCGTGGGGGCGACCCTATAGTCGTCGGACATGTCGGCGGCTGGCCAACCTAGTCCCGAGGTCGTCGGACTTGACGGTGGCGGGCCAATCTAGTCCCGGGGTCGTAGGGACGACCCTATAGTCGTCGGACATGTTGGCGATTGGCCAACATTGGCCCGGGGTCGTCGGGTCGACCGTATAGTCGTCGGACATGTCGGCGGGTGGCCAACATTGGCCCGTGGTCGTGGGGACGACCCTATTGTCGTCGGAAATGACGGTGGCCGGCCAATCTATTCCCGGGGTCGTGGGGACGACCCTATAGTCGTCGGACAAGTCGGCAGCTTGCCAACTTTGGCACGGAGTCGTGGGGACGACCCTACAGTCGTCGGACAAGTCGGCGGCGAGCCAATCTAGCCCCGCGGTCGTGGGGACGACCCTAAGTCGTCGGACAAGTCAGCGGCTGGCCAACATTGGCCCGTGGTCGTGGGGACGACCCTATAGTCGTCGGACAAGACGGTGGCGGGCCAGTCTAGTCCCGGGCCGTGGGGACGACCCTATAGTCGTCGGACATTTCGGCGGCTTGCCAACTTTGGCCCGGGGTCGTGGGGACGACCCTATAGTCGTCGGACATGTCGGCGGCTGGCCAACTTTGGCCCGTGGTCGTGGGGACAACCCTATAGTCGTCGGACATGTCGGCGGCGAGCCCACCTATTCGGGGGGTCGTGGGGACGACCCTATAGTCGTCGGACAAGTCGGCGGCCGGCCAACCTAGTCCGGGGGTCGTGGGGACGACACTATAGTCGTCGGACATGACGGTGGCGGGCCAGTCTAGTCCCGGGTCGTGGGGACGACCCTATAGTCGTCGGACATGTCGGCGGCTGGCCAGCTTTGGCCCGTGGTCGTGTGGACGACCCTATAGTCGTCGGAAAGGTCGGTGGCTGTCCAACTTTGGCCCAGGGGTCGTGGGGACGACCCTATAGTCGTCGGACATGTCGGCGGCGAGCCAACATTGACCCGGGGTCGTGGGGACGACTCTATAGTCGTCGGACATGTCGGTGGCGGGCCAGTCTAGTCCCGGGTCGTGGGGACGACCCTATAGTCGTCGGACATATCAGGGGCTGGCCAACTTTGGCCCGGGGTCGTGGGGACGACCCTATAGTCGTCGGACATGTCGGCGGCGAGCCAACATTGACCCGGGGTCGTGGGGACGACTCTATAGTCGTCGAACATGACGGTGGCGGGCCAGTCTAGTCCGGGGTCGTGGGGACGACCCTATAATCGTCGGACATGTCGGCGGCTGGCCAACTTTGGCCCGTGGTCGTGGGGACGACCCTATAGTCGTCGGACAAGACGGTGGCGGGCCAGTCTAGTCCCGGGCCGTGGGGACGACCCTATAGTCGTCGGACATGTCGGCGGCGAGCCAACATTGACCCGTGGTCGTGGGGACCACTCTATAGTCGTAGGACATGTCGGCGGCTGGCCAATCTAGTCCCGGGGTCGTGGGGACGACCCTATAGTCTTCGGACATGTCGGCGGCTGGCCAACTTTGGCCCGTGGTCGTGGGGACGATCCAATAGTCGTCGGACATGTCGGCGGCTGGCCAGCTTTGGCCCGGGGTCGTAGGGACGACCCTATAGTCGTCGGACATGTCGGCGATTGGCCAACATTGGCCCGGGGTCGTGGGGACGACATTATAGTCGTCGGACATGTCGGCGGCTGGCCAACCTAGTCCTGAGGTCCTGGGGACGACCCTATAGTCGTCGGACTTGACGGTGGCGGGCCAATCTAGTCCCGGGGTCGTGGGGACGACCCTAAAGTCGTCGGACATTTCGGCGTCTTGCCAACTTTGGCCCGGAGTCGTGGGGACGACCCTATAGTCGTCGGACATGACGGTGGCGGACCAATCTAGTCCCGGGGTCGTGAGGACGACCCTATAGTCGTCGGACATGTCGGCGGCTGGCCAACTTTGGCCCGTGGTCGTGGGGACGATCCAAAAGTCGTCGGACATGTCGGCGGCTGGCCAACTTTGTCGCGTGGTCGTGGGGACGATCCGATTGTCGTCGGACATGTCGGCGGCTGGCCAACTTTGGCCCGTGGTCGTGGGGACGACCCTATAGTCGTCGGACATGTCGGCGGCTTGCCAACATTGGCCCGTGGTCGTGGGGACGACCCAATAGTCGTTGGAAATGTCAGCGGCTGGCCAACTTTGACCCGGTGTCGTGGGCACGACTCTATAGTCGTCGGACATGTCGGCGGCTGGCCAATCTAGTCCCGGGGTCGTGGGGACGACCCTATAGTCTTCGGACATGTCGGCGGCTGGCCAACTTTGGCCCGGTGTCGTGGGGACGACCCAATAGTCGTCGGACATGTCGGCGGCTGGCCAACCTAGACCCGGGGTCGTGGGGACGACCCTATAGTCGTCGGACATGTCGGCGGGTGGCCAACCTAGTCCCGAGGTCGTGGGGACGACCCTATAGTCGTCGGACATGTCGGCGGCTTGCCAACTTTGGCCCGGGGTCGTGGGGACGATCCAATAGTCGTCGGACATGTCGGCGGCTGGTCAACTTTGGCCCGTGGTCGTGGGGACGACCCTATAGTCGTTGGACATGTCAGCGGCTGGCCAACTTTGGCCCGGTGTCGTGGGGACGACCCAATAGTCGTCGGACATGTCGGCGGCTGGCCAACTTTGGCCCGTGGTCGTGGGGACGATCCGATAGTTGTTGGACATGACGGTGGCGGACCAATCTAGTCCCGGGGTCGTGGGGACGACCCTATAGTCGTCGGACATGTCGGCGGCTGGCCAACTTTGGCCCGTGGTCGTGGGGACGATCCAAAAGTCGTCGGACATGTCGGCGGCTGGCCAACCTAGTCCGGGGGTCGTGGGGACGACCCTATAGTCCTCGGACAAGTCGGCGGCTGGCCAACTTTGGCCCGTGGTCGTGGGGACGACCCTATAGTCGTCGGGCAAGTCGACGGCAGGCCAACATAGGCCCAGGGTCGTGGCGATAACCCTACAGTCGTCGGACATGTTGGCGGCGGGCCAATCTAGTCCCCGGGTCGTGGGCACGACCCTATAGTCGTCGGACATGTCGGCGGCAGGCCAACTTTGGCCCGTGGTCGTGGGGACGATCCGATAGTCGTTGGACATGACGGTGCCGGGGCAATCGAATCCCGGGGTAGTAGGTACGACCCTATAGTCGTCGGACATGTCGGCGATTGGCCATTATTGGCCCGGGGTCGAGGGGACGACCCAATAGTCGTCGGACATGTCGGCGTCTGGCCAACTTTGGCCCGTGGTCGTGGGGACGACCCTACAGTCGTCGGACATTTCGGCGGCTTGCCAACTTTGGCCCGGGGTCGTGGTGACGACCCTATAGTCGTCGGACTTGACGGTGGCGGGCCAATCTAGTCCCGGGGTTGTGGGGACGACCCTACAGTCGTCGGACATGTCGGCGGCTGACCAACTTTGGCCCGTGGTCGTGGGGACGATCCGATAGTCGTTGGACATGACGGTGGCGGGCCAATCTAGTCCCGCGGTCGTGGGGACGACCCTATAGTCGTCGGACATGTCGGCGGCTGGCCAACTTTGGCCCGTGGTCGTGGGGACGATCCAAAAGTCGTCGGACATGTCGGCGGCTGGCCAACTTTGTCGCGTGGTCGTGGGGACGATCCGATTGTCGTCGGACATGTCGGCGGCTGGCCAACTTTGGCCCGTGGTCGTGGGGACGACCCTATAGTCGTCGGACATGTCGGCGGCTTGCCAACATTGGCCCGTGGTCGTGGGGACGACCCAATAGTCGTTGGAAATGTCAGCGGCTGGCCAACTTTGACCCGGTGTCGTGGGCACGACTCTATAGTCGTCGGACATGTCGGCGGCTGGCCAATCTAGTCCCGGGGTCGTGGGGACGACCCTATAGTCTTCGGACATGTCGGCGGCTGGCCAACTTTGGCCCGGTGTCGTGGGGACGACCCAATAGTCGTCGGACATGTCGGCGGCTGGCCAACCTAGACCCGGGGTCGTGGGGACGACCCTATAGTCGTCGGACATGTCGGCGGCTGGTCAACTTTGGCCCGTGGTCGTGGGGACGACCCTATAGTCGTTGGACATGTCAGCGGCTGGCCAACTATGGCCCGGTGTCGTGGGGACGACCCAATAGTCGTCGGACATGTCGGCGGCTGGCCAACTTTGGCCCGTGGTCGTGGGGACGATCCGATAGTCGTTGGACATGACGGTGGCGGGCCAATCTATTCCCGGGGTCGTGGTGACGACCCTATAGTCGTCGGACATGTCGGCGGGTGGCCAACCTAGTCCCGCGGTCTTGGGGGCGACCCTATAGTCGTCGGACATGACGGTGGCGGGCCAATCTAGTCCCGGGGTCGTGGGGACGACCCTATAGTCGTCGGACAAGACGGCGGCTGGACATCTTTGGCCCGGGGTCGTGGGGACGACCCTATAGTCGTCGGACATGTCGGCGGCTGGCCAACTTTGGCCCGTGGTCGTGGGGACGATCCAATAGTCGTCGGACATGTCGGCGGCTGGCCAACTTTGGCCCGTGGTCGTGGGGACGACCCAATAGTCGTGGGGACGACCCAATAGTCGTCGGACATGTCGGCGGCTGGCCAACTTTGGCCCGTGGTCGTGGGGACGATCCGATAGTCGTTGGACATGACGGTGGCGGGCCAATCTAGTCCCGGGGTCGTCGGGACGACCCTATAGTCGTCGGACATGTCGGTGGCTGGCCAACTTTCGCCCGGTGTCGTGGGGACGACTCTATAGTCGTCGGACATGTCGGCGGCTGGCCAACTTTGGCCCGTGGTCGTGGTGACGACTCTATAGTCGTCGGACATGTCGGCGGCTGGCCAATCTAGTCCCGGGGTCGTGGGGACGACCCTATAGTCTTCGGACATGTCGGCGGCTGGCCAACATAGGCCCGTCGTCGTGGGGACGACCCAATAGTCGTCGGACATGTCGGCGGCTGGCCAACTTTGGCCCGGTGTCGTGGGGACGACTCTATAGTCGTCGGACATGTCTGCGGCTGGCCAACTGTGGCCCCTGGTCGTGGGGACGACCCAATAGTGGTCGGACATGTCGGCGGCTGGCCAACCTAGTCCCGAGGTCGTGGGGACGACCCTATAGTCGTCGGACTTGACGGTGGCGGGCCAATCTAGTCCCGGGGTCGTGGGGACGACCCTACAGTCGTCGGACATTTCGGCGGCTTGCCAACTTTGGCCCGGGGTCGTGGAGACGACCCTATAGTCGTCGGACATGTCGGCGGCTGGCCAACCTAGTCCCGAGGTCGTGGGGACGACCCTATAGTCGTCGGACTTGACGGTGGCGGGCCAATCTAGTCCCGGGGTCGTGGGGACGACCCTACAGTCGTCGGACATTTCGGCGGCTTGCCAGCTTTGGCCCGGGGTCGTGGGGACGACCCTATAGTCGTCGGACTTGACGGTGGCGGGCCAATCTAGTCCCAGGGTCGTGGGGACGACCCTATAGTCTTCGGACATGTCGGCGGCTGGCCAACTTTGGCCCGTGGTCGTGGGGACGATCCAATAGTCGTCGGACATGTCGGCGGCTGGCCAACTTTGGCCCGTGGTCGTGGGGACGACCCTATAGTCGTAGGACATGTCAGCGGCTGGCCAACTTTGGCCCGGTGTCGTGGGGACGACCCTATAGTCGTCGGACATGTCGGCGGCTGGCCAACGTTGGCCCGTGGTCGTGGAGACGATCCTATAGTCGTCGGATATGTTGGCGGCTTGTCAACCTAGTCCCGGGGTCGTGGGGACGACCCTATAGTCGTTGGACATGACGGTGGCCGGCCAATCTAGTGCCGGGGTCGTAGGGACGACCCTATAGTCGTCGGACATGTTGGCGATTGGCCAACATTGGCCCGGGGTCGTCAGGACGACCCTATAGTCGTCGGACAAGTCGGCGGCGGGCCAACCTTGTCCCAGGGTCGTGGGGACGACCCTATAGTCGTCGGACATGACGGTGGCGGGCCAATCTAGTCCCGGGGTCGTGGGGACGACCCTATAGTCGTCGGACATGTCGGCGGCTGGCCAACTTTGGCCCGGTGTCGTGGGACGACCCAATAGCCGTCGGACATGTCGGCGGCTGGCCAACTTTGGCCCGTAGTCGTGGGGACGATCCGATAGTCGCCGGACATGACGGTGGCGGGCCAATCTATTCCCGGGGTCGTGGTGACGACCCTATAGTCGTCGGACATGTCGGCGGGTGGCCAACCTAGTCCCGCGGTCTTGGGGGCGACCCTATAGTCGTCGGACAAGACGGCGGCTGGACATCTTTGGCCCGGGGTCGTGGGGACGACCCTATAGTCGTCGGACATGTCGGCGGCTGGCCAGCTTTGGCCCGTGGCCGTGGGGACGACCCTATAGTCGTCGAACTTGACGGTGGCGGGCCAATCTAGTCCCGGGGTCGTGGGAACGGCCCTATAGTCGTCGGACAAGTCGGCGGCTGGCCAACTTTGGCCCAGGGTCGTGGGGACGACCCTATAGTCGTCGGACAAGTCGGCGGCTGGCCAACTTTGGCCCGTAGTCGTGGGGACGATCCGATAGTCGCCGGACATGACGGTGGCGGGCCAATCTATTCCCGGGGTCGTGGGGACGACTCTATAGTCCTCGGACATGTCGGCGGCTGGCCAACTTTGGCCCGGTGTCGTGGGGACGACTCTATAGTCGTCGGACATGTCGGCGGCGGGCCAATCTACTACCGGGGTCGTGGGGACGACACTATAGTCGTCGGACATGTCGGCGGCTGGCCAACTTTGGCCCGTGGTCGTGGGGACGACCCAATAGTCGTTGGACATGACGGTGGCGGGCCAATCTAGTCCCGGGGTCGTGGGGACGACCCTATAGTCGTCGGACAAGTCGGCAGCTTGCAAACTTTGGTCCGGGGTCGTGGGGACGACCCTATAGTCGTCGGACATGACGGTGGCGGGCCAATCTAGTCCCAGGGTCGTGGGGACGACCCTACAGTCATCGGACATGTCGGCGGCTGGCCAACTTTGGCCCGTGGTCGTGGAGACGACTGTTTAGTCGTCGGACATTTCGGCGGCTGGCCAACCTGGACCTGGGGTCGTGGGGACGGCCCTATAGTCGTCGGACATGACGGTGGCGGGCCAATCTAGTCCCGGGGTTGTGGGGACATGTTGGCGACTTGCGAAATGTGCCCGGGGTCGTGGGGACGACCCTATAGTGGTCGGACAAGTCGGCGGCTGGCCAACCTGGACCCGGGGTCGTGGGGACGACTCAATAGTCGTCGGACAAGTCGGCGGCGGGCCAACCTAGTCCCGGGGTTGAGGGGACGACCCTATAGTCGTCGGATATGTCGGCGGCTGGCCTACTTTGGCCCGTCGTCGTGGGGACGACCCTATAGTCGTCGGACTAGACGGTGGCGGGCCAATCTAGTCCCGTGGTCGTGGGGACGACCCTATAGTCGTCGGACAAGTCGGCGGCGGGCCAACCTAGTCCCGGGGTCATGGGGACGACCCTATAGTCGTCGGATATGTCGGCGGCTGTCCAACTTTGGTCCGTGGTCGTGGGGACGACCCTATAGTCGTCAGAAATAACGGTGGCGGGGCAATCAACTCCCGGGGTCGTGGGGTCGACCCTATAGTCGTCGGACATGATGGTGGCGGGCCAATCTAGTCCCGAGGTCATGGGGAAGACCCTATAGTCGTCGGATATGTCGGCGGCTGGCCAACATTGGTCCGTGGTCGTGGGGACGACCCTATAGTCATCGGACATGTCGGCGATTGGCCATTATTGGCCCGGGGTCGTGGGGACGACCGTATATTCGTCGGACATGACGGTGGCGGGCCAATCTAGTCCCGGGGTCGTGGGGACGACCCTATAGTCGTCGGATATGTCGGCGGCTGGCCTACTTTGGCCCGTCGTCGTGGGGACGACCCTATAGTCGTCGGACATGTCGGCGGCTTGCCAACGTTGTCCCGGGGTCGTGGGGACGACCCTATAGTCGTCGGACATGACGGTGGCGGGCCAATCTAATCCCGGGGTTGTGGGGACATGTCGGCGGCTTGACAAATGTGCCCGGGGTCGTGGGGACGACCCTATAGTGGTCGGACAAGTCGGCGGCTGGCCAACCTGGACCCGGGGTCGTGGGGACGACTCTATAGTCGTCGGACAAGTCGGCGGCGGCCAACCTAGTCCCGGGGTTGTGGGGACGACCCTATAGTCGCCGGATATGTCGGCGGCTGGCCTACTTTGGCCCGTCGTCATGGGGACGACCCTATAGTCATCGGACATGTCGGCGGCTGGTCAACTTTGGCCCGTGGTCGTGGGGACGACTGTTTAGTCGTCGGACATTTCGGCGGCTGGCCAACCTGGACCTGGGGTCGTGGGGACGGCCCTATAGTCGTCGGACATGACGGTGGCGGGCGAATCTAGTCCCGGGGTTGTGGGGACATGTCGGCGGCTTGACAAATGTGCCCGGGGTCGTGGGGACGACCCTATAGTCGTCGGACATGACGGTGTCGGGCCAATCTAGTCCCGGGATTGTGGGGATATGTCGGCGACTTGCGAAACGTGCCCGGGGTCGTGGGGACGACCCTATAGTGGTCGGACAAGTCGGCGGCTGGCCAACCTGCACCCGGGGTCGTGGGGACGACCCTATAGTCGTCGGACAAGTCGGCGGCGGGCCAACCTAGTCCCGGGGTCATGGGGACGATCCTATAGTCGTCGGATATGTCGGCGGCTGTCCAACTTTTGTCCGTGGTCGTGGGGACGACCCTATAGTCGTCAGAAATAACGGTGGCGGGGCAATCAACTCCCGGGGTCGTGGGGTCGACCCTATAGTCGTCGGACATGATGGTGGCGGGCCAATCTAGTCCCGAGGTCATGGGGACGACCCTATAGTCGTCGGATATGTCGGCGGCTGGCCAACTTTGGTCCATGGTCGTGGGGACGACCCTATAGTCATCGGACATGTCGGCGATTGGCCATTATTGGCCCGGGGTGGTGGGGACGACCGTATATTCGTCGGACATGACGGTGGCGGGCCAACCTAGTCCCGGGGTCGTGGGGACGACACTATAGTCGTCGGACAACACGGCGGCTGGACATCTTTGGCCCGCGGTCGTGGGGACGACCCTATAGTCGTCGGACATGACGGTGGCGGGCCAATCTATTCCCAGGGTCGTTGGGACGACCCTATAGTCGTCGGACATGTCGGCGGCTGGCCAACTTTGGCCCGTGGTCGTGGGGACGACTCTATAGTCGTCGGACATGTCGGCGGCTGGCCAACCTAGACACGGGGTCGTGGGGATGACCCTATTGTCGTCGGACATGACGGTGGCGGGCCAATCTAGTCCCGGGGTCGTGGGGACGACCCTATAGTCGTCGGACATGTCGGCGGCTGGCCAACTTTGGCCCGTGGTCGTGGGGACGACCGTATAGTCGTCGGACATGTCGGCGGCTGGCCATTCTAGTCCCGGGCTCGTGTGGACGACCCTATTGTCGTCGGACATGACGGTGGCGGGCCAATCTAGTCCCGGGGTCGTGGGGACGACCCTATAGTCGTCGGACATGTCGGCGGCTGGCCAACTTTGGCCCGTGGTCGTGGGGACGACCCTATAGTCGTCGGACATGTCGGCGGCTTGCCAACTTTGGCCCGGGGTCGTGGGGACGACCCTATATTCGTCGGACATGACGGTGGCGGGCCAATCTAGTCCCAGGGTCGTGGGGACGACCCTATAGTCGTCGGACATGACGGTGGCGGGCCAATCTAGTCCCAGGGTCGTGGGGACGACCCTATAGTCATCGGACATGTCGGCGGCTGGCCAACTTTGGCCCGTGGTCGCGGGGACGACTGTTTAGTCGTCGGACATTTCGGCGGCTGGCCAACCTAGACCCCGGGTCGTGGGGACGACCCTATTGTCGTCGGACATGTTGGCGGCTGGTCAACCTAGTCCCGGGGTCGTGGGGACGACCCTATAGTCGTCGGACAAGTCGGCGGTGGGCCAACCTAGTCCCGCGGTCGTGGGGACGACCCTATAGTCGTCGGACAAGTCGGCAGCTTGCAAACTTTGGTCCGGGGTCGTGGGGACGACCCTATAGTCGTCGGACAAGACGGCGGCTGGACATCTTTGGCCCGGGGTCGTGGGGACGACCCTATAGTCGTCGGACATGTCGGCGGCTGGCCAACCTAGTCCCGAGGTCGTTGGGACGACCCTATAGTCGTCGGACATGACGGTGGCGGGCCAATCTAGTCCCAGGGTCGTGGGGACGACCCTATAGTCATCGGAAATGTCGGCGGCTGGCCAACTTTGGCCCGTGGTCGCGGGGACGACTGTTTAGTCGTCGGACATTTCGGCGGCTGGCCAACCTAGACCCGGGGTCGTGGGGACGACCCTATTGTCGTCGGACATGTTGGCGGCTGGTCAACCTAGTCCCGGGGTCGTGGGGACGACACTATAGTCGTCGGACAAGTCGGCGGTGGGCCAACCTAGTCCTGCGGTCGTGGGGACGACCCTATAGTCGTCGGACATGACGGTGGCGGGCCAATCTAGTCCCAGGGTCGTGGGGACGACCATATAGTCATCGGACATGTCGGCGGCTGGCCAACCTTGGCCCGTTGTCGTGGGGACGACTGTTTAGTCGTCGGACATTTCGGCGGCTGGCCAACCTGGATCTGGGGTCGTGGGGACGGCCCTATAGTCGTCGAACATGACGGTGGCGGGCCAACCTAGTCCCGCGGTCGTGGGGACGACCCTATAGTCGTCGGACAAGTCGGCAGATTGCAAACTTTGGTCCGGAGTCGTGGGGACGACCCTATAGTCGTCGGACATGACGGTGGCGGGCCAATCTAGTCCCAGGATCGTAGGGACGACCCTATAGTCATCGGACATGTCGGCGGCTGGTCAACTTTGGCCCGTGGTCGTGGGGACGACTGTTTAGTCGTCGGACATTTCGGCGGCTGGCCAACCTGGACCTGGGGTCGTGGGGACGGCCCTATAGTCGTCGGACATGACGGTGGCGGGCGAATCTAGTCCCGGGGTTGTGGGGACATGTCGGCGGCTTGACAAATGTGCCCGGGGTCGTGGGGACGACCCTATAGTCGTCGGACATGACGGTGTCGGGCCAATCTAGTCCCGGGATTGTGGGGATATGTCGGCGACTTGCGAAACGTGCCCGGGGTCGTGGGGACGACCCTATAGTGGTCGGACAAGTCGGCGGCTGGCCAACCTGCACCCGGGGTCGTGGGGACGACCCTATAGTCGTCGGACAAGTCGGCGGCGGGCCAACCTAGTCCCGGGGTCATGGGGACGACCCTATAGTCGTCGGATATGTCGGCGGCTGTCCAACTTTTGTCCGTGGTCGTGGGGACGACCCTATAGTCGTCAGAAATAACGGTGGCGGGGCAATCAACTCCCGGGGTCGTGGGGTCGACCCTATAGTCGTCGGACATGATGGTGGCGGGCCAATCTAGTCCCGAGGTCATGGGGACGACCCTATAGTCGTCGGATATGTCGGCGGCTGGCCAACTTTGGTCCATGGTCGTGGGGACGACCCTATAGTCATCGGACATGTCGGCGATTGGCCATTATTGGCCCGGGGTCGTGGGGACGACCGTATATTCGTCGGACATGACGGTGGCGGGCCAACCTAGTCCCGGGGTCGTGGGGACGACACTATAGTCGTCGGACAACACGGCGGCTGGACATCTTTGGCCCGCGGTCGTGGGGACGACCCTATAGTCGTCGGACATGACGGTGGCGGGCCAATCTATTCCCAGGGTCGTTGGGACGACCCTATAGTCGTCGGACATGTCGGCGGCTGGCCAACTTTGGCCCGTGGTCGTGGGGACGACTCTATAGTCGTCGGACATGTCGGCGGCTGGCCAACCTAGACACGGGGTCGTGGGGACGACCCTATTGTCGTCGGACATGACGGTGGCGGGCCAATCTAGTCCCGGGGTCGTGGGGACGACCCTATAGTCGTCGGACATGTCGGCGGCTGGCCAACTTTGGCCCGTGGTCGTGGGGACGACCGTATAGTCGTCGGACATGTCGGCGGCTGGCCATTCTAGTCCCGGGGTCGTGTGGACGACCCTATTGTCGTCGGACATGACGGTGGCGGGCCAATCTAGTCCCGGGGTCGTGGGGACGACCCTATAGTCGTCGGACATGTCGGCGGCTGGCCAACTTTGGCCCGAGGTCGTGGGGACGACCGTATAGTCGTCGGACATGTCGGCGGCTGGCCATTCTAGTCCCGGAGTCGTGTGGACGACCCTATTGTCGTCGGACATGACGGTGGCGGGCCAATCTAGTCCCGGGGTCGTGGGGACGACCCTATAGTCGTCGGACATGTCGGCGGCTGGCCAACTTTGGCCCGAGGTCGTGGGGACGACCCTATAGTCGTCGGACATGTCGGCGGCTTGCCAACTTTGGCCCGGGGTCGTGGGGACGACCCTATATTCGTCGGACATGACGGTGGCGGGCCAATCTAGTCCCAGGGTCGTGGGGACGACCCTATAGTCGTCGGACATGACGGTGGCGGGCCAATCTAGTCCCAGGGTCGTGGGGACGACCCTATAGTCATCGGACATGTCGGCGGCTGGCCAACTTTGGCCCGTGGTCGCGGGGACGACTGTGTAGTCGTCGGACATTTCGGCGGCTGGCCAACCTAGACCCCGGGTCGTGGGGACGACCCTATTGTCGTCGGACATGTTGGCGGCTGGTCAACCTAGTCCCGGGGTCGTGGGGACGACCCTATAGTCGTCGGACATGTCGGCGGCTTGCCAACTTTGGCCCGGGGTCGTGGGGACGACCCTATATTCGTCGGACATGACGGTGGCGGGCCAATCTAGTCCCAGGGTCGTGGGGACGACCCTATAGTCGTCGGACATGACGGTGGCGGGCCAATCTAGTCCCAGGGTCGTGGGGACGACCCTATAGTCATCGGACATGTCGGCGGCTGGCCAACTTTGGCCCGTGGTCGCGGGGACGACTGTGTAGTCGTCGGACATTTCGGCGGCTGGCCAACCTAGACCCCGGGTCGTGGGGACGACCCTATTGTCGTCGGACATGTTGGCGGCTGGTCAACCTAGTCCCGGGGTCGTGGGGACGACCCTATAGTCGTCGGACATGTCGGCGGCTGGCCAACCTAGACACGGGGTCGTGGGGACGACCCTATAGTCGTCGGACATGACGGTGGCGGGCCAATCTAGTCCCAGGGTCGTGGGGACGACCCTACAGTCATCGGACATGTCGGCGGCTGGCCAACTTTGGCCCGTGGTCGTGGGGACGACTGTTTAGTAGTCGGACATTTCGGCGGCTGGCCAACCTGGACCTGGGGTCGTGGGGACGACCGTATAGTCGTCGGACAAGACGGCGGCTGGCCAACTTTGGCCCGTGGTCGTGGGGACGACCATATAGTCGTCGGACAAGACGGCGGCTGGACATCTTTGGCCCGGGGTCGTGGGGACGACCCTATAGTCGTCGGACATGTCGGCGGCTGGCCAACCTAGTCCCGAGGTCGTTGGGACGACCCTATAGTCGTCGGACTTGACGGTGGCGGGCCAATCTAGTCCCGGGGTCGTGGGGACGACCCTACAGTCGTCGGACATTTCGGCGGCTTGCCAACTTTGGCCCGGGGTCGTGGGGACGACCCTATAGTCGTCGGACTTGACGGTGGCGGGCCAATCTAGTCCCGGGGTCTTGGGGACGACCCTAAAGTCGTCGGACGTGTCGGCGGCTGGCCAACTTTGGCCCCGGGTCGTGGGGACGACCCAATAATCGTCGGACATGTCGGCGGCTGGCCAACTTTGGCCCGTGGTCTTGGGGACGACCCTATAGTCGTCGGACAAGACGGCGGCTGGACATCTTTGGCCCGGGGTCGTGGGGACGACCCTATAGTCGTCGGACATGTCGGCGGCTGGCCAACCTAGTCCCGAGGTCGTTGGGACGACCCTATAGTCGTCGGACTTGACGGTGGCGGGCCAATCTAGTCCCGGGGTCGTGGGGACGACCCTACAGTCGTCGGACATTTCGGCGGCTTGCCAACTTTGGCCCGGGGTCGTGGGGACGACCCTATAGTCGTCGGACTTGACGGTGGCGGGCCAATCTAGTCCCGGGGTCTTGGGGACGACCCTACAGTCGTCGGACATTTCGGCGGCTTGCCAACTTTGGCCCGGTGTCGTGGGGACGACTCTATAGTCGTCGGAAATGTCGGCGGCTGGCCAACCTGGACCCGGGGTCGTGGGGACGACCCTATAGTCGTCGGACATGTAGGCGGCTGGCCAACTTTGGCCCGGTGTCGTGGGGACGACTCTATAGTCGTCGGAAATGTCGGCGGCTGGCCAACCTGGACCCGGGGTCGTGGGGACGACCCTATAGTCGTCGGACATGTAGGCGGCTGGCCAAGTTTGGCCCGGTGTCGTGGGGACGACTCTATAGTCGTCGGAAATGTCGGCGGCTGGCCAACCTGGACCCGGGGTCGTAGGGACGACCCTATTGTCGTCGGACATGACGGTGGCGGGCCAATCTAGTCTCGGGGTCGTGGGGACGACCCTATAGTCGTCGGACATGTCGGCGGCTGGCCAACTTTGGCCCGGTGTCGTGGGGACGACCCTATAGTCGTCGGACATGTTGGCGGCTTTTCAGCCTAGTCCCGCGGTCGTGGGGACGACCCTATAGTCGTCGGACATTTCGGCGGGATGCCATCTTTAGCCCGGGGTCGTGGGGACGACCCTATATTCGTCGAACATTTTGGCGTCTTGTCAACCTAGACCCGGGGTCGTGGGGACGACCCTATAGTCGTCGGACTTGACGGTGGCGGGCCAATCTAGTCCCGGGGTCGTGGGGACGACCCTATAGTCGTTGGACATGACGCTGGCGGGCCAATCTAGTCCCGGGGTCGTGGGGACGACCCTACAGTCGTCGGACATTTCGGCGATTGGCCAACATTGGCCCGGGGTCGTGGGGACGACCCTATTGTCGTCGGACATGACGGTGGCGGGTCAATCTAGTCCTGGGGTCGTGGGGACGACCCCATAGTCGTCGGACAAGTCGGCGGCTGGCCAACTTTGGCCCGGGGTCGTGGGGACGACCCAATAGTCGTCGGACATGTCGGCGGCTGGCCAACTTTGGCCCGTGGTCGTGGGGACGATCCGATTGTCGTCGGACATTTCGGCGGCATGCCATCTTTGGCCCGGGGTCGTGGGGACGACCCTATATTCGTCGAACATTTTGGCGTCTTGTCAACCTAGACCCTATAGTCGTTGGACATGACGGTGGCGGCCCAATTTAGTCCCGGGGTCGTATGGACGGCCCTATAGTCGTCGGACATGTCGGCGGCTGGCCAACATTGGCCCGGGGTCGTGGGGACGGCCCAATAGTCGTTGAACATGTCGGCGGCGGGCCATCCTAGCCCGGGGTCGTGGGGACGACCCTATTGTCGTCGGACATGACGGTGGCGGGCCAATCTAGTCCTGGGGTCTTGGGCACGACCCTACAGTCGTCGGACATTTCGGCGGCTTGCCAACTTTGGACCGGGGTCGTGGGGACGACCCTATAGTCGTCGGACTTGACGGTGGCGGGCCAATCTAGTCCCGGGGTCGTGGGGACGACCCTACAGTCGTCGGACATTTCGGCGGCTTGCCAACTTTGGCCCGGGGTCGTGGGGACGACACAATAGTCGTCGGACATGTCGGCGGCTGGCCAACTTTGGCCCGGGGTCGTGGGGACGACACAATAGTCGTCGGACATGTCGGCGGCTGGACATCTTTGGCCCGGGGTCGTGTGGACGACCCTATAGTCGTCGGACATGTCGGCGGCTGGCCAACCTAGTCCCGAGGTCGTTGGGACGACCCTATAGTCGTCGGACATGTCGGCGGCTGGCCAACATTGGCCCGGTGTCGTGGGGACGACTCTATAGTCGTCGGAAATGTCGGCGGCTGGCCAACTTTGGCCCGTGGTTGTGGGGACGACCCTATAGTCGTTGGACATGACGGTGGCGGGCCAATCTAGTCCCGGGGTCGTGGGTAAGACCCTATAGTCGTCGGACATTTCGGCGGCTGGCCAACTTTGGCCCGGGGTCGTGGGGACGACCCTATAGTCGTCGGACATGTTGGCGGCTTGTCAGCCTAGTCCCGGGGTCGTGGGTACGGCCCTATAGTCGTCGGACAAGTCGGCGGCGGGCCAACCTTGTCCCGAGGTCCTGGGGACGACCCTATAGTCGTCGGACTTGACGGTGGCGGGCCAATCTAGTCCCGGGGTCGTGGGGACGACCCTACAGTCGTCGGACATTTCGGCGGCTTGCCAACTTTGGCCCGGGGTCGTGGGGACGACCCTATAGTCGTCGGACATGTCGGCGGCTGGCCAACTTTGGCCCGGTGTCGTGGGGACGACTCTATAGTCGTCGGAAATGTCGGCGGCTGGCCAACTTTGGCCCGTGGTTGTGGGGACGACCCTATAGTCGTCGGACATGTTGGCGGCTTGTCAGCCTAGTCCCGGGGTCGTGGGTACGGCCCTATAGTCGTCGGACAAGTCGGCGGCGGGCCAACCTTGTCCCGGGGTCGTGGGGACGACCCTATAGTCGTCGGACATGTCTGCGGCTGGCCAACTTTGGCCCGGTGTCGTGGAGACGACTCTATAGTCGTCGGAAATGTCGGCAGCTGGCCAACTTTGGCCCGGGGTCGTGGGGACGACCCTATAGTCGTCGGACATGACGGTGGCGGGACAATCTAGTCCCGGGGTCGTGGGGACGACCCTATAGTCGTCGGACATTTCGGCGGCTGGCCAACTTTGGCCCGGGGTCGTGGGGACGACCCTATAGTCGTCGGACATGTTGGCGGCTTGTCAGCCTAGTCCCGGGGTCGTGGGTACGGCCCTATAGTCGTCGGACAAGTCGGCGGCGGGCCAACCTTGTCCCGAGGTCCTGGGGACGACCCTATAGTCGTCGGACTTGACGGTGGCGGGCCAATCTAGTCCCGGGGTCGTGGGGACGACCCTACAGTCGTCGGACATTTCGGCGGCTTGCCAACTTTGGCCCGGGGTCGTGGGGACGACCCTATAGTCGTCGGACATGTTGGCGGGTTGTCAGCCTAGTCCCGGGGTCGTGGGTACGACCCTATAGTCGTCGGCCAAGTCGGCGGCGGGCCAACCTTGTCCCGGGGTCGTGGGGACGACCCTATAGTCGTCGGACATGTCGGCGGCTGGCCAACTTTGGCCCGGTGTCGTGGGGACGACTCTATAGTCGTCGGAAATGTCGGCGGCTGGCCAACTTTGGCCCGTGGTTGTGGGGACGACCCTATAGTCGTTGGACATGACGGTGGCGGGCCAATCTAGTCCCGGGGTCGTGGGTAAGACCCTATAGTCGTCGGACAAGACGGCGGCTGGACATCTTTGGCCCGGGGTCGTGGGGACGACCCTATAGTCGTCGGACATGTTGGCGGGTTGTCAGCCTAGTCCCGGGGTCGTGGGGACGACCCTATAGTCGTCGGACATGACGGTGGCGGACCAATCTAGTCCCGGGGTCGTGGGGACGACCGTATAGTCGTCGCACATGTCGGCGGCTGGCCAACTTTGGCCCGTGGTCGTGGGGACGATCCAATAATCGTCGGACATGTCGGCGGCTGGCCAACTTTGGCCCGTGGTTGTGGGGACGACCCTATAGTCGTTGGACATGACGGTGGCGGGCCAATCTAGTCCCGGGGTCGTGGGGACGACCCTATAGTCGTCGGACAAGACGGCGGCTGGACATCTTTGGCCCGGGGTCGTGGGGACGACCCTACAGTCGTCGGACATTTCGGCGGCTTGCCAACTTTGGCCCGGGGTCGTGGGGACGACCCTATAGTCGTCGGACATCTCGGCGGCTGGCCAACTTTGGCCCGTGGTTGTGGGGACGACCCTATAGTCGTTGGACATGACGGTGGCGGGCCAATCTAGTCCCGGGGTCGTGGGTAAGTCCCTATAGTCGTCGGACAAGACGGCGGCTGGACATCTTTGGCCCGGGGTCGTGGGGACGACCCTATAGTCGTGTGACATGACGGTGGCGGGCTAATCTAGTCCCGGGGTCGTGGGGACGACCCTATAGTCGTCGGACATGTCGGCGGCTGGCCATCTTTGGCCCGGGGTCGTGGGGACGACCCTATTGTCGTCGGACATGACGGTGGTGGGCCAATCTAGTCTGGGGGTCGTGGGGACGACCCTATAGTCGTCGGACATGTCGGCGGCTGGCCATCTTTGGCCCGGGGTCGTGGGGACGACCCTATAGTCGTCGGACATGACGGTGGCGGACCAATCTAGTCCTGGAGTCGTGGGGACGACCCTACAGTCGTCGGACATTTCGGCGGCTTGCCAACTTTGGCCCGGGGTCGTGGGGACGACCCTATAGTCGTCGGACTTGACGGTGGCGGGCCAATCTAGTCCCGGGGTCGTGGGGACGACCCTATAGTCGTCGGACATTTCGGCGGCTGGCCAACTTTGGCCCGGGGTCGTGGGGACGACCCTATAATCGTCGGACATGACGGTGGCGGGCCAATCTAGTCCCGGGGTCGTGGGGACGACCCTACAGTCGTCGGACTTTTCGGCGGCTTGCCAACTTTGGCCCGGGGTCGTGGGGACGACCCTATAGTCGTCGGACATGTTGGCGGGTTGTCAGCCTAGTCCCGGGGTCGTGGGTACGACCCTATAGTCGTCGGCCAAGTCGGCGGCGGGCCAACCTTGTCCCGGGGTCGTGGGGACGACCCTATAGTCGTCGGACATGTCGGCGGCTGGCCAACTTTGGCCCGGTGTCGTGGGGACGACTCTATAGTCGTCGGAAATGTCGGCGGCTGGCCAACTTTGGCCCGTGGTTGTGGGGACGACCCTATAGTCGTTGGACATGACGGTGGCGGGCCAATCTAGTCCCGGGGTCGTGGGTAAGACCCTATAGTCGTCGGACAAGACGGCGGCTGGACATCTTTGGCCCGGGGTCGTGGGGACGACCCTATAGTCGTCGGACATGTTGGCGGGTTGTCAGCCTAGTCCCGGGGTCGTGGGGACGACCCTATAGTCGTCGGACATGACGGTGGCGGACCAATCTAGTCCCGGGGTCGTGGGGACGACCGTATAGTCGTCGCACATGTCGGCGGCTGGCCAACTTTGGCCCGTGGTCGTGGGGACGATCCAATAATCGTCGGACATGTCGGCGGCTGGCCAACTTTGGCCCGTGGTTGTGGGGACGACCCTATAGTCGTTGGACATGACGGTGGCGGGCCAATCTAGTCCCGGGGTCGTGGGGACGACCCTATAGTCGTCGGACAAGACGGCGGCTGGACATCTTTGGCCCGGGGTCGTGGGGACGACCCTACAGTCGTCGGACATTTCGGCGGCTTGCCAACTTTGGCCCGGGGTCGTGGGGACGACCCTATAGTCGTCGGACATCTCGGCGGCTGGCCAACTTTGGCCCGTGGTTGTGGGGACGACCCTATAGTCGTTGGACATGACGGTGGCGGGCCAATCTAGTCCCGGGGTCGTGGGTAAGTCCCTATAGTCGTTGGACATGACGGTGGCGGGCCAATCTAGTCCCGGGGTCGTGGGTAAGTCCCTATAGTCGTCGGACAAGACGGCGGCTGGCCAACTTTGGCCCGGTGTCGTGGGGACGACTCTATAGTCGTCGGAAATGTCGGCGGCTGGCCAACCTGGACCCGGGGTCGTGGGGACGACCCTATTGTCGTCGGACATGACGGCGGCTGGCCTACCTAGTCCCGAGGTCGTGGGGGCGACCCTATAGTCGTCGGACATGTCGGCGGCTGGCCAACCTAGTCCCGAGGTCGTCGGACTTGACGGTGGCGGGCCAATCTAGTCTCGGGGTCGTGGGGACGACCCTATAGTCGTCAGACATGTCGGCGGCTGGCCGTGGATGTGGGGACGACCCAATAGTCGTCGGACATGTTGGCGGCTTGTCAGCCTAGTCCCGGGGTCGTGGGTACGACCCTATAGTCGTCGGACAAGTCGGCGGCGGGCCAACCTTGTCCCGGGGTAGTGGGGACGACCCTATAGTCGTCGGACATGTCGGCGGCTGGCCAACTTTGGCCCGGTGTCGTGGGGACGACTCTATAGTCGTCGGAAATATCGGCGGCTGGCCAACCTGGAGCCGGTGTCGTGGGGACGACCCTATAGTCGTCGGACATGTCGGCGGCTAGCCAACTTTGGCCCGGTGTCGTGGGGACGACTCTATAGTCGTCGGAAATGTCGGCGGCTGGCCAACCTGGACCCGGGGTCGTGGGGACGACCCTATTGTCGTCGGACATGCCGGTGGCGGGCCAATCTAGTCTCGGGGTCGTGGGGACGACCCTATTGTCGTCGGACATGTCGGCGGCTGGCCAACTTTGGCCCGGTGTCGTGGGGACGACTCAATAGTCGTCGGAAATGTCGGCGGCTGGCCAACCTGGACCCGGGGTCGTGGGGACGACCGAATAGTCGTCGTACATGTCGGCGGCTGGGCAACTTTGGCCCGGTGTCGTGGGGACGACTCTATAGTCGTCGGAAATGTCGGCGGCTGGCCAACCTGGACCCGGGGTCGTGGGGACGACCCTATTGTTGTCGGACATGACGGTGGCGGGCCAATCTAGTCTCGGGGTCGTGGGGACGACCCTATAGTCGTCGGACATGTCGGCGGCTGGCCAACTTTGGTCCGGGGTCGTGGGGACGACCCTATAGTCGTCGGACATGTTGGCGGCTTCTCAGCCTAGTCCCGCGGTCGTGGGGACGACCCTATAGTCGTCGGACATTTCGGCGGGTGCCATCTTTAGCCCGGGGTCGTGGGGACGACCCTACAGTCGTCGAACATTTTGGCGTCTTGTCAACCTAGACCCGGGGTCGTGGGGACGACCCTATAGTCGTTGGACATGACGGTGGCGGGCCAATCTAGTCCCGGGGTCGTGGGAACGACCCTACAGTCGTCGGACATTTCGGCGGCTTGCCATCTTTGGCCCGGGGTCGTGGGGACGACCCTATAGTCGTCGGACAAGACGGCGGCGGGCCAATCCAGTCCCGGGGTCGTAGGGACGACCCTATAGTCGTCGGACAAGTCGGCGGCGGGCCAAGCTTCTCCCGGGGTCGTGGGGACGATCCTATAATCGTCGGACATGACGGTGGCGGGCCAATCTCGTCTCGGGGTCGTGGGGACGACCCTATAGTCGTCGGACAAGTCGGCGGCGGGCCAAGCTTGTCCCGGGGTCGTGGGGACGATCCTATAATCGTCGGACATGACGGTGGCGGGCCAATCTCGTCTCGGGGTCGTGGGGACGACCCTATAGTCGTCGGACAAGTCGGTGGCGAGCCAACTTTGGCCCGGGGTCGTGGGGACGACCCTATAGTCGTCGGACTTGACGGTGGCGGGCCAATCTAGTCCCGGGGTCTTGGGGACGACCCTACAGTCGTCGGACATTTCGGCGGCTTGCCAACTTTGGCCCGGGGTGGTGGGGACGACCCTATAGTCTTCGGACATGTCGGCGGCTGGCCAACCTAGTCCCGAGGTCGTGGGGGCGACCGTATAGTCGTCGGACATGTCCGCGGCTGGCCAACCTAGTCCCGAGGTCGTCGGACTTGACGGTGGCGGGCCAATCTAGTCCCGGGGTCGTGGGGACGACCCTATAGTCGTCGGACAAGACGGCGGCTGGACATCTTTGGCCCGGGGTCGTGGGGACGACCCTATAGTCGTCGGACATGTCGGCGGCTGGCCAACCTAGTCCCGAGGTCGTCGGACTTGACGGTGGCGGGCCAATCTAGTCCCGGGGTCGTGGAGACGACCCTACAGTCGTCGGACATTTCGGCGGCTTGCCAACTTTGGCCCGGGGTCGTGGGGACGACCCTATAGTCGTCGGACATGTCGGCGGCTGGCCAACTTTGGCCCGTGGTTGTGGGGACGACCCTATAATCGTTGGACATGACGGTGGCGGGCCAATCTAGTCCCGGGGTCGTGGGGACGACCCTATAGTCGTCGGACAAGACGGCGGCTGGACATCATTGGCCCGGGGTCGTGGGG
The DNA here is from genome assembly GCA_963932275.1 of Andrena praecox. Classification (NCBI taxonomy): domain Eukaryota; kingdom Metazoa; phylum Arthropoda; class Insecta; order Hymenoptera; family Andrenidae; genus Andrena; species Andrena praecox. The sequence goes on from CAWVQO010000569.1 coordinate 2,024,984, forward strand.
ACGACCCTATAGTCGTCGGACATGTTGGCGGTTTGTCAGCCTAGTCCCGGGGTCGTGGGTACGACCCTATAGTCGTCGGACAAGTCGGCGGCGGGCCAACCTTGTCCCGGGGTCGTGGGGACGACCCTATTGTCGTCGGACATGACGGTGACGGGCCAATCTAGTCTCGGGGTCGTGGGGGCGACCCTATAGTCGTCGGACATGTCGGCGGCTGGCCAACTTTGGCCCGGGGTCGTGGGGACGACCCTATAGTCGTTGGACATGACGGTGGGGGGCCAATCTAGTCCCGGGGTCGTGGGGACGACCCTACAGTCTTCGGACATTTCGGCGGCTTGGCAACTTTGGCCCGGGGTCGTGGGGACGACCCTATAATCGTCGGACATTTCGGCGGCATGCCAACTTTGGCCCGTGGTCGTGGGGACGACCCTATAGTCGTTGGACATGACGCTGGCGGGCCAATCTAGTCCCGGGGTCGTTGGGACGACCCTATAGTCGTCGGACATGTCGGCGATTGGCCAACATTGGCCCGGGGTCGTGGGGACGACCCTATAGTCGTCGGACATGTCGGCGGCTGTCCAACTTTGGCCCGGTGTCGTGGGGACGACTCTATAGTCGTCGGAAATGTCGGCCGCTGGCCAACCTGGCCCGGGGTCGTGGGGACGACCCTATTGTCGTCGGACATGACGGTGACGGGCCAATCAAGTCTCGGGGTCGTGGGGACGACCCTATAGTCGTCGGACATGACGGCGGCTGGCCAACTTTGGCCCGGCGTCGTGGGGACGACCCTATAGTCGTCGGACATGTCGGCGGCTGGCCAACTTTGGCCCGTGGTTGTGGGGACGACCCTATAATCGTTGGACATGACGGTGGCGGGCCAATCTAGTCCCGGGGTCGTGGGGACGACCCTATAGTCGTCGGACAAGACGGCGGCTGGACATCATTGGCCCGGGGTCGTGGGGACGACCCTATAGTCGTCGGACATGTTGGCGGTTTGTCAGCCTAGTCCCGGGGTCGTGGGTACGACCCTATAGTCGTCGGACAAGTCGGCGGCGGGCCAACCTTGTCACGGGGTGGTGGGGACGACCCTATAGTCGTCGGACATGTCGGCGGCTGGCCAACTTTGGCCCGGGGTCGTGGGGACGACTCTATAGTCGTTGGACATGACGGTGGGGGGCCAATCTAGTCCCGGGGTCGTGGGGACGACCCTACAGTCTTCGGACATTTCGGCGGCTTGCCAACTTTGGCCCGGGGTCGTGGGGACGACCCTATAATCGTCGGACATTTCGGCGGCATGCCAACTTTGGCCCGTGGTCGTGGGGACGACCCTATAGTCGTTGGACATGACGCTGGCGGGCCAATCTAGTCCCGGGGTGGTTGGGACGACCCTATAGTCGTCGGACATGTCGGCGATTGGCCAACATTGGCCCGGGGTCGTGGGGACGACCCTATAGTCGTCGGACATGTCGGCGGCTGTCCAACTTTGGCCCGGTGTCGTGGGGACGACCCTATAATCGTCGGACAGGACGGCGGCTGGCAAACTTTGGCCCGTGGTTGTGGGGACGACCCTATAGTCGTTGGACATGACGGTGGCGGGCCAATCTAGTCCCGGGGTCGTGGGGACGACCCTATAGTCGTCGGACAAGACGGCGGCTGGACATCTTTGGCCCGGGGTCGTGGGGACGACCCTATAGTCGTCGGACATGTTGGCGGCTTGTCAGCCTAGTCCCAGGGTCGTGGGAACGACCCTATAGTCGTCGGACAAGTCGGCGGCGGGCCATCCTTGTCCCGGGGTCGTGGGGACGACCCTATAGTCGTCGGACAGGACGGCGGCTGGACATCATTGGCCCGGGGTCGTGGGGACGACCCTATAGTCGTCGGACATGTTGGCGGCTTGTCAGCCTAGTCCCTGGGTCGTGGGTACGACCCTATAGTCGTCGGACAAGTCGGCGGCAGGCCAACCTTGTCCCGGGGTCGTGGGGACGACCCTATTGTCGTCGGACATGTCGGCGGCTGGCCAACTTTGGCCCGGTGTCGTGGGGACGACCCAATAGTGGTCGGACATGTCGGCGGCTGGCCAACCTAGTCCCGAGGTCGTGGGGGCGACCCTATAGTCGTCGGACTTGACGGTGGCGGGCCAATCTAGTCCCGGGGTCGTGGAGACGACCCTACAGTCGTCGGACATTTGGGCGGCTTGCCAACTTTGGCCCGGGGTCGTGGGACGACCCTATAGTCGTCGGACTTGACGGTGGCGGGCCAATCTAGTCCCGGGGTCGTGGGGACGACCCTATAATCGTTGGACATGACCGTGGCGGGCCAAGCTAGTCCCGGGGTCGTAGGGACGACCCTATAGTCGTCGGACATGTTGGCGATTGGCCAACATTGGCCCGGGGTCGTCGGGACGACCCTATAGTCGTCGGACATGTCGGCGGCTGGCCAACCTAGTCCCGGGGTCGTGGGGACGACCCTATAGTCGTCGGACATTTCGGCGGCTTGCCAACTTTGGCCCGGGGTCGTGGGGACGACCCTATAGTCGTCGGACATGTCGGCGGCTGGCCAACTTTGGCCCGTGGTCGTGGGGACGATCCAATAGTCGTCGGACATGTCGGCGGTTGGCCAACTTTGGCCCGTGGTTGTGGGAACGACCCTATAGTCGTTGGACATGACGGTGGCGGGCCAATCTAGTCCCGGGGTCGTGGGGACGACCCTACAGTCTTCGGACATTTCGGCGGCTTGCCAACTTTGGCCCGGGGTCGTGGGGACGACCCTATAATCGTCGGACATTTCGGCGGCATGCCAACTTTGGCCCGTGATCGTGGGGACGACCCTATAGTCGTTGGACATGACGGTGGCGGGCCAATCTAGTCCCGAGGTCCTGGGGACGACCCTATAGTCGTTGGACATGACGGTGGCGGGCCAATCTAGTCCCGGGGTCGTAGGGACGACCCTATAGTCGTCGGACATGTCGGCGATTGGCCAACATTGGCCCGGGGTCGTGGGGACGACCCTATAGTCGTCGGACATGTCGGCGGCTGGCCAACCTAGTCCCGAGGTCGAGGGGACGACCCTATAGTCGTCGGACATGTCGGCGGCTGGCCATCTTTGGCCCGTGGTTGTGGGGACGACCATATAGTCGTTGGACGTGACGGTGGCGGGCCAATCTAGTCCCGGGGTCGTGGGGACGACCCTATAGTCGTCGGACAAGACGGCGGCTGGATATCTTTGGCCCGGGGTCGTGGGGACGACCCTATAGTCGTCGGACATGTTGGCGGCTTGTCAGCCTAGTCCTAGCGTCGTGGGTACGACCCTATAGTCGTCGGACAAGTCGGCGGCGGGCTAACCTTGCCCCGGTGTCGTGGGGACGACTCTATAGTCGTCGGAAATGTCGGCGGCTGGCCAACCTGGACCCGGGGTCGTGGGGACGACCCTATTGTCGTCGGACATGACGGTGGCGGGCCAATCTAGTCTCGCGGTCGTGGGGACGACCCTATAATCGTCGGACATGACGGTGGCGGGCCAATCTAGTCCCGGGGTCGTGGGGACGACCCTATAGTCGTCGGACATGTCGGCGGCTGGCCAACTTTGGCCCGGTGTCGTGGGGACGACCCTATAGTCGTCGGACATTTCGGCGGCATGCCAACTTTGGCCCGTGGTCGTGGGGACGACCCTATAGTTGTTGGACATGACGGTGGCGGGCTAATCTAGTCCCGGGGTCGTAGGGACGACCCTATAGTCGTTGGACATGTCGGCGATTGGCCAACATTGGCCCGGGGTCGTGGAGACGACCCTATAGTCGTCGAACAATTCGGCGGCGGGTCAAGCTTGTCCCGGGGTCGTGGGGACGACCCTATAATCGTCGGACATGACGGTGGCGGGCCAATCTAGTCCCGGGGTAGTGGGGACGACCCTATAGTCGTCGGACATGTCGGCGGCATGCCAACTTTGGCCCGTGGTCGTGGGGACGACCCTATAGTCGTTGGACATGACGGTGGCGGGCCAATCTAGTCCCGGGGTCGTAGGGACGACCCTATAGTCGTTGGACATGTCGGCGATTGGCCAACATTGGCCCGGGGTCGTGGGGACGACCCTATAGTCGTCGAACAATTCGGCGGCGGGTCAAGCTTGTCCCGGGGTCGTGGGGACGACCCTATAATCGTCGGACATGACGGTGGCGGGCCAATCTAGTCCCGGGGTCGTGGGGACGACCCTATAGTCGTCGGACATGTCGGCGGCATGCCAACTTTGGCCCGTGGTCGTGGGGACGACCCTATAGTCGTTGGACATGACGGTGGCGGGCCAATCTAGTCCCGGGGTCGTAGGGACGACCCTATAGTCGTTGGACATGTCGGCGATTGGCCAACATTGGCCCGGGGTCGTGGGGACGACCCTATTGTCGTCGGACCTGTCGGCGGCTGGCCAACCTAGTCCCGAGGTCGTGGGGACGACCCTATAGTCGTCGGACATGTCGGCGGTTGGCCAACTTTGGCCCGTGGTTGTGGGGACGACCATATAGTCGTTGGACGTGACGGTGGCGGGCCAATCTAGTCCCGGGGTCGTGGGGACGACCCTATAGTCGTCGGACAAGACGGCGGCTGGCCAACCTGGACCCGGGGTCGTGGGGACGACCCTATTGTCGTCGGACATGACGGTGGCGGGCCAATCTAGTCTCGCGGTCGTGGGGACGACCCTATAATCGTCGGACATGACGGTGGCGGGCCAATCTAGTCCCGGGGTCGTGGGGACGACTCTCATGTCGTCGGACATGTCGGCGGCTGGCCAACTTTGGCCCGGTGTCGTGGGGACGACTCTATAGTCGTCGGACATTTCGGCGGCATGCCAACTTTGGCCCGTGGTCGTGGGGACGACCCTATAGTTGTTGGACATGACGGTGGCGGGCTAATCTAGTCCCGGGGTCGTAGGGACGACCCTATAGTCGTTGGACATGTCGGCGATTGGCCAACATTGGCCCGGGGTCGTGGGGACGACCCTATAGTCGTCGAACAATTCGGCGGCGGGTCAAGCTTGTCCCGGGGTCGTCGGGACGACCCTATAATCGTCGGACATGACGGTGGCGGGCCAATCTAGTCCCGGGGTCGTGGGGACGACCCTATAGTCGTCGGACATGTCGGCGGCATGCCAACTTTGGCCCGTGGTCGTGGGGACGACCCTATAGTCGTTGGACATGACGGTGGCGGGCCAATCTAGTCCCGGGGTCGTAGGGACGACCCTATAGTCGTTGGACATGTCGGCGATTGGCCAACATTGGCCGGGGGTCGTGGGGACGACCCTATTGTCGTCGGACCTGTCGGCGGCTGGCCAACCTAGTCCCGAGGTCGTGGGGACGACCCTATAGTCGTCGGACATGTCGGCGGCTGGCCAACTTTGGCCCGTGGTTGTGGGGACGACCATATAGTCGTTGGACGTGACGGTGGCGGGCCAATCTAGTCCCGGGGTCGTGGGGACGACCCTATAGTCGTCGGACAAGACGGCGGCTGGCCAACCTGGACCCGGGGTCGTGGGGACGACCCTATTGTCGTCGGACATGACGGTGGCGGGCCAATCTAGTCTCGCGGTCGTGGGGACGACCCTATAATCGTCGGACATGACGGTGGCGGGCCAATCTAGTCCCGGGGTCGTGGGGACGACTCTCATGTCGTCGGACATGTCGGCGGCTGGCCAACTTTGGCCCGGTGTCGTGGGGACGACTCTATAGTCGTCGGACATTTCGGCGGCATGCCAACTTTGGCCCGTGGTCGTGGGGACGACCCTATAGTTGTTGGACATGACGGTGGCGGGCTAATCTAGTCCCGGGGTCGTAGGGACGACCCTATAGTCGTTGGACATGTCGGCGATTGGCCAACATTGGCCCGGGGTCGTGGGGACGACCCTATAGTCGTCGAACAATTCGGCGGCGGGTCAAGCTTGTCCCGGGGTCGTGGGGACGACCCTATAATCGTCGGACATGACGGTGGCGGGCCAATCTAGTCCCGGGGTCGTGGGGACGACCCTATAGTCGTCGGACATGTCGGCGGCATGCCAACTTTGGCCCGTGGTCGTGGGGACGACCCTATAGTCGTTGGACATGACGGTGGCGGGCCAATCTAGTCTCGCGGTCGTGGGGACGACCCTATAATCGTCGGACATGACGGTGGCGGGCCAATCTAGTCTCGGGGTCGTGGGGACGACCCTATAGTCGTCGGACATGTCGGCGGCTGGCCAACTTTGGCCCGGGGTCGTGGGGACGACCCTATAGTCGTCGGACATGTCGGCGGCTGGCCAACTTTGGCCCGGTGTCGTGGGGACGACTCTATAGTCGTCGGAAATGTCGGCGGCTGGCCAACCTGGACCCGGGGTCGTGGGGACGACCCTATTGTCGTCGGACATGACGGTGGCGGGCCAATCTAGTCTCGCGGTCGTGGGGACGACCCCATAATCGTCGGACAAGACGGTGGCGGGCCAATCTAGTCCCGGGGTCGTGGGGACGACCCTATAATCGTCGGACATGACGGTGGCGGGCCAATCTAGTCCCGGGGTCGTGGGGACGACCCTATAGTCGTCGGACATGTCGGCGGCTGGCCAACTTTGGCCCGGTGTCGTGGGGACGACCCTATAGTCGTCGGACATTTCGGCGGCATGCCAACTTTGGCCCGTGGTCGTGGGGACGACCCTATAGTTGTTGGACATGACGGTGGCGGGCTAATCTAGTCCCGGGGTCGTAGGGACGACCCTATAGTCGTTGGACATGTCGGCGATTGGCCAACATTGGCCCGGGGTCGTGGGGACGACCCTATAGTCGTCGGACATGTCGGCGGCTGGCCAACCTAGTCCCGAGGTCGTGGGGACGACCCTATAGTCGTCGGACATGTCGGCGGCTGGCCAACTTTGGCCCGTGGTTGTGGGGACGACCATATAGTCGTTGGACGTGACGGTGGCGGGGCAATCCAGTCCCGGGGTCGTGGGGACGACCCTATAGTCGTCGGACAAGACGGCGGCTGGCCAACCTGGACCCGGGGTCGTGGGGACGACCCTATTGTCGTCGGACATGACGGTGGCGGGCCAATCTAGTCTCGCGGTCGTGGGGACGACCCTATAATCGTCGGACATGACGGTGGCGGGCCAACCTAGTCCCGGGGTCGTGGGGACGACCCTCATGTCGTCGGACATGTCGGCGGCTGGCCAACTTTGGCCCGGTGTCGTGGGGACGACTCTATAGTCGTCGGACATTTCGGCGGCATGCCAACTTTGGCCCGTGGTCGTGGGGACGACCCTATAGTTGTTGGACATGACGGTGGCGGGCTAATCTAGTCCCGGGGTCGTAGGGACGACCCTATAGTCGTTGGACATGTCGGCGATTGGCCAACATTGGCCCGGGGTCGTGGAGACGACCCTATAGTCGTCGAACAATTCGGCGGCGGGTCAAGCTTGTCCCGGGGTCGTGGGGACGACCCTATAATCGTCGGACATGACGGTGGCGGGCCAATCTAGTCCCGGGGTCGTGGGGACGACCCTATAGTCGTCGGACATGTCGGCGGCATGCCAACTTTGGCCCGTGGTCGTGGGGACGACCCTATAGTCGTTGGACATGACGGTGGCGGGCCAATCTAGTCCCGGGGTCGTGGGGACGACCCTATAGTCGTCGGACATGTCGGCGGCTGGCCAACCTAGTCCCGAGGTCGTGGGGACGACCCTATAGTCGTCGGACATGTCGGCGGCTGGCCAACTTTGGCCCGTGGTTGTGGGGACGACCATATAGTCGTTGGACGTGACGGTGGCGGGCCAATCTAGTCCCGGGGTCGTGGGGACGACCCTATAGTCGTCGGACAAGACGGCGGCTGGCCAACCTGGACCCGGGGTCGTGGGGACGACCCTATTGTCGTCGGACATGACGGTGGCGGGCCAATCTAGTGTCGCGGTCGTGGGGACGACCCTATAATCGTCGGACATGACGGTGGCGGGCCAATCTAGTCCCGGGGTCGTGGGGACGACCCTCATGTCGTCGGACATGTCGGCGGCTGGCCAACGTTGCCCCGGTGTCGTGGGGACGACTCTATAGTCGTCGGAAATGTCGGCGGCTGGCCAACCTGGACCCGGGGTCGTGGGGACGACCCTATTGTCGTCGGACATGACGGTGGCGGGCCAATCTAGTCTCGGGATCGTGGGGACGACCCTATAGTCGTCGGACATGTCGGCGGCTGGCCAACTTTGGCCCGGGGTCGTGGAGCGACCCTATAGTCGTCGGACATGACGGTGGCGGACCAATCTAGTCCCGGGGTCTTGGGGACGACCCTATAGTCGTCGGACATGTCGGCGGCTGGCCAACATTGGCCCGTGGTCGTGGGGACGATCCAATAGTCGTCGGACATGTCGGCGGCTGGCCAACTTTGGCCCGTGGTTGTGGGGACGACCATATAGTCGTTGGACGTGACGGTGGCGGGCCAATCTAGTCCCGGGGTCGTGGGGACGACCCTATAGTCGTCGGACAAGACGGCGGCAGGCCAACCTGGACCCGGGGTCGTGGGGACGACCCTATTGTCGTCGGACATGACGGTGGCGGGCCAATCTAGTCTCGCGGTCGTGGGGACGACCCTATAATCGTCGGACATGACGGTGGCGGGCCAATCTAGTCCCGGGGTCGTGGGGACGACCCTCATGTCGTCGGACATGTCGGCGGCGGGCCAATCTAGTCCCGGGGTCGTGGGGACGACCCTATAGTCGTCGGACATGTCGGCGGCTGGCCAACTTTGGCCCGGTGTCGTGGGGACGACCCTATAGTCGTCGGACATTTCGGCGGCATGCCAACTTTGGCCCGTGGTCGTGGGGACGACCCTATAGTTGTTGGACATGACGGTGGCGGGCTTATCTAGTCCCGGGGTCGTAGGGACGACCCTATAGTCGTTGGACATGTCGGCGATTGGCCAACATTGGCCCGGGGTCGTGGGGACGACCCTATAGTCGTCGGACATGTCGGCGGCTGGCCAACCTAGTCCCGAGGTCGTGGGGACGACCCTATAGTCGTCGGACATGTCGGCGGCTGGCCAACTTTGGCCCGTGGTTGTGGGGACGACCATATAGTCGTTGGACGTGACGGTGGCGGGGCAATCCAGTCCCGGGGTCGTGGGGACGACCCTATAGTCGTCGGACAAGACGGCGGCTGGCCAACCTGGACCCGGGGTCGTGGGGACGACCCTATTGTCGTCGGACATGACGGTGGCGGGCCAATCTAGTCTCGCGGTCGTGGGGACGACCCTATAATCGTCGGACATGACGGTGGCGGGCCAACCTAGTCCCGGGGTCGTGGGGACGACCCTCATGTCGTCGGACATGTCGGCGGCTGGCCAACTTTGGCCCGGTGTCGTGGGGACGACTCTATAGTCGTCGGACATTTCGGCGGCATGCCAACTTTGGCCCGTGGTCGTGGGGACGACCCTATAGTTGTTGGACATGACGGTGGCGGGCTAATCTAGTCCCGGGGTCGTAGGGACGACCCTATAGTCGTTGGACATGTCGGCGATTGGCCAACATTGGCCCGGGGTCGTGGAGACGACCCTATAGTCGTCGAACAATTCGGCGGCGGGTCAAGCTTGTCCCGGGGTCGTGGGGACGACCCTATAATCGTCGGACATGACGGTGGCGGGCCAATCTAGTCCCGGGGTCGTGGGGACGACCCTATAGTCGTCGGACATGTCGGCGGCATGCCAACTTTGGCCCGTGGTCGTGGGGACGACCCTATAGTCGTTGGACATGACGGTGGCGGGCCAATCTAGTCCCGGGGTCGTGGGGACGACCCTATAGTCGTCGGACATGTCGGCGGCTGGCCAACCTAGTCCCGAGGTCGTGGGGACGACCCTATAGTCGTCGGACAAGACGGCGGCTGGCCAACCTGGACCCGGGGTCGTGGGGACGACCCTATTGTCGTCGGACATGACGGTGGCGGGCCAATCTAGTCTCGCGGTCGTGGGGACGACCCTATAATCGTCGGACATGACGGTGGCGGGCCAATCTAGTCCCGGGGTCGTGGGGACGACTCTCATGTCGTCGGACATGTCGGCGGCTGGCCAACTTTGGCCCGGTGTCGTGGGGACGACTCTATAGTCGTCGGACATTTCGGCGGCATGCCAACTTTGGCCCGTGGTCGTGGGGACGACCCTATAGTTGTTGGACATGACGGTGGCGGGCTAATCTAGTCCCGGGGTCGTAGGGACGACCCTATAGTCGTTGGACATGTCGGCGATTGGCCAACATTGGCCCGGGGTCGTGGGGACGACCCTATAGTCGTCGAACAATTCGGCGGCGGGTCAAGCTTGTCCCGGGGTCGTGGGGACGACCCTATAATCGTCGGACATGACGGTGGCGGGCCAATCTAGTCCCGGGGTCGTGGGGACGACCCTATAGTCGTCGGACATGTCGGCGGCATGCCAACTTTGGCCCGTGGTCGTGGGGACGACCCTATAGTCGTTGGACATGACGGTGGCGGGCCAATCTAGTCTCGCGGTCGTGGGGACGACCCTATAATCTTCGGACATGACGGTGGCGGGCCAATCTAGTCTCGGGGTCGTGGGGACTACCCTATAGTCGTCGGACATGTCGGCGGCTGGCCAACTTTGGCCCGGGGTCGTGGGGACGACCCTATAGTCGTCGGACATGTCGGCGGCTGGCCAACTTTGGCCCGGTGTCGTGGGGACGACTCTATAGTCGTCGGAAATGTCGGCGGCTGGCCAACCTGGACCCGGGGTCGTGGCGACGACCCTATTGTCGTCGGACATGACGGTGGCGGGCCAATCTAGTCTCGCGGTCGTGGGGACGACCCTATAATCGTCGGACATGACGGTGGCGGGCCAATCTAGTCCCGGGGTCGTGGGGACGACCCTATAATCGTCGGACATGACGGTGGCGGGCCAATCTAGTCCCGGGGTCGTGGGGACGACCCTATAGTCGTCGGACATGTCGGCGGCTGGCCAACTTTGGCCCGGTGTCGTGGGGACGACCCTATAGTCGTCGGACATTTCGGCGGCATGCCAACTTTGGCCCGTGGTCGTGGGGACGACCCTATAGTTGTTGGACATGACGGTGGCGGGCTAATCTAGTCCCGGGGTCGTAGGGACGACCCTATAGTCGTTGGACATGTCGGCGATTGGCCAACATTGGCCCGGGGTCGTGGGGACGACCCTATAGTCGTCGGACATGTCGGCGGCTGGCCAACCTAGTCCCGAGGTCGTGGGGACGACCCTATAGTCGTTGGACATGTCGGCGATTGGCCAACATTGGCCCGGGGTCGTGGGGACGACCCTATAGTCGTCGGACATGTCGGCGGCTGGCCAACCTAGTCCCGAGGTCGTGGGGACGACCCTATAGTCGTCGGACATGTCGGCGGCTGGCCAACTTTGGCCCGGGGTCGTGGGGACGACCCTATAGTCGTCGGACATGACGGTGGCGGACCAATCTAGTCCCGGGGTCGTGGGGACGACCCTATAGTCGTCGGACATGTCGGCGGCTGGCCAACCTAGTCCCGAGGTCGTGGGGACGACCCTATAGTCGTCGGACATGTCGGCGGCTGGCCAACTTTGGCCCGTGGTTGTGGGGACGACCATATAGTCGTTGGACGTGACGGTGGCGGGCCAATCTAGTCCCGGGGTCGTGGGGACGACCCTATAGTCGTCGGACAAGACGGCGGCTGGCCAACCTGGACCCGGGGTCGTGGGGACGACCCTATTGTCGTCGGACATGACGGTGGCGGGCCAATCTAGTCTCGCGGTCGTGGGGACGACCCTATAATCGTCGGACATGACGGTGGCGGGCCAATCTAGTCCCGGGGTCGTGGGGACGACCCTCATGTCGTCGGACATGTCGGCGGCTGGCCAACTTTGGCCCGGTGTCGTGGGGACGACTCTATAGTCGTCGGACATTTCGGCGGCATGCCAACTTTGGCCCGTGGTCGTGGGGACGACCCTATAGTTGTTGGACATGACGGTGGCGGGCTAATCTAGTCCCGGGGTCGTAGGGACGACCCTATAGTCGTTGGACATGTCGGCGATTGGCCAACATTGGCCCGGGGTCGTGGAGACGACCCTATAGTCGTCGAACAATTCGGCGGCGGGTCAAGCTTGTCCCGGGGTCGTGGGGACGACCCTATAATCGTCGGACATGACGGTGGCGGGCCAATCTAGTCCCGGGGTCGTGGGGACGACCCTATAGTCGTCGGACATGTCGGCGGCATGCCCACTTTGGCCCGTGGTCGTGGGGACGACCCTATAGTCGTTGGACATGACGGTGGCGGGCCAATCTAGTCCCGGGGTCGTAGGGACGACCCTATAGTCGTTGGACATGTCGGCGATTGGCCAACATTGGCCCGGGGTCGTGGGGACGACCCTATAGTCGTCGAACAATTCGGCGGCGGGTCAAGCTTGTCCCGGGGTCGTGGGGACGACCCTATAATCGTCGGACATGACGGTGGCGGGCCAATCTAGTCCCGGGGTCGTGGGGACGACCCTATAGTCGTCGGACATGTCGGCGGCATGCCAACTTTGGCCCGTGGTCGTGGGGACGACCCTATAGTCGTTGGACATGACGGTGGCGGGCCAATCTAGTCCCGGGGTCGTAGGGACGACCCTATAGTCGTCGGACATGTCGGTGGCGGGCCAATCTAGTCCCGGGGTCGTAGGGACGACCCTATAGTCGTCGGACATGTCGGCGATTGGCCAACATTGGCCCGGGGTCGTGGGGACGACCCTATAGTCGTCGGACATGTCGGCGGCTGGCCAACCTAGTCCCGAGGTCGTGGGGACGACCCTATAGTCGTCGGACATGTCGGCGGCTGGCCAACTTTGGCCCGTGGTTGTGGGGACGACCATATAGTCGTTGGACGTGACGGTGGCGGGCCAATCTAGTCCCGGGGTCGTGGGGACGACCCTATAGTCGTCGGACAAGACGGCGGCTGGCCAACCTGGACCCGGGGTCGTGGGGACGACCCTATTGTCGTCGGACATGACGGTGGCGGGCCAATCTAGTCTCGCGGTCGTGGGGACGACCCTATAATCGTCGGACATGACGGTGGCGGGCCAATCTAGTCCCGGGGTCGTGGGGACGACCCTCATGTCGTCGGACATGTCGGCGGCTGGCCAACTTTGGCCCGGTGTCGTGGGGACGACTCTATAGTCGTCGGAAATGTCGGCGGCTGGCCAACCTGGACCCGGGGTCGTGGGGACGACCCTATTGTCGTCGGACATGACGGTGGCGGGCCAATCTAGTCTCGGGATCGTGGGGACGACCCTATAGTCGTCGGACATGTCGGCGGCTGGCCAACTTTGGCCCGGGGTCGTGGGGACGACCCTATAGTCGTCGGACATGACGGTGGCGGACCAATCTAGTCCCGGGGTCGTGGGGACGACCCTATAGTCGTCGGACATGTCGGCGGCTGGCCAACATTGGCCCGTGGTCGTGGGGACGATCCAATAGTCGTCGGACATGTCGGCGGCTGGCCAACTTTGGCCCGTGGTTGTGGGGACGACCCTATAGTCGTTGGACATGACGGTGGCGGGCCAATCTAGTCCCGGGGTCGTGGGTACGACCCTATAGTCGTCGGACAAGACGGCGGCTGGACATCTTTGGCCCGGGGTCGTGGGGACGACCCTATAGTCGTCGGACATGTTGGCGGCTTGTCAGCATAGTCCCGGGGTCGTGGGTACGACCCTATAGTCGTCGGACAAGTCGGCGGCTGGCCAACCTAGACCCGGGGTCGTGGGGACGACCCTATTGTCGTCGGACATGACGGTGGCGGGCCAATCTAGTCCCGGGGTCGTGGGGACGACCCTATAGTCGTCGGACATGTCGGCGGCTGGCCAACTTTGGCCCGGGGTCGTGGGGACGACCCTATAGTCGTCGGACATGACGGTGGCGGACCAATCTAGTCCCGGGGTCGTGGGGACGACCCTATAGTCGTCGGACATGTCGGCGGCTGGCCAACTTTGGCCCGGGGTCGTGGGGACGACTCTATAGTCGTCGGAATGCCGGCGGCTGGCCAACCTGGACTCGGGGTCGTGGGGACGACCCTATAGTCGTCGGACAAGACGGAGGCTGGACATCTTTGGCCCGGTGTCGTGGGGACGACCCTATAGTCGTCGGACATGTTGGCGGCTTGTCAGCCTAGTCCCGGGGTCGTGGGTACGACCCTATAGTCGTCGGACAAGTCGGCGGCATGCCAACTTTGGCCCGTGGTCGTGGGGACGACCCTATAGTCGTTGGACATGACGGTGGCGGGCCAATCTAGTCCCGGGGTCGTAGGGACGACCCTATAGTCGTCGGACATGTCGGCGATTGGCCAACATTGGCCCGGGGTCGTGGGGACGACCCTATAGTCGTCGGACATGTCGGCGGCTGGCCAACCTAGTCCCGAGGTCGTGGGGACGACCCTATAGTCGTCGGACATGTCGGCGGCTGGCCAACTTTGGCCCGTGGTTGTGGGGACGACCATATAGTCGTTGGACGTGACGGTGGCGGGCCAATCTAGTCCCGGGGTCGTGGGGACGACCCTATAGTCGTCGGACAAGACGGCGGCTGGCCAACCTGGACCCGGGGTCGTGGGGACGACCCTATTGTCGTCGGACATGACGGTGGCGGGCCAATCTAGTCTCGCGGTCGTGGGGACGACCCTATAATCGTCGGACATGACGGTGGCGGGCCAATCTAGTCCCGGGGTCGTGGGGACGACCCTCATGTCGTCGGACATGTCGGCGGCTGGCCAACTTTGCCCCGGTGTCGTGGGGACGACTCTATAGTCGTCGGAAATGTCGGCGGCTGGCCAACCTGGACCCGGGGTCGTGGGGACGACCCTATTGTCGTCGGACATGACGGTGGCGGGCCAATCTAGTCTCGGGATCGTGGGGACGACCCTATAGTCGTCGGACATGTCGGCGGCTGGACATCTTTGGCCCGGGGTCGTGGGGACGAACCTATAGTCGTCGGACATGTTGGCGGCTTGTCAGCATAGTCCCGGGGTCGTGGGTACGACCCTATAGTCGTCGGACAAGTCGGCGGCTGGCCAACCTAGACCCGGGGTCGTGGGGACGACCCTATTGTCGTCGGACATGACGGTGGCGGGCCAATCTAGTCCCGGGGTCGTGGGGACGACCCTATAGTCGTCGGACATGTCGGTGGCATGCCAACTTTGGCCCGTGGTCGTGGGGACGACCCTATAGTCGTTGGACATGACGGTGGCGGGCCAATCTAGTCCCGGGGTCGTAGGGACGACCCTATAGTCGTCGGACATGTCGGCGATTGGCCAACATTGGCCCGGGGTCGTGGGGACGACCCTATAGTCGTCGGACATGTCGGCGGCTGGCCAACCTAGTCCCGAGGTCGTGGGGACGACCCTATAGTCGTCGGACATGTCGGCGGCTGGCCAACCTAGTCCCGAGGTCGTGGGGACGACCCTATAGTCGTCGGACATGTCGGCGGCTGGCCAACTTTGGCCCGTGGTTGTGGGGACGACCATATAGTCGTTGGACGTGACGGTGGCGGGCCAATCTAGTCCCGGGGTCGTGGGGACGACCCTCATGTCGTCGGACATGTCGGCGGCTGGCCAACTTTGGCCCGGTGTCGTGGGGACGACCCTATTGTCGTCGGACATGACGGTGGCGGGCCAATCTAGTCTCGGGATCGTGGGGACGACCCTATAGTCGTCGGACATGTCGGCGGCTGGCCAACTTTGGCCCGGGGTCGTGGGGACGACCCTATAGTCGTCGGACATGACGGTGGCGGACCAATCTAGTCCTGGGGTCGTGGGGACGACCCTATAGTCGTCGGACATGTCGGCGGCTGGACATCTTTGGCCCGGGGTCGTGGGGACGACCCTATAGTCGTCGGACATGTTGGCGGCTTGTCAGCATAGTCCCGGGGTCGTGGGTACGACCCTATAGTCGTCGGACAAGTCGGCGGCTGGCCAACCTAGACCCGGGGTCGTGGGGACGACCCTATTGTCGTCGGACATGACGGTGGCGGGCCAATCTAGTCCCGGGGTCGTGGGGACGACCCTATTGTCGTCGGACATGTCGGCGATTGGCCAACATTGGCCCGGGGTCGTGGGGACGACCCTATAGTCGTCGGACAAGACGGCGGCTGGCCAACTTTGGCCCGGGGTCGTGGGGACGACTCTATAGTCGTCGGAATGTCGGCGGCTGGCCAACCTGGACTCGGGGTCGTGGGGACGACCCTATAGTCGTCGGACAAGACGGCGGCTGGACATCTTTGGCCCGGTGTCGTGGGGACGACCCTATAGTCGTCGGACATGTTGGCTTCTTGTCAGCCTAGTCCCGGGGTCGTGGGTACGACCCTATAGTCGTCGGACAAGTCGGCGGCTGGCCAACCTAGACCTGGGGTCGTGGGGACGACCCTATTGTCGTCGGACATGACGGTGGCGGGCCAATCTAGTCCCGGGGTCGTGGGGACGACCCTATAGTCGTCGGACATGTCGGCGGCTGGCCAACTTTGGCCCGGTGTCGTGGGGACGACCCTATAGTCGTCGGACATGTCGGCGGCTGGCCAACTTTGGCGCGTGGTCGTGGGGACGATCCGATTGTCGTCGGACATGTCGGCGGCTGGCCAACTTTGGCACCGTGGTCGTGGGGACGATCCAATAGTCGTCGGACATGTCGGCGGCTGGCCAACTTTGGCGCGTGGTCGTGGGGACGATCCGATTGTCGTCGGACATGTCGGCGGCTGGCCAACCTAGACCCGGGGTCGTGGGGACGACCCTATTGTCGTCGGACATGGCGGTGGCGGGCCAATCTAGTCCCGTGGTCGTGGGGACGACCCTATAGTCTTCGGACATGACGGTAGCGGGCCAATCTAGACCCGAGGTACTGGGCACGACCCTATAGTAGTCGGACATGTCGGCGGCTGTCCAACATTGGCCCGGTGTCGTGGGGACGACTCTATAGTCGTCGGACATGTCGGCGGCTGGCCAACCTAGACCCGGGGTCGTGGGGACGACCCTATTGTCGTCGGACATGACGGTGGCGGGCCAATCTAGTCCCGGTGTCGTGGGGACGACCCTATAGTCGTCGGACATGTCGGCGGCTGGCCAACTTTGGCCCGGGGTCGTGGGGACGACTCTATAGTCGTCGGAATGTCGGCGGCTGGCCAACCTGGACTCGGGGTCGTGGGGACGACCCTATAGTCGTCGGACAAGACGGAGGCTGGACATCTTTGGCCCGGTGTCGTGGGGACGACCCTATAGTCGTCGGACATGTTGGCGGCTTGTCAGCCTAGTCCCGGGGTCGTGGGTACGACCCTATAGTCGTCGGACAAGTCGGCGGCTGGCCAACCTAGACCCGGGGTCGTGGGGACGACCCTATTGTCGTCGGACATGACGGTGGCGGGCCAATCTAGTCCCGGTGTCGTGGGGACGACCCTATAGTCGTCGGACATGTCGGCGGCTGGCCAACTTTGGCCCGGGGTCGTGGGGACGACTCTATAGTCGTCGGAATGTCGGCGGCTGGCCAACCTGGACTCGGGGTCGTGGGGACGACCCTATAGTCGTCGGACAAGACGGAGGCTGGACATCTTTGGCCCGGTGTCGTGGGGACGACCCTATAGTCGTCGGACATGTTGGCGGCTTGTCAGCCTAGTCCCGGGGTCGTGGGTACGACCCTATAGTCGTCGGACAAGTCGGCGGCTGGCCAACCTAGACCCGGGGTCGTGGGGACGACCCTATTGTCGTCGGACATGACGGTGGCGGGCCAATCTAGTCCCGGGGTCGTGGGGACGACCCTATAGTCGTCGGACATGTCGGCGGCTGTCCAACTTTGGCCCGGTGTCGTGGGGACGATTCTATAGTCGTCGGATATGTCGGCGGCTGGCCAACCTAGACCCGGGGTCGTGGGGACGACCCTATTGTCGTCGGACATGACGGTGGCGGGCCAATCTAGTCCCGGGGTCGTGGGGACGACCCTATTGTCGTCGGACATGTCGGCGGCTGGCCAACCTAGTCCCGAGGTCGTGGGGACGACCCTATAGTCGTCGGACATGTCGGCGGCTGGCCAACTTTGGCCCGGGGTCGTGGGGACGACTCTATAGTCGTCGGAATGCCGGCGGCTGGCCAACCTGGACTCGGGGTCGTGGGGACGACCCTATAGTCGTCGGACAAGACGGAGGCTGGACATCTTTGGCCCGGTGTCGTGGGGACGACCCTATAGTCGTCGGACATGTTGGCGGCTTGTCAGCCTAGTCCCGGGGTCGTGGGTACGACCCTATAGTCGTCGGACAAGTCGGCGGCATGCCAACTTTGGCCCGTGGTCGTGGGGACGACCCTATAGTCGTTGGACATGACGGTGGCGGGCCAATCTAGTCCCGGGGTCGTAGGGACGACCCTATAGTCGTCGGACATGTCGGCGATTGGCCAACATTGGCCCGGGGTCGTGGGGACGACCCTATAGTCGTCGGACATGTCGGCGGCTGGCCAACCTAGTCCCGAGGTCGTGGGGACGACCCTATAGTCGTCGGACATGTCGGCGGCTGGCCAACTTTGGCCCGTGGTTGTGGGGACGACCATATAGTCGTTGGACGTGACGGTGGCGGGCCA
The DNA here is from genome assembly GCA_963932275.1 of Andrena praecox. NCBI lineage: Eukaryota > Metazoa > Arthropoda > Insecta > Hymenoptera > Andrenidae > Andrena > Andrena praecox. The sequence goes on from CAWVQO010000569.1 coordinate 2,043,555, forward strand.
ATCTAGTCCCGGGGTCGTGGGGACGACCCTATAGTCGTCGGACAAGACGGCGGCTGGCCAACCTGGACCCGGGGTCGTGGGGACGACCCTATTGTCGTCGGACATGACGGTGGCGGGCCAATCTAGTCTCGCGGTCGTGGGGACGACCCTATAATCGTCGGACATGACGGTGGCGGGCCAATCTAGTCCCGGGGTCGTGGGGACGACCCTCATGTCGTCGGACATGTCGGCGGCTGGCCAACTTTGCCCCGGTGTCGTGGGGACGACTCTATAGTCGTCGGAAATGTCGGCGGCTGGCCAACCTGGACCCGGGGTCGTGGGGACGACCCTATTGTCGTCGGACATGACGGTGGCGGGCCAATCTAGTCTCGGGATCGTGGGGACGACCCTATAGTCGTCGGACATGTCGGCGGCTGGACATCTTTGGCCCGGGGTCGTGGGGACGAACCTATAGTCGTCGGACATGTTGGCGGCTTGTCAGCATAGTCCCGGGGTCGTGGGTACGACCCTATAGTCGTCGGACAAGTCGGCGGCTGGCCAACCTAGACCCGGGGTCGTGGGGACGACCCTATTGTCGTCGGACATGACGGTGGCGGGCCAATCTAGTCCCGGGGTCGTGGGGACGACCCTATAGTCGTCGGACATGTCGGTGGCATGCCAACTTTGGCCCGTGGTCGTGGGGACGACCCTATAGTCGTTGGACATGACGGTGGCGGGCCAATCTAGTCCCGGGGTCGTAGGGACGACCCTATAGTCGTCGGACATGTCGGCGATTGGCCAACATTGGCCCGGGGTCGTGGGGACGACCCTATAGTCGTCGGACATGTCGGCGGCTGGCCAACCTAGTCCCGAGGTCGTGGGGACGACCCTATAGTCGTCGGACATGTCGGCGGCTGGCCAACCTAGTCCCGAGGTCGTGGGGACGACCCTATAGTCGTCGGACATGTCGGCGGCTGGCCAACTTTGGCCCGTGGTTGTGGGGACGACCATATAGTCGTTGGACGTGACGGTGGCGGGCCAATCTAGTCCCGGGGTCGTGGGGACGACCCTCATGTCGTCGGACATGTCGGCGGCTGGCCAACTTTGGCCCGGTGTCGTGGGGACGACCCTATTGTCGTCGGACATGACGGTGGCGGGCCAATCTAGTCTCGGGATCGTGGGGACGACCCTATAGTCGTCGGACATGTCGGCGGCTGGCCAACTTTGGCCCGGGGTCGTGGGGACGACCCTATAGTCGTCGGACATGACGGTGGCGGACCAATCTAGTCCTGGGGTCGTGGGGACGACCCTATAGTCGTCGGACATGTCGGCGGCTGGACATCTTTGGCCCGGGGTCGTGGGGACGACCCTATAGTCGTCGGACATGTTGGCGGCTTGTCAGCATAGTCCCGGGGTCGTGGGTACGACCCTATAGTCGTCGGACAAGTCGGCGGCTGGCCAACCTAGACCCGGGGTCGTGGGGACGACTCTATAGTCGTCGGAATGTCGGCGGCTGGCCAACCTGGACTCGGGGTCGTGGGGACGACCCTATAGTCGTCGGACAAGACGGCGGCTGGACATCTTTGGCCCGGTGTCGTGGGGACGACCCTATAGTCGTCGGACATGTTGGCTTCTTGTCAGCCTAGTCCCGGGGTCGTGGGTACGACCCTATAGTCGTCGGACAAGTCGGCGGCTGGCCAACCTAGACCTGGGGTCGTGGGGACGACCCTATTGTCGTCGGACATGACGGTGGCGGGCCAATCTAGTCCCGGGGTCGTGGGGACGACCCTATAGTCGTCGGACATGTCGGCGGCTGGCCAACTTTGGCCCGGTGTCGTGGGGACGACCCTATAGTCGTCGGACATGTCGGCGGCTGGCCAACTTTGGCGCGTGGTCGTGGGGACGATCCGATTGTCGTCGGACATGTCGGCGGCTGGCCAACTTTGGCACCGTGGTCGTGGGGACGATCCAATAGTCGTCGGACATGTCGGCGGCTGGCCAACTTTGGCGCGTGGTCGTGGGGACGATCCGATTGTCGTCGGACATGTCGGCGGCTGGCCAACCTAGACCCGGGGTCGTGGGGACGACCCTATTGTCGTCGGACATGGCGGTGGCGGGCCAATCTAGTCCCGTGGTCGTGGGGACGACCCTATAGTCTTCGGACATGACGGTAGCGGGCCAATCTAGACCCGAGGTACTGGGCACGACCCTATAGTAGTCGGACATGTCGGCGGCTGTCCAACATTGGCCCGGTGTCGTGGGGACGACTCTATAGTCGTCGGACATGTCGGCGGCTGGCCAACCTAGACCCGGGGTCGTGGGGACGACCCTATTGTCGTCGGACATGACGGTGGCGGGCCAATCTAGTCCCGGTGTCGTGGGGACGACCCTATAGTCGTCGGACATGTCGGCGGCTGGCCAACTTTGGCCCGGGGTCGTGGGGACGACTCTATAGTCGTCGGAATGTCGGCGGCTGGCCAACCTGGACTCGGGGTCGTGGGGACGACCCTATAGTCGTCGGACAAGACGGAGGCTGGACATCTTTGGCCCGGTGTCGTGGGGACGACCCTATAGTCGTCGGACATGTTGGCGGCTTGTCAGCCTAGTCCCGGGGTCGTGGGTACGACCCTATAGTCGTCGGACAAGTCGGCGGCTGGCCAACCTAGACCCGGGGTCGTGGGGACGACCCTATTGTCGTCGGACATGACGGTGGCGGGCCAATCTAGTCCCGGTGTCGTGGGGACGACCCTATAGTCGTCGGACATGTCGGCGGCTGGCCAACTTTGGCCCGGGGTCGTGGGGACGACTCTATAGTCGTCGGAATGTCGGCGGCTGGCCAACCTGGACTCGGGGTCGTGGGGACGACCCTATAGTCGTCGGACAAGACGGAGGCTGGACATCTTTGGCCCGGTGTCGTGGGGACGACCCTATAGTCGTCGGACATGTTGGCGGCTTGTCAGCCTAGTCCCGGGGTCGTGGGTACGACCCTATAGTCGTCGGACAAGTCGGCGGCTGGCCAACCTAGACCCGGGGTCGTGGGGACGACCCTATTGTCGTCGGACATGACGGTGGCGGGCCAATCTAGTCCCGGGGTCGTGGGGACGACCCTATAGTCGTCGGACATGTCGGCGGCTGTCCAACTTTGGCCCGGTGTCGTGGGGACGATTCTATAGTCGTCGGATATGTCGGCGGCTGGCCAACCTAGACCCGGGGTCGTGGGGACGACCCTATTGTCGTCGGACATGACGGTGGCGGGCCAATCTAGTCCCGGGGTCGTGGGGACAACCCTATAGTCGTCGGACAAGTCGGCGGCGGGCCAAGCTTGTCCCGGGGTCGTGGGGACGACCCTATAATCGTCGGACATGACGGTGGCGGGCCAATCTAGTCCCGAGGTCGTGGGGACGACCCTATAATCGTTGGACATGACGGTGGCGGGCCAATCTAGTCCCGGGGTCGTAGGGACGACCCTATAGTCGTCGGACATGTTGGCGGCTTGTCAGCCTAGTCCCAGGGTCGTGGGTACGACCCTATAGTCGTCGGACAAGTCGGCGGCGGGCCAACCTTGTCCCGGGGTCGTGGGGACGACCCTATAGTCGTCGGACATGTCGGCGGCTGGCCAACTTTGGCCCGGTGTCGTGGGGACGACTCTATAGTCGTCGGAAATGTCGGCGGCTGGCCAAACTGGACCCGGGGTCGTGGGGACGACCCTATTGTCGTCGGACATGACGGTGGCGGGCCAATCTAGTCTCGCGGTCGTGGGGACGACCCTATAATCGTCGGACATGACGGTGGCGGGCCAATCTAGTCCCGGGGTCGTGGGGACGACCCTATAGTCGTCGGACATGTCGGCGGCTGGCCAACTTTGGCCCGGTGTCGTGGGGACGACTCTATAGTCGTCGGAAATGTCGGCGGCTGGCCAACCTGGACCCGGGGTCGTGGGGACGACCCTATTGTCGTCGGACATGACGGTGGCGGGCCAATCTAGTCCCGGGGTCGTAGGGACGACCCTATAGTCGTCGGACATGTCGGCGATTGGCCAACATTGGCCCGGGGTCGTGGGGACGACCCTATAGTCGTCGGACATGTCGGCGGCTGGCCAACCTAGTCCCGAGGTCGTGGGGACGACCCTATAGTCGTCGAACTTGACGGTGGCGGGCCAATCTAGTCCCGGGGTCGTGGGGACGACCCTACCGTCGTCGGAAATGTCGGCGGCTGGCCAACCTGGACCCGGGGTCGTGGGGACGACCCTATTGTCGTCGGACATGACGGTGGCGGGCCAATCTAGTCTCGGGGTCGTGGGGACGACCCTATAATCGTCGGACATGACGGTGGCGGGCCAATCTAGTCCCGGGGTCGTGGGGACGACCCTCATGTCGTCGGACATGTCGGCGGCTGGCCAACTTTGGCCCGGTGTCGTGGGGACGACCCTATTGTCGTCGGACATGACGGTGGCGGGCCAATCTAGTGTCGCGGTCGTGGGGACGACCCTATAATCGTCGGACATGTCGGCGGCTGGCCAACCTAGTCCCGAGGTCGTGGGGACGACCCTATAGTCGTCGGACAAGACGGCGGCTTGTCAGCCTAGTCCCGGGGTCGTGGGTACGACCCTATAGTCGTCGGACAAGTCGGCGGCTGGCCAACTTTGGCCCGTGGTTGTGGGGACGACCATATAGTCGTTGGACGTGACGGTGGCGGGCCAATCTAGTCCCGGGGTCGTGGGGACGACCCTATAGTCGTCGGACATGTCGGCGGCTGGCCAACCTAGTCCCGAGGTCGTGGGGACGACCCTATAGTCGTCGGACATGTCGGCGGCTGGCCAACTTTGGCCCGTGGTTGTGGGGACGACCATATAGTCGTTGGACGTGACGGTGGCGGGCCAATCTAGTCCCGGGGTCGTGGGGACGACCCTATAGTCGTCGGACAAGACGGCGGCTGGCCAACCTGGACCCGGGGTCGTGGGGACGACCCTATTGTCGTCGGACATGACGGTGGCGGGCCAATCTAGTGTCGCGGTCGTGGGGACGACCCTATAATCGTCGGACATGACGGAGGCGGGCCAATCTAGTCCCGGGGTCGTGGGGACGACCCTCATGTCGTCGGACATGTCGGCGGCTGGCCAACTTTGCCCCGGTGTCGTGGGGACGACTCTATAGTCGTCGGAAATGTCGGCGGCTGGCCAACCTGGACCCGGGGTCGTGGGGACGACCCTGTTGTCGTCGGACATGACGGTGGCGGGCCAATCTAGTCTCGGGATCGTGGGGACGACCCTATAGTCGTCGGACATGTCGGCGGCTGGCCAACTTTGGCCCGGGGTCGTGGAGACGACCCTATAGTCGTCGGACATGACGGTGGCGGACCAATCTAGTCCCGGGGTCTTGGGGACGACCCTATAGTCGTCGGACATGTCGGCGGCTGGCCAACATTGGCCCGTGGTCGTGGGGACGATCCAATAGTCGTCGGACATGTCGGCGGCTGGCCAACTTTGGCCCGTGGTTGTGGGGACGACCATATAGTCGTTGGACGTGACGGTGGCGGGCCAATCTAGTCCCGGGGTCGTGGGGACGACCCTATAGTCGTCGGACAAGACGGCGGCTGGCCATCCTGGACCCGGGGTCGTGGGGACGACCCTATTGTCGTCGGACATGACGGTGGCGGGCCAATCTAGTCTCGCGGTCGTGGGGACGACCCTATAATCGTCGGACATGACGGTGGCGGGCCAATCTAGTCCCGGGGTCGTGGGGACGACCCTCATGTCGTCGGACATGTCGGCGGCTGGCCAACTTTGGCCCGGTGTCGTGGGGACGACTCTATAGTCGTCGGACATTTCGGCGGCATGCCAACTTTGGCCCGTGGTCGTGGGGACGACCCTATAGTTGTTGGACATGTCGGTGGCGGGCTAATCTAGTCCCGGGGTCGTAGGGACGACCCTATAGTCGTTGGACATGTCGGCGATTGGCCAACATTGGCCCGGGGTCGTGGGGACGACCCTATAGTCGTCGAACAATTCGGCGGCGGGTCAAGCTTGTCCCGGGGTCGTGGGGACGACCCTATAATCGTCGGACATGACGGTGGCGGGCCAATCTAGTCCCGGGGTCGTGGGGACGACCCTATAGTCGTCGGACATGTCGGCGGCATGCCAACTTTGGCCCGTGGTCGTGGGGACGACCCTATAGTCGTTGGACATGACGGTGGCGGGCCAATCTAGTCCCGGGGTCGTAGGGACGACCCTATAGTCGTCGGACATGTCGGCGATTGGCCAACATTGGCCCGGGGTCGTGGGGACGACCCTATAGTCGTCGGACATGTCGGCGGCTGGCCAACCTAGTCCCGAGGTCGTGGGGACGACCCTATAGTCGTCGGACATGTCGGCGGCTGGCCAACTTTGGCCCGTGGTTGTGGGGACGACCATATAGTCGTTGGACGTGACGGTGGCGGGCCAATCTAGTCCCGGGGTCGTGGGGACGACCCTATAGTCGTCGGACTAGACGGCGGCTGGCCAACCTGGACCCGGGGTCGTGGGGACGACCCTATTGTCGTCGGAGATGACGGTGGCGGGCCAATCTAGTCTCGCGGTCGTGGGGACGACCCTATAATCGTCGGACATGACGGTGGCGGGCCAATCTAGTCCCGGGGTCGTGGGGACGACCCTCATGTCGTCGGACATGTCGGCGGCTGGCCAACTTTGGCCCGGTGTCGTGGGGACGACTCTATAGTCGTCGGAAATGTCGGCGGCTGGCCAACCTGGACCCGGGGTCGTGGGGACGACCCTATTGTCGTCGGACATGACGGTGGCGGGCCAATCTAGTCCCGGGGTCGTGGGGACGACCCTATAGTCGTCGGACATGTCGGCGGCATGCCAACTTTGGCCCGTGGTCGTGGGGACGACCCTATAGTCGTTGGACATGACGGTGGCGGGCCAATCTAGTCCCGGGGTCGTAGGGACGACCCTATAGTCGTCGGACATGTCGGCGATTGGCCAACATTGGCCCGGGGTCGTGGGGACGACCCTATTGTCGTCGGACATGACGGTGGCGGGCCAATCTAGTCCCGGTGTCGTGGGGACGACCCTATAGTCGTCGGACATGTCGGCGGCTGGCCAACTTTGGCCCGGGGTCGTGGGGACGACTCTATAGTCGTCGGAATGTCGGCGGCTGGCCAACCTGGACTCGGGGTCGTGGGGACGACCCTATAGTCGTCGGACAAGACGGAGGCTGGACATCTTTGGCCCGGTGTCGTGGGGACGACCCTATAATCGTCGGACATGACGGTGGCGGGCCAATCTAGTCCCGGGGTCGTGGGGACGACCCTATAGTCGTCGGACATGTCGGCGGCTGGCCAACCTAATCCCGAGGTCGTGGGGACGACCCTATAGTCGTCGGACATGTCGGCGGCTGGCCAACTTTGGCCCGTGGTTGTGGGGACGACCATATAGTCGTTGGACGTGACGGTGGCGGGCCAATCTAGTCCCGGGGTCGTGGGGACGACCCTATAGTCGTCGGACAAGACGGCGGCTGGCCAACCTGGACCCGGGGTCGTGGGGACGACCCTATTGTCGTCGGACATGACGGTGGCGGGCCAATCTAGTGTCGCGGTCGTGGGGACGACCCTATAATCGTCGGACATGACGGTGGCGGGCCAATCTAGTCCCGGGGTCGTGGGGACGACCCTCATGTCGTCGGACATGTCGGCGGCTGGCCAACTTTGCCCCGGTGTCGTGGGGACGACTCTATAGTCGTCGGAAATGTCGGCGGCTGGCCAACCTGGACCCGGGGTCGTGGGGACGACCCTATTGTCGTCGGACATGACGGTGGCGGGCCAATCTAGTCTCGGGATCGTGGGGACGACCCTATAGTCGTCGGACATGTCGGCGGCTGGCCAACTTTGGCCCGGGGTCGTGGAGACGACCCTATAGTCGTCGGACATGACGGTGGCGGACCAATCTAGTCCCGGGGTCTTGGGGACGACCCTATAGTCGTCGGACATGTCGGCGGCTGGCCAACATTGGCCCGTGGTCGTGGGGACGATCCAATAGTCGTCGGACATGTCGGCGGCTGGCCAACTTTGGCCCGTGGTTGTGGGGACGACCATATAGTCGTTGGACGTGACGGTGGCGGGCCAATCTAGTCCCGGGGTCGTGGGGACGACCCTATATTCGTCGGACAAGACGGCGGCTGGCCAACCTGGACCCGGGGTCGTGGGGACGACCCTATTGTCGTCGGACATGACGGTGGCGGGCCAATCTAGTCTCGCGGTCGTGGGGACGACCCTATAATCGTCGGACATGACGGTGGCGGGCCAATCTAGTCCCGGGGTCGTGGGGACGACCCTCATGTCGTCGGACATGTCGGCGGCTGGCCAACTTTGGCCCGGTGTCGTGGGGACGACTCTATAGTCGTCGGACATTTCGGCGGCATGCCAACTTTGGCCCGTGGTCGTGGGGACGACCCTATAGTTGTTGGACATGTCGGTGGCGGGCTAATCTAGTCCCGGGGTCGTAGGGACGACCCTATAGTCGTTGGACATGTCGGCGATTGGCCAACATTGGCCCGGGGTCGTGGGGACGACCCTATAGTCGTCGAACAATTCGGCGGCGGGTCAAGCTTGTCCCGGGGTCGTGGGGACGACCCTATAATCGTCGGACATGACGGTGGCGGGCCAATCTAGTCCCGGGGTCGTGGGGACGACCCTATAGTCGTCGGACATGTCGGCGGCATGCCAACTTTGGCCCGTGGTCGTGGGGACGACCCTATAGTCGTTGGACATGACGGTGGCGGGCCAATCTAGTCCCGGGGTCGTAGGGACGACCCTATAGTCGTCGGACATGTCGGCGATTGGCCAACATTGGCCCGGGGTCGTGGGGACGACCCTATAGTCGTCGGACATGTCGGCGGCTGGCCAACCTAGTCCCGAGGTCGTGGGGACGACCCTATAGTCGTCGGACATGTCGGCGGCTGGCCAACTTTGGCCCGTGGTTGTGGGGACGACCATATAGTCGTTGGACGTGACGGTGGCGGGCCAATCTAGTCCCGGGGTCGTGGGGACGACCCTATAGTCGTCGGACAAGACGGCGGCTGGCCAACCTGGACCCGGGGTCGTGGGGACGACCCTATTGTCGTCGGAGATGACGGTGGCGGGCCAATCTAGTCTCGCGGTCGTGGGGACGACCCTATAATCGTCGGACATGACGGTGGCGGGCCAATCTAGTCCCGGGGTCGTGGGGACGACCCTCATGTCGTCGGACATGTCGGCGGCTGGCCAACTTTGGCCCGGTGTCGTGGGGACGACTCTATAGTCGTCGGAAATGTCGGCGGCTGGCCAACCTGGACCCGGGGTCGTGGGGACGACCCTATTGTCGTCGGACATGACGGTGGCGGGCCAATCTAGTCCCGGGGTCGTGGGGACGACCCTATAGTCGTCGGACATGTCGGCGGCATGCCAACTTTGGCCCGTGGTCGTGGGGACGACCCTATAGTCGTTGGACATGACGGTGGCGGGCCAATCTAGTCCCGGGGTCGTAGGGACGACCCTATAGTCGTCGGACATGTCGGCGATTGGCCAACATTGGCCCGGGGTCGTGGGGACGACCCTATTGTCGTCGGACCTGTCGGCGGCTGGCCAACCTAGTCCCGAGGTCGTGGGGACGACCCTATAGTCGTCGGACATGTCGGCGGCTGGCCAACTTTGGCCCGTGGTCGTGGGGACGATCCAATAGTCGTCGGACATGTCGGCGGCTGGCCAACTTTGGCCCGTGGTTGTGGGGACGACCCTATAGTCGTTGGACATGACGGTGGCGGGCCAATCTAGTCCCGGGGTCGTGGGTACGACCCTATAGTCGTCGGACAAGACGGCGGCTGGACATCTTTGGCCCGGGGTCGTGGGGACGACCCTATAGTCGTCGGACATGTTGGCGGCTTGTCAGCATAGTCCCGGGGTCGTGGGTACGACCCTATAGTCGTCGGACAAGTCGGCGGCTGGCCAACCTAGACCCGGGGTCGTGGGGACGACCCTATTGTCTTCGGACATGACGGTGGCGGGCCAATCTAGTCCCGGGGTCGTGGGGACGACCCTATTGTCGTCGGACATGTCGGCGATTGGCCAACATTGGCCCGGGGTCGTGGGGACGACCCTATAGTCGTCGGACATGACGGCGGCTGGCCAACTTTGGCCCGGGGTCGTGGGGACGACTCTATAGTCGTCGGAATGTCGGCGGCTGGCCAACCTGGACTCGGGGTCGTGGGGACGACCCTATAGTCGTCGGACAAGACGGCGGCTGGACATCTTTGGCCCGGTGTCGTGGGGACGACCCTATAGTCGTCGGACATGTTGGCTTCTTGTCAGCCTAGTCCCGGGGTCGTGGGTACGACCCTATAGTCGTCGGACAAGTCGGCGGCTGGCCAACCTAGACCCGGGGTCGTGGGGACGACCCTATTGTCGTCGGACATGACGGTGGCGGGCCAATCTAGTCCCGGGGTCGTGGGGACGACCCTATAGTCGTCGGACATGTCGGCGGCTGGCCAACTTTGGCCCGGTGTCGTGGGGACGACCCTATAGTCGTCGGACATGTCGGCGGCTGGCCAACTTTGGCGCGTGGTCGTGGGGACGATCCGATTGTCGTCGGACATGTCGGCGGCTGGCCAACTTTGGCACCGTGGTCGTGGGGACGATCCAATAGTCGTCGGACATGTCGGCGGCTGGCCAACTTTGGCGCGTGGTCGTGGGGACGATCCGATTGTCGTCGGACATGTCGGCGGCTGGCCAACCTAGACCCGGGGTCGTGGGGACGACCCTATTGTCGTCGGACATGGCGGTGGCGGGCCAATCTAGTCCCGTGGTCGTGGGGACGACCCTATAGTCTTCGGACATGACGGTAGCGGGCCAATCTAGACCCGAGGTCCTGGGCACGACCCTATAGTAGTCGGACATGTCGGCGGCTGTCCAACATTGGCCCGGTGTCGTGGGGACGACTCTATAGTCGTCGGACATGTCGGCGGCTGGCCAACCTAGACCCGGGGTCGTGGGGACGACCCTATTGTCGTCGGACATGACGGTGGCGGGCCAATCTAGTCCCGGTGTCGTGGGGACGACCCTATAGTCGTCGGACATGTCGGCGGCTGGCCAACTTTGGCCCGGGGTCGTGGGGACGACCCTATAGTCGTCGGACATGACGGTGGCGGACCAATCTAGTCCCGGGGTCGTGGGGACGACCCTATAGTCGTCGGACATGTCGGCGGCTGGCCAACTTTGGCCCGGGGTCGTGGGGACGACTCTATAGTCGTCGAAATGTCGGCGGCTGGCCAACCTGGACTCGGGGTCGTGGGGACGACCCTATAGTCGTCGGACAAGACGGAGGCTGGACATCTTTGGCCCGGTGTCGTGGGGACGACCCTATAGTCGTCGGACATGTTGGCGGCTTGTCAGCCTAGTCCCGGGTCGTGGGTACGACCCTATAGTCGTCGGACAAGTCGGCGGCTGGCCAACCTAGACCCGGGGTCGTGGGGACGACCCTATTGTCGTCGGACATGACGGTGGCGGGCCAATCTAGTCCCGGGGTCGTGGGGACGACCCTATAGTCGTCGGACATGTCGGCGGCTGTCCAACTTTGGCCCGGTGTCGTGGGGACGATTCTATAGTCGTCGGATATGTCGGCGGCTGGCCAACCTAGACCCGGGGTCGTGGGGACGACCCTATTGTCGTCGGACATGACGGTGGCGGGCCAATCTAGTCCCGGGGTCGTGGGGACAACCCTATAGTCGTCGGACAAGTCGGCGGCGGGCCAAGCTTGTCCCGGGGTCGTGGGGACGACCCTATAATCGTCGGACATGACGGTGGCGGGCCAATCTAGTCCCGGGGTCGTGGGGACGACCCTACAGTCGTCGGACATTTCGGCGGCTTGCCAACATTGGCCCGGGGTCGTGGGGACGACCCTATAGTCGTCGGACAAGTCGGCAGCGGGCCAAGCTTGTCCCGGGGTCGTGGGGACGACCCTATACTCGTCGGACATGACGGTGGCGGGCCAATCTAGTCCCGGGGTCGTGGGGACGACCCAATAGTGGTCGGACATGTCGGCGGCTGGCCAACCTAGTCCCGAGGTCGTGGGGACGACCCTATAGTCGTCGGACTTGACGGTGGCGGGCCAATCTAGTCCCAGGGTCGTGGGGACGAACCTATAGTCTTCGGACATGTCGGCGGCTGGCCAACTTTGGCCCGTAGTCGTGGGGACGATCCGATAGTCGCCGGACATGACGGTGGCGGGCCAATCTATTCCCGGGGTCGTGGGGACGACCCTATAGTCGTCGGACAAGTCGGCAGCGGGCCAAGCTTGTCCCGGGGTCGTGGGGACGACCCTATACTCGTCGGACATGACGGTGGCTGGCCAACCTAGTCCCGAGGTCGTGGGGACGACCCTATAGTCGTCGGACTTGACGGTGGTGGGCCCATCTACTCCCGGGGTCCTGGGGACGACCCTACAGTCGTCGGACATTTCGGCGGCTTGCCAACTTTGGCCCGGGGTCGTGGGGACGACTCTATAGTCGTCGGACTTGACGGTGGCGGGCCAATCTAGTCCCGGGGCCGTGGGGACGACCCTACAGTCGTCGGACATTTCGGCGGCTTGCCAACTTTGGCCCGGGGTCGTGGGGACGATCCGATAGTCGCCGGACATGACGGTGGCGGGCCAATCTATTCCCGGGGTCGTGGGGACGACTCTATAGTCGTCGGACATGTCGGTGGCGGGCCAATCTAGACCCGGGGTCATGGGAACGACCCTATAGTCGTCGGATATTTCGGCGGCCGGCCAACTTTGGCCCGTGGTCGTGGGGACGACCCTATAGTCGTCGGACATGTCGGCGGCTGGCCAACTTTGGCCTGTGGTCGTGGGGCGACCCTATAGCCGTCGCACATGTCGGCGGCTGGCCAACTTTGGCCCGTGGTCGTGGGGACGAACCAATAGTCATCGGACAGGTCGGCGGCTGGCCAACTTTGGCCCGTGGTCGTGGGGACGATCCGATAGTCGATGGATATGACACTGCCGGGCCAATCAAGTCCCGGGGTCGTAGGTACGACCCTATAGTCATCGGACATGTCGGCGATTGGCCATTATTGGCCCGGGGTCGTGGGGACGACCCTATAGTCGTCGGACATGACGGTGGCGGACCAATCTAGTCCCGGGGTCGTGGGGACGACCCTATAGTCGTCGGACATGTCGGCGGCTGGCCAACTTTGGCCCGGGGTCGTGGGGACGACTCTATAGTCGTCGGAATGTCGGCGGCTGGCCAACCTAGTCCCGGGGTCGTGGGGACGACCCTATAGTCGTCGGACATTTCGGCGGCTTGCCAACTTTTGCCCGGGGTCGTGGGGACGACCCTATATTCGTCGGACAAGTCGGCGGCGGACCAAGCTTGTCTCGGGGTCGTGGGGACGACCCTATAGTCGTCGGACATGTCGGCGGCTGGCCAACTTTGGCCCGGGGTCGTGGGGACGACCCTATAGTCGTCGGACATGACGGTGGCGGGCCAATCTAGTCCCGGGGTCGTGGGGACGACCCTATGGTCGTCGGACATGTCGGCGGCTGGCCAACTTTGGCCCGGGGTCGTGGGGACGACCCTATAGTCGTCGGACATGACGGTGGCGGACCAATCTAGTCCCGGGGTCGTGGGGACGACCCTATAGTCGTCGGACATGACGGTGGCGGACCAATCTAGTCCCGGGGTCGTGGGGACGACCCTATAGTCGTCGGACATGTCGGCGGCTGGCCAACTTTGGCCCGGGGTCGTGGGGACGACTCTATAGTCGTCGGAATGTCGGCGGCTGGCCAACCTGGACTCGGGGTCGTGGGGACGACCCTATAGTCGTCGGACAAGACGGCGGCTGGACATCTTTGGCCCGGTGTCGTGGGGACGACCCTGTAGTCGTCGGACATGTTGGCGGCTTGTCAGCCTAGTCCCGGGGTCGTGGGTACGACCCTATACTCGTCGGACAAGTCGGCGGCTGGCCAACCTAGACCCGGGGTCGTGGGGACGACCCTATTGTCGTCGGACATGACGGTGGCGGGCCAATCTAGTCCCGGGGTCGTGGGGACGATCCTATAGTCGTCGGACATGTCGGCGGCTGTCCAACTTTGGCCCGGTGTCGTGGGGACGATTCTATAGTCGTCGGATATGTCGGCGGCTGGCCAACCTAGACCCGGGGTCGTGGGGACGACCCTATTGTCGTCGGACATGACGGTGGCGGGCCAATCTAGTCTCGCGGTCGTGGGGACGACCCTATAATCGTCGGACATGACGGTGGCGGGCCAATCTAGTCCCGGGGTCGTGGGGACGACCCTATAGTCGTCGGACATGTCGGCGGCTGGCCAACTTTGGCCCGGTGTCGTGGGGACGACTCTATAGTCGTCGGGAATGTCGGCGGCTGGCCAACCTGGACCCGGGGTCGTGGGGACGACCCTATTGTCGTCGGACATGACGGTGGCGGGCCAAGCTAGTCCCGGGGTCGTGGGTACGACCCTATAGTCGTCGGACATGTCGGCGGCTGGCCAACCTAGTCCCGAGGTCGTGGGGACGACCCTATAGTCGTCGGATATGTCGGCGGCTGGCCAACTTTGGTCCGTGGTCGTGGGGACGACCCTATAGTCGTCAGAAATAACGGTGGCGGGGCAATCAACTCCCGGGGTCGTGGGGTCGACCCTATAGTCGTCGGACATGATGGTGGCGGGCCAATCTAGTCCCGAGGTCATGGGGACGACCCTATAGTCGTCGGATATGTCGGCGGCTGGCCAACTTTGGTCCGTGGTCGTGGGGACGACCCTATAGTCATCGGACATGTCGGCGATTGGCCATTATTGGCCCGGGGTCGTGGGGACGACCGTATATTCGTCGGACATGACGGTGGCGGGCCAATCTAGTCCCGGGGTCGTGGGGACGACCCTATAGTCGTCGGATATGTCGGCGGCTGGCCTACTTTGGCCCGTCGTCGTGGGGACGACCCTATAGTCGTCGGACATGTCGGCGGCTTGCCAACTTTGGCCCGGGGTCGTGGGGACGACCCTATAGTCGTCGGACATGACGGTGGCGGGCCAATCTAGTCCCGGGGTCGTGGGGACGACCCTATAGTCGTCGGACATGTCGGCGGCATGCCAACTTTGGCCCGGGGTCGTGGGGACGACCCTATAGTCGTCGGACATGACGGTGGCGGGCCAATCTAGTCCCGGGGTTGTGGGGACATGTCGGCGGCTTGACAAATGTGCCCGGGGTCGTGGGGACGACCCTATAGTCGTCGGACATGACGGTGTCGGGCCAATCTAGTCCCGGGATTGTGGGGATATGTCGGCGACTTGCGAAATGTGCCCGGGGTCGTGGGGACGACCCTATAGTGGTCGGACAAGTCGGCGGCTGGCCAACCTGGACCCGGAGTCGTGGGGACGACTCTATAGTCGTCGGACAAGTCGGCGGCTTGTCAACCTAGTCCCGGGGTCGTGGCGACGACCCTATAGTGGTCGGACATGTCGGCGGCTGGCCAACATAGTCCCGGTGTCGTGGGAACGACCCTATAGTCGTCGGACATGTCGGCGGCGAGCCAACCTAGTCCCGGGGTCGTGGCGACGACCCTATAATGGTCGGACATGTCGGCGGCTGGCCAACGTAGGCCCGCTGTCGTGGGGACGACCCTATAGTCGTCGGACAAGACGGTGGCGGGCCAATCTAGTCCCGGGGTCGTGGGGACGACCCTATAGTCGTCGGACAAGTCGGCGGCGAGCCAACCTACTCCGGGGGTCGTGGGGACGAACATATAGTCGTCGGACATGTCGGCGGCGAGCCAACCTAGTCCCAGGGTCGTGGGGACGACCCTATAGTGCTCGGACAAGTCGGCGGCGATCCAACCTAGTCCCGGTGTCGTGGGAACGACCCTATAGTCGTCGGACATGTCGGCGGCGAGCCAACCTAGTCCCGGGGTCGTGGGGACGACCCTTTAGTCGTCGGACATGTCGGCGGCTGGCCAACGTAGGCCCGCTGTCGTGGGGACGACCCTATAGTCGTCGGACATGTCGGCGGCTGGCCAACTTTTGCCCGTGGTCGTTGGGACGACCCTATCGTCGTCGGACAAGTCGGCGGCTGACCAACTTTGGCCCATGGTCGTGGGGACGACCCTATAGTCGTCGGACATGTCGGCGGCTGGCCAATTTGGGCCCGGTGTTGTGGGGACGACTCTATAGTCGTCGGAAATGTCGGCGGCTGTCCAACTTTGGCCCGGGGTCGTGGGGACGGCCCAATAGTCGTTGAACATGTCGGCGGCTGGCCAACTTTGGCCCGTGGTCGTGGGGACGGCCCAATAGTCGTCGGACATGTCGGCGGCTGGCCAACCTAGTCCCGAGGTCGTCGGACTTGACGGTGGCGGGCCAATCTAGTCCCGGGGTCGTGGGGACGACCCTATAGTCGTCGGACAAGACGGTGGCTGGACATCTTTGGCCCGGGGTCGTGGGGACGACCCTATAGTCGTCGGACATGTCAGCGGCTGGCCAATCTAGTCCCGGGGTCGTGGGGACGACCCTATAGTCGTCGGACTTGACGGTGGCGGGCCAATCTAGTCCCGGGGTCGTGGGGACGACCCTACAGTCGTCGGACATTTCGGCGGCTCGCCAACTTTGGCCCGGGGTCGTGGGGACGACCCTATAGTCGTCGGACTTGACGGTGGCGGGCCAATCTAGTCCCGGGGTCTTGGGGACGACCCGACAGTCGTCGGACATTTCGGCGGCTTGCCAACTTTGGCCCGGGGTGGTGGGGACGACCCTATAGTCGTCGGACATGTCGGCGGCTGTCCAACCTAGTCCCGAGGTCGTGGGGGCAACCCTATAGTCGTCGGACATGTCGGCGGCTGGCCAACCTAGTCCCGAGGTGGTCGGATTTGACGGTGGCGGGCCAATCTAGTCCCGGGGTCGTGGGGACGACCCTATAGTCGTCGGACAAGACGGTGGCGGGCCAATCTAGTCCCGGGGTCGTGGGGATGACCCTATAGTCGTCGGACAAGTCTGCGGCGAGCCAACCTTCTCCGGGGGTCGTGGGGACGAACCTATAGTCGTCGGACATGTCGGCGGCGAGCCAACATAGTCCCGGGGTCGTGGGGACGACCGTATAGTGGTCGGACAAATCGGCGGCGAGCCAACCTAGTCCCGGTGTCGTGGGAACGACCCTATAGTCGTCGGACATGTCGGCGGCGAGCCAACCTAGTCCCGGGGTCGTGGGGACGACCCTATAGTCGTCGGAAATGTCGGCGGCTGGCCAACATAGTCCCGGTGTCGTGGGAACGACCCTATAGTCGTCGGACATGTCGGCGGCGAGCCAACCTAGTCCCGGGGTCGTGGCGACGACCCTATAGTGGTCGGACATGTCGGCGGCTGGCCAACGTAGGCCCGCTGTCGTGGGGACGACCCTATAGTCGTCGGACAAGACGGTGGCGGGCCAATCTAGTCCCGGGGTCGTGGGGACGACCCTATAGTCGTCGGACAAGTCGGCGGCGAGCCAACCTACTCCGGGGGTCGTGGGGACGAACATATAGTCGTCGGACATGTCGGCGGCGAGCCAACCTAGTCCCAGGGTCGTGGGGACGACCCTATAGTGCTCGGACAAGTCGGCGGCGATCCAACCTAGTCCCGGTGTCGTGGGAACGACCCTATAGTCGTCGGACATGTCGGCGGCGAGCCAACCTAGTCCCGGGGTCGTGGGGACGACCCTTTAGTGGTCGGACATTTCGGCGGCTTGCCAACTTTGGCCCGGAGTCGTGGGGAGGACCCTATAGTCGTCGGACTTGACGGTGGCGGGCCAATCTAGTCCCGAGGTCCTGGGGACGACCCTATAGTCGTCGGACTTGACGGTGGCGGGCCAATCTAGTCCTGGGGTCGTGGGGACGACCCTAAAGTCGTCGGTCATGTCGGCGGCTGGCCAACTATGGCCCGGGGTCGTGGGGGCGACCCTATAGTCGTCGGACATGTTGGCGGCGGGCCAACCTTGTCCCGGGGTCGTGGGACGACCCTATTGTCGTCGGACTTGACGGTAGCGGGCCAATCTAGTCCCGAGGTCGTGGGGACGACCCTATAGTCGTCGGATATGTCGGCGGCTGGCCAATTTGGGCCCGGTGTCGTGGGGACGACTCTATAGTCGTCGGAAATGTCGGCGGCTGTCCAACTTTGGCCCGGGGTCGTGGGGACGGCCCAATAGTCGTTGAACATGTCGGCGGCTCGCCAACTTTGGCCCATGGTCGTGGGGACGACCCTATAGTCGTCGGACATGTCGGCGGCTGGCCAATTTGGGCCCGGTGTCGTGGGGACGACCCTATAGTCGTCGGACATGTCGGCGGCCGGCCAACTTTGGCCCGGGGTGGTGGGGACGACCCTATAGTCGTCGGACATGACGGTGGCGGACCAATCTAGTCCCGGGGTCATGGGGACGACCCTATAGTCGTCGGATATGTCGGCGGCTGTCCAACTTTGGTCCGTGGTCGTGGGGACGACCCTATAGTCGTCAGAAATAACGGTGACGGGGCAATCAACTCCCGGGGTCGTGGGGTCGACCCTATAGTCGTCGGACATGATGGTGGCGGGCCAATCTAGTCCCGTGGTGGTGGGGACGACCCTATCGTCGTCGGACAAGTCGGCGGCTGACCAACTTTGGCCCATGGTCGTGGGGACGACCCTATAGTCGTCGGACATGTCGGCGGCTGGCCAATTTGGGCCCGGTGTCGTGGGGACGACTCTATAGTCGTCGGAAATGTCGGCGGCTGTCCAACTTTGGCCCGGGGTCGTGGGGACGGCCCAATAGTCGTTGAACATGTCGGCGGCTCGCCAACTTTGGCCCATGGTCGTGGGGACGACCCTATAGTCGTCGGACATGTCGGCGGCTGGCCAATTTGGGCCCGGTGTCGTGGGGACGACCCTATAGTCGTCGGACATGTCGGCGGCCGGCCAACTTTGGCCCGGGGTGGTGGGGACGACCCTATAGTCGTCGGACATGTCGGCGGCTGTCCAACCTAGTCCCGAGGTCGTGGGGGCGACCCTATAGTCGTCGGACATGTCGGCGGCTGGCCAACCTAGTCCCGAGGTGGTCGGATTTGACGGTGGCGGGCCAATCTAGTCCCGGGGTCGTGGGGACGACCCTATAGTCGTCGGACAAGACGGTGGCGGGCCAATCTAGTCCCGGGGTCATGGGGACGACCCTATAGTCGTTGGACATGACGGTGGCGGGCCAATTTAGTCCCGGGGTCGTATGGACGACCCTATAGTCGTCGGACATGTCGGCGATTGGCCAACATTAGCCCGGGGTCGTGGGGACGACTCTATAGTCGTCGGAAATGTCGGCGCTTGGCCAACCTGGACCCGGGGTCGTGGGGACGACCCTATAGTCGTCGGACTTGACGGTGGCGGGCCAATCTAGTCCCGAGGTCGTGGGGACGACCCTATAGTCGTCGGACAAGACGGTGGCGGGCCAATCTAGTCCCGGGGTCATGGGGACGACCCTATAGTCGTTGGACATGACGGTGGCGGGCCAATTTAGTCCCGGGGTCGTATGGACGACCCTATAGTCGTCGGACATGTCGGCGATTGGCCAACATTGGCCCGGGGTCGTGGGGACGACTCTATAGTCGTCGGAAATGTCGGCGCTTGGCCAACCTGGACCCGGGGTCGTGGGGACGACCCTATAGTCGTCGGACTTGACGGTGGCGGGCCAATCTAATCCCGGGGTCGTGGGGACGACCCTACAGTCGTCGGACATTTCGGCGGCTTGCCAACTTTGGCCCGGGGTCGTGGGGACGACCTTATAGTCGTCGGACTTGACGGTGGCGGGCCAATCTAGTCCCGGGGTCTTGGGGACGACCCTACAGTCGTCGGACATTTCGGCGGCTTGCCAACTTTGGCCCGGGGTGGTGGGGACGACCCTATAGTCGTCGGACATGTCGGCGGCTGGCCAACCTAGTCCCGAGGTCGTGGGGGCGACCCTATAGTCGTCGGACATGTCGGCGGCTGGCCAACCTAGTCCCGAGGTCGTCGGACTTGACGGTGGCGGGCCAATCTAGTCCCGGGGTCGTGGGGACGACCCTATAGTCGTCGGACCAGACGGCGGCTGGACATCTTTGGCCCGGGGTCGTGGGGACGACCCTATAGTCGTCGGACATGTCGGCGGCTGGCCAACTTTGGCCCGGGGTGGTGGGGACGACCCTATAGTCGTCGGACATGACGGTGGCGGACCAATCTAGTCCCGGGGTCGTGGGGACGACCCTATAGTCGTCGGACATGTCGGAGGCTGGCCAACTTTGGCCCGTGGTCGTGGGGACGACCCTATCGTCGTCGGACAAGTCGGCGGCAGACCAACTTTGGCCCATGGTCGTGGGGACGACCCTATAGTCGTCGGACATGTCGGCGGCTGGCCAATTTGGGCCCGGTGTCGTGGGGACGACTCTATAGTCGTCGGAAATGTCGGCGGCTGTCCGACTTTGGCCCGGGGTCGTGGGGACGGCCCAATAGTCGTTGAACATGTCGGCGGCTGGCCAACTTTGGCCCGTGGTCGTGGGGACGGCCCAATAGTCGTCGGACATGTCGGCGGCTGGCCAACCTAGTCCCGAGGTCGTCGGACTTGACGGTGGCGGGCCAATCTAGTCCCGGGGTCGTGGGGACGACCCTATAGTCGTCGGACAAGACGGTGGCTGGACATCTTTGGCCCGGGGTCGTGGGGACGGCCCTATAGTCGTCGGACATGTCAGCGGCTGGCCAATCTAGTCCAGGGGTCGTGGGGACGACCCTATAGTCGTCGGACTTGACGGTGGCGGGCCAATCTAGTCCCGGGGTCGTGGGGACGACCCTACAGTCGTCGGACATTTCGGCGGCTCGCCAACTTTGGCCCGGGGTCGTGGGGACGACCCTATAGTCGTCGGACTTGACGGTGGCGGGCCAATCTAGTCCCGGGGTCTTGGGGACGACCCTACAGTCGTCGGACATTTCGGTGGCTTGCCAACTTTGGCCCGGGGTGGTGGGGACGACCCTATAGTCGTCGGACATGTCGGCGGCTGTCCAACCTAGTCCCGAGGTCGTGGGGGCGACCCTATAGTCGTCGGACATGTCGGCGGCTGGCCAACCTAGTCCCGAGGTGGTCGGATTTGACGGTGGCGGGCCAATCTAGTCCCGGGGTCGTGGGGACGACCCTATAGTCGTCGGACAAGACGGTGGCGGGCCAATCTAGTCCCGGGGTCGTGGGGACGACCCTATAGTCGTCGGACAAGTCTGCGGCGAGCCAACCTACTCCGGGCGTCGTGGGGACGAACCTATAGTCGTCGGACATGTCGGCGGCGAGCCTACATAGTCCCGGGGTCGTGGGGACGACCCTATAGTGGTCGGACAAATCGGCGGCGAGCCAACCTAGTCCCGGTGTCGTGGGAACGACCCTATAGTCGTCGGACATGTCGGCGGCGAGCCAACCTAGTCCCGGGGTCGTGGGGACGACCCTATAGTCGTCGGACATGTCGGCGGCTGGCCAACATAGTCCCGGTGTCGTGGGAACGACCCTATAGTCGTCGGACATGTCGGCGGCGAGCCAACCTAGTCCCGGGGTCGTGGGGACGACCCTATAGTGGTCGGACATGTCGGCGGCTGGCCAACGTAGGCCCGCTGTCGTGGGGACGACCCTAAAGTCGTCGGTCATGTCGGCGGCTGGCCAACTATGGCCCGGGGTCGTGGGGGCGACCCTATAGTCGTCGGACATGTTGGCGGCGGGCCAACCTTGTCCCGGGGTCGTGGGACGACCCTATTGTCGTCGGACTTGACGGTAGCGGGCCAATCTAGTCCCGAGGTCGTGGGGACGACCCTATAGTCGTCGGATATGTCGGCGGCTGGCCAATTTGGGCCCGGTGTCGTGGGGACGACTCTATAGTCGTCGGAAATGTCGGCGGCTGTCCAACTTTGGCCCGGGGTCGTGGGGACGGCCCAATAGTCGTTGAACATGTCGGCGGCTCGCCAACTTTGGCCCATGGTCGTGGGGACGACCCTATAGTCGTCGGACATGTCGGCGGCTGGCCAATTTGGGCCCGGTGTCGTGGGGACGACCCTATAGTCGTCGGACATGTCGGCGGCCGGCCAACTTTGGCCCGGGGTGGTGGGGACGACCCTATAGTCGTCGGACATGACGGTGGCGGACCAATCTAGTCCCGGGGTCATGGGGACGACCCTATAGTCGTCGGATATGTCGGCGGCTGTCCAACTTTGGTCCGTGGTCGTGGGGACGACCCTATAGTCGTCAGAAATAACGGTGACGGGGCAATCAACTCCCGGGGTCGTGGGGTCGACCCTATAGTCGTCGGACATGATGGTGGCGGGCCAATCTAGTCCCGTGGTGGTGGGGACGACCCTATCGTCGTCGGACAAGTCGGCGGCTGACCAACTTTGGCCCATGGTCGTGGGGACGACCCTATAGTCGTCGGACATGTCGGCGGCTGGCCAATTTGGGCCCGGTGTCGTGGGGACGACTCTATAGTCGTCGGAAATGTCGGCGGCTGTCCAACTTTGGCCCGGGGTCGTGGGGACGGCCCAATAGTCGTTGAACATGTCGGCGGCTCGCCAACTTTGGCCCATGGTCGTGGGGACGACCCTATAGTCGTCGGACATGTCGGCGGCTGGCCAATTTGGGCCCGGTGTCGTGGGGACGACCCTATAGTCGTCGGACATGTCGGCGGCCGGCCAACTTTGGCCCGGGGTGGTGGGGACGACCCTATAGTCGTCGGACATGTCGGCGGCTGTCCAACCTAGTCCCGAGGTCGTGGGGGCGACCCTATAGTCGTCGGACATGTCGGCGGCTGGCCAACCTAGTCCCGAGGTGGTCGGATTTGACGGTGGCGGGCCAATCTAGTCCCGGGGTCGTGGGGACGACCCTATAGTCGTCGGACAAGACGGTGGCGGGCCAATCTAGTCCCGGGGTCATGGGGACGACCCTATAGTCGTTGGACATGACGGTGGCGGGCCAATTTAGTCCCGGGGTCGTATGGACGACCCTATAGTCGTCGGACATGTCGGCGATTGGCCAACATTAGCCCGGGGTCGTGGGGACGACTCTATAGTCGTCGGAAATGTCGGCGCTTGGCCAACCTGGACCCGGGGTCGTGGGGACGACCCTATAGTCGTCGGACTTGACGGTGGCGGGCCAATCTAGTCCCGAGGTCGTGGGGACGACCCTATAGTCGTCGGACAAGACGGTGGCGGGCCAATCTAGTCCCGGGGTCATGGGGACGACCCTATAGTCGTTGGACATGACGGTGGCGGGCCAATTTAGTCCCGGGGTCGTATGGACGACCCTATAGTCGTCGGACATGTCGGCGATTGGCCAACATTGGCCCGGGGTCGTGGGGACGACTCTATAGTCGTCGGAAATGTCGGCGCTTGGCCAACCTGGACCCGGGGTCGTGGGGACGACCCTATAGTCGTCGGACTTGACGGTGGCGGGCCAATCTAATCCCGGGGTCGTGGGGACGACCCTACAGTCGTCGGACATTTCGGCGGCTTGCCAACTTTGGCCCGGGGTCGTGGGGACGACCTTATAGTCGTCGGACTTGACGGTGGCGGGCCAATCTAGTCCCGGGGTCTTGGGGACGACCCTACAGTCGTCGGACATTTCGGCGGCTTGCCAACTTTGGCCCGGGGTGGTGGGGACGACCCTATAGTCGTCGGACATGTCGGCGGCTGGCCAACCTAGTCCCGAGGTCGTGGGGGCGACCCTATAGTCGTCGGACATGTCGGCGGCTGGCCAACCTAGTCCCGAGGTCGTCGGACTTGACGGTGGCGGGCCAATCTAGTCCCGGGGTCGTGGGGACGACCCTATAGTCGTCGGACCAGACGGCGGCTGGACATCTTTGGCCCGGGGTCGTGGGGACGACCCTATAGTCGTCGGACATGTCGGCGGCTGGCCAACTTTGGCCCGGGGTGGTGGGGACGACCCTATAGTCGTCGGACATGACGGTGGCGGACCAATCTAGTCCCGGGGTCGTGGGGACGACCCTATAGTCGTCGGACATGTCGGAGGCTGGCCAACTTTGGCCCGTGGTCGTGGGGACGACCCTATCGTCGTCGGACAAGTCGGCGGCAGACCAACTTTGGCCCATGGTCGTGGGGACGACCCTATAGTCGTCGGACATGTCGGCGGCTGGCCAATTTGGGCCCGGTGTCGTGGGGACGACTCTATAGTCGTCGGAAATGTCGGCGGCTGTCCGACTTTGGCCCGGGGTCGTGGGGACGGCCCAATAGTCGTTGAACATGTCGGCGGCTGGCCAACTTTGGCCCGTGGTCGTGGGGACGGCCCAATAGTCGTCGGACATGTCGGCGGCTGGCCAACCTAGTCCCGAGGTCGTCGGACTTGACGGTGGCGGGCCAATCTAGTCCCGGGGTCGTGGGGACGACCCTATAGTCGTCGGACAAGACGGTGGCTGGACATCTTTGGCCCGGGGTCGTGGGGACGGCCCTATAGTCGTCGGACATGTCAGCGGCTGGCCAATCTAGTCCAGGGGTCGTGGGGACGACCCTATAGTCGTCGGACTTGACGGTGGCGGGCCAATCTAGTCCCGGGGTCGTGGGGACGACCCTACAGTCGTCGGACATTTCGGCGGCTCGCCAACTTTGGCCCGGGGTCGTGGGGACGACCCTATAGTCGTCGGACTTGACGGTGGCGGGCCAATCTAGTCCCGGGGTCTTGGGGACGACCCTACAGTCGTCGGACATTTCGGTGGCTTGCCAACTTTGGCCCGGGGTGGTGGGGACGACCCTATAGTCGTCGGACATGTCGGCGGCTGTCCAACCTAGTCCCGAGGTCGTGGGGGCGACCCTATAGTCGTCGGACATGTCGGCGGCTGGCCAACCTAGTCCCGAGGTGGTCGGATTTGACGGTGGCGGGCCAATCTAGTCCCGGGGTCGTGGGGACGACCCTATAGTCGTCGGACAAGACGGTGGCGGGCCAATCTAGTCCCGGGGTCGTGGGGACGACCCTATAGTCGTCGGACAAGTCTGCGGCGAGCCAACCTACTCCGGGCGTCGTGGGGACGAACCTATAGTCGTCGGACATGTCGGCGGCGAGCCTACATAGTCCCGGGGTCGTGGGGACGACCCTATAGTGGTCGGACAAATCGGCGGCGAGCCAACCTAGTCCCGGTGTCGTGGGAACGACCCTATAGTCGTCGGACATGTCGGCGGCGAGCCAACCTAGTCCCGGGGTCGTGGGGACGACCCTATAGTCGTCGGACATGTCGGCGGCTGGCCAACATAGTCCCGGTGTCGTGGGAACGACCCTATAGTCGTCGGACATGTCGGCGGCGAGCCAACCTAGTCCCGGGGTCGTGGGGACGACCCTATAGTGGTCGGACATGTCGGCGGCTGGCCAATTTGGGCCCGGTGTCGTGGGGACGACCCTATAGTCGTCGGACATGACGGTGGCGGACCAATCTAGTCCCGGGGTCATGGGGACGACCCTATAGTCGTCGGATATGTCGGCGGCTGTCCAACTTTGGTCCGTGGTCGTGGGGACGACCCTATAGTCGTCAGAAATAACGGTGACGGGGCAATCAACTCCCGGGGTCGTGGGGTCGACCCTATAGTCGTCGGACATGTCGGCGGCCGGCCAACTTTGGCCCGGGGTGGTGGGGACGACCCTATAGTCGTCGGACATGACGGTGGCGGACCAATCTAGTCCCGGGGTCATGGGGACGACCCTATAGTCGTCGGATATGTCGGCGGCTGTCCAACTTTGGTCCGTGGTCGTGGGGACGACCCTATAGTCGTCAGAAATAACGGTGACGGGGCAATCAACTCCCGGGGTCGTGGGGTCGACCCTATAGTCGTCGGACATGATGGTGGCGGGCCAATCTAGTCCCGTGGTGGTGGGGACGACCCTATCGTCGTCGGACAAGTCGGCGGCTGACCAACTTTGGCCCATGGTCGTGGGGACGACCCTATAGTCGTCGGACATGTCGGCGGCTGGCCAATTTGGGCCCGGTGTCGTGGGGACGACTCTATAGTCGTCGGAAATGTCGGCGGCTGTCCAACTTTGGCCCGGGGTCGTGGGGACGGCCCAATAGTCGTTGAACATGTCGGCGGCTCGCCAACTTTGGCCCATGGTCGTGGGGACGACCCTATAGTCGTCGGACATGTCGGCGGCTGGCCAATTTGGGCCCGGTGTCGTGGGGACGACCCTATAGTCGTCGGACATGTCGGCGGCCGGCCAACTTTGGCCCGGGGTGGTGGGGACGACCCTATAGTCGTCGGACATGTCGGCGGCTGTCCAACCTAGTCCCGAGGTCGTGGGGGCGACCCTATAGTCGTCGGACATGTCGGCGGCTGGCCAACCTAGTCCCGAGGTGGTCGGATTTGACGGTGGCGGGCCAATCTAGTCCCGGGGTCGTGGGGACGACCCTATAGTCGTCGGACAAGACGGTGGCGGGCCAATCTAGTCCCGGGGTCATGGGGACGACCCTATAGTCGTTGGACATGACGGTGGCGGGCCAATTTAGTCCCGGGGTCGTATGGACGACCCTATAGTCGTCGGACATGTCGGCGATTGGCCAACATTAGCCCGGGGTCGTGGGGACGACTCTATAGTCGTCGGAAATGTCGGCGCTTGGCCAACCTGGACCCGGGGTCGTGGGGACGACCCTATAGTCGTCGGACTTGACGGTGGCGGGCCAATCTAGTCCCGAGGTCGTGGGGACGACCCTATAGTCGTCGGACAAGACGGTGGCGGGCCAATCTAGTCCCGGGGTCATGGGGACGACCCTATAGTCGTTGGACATGACGGTGGCGGGCCAATTTAGTCCCGGGGTCGTATGGACGACCCTATAGTCGTCGGACATGTCGGCGATTGGCCAACATTGGCCCGGGGTCGTGGGGACGACTCTATAGTCGTCGGAAATGTCGGCGCTTGGCCAACCTGGACCCGGGGTCGTGGGGACGACCCTATAGTCGTCGGACTTGACGGTGGCGGGCCAATCTAATCCCGGGGTCGTGGGGACGACCCTACAGTCGTCGGACATTTCGGCGGCTTGCCAACTTTGGCCCGGGGTCGTGGGGACGACCTTATAGTCGTCGGACTTGACGGTGGCGGGCCAATCTAGTCCCGGGGTCTTGGGGACGACCCTACAGTCGTCGGACATTTCGGCGGCTTGCCAACTTTGGCCCGGGGTGGTGGGGACGACCCTATAGTCGTCGGACATGTCGGCGGCTGGCCAACCTAGTCCCGAGGTCGTGGGGGCGACCCTATAGTCGTCGGACATGTCGGCGGCTGGCCAACCTAGTCCCGAGGTCGTCGGACTTGACGGTGGCGGGCCAATCTAGTCCCGGGGTCGTGGGGACGACCCTATAGTCGTCGGACCAGACGGCG
The DNA here is from genome assembly GCA_963932275.1 of Andrena praecox. Lineage (NCBI taxonomy): Eukaryota > Metazoa > Arthropoda > Insecta > Hymenoptera > Andrenidae > Andrena > Andrena praecox. Next base: position 2,070,917 of record CAWVQO010000569.1, read on the forward strand.
GCTGGACATCTTTGGCCCGGGGTCGTGGGGACGACCCTATAGTCGTCGGACATGTCGGCGGCTGGCCAACTTTGGCCCGGGGTGGTGGGGACGACCCTATAGTCGTCGGACATGACGGTGGCGGACCAATCTAGTCCCGGGGTCGTGGGGACGACCCTATAGTCGTCGGACATGTCGGAGGCTGGCCAACTTTGGCCCGTGGTCGTGGGGACGACCCTATCGTCGTCGGACAAGTCGGCGGCAGACCAACTTTGGCCCATGGTCGTGGGGACGACCCTATAGTCGTCGGACATGTCGGCGGCTGGCCAATTTGGGCCCGGTGTCGTGGGGACGACTCTATAGTCGTCGGAAATGTCGGCGGCTGTCCGACTTTGGCCCGGGGTCGTGGGGACGGCCCAATAGTCGTTGAACATGTCGGCGGCTGGCCAACTTTGGCCCGTGGTCGTGGGGACGGCCCAATAGTCGTCGGACATGTCGGCGGCTGGCCAACCTAGTCCCGAGGTCGTCGGACTTGACGGTGGCGGGCCAATCTAGTCCCGGGGTCGTGGGGACGACCCTATAGTCGTCGGACAAGACGGTGGCTGGACATCTTTGGCCCGGGGTCGTGGGGACGGCCCTATAGTCGTCGGACATGTCAGCGGCTGGCCAATCTAGTCCAGGGGTCGTGGGGACGACCCTATAGTCGTCGGACTTGACGGTGGCGGGCCAATCTAGTCCCGGGGTCGTGGGGACGACCCTACAGTCGTCGGACATTTCGGCGGCTCGCCAACTTTGGCCCGGGGTCGTGGGGACGACCCTATAGTCGTCGGACTTGACGGTGGCGGGCCAATCTAGTCCCGGGGTCTTGGGGACGACCCTACAGTCGTCGGACATTTCGGTGGCTTGCCAACTTTGGCCCGGGGTGGTGGGGACGACCCTATAGTCGTCGGACATGTCGGCGGCTGTCCAACCTAGTCCCGAGGTCGTGGGGGCGACCCTATAGTCGTCGGACATGTCGGCGGCTGGCCAACCTAGTCCCGAGGTGGTCGGATTTGACGGTGGCGGGCCAATCTAGTCCCGGGGTCGTGGGGACGACCCTATAGTCGTCGGACAAGACGGTGGCGGGCCAATCTAGTCCCGGGGTCGTGGGGACGACCCTATAGTCGTCGGACAAGTCTGCGGCGAGCCAACCTACTCCGGGCGTCGTGGGGACGAACCTATAGTCGTCGGACATGTCGGCGGCGAGCCTACATAGTCCCGGGGTCGTGGGGACGACCCTATAGTGGTCGGACAAATCGGCGGCGAGCCAACCTAGTCCCGGTGTCGTGGGAACGACCCTATAGTCGTCGGACATGTCGGCGGCGAGCCAACCTAGTCCCGGGGTCGTGGGGACGACCCTATAGTCGTCGGACATGTCGGCGGCTGGCCAACATAGTCCCGGTGTCGTGGGAACGACCCTATAGTCGTCGGACATGTCGGCGGCGAGCCAACCTAGTCCCGGGGTCGTGGGGACGACCCTATAGTGGTCGGACATGTCGGCGGCTGGCCAACGTAGGCCCGCTGTCGTGGGGACGACCCTATAGTCGTCGGACAAGACGGTGGCGGGCCAATCTAGTCCCGGGGTCGTGGGGACGACCCTATAGTCGTCGGACAAGTCGGCGGCGAGCCAACCTAGTCCCGGGGTCATGGGGACGACCCTATAGTCGTCGGATATGTCGGCGGCTGTCCAACTTTGGTCCGTGGTCGTGGGGACGACCCTATAGTCGTCAGAAATAACGGTGGCGGGGCAATCAACTCCCGGGGTCGTGGGGTCGACCCTATAGTCGTCGGACATGATGGTGGCGGGCCAATCTAGTCCCGAGGTCATGGGGACGACCCTATAGTCGTCGGATATGTCGGCGGCTGGCCAACTATGGTCCGTGGTCGTGGGTACGACCCTATAGTCGTCGGACAAGTCTGCGGCGAGCCAACCTACTCCGGGGGTCGTGGGGACGAACCTATAGTCGTCGGACATGTCGGCGGCGAGCCAACATAGTCCCGGGGTCGTGGGGACGACCCTATAGTGGTCGGACAAATTGGCGGCGAGCCAACCTAGTCCCGGTGTCGTGGGAACGACCCTATAGTCGTCGGACATGTCGGCGGCGAGCCAACCTAGTCCCGGGGTCGTGGGGACGACCCTATAGTCGTCGGACATGTCGGCGGCTGGCCAACCTGGACCCGGGGTCGTGGGGACGACCCTATTGTCGTCGGACATGACGGTGGCGGACCAATCTAGTCTCGGGGTCGTGGGGACGACCCTATAGTCGTCGGACATGTCGGCGGCTGGCCAACTTTGGCCCGGGGTCGTGGGGACGACCCTATAGTCGTCGGACATGACGGTGGCGGACCAATCTAGTCCCGGGGTCGTGGGGACGACCCTACAGTCGTCGGACATTTCGGCGGCATGCCACCTTTGGCCCGGGGTCGTGGGGACGACCCTATAGTCGTCGGACTTGACGGTGGCGGGCCAATCTAGTCCCAAGGTCCTGGGGACGACCCTATAGTCGTCGGACTTGACGGTGGCGGGCCAATCTAGTCCCGGGGTCGTGGGGACGACCCTACAGTCGTCGGACATTTCGGCGGCTTGCCAACTTTGGCCCGGGGTCGTGGGGACGACCCTATAGTCGTCGGACAAGTCTGCGGCGAGCCAACCTACTCCGGGGGTCGTGGGGACGAACCTATAGTCGTCGGACATGTCGGCGGCGAGCCAACATAGTCCCGGGGTCGTGGGGACGACCCTATAGTGGTCGGACAAATCGGCGGCGAGCCAACCTAGTCCCGGTGTCGTGGGAACGACCCTATAGTCGTCGGACATGTCGGCGGCGAGCCAACCTAGTCCCGGGGTCGTGGGGACGACCCTATAGTCGTCGGACATGTCGGCGGCTGGCCAACATAGTCCCGGTGTCGTGGGAACGACCCTATAGTCGTCGGACATGTCGGCGGCGAGCCAACCTAGTCCCGGGGTCGTGGGGACGACCCTATAGTGGTCGGACAAGTCGGTGGCTGGCCAACCTGGACCCGGAGTCGTGGGGACGAATCTATAGTCGTCGGACAAGTCGGCGGCTTGTCAACCTAGTCCCGGGGTCAAGGGGACGACCCTATAGTCGTTGGACATGACGGTGGCGGGCCAATTTAGTCCCGGGGTCGTATGGACGACCCTATAGTCGTCGGACATGTCGGCGATTGGCCAACATTGGCCCGGGGTCGTGGGGACGACCCTATAGTCGTCGGACATGTCGGCAGCTGGCCAATTTGGGCCCGGTGTCGTGGGGACGACTCTATAGTCGTCGGAAATGTCAGCGCTTGGCCAACCTGGACCCGGGGTCGTGGGGACGACCCTATAGTCGTCGGACTTGACGGTGGCGGGCCAATCTAATCCCGGGGTCGTGGGGACGACCCTACAGTCGTCGGACATTTCGGCGGCTTGCCAACTTTGGCCCGGGGTCGTGGGGACGACCTTATAGTCGTCGGACTTGACGGTGGCGGGCCAATCTAGTCCCGGGGTCTTGGGGACGACCCTACAGTCGTCGGACATTTCGGCGGCTTGCCAACTTTGGCCCGGGGTGGTGGGGACGACCCTATAGTCGTCGGACATGTCGGCGGCTGGCCAATCTATTCCCGAGGTCGTGGGGGCGACCCTATAGTCGTCGGACATGTCGGCGGCTGGCCAACCTAGTCCCGAGGTCGTCGGACTTGACGGTGGCGGGCCAATCTAGTCCCGGGGTCGTGGGGACGACCCTATAGTCGTCGGACAAGACGGCGGCTGGACATCTTTGGCCCGGGGTCGTGGGGACGACCCTATAGTCGTCGGACAAGTCTGCGGCGAGCCAACCTACTCCGGGGGTCGTGGGGACGAACCTATAGTCGTCGGACATGTCGGCGGCGAGCCAACATAGTCCCGGGGTCGTGGGGACGACCCTATAGTGGTCGGACAAATCGGCGGCGAGCCAACCTAGTCCCGGTGTCGTGGGAACGACCCTTCAGTCGTCGGACATTTCGGCGGCTTGCCAACTTTGGCCCGGGGTGGTGGGGACGACCCTATAGTCGTCGGACATGTCGGCGGCTGGCCAAATTTGGCGCGTGGTCGTGGGGACGATCCGATTGTCGTCGGACATGTCGGCGGCTGGCCAACTTTGGCCCGTGGTCGTGGGGACGATCCAATAGTCGTCGGACATGCCGGCGGCTGGCCAACCTAGTCCCGGGGTCGTGGGGACGACCCTATTGTCGTCGGACATGACGGTGGCGGGCCAATCTAGTCTCGGGGTCGTGGGGACGACCCTATAGTCGTCGGACATGTCGGCGGCTGGTCAACTTTGGCCCGGGGTCGTGGGGACGACCCTATAGTCGTCGGACAAGACGGTGGCGGACCAATCTAGTACCGGGGTCGTGGGTACGACCCTATAGTCGTTGGACATGTCGGCGGCTGGCCAACTTTGGCCCGTGGTCGTGGGGACGATCCAATAGTCGTCGGACATGTCGGCGGCTGGCCAACTTTGGCCCGTGGTTGTGGGGACGACCCTATAGTCGTTGGACATGACGGTGGCGGGCCAATCTAGTCCCGGGGTCGTGGGGACGACCCTATAGTCGTCGGAGAAGTCGGCGGCTGGCCAACCTTGCCCCGGGGTCGTGGGAACGACCCTATTGTCGTCCGACATGACGGTGGCGGCCCAATCTAGTCCCGGGGTCGTGGGGACGACCCTATAGTCGTCGGACAAGACGGCGGCTGGACATCTTTGGCCCAGGGTCGTGGGCACGACCCTATAGTCGTCGTACATGTTGGCGGCTTGTCAGCCTAGTCCCGGGGTCGTGGGTACGACCCTATAGTCGTCGGACAAGTCGGCGGCTGGCCAACCTTGCCCCGGGGTCGTGGGAACGACCCTATTGTCGTCGGACATGACGGTGGCGGCCCAATCTAGTCCCGGGGTCGTGGGGACGACCCTATAGTCGTCGGACATGTCGGCGGCGGGCCAACTTTGGCCCGGTGTCGTGGGGACGACTCTATAGTCGTCGGACATGACGGTGGCGGACCAATCTAGTCTCGGGGTCGTGGGGACGACCCTATAGTCGTCGGACATGTCGGCGGCTGGCCAACTTTGGCCCGGGGTCGTGGGGACGACCCTATAGTCGTCGGACATGACGGTGGCGGACCAATCTAGTCCCGGGGTCGTGGGGACGACCCTACAGTCGTCGGACATTTCGGCGGCATGCCAACTTTGGCCCGGGGTCGTGGGGACGAACCTATAGTCGTCGGACTTGACGGTGGCGGGCCAATCTAGTCCCAAGGTCCTGGGGACGACCCTATAGTCGTCGGACTTGACGGTGGCGGGCCAATCTAGTCCCGGGGTCGTGGGGACGACCCTACAGTCGTCGGACATTTCGGCGGCTGGCCAACTTGGGCCGGGGTCGTGGGGACGACCCTATAGTCGTCGGACATGACGGTGGCGGGCCAATCTAGTCCCGGGGTCGTGGGGACGACCCTATAGTCGTCGGACATGACGGTGGCGGGCCAATCTAGTCCCGGGGTCGTGGGGACGACCCTATAGTCGTCGGACATTTCGGCGGCTTGCCAACTTTGGCCCGGGGTCGGGGGGACGACCCTATAGTCGTCGGACATTTCGGCGGCATGCCAACTTTGGCCCGTGGTCGTGGGGACGACCTTATAGTCGTTGGACATGACGGTGGCGGTCTAATCTAGTCCCGGGGTCGTAGGGACGACCCTATAGTCGTTGGACATGTCGGCGATTGGCCAACATTGGCCCGGGGTCGTGGGGAAGACCCTATAGTCGTCGGACATGTCGGCGGCTGGCCAACCTAGACCCGGGGTCGTGGGGACGACCCTATTGTCGTCGGATATGGCGGTGGCGGGCCAATCTAGTCCCGTGGTCGTGGGGACGACCCTATAGTCTTCGGACATGACGGTAGCGGGCCAATCTAGACCCGAGGTCCTGGGGACGACCCTATAGTAGTCGGACATGTCGGCGGCTGTCCAACTTTGGCCCGGTGTCGTGGGGACGACTCTATAGTCGTCGGACATGTCGGCGGCTGGCCAACCTATACCCGGGGTCGTGGGAACGACCCTATTGTCGTCGGACATGACGGTGGCGGGCCAATCTAGTCCCGGGGTCGTGGGGACGACCCTATAGTCGTCGGACAAGTCGGCGGCGGGCCAAGCTTGTCCCGGGGTCGTGGGGACGATCCTATAGTCGTCGGACATTTCGGCTGCTTGCCAACTTTGACCCGGGGTCGTGGGGACGACCCTATAGTCGTCGGACATTTCGGCGGCATGCCAACTTTGGCCCGTGGTCGTGGGGACGACCCTATAGTCGTTGGACATGACGGTGGCGGGCTAATCTAGTCCCGGGGTCGTAGGGACGACCCTATAGTCGTTGGACATGTCGGCGATTGGCCAACATTGGCCCGGGGTCGTGGGGACGACCCTATAGTCGTCGGACATGTCGGCGGCTGGCCAACTTTGGCGCGTGGTCGTGGGGACGATCCGATTGTCGTCGGACATGTCGGCGGCTGGCCAAATTTGGCCCGTGGTCGTGGGGACGATCCAATAGTCGTCGGACATGTCGGCGGCTGGCCAACTTTGGCGCGTGGTCGTGGGGACGACCCGATTGTCGTCGGACATGTCGGCGGCTGGCCAACCTAGACCCGGGGTCGTGGGGACGACCCTATTGTCGTCGGACATGGCGGTGGCGGGCCAATCTAGTCCCGTGGTCGTGGGGACGACCCTATAGTCTTCGGACATGACGGTAGCGGGCCAATCTAGGCCCGAGGTCCTGGGGACGACCCTACAGTAGTCGGACATGTCGGCGGCTGTCCAACTTTGGCCCGGTGTCGTGGGGACGACTCTATAGTCGTCGGACATGTCGGCGGCTGGCCAACCTAGACCCGGGGTCGTGGGGACGACCCTATTGTCGTCGGACATGACGGTGGCGGGCCAATCTAGTCCCGGGGTCGTGGGGACGACCCTATAGTCGTCGGACAAGTCGGCGGCGGGCCAAGCCTGTCCCGGGGTCGTGGGGACGACCCTATAATCGTCGGAAATGACGGTGGCGGGCCAATCTAGTCCCGGGGTCGTGGGGACGGCCCTATAATCGTTGGACATGACGGTGGCGGGCCAATCTAGTCCCGGGGTCGTAGGGACGACCCTATAGTCGTCGGACATGTTGGCGATTGGGCAACATTGGCCCGGGGTCGTCGGGACGACCCTATAGTCGTCGGACATGTCGGCGGCTGGCCAACGTAGTCCCGGGGTCGTGGGGACGACCCTATAGTCGTCGGACATTTCGGCGGCTTGCCAACTTTGGCCCGGGGTCGTGGGGACGACCCTATAGTCGTCGGACATGTCGGCGGCTGGCCAACTTTGGCCCGTGGTTGTGGGGACGACCCTATAGTCGTTGGACATGACGGTGGCGGGCCAATCTAGTCCCGGGGTCGTGGGGACGACCCTATAGTCGTCGGACATGTCGGCGGCTGGCCAACTTTGGACCGGTGTCGTGGGGACGACTCTATAGTCGTCGGAAATGTCGGCGGCTGGCCAACCTAGTCCCGGGGTCGTGGGGACGACCCTATAGTCGTCGGACATGTCGGCGGCTGGCCAACTTTGGCCCGTGGTCGTGGGGACGACCCAATAGTGGTCGGACATGTCGGCGGCTGGCCAACCTAGTCCCGAGGTCGTGGGGACGACCCTATAGTCGTCGGACTTGACGGTGGCGGGCCAATCTAGTCCCGGGGTCGTGGGGACGACCCTACAGTCGTCGGACATTTCGGCGGCTTGCCAACTTTGGCCCGGGGTCGTGGGGACGACCCTATAGTCGTCGGACTTGACGGTGGCGGGCCAATCTAGTCCCGAGGTCCTGGGGACGACCCTATAGTCGTCGGACATGTCGGCGGCTGGCCAACCTAGTCCCGAGGTCGTGGGGACGACCCTATAGTCGTCGGACTTGACGGTGGCGGGCCAATCTAGTCCCGGGGTCGTGGGGACGACCCTACAGTCGTCGGACATTTCGGCGGCTTGCCAACTTTGGCCCGGAGTCGTGGGGACGACCCTATAGTCGTCGGACTTGACGGTGGCGGGCCAATCTAGTCCCGAGGTCCTGGGGACGACCCTATAGTCGTCGGACTTGACGGTGGCGGGCCAATCTAGTCCCGGGGTCGTGGGGACGACCCTAAAGTCGTCGGACATGTCGGCGGCTGGCCAGCTTTGGCCCGGGGTCGTAGGGACGACCCTATAGTCGTCGGACATGTTGGCGGCTTGTCAGCCTAGTCCCGGGGTCGTGGGTACGGCCCTATAGTCGTCGGACATGTCGGCGGCGGGCCAACTTTGGCCCGGTGTCGTGGGGACGACTCTATAGTCGTCGGAAATGTCGGCGGCTGGCCAACCTGGACCCGGGGTCGTGGGGACGACCCTATTGTCGTCGGACATGACGGTGGCGGACCAATCTAGTCTCGGGGTCGTGGGGACGACCCTATAGTCGTCGGACATGTCGGCGGCTGGCCAACTTTGGCCCGGGGTCGTGGGGACGACCCTATAGTCGTCGGACTTGACGGTGGCGGGCCAATCTAGTCCCAAGGTCCTGGGGACGACCCTATAGTCGTCGGACTTGACGGTGGCGGGCCAATCTAGTCCCGGGGTCGTGGGGACGACCCTACAGTCGTCGGACATTTCGGCGGCTTGCCAACTTTGGCCCGGGGTCGTGGGGACGACCCTATAGTCGTCGGACATTTCGGCTGCTTGCCAACTTTGGCCCGGGGTCGTGGGGACGACCCTATAGTCGTCGGACATTTCGGCGGCATGCCAACTTTGGCCCGGGGTCGTAGGGACGACCCTATAGTCGTTGAACATGTCGGCGGCTGGCCAAATTTGGCCCGTGGTCGTGGGGACGATCCAATAGTCGTCGGACATGTCGGCGGCTGGCCAACTTTGGCGCGTGGTCGTGGGGACGATCCGATTGTCGTCGGACATGTCGGCGGCTGGCCAACCTAGACCCGGGGTCGTGGGGACGACCCTATTGTCGTCGGACATGGCGGTGGCGGGCCAATCTAGTCCCGTGGTCGTGGGGACGACCCTATAGTCTTCGGACATGACGGTAGCGGGCCAATCTAGACCCGAGGTCCTGGGGACGACCCTATAGTAGTCGGACATGTCGGCGGCTGTCCAACTTTGGCCCGGTGTCGTGGGGACGACTCTATAGTCGTCGGACATGTCGGCGGCTGGCCAACCTAGACCCGGGGTCGTGGGGACGACCCTATTGTCGTCGGACATGACGGTGACGGGCCAATCTAGTCCCGGGGTCGTGGGGACGACCCTATAGTCGTCGGACAAGTCGGCGGCGGGCCAAGCCTGTCCCGGGGTCGTGGGGACGACCCTATAATCGTCGGAAATGACGGTGGCGGACCAATCTAGTCCCGGGGTCGTGCGGACGACCCTATAATCGTTGAACATGACGGTGGCGGGCCAATCTAGTCCCGGGGTCGTAGGGACGACCCTATAGTCGTCGGACATGTTGGCGATTGGGCAACATTGGCCCGGGGTCGTCGGGACGACCCTATAGTCGTCGGACATGTCGGCGGCTGGCCGACCTAGTCCCGGGGTCGTGGGGACGACCCTATAGTCGTCGGACATTTCGGCGGCTTGCCAACTTTGGCCCGGGGTCGTGGGGACGACCCTATAGTCGTCGGACATGTCGGCGGCTGGCCAGCTTTGGCCCGTGGTTGTGGGGACGACCCTATAGTCGTTGGACATGACGGTGGCGGGCCAATCTAGTCCCGGGGTCGTGGGGACGACCCTATAGTCGTCGGACATGTCGGCGGCTGGCCAACTTTGGACCGGTGTCGTGGGGACGACTCTATAGTCGTCGGAAATGTCGGCGGCTGGCCAACCTGGACCCGGGGTCGTGGGGACGACCCTATTGTCGTCGGACATGACGGTGGCGGGCCAATCTAGTCTCGGGGTCGTGGGGACGACCCTATAGTCGTCGGACATGTCGGCGGCTGGCCAACTTTGGCCCGTGGTCGTGGGGACGATCCAATAGTCGTCGGACATGTCGGCGGCTGGTCAACTTTGGCCCGTGGTTGTGGGGACGACCCTATAGTCGTTGGACATGACGGTGGCGGGCCAATCTAGTCCCGAGGTCCTGGGGACGACCCTATAGTCGTCGGACTTGACGGTGGCGGGCCAATCTAGTCCCGGGGTCGTGGGGACGACCCTAAAGTCGTCGGACATGTCGGCGGCTGGCCAGCTTTGGCCCGGGGTCGTAGGGACGACCCTATAGTCGTCGGACATGTTGGCGGCTTGTCAGCCTAGTCCCGGGGTCGTGGGTACGGCCCTATAGTCGTCGGACATGTCGGCGGCGGGCCAACTTTGGCCCGGTGTCGTGGGGACGACTCTATAGTCGTCGGAAATGTCGGCGGCTGGCCAACCTGGACCCGGGGTCGTGGGGACGACCCTATTGTCGTCGGACATGACGGTGGCGGACCAATCTAGTCTCGGGGTCGTGGGGACGACCCTATAGTCGTCGGACATGTCGGCGGCTGGCCAACTTTGGCCCGGGGTCGTGGGGACGACCCTATAGTCGTCGGACTTGACGGTGGCGGGCCAATCTAGTCCCAAGGTCCTGGGGACGACCCTATAGTCGTCGGACTTGACGGTGGCGGGCCAATCTAGTCCCGGGGTCGTGGGGACGACCCTACAGTCGTCGGACATTTCGGCGGCTTGCCAACTTTGGCCCGGGGTCGTGGGGACGACCCTATAGTCGTCGGACATTTCGGCTGCTTGCCAACTTTGGCCCGGGGTCGTGGGGACGACCCTATAGTCGTCGGACATTTCGGCGGCATGCCAACTTTGGCCCGGGGTCGTAGGGACGACCCTATAGTCGTTGAACATGTCGGCGGCTGGCCAAATTTGGCCCGTGGTCGTGGGGACGATCCAATAGTCGTCGGACATGTCGGCGGCTGGCCAACTTTGGCGCGTGGTCGTGGGGACGATCCGATTGTCGTCGGACATGTCGGCGGCTGGCCAACCTAGACCCGGGGTCGTGGGGACGACCCTATTGTCGTCGGACATGGCGGTGGCGGGCCAATCTAGTCCCGTGGTCGTGGGGACGACCCTATAGTCTTCGGACATGACGGTAGCGGGCCAATCTAGACCCGAGGTCCTGGGGACGACCCTATAGTAGTCGGACATGTCGGCGGCTGTCCAACTTTGGCCCGGTGTCGTGGGGACGACTCTATAGTCGTCGGACATGTCGGCGGCTGGCCAACCTAGACCCGGGGTCGTGGGGACGACCCTATTGTCGTCGGACATGACGGTGACGGGCCAATCTAGTCCCGGGGTCGTGGGGACGACCCTATAGTCGTCGGACAAGTCGGCGGCGGGCCAAGCCTGTCCCGGGGTCGTGGGGACGACCCTATAATCGTCGGAAATGACGGTGGCGGGCCAATCTAGTCCCGGGGTCGTGCGGACGACCCTATAGTCGTCGGACATGTCGGCGGCTGGCCAACCTAGACCCGGGGTCGTGGGGACGACCCTATAGTCGTCGGACATTTCGGCGGCTTGCCAACTTTGGCCCGGGGTCGTGGGGACGACCCTATAGTCGTCGGACATGTCGGCGGCTGGCCAGCTTTGGCCCGTGGTTGTGGGGACGACCCTATAGTCGTTGGACATGACGGTGGCGGGCCAATCTAGTCCCGGGGTCGTGGGGACGACCCTATAGTAGTCGGACATGTCGGCGGCTGTCCAACTTTGGCCCGGTGTCGTGGGGACGACTCTATAGTCGTCGGACATGTCGGCGGCTGGCCAACCTAGACCCGAGGTCCTGGGGACGACCCTATAGTAGTCGGACATGTCGGCGGCTGTCCAACTTTGGCCCGGTGTCGTGGGGACGACTCTATAGTCGTCGGACATGTCGGCGGCTGGCCAACCTAGACCCGGGGTCGTGGGGACGACCCTATTGTCGTCGGACATGACGGTGGCGGGCCAATCTAGTCCCGTGGTCGTGGGGACGACCCTATAGTCTTCGGACATGACGGTAGCGGGCCAATCTAGACCCGAGGTCCTGGGGACGACCCTATAGTAGTCGGACATGTCGGCGGCTGTCCAACTTTGGCCCGGTGTCGTGGGGACGACTCTATAGTCGTCGGACATGTCGGCGGCTGGCCAACCTAGACCCGGGGTCGTGGGGACGACCCTATTGTCGTCGGACATGACGGTGGCGGGCCAATCTAGTCCCGGGGTCGTAGGGACGACCCTATAGTCGTCGGACATGTTGGCGATTGGGCAACATTGGCCCGGGGTCGTCGGGACGACCCTATAGTCGTCGGACATGTCGGCGGCTGGCCGACCTAGTCCCGGGGTCGTGGGGACGACCCTATAGTCGTCGGACATTTCGGCGGCTTGCCAACTTTGGCCCGGGGTCGTGGGGACGACCCTATAGTCGTCGGACATGTCGGCGGCTGGCCAGCTTTGGCCCGTGGTTGTGGGGACGACCCTATAGTCGTTGGACATGACGGTGGCGGGCCAATCTAGTCCCGGGGTCGTGGGGACGACCCTATAGTCGTCGGACATGTCGGCGGCTGGCCAACTTTGGACCGGTGTCGTGGGGACGACTCTATAGTCGTCGGAAATGTCGGCGGCTGGCCAACCTGGACCCGGGGTCGTGGGGACGACCCTATTGTCGTCGGACATGACGGTGGCGGGCCAATCTAGTCTCGGGGTCGTGGGGACGACCCTATAGTCGTCGGACATGTCGGCGGCTGGCCAACTTTGGCCCGTGGTCGTGGGGACGATCCAATAGTCGTCGGACATGTCGGCGGCTGGTCAACTTTGGCCCGTGGTTGTGGGGACGACCCTATAGTCGTTGGACATGACGGTGGCGGGCCAATCTAGTCCCGGGGTCGTGGGGACGACCCTATAGTCGTCGGACAAGACGGCGGCTGGACATCTTTGGCCCGTGGTCGTGGGGACGACCCAATAGTGGTCGGACATGTCGGCGGCTGGACAACCTAGTCCCGAGGTCGTGGGGACGACCCTATAGTCGTCGAACTTGACGGTGGCGGGCCAATCTAGTCCCGGGGTCGTGGGGATGACTCTACAGTCGTCGGACATTTCGGCGGCTTGCCAACATTGGCCCGGGGTCGTGGGGACGACCCTATAGTCGTTGGACTTGACGGTGGCGGGCCAATCTAGTCCCGAGGTCCTGGGGACGACCATATAGTCGTCGGACTTGACGGTGGCGGGCCAATCTAGTCCCGGCGTCGTGGGGACAACCCTAAAGTCGTCGGACATTTCAGCGGTTTGCCAACTTTGGCCCGGGGTCGTGGGGACGACCCTATAGTCGTCGGACATTTCGGCGGCTGGCCAACTTTGGCCCGTGGTTGTGGGGACGACCCTATAGTCGTTGGACATGACGGTGGCGGGCCAATCTAGTCCCGGGGTCGTGGGGACGACCCTATAGTCGTCGGACATGTCGGCGGCTGGCCAACTTTGGACCGGTGTCGTGGGGACGACTCTATAGTCGTCGGAAATGTCGGCGGCTGGCCAACCTGGACCCGGGGTCGTGGGGACGACCCTATTGTCGTCGGACATGACGGTGGCGGGCCAATCTAGTCTCGCGGTCGTGGGGACGACCCTATAACCGTCGGACATGACGGTGGCGGGTCAATCTAGTCCCGGGGTCGTGGGGACGACCCTATAGTCGTCGGACATGTCGGCGGCTGGCCAACTTTGGCCCGGTGTCGTGGGGACGACTCTATAGTCGTCGGAAATGTCGGCGGCTGGCCAACCTGGACCCGGGGTCGTGGGGACGACCCTATAGTCGTCGGACTTGACGGTGGCGGGTCGATCTAGTCCCGGGGTCGTGGGGACGACCCTACAGTCGTCGGACATTTCGGCGGCTGGCCAACTTTGGCCCGTGGTCGTGGGGACGATCCAATAGTCGTCGGACATGTCGGCGGCTGGTCAACTTTGGCCCGTGGTTGTGGGGACGACCCTATAGTCGTTGGACATGACGGTGGCGGGCCAATCTAGTCCCGGGGTCGTGGGGACGACCCTATAGTCGCCGGACATGTCGGCGGCTGGCCAACTTTGGACCGGTGTCGTGGGGACGACTCTATAGTCGTCGGATATGTCGGCGGCTGGCCAACCTGGACCCGGAGTCGTGGGGCCGACCCTATTGTCGTCGGACATGACGGTGGCGGGTCAATCTAGTCTCGGGGTCGTGGGGACGACCCTATAGTCGTCGGACAAGACGGCGGCTGGACATCTTTGGCCCGGGGTCGTGGGGACGACCCTATAGTCGTCGGACATGTCGGCGGCTGGCCAACCTGGACCCGGGGTCGTGGGGACGACCCTATAGTCGTCGCACTTGACGGTGGCGGGCCAATCTAGTCCCGGGGTCGTGGGGACGACCCTACAGTCGTCGGACATTTCGGCGGCTTGCCAACTTTGGCCCGGGGTCGTGGGACGACCCTATAGTCGTCGGACTTGTCGGTAGCGGGCCAATCTAGTCCCGAGGTCGTGGGGACGACCCTATAGTCTTCGGACATGACGGTAGCGGGCCATTCTAGACCCGAGGTCGTGGGGACGACCCTATAGTAGTCGGACATGTCGGCGGCTGTCCAACTTTGGCGCGGTGTCGTGGGGACGACTCTATAGTCGTCGGACATGTCGGCAGCTGGGCAACCTAGACCCGGGGTCGTGGGGACGACCCTATTATCTTCGGACATGACGGTAGCGGGCCATTCTAGACCCGAGGTCGTGGGGACGACCCTATAGTAGTCGGACATGTCGGCGGCTGTCCAACTTTGGCGCGGTGTCATGGGGACGACTCTATAGTCGTCGGACATGTCGGCATCTGCACAGCTTAGACCCGGGGTCGTGGGGACGACCCTATTGTCGTCGGACAAGTCGGCGGCTGACCAACCTAGACCCGGGGTCGTGGGGACGACCCTATTGTCGTCGGACATGACGGTGGCGGGCCAACCTTGTCCCGGGGTGGTGGGGACGACCCTATAGTCGTCGGACATGTCGGCGGCTGGCCAACTTTGGCCCGGTGTCGTGGGGACGACTCTATAGTCGTCGGAAATGTCGGCGGCTGGCCAACCTGGACCCGGGGTCGTGGGGACGACCCTATTGTCGTCGGACATGATGGTGGCGGGCCAATCTAGTCTCGCGGTCGTGGGGACGACCCTATAACCGTCGGACATGACGGTGGCGGGTCAATCTAGTCCCGGGGTCGTGGGGACGACCCTATAGTCGTCGGACATGTCGGCGGCTGGCCAACTTTGGCCCGGTGTCGTGGGGACGACTCTATAGTCGTCGGAAATGTCGGCGGCTGGCCAACCTGGACCCGGGGTCGTGGGGACGACCCTATAGTCGTCGGACTTGACGGTGGCGGGCCAATCTAGTCCCGGGGTCGTGGGGACGACCCTACAGTCGTCGGACATTTCGGCGGCTTGCCAACTTTGGCCCGGGGTCGTGGGACGACCCTATAGTCGTCGGACTTGACGGTAGCGGGCCAATCTAGTCCCGAGGTCGTGGGCACGACCCTATAGTCTTCGGACATGACGGTAGCGGGCCATTCTAGACCCGAGGTCGTGGGGACGACCCTATAGTCGTCGGACATGTCGGCGTCTGGCCAACTTTGGCCCGCGGTCGTGGGGACGACTCTATAGTCGTCGGAAATGTCGGCGGCTGGCCAACCTGGACTCGGGGTCGTGGGGACGACCCTATAGTCGTCGGACAAGACGGCGGCTGGACATCTTTGGCCCGGGGTCGTGGGGACGACCCTATAGTCGTCGGACATGTCGGCGGCTGGCCAACTTTGGCCCGGTGTCGTGGGGACGACCCTACAGTCTTCGGACATTTCGGCGGCTTGCCAACTTTGGCCCGGGGTCGTGGGGACGACCCTATAATCGTCGGACATTTCGGCGGCATGCCAACTTTGGCCCGTGGTCGTGGGGACGACCCTATAGTCGTTGGACATGACGGTGGCGGGCCAATCTAGTCCCGAGGTCCTGGGGACGACCCTATAGTCGTCGGACAAGTCGGCGGCTGGCCAACCTAGACCCGGGGTCGTGGGGACGACCGTATTGTCGTCGGACATGACGGTGGCGGGCCAATCTAGTCCCGGGGTCGTGGGGACGACCCTATAGTCGTCGGACATGTCGGCGGCTGGCCAACTTTGGCCCGTGGTTGTGGGGACGACCCTATAGTCGTCGGACAAGTCGGCGGCTGGCCAACCTAGACCCGGGGTCGTGGGGACGACCGTATTGTCGTCGGACATGACGGTGGCGGGCCAATCTAGTCCCGGGGTCGTGGGGACGACCCTATAGTCGTCGAACAATTCGGCGGCGGGTCAAGCTTGTCCCGGGGTCGTGGGGACGACCCTATAATCGTCGGACATGACGGTGGCGGGCCAATCTAGTCCCGGGGTCGTGGGGACGACTCTATAGTCGTCGGAAATGTCGGCGGCTGGCCAACCTGGACTCGGGGTCGTGGGGACGACCCTATAGTCGTCGGACAAGACGGCGGCTGGACATCTTTGGCCCGGGGTCGTGGGGACGACCCTATAGTCGTCGGACATGACGGTGGCGGACCAATCTAGTCCCGGGGTCGTGGGGACGACCCTATAGTCGTCGGACATGTCGGCGGCTGGCCAACTTTGGCCCGTGGTCGTGGGGACGATCCAATAGTCGTCGGACATGTCGGCGGCTGGCCAACTTTGGCCCGTGGTTGTGGGAACGACCCTATAGTCGTTGGACATGACGGTGGCGGGCCAATCTAGTCCCGGGGTCGTGGGGACGACCCTATAATCGTCGGACATGATGGTGGCGGGCCAATCTAGTCCCGGGGTCGTAGGGACGACCCTATAGTCGTCGGACATGTTGGCGATTGGCCAACATTGGCCCGGGGTCGTCGGGACGCCCCTATAGTCGTCGGACATGTCGGCGGCTGGCCAACCTAGTCCCGGGGTCGTGGGGACGACCCTATAGTCGTCGGACATGTCGGCGGCTGGCCAACTTTGGCCCGTGGTTGTCGGCACGACCCTATAGTCGTTGGACA
This sequence comes from Andrena praecox, assembly GCA_963932275.1. Taxonomy (NCBI): domain Eukaryota; kingdom Metazoa; phylum Arthropoda; class Insecta; order Hymenoptera; family Andrenidae; genus Andrena; species Andrena praecox. Next base: position 2,088,006 of record CAWVQO010000569.1, read on the forward strand.
TGACGGTGGCGGGCCAATCTAGTCCCGGGGTCGTGGGGACGACCCTATAGTCGTCGGACATTTCGGCGGCTTGCGAACTTTGGCCCGGGGTCGTGGGGACGACTCTATAGTCGTCGGAAATGTCGGCGGCTGGCCAACCTGGACTCGGGGTCGTGGGGACGACCCTATAGTCGTCGGACAAGACGGCGGCTGGACATCTTTGGCCCGGGGTCGTGGGGACGACCCTATAGTCGTCGGACATGTCGGCGGCTGGCCAACTTTGGCCCGTGGTTGTGGGCACGACCCTATAGTCGTTGGACATGACGGTGGCGGGCCAATCTAGTCCCGGGGTCGTGGGGACGACCCTATTGTCGTCAGACATGACGGTGGCGGGCCAAACTAGTCTCGGGGTCGTGGGGACGACCCTATAGTCGTCGGACAAGTCGGCGGCGGGCCAACCTTGTCCCGGGGTCGTGGGGACGACCCTATAGTCGTCGGACATGTCGGCAGCTGGCCAACTTTGGCCCGGGGTCGTGGGGACGACCCTATAGTCGTCGGACATGTCGGCGGCTGGCCAACTTTGGCCCGTGGTTGTGGGCACGACCCTATAGTCGTTGGACATGACGGTGGCGGGCCAATCTAGTCCCGGGGTCGTGGGGACGACCCTATAGTCGTCGGACATGTTGGCGGCTTGTCAACCTAGTCCCAGGGTCGTGGGTAAGACCCTATTGTCGTCGGACATGACGGTGGCGGGTCAATCTAGTCTCGGGGTCGTGGGGACGACCCTATAGTCGTCGGACAAGACGGCGGCTGGACATCTTTGGCCCGGGGTCGTGGGGACGACACTATAGTCGTCGGACATGTTGGCGGCTTGTCAGCCTAGTCCCGGGGTGGTGGGTACGACCCTATAGTCGTCGGACAAGTCGGCGGCGGGCCAACCTTGTCCCGGGGTCGTGGGGACGACCCTATAGTCGTCGGACATGTCGGCAGCTGGCGAACTTTGGCCCGGGGTCGTGGGGACGACCCTATAGTCGTCGGACATGTCGGCGGCTGGCCAACTTTGGCCCGTGGTTGTGGGCACGACCCTATAGTCGTTGGACATGACGGTGGCGGGCCAATCTAGTCCCGGGGTCGTGGGGACGACCCTATAGTCGTCGGACATGTTGGCGGCTTGTCAGCCTAGTCCCAGGGTCGTGGGTACGACCCTATAGTCGTCGGACAAGTCGGCGGCGGGCCAACCTTGTCCCGGGGTCGTGGGGACGACCCTATAGTCGTCGGACATGTCGGCGGCTGGCCAACTTTGGCCCGGTGTCGTGGGGACGACTCTATAGTCGTCGGAAATGTCGGCGGCTGGCCAACCTGGACCCGGGGTCGTGGGGACGACCCTATTGTCGTCGGACATGACGGTGGCGGGCCAATCTAGTCTCGCGGTCGTGGGGACGACCCTATAACCGTCGGACATGACGGTGGCGGGTCAATCTAGTCCCGGGGTCGTGGGGACGACCCTATAGTCGTCGGACATGTCGGCGGCTGGCCAACTTTGGCCCGGTGTCGTGGGGACGACTCTATAGTCGTCGGAAATGTCGGCGGCTGGCCAACCTGGACCCGGGGTCGTGGGGACGACCCTATAGTCGTCGGACTTGACGGTGGCGGGCCAATCTAGTCCCGGGGTCGTGGGGACGACCCTACAGTCGTCGGACATTTCGGCGGCTTGCCAACTTTGGCCCGGGGTCGTGGGACGACCCTATAGTCGTCGGACTTGACGGTAGCGGGCCAATCTAGTCCCGAGGTCGTGGGGACGACCCTATAGTCTTCGGACATGACGGTAGCGGGCCATTCTAGACCCGAGGTCGTGGGGACGACCCTATAGTAGTCGGACATGTCGGCAGCTGGGCAACCTAGACCCGGGGTCGTGGGGACGACCCTATAATCGTTGGACATGGCGGTGGCGGGCCAATCTAGTCCCGGGGTCGTCGGGACGACCCTATCGTCGTCGGACATGTCGGCGGCTGGCCAACCTAGTCCCGGGGTCGTGGGGACGACCCTATAGTCGTCGGACATGCCGGCGGCTGGCCAACTTTGGCCCGGTGTCGTGGGGACGACTCTATAGTCGTCGGAAATGTCGGCGGCTGGCCAACCTGGACCCGGGGTCGTGGGGACGACCCTATTGTCGTCGGATATGACGGTGGCGGGCCAATCTAGTCTCGGGGTCGTGGGGACGACCCTATAGTCGTCGGACATGTCGGCGGCTGGCCAACTTTGGCCCGGGGTCGTGGGGACGACCCTATAGTCGTCGGACATGACGGTGGCGGACCAATCTAGTCCCGGGGTCGTGGGGACGACCCTATAGTCGTCGGACATGTCGGCGGCTGGCCAACATTGGCCCGTGGTCGTGGGGACGATCCAATAGTCGTCGGACATGCTGGCGGCTTGTCAGCCTAGTCCCGGGGTCGAGGGTACGACCCTATAGTCGTCGGACAAGTCGGCGGCTGGCCAACCTAGACCCGGGGTCGTGGGGACGACCCTATTGTCGTCGGACATGACGGTGGCGGGCCAATCTAGTCCCGGGGTCGTGGGGACGACCCTATAGTCGTCGAACAATTCGGCGGCTGTCCAACTTTGGCGCGGTGTCATGGGGACGACTCTATAGTCGTCGGACATGTCGGCAGCTGCACAGCCTAGACCCGGGGTCGTGGGGACGACCCTATTGTCGTCGGACATGAAGGTGGCGGGCCAATCTAGTCTCGGGGTCGTGGGGACGACCCTATAGTCGTCGGACATGTCGGCGGCTGGCCAACCTGGACCCGAGGTCGCGGGGACGACCCTATTGTCGTCGGACATGACGGTGGCGGGCCAATCTAGTCTCGGGGTCGTGGGGACGACCCTATAGTCGTCGGACATGTCGGCGGCTGGCCAACTTTGCCCCGGGGTCGTGGGGACGACCCTACAGTCTTCGGACATTTCGGCGGCTTGCCAACTTTGGCCCGGGGTCGTGGGGACGACCCTATAATCGTCGGACATTTCGGCGGCATGCCAACTTTGGCCCGTGGTCGTGGGGACGACCCTATAGTCGTTGGACATGACGGTGGCGGGCCAATCTAGTCCCGAGGTCCTGGGGACGACCCTATAGTCGTCGGACAAGTCGGCGGCTGGCCAACCTAGACCCGGGGTCGTGGGGACGACCGTATTGTCGTCGGACATGACGGTGGCGGGCCAATCTAGTCCCGGGGTCGTGGGGACGACCCTATAGTCGTCGAACAATTCGGCGGCGGGTCAAGCTTGTCCCGGGGTCGTGGGGACGACCCTATAATCGTCGGACATGACGGTGGCGGGCCAATCTAGTCCCGGGGTCGTGGGGACGACCCTATAGTCGTCGGACAAGACGGCGGCTGGACATCTTTGGGCCGGGGTCGTGGGGACGACCCTATAGTCGTCGGACATGTTGGCGGCTGGCCAACCTAGTCCCGGGGTCGTGGGGACGACCCTATAGTCGTCGGACATTTCGGCGGCTTGCCAACTTTGGCCCGGGGTCGTGGGGACGACCCTATATTCGTCGGACATGTCGGCGGCTGGCCAACTTTGGCCCGTGGTTGTGGGGACGACCCTATAGTCGTTGGACATGACGGTGGCGGGCCAATCTAGTCCCGGGGTCGTGGGGACGACCCTATAGTCGTAAGACATGTCGGCGGCTGGCCAATCTAGTCCCGGGGTCGTGGGGACGACCCTATAGTCGTCGGACATGTCGGCGGCTGGCCAACTTTGGACCGGTGTCGTGGGGACGACTCTATAGTCGTCGGAAATGTCGGCGGCTGGCCAACCTGAACCCGAGGTCGTGGGGACGACCCTATAGTCGTCGGACTTGACGGTGGCGGGCCAATCTAGTCCCGGGGTCGTGGGGACGACCCTACAGTCGTCGGAAATGTCGGCGGCTGGCCAACCTGGACCCGGGGTCGTGGGGACGACCCTATTGTCGTCGGACATGACGGTGGCGGGCCAATCTAGTCTCGGGGTCGTGGGGACGACCCTATAGTCGTCGGACATGTCGGCGGCTGGCCAACATTGGCCCGTGGTCGTGGGGACGACCCTAGAGTAGTCGGACATGTCGGCGGCTGGCCAACCTAGACCCGGGGTCGTGGGGACGACACTATTGTCGTCGGACATGACGGTGGCGGGCCAATCTAGTCTCGCGGTCGTGGGGACGACCCTATAATCGTCGGACATGACGGTGGCGGGCCAATCTAGTCCCGGGGTCGTGGGGACGACCCTATAGTCGTCGGACATGTCGGCGGCTGGCCAACTTTGGCCCGGTGTCGTGGGGACGAGCCTATAGTCGTCGGACATTTCCGCGGCATGCCAACTTTGGCCCGTGGTCGTGGGGACGACCCTATAGTTGTTGGACATGACGGTGGCGGGCTAATCTAGTCCCGGGGTCGTAGGGACGATCCTATAGTCGTTGGACATGTCGGCGAATGGCCAACATTGGCCCGGGGTCGTGGAGACGACCCTATAGTCGTCGGACATGTCGGCGGCTGGCCAACTTTGGCGCGTGGTCGTGGGGACGATCCGATTATCGTCGGACATGTCGGCGGCTGGCCAACTTTGGCCCGTGGTCGTGGGGACGATCCAATAGTCGTCGGACATGTCGGCGGCTGGCCAACTTTGGCGCGTGGTCGTGGGGACGATCCGATTGTCGTCGGACATGTCGGCGGCTGGCCAACCTAGACCCGGGGTCGTGGGGACGACCCTATTGTCGTCGGACATGGCGGTGGCGGGCCAATCTAGTCCCGTGGTCGTGGGGACGACCCTATAGTCTTCGGACATGACGGTAGCGGGCCAATCTAGACCCGAGGTCTTGGGGACGACCTTATAGTAGTCGGACATGTCGGCGGCTGTCCAACTTTGGCCCGGTGTCGTGGGGACGACTCTATAGTCGTCGGACATGTCGGGGGCTGGCCAACCTAGACCCGGGGTCGTGGGGACGACCCTATTGTCGTCGGACATGACGGTGGCGGGCCAATCTAGTCCCGGGGTCGTGGGGACGACCCTATAGTCGTCGGACAAGTCGACGGCGGGCCAAGCTTGTCCCGGGGTCGTGGGGACGACCCTATAATCGTCGGACATGACGGTGGCGGGCCAATCTAGTCCCGGGGTCGTGGGGACGACCCTATAATCGTTGGACATGACGGTGGCGGGCCAATCTAGTCCCGGGGTCGTGGGGACGATCCAATAGTCGTCGGACATGTCGGCGGCTGGTCAACTTTGGCCCGTGGTCGTGGGGACGACCCTATAGTCGTTGGACATGTCAGCGGCTGGCCAACTTTGGCCCGTGGTCGTGGGGACGATCCAATAGTCGTCGGACATGTCGGCGGCTGGCCAGCTTTGGCCCGGGGTCGTAGGGACGACCCTATAGTCGTCGGACATGTCGGCGATTTGCCAACATTGGCCCGGGGTCGTGGGGACGACATTATAGTCGTCGGACATGTCGGCGGCGGGCCAACCTAGTCCCGAGGTCGTGGGGACGACCCTATAGTCGTCGGACTTGACGGTGGCGGGCCAATCTAGTCCGGGGGTCGTGGGGACGACCCTACAGTCGTCGGACATTTCGGCGGCTTGCCAACTTTGGCCCGGGGTCGTGGGGACGATCCAATAGTCGTCGGACATGTCGGCGGCTGGTCAACTTTGGCCCGTGGGCGTGGGGACGACCCTATAGTCGGTGGACATGTCAGCGGCTGGCCAACTTTGGCCCGGTGTCGTGGGGACGACCCAATAGTCGTCGGACATGTCGGCGGCTTGCCAACTTTGGCCCGGGGTCGTGGGGACGACCCTATAGTCGTCGGACTTGACGGTGGCGGGCCAATCTAGTCCCGGGGTTGTGGGGACGACCCTACAGTCGCCGGACATTTCGGCGGCTTGCCAACTTTGGCCCGGGGTCGTGGGGACGACCCTATAGTCGTCGGACTTGACGGTGGCGGGCCAATCTAGTCCCGAGGTCGTGGGGACGACCCTATAGTCGTCGGACTTGACGGTGGCCGGCCAATCTATTCCCGGGGTCGTGGGGACGATCCAATAGTCGTCGGACATGTCGGCGGCTGGTCAACTTTGGCCCGTGGTCGTGGGGACGACCCTATAGTCGTTGGACATGTCAGCGGCTGGCCAACTTTGGCCCGTGGTCGTGGGGACGATCCAATAGTCGTCGGACATGTCGGTGGCGGGCCAGTCTAGTCCCGGGTCGTGGGGACGACCCTATAGTCGTCGGACATGTCGGCGGCTGGCCAACTTTGGCCCGTGGTCGTGGGGAGGACCCTATACCCGTCGGACAAGTCGGCGGCGTACCAACCTAGTCCGGGGGTCGTGGGGACGACCCTATAGTCGTCGGACATGACGGTGGCGGGCCAGTCTAGTCCCGGGTCATGGGGACGACCCTATAGTCGTCGGACAAGTCGGCGGCTGGCCAACTTTGGCCCGTGGTCGTGGGGACGACCCTATAGTCGTCGGAAATGACGGTGGCGGGCCAATCTAGTCCCGTGGTCGTGGGGACGACCCTACAGTCGTCGGACAAGTCGGCGGCGAGCCAATCTAGTCCCGCGGTCGTGGGGACGACCCTATAGTCGTCGGACAAGTCAGCGGCTGGCCAACATTGGCCAGTGGTCGTGGGGACGACCATATAGTCGTCGGACATGACGGTGGCGGGCCACTCTAGTCCCGGGTCGTGGGGACGACCCTATAGTCGTCGGACATGTCGGCGGCTGGCCAACATTGGCCCGGGGTCGTTGGGACGACCCTATAGTCGTCGGATATGTCGGCGGCTGGCCAACTTTGGCCCGTGGTCGTGGGGACGACCCTATAGTCGTCGGACAAGTCGGCGGCGGGCCAACCTAGTCCCGGGGTCGTGGGGACGACCCTATAATTGTCGGACAAGCCGGCGGCTGGCCAACATTGGCCCGTGGTAGTGGGGACGACCCTATAGTCGTCGGACAAGTCGGCGGCTGTCCAACTTTGGCCCGGGGTCGTGGGGACGACCCTATAGTCGTCGGACTTGACGGTGGCGGGCCAATCTAGTCCCGGGGTCGTGGGGACGACCCTATAGTCGTCAGACATGTCGGTGGCGAGCCAACCTAGTCCCGGGGTCGTAGGGACGACCCTATAGTCGTCGGACATGTCGCCGGCTGGCCAACTTTGGCCCGTGGTCGTGGGGACGACCCTATAGTCGTCGGACATAACGGTGGCGGGCCAATCTAGTCCCGGGGTCGTGGGGACGACCCTATAGTCGTCGGACAAGTCGGCGGCGGGCCAACCTAGACCCGGGGTCGTGGGGATGACCCTATAGTCGTCGGACATGACGGTGGCGGGCCAGTCTAGTCCCGGGTCGTGGGGACGACCCTATAGTCGTCGGACATGTCGGCGGCTGGCCAACTTTGGCCCGTGGTCGTGGGGACGACCCTATAGTCGTCAGACATGACGGTGGCGAGCCAACCTAGTCCCGGGGTCGTGGGGACGACCCTATAGTCGTCGGACAAGTCGGCAGCGAGCCCACCTAGTCGGGGGGTCGTGGGGACGACCCTATAGTCGTCGGACAAGTCGGCGGCCGGCCAACCTAGTCCGGGGGTCGTGGGGACGACCCTATAGTCGTCGGACAAGTCGGCGGCTGGCCAACTTTGGCCCGTGGTCGTGGGGACGATCCGATAGTCGTCGGACATGACGGTGGCGGGTCAATCTAGTCCCGGGGTCATAGGGACGACCCTATAGTCATCGGACATGTCGGCGGCTGGTCAACTTAGGCCCGTGGTCGTAGGGACGATCCGATAGTCGTTGGACATGACGGTGCCGGGCCAATCAAGTCCCGGGGTCGTGGGTACGACCCTATAGTCGTCGGACATGTCGTCGATTGGCCATTATTGGCCCGGGGTCGTGGGGACGACCCTATAATCGTCGGACATGTCGGCGGCTGGCCAACATTGGCCCGTGGTCGTGGGGACGACCCAATAGTCGTCGGACATGTCGGCGGCAGGCCAACTTTGGCCCGTGGTCGTGGGGACGATCCGATAGTCGTGGGACGTGACGGTGGATAGCCAATCTAGTCCCGGGGTCGTGGGGACGATCCTATAGTCGTCGGAGATGTCGGCGGCTGTCCTACTTTGGCCCGGTGTCTTGGGGACGACTCTATAGTCGTCGGACATGTCGGCGGCTGGCCAACCTAGACCCGGGGTCGTGGGGACGACCCTATAGTCCTGGAACAAGTCGGCGGCTGGCCAACTTTGGCCCGTGGTCGTGGGAACGACCCTATAATGTTCGGACAAGTCGGCAGCTGGCCAAATTTGGCCCGTGGTCGTGAGGACGACCCTATAGTCGTCGGAAATGTCGGCGGCTGGCCAATTTTGGCCCGTGGTCGTGAAGACGACCCTATAGTCGTCAGACATGTCGGTGGCGTGCCAACCTAGTCCCGGGGTCGTGGGGACGACCCTATAGTCGTCGGACAAGTCGGCGGCGGGCCAACCTAGTCCCGGGGTCGTGGGGATGAATCTATAGTCGTCGGACAAGACGGCGGCGAGCCCACCTTGTCGGGGGGTCGTGGGGACGACCCTATAGTCGTCGGACAAGACGGCGGCTGGACATCTTTGGCCCGGGGTCGTGGGTACGACCCTATAGTCGTCGGACATGTCGGCGGCTGGACATCTTTGGCCCGGGGTCGTGGGGACGACCCTACAGTCGTCGGACATGTCGGCGGCTGGCCAACCTAGTCCCGGGGTCGTTGGGACGACCCTATAGTCGTCGGACTTGACGGTGGCGGGCCAATCTAGTCCCGGGGTCGTGGGGACGACCCTACAGTCGTCGGACATGTCGGCGGCTGGCCAACTTTGGCCCGGTGTCGTGGGGACGACTCTATAGTTGTCGGAAATGTCAGCGGCTGGCCAACCTGGACCCGGGGTCGTGGGGACGACCCCATTGTCGTCGGACATGACGGTGGCGGGCCAATCTAGTCTCGGGGTCGTGGGGACGACCCTATAGTCGTCGGACATGTCGGCGGCTGGCCAACTTTGGCCCGGGGTCGTGGGGACGACCCCATAGTCGTCGGACAAGTTGGCGGCTGGCCAACTTTGGCCCGTGGTTGTGGGGACGACCCTATAGTCGTTGGACATGACGGTGGCGGGCCAATCTTGTCCCGGGGTCGTGGGGACGACCCTATAGTCCTCGAACAAGTCGGCGGCTGGCCAACTTTGGCCCGTGGTCGTGGGAACGACCCTATAGTCGTCGGACAAGTCGGCGGCTGGCCAAATATGGCCCGTGGTCGTGGGGACGACCCTATAGTCGTCGGAAATGTCGGCGGCGAGCCAACCTAGTCCCGGCGTCGTGGGGACGACCCTATAATGTTCGGACAAGTCGGCAGCTGGCCAAATTTGGCCCGTGGTCGTGAGGACGACCCTATAGTCGTCGGAAATGTCGGCGATTGGCCAACATTGACCCGGGGTCGTGGGGACGACCCTATAGTCGTCGGACTTGACGGTGGCGGGCCAATCAAGTCCCGGGGTCGTGGGGACGACCCTATAGTCGTTGGACATGACGGTGGCGGGCCAGTCTAGTCCTGGGATCGTGGGGACGACACCATAGTCGTCGGACAAGTCGGCGGCAGGCCAACTTTGGCCCGGGGTCGTGGGGACGACCCAATAGTTGTCGGACATGTCGGCGGCTGGCCAACTTTGGCCCGGGGTCGTGGGGACGACCCTATAGTCGTCGGACATGTCGGCGGCTGGCCAACCTAGTCCCGAGGTCGTTGGGACGACCCTATAGTCGTCGGACTTGACGGTGGCGGGCCAATCTAGTCCCGGGGTCGTGGGGGCGACCCTACAGTCGTCGGACATTTCGGCGGCTTGCCAACTTTGGCCCGGGGTCGTGGGGACGACCCTATAGTCGTCGGACTTGACGGCGGCTGGCCTACCTAGTCCCGAGGTCGTGGGGGCGACCCTATAGTCGTCGGACATGTCGGCGGCTGGCCAACCTAGTCCCGAGGTCGTCGGACTTGACGGTGGCGGGCCAATCTAGTCCCGGGGTCGTGGGGACGACCCTATAGTCGTCGGACAAGACGGCGGCTGGACATCTTTGGCCCGGGGTCGTGGGGACGACCCTATAGTCGTCGGACATGTCGGCGGCTGGCCAACCTAGTCCCGAGGTCGTCGGACTTGACGGTGGCGGGCCAATCTAGTCTCGGGGTCGTGGGGACGACCCTATAGTCGTCGGACATGTCGGCGGCTGGCCAACTTTGGCCCGGGGTCGTGGGGACTACCCAATAGTCGTCGGACATGTTGGTGGCTTGTCAGCCTAGTCCCGGGGTCGTGGGTACGACCCTATAGTCGTCGGACAAGTCGGCGGCGGGCCAACCTTGTCCCGGGGTAGTGGGGACGACCCTATAGTCGTCGGACATGTCGGCGGCTGGCCAACTTTGGCCCGGTGTCGTGGGGACGACTCTATAGTCGTCGGAAATGTCGGCGGCTGGCCAACCTGGACCCGGTGTCGTGGGGACGACCCTATAGTCGTCGGACATGTCGGCGGCTGGCCAACTTTGGCCCGGTGTCGTGGGGACGACCCTATAGTCGTCGGACATGTCGGCGGCTGGCCAACTTTGGCCCGGGGTCGTGGGGACGACCCTATAGTCGTCGGACATGTTGGCGGCTTGTCAGCCTAGTCCCGCGGTCGTGGGGACGACCCAATAGCCGTCGGACATTTCGGCGGCATGCCATCTTTAGCCCGGGGTCGTGGGGACGACCCTATATTCGTCGAACATTTTGGCGGCTTGTCAACCTAGTCCCGGGGTCGTGGGGACGACCCTATAGTCGTTGGACATGACGGTGGCGGGCCAATTTAGTCCCGGGGTCGTATGGACGACCCCATAGTCGTCGGACAAGTCGGCGGCTGGCCAACTTTGGCCCGGGGTCGTGGGGACGACCCAATAGTCGTCGGACATGTCGGCGGCTGGCCAACTTTGGCCCGTGGTCGTGGGGACGATCCGATTGTCGTCGGACATTTCGGCGGCATGCCATCTTTAACCCGGGGTCGTGGGGACGACCCTATATTCGTCGAACATTTTGGCGTCTTGTCAACCTAGACCCTATAGTCGTTGGACATGACGGTGGCGGGCCAATTTAGTCCCGGGGTCGTATGGACGACCCTATAGTCGTCGGACATGTCGGTGGCGGACCAATCTAGTCCCGGGGTCGTGGGGACGACCCTACAGTCGTCGGACATTTCGGCGGCTTGCCAACTTTGGCCCGGGGTCGTGGGGACGACCCCATAGTCGTCGGACATGACATTGGCGGACCAATCTAGTCCCGGGGTCGTGGGGAAGACCCTATACTCGTCGGACATGTCGGCGGCTGGCCAACTTTGGCCCGTGGTCGTGGGGACGATCCAATAGTCGTCGGACATGTCGGCGGCTGGCCAACTTTGGCCCGTGGTTGTGGGGACGACCCTATAGTCGTTGGACATGACGGTGGCGGGCCAATGTAGTCCCCGGGGTCGTGGGGACGACCCTATAGTCGTCGGACAAGACGGCGGCTGGACATCTTTGGCCCGGGGTCGTGGGGACGACCCTATAGTCGTCGGACATGTCGGCGGCTGGCCAACCTAGTCCCGAGGTCGTTGGGACGACCCTATAGTCGTCGGACTTGACGGTGGCGGGCCAATCTAGTCCCGGGGTCGTGGGGGCGACCCTACAGTCGTCGGACATTTCGGCGGCTTTGCCAACTTTGGCCCGGGGTCGTGGGGACGACTCTATAGTCGTCGGAAATGTCGGCGGCTGGCCAACCTGGACCCGGTGTCGTGGGGACGACCCTATAGTCGTCGGACATGTCGGCGGCTGGCCAACCTAGTCCCGAGGTCGTCGGACTTGACGGTGGCGGGCCAATCTAGTCCCGGGGTCGTGGGGACGACCCTATAGTCGTCGGACAAGACGGCGGCTGGGACATCTTTGGCCCGGGGTCGTGGGGACGACCCTATAGTCGTCGGACATGTCGGCGGCTGGCCCAACCTAGTCCCGAGGTCGTCGGACTTGACGGTGGCGGGCCAATCTAGTCTCGGGGTCGTGGGGACGACCCTATAGTCGTCGGACATGTCGGCGGCTGGCCAACTTTGGCCCGGGGTCGTGGGGGCGACCCAATAGTCGTCGGACATGTTGGTGGCTTGTCAGCCTAGTCCCGGGGTCGTGGGTACGACCCTATATGTCGTCGGACAAGTCGGCGGCGGGCCAACCTTGTCCCGGGGTAGTGGGGACGACCCTATAGTCGTCGACATGTCGGCGGCTGGCCAACTTTGGCCCGGGTCGTGGGGACGACCATATAGTCGTCGGACATGACGGTGGCGGGCCACTCTAGTCCCGGGTCGTGGGGACGACCCTATAGTCGTCGGACATGTCGGCGGCTGGCCAACATTGGCCCGGGGTCGTGGGGACGACCCTATAGTCGTCGGATATGTCGGCGGCTGGCCAACTTTGGCCCGTGGTCGTGGGGACGACCCTATAGTCGTCGGACAAGTCGGCGGCGGGCCAACCTAGTCCCGGGGTCGTGGGGACGACCCTATAATCGTCGGACAAGCCGGCGGCTGGCCAACATTGGCCCGTGGTCGTGGGACGACCCTATAGTCGTCGGACAAGTCGGCGGCTGTCCAACTTTGGCCCGGGGTCGTGGGGACGACCCTATAGTCGTCGGACTTGACGGTGGCGGGCCAATCTAGTCCCGGGGTCGTGGGGACGACCCTATAGTCGTCAGACATGTCGGTGGCGAGCCAACCTAGTCACGGGGTCGTAGTGACGACCCTATAGTCGTCGGACATGTCGGCGGCTGGCCAACTTTGGCCCGGGGTCGTGGGGACGACCCTATAGTCGTCGGACATGTTGGCGGCTTGTCAGCCTAGTCCCGCGGTCGTGGGGACGACCCAATAGCCGTCGGACATTTCGGCGGCATGCCATCTTTAGCCCGGGGTCGTGGGGACGACCCTATATTCGTCGAACATTTTGGCGGCTTGTCAACCTAGTCCCGGGGTCGTGGGGACGACCCTATATTCGTTGGACATGACGGTGGCGGGCCAATTTAGTCCCGGGGTCGTATGGACGACCCCATAGTCGTCGGACAAGTCGGCGGCTGGCCAACTTTGGCCCGGGGTCGTGGGGACGACCCAATAGTCGTCGGACATGTCGGCGGCTGGCCAACTTTGGCCCGTGGTCGTGGGGACAATCCGATTGTCGTCGGACATTTCGGCGGCATGCCATCTTTAACCCGGGGTCGTGGGGACGACCCTATATTCGTCGAACATTTTGGCGTCTTGTCAACCTAGACCCTATAGTCGTTGGACATGACGGTGGCGGGCCAATTTAGTCCCGGGGTCGTATGGACGACCCTATAGTCGTCGGACATGTCGGTGGCGGACCAATCTAGTCCCGGGGTCGTGGGGACGACCCTACAGTCGTCGGACATTTCGGCGGCTTGCCAACTTTGGCCCGGGGTCGTGGGGACGACCCCATAGTCGTCGGACATGACATTGGCGGACCAATCTAGTCCCGGGGTCGTGGGGAAGACCCTATACTCGTCGGACATGTCGGCGGCTGGCCAACTTTGGCCCGTGGTCGTGGGGACGATCCAATAGTCGTCGGACATGTCGGCGGCTGGCCAACTTTGGCCCGTGGTTGTGGGGACGACCCTATAGTCGTTGGACATGACGGTGGCGGGCCAATGTAGTCCCGGGGTCGTGGGGACGACCCTATAGTCGTCGGACAAGACGGCGGCTGGACATCTTTGGCCCGGGGTCGTGGGGACGACCCTATAGTCGTCGGACATGTCGGCGGCTGGCCAACCTAGTCCCGAGGTCGTTGGGACGACCCTATAGTCGTCGGACTTGACGGTGGCGGGCCAATCTAGTCCCGGGGTCGTGGGGGCGACCCTACAGTCGTCGGACATTTCGGGGGCTTTGCCAACTTTGGCCCGGGGTCGTGGGGACGACTCTATAGTCGTCGGAAATGTCGGCGGCTGGCCAACCTGGACCCGGTGTCGTGGGGACGACCCTATAGTCGTCGGACATGTCGGCGGCTGGCCAACCTAGTCCCGAGGTCGTCGGACTTGACGGTGGCGGGCCAATCTAGTCCCGGGGTCGTGGGGACGACCCTATAGTCGTCGGACAAGACGGCGGCTGGACATCTTTGGCCCGGGGTCGTGGGGACGACCCTATAGTCGTCGGACATGTCGGCGGCTGGCCAACCTAGTCCCGAGGTCGTCGGACTTGACGGTGGCGGGCCAATCTAGTCTCGGGGTCGTGGGGACGACCCTATAGTCGTCGGACATGTCGGCGGCTGGCCAACTTTGGCCCGGGGTCGTGGGGACGACCCAATAGTCGTCGGACATATTGGTGGCTTGTCAGCCTAGTCCCGGTGTCGTGGGGACGACCCTATAGTCGTCGGACATGTCGGCGGCTGGCCAACCTAGTCCCGAGGTCGTCGGACTTGACGGTGGCGGGCCAATCTTGTCTCGGGGTCGTGGGTACGACCCTATAGTCGTCGGACAAGTCGGCGGCGGGCCAACCTTGTCCCGGGGTAGTGGGGACGACCCTATAGTCGTCGGACAAGTCGGCGGCTGTCCAACTTTGGCCCGGGGTCGTGGGGACGACCCTATAGTCGTCGGACTTGACGGTGGCGGGCCAATCTAGTCCCGGGGTCGTGGGGACGACCCTATAGTCGTCAGACATGTCGGTGGCGAGCCAACCTAGTCACGGGGTCGTAGTGACGACCCTATAGTCGTCGGACATGTCGCCGGCTGGCCAACTTTGGCCCGTGGTCGTGGGGACGACCCTATAGTCGTCGGACATAACGGTGGCGGGCCAATCTAGTCCCGGGGTCGTGGGGACGACCCTATAGTCGTCGGACAAGTCGGCGGCGGGCCAACCTAGACCCGGGGTCGTGGGGATGACCCTATAGTCGTCGGACATGACGGTGGCGGGCCAGTCTAGTCCCGGGTCGTGGGGACGACCCTATAGTCGTCGGACATGTCGGCGGCTGGCCAACTTTGGCCCGTGGTCGTGGGGACGACCCTATAGTCGTCAGACATGACGGTGGCGAGCCAACCTAGTCCCGGGGTCGTGGGGACGACCCTATAGTCGTCGGACAAGTCGGCGGCGAGCCCACCTAGTCGGGGGGTCGTGGGGACGACCCTATAGTCGTCGGACAAGTCGGCGGCCGGCCAACCTAGTCCCGGGGTCGTGGGGACGTCCCTATAGTCGTCAGACATATCGGTGGCGAGCCAACCTAGTCCCGGGGTCGTGGGGACGACCCTATAGTCGTCGGACAAGTCGGCGGCTGGCCAACTTTGGCCCGTGGTCGTGGGGACGATCCGATAGTCGTCGGACATGACGGTGGCGGGCCAATCTAGTCCCGGGGTCATAGGGACGACCCTATAGTCATCGGACATGTCGGCGGCTGGTCAACTTAGGCCCGTGGTCGTAGGGACGATCCGATAGTCGTTGGACATGACGGTGCCGGGCCAATCAAGTCCCGGGGTCGTGGGTACGATACTATAGTCGTCGGACATGTCGTCGATTGGCCATTATTGGCCCGGGGTCGTGGGGACGACCCTATAATCGTCGGACATGTCGGCGGCTGGCCAACATTGGCCCGTGGTCGTGGGGACGACCCAACAGTCGTCGGACATGTCGGCGGCAGGCCAACTTTGGCCCGTGGTCGTGGGGACGATCCGATAGTCGTCGGACGTGACGGTGGCTAGCCAATCTAGTCCCGGGATCGTGGGGACGACCCTATAGTCGTCGGAGATGTCGGCGGCTGTCCTACTTTGGCCCGGTGTCTTGGGGACGACTCTATAGTCGTCGGACATGTCGGCGGCTGGCCAACCTAGACCCGGGGTCGTGGGGACGACCCTATAGTCCTCGAACAAGTCGGCGGCTGGCCAACTTTGGCCCGTGGTCGTGGGAACGACCCTATAGTCGTCGGACAAGTCGGCGGCTGGCCAAATATGGCCCGTGGTCGTGGGGACGACCCAATAGTCGTCCGAAATGTCGGCGGCGAGCCAACCTAGTCCCGGGGTCGTTGGGACGACCCTATAGTCGTCGGACTTGACGGTGGCGGGCCAATCTAGTCCCGGTGTCTTGGGGACGACTCTATAGTCGTCGGACATGTCGGCGGCTGGCCAACCTAGACCCGGGGTCGTGGGGACGGCCCTATAGTCGTCGGACATGTTGGCGGCGTGTCAACCTAGTCCCGGGGTCGTGGGGACGACCCTATAGTCGTTGGACATGACGGTGGCGAGCCAACATTGACCCGGGGTCGTGGGGACGACTTTATAGTCGTCGGACATGTCGGTGGCGGGCCAACATTGACCCGGGGTCGTGGGGACGACTTTATAGTCGTCGGACATGTCGGTGGCGGGCCAGTCTAGTCCCGGTTCGTGGGGACGACCCTATAGTCGTCGGACATGTCGGGGGCTGGCCAACTTTGGCCCGTGGTCGTGGGGAGGACCCTATACCCGTCGGACAAGTCGGCGGCGTACCAACCTAGTCCGGGGGTCGTGGGGACGACCCTATAGTCGTCGGACATGACGGTGGCGGGCCAGTCTAGTCCCGGGTCATGGGGACGACCCTATAGTCCTCGAACAAGTCGGCGGCTGGCCAACTTTGGCCCGTGGTCGTGGGAACGACCCTATAGTCGTCGGACAAGTCGGCGGCTGGCCAAATATGGCCCGTGGTCGTGGGGACGACCCAATAGTCGTCCGAAATGTCGGCGGCGAGCCAACCTAGTCCCGGGGTCGTTGGGACGACCCTATAGTCGTCGGACTTGACGGTGGCGGGCCAATCTAGTCCCGGGGTCGTGGGGACGACCCTATAGTCGTCGGACATGACGGTGGCGGGCCAGTCTAGTCCCGGGTCATGGGGACGACCCTATAGTCGTCGGACAAGTCGGCGGCTGGCCAACTTTGGCCCGTGGTCGTGGGGACGACCCTATAGTCGTCGGAAATGACGGTGGCGGGCCAATCTAGTCCCGTGGTCGTGGGGACGACCCTACAGTCGTCGGACAAGTCGGCGGCGAGCCAATCTAGTCCCGCGGTCGTGGGGACGACCCTATAGTCGTCGGACAAGTCAGCGGCTGGCCAACATTGGCCAGTGGTCGTGGGGACGACCCTATAGTCGTCGGACATGTCGGCGGCGAGCCAACATTGACCCGGGGTCGTGGGGACGACTTTATAGTCGTCGGACATGTCGGTGGCGGGCCAGTCTAGTCCCGGGTCGTGGGGACGACCCTATAGTCGTCGGACATGTCGGCGGCTGGCCAACTTTGGCCCGTGGTCGTGGGGAGGACCCTATACCCGTCGGACAAGTCGGCGGCGTACCAACCTAGTCCGGGGGTCGTGGGGACGACCCTATAGTCGTCGGACATGACGGTGGCGGGCCAGTCTAGTCCCGGGTCATGGGGACGACCCTATAGTCGTCGGACAAGTCGGCGGCTGGCCAACTTTGGCCCGTGGTCGTGGGGACGACCCTATAGTCGTCGGAAATGACGGTGGCGGGCCAATCTAGTCCCGTGGTCGTGGGGACGACCCTACAGTCGTCGGACAAGTCGGCGGCGAGCCAATCTAGTCCCGCGGTCGTGGGGACGACCCTATAGTCGTCGGACAAGTCAGCGGCTGGCCAACATTGGCCAGTGGTCGTGGGGACGACCATATAGTCGTCGGACATGACGGTGGCGGGCCACTCTAGTCCCGGGTCGTGGGGACGACCCTATAGTCGTCGGACATGTCGGCGGCTGGCCAACATTGGCCCGGGGTCGTGGGGACGACCCTATAGTCGTCGGATATGTCGGCGGCTGGCCAACTTTGGCCCGTGGTCGTGGGGACGACCCTATAGTCGTCGGACAAGTCGGCGGCGGGCCAACCTAGTCCCGGGGTCGTGGGGACGACCCTATAATCGTCGGACATGTCGGCGGCTGGCCAACATTGACCCGTGGTCGTGGGGACGACCCAATAGTCGTTGGACATGTCAGCGGCTGGCCAGCTTTGGCCCGGTGTCGTGGGGACGACTCTATAGTCGTTGGACATGTCGGCGGCTGGCCAATCTAGTCCCGGGGACGTGGGGACGACCCTATAGTCGTCGGACTTGACGGTGGCGTACCAATCTAGTCCCGGGGTCGTGGGGTCGACCCTACAGTCGTCGGACATTTCGGCGGCTTGCCAACTTTGGCCCGGGGTCGTGGGGACGACCCTATAGTCGTCGGACAAGTCGGCAGCGGGCCAAGCTTGTCCCGGGGTCGTGGGGACGACCCTATACTCGTCGGACATGACGGTGGCGGGCCAATCTAGTCCCGGGGTCGTGGGGACGACCCAATAGTGGTCGGACATGTCGGCGGCTGGCCAACCTAGTCCCGAGGTCGTGGGGACGACCCTATAGTCGTCGGACATGTCGGCGGTTGGCCAACTTTGGCCTGTGGTCGTGGGGACGACCCTATAGTCGTTGGACATGACGGTGGCGGGCCAATCTAGTCCCGGGGTCGTGGGGACGACCCTATAGTCGTCGGACAAGACGGCGGCTGGACATCTTTGGCCCGGGGTCGTGGGGACGACCCTATAGTCGTCGGACATGACGGTGGCGGGCCAATCTAGTCCCAGGGTCGTGGGAACGACCCTATAGTCTTCGGACATGTCGGCGGCCGGCCAACATTGGCCCGGGGTCGTGGGGACGACCCTATAGTCGTCGGATATGTCGGCGGCTGGCCAACTTTGGCCCGTGGTCGTGGGGACGATCCGATAGTCGTTGGACATGACGGTGGCGGGCCAATCTAGTCCCGAGGTCGTCGGGACGACCCTATAGTCGTCGGACAAGTCGGCGGCTGGCCAACTTTGGCCCGTGGTCGTGGGGACGACCCTATAGTCGTCGGAAATGACGGTGGCGGGCCAATCTAGTCCCGTGGTCGTGGGGACGACCCTACAGTCGTCGGACAAGTCGGCGGCGAGCCAATCTAGTCCCGCGGTCGTGGGGACGACCCTATAGTCGTCGGACAAGTCAGCGGCTGGCCAACATTGGCCAGTGGTCGTGGGGACGACCATATAGTCGTCGGACATGACGGTGGCGGGCCACTCTAGTCCCGGGTCGTGGGGACGACCCTATAGTCGTCGGACATGTCGGCGGCTGGCCAACATTGGCCCGGGGTCGTGGGGACGACCCTATAGTCGTCGGACATGACGGTGGCGGGCCACTCTAGTCCCGGGTCGTGGGGACGACCCTATAGTCGTCGGACATGTCGGCGGCTGGCCAACATTGGCCCGGGGTCGTGGGGACGACCCTATAGTCGTCGGATATGTCGGCGGCTGGCCAACTTTGGCCCGTGGTCGTGGGGACGATCCGATAGTCGTTGGACATGACGGTGGCTGGCCAATCTAGTCCCGAGGTCGTCGGGACGACCCTATAGTCGTCGGACTTGACGGTGGCGGGCCAATCTAGTCCCGGGGTCGTGGGGCGACCCTACAGTCGTCGGACATTTCGGCGGCGTACCAACCTAGTCCGGGGGTCGTGGGGACGACCCTATAGTCGTCGGACATGACGGTGGCGGGCCAGTCTAGTCCCGGGTCATGGGGACGACCCTATAGTCGTCGGACAAGTCGGCGGCTGGCCAACTTTGGCCCGTGGTCGTGGGGACGACCCTATAGTCGTCGGAAATGACGGTGGCGGGCCAATCTAGTCCCGTGGTCGTGGGGACGACCCTACAGTCGTCGGACAAGTCGGCGGCGAGCCAATCTAGTCCCGCGGTCGTGGGGACGACCCTATAGTCGTCGGACAAGTCCGCGGCTGGCCAACATTGGCCAGTGGTCGTGGGGACGACCATATAGTCGTCGGACATGACGGTGGCGGGCCACTCTAGTCCCGGGTCGTGGGGACGACCCTATAGTCGTCGGACA
Organism: Andrena praecox; assembly: GCA_963932275.1. Taxonomy (NCBI): domain Eukaryota; kingdom Metazoa; phylum Arthropoda; class Insecta; order Hymenoptera; family Andrenidae; genus Andrena; species Andrena praecox. The sequence continues at coordinate 2,107,913 of CAWVQO010000569.1, forward strand.
TGTCGGCGGCCGGCCAACTTTGGCCCGTGGTCGTGGGGACGATCCAATAGTCGTCGGACATGTCGGCGGCTGGCCAACTTTGGCCCGTGGTCGTGGGGACGACCCAATAGTCGTCGGACATGTCGGCGGCTGGCCAACTTTGGCCCGTGGTCGTGGGGACGATCCGATAGTCGTTGGACATGACGGTGGCGGGGCAATCTATTCCCGGGGTCGTGGGCACGACCCTGTAGTCGTCGGACATGACGGTGGCGGGCCAATCTAGTCCCGGGGTCATGGGAACGACCCTATAGTCGTCGGATATTTCGGCGGCCGGCCAACTTTGGCCCGTGGTCGTGGGGACGACCCTATAGTCGTCGGACATGTTGGCGGCAGGTCAACCTAGTCCCGCGGTCGGGGGACGACCCTATTGTCGTCGGACATGGCGGTGGCGGGCCAATCTAGTCCCGTGGTCGCGGGGACGACCCTACAGTCGTCGGACATTTCGGCGGCAGGCCAACTTTGGCCCGTGGTCGTGGGGACGACCCTATAGTCGTCGGACATGACGGTAGCGGGCCAATCTAGTCCCGAGGTCGTGGGGACGACCCTATAGTCGTCGGACATTTCGGCGGCTGGCCAACTTTGGCCCGTGGTCGTGGGGACGACCCTATAGTCGTCGGACATGTCGGCGGCTGGCCAACATTGGCCCGTGGTCGTGGAGACGACCCAATAGTCGTTGGACATGTCAGCGGCTGGCCAACTTTGCCCCGGTGTCGTGGGGACGACCCTATTGTCGTCGGACATGGCGGTGGCGGGCCAATCTAGTCCCGTGGTCGCGGGGACGACCCTACAGTCGTCGGACATTTCGGCGGCAGGCCAACTTTGGCCCGTGGTCGTGGGGACGACCCTATAGTCGTCGGACATGTTGGCGGCAGGTCAACCTAGTCCCGCGGTCGTGGGGACGACCCTATTGTCGTCGGACATGGCGGTGGCGGGCCAATCTAGTCCCGTGGTCGTGGGGACGACCCTATAGTCGTCGGACATGTCGGCGGCTTGCCAACATTGGCCCGTGGTCGTGGAGACGACCCAATAGTCGTTGGACATGTCAGCGGCTGGCCAACTTTGCCCCGGTGTCGTGGTGACGACCCTATAGTCGTCGGACATGTCGGCGGCTGGCCAACTTTGGCCCGGTGTCGTGGGGACGACTCTATAGTCGTCGGACATGTCGGCGGCGGGCCAATCTAGTACCGGGGTCGTGGGGACGACACTATAGTCGTCGGACATGTCGGCGGCTGGCCAAGTTTGGCCCATGGTCGTGGGGACGACCCAATAGTCGTTGGACATGTCGGCGGCTGGCCAGCTTTGGCCCGTGGTTGTGGGGACGACCCTATAGTCGTTGGACATGACGGTGGCGGGCCAATCTAGTCCCGGGGTCGTGGGGACGACTCTATAGTCGTCGGACATGTCGGCGGCTGGCCAACTTTGGCCCCTGGTCGTGGGGACGACCCAATAGTGGTCGGACATGTCGGCGGCTGGCCAACCTAGTCCCGAGGTCGTGGGGACGACCCTACAGTCGTCGGACATTTCGGCGGCTTGCCAACTTTGGCCCGGGGTCGTGGGGACGACTCTATAGTCGTCGGACTTGACGGTGGCGGGCCAATCTAGCCCCGGGGCCGTGGGGACGACCCTACAGTCGTCGGACATTTCGGCGGCTTGCCAACTTTGGCCCGGTGTCGTGGGGACGACTCTATAGTCGTTGGAAATGTCGGCGGCTGGCCAATCTAGTCCCGGGGACGTGGGGACGACCCTATAGTCTTCGGACATGTCGGCGGCTGGCCAGCTTTGGCCCGGTGTCGTGGGGACGACTCTATAGTCGTTGGAAATGTCGGCGGCTGGCCAATCTAGTCCCGGGGACGTGGGGACGACCCTATAGTCTTCGGACATGTCGGCGGCTGGCCAACTTTGGCCCGGGGTCGTGGGGACGACTCTATAGTCGTTGGACATGTCGGCGGCTGGCCAATCTAGTCCCGGGGACGTGGGGACGACCCTATAGTCTTCGGACATGTCAGCGGCTGGCCAGCTTTGGCCCGGTGTCGTGGGGACGACTCTATAGTCGTTGGAAATGTCGGCGGCTGGCCAATCTAGTCCCGGGGACGTGGGGACGACCCTATAGTCTTCGGACATGTCGGCGGCTGGCCAACTTTGGCCCGGGGTCGTGGGGACGACTCTATAGTCGTTGGACATGTCGGCGGCTGGCCAATCTAGTCCCGGGGACGTGGGGACGACCCTATAGTCGTCGGACATGTCGGCGGCTGGCCAACTTTGGCCCGGTGTCGTGGGGACGACTCTATAGTCGTCGGACATGTCGGCGGCTGGCCAACTTTGGCCCCTGGTCGTGGGGACGACCCAATAGTGGTCGGGCATGTCGGCGGCTGGCCAAGCTTGTCCCGGGGTCGTGGGGACGACCCTATAATCGTCGGACAAGACGGCGGCGGGCCAATCCAGTCCCGGGGTCGTAGGGACGACCCTATAGTCGACGGACATGTCGGCGATTGGCCAACATTGGCCCGGGGTCGTGGGGACGACCCTATAGTCGTCGGACATGTCGGCGGTTGGCCAACTTTGGCCTGTGGTCGTGGGGACGACCCTATAGTCGTTGGACATGACGGTGGCGGGCCAATCTAGTCCCGGGGTCGTGGGGACGACCCTATAGTCGTCGGACAAGACGGCGGCTGGACATCTTTGGCCCGGGGTCGTGGGGACGACCCTATAGTCGTCGGACATGACGGTGGCGGGCCAATCTAGTCCCAGAGTCGTGGGAACGACCCTATAGTCTTCGGACATGTCGGCGGCCGGCCAACTTTGGCCCGTGGTCGTGGGGACGACCCTATAGTCGTCGGAAATAGCGATGGCGGGGCAATCTATTCCCGGGGTCGTGGGGACGACCCTGTAGTCGTCGGACATGACGGTGGCGGGCCAATCTAGTCCCGGGGTTATGGGAACGACCCTATAGTCGTCGGACATGTCGGCGGCCGGCCAACTTTGGCCCGTGGTCGTGGGGACGATCCAATAGTCGTCGGACATGTCGGCGGCTGGCCAACTTTGGCCCGTGGTCGTGGGGACGACCCAATAGTCGTCGGACATGTCGGCGGCTGGCCAACTTTGGCCCGTGGTCGTGGGGACGATCCGATAGTCGTTGGACATGACGGTGGCGGGCAATCTATTCCCGGGGTCGTGGGCACGACCCTGTAGTCGTCGGACATGACGGTGGCGGGCCAATCTAGTCCCGGGGTCATGGGAACGACCCTATAGTCGTCGGATATTTCGGCGGCCGGCCAACTTTGGCCCGTGGTCGTGGGGACGACCCTATAGTCGTCGGACATGTTGGCGGCAGGTCAACCTAGTCCCGCGGTCGTGGGGACGACCCTATTGTCGTCGGACATGGCGGTGGCGGGCCAATCTAGTCCCGTGGTCGCGGGGACGACCCTACAGTCGTCGGACATTTCGGCGGCAGGCCAACTTTGGCCCGTGGTCGTGGGGACGACCCTATAGTCGTCGGACATGACGGTAGCGGGCCAATCTAGTCCCGAGGTCGTGGGGACGACCCTATAGTCGTCGGACATTTCGGCGGCTGGCCAACTTTGGCCCGTGGTCGTGGGGACGACCCTATAGTCGTCGGACATGTCGGCGGCTGGCCAACATTGGCCCGTGGTCGTGGAGACGACCCAATAGTCGTTGGACATGTCAGCGGCTGGCCAACTTTGCCCCGGTGTCGTGGTGACGACTCTATAGTCGTCGGACATGTCGGCGGCGGGCCAATCTAGTACCGGGGTCGTGGGGACGACCCTATAGTCTTCGGACATGTCGGCGGCTGGCCAACTTTGGCCCGTGGTCGTGGGGACGACCCAATAGTCGTCGGACATGTCGGCGGCTGGCCAACTTTGGCCCGTAGTCGTGGGGACGATCCGATAGTCGCCGGACATGACGGTGGCGGGCCAATCTATTCCCGGTGTCGTGGGGACGACCCTATAGTCGTCGGACATGTCGGCGGCTGGCCAACATTGGCCCGTGGTCGTGGAGACGACCCAATAGTCGTTGGACATGTCAGCGGCTGGCCAACTTTGCCCCGGTGTCGTGGTGACGACTCTATAGTCGTCGGACATGTCGGCGGCGGGCCAATCTAGTACCGGGGTCGTGGGGACGACCCTATAGTCGTCGGACATGTCGGTGGCTGGCCAACTTTGGCCCGGTGTCGTGGGGACGACTCTATAGTCGTCGGACATGTCGGCGGCGGGCCAATCTAGTACCGGGGTCGTGGGGACGACACTATAGTCGTCGGACATGTCGGCGGCTGGCCAACTTTGGCCCGTGGTCGTGGGGACGACCCAATAGTCGTTGGACATGTCGGCGGCTGGCCAACTTTGGCCCGTGGTCGTGGGGACGATCCGATAGTCGATGGATATGACGGTGCCGGGCCAATCAAGTCCCGGGGTCGTAGGTACGACCCTATAGTCATCGGACATGTCGGCGGCTGGCCAACTTTGGCCCCTGGTCGTGGGGACGACCCAATAGTGGTCGGGCATGTCGGCGGCTGGCCAAGCTTGTCCCGGGGTCGTGGGGACGACCCTATAATCGTCGGACAAGACGGCGGCGGGCCAATCCAGTCCCGGGGTCGTAGGGACGACCCTATAGTCGACGGACATGTCGGCGATTGGCCAACATTGGCCCGGGGTCGTGGGGACGACCCTATAGTCGTCGGACATGTTGGCGGCAGGTCAACCTAGTCCCGCGGTCGTGGGGACGACCCTATTGTCGTCGGACATGGCGGTGGCGGGCCAATCTAGTCCCGTGGTCGCGGGGACGACCCTACAGTCGTCGGACATTTCGGCGGCAGGCCAACTTTGGCCCGTGGTCGTGGGGACGACCCTATAGTCGTCGGACATGACGGTAGCGGGCCAATCTAGTCCCGAGGTCGTGGGTCCCAGAAGGAGCATCCTGAGAGTATGGTGAAATCGACCCCACAAACCAAACCTAAACCTAAACTCAGGCCACCGAGGAAGAGGCCGGAGGCTGTACTTGTCAAGGTTCCCCAGGCTTCGTCGTACCTGGATACGTATAGGACCCTTCTCTCTAAGGGAAGGGAGACAATGCAGGAGGTGGTGGGAGTTAAGAAGACCAGGCTGGGGCACATCCTCCTAGAGCTAAATAGGAAATCGAACGCGAACTCGCTGGTCGGGGCCATCAGAGGAAAGTTTGCGTCCTCGGAAATTGAATGCATCCCCTTGACAGAGAGGTCAGCGGTAGAAATTAAAGGGATTGACCCGATGGTGGAAGGGCCTGAGGTTCTGGAGGGACTGGCGAAAGCCGTGAAGGTTGACCCTGGCGTGGTAACGCTTAAGATGCTCAGACTAGGGCAGCTGGGCACTAAGTCAGCAGTGGTGGAACTACCGACGAACGCGATGAGTGCGAACCCGGAAGGTCTGAGGTTCAGGTTAGGACTGACCATGGTCAAATGTAGGGTCCTCCCTAAGCTTAACAGGTGCTTCTTGTGTCATGTCCTGGGGCATTTAGCTCGGGAGTGTAAAGTCCCGCCGGATGGAGGGGAAATTTGTAGGAGGTGCGGTGGCAATGGTCACCAAATCGGGAACTGCCCGAACCCCCCGAGATGCATTATCTGTAGCAACAATGGGGTGACTGGGAGCAGAGCAGCCCATGTGACAGCCTCACTGAGCTGTCCCGCTAACAGGGTTGGTCCGGGGTTGGAGGCCCGGCAAGGGAAGGCGATAAGCCACAAGAAGTAGGACCATGTCGAGGATTCTCCAAATCAACTTAAATAGGTGTCGCTTAGCCCAGGACATCTTGATACACAACGCCTCCCTGCTAAACGCGGATGTGGTCCTGATCTCCGAACCGTATAGGCAAATGGACACTTGGTTCAACGACGTGTCAGGGGATGCGTCCCTATGGATTACGGGGTTCAATGGGAGATACCCGATTAGGACCCCTCCGTTATGTGCGGAGGGTGTGGTGGGGGCAGTCCTGGAAGGGACTGTTTTCATTAGTTGCTACTGCTCCCCGAAATGGAAGGTCCCGGAATTTTCCTCGTACCTAGGTGTCGTGGAAGGCCTGCTGGGGGAGGTTAGGACCCATGGCAGTGGGGTGGTTATAGCCGGGGACTTAAATGCGAAATCGCAGGCTTGGGGAGGCCCGAGGTCTGATAGCAAAGGCGATGCGGCAATGGAATTCCTCGCAAGAAATGGTCTGGTGCCGACGAGGCTGAGGGAGTCGGCGACCTTCTTTCATCATAACAAGGGTACTTCGGTGGTGGATGTGATGGCGACAGACCGCTCCACTGCCCGAAATCTGGTGAAGAGTGAGGTATTGAAGCATACGACCTTCTCAGACCACCGGTATGTTTTTCACACGTTAGGGAGGACAAGAGGACAACCGAGTGCCCCTCCGGCGTGGGTCCAATACTCACTGAAAAACCTGGACTGCGGTGAGGTCCTCGAGAACTTCCAGAAACTGCTCCAACTCCACAGGAGCCCTTTCCTAGGTTCCGTCCGGGACCTGGTAGAGGAGAGCACGGTGGCGGGAAGCAGGGTACAGTTAGCTGAGCACCTGCAAGACCTGCTGGAGGAGGTCACAGCGACCTCATTACCAGTGAAGAACTTCCCAAAAGGGTCGCGGAAACCTAACTTTTGGTGGTCCCCGGAGATCGCGGATGCTAGGAAAGAGTCACTTAGGGCCAGGAGATGGTATCAGCGACGCCGCAAAAAAGGGTCCCCTGACACACATGATGCGAGAGTAGCATACTTTCAGGCCAAAAGGAAAGTTCAGGTCATGATCTGGCGATCGAAAGAGGCCCATTTTTCAAAAATGTGCGCGACAATTGATGAAGACCCCTGGGGTAAGCCCTATAAGGTGGTCATGTCGACACTTAAGGGTCGCGCCCCAAAAACGATTATGACACCCGACCAAGTGCGGGCCATTTTGGGACATCTCTTCACCACTGAACCCCCAGTAAATGCCCCCAGTACTGGACAAGGACTGATGGCTAGCTGGCTGGTTAGAGGCTCGGTGGAGGACACGGTGCAGTCCGTTGACTCGAGTCTGGTGAAGGAGGCTCTTGCAAAGATTAAAGTGGCGAAGGCTCCAGGGATCGATTCAGTTCCCACGGAAATTGCAGCATGTGTCGCCAGGAACCATCCGGATATCTTCGCAGACATGGTGAAGGATACCATCAGGAGAGGCTCTATCCCCTTGGTATGGAAGAAGGCGAGAGTTGTACTACTGCCCAAACCTGGAAAAGAGCTAAACCGTCCGGGATCCTACAGGCCAATAAGCATCCTCCCGGCCCTTAGCAAGGCATGGGAATACACGATGAAGGGCCTGATGGAAAGGTACTTGGGAGAGGACCCCTTCCACCCCCTACAGTTTGGGTTCAGGAGGGGCGTGGGGACGGTAGAGGCCGCCCGTATGATCATGAGCTTCGCGACGGAGTGCGCCCGTAAGAATAGAGTATGCGCGATGGTGACCTTAGACGTGGAAAATGCATTTAACTCCTTGAGCTGGAAACGGATCCTCACGGAAGTGGCCAGAAGAGGGTTACCGTCACCGATTACGGAATTAATCGCAGATTACTTTAGTAATCGGAGCATCGTGGTCCATACTCCGACAGAACAAGTGCAACTGGAGATCTGGGCAGGAGTGCCCCAGGGTTCGGTACTCGGGCCATACTTTTGGAACTTGGTGTATGATGAGGTCCTTACTATTCTAAATAACGACCCTTATGTCCGAGCGATTGCTTATGCAGACGATCTGGCAATTGTCATTTCCGCTGGGGATGTGGTCCAGCTTGAGGCTAAACTCGCTAACGTTATGGTGCTGGTGGAAGGATGGTTCCGTAGGACAGGTCTCCGCGTGGCAACAGCCAAAACGGAGGTGATTCTGTTAACGGGCCTGAGAGGGAACAAGATCAGGGAATTCGAAGTTTTGGGGTCTAAGATCAACTCCAAGGAAGCGATAAAGTACCTCGGCATTGGACTGGATTGCCATAAAAATTTTAAGGCCCATCTTCTTGCGGTCACTATGAAGGGGAATAAGGTGATGGGGGCGCTATCGTCGCTGCTCCCGAATGTCAGGGGCCCTTCTGTGCAAGCTAGGAGGCTCTTCTATAACATCTGGGAGTCGATCGTCCTGTACGGGGCACCTGCTTGGGCCTCGGCCCTTAACATCGAAGCGAACAGGACAACACTCAGGAGAGCTCAGAGGACGGCACTTGTTAGAAGTACGGTATCCTACAGGTCGGTCGCGTACCAGGTGTTATGTGTGTTGGCGGGCGTAATTCCAGCCCGATTTAAGGTGGCCATGTACGCCAGGATATATGACCGGAAGTCTGAGCTTAAGGAATACCCGGTAATTGGGGGAAATGATGCGCTCCTGGCAGCAAACATCAGTGCCGTCAAGAAACAAGTGCTGAACGAGACCATGTGCAATTGGCAGGAAGAATGGGAGAATTTCGACCCAATAAATTGGACGAGGAGGATTGTCCCGTCAGTCGAGATTTTCGTGGGATTGAGCGGGACGAGATTCCAGCTCGATTTCTGGACGGCGCAGATCCTGACGTCCCATGGCAGTTTTAACGCTTTCAAGAAAAGGATAGGGAAGTCCCTGACGGACTCCTGCAAGGACTGCGGTACCTTGTTTAGAGATGACGCGGAACATGTCCTTACGGAGTGCCCGACGTATAGTGAGGAGCGTGCCGCGTTGGCCCTGGCAATTGGAGCCCCCGTGGAGACGCATACGGTGGTGAGCTTGGTCACAAGCACGGTGGATAGGTGGTCAGCCTTTAAAACCTTTGCGCATTCTGCCATGAGCGATAGAGCGCTAAAAGAAAGGGCACAGGCTAAGGAGGAGCGCGAAGAGAGAAACAAGATTAGGAGGGCTGAGACTGCCAGGAAAAGAGCCGAGACCTTGAGGCTAAGGGGTAAAAGGAAGAAGGTTAACCCCCACCAGCATAATGGTCACCAAGCAAAGAAGAGGAAACCCCATCCCCCGCCGGCTCTACCGGCAGTAGGGATAGGTTAAGAGATAAGGCAGTGTTTCGGCCAGTTTCAAGGGGAAGACAATACAGTACTCGTAGACATTTCAAATAGATGACTGTACCTCGGTGCTGTATATTTTAGCTACTGACAATCGCAAATGACAATTTTAATTTAATTTAATTTAATTTTAATTTTAATTTTACACGTACCTTACCGTACTTACCCTGCGGTTCGTGGTTTTACCCGGCTTAGACAGGAAGTGGAACGCCCTACACTTAGGGTAATTCCAGCTTTAAAAGGACGAGGACTTAGTGGTCCGTGCTGGACAGGTTATGGGCCAGGAAAGATCAATTCCATACCAAACATATACATTAGGAGGAGATCCACCGACTTTCGCGGAAGAAAGGGTAGAAGCAATACCAAAAAGTTCCTCCTGCTCTTAAGGATCAGTAGGTGGTATTCCATAGGGGGGGTTTTTAGTGGGTATCCTGCTTTGGCAGCGAGTCCCACATAACCCAGGCAACCCGCCTGGGTATGCATAAAGCATTTTCCCCCTCTGAAAGAAAAAAAAAAAAAAAAAAAAAAAAAAAAAAAAAAAAAAGTCCCGAGGTCGTAGGGACGACCCTATAGTCGTCGGACATTTCGGCGGCTGGCCAACTTTGGCCCGTGGTCGTGGGGACGACCCTATAGTCGTCGGACATGTCGGCGGCTGGCCAACATTGGCCCGTGGTCGTGGAGACGACCCAATAGTCGTTGGACATGTCAGCGGCTGGCCAACTTTGCCCCGGTGTCGTGGGGACGACCCTATTGTCGTCGGACATGGCGGTGGCGGGCCAATCTAGTCCCGTGGTCGCGGGGACGACCCTACAGTCGTCGGACATTTCGGCGGCAGGCCAACTTTGGCCCGTGGTCGTGGGGACGACCCTATAGTCGTCGGACATGTTGGCGGCAGGTCAACCTAGTCCCGCGGTCGTGGGGACGACCCTATTGTCGTCGGACATGGCGGTGGCGGGCCAATCTAGTCCCGTGGTCGTGGGGACGACCCTATAGTCGTCGGACATGTCGGCGGCTGGCCAACATTGGCCCGTGGTCGTGGAGACGACCCAATAGTCGTTGGACATGTCAGCGGCTGGCCAACTTTGCCCCGGTGTCGTGGTGACGACCCTATAGTCGTCGGACATGTCGGCGGCTGGCCAACTTTGGCCCGGTGTCGTGGGGACGACTCTATAGTCGTCGGACATGTCGGCGGCGGGCCAATCTAGTACCGGGGTCGTGGGGACGACACTATAGTCGTCGGACATGTCGGCGGCTGGCCAAGTTTGGCCCATGGTCGTGGGGACGACCCAATACTCGTTGGACATGTCGGCGGCTGGCCAGCTTTGGCCCGTGGTTGTGGGGACGACCCAATAGTCGTTGGACATGACGGTGGCGGGCCAATCTAGTCCCGGGGTCGTGGGGACGACTCTATAGTCGTCGGACATGTCGGCGGCTGGCCAACTTTGGCCCCTGGTCGTGGGGACGACCCAATAGTGGTCGGACATGTCGGCGGCTGGCCAACCTAGTCCCGAGGTCGTGGGGACGACCCTATAGTCGTCGGACTTGACGGTGGTGGGCCAATCTAGTCCCGGGGTCCTGGGGACGACCCTACAGTCGTCGGACATTTCGGCGGCTTGCCAACTTTGGCCCGGGGTCGTGGGGACGACTCTATAGTCGTCGGACTTGACGGTGGCGGGACAATCTAGCCCCGGGGCCGTGGGGACGACCCTACAGTCGTCGGACATTTCGGCGGCTTGCCAACTTTGGCCCGTGGACGTGGGGACGACCCAATAGTCGTCGGACATGTCGGCGGCTGGCCAACTTTGGCCCGTGGTCGTGGGGACGATCCGATAGTCGTTGGACATGACGGTGGCGGGCCAATCTAGTCCCGGGGTCGTCGGGACGACCCTATAGTCGTCGGACATGTCGGTGGCTGGCCAACTTTCGCCCGGTGTCGTGGGGACGACTCTATAGTCGTCGGACATGTCGGCGGCTGGCCAACTTTGGCCCGTGGTCGTGGGGACGATCCGATAGTCGTTGGACATGACGGTGGCGGGCCAATCTAGTCCCGAGGTCGTCGGGACGACCCTATAGTCGTCGGACTTGACGGTGGCGGGCCAATCTAGTCCCGGGGTCGTGGGGCGACCCTACAGTCGTCGGACATTTCGGCGGCTTGCCAACTTTGGCCCGGGGTCGTGGGGACGACCCTATAGTCGTCGGACATGTCGGCGGCTGGCCAACCTAGTCCCGAGGACGTGGGGACGACCCTATAGTCGTCGGACTTGACGGTGGCGTACCAATCTAGTCCCGGGGTCGTGGGGTCGACCCTACAGTCGTCGGACATTTCGGCGGCTTGCCAACTTTGGCCCGGGGTCGTGGGGACGACTCTATAGTCGTCGGACATGTCGGCGGCTGGCCAACTTTGGCCCGTGGTCGTGGGGACGATCCGATAGTCGTTGGACATGACGGTGGCGGGCCAATCTAGTCCCGAGGTCGTCGGGACGACCCTATAGTCGTCGGACTTGACGGTGGCGGGCCAATCTAGTCCCGGGGTCGTGGGGCGACCCTACAGTCGTCGGACATTTCGGCGGCTTGCCAACTTTGGCCCGGGGTCGTGGGGACGACCCCATAGTCGTCGGACAAGTCGGCAGCGGGCCAAGCTTGTCCCGGGGTCGTGGGGACGACCCTATACTCGTCGGACATGACGGTGGCGGGCCAATCTAGTCCCGGGGTCGTGGGGACGACCCAATAGTGGTCGGACATGTCGGCGGCTGGCCAACCTAGTCCCGAGGTCGTGGGGACGACCCTATAGTCGTCGGACTTGACGGTGGCGGGCCAATCTAGTCCCAGGGTCGTGGGGACGACCCTATAGTCTTCGGACATGTCGGCGGCTGGCCAACTTTGGCCCGTAGTCGTGGGGACGATCCGATAGTCGCCGGACATGACGGTGGCGGGCCAATCTATTCCCGGGGTCGTGGGGACGACCCTATAGTCGTCGAACATGTCGGCGGCTGGCCAACTTTGGCCCGGTGTCGTGGGGACGACTCTATAGTCGTCGGACATGTCGGCGGCTGGCCAACATTGACCCGTGGTCGTGGGGACGACCCAATAGTCGTTGGACATGTCAGCGGCTGGCCAGCTTTGGCCCGGTGTCGTGGGGACGACTATAGTCGTTGGAAATGTCGGCGGCTGGCCAATCTAGTCCCGGGGACGTGGGGACGACCCTATAGTCTTCGGACATGTCGGCGGCTGGCCAACTTTGGCCCGGGGTCGTGGGGACGACTCTATAGTCGTTGGACATGTCGGCGGCTGGCCAATCTAGTCCCGGGGACGTGGGGACGACCCTATAGTCGTCGGACATGTCGGCGGCTGGCCAACTTTGGCCCGGTGTCGTGGGGACGACTCTATAGTCGTCGGACATGTCGGCGGCTGGCCAACTTTGGCCCCTGGTCGTGGGGACGACCCAATAGTGGTCGGGCATGTCGGCGGCTGGCCAAGCTTGTCCCGGGGTCGTGGGGACGACCCTATAATCGTCGGACAAGACGGCGGCGGGCCAATCCAGTCCCGGGGTCGTAGGGACGACCCTATAGTCGACGGACATGTCGGCGATTGGACAACATTGGCCCGGGGTCGTGGGGACGACCCTATAGTCGTCGGACATGTCGGCGGTTGGCCAACTTTGGCCTGTGGTCGTGGGGACGACCCTATAGTCGTTGGACATGACGGTGGCGGGCCAATCTAGTCCCGGGGTCGTGGGGACGACCCTATAGTCGTCGGACAAGACGGCGGCTGGACATCTTTGGCCCGGGGTCGTGGGGACGACCCTATAGTCGTCGGACATGACGGTGGCGGGCCAATCTAGTCCCAGAGTCGTGGGAACGACCCTATAGTCTTCGGACATGTCGGCGGCCGGCCAACTTTGGCCCGTGGTCGTGGGGACGACCCTATAGTCGTCGGAAATAACGATGGCGGGGCAATCTATTCCCGGGGTCGTGGGGACGACCCTGTAGTCGTCGGACATGACGGTGGCGGGCCAATCTAGTCCCGGGGTTATGGGAACGACCCTATAGTCGTCGGACATGTCGGCGGCATGCCAACTTTGGCGCGTGGTCGTGGGGACGATCCGATTGTCGTCGGACATGTCGGCGGCTGGCCAACTTTGGCCCGTGGTCGTGGGGACGATCCAATAGTCGTCGGACATGTCGGCGGCTGGCCAACTTTGGCGCGTGGTCGTGGGGACGATCCGATTGTCGTCGGACATGACGGCGGCTGGCCAACCTAGACCCGGGGTCGTGGGGACGACCCTATTGTCGTCGGACTTGGCGGTGGCGGGCCAATCTAGTCCCGTGGTCGTGGGGACGACCCTATAGTCTTCGGACATGACGGTAGCGGGCCAATCTAGACCCGAGGTCGTGGGGACGACCCTCTAGTAGTCGGACATGTCGGCGGCGGTCCAACTTTGGCCCGGTGTCGTGGGGACGACTCTATAGTCGTCGGACATGTCGGCGGCTGGCCAACCATGACCCGGGGTCGTGGGGACGACCCTATAATCGTTGGACATGACGGTGGCAGGCCAATCTAGTCCCGGGGTCGTAGGGACGACCCTATAGTCGTCGGACATGTTGGCGATTGGCCAACATTGGCCCGGGGTCGTCGGGACGACCCTATATTCGTCGGACATGTCGGCGGCTGGCCAACCTAGTCCCGGGGTCGTGGGGACGACCCTATAGTCGTCGGACATTTCGGCGGCTTGCCAACTTTGGCCCGGGTTCGTGGGGACGACCCTATAGTCGTCGGACATGTCGGCGGCTGTCCAACTTTGGCCCGGTGTCGTGGGGACGACTCTATAGTCGTCGGACATGTCGGCGGCTGGCCAACCTAGACCCGGGGTCGTGGGGACGACCCTATTGTCGTCGGACATGACGGTGGCGGGCCAATCTAGTCCCGGTGTCTTGGGGACGACCCTATAGTCGTCGGACAAGTCGGCGGCGGGCCAAGCTTGTCCCGGGGTCGTGGGGACGACCCTATAGTCGTCGGACATGTCGGCGGCATGCCAACTTTGGCCCGTGGTCGTGGGGACGACCCTATAGTCGTTGGACATGACGGTGGCGGGCCAATCTAGTCCCGGGGTCGTAGGGACGACCCTATAGTCGTCGGACATGTCGGCGATTGGCCAACATTGGCCCGGGGTCGAGGGGACGACCCTATAGTCGTCGGACATGTCGGCGGCTGGCCAACCTAGTCCCGAGGTCGTGGGGACGACCCTATAGTCGTCGGTCATGTCGGCGGCTGGCCAACTTTGGCCCGTGGTTGTGGGGACGACCCTATAGTCGTCGGACATGTCGGCGGCTGGCCAACTTTGGCCCGGTGTCGTGGGGACCACTCTATAGTCGTCGGAAATGTCGGCGGCTGGCCAACCTGGACCCGGGGTCGTGGGGACGACCCTATTGTCGTCGGACATGACGGTGGCGGGCCAATCTAGTCTCGGGGTCGGTGGGACGACCCTATAGTCGTCGGACATGTCGGCGGCTGGCCAACTTTGGCCCGGGGTCGTGGGGACGACTCTATTGTCGTCGGAAATGTCGGCGGCTGGCCAACCTGGACTCGGGGTCGTGGGGACGACCCTATAGTCGTCGGACAAGACGGCGGCTGGATATCTTTGGCCCGGGGTCGTGGGGACGACCCTATAGTCGTCGGACATGTCGGCGGCGGGCCAACCTTGTCCCGGGGTCGTGGGGACGACCCTATAGTCGTCGAACAAGTCGGCGGCGGGCCAAGCTTGTCCCGGGGTCGTGGGGACGACCCTATAATCGTCGGACATGACGGTGGCGGGCCAATCTAGTCCCGGGGTCGTGGGGACGACCCTATAGTCGTCGGACATGTCGGCGGCTGGCCAACTTTGGCCCGGTGTCGTGGGGACGACTCTATAGTCGTCGGAAATGTCGGCGGCTGGCCAACCTGGACCCGGGGTCGTGGGGACGACCCTATTGTCGTCGGACATGACGGTGGCGGGCCAATCTAGTCTCGGGGTCGTGGGGACGACCCTATAGTCGTCGGACATGTCGGCGGCTGGCCAACTTTGGCCCGGGGTCGTGGGGACGACCCTATAGTCGTCGGACATGACGGTGGCGGACCAATCTAGTCCCGGGGTCGTGGGGACGACCCTACAGTCGTCGGACATTTCGGCGGCTTGCCAACTTTGGCCCGGGGTCGTGGGGACGACCCTGTAGTCGTCGGACTTGACGGTGGCGGGCCAATCTAGTCCCAAGGTCCTGGGGACGACCCTATAGTCGTCGGACTTGACGGTGGCGGGCCAATCTAGTCTCGGGGTCGTGGGGACGACCCTACAGTCGTTGGACATGACGGTGGCGGGCCAATCTAGTCCCGGGGTCGTGGGGACGACCCTACAGTCTTCGGACATTTCGGCGGCTTGCCAACTTTGGCCCGGGGTCGTGGGGACGACCCTATAATCGTCGGACATTTCGGCGGCATGCCAACTTTGGCCCGTGGTCGTGGGGACGACCCTATAGTCGTTGGACATGACGGTGGCGGGCCAATCTAGTCCCGAGGTCCTGGGGACGACCCTACAGTCTTCGGACATTTCGGCGGCTTGCCAACTTTGGCCCGGGGTCGTGGGGACGACCCTATAATCGTCGGACATTTCGGCGGCATGCCAACTTTGGCCCGTGGTCGTGGGGACGACCCTATAGTCGTTGGACATGACGGTGGCGAGCCAATCTAGTCCCGAGGTCCTGGGGACGACCCTATAGTCGTCGGACAAGTCGGCGGCTGGCCAACCTAGACCCGGGGTCGTGGGGACGACCCTATTGTCGTCGGACATGACGGTGGCGGGCCAATCTAGACCCGAGGTCCTGGGGACGACCCTATAGTAGTCGAACATGTCGGCGGCTGTCCAACATTGGCCCGGTGTCGTGGGGACGACTCTATAGTCGTCGGACATGTCGGCGGCTGGCCAACCTAGTCCCGGGGTCGTGGGGACGACCCTATAGTCGTCGGACATTTCGGCGGCTTGCCAACTTTGGCCCGGGGTCGTGGGGACGACCCTATAGTCGTCGGACATGTCGGCGGCTGGCCAACTTTGGCCCGTGGTTGTGGGGACGACCCTATAGTCGTTGGACATGACGGTGGCGGGCCAATCTAGTCCCGGGGTCGTGGGGACGACCCTATAGTCGTCGGACATGTCGGCGGCTGGCCAACTTTGGACCGGTGTCGTGGGGACGACTCTATAGTCGTCGGAAATGTCGGCGGCTTGCCAACTTTGGCCCGGGGTCGTGGGGACGACCCTATAGTCGTCGGACTTGACGGTGGCGGGCCTATCTAGTCCCGGGGTCGTGGGGACGACCCTACAGTCGTCGGACATTTCGGCGGCTTGCCAACTTTGGCCCGGGGTCGTGGGGACGACCGTATAGTCGTCGGACATGACGGTGGCGGACCAATCTAGTCACGGGGTCGTGGGGACGACCCTATAGTCGTCGGACATGTCGGCGGCTGGCCAACTTTGGCCCGTGGTCGTGGGGACGATCCAATAGTCGTCGGACATGTCGGCGGCAGGCCAGCTTTGGCCCGTGGTCGTGGGGACGACCCTATAGTCGTCGGACATGTCGGCGGCTAGCCAACATTGGCCTGTGATCGTGGGGACGACCCAATAGTCGTTGGAAATGTCAGCGGCTGGCCAACTTTGACCCGGTGTCGTGGGGACGACTCTATAGTCGTCGGACATGTCGGCGGCTGGCCAATCTAGTCCCGGGGTCGTGGGGACGACCCTATAGTCTTCGGACATGTCGGCGGCTGGCCAACTTTGGCATCGTGGTCGTGGGGACGATCCAATAGTCGTCGGACATGTCGGCGGCTGGCCAGCTTTGGCCCGGGGTCGTAGGGACGACCCTATAGTCGTCGGACATGTCGGCGATTGGACAACATTGGCCCGGGGTCGTGGGGACGACATTATAGTCGTCGGACATGTCGGCGGCTGGCCAACCTAGTCCCGAGGTCGTGGGGACGACCCTATAGTCGTCGGACTTGACGGTGGCGGGCCAATCTAGTCCCGGGGTCGCGGGGACGACCCTACAGTCGTCGGACATTTCGGCGTCTTGCCAACTTTGGCCCGGGGTCGTGGGGACGACCCTATAGTCGTCGGACATGACGGTGGCGGACCAATCTAGTCCCGGGGTCGTGGGGACGACCCTATAGTCGTCGGACATGTCGGCGGCTGGCCAACTTTGGCCCGTGGTCGTGGGGACGATCCAAAAGTCGTCGGACATGTCGGCGGCTGGCTAACTTTGTCGCGTGGTCGTGGGGACGATCCGATTGTCGTCGGACATGTCGGCGGCTGGCCAACTTTGGCCCGTGGTCGTGGGGACGACCCAATAGTCGTTGGAAATGTCAGCGGCTGGCCAACTTTGACCCGGTGTCGTGGGGACGACCCTATAGTCGTCGGACATGACGGTGGCGGACCAATCTAGTCCCGGGGTTGTGGAGACGACCCTACAATCGTCGGACATGTCGGCGGCTGGCCAACTTTGGCCCGTGGTCGTGGGGACGATCCGATAGTCGTTGGACATGACGGTGGCGGGCCAATCTAGTCCGGGGGTCGTGGGGACGACCCTACAGTCGTCGGACATTTCGGCGGCTTGCCAACTTTGGCCCGGGGTCGTGGGGACGACCCTATAGTCGTCGGACTTGACGGTGGCGGGCCAATCTAGTCCCGGGGTTGTGGGGACGAACCTACATTCGTCGGACATTTCGGCGGCTTGCCAACTTTGGCCCGGGGTCGTGGGGACGACCCTATAGTCGTCGGACTTGACGTTGGCGGGCCAATCTAGTCCCGAGGTCGTGGGGACGACCCTATTGTCGTCGGACATGACGGTGGCGGGCCAATCTATTCCCGGGGTCGTACGGACGACCCTATAGTCGTCGGATATGTTGGCGATCGGCCAACATTGGCCCGGGGTCGTGGGGACGACTCTATAGTCGTCGGACATGTTGGCGGCTTGTCAGCCTAGTCCCAGGGTCGTGGGTACGACCCTATAGTCGTCGGACAAGTCGGCGGCGGGCCAACCTTGTCCCGGGGTCGTGAGGACGACCCTATAGTCGTCGGACATGACGGTGGCGGGCGAATCTAGTCCCGGGGTCGTGGGGACGACCCTATAGTCGTCGGACATTTCGGCGGCGAGCCAACCTAGTCCCGGGCTCGTTTGGACGACCCTATAGTCGTCGGACATGTCGGTGGCGGGCCAATCTAGTACCGGGGTCGTGGGGACGACCCTATAGTCTTTGGACATGTCGGCGGCGGGCCAACTTTGGCCCGTGGTCGTCGGGACGACCCTATAGTCGTCGGACAAGTCGGCAGCGAGCCAACCTAGTCCCGAGGTCGTGGGGACGACCCTATAGTCGTCGGACATGACGGCGGCTGGCCAACTTTGACCCGTGGTCGTGGGGACAACCCTATAGTCGTCGGACATGTCGGCGGCTGGCCAACTTTTGACCGTGGTCGTAGGGACGACCCTATAGTCGTCGGACAAATCGGCGGCTGACCAACTTTGGCCCGGGGTCGTCGGGGCGACCCTATAGTCGTCGGAAATGTCGGCGGCTGGCCAACTTTGGCCGGTGGTCGTGTGGACGACACTATAGTCGTCGGACAAGTCGGCGGCGAGCCAACATAGTCCCGGTGTCGTGGGGACGACTCCATAGTCGTCGGACATGTCGGCGGCTGGCCAACCTAGACCAGGGGTCGTGGGGACGACCCTATGGTCCTCGGACAAGTCGGCGGGTGGCCAACTTTGGCCCGTGGTCGTGGGAACGACCCTATAGTCGTCGGACAAGTCGGCGGCGAGCCAATCTAGTCCCGCGGTCGTGGAGACGACCCTATAGTCGTCGGACAAGTCAGCGGCTGGCCAACATTGGCCCGTGGTCGTGGGGACGACCATATAGTCGTCGGACATGACGGTGGCGGGTCAGTCTAGTCCCGGGTTGTGGGGACGACCCTATAGTCGTCGGACATGTCGGCGGCTGGCCAACTTTGGCCCAGGGTTGTGGGGACGACCCTATAGTCGCCGGACATGTTGGCGGCAGGTCAACCTAGTCCCGGGGTCGTTCGGACGACCCTATAGTCTTCGGACAAGTCGACGGCGGGCCAAGCTAGTCCGGGGGTCGCGGGGACGACCCTATAGTCGGCGGACTTGACGGTGTCGGGCCAATCTAGTCCCGGGGTTGTGGGGACGACCCTATAGTCGTCGGACATGTCGGCGGCTTGCCAAATTTGCCCGGGGTCGTGGGGACGACCCTATAGTCGTCGGATAAGTGGGCGGCAAGCCAACCTAGTCCCGGGGTCGTGGGGACGACCCGATAGTCGTCGGACAAGTCGGCGGCGAGCCCACCTAGTCGGGGGGTCGTGGGGACCACCCTATAGTCGTCGGACAAGTCGGCGGCCGGCCAACCTAGTCCGGGGGTCGTGGGAACGACCCTATAGTCGTCGGACATGACGGTGGCGGGCCAGTCTAGTTCCGGGTCGTGGGGACGACCCTATAGTCGTCGGACATGTCGGCGGCTGGCCAACTTTGGCCCGTGGTCGTGGGGACGACCGTATAGTCGTCGGAAATGTCGGTGGCTGTCCAACTTTGGCCCGTGGTCGTGGGGACGACCCTATAGTCGTCGGACAAGTCGGCGGCTGTCCAACTTTGGCCCGCGGTCGTGGGGACGACCCTATAGTCGTCGGAAATGTCGGTGGCTGTCCAACTTTGGCCCAGGGGTCGTGGGGACGACCCAATAGTCGTCGGACAAGTCAGCGGCTGGCCAACATTGGCCCGTGGTCGTGGGGACGACACTATAGTCGTCGGACATGTCGGCGGCTGGCCAACTTTGGCCCCTGGTCGCGGGGACGATCCGATAGTCGTTGGACATGACGGTGGCGGGCCAATCTAGTCCCGGGGTCGTGGGGGCGATCCAATAGTCGTCGGACATGTCGGCGGCTGGCCAACTTTGGCCCGTGGTCGTGGGGGCGACCCTATAGTCGTTGGACATGTCAGCGGCTGGCCAACTTTGGCCCGGTGTCGTGGGGACAACTCTATAGTCGTCGGACATGTCGGCGGCTGGCCAACCTAGAACCGGGGTCGTGGGGACGACCCTATTGTCGTCGGACATGACGGTGGCGGGCCAATCTACTCCCGGGGTCGTAGGGACGACCCTATAGTCGTCGGACATGTTGGCGATTGGCCAACATTGGCCCGGGGTCGTCGGGACGACCCTATAGTCGTCGGACATGTCGGCGGCTGGCCAACCTAGTCCCGAGGTCGTGGGGACGACCTTGTAGTCGTCGGACATGTCGGCGGCTGGCCAACCTAGTCCCGAGGTCGTGGGGACGACCCTATAGTCGTCGGACATGTCGGCGGCTGGCCAACTTTGGCCCGTGGTCGTGGAGACGATCCAATAGTCGTCGGACATGTCGGCGGCTGGCCAACTTTGGCCCGTGGTCGTGGGAAGGTTCCGATAGTCGTCGGACATGTCGGCGGCTGGCCAACTTAGACCCGGAGTCGTGGGGACGACCCTATTGTCGTCGGACATGGCGGTGGCGGGCCAATCTAGTCCCGTGGTCGTGAGGACGACCCTATAGTCTTCGGACATGACGGTAGCGGGCCAATCTAGACCCGAGGTCGTGGGGACGACCTCATAGTCTTCGGACATGTCGGCGGCTGTCCAACTTTGGCCCGGTGTCGTGGGGACGACTCTATAGTCGTCGGACATGTCGGCGGCTGGCCAACCTAGACCCGGGGTCGTGGGGACGACCCTATTGTCGTCGGACATGACGGTGGCGGGCCAATCTAGTCCCGGGGTCGTGGGGACGACCCTATAGTCGTCGGACAAGTCGGCGGCGGGCCAAGCTTGTCCCGGGGTCGTGGGGACGACCCTATAGTCGTCGGACATGTCGGCGATTGGCCAACATTGGCCCGGGGTCGTGGGGACGACCCTATTGTCGTCGGACATGACGGTGGCGGGCCAATCTAGTCCCAGGGTCGTGGGGACGACCCTATAGTCGTCGGACATGACGGTGGCGGGCCAATCTGGTCCCAGGGTCGTGGGGACGACCCTATAGTCGTCGGACATGTCGGCGGCTGGCCAACTTTGGCCCGTGGTCGTGGGGACGACTCTATAGTCGTCGGACATGTCGGCGGCTGGCCAACCTAGACCCGCGGTCGTGGGGACGACCCTATAGTCGTCGCACATGTCGGCGGCTGGCCAACTTTGGTCCGTGGTCGTGGGGTCGATCCGATAGTCGTCGGACATGTCGGCGGCGGGCCAATCTAGTCCCCGGGTCGTGGGCACGACCCTATAGTCGTCGGACATGTCGGCGGCAGGCCAACTTTGGCCCGTGGTCGTGGGGACGATCCGATAGTCGTTGGACATGACGGTGCCGGGGCAATCGAGTCCCGGGGTAGTAGGTACGACCCTATAGTCGTCGGACATGTCGGCGTCTGGCCAACTTTGGCCCGTGGTCGTGGGGACGACCCTACAGTCGTCGGACATTTCGGCGGCTTGCCAACTTTGGCCCGGGGTCGTGGGGACGACCCTATAGTCGTCGGACTTGACGGTGGCGGGCCAATCTAGTCCCGGGGTTGTGGGGACGAACATACAGTCGTCGGACATTTCGGCGGCTTGCCAACTTTGGCCCGGGGTCGTGGGGACGACCCTATAGTCGTCGGACATGTCGGGGATTGGCCACCTTTAGCCCGTGGTCGTGGGGACGACCCTATAGCCGTCGGATTTGACGGTGGCGGGCCAATCTAGTCCCTGGGTCGTGGGGACGACCCATCAGTCGTCGGACATTTCGGCGGCTTGCCAACTTTGGCCCGGGGTCGTGGGGACGACCCTATAGTCGTCGGACATGTCGGCGATTGGCCAACATTGGCCCGGGGTCGTGGGGACGACCCTATAGTCGTCGGACATGTCGGCGGTTGGCCAACCTAGTCCCGAGGTCGTGGGGACGACCCTATAGTCGTCGGACTTGACGGTGGCGGGCCAATCTAGTCCCGGGGTCGTGGGACGACCCTACAGTCGTCGGACATTTCGGCGGCTTGCCAACTTTGGCCCGGGGTCGTGGGGACGACCCTATAGTCGTCGGACATGTCGGCGGCTGGCCAACTTTGGCCCGTGGTCGTGGGGACGATCCGATAGTCGTCGGACATGACGGTCTAGGGTCAATCTAGTCCCGGGGTCGTGGGGACGACCCTATAGTCGTCGGACATGTCGGCGGCTGGCCAACTTTGGCCCGTGGTCGTGGGGACGATCCAATAGTCGTCGGACATGTCGGCGGCTGGCCAACTTTGGCCCGTGGTCGTGGAGACGATCCAATAGTCGTCGGACATATCGGCGGCTGGCCAACTTTGGGCCGTGGTCGTGGGGACGATCCGATAGTCGTCGGACATGTCGGCGGCTGGCCAACCTAGACCCGGGGTCGTGGGGACGACCCTATTGTCGTCGAACATGACGGTGGCGGGCCAATCTAGTCCCGGGGTCGTGGGGACGACCCTATAGTCGTCGGACAAGTCGGCGGCGGGCCAAGCTTGTCCCGGGGTCGTGAGGACGACCCTATAGTCTTCGGACATGACGGTAGCGGGCCAATCTAGTCCCGGGGTCGTGGGGACGACCCTATAATCGTTGGACATGACGGTGGCGGGCCAATCTAGTCCCGGGGTCGTAGGGACGACCCTATAGTCGTCGGACATGTTGGCGATTGGCCAACATTGGCCCGGGGTCGTCGGGACGACCCTATAGTCGTCGGACATGTCGGCGGCTGGCCAACCTAGTCCCGAGGTCGTGGGGACGACCTTGTAGTCGTCGGACATGTCGGCGGCTGGCCAACCTAGTCCCGAGGTCGTGGGGACGACCCTATAGTCTTCGGACATGACGGTAGCGGGCCAATCTAGTCCCGGGGTCGTGGGGACGACCCTATAATCGTTGGACATGACGGTGGCGGGCCAATCTAGTCCCGGGGTCGTAGGGACGACCCTATAGTCGTCGGACATGTTGGCGATTGGCCAACATTGGCCCGGGGTCGTCGGGACGACCCTATAGTCGTCGGACATGTCGGCGGCTGGCCAACCTAGTCCCGAGGTCGTGGGGACGACCTTGTAGTCGTCGGACATGTCGGCGGCTGGCCAACCTAGTCCCGAGGTCGTGGGGACGACCCTATAGTCGTCGGACATGTCGGCGGCTGGCCAACTTTGGCCCGTGGTCGTGGAGACGATCCAATAGTCGTCGGACATATCGGCGGCTGGCCAACTTTGGGCCGTGGTCGTGGGGACGATCCGATAGTCGTCGGACATGTCGGCGGCTGGCCAACCTAGACCCGGGGTCGTGGGGACGACCCTATTGTCGTCGAACATGACGGTGGCGGGCCAATCTAGTCCCGGGGTCGTGGGGACGACCCTATAGTCGTCGGACAAGTCGGCGGCGGGCCAAGCTTGTCCCGGGGTCGTGAGGACGACCCTATAGTCTTCGGACATGACGGTAGCGGGCCAATCTAGACCCGAGGTCGTGGGGACGACCCTATAGTCGTCGGACATGACGGTAGCGGGACAATCTAGACCCGAGGTCGTGGGGACGACCTCATAGTCTTCGGACATGTCGGCGGCTGTCCAACTTTGGCCCGGTGTCGTGGGGACGACTCTATAGTCGTCGGACATGTCGGCGGCTGGCCAACCTAGACCCGGGGTCGTGGGGACGACCCTATTGTCGTCGGACATGACGGTGGCGGGCCAATCTAGTCCCGGGGTCGTGGGGACGACCCTATAGTCGTCGGATAAGTCGGCGGCGGGCCAAGCTTGTCCCGGGGTCGTGGGGACGACCCTATAGTCGTCGGACATGTCGGCGGCAGGCCAACTTTGGCCCGTGGTCGTGGGGACGATCCGATAGTCGTTGGACATGACGGTGCCGGGGCAATCGAGTCCCGGGGTAGTAGGTACGACCCTATAGTCGTCGGACATGTCGGCGATTGGCCATTATTGGCCCGGGGTCGAGGGGACGACCCTATAGTCGTCGGACATGTCGGCGGCTGGCCAACTTTGGCCCATGGTCGTGGGGACGACTCAATAGTCGTCGGACATGTCGGCGTCTGGCCAACTTTGGCCCGTGGTCGTGGGGACGACCCTACAGTCGTCGGACATTTCGGCGGCTTGCCAACTTTGGCCCGGGGTCGTGGGGACGACCCTATAGTCGTCGGACTTGACGGTGGCGGGCCAATCTAGTCCCGGGGTTGTGGGGACGACCCTACAGTCGTCGGACATTTCGGCGGCTTGCCAACTTTGGCCCGGGGTCGTGGGGACGACCCTATAGTCGTCGGACTTGACGGTGGCGGGCCAATCTAGTCCCGGGGTTGTGGAGACGACCCTACAATCGTCGGACATGTCGGCGGCTGGCCAACTTTGGCCCGTGGTCGTGGGGACGATCCGATAGTCGTTGGACATGACGGTGGCGGGCCAATCTAGTCCGGGGGTCGTGGGGACGACCCTACAGTCGTCGGACATTTCGGCGGCTTGCCAACTTTGGCCCGGGGTCGTGGGGACGACCCTATAGTCGTCGGACTTGACGGTGGCGGGCCAATCTAGTCCCGGGGTTGTGGGGACGAACCTACAGTCGTCGGACATTTCGGCGGCTTGCCAACTTTGGCCCGGGGTCGTGGGGACGACCCTATAGTCGTCGGACTTGACGTTGGCGGGCCAATCTAGTCCCGAGGTCGTGGGGACGACCCTATTGTCGTCGGACATGACGGTGGCGGGCCAATCTATTCCCGGGGTCGTACGGACGACCCTATAGTCGTCGGATATGTTGGCGATCGGCCAACATTGGCCCGGGGTCGTGGGGACGACTCTATAGTCGTCGGACATGTTGGCGGCTTGTCAGCCTAGTCCCAGGGTCGTGGGTACGACCCTATAGTCGTCGGACAAGTCGGCGGCGGGCCAACCTTGTCCCGGGGTCGTGAGGACGACCCTATAGTCGTCGGACATGACGGTGGCGGGCGAATCTAGTCCCGGGGTCGTGGGGACGACCCTATAGTCGTCGGACATTTCGGCGGCGAGCCAACCTAGTCCCGGGCTCGTTTGGACGACCCTATAGTCGTCGGACATGTCGGTGGCGGGCCAATCTAGTACCGGGGTCCTGGGGACGACCCTATAGTCTTTGGACATGTCGGCGGCGGGCCAACTTTGGCCCGTGGTCGTCGGGACGACCCTATAGTCGTCGGACAAGTCGGCAGCGAGCCAACCTAGTCCCGAGGTCGTGGGGACGACCCTATAGTCGTCGGACATGACGGCGGCTGGCCAACTTTGACCCGTGGTCGTGGGGACAACCCTATAGTCGTCGGACATGTCGGCGGCTGGCCAACTTTTGACCGTGGTCGTAGGGACGACCCTATAGTCGTCGGACAAATCGGCGGCTGACCAACTTTGGCCCGGGGACGTCGGGGCGACCCTATAGTCGTCGGAAATGTCGGCGGCTGGCCAACTTTGGCCGGTGGTCGTGTGGACGACACTATAGTCGTCGGACATGTCGGCGGCTGGCCAACCTAGACCCGGGGTCGTGGGGACGACCCTATTGTCGTCGGACATGGCGGTGGCGGGCCAATCTAGTCCCGTGGTCGTGAGGACGACCCTATAGTCTTCGGACATGACGGTAGCGGGCCAATCTAGACCCGAGGTCGTGGGGACGACCCTATAGTCGTCGGACATGACGGTAGCGGGACAATCTAGACCCGAGGTCGTGGGGACGACCTCATAGTCTTCGGACATGTCGGCGGCTGTCCAACTTTGGCCCGGTGTCGTGGGGACGACTCTATAGTCGTCGGACATGTCGGCGGCTGGCCAACCTAGACCCGAGGTCGTGGGGACGACCCTATTGTCGTCGGACATGACGGTGGCGGGCCAATCTAGTCCCGGGGTCGTGGGGACGACCCTATAGTCGTCGGACAAGTCGGCGGCGGGCCAAGCTTGTCCCGGGGTCGTGGGGACGACCTTATAGTCGTCGGACATGTCGGCGATTGGCCAACATTGGCCCGGGGTCGTGGGGACGACCCTATTGTCGTCGGACATGACGGTGGCGGGCCAATCTAGTCCCAGGGTCGTGGGGACGACCCTATAGTCGTCGGACATGACGGTGGCGGGCCAATCTGGTCCCAGGGTCGTGGGGACGACCCTATAGTCGTCGGACATGTCGGCGGCTGGCCAACTTTGGCCCGTGGTCGTGGGGACGACCCTATAGTCGTCGCACATGTCGGCGGCTGGCCAACTTTGGTCCGTGGTCGTGGGGTCGATCCGATAGTCGTCGGACATGACGGCGGCTGGCCAACTTTGGCCCGTGGTCGTGGGGACGACTGTTTAGCCGTCGGACATGTCGGCGGCTGGCCAACCTAGACCCGGGGTCGTGGGGACGACCCTATTGTCGTCGGACATGACGGTGGCGGGCCAATCTAGTTCCGGGGTCGTGGGGACGACCCTATAGTCGTCGCACATGTCGGCGGCTGGCCAACCTAGACCCGCGGTCGTGGGGACGACCCTATAGTCGTCGGACATGACGGTGGCGGACCAATCTAGTCCCGAGGTCGGTGGGACGACCCTACAGTCGTCGGACATGTTGGCGGCAGGTCTGCCTAGTCCCGGGGTCGTGGGGACGAACCTATAGTCGTCGGACAACACGGCGGCTGGACATCTTTGGCCCGCGGTCGTGGGGACGACCCTATAGTCGTCGGACATGTCGGCGGCTGGCCAACGTAGGCCCGTTGTCGTGGGGACGACCCTATAGACGTCGGACATGACGTTGGCGGGCCAATCTAGTCCCGGGGTCGTGGGGACGACCCTATAGTCGTCGCACATGTCGGCGGCTGGCCAACTTTGGTCCGTGGTCGTGGGGTCGATCCGATAGTCGTCGGACATGACGGCGGCTGGCCAACTTTGGCCCGTGGTCGTGGGGACGACTGTTTAGTCGTCGGACATGTCGGCGGCTGGCCAACCTAGACCCGGGGTCGTGGGGACGACCCTATTGTCGTCGGACATGACGGTGGCGGGCCAATCTAGTCCCGGGGTCGTGGGGACGACCTTATAGTCGTCGCACATGTCGGCGGCTGGCCAACTTTGGTCCGTGGTCGTGGGGTCGATCCGATAGTCGTCGGACATGACGGCGGCTGGCCAACTTTGGCCCGTGGTCGTGGGGACGACTGTTTAGTCGTCGGACATGTCGGCGGCTGGCCAACCTAGACCCGGGGTCATAGGGACGACCATATAGTCGTCGCACATGTCGGCGGCTGGCCAACTTTGGTCCGTGGTCGTGGGGTCGATCCGATAGTCGTCGGACATGACGGCGGCTGGCCAACTTGGGCCCGTGGTCGTGGGGACGACTGTTTAGTCGTCGGACATGTCGGCGGCTGGCCAACCTAGACCCGGGGTCGTGGGGACGACCCTATTGTCGTCGGACATGACGGTGGCGGGCCAATCTAGTCCCGGGGTCATAGGGACGACCCTATAGTCGTCGGACATGTCGGCGATTGGCCAACTTTGGTCCGTGGTCGTTGGGTCGATCCGATAGTCGTCGGACATGACGGCGGCTGGCCAACTTTGGCCCGTGGTCGTGGGGACGACTGTTTAGTCGTCGGACATGTCGGCGGCTGGACAACTTTGGCCCGTGGTCGTGGGGACGACCCTATAGTCGTCGGACATGTTGGCGGAAGGTCAACGTAGGCCCGTGGTCGTGGGGACGACCCTATAGACGTCCGACATGACGGTGGTGGGCTAATATTGGCCCGGGGTCGTGGGGACGATCCGATAGTCGTCGGACATGACGGTGGCTGGCCAACTTTGGCCCGTGGTCGTGGGGACGACTGTTTAGTCGTCGGACATGTCGGCGGCTGGTCAACCTAGACCCGGGGTCGTGGGGACGACCCTATTGTCGTCGGACATGACGGTGGCGGGCCAATCTAGTACCGGGGTCGTGGGGACGACCTTATAGTCGTCGCACATGTCGGCGGCTGGCCAACTTTGGTCCGTGGTCGTGGGGTCGATCCGATAGTCGTCGGACATGACGGCGGCTGGCCAACTTTGGCCCGTGGTCGTGGGGACGACTGTTTAGTCGTCGGACATGTCGGCGGCTGGTCAACCTAGACCCGGGGTCGTGGGGACGACCCTATTGTCGTCGGACATGACGGTGGCGGGCCAATCTAGTACCGGGGTCGTGGGGACGATCCTATAGTCGTCGGACATGTCGGCGGCTGGCCATCTTTTGCCCGTGGTCGTGGGGACGACCCAATAGTCGTCGGACATGTCGCCGGCTGGCCAACTTTGGCCCGTGGTCGTGGGGACGAACCGATAATCGTCGGACATGACGGTGGCGGGCCAATCTAGTCCCGGGGTCGTGGGGACGACCCTATAGTCGTCGGACATGTCGGCGGCTGGCCAACTTTTGCCCGTGGTCGTGGGGACGACTGTTTAGTCGCCGGACATGTCGGCGGCTGGCCAACCTAGACCCAGGGTCGTGGGGACGACCCTATTGTCGTCGGACATGACGGTGGCGGGCCAATCTAGTCCCGGGGTCGTAGGTACGACCCTATGGTCGTCGGACATGTCGGCGATTGGCCAACATTGGCCCGGTGTCGTGGGGACGACCCTATAGTCGTCGGACATGTCGGCGGCTGGCCAACTTTGGCCCGTGGTCGTGGGGACGAACCGATAATCGTCGGACATGACGGTGGCGGGCCAGCTTTGGCCCGTGGTCGTGGGGACGACCCTATAGTCGTCGGACATGACGGTGGCGGGCCAATCTAGTCCCGGGGTCGTGGGGACGACCCTATAGTCGTCGGACATGACGGTGGCGGGCCAATCTGGTCCCAGGGTCGTGGGGACGACCCTATAGTCGTCGGACATGTCGGCGGCTGGCCAACTTTGGCCCGTGGTCGTGGGGACGACTGTTTAGTCGTCGGACATGTCGGCGGCTGGTCAACCTAGACCCGGGGTCGTGGGGACGACCCTATAGACGTCCGACATGACGGTGGTGGGCTAATATTGGCCCGGGGTCGTGGGGACGATCCGATAGTCGTCGGACATGACGGTGGCTGGCCAACTTTGGCCCGTGGTCGTGGGGACGACTGTTTAGTCGTCGGACATGTCGGCGGCTGGTCAACCTAGACCCGGGGTCGTGGGGACGACCCTATTGTCGTCGGACATGACGGTGGCGGGCCAATCTAGTCCCGGGGTCGTGGGGACGATCCTATAGTCGTCGGACATGTCGGCGGCTGGCCATCTTTTGCCCGTGGTCGTGGGGACGACCCAATAGTCGTCGGACATGTCGCCGGCTGGCCAACTTTGGCCCGTGGTCGTGGGGACGAACCGATAATCGTCGGAAATGACGGTGGCGGGCCAATCTAGTCCCGGGGTCGTGGGGACGACCCTATAGTCGTCGGACATGTCGGCGGCTGGCCAACTTTTGCCCGTGGTCGTGGGGACGACTGTTTAGTCGCCGGACATGTCGGCGGCTGGCCAACCTAGACCCAGGGTCGTGGGGACGACCCTATTGTCGTCGGACATGACGGTGGCGGGCCAATCTAGTCCCGGGGTCGTAGGTACGACCCTATGGTCGTCGGACATGTCGGCGATTGGCCAACATTGGCCCGGTGTCGTGGGGACGACCCTATAGTCGTCGGACATGTCGGCGGCTGGCCAACTTTGGCCCGTGGTCGTGGGGACGAACCGATAATCGTCGGACATGACGGTGGCGGGCCAGCTTTGGCCCGTGGTCGTGGGGACGACCCTATAGTCGTCGGACATGACGGTGGCGGGCCAATCTAGTCCCGGGGTCGTGGGGACGACCCTATAGTCGTCGGACATGACGGTGGCGGGCCAATCTGGTCCCAGGGTCGTGGGGACGACCCTATAGTCGTCGGACATGTCGGCGGCTGGCCAACTTTGGCCCGTGGTCGTGGGGACGACTCTATAGTCGTCGGACATGTCGGCGGCTGGCCAACCTAGACCCGCGGTCGTGGGGACGACCCTATAGTCGTCGGACATGACGGTGGCGGACCAATCTAGTCCCGAGGTCGGTGGGACGACCCTACAGTCGTCGGACATGTTGGCGGCAGGTCTGCCTAGTCCCGGGGTCGTGGGGACGAACCTATAGTCGTCGGACAACACGGCGGCTGGACATCTTTGGCCCGCGGTCGTGGGGACGACCCTATAGTCGTCGGACATGTCGGCGGCTGGCCAACGTAGGCCCGTTGTCGTGGAGACGACCCTATAAACGTCGGACATGACGTTGGCGGGCCAATCTAGTCCCGGGGTCGTGGGGACGACCCTATAGTCGTCGTACATGTCGCCGG
Source organism: Andrena praecox (assembly GCA_963932275.1). NCBI lineage: Eukaryota > Metazoa > Arthropoda > Insecta > Hymenoptera > Andrenidae > Andrena > Andrena praecox. The sequence goes on from CAWVQO010000569.1 coordinate 2,138,339, forward strand.
CTGGCCAACTTTGGCCCGGTGTCGTGGGGCGACTCTATATTCGTCGGACATGTCGGCGGCTGGCCAATCTAGACCCAGGGTCGTGGGGACGATCCTATTGTCGTCGGACATGACGGTGGCGGGCCAATCTAGTCCCGGGGTCGTAGGTACGACCCTATAGTCGTCGGACATGTCGGCGATTGTCCAATATTGGCCCGTGGTCGTGGGAACGACCCTATAGTCGTCGGACAAGACGGCGCCTGGCCAAATTTGGCCCGTGGTCGTGGGGACGACCCTATAGTCGTCGGACATGTCGGCGGCTGGCCAACGTAGGCCCGTTGTCGTGGGGACGACCCTATAGACGTCGGACATGACGTTGGCGGGCCAATCTAGTCCCGGGGTCGTGGGGACGACCCTATAGTCGTCGCACATGTCGGCGGCTGGCCAACTTTGGTCCGTGGTCGTGGGGTCGATCCGATAGTCGTCGGACATGACGGCGGCTGGCCAACTTTGGCCCGTGGTCGTGGGGACGACTGTTTAGCCGTCGGACATGTCGGCGGCTGGCCAACCTAGACCCGGGGTCGTGGGGACGACCCTATTGTCGTCGGACATGACGGTGGCGGGCCAATCTAGTCCCGGGGTCGTGGGGACGACCCTATAGTCGTCGCACATGTCGGCGGCTGGCCAACCTAGACCCGCGGTCGTGGGGACGACCCTATAGTCGTCGGACATGACGGTGGCGGACCAATCTAGTCCCGAGGTCGGTGGGACGACCCTACAGTCGTCGGACATGTTGGCGGCAGGTCTGCCTAGTCCCGGGGTCGTGGGGACGAACCTATAGTCGTCGGACAACACGGCGGCTGGACATCTTTGGCTCGCGGTCGTGGGGACGACCCTATAGTCGTCGCACATGTCGGCGGCTGGCCAACTTTGGTCCGTGGTCGTGGGGTCGATCCGATAGTCGTCGGACATGTCGGCGGCGGGCCAATCTAGTCCCCGGGTCGTGGGCACGACCCTATAGTCGTCGGACATGTCGGCGGCAGGCCAACTTTGGCCCGTGGTCGTGGGGACGATCCGATAGTCGTTGGACATGACGGTGCCGGGGCAATCGAGTCCCGGGGTAGTAGGTACGACCCTATAGTCGTCGGACATGTCGGCGATTGGCCATTATTGGCCCGGGGTCGAGGGGACGACCCTATAGTCGTCGGACATGTCGGCTGCTGGCCAACTTTGGCCCATGGTCGTGGGGACGACCCAATAGTCGTCGGACATGTCGGCGTCTGGCCAACTTTGGCCCGTGGTCGTGGGGACGACCCTACAGTCGTCGGACATTTCGGCGGCTTGCCAACTTTGGCCCGGGGTCGTGGGGACGACCCTATAGTCGTCGGACTTGACGGTGGCGGGCCAATCTAGTCCCGGGGTTGTGGGGACGAACATACAGTCGTCGGACATTTCGGCGGCTTGCCAACTTTGGGCCGGGGTCGTGGGGACGACCCTATAGTCGTCGGACATGTCGGGGATTGGCCACCTTTAGCCCGTGGTCGTGGGGACGACCCTATAGCCGTCGGATTTGACGGTGGCGGGCCAATCTAGTCCCTGGGTCGTGGGGACGACCCAACAGTCGTCGGACATTTCGGCGGCTTGCCAACTTTGGCCCGGGGTCGTGGGGACGACCCTATAGTCGTCGGACATGTCGGCGATTGGCCAACATTGGCCCGGGGTCGTGGGGACGACCCTATAGTCGTCGGACATGTCGGCGGTTGGCCAACCTAGTCCCGAGGTCGTGGGGACGACCCTATAGTCGTCGGACTTGACGGTGGCGGGCCAATCTAGTCCCGGGGTCGTGGGACGACCCTACAGTCGTCGGACATTTCGGCGGCTTGCCAACTTTGGCCCGGGGTCGTGGGGACGACCCTATAGTCGTCGGACATGTCGGCGGCTGGCCAACTTTGGCCCGTGGTCGTGGGGACGATCCAATAGTCGTCGGACATGTCGGCGGCTGGCCAACTTTGGCCCGTGGGCGTGGGGACGATCCGATAGTCGTCGGACATGTCGGCGGCTGGCCAACCTAGACCCGGGGTCGTGGGGACGACCCTATTGTCGTCGGACATGGCGGTGGCGGGCCAATCTAGTCCCGTGGTCGTGAGGACGACCCTATAGTCTTCGGACATGACGGTAGCGGGACAATCTAGACCCGAGGTCGTGGGGACGACCTCATAGTCTTCGGACATGTCGGCGGCTGTCCAACTTTGGCCCGGTGTCGTGGGGACGACTCTATAGTCGTCGGACATGTCGGCGGCTGGCCAACCTAGACCCGGGGTCGTGGGGACGACCCTATTGTCGTCGGACATGACGGTGGCGGGCCAATCTAGTCCCGGGGTCGTGGGGACGACCCTATAGTCGTCGGACAAGTCGGCGGCGGGCCAAGCTTGTCCCGGGGTCGTGGGGACGACCCTATAGTCGTCGGACATGTCGGCGATTGGCCAACATTGGCCCGGGGTCGTGGGGACGACCCTATTGTCGTCGGACATGACGGTGGCGGGCCAATCTAGTCCCGGGGTCGTGGGGACGACCCTATAGTCGCCGGGCAAGTCGGCGGCGGGCCAACCTTGTGCCGGGGTCGTGGGGACGACCCTATAGTCGTCGGACATGTCGGCGTCTGGCCAGCTTTGGCCCGTGGTCGTGGGGACGATCCGATAGTCGTCGGACATGACGGTCTAGGGCCAATCTAGTCCCGGGGTCGTGGGGACGACCCTATAGTCGTCGGACATGTCGGCGGCTGGCCAACCTAGTCCCGGGGTCGTATGGACGACTCTATAGTCGTCGGACATGTCGCCGGCTGGCCAACTTTGGCCCGTGGTCGTGGGGACGACCCTATAGTCGTCGGACAAGTCGGCGGCTGGCCAACTTTGGCCCGTGGTCGTGGGGACGACCCTATAGTCGTCAGACATGACGGTGGCGAGCCAACCTAGTCCCGGGGTCGTGGGGACGACCCTATAGTCGTCGGACATGTCGGCGGCTGGCCAAATATGACCCGGGGACGTGGGGACGAGCCTATAGTCTTCGGACAAGTCGGCGGCTGGACAACTTTGGCCCGTGGTCGTGTGGACGACCCTATAGTCGTCGGATATGTCGGCGGCTGGCCAACTTTGACCCGTGGTCGTGGGGACGACCCTATTGTCGTCGGAAATGACGGTGGCGGGCCAATCTATTCCCGGGGTCGTGGGGACGACCCTATAGTCTTCGGACATGTCGGCGGCTGGCCAACTTTGGCATCGTGGTCGTGGGGACGATCCAATAGTCGTCGGACATGTCGGCGGCTGGCCAGCTTTGGCCCGGGGTCGTAGGGACGACCCTATAGTCGTCGGACATGTCGGCGATTGGACAACATTGGCCCGGGGTCGTGGGGACGACATTATAGTCGTCGGACATGTCGGCGGCTGGCCAACCTAGTCCCGAGGTCGTGGGGACGACCCTATAGTCGTCGGACTTGACGGTGGCGGGCCAATCTAGTCCCGGGGTCGCGGGGACGACCCTACAGTCGTCGGACATTCGGCGTCTTGCCAACTTTGGCCCGGGGTCGTGGGGACGACCCTATAGTCGTCGGACATGACGGTGGCGGACCAATCTAGTCCCGGGGTCGTGGGGACGACCCTATAGTCGTCGGACATGTCGGCGGCTGGCCAACTTTGGCCCGTGGTCGTGGGGACGATCCAAAAGTCGTCGGACATGTCGGCGGCTGGCTAACTTTGTCGCGTGGTCGTGGGGACGATCCGATTGTCGTCGGACATGTCGGCGGCTGGCCAACTTTGGCCCGTGGTCGTGGGGACGACCCAATAGTCGTTGGAAATGTCAGCGGCTGGCCAACTTTGACCCGGTGTCGTGGGGACGACCCTATAGTCGTCGGACATGACGGTGGCGGACCAATCTAGTCCCGGGGTTGTGGAGACGACCCTACAATCGTCGGACATGTCGGCGGCTGGCCAACTTTGGCCCGTGGTCGTGGGGACGATCCGATAGTCGTTGGACATGACGGTGGCGGGCCAATCTAGTCCGGGGGTCGTGGGGACGACCCTACAGTCGTCGGACATTTCGGCGGCTTGCCAACTTTGGCCCGGGGTCGTGGGGACGACCCTATAGTCGTCGGACTTGACGGTGGCGGGCCAATCTAGTCCCGGGGTTGTGGGGACGAACCTACATTCGTCGGACATTTCGGCGGCTTGCCAACTTTGGCCCGGGGTCGTGGGGACGACCCTATAGTCGTCGGACTTGACGTTGGCGGGCCAATCTAGTCCCGAGGTCGTGGGGACGACCCTATTGTCGTCGGACATGACGGTGGCGGGCCAATCTATTCCCGGGGTCGTACGGACGACCCTATAGTCGTCGGATATGTTGGCGATCGGCCAACATTGGCCCGGGGTCGTGGGGACGACTCTATAGTCGTCGGACATGTTGGCGGCTTGTCAGCCTAGTCCCAGGGTCGTGGGTACGACCCTATAGTCGTCGGACAAGTCGGCGGCGGGCCAACCTTGTCCCGGGGTCGTGAGGACGACCCTATAGTCGTCGGACATGACGGTGGCGGGCGAATCTAGTCCCGGGGTCGTGGGGACGACCCTATAGTCGTCGGACATTTCGGCGGCGAGCCAACCTAGTCCCGGGCTCGTTTGGACGACCCTATAGTCGTCGGACATGTCGGTGGCGGGCCAATCTAGTACCGGGGTCGTGGAGACGACCCTATAGTCTTTGGACATGTCGGCGGCGGGCCAACTTTGGCCCGTGGTCGTCGGGACGACCCTATAGTCGTCGGACAAGTCGGCAGCGAGCCAACCTAGTCCCGAGGTCGTGGGGACGACCCTATAGTCGTCGGACATGACGGCGGCTGGCCAACTTTGACCCGTGGTCGTGGGGACAACCCTATAGTCGTCGGACATGTCGGCGGCTGGCCAACTTTTGACCGTGGTCGTAGGGACGACCCTATAGTCGTCGGACAAATCGGCGGCTGACCAACTTTGGCCCGGGGTCGTCGGGGCGACCCTATAGTCGTCGGAAATGTCGGCGGCTGGCCAACTTTGGCCGGTGGTCGTGTGGACGACACTATAGTCGTCGGACAAGTCGGCGGCGAGCCAACATAGTCCCGGTGTCGTGGGGACGACTCCATAGTCGTCGGACATGTCGGCGGCTGGCCAACCTAGACCAGGGGTCGTGGGGACGACCCTATGGTCCTCGGACAAGTCGGCGGGTGGCCAACTTTGGCCCGTGGTCGTGGGAACGACCCTATAGTCGTCGGACAAGTCGGCGGCGAGCCAATCTAGTCCCGCGGTCGTGGAGACGACCCTATAGTCGTCGGACAAGTCAGCGGCTGGCCAACATTGGCCCGTGGTCGTGGGGACGACCATATAGTCGTCGGACATGACGGTGGCGGGTCAGTCTAGTCCCGGGTTGTGGGGACGACCCTATAGTCGTCGGACATGTCGGCGGCTGGCCAACTTTGGCCCAGGGTTGTGGGGACGACCCTATAGTCGCCGGACATGTTGGCGGCAGGTCAACCTAGTCCCGGGGTCGTTCGGACGACCCTATAGTCTTCGGACAAGTCGACGGCGGGCCAAGCTAGTCCGGGGGTCGCGGGGACGACCCTATAGTCGGCGGACTTGACGGTGTCGGGCCAATCTAGTCCCGGGGTTGTGGGGACGACCCTATAGTCGTCGGACATGTCGGCGGCTTGCCAAATTTGCCCGGGGTCGTGGGGACGACCCTATAGTCGTCGGATAAGTGGGCGGCAAGCCAACCTAGTCCCGGGGTCGTGGGGACGACCCGATAGTCGTCGGACAAGTCGGCGGCGAGCCCACCTAGTCGGGGGGTCGTGGGGACCACCCTATAGTCGTCGGACAAGTCGGCGGCCGGCCAACCTAGTCCGGGGGTCGTGGGAACGACCCTATAGTCGTCGGACATGACGGTGGCGGGCCAGTCTAGTTCCGGGTCGTGGGGACGACCCTATAGTCGTCGGACATGTCGGCGGCTGGCCAACTTTGGCCCGTGGTCGTGGGGACGACCGTATAGTCGTCGGAAATGTCGGTGGCTGTCCAACTTTGGCCCGTGGTCGTGGGGACGACCCTATAGTCGTCGGACAAGTCGGCGGCTGTCCAACTTTGGCCCGCGGTCGTGGGGACGACCCTATAGTCGTCGGAAATGTCGGTGGCTGTCCAACTTTGGCCCAGGGGTCGTGGGGACGACCCAATAGTCGTCGGACAAGTCAGCGGCTGGCCAACATTGGCCCGTGGTCGTGGGGACGACACTATAGTCGTCGGACATGTCGGCGGCTGGCCAACTTTGGCCCCTGGTCGCGGGGACGATCCGATAGTCGTTGGACATGACGGTGGCGGGCCAATCTAGTCCCGGGGTCGTGGGGGCGATCCAATAGTCGTCGGACATGTCGGCGGCTGGCCAACTTTGGCCCGTGGTCGTGGGGGCGACCCTATAGTCGTTGGACATGTCAGCGGCTGGCCAACTTTGGCCCGGTGTCGTGGGGGACAACTCTATAGTCGTCGGACATGTCGGCGGCTGGCCAACCTAGAACCGGGGTCGTGGGGACGACCCTATTGTCGTCGGACATGACGGTGGCGGGCCAATCTACTCCCGGGGTCGTAGGGACGACCCTATAGTCGTCGGACATGTTGGCGATTGGCCAACATTGGCCCGGGGTCGTCGGGACGACCCTATAGTCGTCGGACATGTCGGCGGCTGGCCAACCTAGTCCCGAGGTCGTGGGGACGACCTTGTAGTCGTCGGACATGTCGGCGGCTGGCCAACCTAGTCCCGAGGTCGTGGGGATGACCCTATAGTCGTCGGACATGTCGGCGGCTGGCCAACTTTGGCCCGTGGTCGTGGAGACGATCCAATAGTCGTCGGACATGTCGGCGGCTGGCCAACTTTGGCCCGTGGTCGTGGAGACGATCCAATAGTCGTCGGACATGTCGGCGGCTGGCCAACTTTGGCCCGTGGTCGTGGGAAGGTTCCGATAGTCGTCGGACATGTCGGCGGCTGGCCAACCTAGACCCGGAGTCGTGGGGACGACCCTATTGTCGTCGGACATGGCGGTGGCGGGCCAATCTAGTCCCGTGGTCGTGAGGACGACCCTATAGTCTTCGGACATGACGGTAGCGGGCCAATCTAGACCCGAGGTCGTGGGGACGACCTCATAGTCTTCGGACATGTCGGCGGCTGTCCAACTTTGGCCCGGTGTCGTGGGGACGACTCTATAGTCGTCGGACATGTCGGCGGCTGGCCAACCTAGACCCGGGGTCGTGGGGACGACCCTATTGTCGTCGGACATGACGGTGGCGGGCCAATCTAGTCCCGGGGTCGTGGGGACGACCCTATAGTCGTCGGACAAGTCGGCGGCGGGCCAAGCTTGTCCCGGGGTCGTGGGGACGACCCTATAGTCGTCGGACATGTCGGCGATTGGCCAACATTGGCCCGGGGTCGTGGGGACGACCCTATTGTCGTCGGACATGACGGTGGCGGGCCAATCTAGTCCCAGGGTCGTGGGGACGACCCTATAGTCGTCGGACATGACGGTGGCGGGCCAATCTGGTCCCAGGGTCGTGGGGACGACCCTATAGTCGTCGGACATGTCGGCGGCTGGCCAACTTTGGCCCGTGGTCGTGGGGACGACTCTATAGTCGTCGGACATGTCGGCGGCTGGCCAACCTAGACCCGCGGTCGTGGGGACGACCCTATAGTCGTCGCACATGTCGGCGGCTGGCCAACTTTGGTCCGTGGTCGTGGGGTCGATCCGATAGTCGTCGGACATGTCGGCGGCGGGCCAATCTAGTCCCCGGGTCGTGGGCACGACCCTATAGTCGTCGGACATGTCGGCGGCAGGCCAACTTTGGCCCGTGGTCGTGGGGACGATCCGATAGTCGTTGGACATGACGGTGCCGGGGCAATCGAGTCCCGGGGTAGTAGGTACGACCCTATAGTCGTCGGACATGTCGGCGTCTGGCCAACTTTGGCCCGTGGTCGTGGGGACGACCCTACAGTCGTCGGACATTTCGGCGGCTTGCCAACTTTGGCCCGGGGTCGTGGGGACGACCCTATAGTCGTCGGACTTGACGGTGGCGGGCCAATCTAGTCCCGGGGTTGTGGGGACGAACATACAGTCGTCGGACATTTCGGCGGCTTGCCAACTTTGGCCCGGGGTCGTGGGGACGACCCTATAGTCGTCGGACATGTCGGGGATTGGCCACCTTTAGCCCGTGGTCGTGGGGACGACCCTATAGCCGTCGGATTTGACGGTGGCGGGCCAATCTAGTCCCTGGGTCGTGGGGACGACCCAACAGTCGTCGGACATTTCGGCGGCTTGCCAACTTTGGCCCGGGGTCGTGGGGACGACCCTATAGTCGTCGGACATGTCGGCGATTGGCCAACATTGGCCCGGGGTCGTGGGGACGACCCTATAGTCGTCGGACATGTCGGCGGTTGGCCAACCTAGTCCCGAGGTCGTGGGGACGACCCTATAGTCGTCGGACTTGACGGTGGCGGGCCAATCTAGTCCCGGGGTCGTGGGACGACCCTACAGTCGTCGGACATTTCGGCGGCTTGCCAACTTTGGCCCGGGGTCGTGGGGACGACCCTATAGTCGTCGGACATGTCGGCGGCTGGCCAACTTTGGCCCGTGGTCGTGGGGACGATCCGATAGTCGTCGGACATGACGGTCTAGGGTCAATCTAGTCCCGGGGTCGTGGGGACGACCCTATAGTCGTCGGACATGTCGGCGGCTGGCCAACTTTGGCCCGTGGTCGTGGGGACGATCCAATAGTCGTCGGACATGTCGGCGGCTGACGAACTTAGGCCCGTGGTCGTGGGGACGACCCTATAGTCGTTGGACATGTCAGCGGCTGGCCAACTTTGGCCCGTGGTCGTGGGGACGACCCTATAGTCTTCGGACATGACGGTAGCGGGCCAATCTAGTCCCGGGGCCGTGGGGACGACCCTATAATCGTTGGACATGACGGTGGCGGGCCAATCTAGTCCCGGGGTCGTAGGGACGACCCTATAGTCGTCGGACATGTTGGCGATTGGCCAACATTGGCCCGGGGTCGTCGGGACGACCCTATAGTCGTCGGACATGTCGGCGGCTGGCCAACCTAGTCCCGAGGTCGTGGGGACGACCTTGTAGTCGTCGGACATGTCGGCGGCTGGCCAACCTAGTCCCGAGGTCGTGGGGACGACCCTATAGTCGTCGGACATGTCGGCGGCTGGCCAACTTTGGCCCGTGGTCGTGGAGACGATCCAATAGTCGTCGGACATATCGGCGGCTGGCCAACTTTGGGCCGTGGTCGTGGGGACGATCCGATAGTCGTCGGACATGTCGGCGGCTGGCCAACTTTGGCCCGTGGTCGTGGGGACGACTGTTTAGCCGTCGGACATGTCGGCGGCTGGCCAACCTAGACCCGGGGTCGTGGGGACGACCCTATTGTCGTCGGACATGACGGTGGCGGGCCAATCTAGTTCCGGGGTCGTGGGGACGACCCTATAGTCGTCGCACATGTCGGCGGCTGGCCAACCTAGACCCGCGGTCGTGGGGACGACCCTATAGTCGTCGGACATGACGGTGGCGGACCAATCTAGTCCCGAGGTCGGTGGGACGACCCTACAGTCGTCGGACATGTTGGCGGCAGGTCTGCCTAGTCCCGGGGTCGTGGGGACGAACCTATAGTCGTCGGACAACACGGCGGCTGGACATCTTTGGCCCGCGGTCGTGGGGACGACCCTATAGTCGTCGGACATGTCGGCGGCTGGCCAACGTAGGCCCGTTGTCGTGGGGACGACCCTGTTGTCGTCGGACATGACGGTGGCGGGCCAATCTAGTCCCGGGGTCATAGGGACGACCCTATAGTCGTCGGACATGTCGGCGATTGGCCAACTTTGGTCCGTGGTCGTTGGGTCGATCCGATAGTCGTCGGACATGACGGCGGCTGGCCAACTTTGGCCCGTGGTCGTGGGGACGACTGTTTAGTCGTCGGACATGTCGGCGGCTGGACAACTTTGGCCCGTGGTCGTGGGGACGACTGTTTAGTCGTCGGACATGTCGGCGGCTGGCCAACCTAGACCCGGGGTCGTGGGGACGACCCTATAGTCGTCGGACATGACGGTGGCGGGCCAATCTGGTCCCAGGGTCGTGGGGACGACCATATAGTCGTCGCACATGTCGGCGGCTGGCCAACTTTGGTCCGTGGTCGTGGGGTCGATCCGATAGTCGTCGGACATGACGGCGGCTGGCCAACTTGGGCCCGTGGTCGTGGGGACGACTGTTTAGTCGTCGGACATGTCGGCGGCTGGCCAACCTAGACCCGGGGTCGTGGGGACGACCCTATTGTCGTCGGACATGACGGTGGCGGGCCAATCTAGTCCCGGGGTCATAGGGACGACCCTATAGTCGTCGGACATGTCGGCGATTGGCCAACTTTGGTCCGTGGTCGTTGGGTCGATCCGATAGTCGTCGGACATGACGGCGGCTGGCCAACTTTGGCCCGTGGTCGTGGGGACGACTGTTTAGTCGTCGGACATGTCGGCGGCTGGACAACTTTGGCCCGTGGTCGTGGGGACGACCCTATAGTCGTCGGACATGTTGGCGGAAGGTCAACGTAGGCCCGTGGTCGTGGGGACGACCCTATAGACGTCCGACATGACGGTGGTGGGCTAATATTGGCCCGGGGTCGTGGGGACGATCCGATAGTCGTCGGACATGACGGTGGCTGGCCAACTTTGGCCCGTGGTCGTGGGGACGACTGTTTAGTCGTCGGACATGTCGGCGGCTGGTCAACCTAGACCCGGGGTCGTGGGGACGACCCTATTGTCGTCGGACATGACGGTGGCGGGCCAATCTAGTACCGGGGTCGTGGGGACGACCTTATAGTCGTCGCACATGTCGGCGGCTGGCCAACTTTGGTCCGTGGTCGTGGGGTCGATCCGATAGTCGTCGGACTTGACGGCGGCTGGCCAACTTTGGCCCGTGGTCGTGGGGACGACTGTTTAGTCGTCGGACATGTCGGCGGCTGGTCAACCTAGACCCGGGGTCGTGGGGACGACCCTATTGTCGTCGGACATGACGGTGGCGGGCCAATCTAGTACCGGGGTCGTGGGGACGATCCTATAGTCGTCGGACATGTCGGCGGCTGGCCATCTTTTGCCCGTGGTCGTGGGGACGACCCAATAGTCGTCGGACATGTCGCCGGCTGGCCAACTTTGGCCCGTGGTCGTGGGGACGAACCGATAATCGTCGGACATGACGGTGGCGGGCCAATCTAGTCCCGGGGTCGTGGGGACGACCCTATAGTCGTCGGACATGTCGGCGGCTGGCCAACTTTTGCCCGTGGTCGTGGGGACGACTGTTTAGTCGCCGGACATGTCGGCGGCTGGCCAACCTAGACCCAGGGTCGTGGGGACGACCCTATTGTCGTCGGACATGACGGTGGCGGGCCAATCTAGTCCCGGGGTCGTAGGTACGACCCTATGGTCGTCGGACATGTCGGCGATTGGCCAACATTGGCCCGGTGTCGTGGGGACGACCCTATAGTCGTCGGACATGTCGGCGGCTGGCCAACTTTGGCCCGTGGTCGTGGGGACGAACCGATAATCGTCGGACATGACGGTGGCGGGCCAGCTTTGGCCCGTGGTCGTGGGGACGACCCTATAGTCGTCGGACATGACGGTGGCGGGCCAATCTAGTCCCGGGGTCGTGGGGACGACCCTATAGTCGTCGGACATGACGGTGGCGGGCCAATCTGGTCCCAGGGTCGTGGGGACGACCCTATAGTCGTCGGACATGTCGGCGGCTGGCCAACTTTGGCCCGTGGTCGTGGGGACGACTGTTTAGTCGTCGGACATGTCGGCGGCTGGTCAACCTAGACCCGGGGTCGTGGGGACGACCCTATAGACGTCCGACATGACGGTGGTGGGCTAATATTGGCCCGGGGTCGTGGGGACGATCCGATAGTCGTCGGACATGACGGTGGCTGGCCAACTTTGGCCCGTGGTCGTGGGGACGACTGTTTAGTCGTCGGACATGTCGGCGGCTGGTCAACCTAGACCCGGGGTCGTGGGGACGACCCTATTGTCGTCGGACATGACGGTGGCGGGCCAATCTAGTACCGGGGTCGTGGGGACGATCCTATAGTCGTCGGACATGTCGGCGGCTGGCCATCTTTTGCCCGTGGTCGTGGGGACGACCCAATAGTCGTCGGACATGTCGCCGGCTGGCCAACTTTGGCCCGTGGTCGTGGGGACGAACCGATAATCGTCGGAAATGACGGTGGCGGGCCAATCTAGTCCCGGGGTCGTGGGGACGACCCTATAGTCGTCGGACATGTCGGCGGCTGGCCAACTTTTGCCCGTGGTCGTGGGGACGACTGTTTAGTCGCCGGACATGTCGGCGGCTGGCCAACCTAGACCCAGGGTCGTGGGGACGACCCTATTGTCGTCGGACATGACGGTGGCGGGCCAATCTAGTCCCGGGGTCGTAGGTACGACCCTATGGTCGTCGGACATGTCGGCGATTGGCCAACATTGGCCCGGTGTCGTGGGGACGACCCTATAGTCGTCGGACATGTCGGCGGCTGGCCAACTTTGGCCCGTGGTCGTGGGGACGAACCGATAATCGTCGGACATGACGGTGGCGGGCCAGCTTTGGCCCGTGGTCGTGGGGACGACCCTATAGTCGTCGGACATGACGGTGGCGGGCCAATCTAGTCCCGGGGTCGTGGGGACGACCCTATAGTCGTCGGACATGACGGTGGCGGGCCAATCTGGTCCCAGGGTCGTGGGGACGACCCTATAGTCGTCGGACATGTCGGCGGCTGGCCAACTTTGGCCCGTGGTCGTGGGGACGACTCTATAGTCGTCGGACATGTCGGCGGCTGGCCAACCTAGACCCGCGGTCGTGGGGACGACCCTATAGTCGTCGGACATGACGGTGGCGGACCAATCTAGTCCCGAGGTCGGTGGGACGACCCTACAGTCGTCGAACATGTTGGCGGCAGGTCTGCCTAGTCCCGGGGTCGTGGGGACGAACCTATAGTCGTCGGACAACACGGCGGCTGGACATCTTTGGCCCGCGGTCGTGGGGACGACCCTATAGTCGTCGGACATGTCGGCGGCTGGCCAACGTAGGCCCGTTGTCGTGGGGACGACCCTATAAACGTCGGACATGACGTTGGCGGGCCAATCTAGTCCCGGGGTCGTGGGGACGACCCTATATTCGTCGTACATGTCGCCGGCTGGCCAACTTTGGCCCGGTGTCGTGGGGCGACTCTATATTCGTCGGACATGTCGGCGGCTGGCCAATCTAGACCCAGGGTCGTGGGGACGATCCTATTGTCGTCGGACATGACGGTGGCGGGCCAATCTAGTCCCGGGGTCGTAGGTACGACCCTATAGTCGTCGGACATGTCGGCGATTGTCCAATATTGGCCCGTGGTCGTGGGAACGACCCTATAGTCGTCGGACAAGACGGCGCCTGGCCAAATTTGGCCCGTGGTCGTGGGGACGACCCTATAGTCGTCGGACATGTCGGCGGCTGGCCAACGTAGGCCCGTTGTCGTGGGGACGACCCTATAGACGTCGGACATGACGTTGGCGGGCCAATCTAGTCCCGGGGTCGTGGGGACGACCCTATAGTCGTCGCACATGTCGGCGGCTGGCCAACTTTGGCCCGTGGTCGTGGGGACGACTGTTTAGCCGTCGGACATGTCGGCGGCTGGCCAACCTAGACCCGGGGTCGTGGGGACGACCCTATTGTCGTCGGACATGACGGTGGCGGGCCAATCTAGTCCCGGGGTCGTGGGGACGACCCTATAGTCGTCGCACATGTCGGCGGCTGGCCAACCTAGACCCGCGGTCGTGGGGACGACCCTATAGTCGTCGGACATGACGGTGGCGGACCAATCTAGTCCCGAGGTCGGTGGGACGACCCTACAGTCGTCGGACATGTTGGCGGCAGGTCTGCCTAGTCCCGGGGTCGTGGGGACGAACCTATAGTCGTCGGACAACACGGCGGCTGGACATCTTTGGCTCGCGGTCGTGGGGACGACCCTATAGTCGTCGCACATGTCGGCGGCTGGCCAACTTTGGTCCGTGGTCGTGGGGTCGATCCGATAGTCGTCGGACATGTCGGCGGCGGGCCAATCTAGTCCCCGGGTCGTGGGCACGACCCTATAGTCGTCGGACATGTCGGCGGCAGGCCAACTTTGGCCCGTGGTCGTGGGGACGATCCGATAGTCGTTGGACATGACGGTGCCGGGGCAATCGAGTCCCGGGGTAGTAGGTACGACCCTATAGTCGTCGGACATGTCGGCGATTGGCCATTATTGGCCCGGGGTCGAGGGGACGACCCTATAGTCGTCGGACATGTCGGCTGCTGGCCAACTTTGGCCCATGGTCGTGGGGACGACCCAATAGTCGTCGGACATGTCGGCGTCTGGCCAACTTTGGCCCGTGGTCGTGGGGACGACCCTACAGTCGTCGGACATTTCGGCGGCTTGCCAACTTTGGCCCGGGGTCGTGGGGACGACCCTATAGTCGTCGGACTTGACGGTGGCGGGCCAATCTAGTCCCGGGGTTGTGGGGACGAACATACAGTCGTCGGACATTTCGGCGGCTTGCCAACTTTGGGCCGGGGTCGTGGGGACGACCCTATAGTCGTCGGACATGTCGGGGATTGGCCACCTTTAGCCCGTGGTCGTGGGGACGACCCTATAGCCGTCGGATTTGACGGTGGCGGGCCAATCTAGTCCCTGGGTCGTGGGGACGACCCAACAGTCGTCGGACATTTCGGCGGCTTGCCAACTTTGGCCCGGGGTCGTGGGGACGACCCTATAGTCGTCGGACATGTCGGCGATTGGCCAACATTGGCCCGGGGTCGTGGGGACGACCCTATAGTCGTCGGACATGTCGGCGGCTGGCCAACTTTGGCCCGTGGTCGTGGGGACGATCCAATAGTCGTCGGACATGTCGGCGGCTGGCCAACTTTGGCCCGTGGGCGTGGGGACGATCCGATAGTCGTCGGACATGTCGGCGGCTGGCCAACCTAGACCCGGGGTCGTGGGGACGACCCTATTGTCGTCGGACATGGCGGTGGCGGGCCAATCTAGTCCCGTGGTCGTGAGGACGACCCTATAGTCTTCGGACATGACGGTAGCGGGCCAATCTAGACCCGAGGTCGTGGGGACGACCCTATAGTCGTCGGACATGACGGTAGCGGGACAATCTAGACCCGAGGTCGTGGGGACGACCTCATAGTCTTCGGACATGTCGGCGGCTGTCCAACTTTGTCCCGGTGTCGTGGGGACGACTCTATAGTCGTCGGACATGTCGGCGGCTGGCCAACCTAGACCCGGGGTCGTGGGGACGACCCTATTGTCGTCGGACATGACGGTGGCGGGCCAATCTAGTCCCGGGGTCGTGGGGACGACCCTATAGTCGTCGGACAAGTCGGCGGCGGGCCAAGCTTGTCCCGGGGTCGTGGGGACGACCCTATAGTCGTCGGACATGTCGGCGATTGGCCAACATTGGCCCGGGGTCGTGGGGACGACCCTATTGTCGTCGGACATGACGGTGGCGGGCCAATCTAGTCCCGGGGTCGTGGGGACGACCCTATAGTCGTCGGACTTGACGGTGGCGGGCCAACCTAGTCCGGGGGTCGTGGGGACGACCCTATAGTCCTCGGACAAGTCGGCGGCAGGCCAACTTTGGCCCGTGGTCGTGGGGACGACCCTATAGTCGTCGGGCAAGTCGACGGCAGGCCAACATAGGCCCAGGGTCGTGGCGATAACCCTACAGTCGTCGGACATGTCGGCGGCGGGCCAATCTAGTCCCCGGGTCGTGGGCACGACCCTATAGTCGTCGGACATGTCGGCGGCAGGCCAACTTTGGCCCGTGGTCGTGGGGACGATCCGATAGTCGTTGGACATGACGGTGCCGGGGCAATCGAGTCCCGGGGTAGTAGGTACGACCCTATAGTCGTCGGACATGTCGGCTGCTGGCCAACTTTGGCCCATGGTCGTGGGGACGACCCAATAGTCGTCGGACATGTCGGCGTCTGGCCAACTTTGGCCCGTGGTCGTGGGGACGACCCTACAGTCGTCGGACATTTCGGCGGCTTGCCAACTTTGGCCCGGGGTCGTGGGGACGACCCTATAGTCGTCGGACTTGACGGTGGCGGGCCAATCTAGTCCCGGGGTTGTGGGGACGAACATACAGTCGTCGGACATTTCGGCGGCTTGCCAACTTTGGGCCGGGGTCGTGGGGACGACCCTATAGTCGTCGGACATGTCGGGGATTGGCCACCTTTAGCCCGTGGTCGTGGGGACGACCCTATAGCCGTCGGATTTGACGGTGGCGGGCCAATCTAGTCCCTGGGTCGTGGGGACGACCCAACAGTCGTCGGACATTTCGGCGGCTTGCCAACTTTGGCCCGGGGTCGTGGGGACGACCCTATAGTCGTCGGACATGTCGGCGATTGGCCAACATTGGCCCGGGGTCGTGGGGACGACCCTATAGTCGTCGGACATGTCGGCGGTTGGCCAACCTAGTCCCGAGGTCGTGGGGACGACCCTATAGTCGTCGGACTTGACGGTGGCGGGCCAATCTAGTCCCGGGGTCGTGGGACGACCCTACAGTCGTCGGACATTTCGGCGGCTTGCCAACTTTGGCCCGGGGTCGTGGGGACGACCCTATAGTCGTCGGACATGTCGGCGGCTGGCCAACTTTGGCCCGTGGTCGTGGGGACGATCCAATAGTCGTCGGACATGTCGGCGGCTGGCCAACTTTGGCCCGTGGGCGTGGGGACGATCCGATAGTCGTCGGACATGTCGGCGGCTGGCCAACCTAGACCCGGGGTCGTGGGGACGACCCTATTGTCGTCGGACATGGCGGTGGCGGGCCAATCTAGTCCCGTGGTCGTGAGGACGACCCTATAGTCTTCGGACATGACGGTAGCGGGCCAATCTAGACCCGAGGTCGTGGGGACGACCCTATAGTCGTCGGACATGACGGCGTCTGGCCAACTTTGGCCCGTGGTCGTGGGGACGACCCTACAGTCGTCGGACATTTCGGCGGCTTGCCAACTTTGGCCCGGGGTCGTGGGGACGACCCTATAGTCGTCGGACTTGACGGTGGCGGGCCAATCTAGTCCCGGGGTTGTGGGGACGAACATACAGTCGTCGGACATTTCGGCGGCTTGCCAACTTTGGGCCGGGGTCGTGGGGACGACCCTATAGTCGTCGGACATGTCGGGGATTGGCCACCTTTAGCCCGTGGTCGTGGGGACGACCCTATAGCCGTCGGATTTGACGGTGGCGGGCCAATCTAGTCCCTGGGTCGTGGGGACGACCCAACAGTCGTCGGACATTTCGGCGGCTTGCCAACTTTGGCCCGGGGTCGTGGGGACGACCCTATAGTCGTCGGACATGTCGGCGATTGGCCAACATTGGCCCGGGGTCGTGGGGACGACCCTATAGTCGTCGGACATGTCGGCGGTTGGCCAACCTAGTCCCGAGGTCGTGGGGACGACCCTATAGTCGTCGGACTTGACGGTGGCGGGCCAATCTAGTCCCGGGGTCGTGGGACGACCCTACAGTCGTCGGACATTTCGGCGGCTTGCCAACTTTGGCCCGGGGTCGTGGGGACGACCCTATAGTCGTCGGACATGTCGGCGGCTGGCCAACTTTGGCCCGTGGTCGTGGGGACGATCCAATAGTCGTCGGACATGTCGGCGGCTGGCCAACTTTGGCCCGTGGGCGTGGGGACGATCCGATAGTCGTCGGACATGTCGGCGGCTGGCCAACCTAGACCCGGGGTCGTGGGGACGACCCTATTGTCGTCGGACATGGCGGTGGCGGGCCAATCTAGTCCCGTGGTCGTGAGGACGACCCTATAGTCTTCGGACATGACGGTAGCGGGCCAATCTAGACCCGAGGTCGTGGGGACGACCCTATAGTCGTCGGACATGACGGTAGCGGGACAATCTAGACCCGAGGTCGTGGGGACGACCTCATAGTCTTCGGACATGTCGGCGGCTGTCCAACTTTGGCCCGGTGTCGTGGGGACGACTCTATAGTCGTCGGACATGGCGGCGGCTGGCCAACCTAGACCCGGGGTCGTGGGGACGACCCTATTGTCGTCGGACATGACGGTGGCGGGCCAATCTAGTCCCGGGGTCGTGGGGACGACCCTATAGTCGTCGGACAAGTCGGCGGCGGGCCAAGCTTGTCCCGGGGTCGTGGGGACGACCCTATAGTCGTCGGACATGTCGGCGATTGGCCAACATTGGCCCGGGGTCGTGGGGACGACCCTATTGTCGTCGGACATGACGGTGGCGGGCCAATCTAGTCCCGGGGTCGTGGGACGACCCTACAGTCGTCGGACATTTCGGCGGCTTGCCAACTTTGGCCCGGGGTCGTGGGGACGACCCTATAGTCGTCGGACATGTCGGCGGCTGGCCAACTTTGGCCCGTGGTCGTGGGGACGATCCAATAGTCGTCGGACATGTCGGCGGCTGGCCAACTTTGGCCCGTGGGCGTGGGGACGATCCGATAGTCGTCGGACATGTCGGCGGCTGGCCAACCTAGACCCGGGGTCGTGGGGACGACCCTATTGTCGTCGGACATGGCGGTGGCGGGCCAATCTAGTCCCGTGGTCGTGAGGACGACCCTATAGTCTTCGGACATGACGGTAGCGGGCCAATCTAGACCCGAGGTCGTGGGGACGACCCTATAGTCGTCGGACATGACGGCGTCTGGCCAACTTTGGCCCGTGGTCGTGGGGACGACCCTACAGTCGTCGGACATTTCGGCGGCTTGCCAACTTTGGCCCGGGGTCGTGGGGACGACCCTATAGTCGTCGGACTTGACGGTGGCGGGCCAATCTAGTCCCGGGGTTGTGGGGACGAACATACAGTCGTCGGACATTTCGGCGGCTTGCCAACTTTGGGCCGGGGTCGTGGGGACGACCCTATAGTCGTCGGACATGTCGGGGATTGGCCACCTTTAGCCCGTGGTCGTGGGGACGACCCTATAGCCGTCGGATTTGACGGTGGCGGGCCAATCTAGTCCCTGGGTCGTGGGGACGACCCAACAGTCGTCGGACATTTCGGCGGCTTGCCAACTTTGGCCCGGGGTCGTGGGGACGACCCTATAGTCGTCGGACATGTCGGCGATTGGCCAACATTGGCCCGGGGTCGTGGGGACGACCCTATAGTCGTCGGACATGTCGGCGGTTGGCCAACCTAGTCCCGAGGTCGTGGGGACGACCCTATAGTCGTCGGACTTGACGGTGGCGGGCCAATCTAGTCCCGGGGTCGTGGGACGACCCTACAGTCGTCGGACATTTCGGCGGCTTGCCAACTTTGGCCCGGGGTCGTGGGGACGACCCTATAGTCGTCGGACATGTCGGCGGCTGGCCAACTTTGGCCCGTGGTCGTGGGGACGATCCAATAGTCGTCGGACATGTCGGCGGCTGGCCAACTTTGGCCCGTGGGCGTGGGGACGATCCGATAGTCGTCGGACATGTCGGCGGCTGGCCAACCTAGACCCGGGGTCGTGGGGACGACCCTATTGTCGTCGGACATGGCGGTGGCGGGCCAATCTAGTCCCGTGGTCGTGAGGACGACCCTATAGTCTTCGGACATGACGGTAGCGGGCCAATCTAGACCCGAGGTCGTGGGGACGACCCTATAGTCGTCGGACATGACGGCGTCTGGCCAACTTTGGCCCGTGGTCGTGGGGACGACCCTACAGTCGTCGGACATTTCGGCGGCTTGCCAACTTTGGCCCGGGGTCGTGGGGACGACCCTATAGTCGTCGGACTTGACGGTGGCGGGCCAATCTAGTCCCGGGGTTGTGGGGACGAACATACAGTCGTCGGACATTTCGGCGGCTTGCCAACTTTGGGCCGGGGTCGTGGGGACGACCCTATAGTCGTCGGACATGTCGGGGATTGGCCACCTTTAGCCCGTGGTCGTGGGGACGACCCTATAGCCGTCGGATTTGACGGTGGCGGGCCAATCTAGTCCCTGGGTCGTGGGGACGACCCAACAGTCGTCGGACATTTCGGCGGCTTGCCAACTTTGGCCCGGGGTCGTGGGGACGACCCTATAGTCGTCGGACATGTCGGCGATTGGCCAACATTGGCCCGGGGTCGTGGGGACGACCCTATAGTCGTCGGACATGTCGGCGGTTGGCCAACCTAGTCCCGAGGTCGTGGGGACGACCCTATAGTCGTCGGACTTGACGGTGGCGGGCCAATCTAGTCCCGGGGTCGTGGGACGACCCTACAGTCGTCGGACATTTCGGCGGCTTGCCAACTTTGGCCCGGGGTCGTGGGGACGACCCTATAGTCGTCGGACATGTCGGCGGCTGGCCAACTTTGGCCCGTGGTCGTGGGGACGATCCAATAGTCGTCGGACATGTCGGCGGCTGGCCAACTTTGGCCCGTGGGCGTGGGGACGATCCGATAGTCGTCGGACATGTCGGCGGCTGGCCAACCTAGACCCGGGGTCGTGGGGACGACCCTATTGTCGTCGGACATGGCGGTGGCGGGCCAATCTAGTCCCGTGGTCGTGAGGACGACCCTATAGTCTTCGGACATGACGGTAGCGGGCCAATCTAGACCCGAGGTCGTGGGGACGACCCTATAGTCGTCGGACATGACGGTAGCGGGACAATCTAGACCCGAGGTCGTGGGGACGACCTCATAGTCTTCGGACATGTCGGCGGCTGTCCAACTTTGGCCCGGTGTCGTGGGGACGACTCTATAGTCGTCGGACATGTCGGCGGCTGGCCAACCTAGACCCGGGGTCGTGGGGACGACCCTATTGTCGTCGGACATGACGGTGGCGGGCCAATCTAGTCCCGGGGTCGTGGGGACGACCCTATAGTCGTCGGACAAGTCGGCGGCGGGCCAAGCTTGTCCCGGGGTCGTGGGGACGACCCTATAGTCGTCGGACATGTCGGCGATTGGCCAACATTGGCCCGGGGTCGTGGGGACGACCCTATTGTCGTCGGACATGACGGTGGCGGGCCAATCTAGTCCCGGGGTCGTGGGGACGACCCTATAGTCGTCGGACTTGACGGTGGCGGGCCAACCTAGTCCGGGGGTCGTGGGGACGACCCTATAGTCCTCGGACAAGTCGGCGGCAGGCCAACTTTGGCCCGTGGTCGTGGGGACGACCCTATAGTCGTCGGGCAAGTCGACGGCAGGCCAACATAGGCCCAGGGTCGTGGCGATAACCCTACAGTCGTCGGACATGTCGGCGGCGGGCCAATCTAGTCCCCGGGTCGTGGGCACGACCCTATAGTCGTCGGACATGTCGGCGGCAGGCCAACTTTGGCCCGTGGTCGTGGGGACGATCCGATAGTCGTTGGACATGACGGTGCCGGGGCAATCGAGTCCCGGGGTAGTAGGTACGACCCTATAGTCGTCGGACATGTCGGCAATTGGCCATTATTGGCCCGGGGTCGAGGGGACGACCCTATAGTCGTCGGACATGTCGGCGGCTGGCCAACTTTGGCCCATGGTCGTGGGGACGACTCAATAGTCGTCGGACATGTCGGCGTCTGGCCAACTTTGGCCCGTGGTCGTGGGGACGACCCTACAGTCGTCGGACATTTCGGCGGCTTGCCAACTTTGGCCCGGGGTCGTGGGGACGACCCTATAGTCGTCGGACTTGACGGTGGCGGGCCAATCTAGTCCCGGGGTCGTAGGTACGACCCTATAGTCGTCGGACATGTCGGCGATTGTCCAATATTGGCCCGTGGTCGTGGGAACGACCCTATAGTCGTCGGACATGTCGGCGGCTGGCCAACGTAGGCCCGTTGTCGTGAGGACGACCCTATAGACGTCGGACATGACGTTGGCGGGCCAATCTTGTCCCGGGGTCGTGGGGACGACCTTATAGTCGTCGTACATGTCGCCGGCTGGCCAACTTTGGCCCAGTGTCGTGGGCGACTCTACATTCGTCGGCCATGTCGGCGGCTGGCCAACCTGGACCCGGGGTCGTGGGGACGACCCTATTGTCGTCGGACATGACGGTGGCGGGCCAATCTAGTCCCGGGGTCGTGGGGACGAACATATAGTCGTCGGACATGTCGGCGGCTGGCCAACTTTGGCCCGTGGTCGTGGGAACGACTGTTTAGTCGTCGGACATGTCGGCGGCTGGCCAATCTAGACCCAGGGTCGTGGGGACGACCCTATTGTCGTCGGGCATGACGGTGGCGGGGCAATCTAGTCCCGGGGTCGTAGGTACGACCCTATAGTCGTCGGACATGTCGGCGATTGGCCAATATTGGCCCGGGGTCGCTGGGACGATCCGATAGTCGTTGGACATGACGGTGGCGGGCCAATCTAGTCCCGGGGTCGTGGGGACGACCCTATAGTCGTCGGACATGTCGGCGGCTGGACAACTTTGGCCCGTGGTCGTGGGGACGACCCTATAGTCGTCGGACATGTTGGCGGAAGGTCAACGTAGGCCCGTGGTCGTGGGGACGACCCTATAGACGTCCGACATGACGGTGGTGGGCCAATATTGGCCCGGGGTCGTGGGGACGATCCGATAGTCGTCGGACATGACGGTGGCGGGCCAATCTAGTCCCGGGGTCGTGGGGACGGCCCTATAGTCGCCGGGCAAGTCGGCGGCGGGCCAACCTTGTACCGGGGTCGTGGGGACGACCCTATAGTCGTCGGACATGTTGGCGATTGGCCAACTTTGGCCCGGTGTCGTGGGGACGACCCTATAGTCGTCGGACATGTCGGCGGCTGGCCAACTTTGGCCCGTGGTCGTGGGGACGATCCGATAGTCGTCGGACATGACGGTGGCGGACCAACCTAGACCCGGGGTCGTGGGGACGACCCTATATTCGTTGGACATGTCAGCGGCTGGCCAAATTTGGCCCGGTGTCGTGGGGACGACTCTATTGTCGTCGGACATGTCGGCGGCTGGCCAACCTAGACCCGGGGTCGTGGGGACGACCCTATAGTCGTCGGACATGTCGGCGTCTGGCCAACCTAGTCCCGAGGTCGTCGCACTTGAGAGTGGCGGGCCAATCTAGTCCCGGGGTCGTGGGGACGACCCTACAGTCGTCGGACATTTCGGCGGCTTGCCAACTTTGGGACGGGGTCGTGGGGACGACCCTATAGTCGTCGGACATGACGGTGGCTGGCCAACCTAGTCCCGAGGTCGTGGGGGCGACCCTACAGTCGTCGGACATGTCGGCGGCTGGCCAACCTAGTCCCGAGGTCGTCGGACTTGACGGTGGCGGGCCAATCTAGTCCCGGGGTCGTGGGGATGACCCTATTGTCGTCGGACATGGCGGTGGCGGACCAATCTAGTCCCGTGGTCGTGGGGACGACCCTATAGTCGTCGGACATGTCGGCGGCTGGCCAACTTTGGCCCGTGGTCGTGGGGACGATCCAATAGTCGTCGGACATGTCCGCGGCTGGCCAACTTTGGCCCGTGGTCGTGGGGACGATCCGATAGGCGTCGGACATGTCGGCGATTGGCCATTATTGGCCCGGGGTCGTGGGGACGACCCTATAGTCGTCGGACATGTCGGCGGCTGGCCAACCTAGTCCCGAGGTCGTCGGACTTGACGGTGGCGGGCCAATCTAGTCCCGGGGTCGTGGGGACGATCCGATAGTCGTTGGACATGACGGTGGCGGGCCAATCTAGTCCCGGGGTCGTGGGGACGATCCAATAGTCGTCGGACATGTCGGCGGCTGGCCAACTTTGGCCCGTGGTCGTGGGGACGACCCTATAGTCGTTGGACATGTCAGCGGCTGGCCAACTTTGGCCCGGTGTCGTGGGGACAACTCTATAGTCGTCGGACATGTCGGCGGCTGGCCAACCTAGACCCGGGGTCGTGGGGACGACCCTATTGTCGTCGGACATGACGGTGGCGGGCCAATCTATTCCCGGGGTCGTAGGGACGACCCTATAGTCGTCGGACATGTCGGCGATTGGCCAACTTTGGTCCGTGGTCGTTGGGTCGATCTGATAGTCGTCGGACATGACGGCGGCTGGCCAACTTTTGCCCGTGGTCGTGGGGACGACTGTTTAGTCGTCGGTCATGTCGGCGGCCGGCCAATCTAGACCCAGGGTCGTGGGGACGACCCTATTGTCGTCGGACATGACGGTGGCGGGCCAATCTAGTCCCGGGGTCTTAGGGACGACCCTATAGTCGTCGGACATGTCGGCGATTGGCCAACTTTGGTCCGTGGTCGTGGGGTCGATCCGATAGTCGTCGGACATGACGGCGGCGGGCCAATCTATTCTCTGGGTCGTGTGGACGACCCTATAGTCGTCGGACATGTCGGCGGCTGTCCAACTTTGGCCCGGTGTCTTGGGGACGACTCTATAGTCGTCGGACATGTCGGCTGCAGGCCACCCTTGTCCCGGGGTCGTGGGGACGACCCAATAGTCGTCGGACATGTCGGCGGCTGGCAAACTTTGGCCCGTGGTCGTGGGGACGACCCTATAGTCGTTGGACATGTCAGCGGCTGGCCAACTTTGGCCCGGTGTCGTGGGGACAACTCTATAGTCGTCGGACATGTCGGCGGCAGGCCAACCTAGACCCGGGGTCGTGGGGACGACCCTATTGTCGTCGGACATGACGGTGGCGGGCCAATCTATTCCCGGGGTCGTAGGGACGACCCTATAGTCGTCGGACATGTTGGCGATTGGCCAACATTGGCCCGGAGTCGTCGGGACGACCCTATAGTCGTCGGACATGTCGGCGGCTGGCCAATCTAGTCCCGGGGTCGTGGGGACGTCCCTATAGTCGTCGGACATGTCGGCGGCTGGCCAACTTTGGCCCGTGGTCGTGGGGACGATCCAATAGTCGTCGGACATGTCGGCGGCTGACGAACTTAGGCCCGTGGTCGTGGGGACGCCCCTATAGTCGTTGGACATGTCAGCGGCTGGCCAACTTTGGCCCGTGGTCGTGGGGACGACCCTATAGTCTTCGGACATGACGGTAGCGGGCCAATCTAGTCCCGGGGTCGTGGGGACGACCCTATAATCGTTGGACATGACGGTGGCGGGCCAATCTAGTCCCGGGGTCGTAGGGACGACCCTATAGTCGTCGCACATGTTGGCGTTTGGCCAACATTGGCCCGGGGTCGTCGGGACGACCCTATAGTCGTCGGACATGTCGGCGGCTGGCCAATCTAGTCCCGGGGTCGTGGGGACGACCCTATAGTCGTCGGACATGTCGGCGGCTGGCCAACTTTGGCCCCTGGTCGTGGGGACGATCCGATAGTCGTTGGACATGACGGTGGCGGGCCAATCTAGTCCCGGGGTCGTGGGGACGATCCAATAGTCGTCGGACATGTCGGCGGCTGGCCAACTTTGGCCCGTGGTCGTGGGGACGACCCTATAGTCTTCGGACATGACGGTAGCGGGCCAATCTAGTCCCGGGGTCGTGGGGACGACCCTATAATCGTTGGACATGACGGTGGCGGGCCAATCTAGTCCCGGGGTCGTAGGGACGACCCTATAGTCGTCGGACATGTTGGCGATTGGCCAACATTGGCCCGGGGTCGTCGGGACGACCCTATAGTCGTCGGACATGTCGGCGGCTGGCCAATCTAGTCCCGGAGTCGTGGGGACGTCCCTATAGTCGTCGGACATGTCGGCGGCTGGCCAACTTTGGCCCCTGGTCGTGGGGACGATCCGATAGTCGTTGGACATGACGGTGGCGGGCCAATCTAGTCCCGGGGTCGTGGGGACGATCCAATAGTCGTCGGACATGACGGTCTAGGGCCAATCTAGTCCCGGGGTCCTGGGGACGACCCTATAGTCGTCGGACATGTCGCCGGCTGGCCAAATTTGGCCCGGTGTCGTGGGGACGACTCTATATTCGTCGGACATGTCGGCGGCTGGCCGACCTGGACCCGGGGTCGTGGGGACGACCCTATTGTCGTCGGACATGTCGGCGATTTGCCAACATTGGCCCGGGGTCGTGGGGACGACTCTATATTCGTCGGACATATCGGCGGCTGGCCAACCTGGACCCGGGGTCGTGGGGACGACCCAGTTGTCGTCGGACATGACGGTGGCGGGCCAATCTAGTCCCGGGGTCATAGGGACGACCCTATAGTCGTCGGACATGTCGGCGATTGGCCAACTATGGCCCGTGGTCGTGGGGTCGATCCGATAGTCGTCGGACATGACGGTGGCGGCCAATCTAGTCCCGGGGTCGTGGGGACGACCCTATAGTCGTCGGACATGTCGGCGATTGGCCAACATTGGCCCGGGGTCGTGGGGACGGCCCTATAGTCGTCGGACATGTCTGCGGCTGGCCAACCTAGTCCCGAGGTCGTGGGGACGACCCTTTAGTCGTCGGACTTGTCGCTGGCGGGCCAATCTAGTCCCGGCGTCGTGGGGACGACCCTATAGTCGTCGGACATGTCGGCGGCTGGCTAACTTTGGCCCGTGGTCGTGGGGACGACCCAATAGTCGTTGGACATGTCGGCGGCTGGCCAAGTTTGGGCCGTGGTCGTGGAGACGACCCTATAGTCGTCGGACTTGACGGTGGCGGGCCAATCTAGTCCCGGGGTTGTGGGGACGACCCTATAGTCGTCGGATATGTCGGCGGCTTGCCAAATTTGCCCGGGGTCGTGGGGACGACCCTATAGTCGTCGGACTTGACGGTGGCGGGCCAATCTAGTCCCGGGGTCGTGGGGACGACCCAATAGTCGTTGGACATATCGGCGGCTGGCCAACGTTGGCCCATGGTCGTGGGGACGACCCTATAGTCGTTGGACATGACGGTGGCGGGCCAATCTAGTCCCGGGGTCGTGGGGACGACCCTATAGTCGTCGGACATTTCGGCGGCATGCCAACTTTGGCCCGGGGTCGTGGGGACGACCCTATAGTCGTTGGACATGACGGTGGCGGGCCAATCTAGTCCCGGGGTCGTAGGGACGACCCCATAGTCGTCGGACATGTCGGCGATTGGCCAACATTGGCCCGGGGACGTGGGGACGACCCTATAGTCATCGGACATGTCGGCGGCTTGCCAACTTTGGCCCGGGGTCGTGGGGACGACCCTATAGTCGTCGGACTTGACGGTGGCGGGCCAACCTAGTCCGGGGGTCGTGGGGACGACCCTATAGTCCTCGGACAAGTCGGCGGCAGGCCAACTTTGGCCCGTGGTCGTGGGGACGACCCTATAGTCGTCGGGCAAGTCGACGGCAGGCCAACATAGGCCCAGGGTCGTGGCGATAACCCTACAGTCGTCGGACATGTCGGCGGCGGGCCAATCTAGTCCCCGGGTCGTGGGCACGACCCTATAGTCGTCGGACATGTCGGCGGCAGGCCAACTTTGGCCCGTGGTCGTGGGGACGATCCGATAGTCGTTGGACATGACGGTGCCGGGGCAATCGAGTCCCGGGGTAGTAGGTACGACCCTATAGTCGTCGGACATGTCGGCGATTGGCCATTATTGGCCCGGGGTCGAGGGGACGACCCTATAGTCGTCGGACATGTCGGCGGCTGGCCAACTTTGGCCCATGGTCGTGGGGACGACTCAATAGTCGTCGGACATGTCGGCGTCTGGCCAACTTTGGCCCGTGGTCGTGGGGACGACCCTACAGTCGTCGGACATTTCGGCGGCTTGCCAACTTTGGCCCGGGGTCGTGGGGACGACCCTATAGTCGTCGGACTTGACGGTGGCGGGCCAATCTAGTCCCGGGGTCGTAGGTACGACCCTATAGTCGTCGGACATGTCGGCGATTGTCCAATATTGGCCCGTGGTCGTGGGAACGACCCTATAGTCGTCGGACATGTCGGCGGCTGGCCAACGTAGGCCCGTTTTCGTGAGGACGACCCTATAGACGTCGGACATGACGTTGGCGGGCCAATCTTGTCCCGGGGTCGTGGGGACGACCTTATAGTCGTCGTACATGTCGCCGGCTGGCCAACTTTGGCCCAGTGTCGTGGGCGACTCTACATTCGTCGGCCATGTCGGCGGCTGGCCAACCTGGACCCGGGGTCGTGGGGACGAACATATAGTCGTCGGACATGTCGGCGGCTGGCCAACTTTGGCCCGTGGTCGTGGGAACGACTGTTTAGTCGTCGGACATGTCGGCGGCTGGCCAATCTAGACCCAGGGTCGTGGGGACGACCCTATTGTCGTCGGGCATGACGGTGGCGGGGCAATCTAGTCCCGGGGTCGTAGGTACGACCCTATAGTCGTCGGACATGTCGGCGATTGGCCAATATTGGCCCGGGGTCGCTGGGACGATCCGATAGTCGTTGGACATGACGGTGGCGGGCCAATCTAGTCCCGGGGTCGTGGGGACGACCCTATAGTCGTCGGACATGTCGGCGGCTGGACAACTTTGGCCCGTGGTCGTGGGGACGACCCTATAGTCGTCGGACATGTTGGCGGAAGGTCAACGTAGGCCCGTGGTCGTGGGGACGACCCTATAGACGTCCGACATGACGGTGGTGGTCCAATATTGGCCCGGGGTCGTGGGGACGATCCGATAGTCGTCGGACATGACGGTGGCGGGCCAATCTAGTCCCGGGGTCGTGGGGACGGCCCTATAGTCGCCGGGCAAGTCGGCGGCGGGCCAACCTTGTACCGGGGTCGTGGGGACGACCCTATAGTCGTCGGACATGTTGGCGATTGGCCAACTTTGGCCCGGTGTCGTGGGGACGACCCTATAGTCGTCGGACATGTCGGCGGCTGGCCAACTTTGTCCCGTGGTCGTGGGGACGATCCGATAGTCGTCGGACATGACGGTGGCGGACCAACCTAGACCCGGGGTCGTGGGGACGACCCTATATTCGTTGGACATGTCAGCGGCTGGCCAAATTTGGCCCGGTGTCGTGGGGACGACTCTATTGTCGTCGGACATGTCGGCGGCTGGCCAACCTAGACCCGGGGTCGTGGGGACGACCCTATAGTCGTCGGACATGTCGGCGTCTGGCCAACCTAGTCCCGAGGTCGTCGCACTTGAGAGTGGCGGGCCAATCTAGTCCCGGGGTCGTGGGGACGACCCTACAGTCGTCGGACATTTCGGCGGCTTGCCAACTTTGGGACGGGGTCGTGGGGACGACCCTATAGTCGTCGGACATGACGGTGGCTGGCCAACCTAGTCCCGAGGTCGTGGGGGCGACCCTACAGTCGTCGGACATGTCGGCGGCTGGCCAACCTAGTCCCGAGGTCGTCGGACTTGACGGTGGCGGGCCAATCTAGTCCCGGGGTCGTGGGGATGACCCTATTGTCGTCGGACATGGCGGTGGCGGACCAATCTAGTCCCGTGGTCGTGGGGACGACCCTATAGTCGTCGGACATGTCGGCGGCTGGCCAACTTTGGCCCGTGGTCGTGGGGACGATCTAATAGTCGTCGGACATGTCCGCGGCTGGCCAACTTTGGCCCGTGGTCGTGGGGACGATCCGATAGGCGTCGGACATGTCGGCGATTGGCCATTATTGGCCCGGGGTCGTGGGGACGACCCTATAGTCGTCGGACATGTCGGCGGCTGGCCAACCTAGTCCCGAGGTCGTCGGACTTGACGGTGGCGGGCCAATCTAGTCCCGGGGTCGTGGGGACGATCCGATAGTCGTTGGACATGACGGTGGCGGGCCAATCTAGTCCCGGGGTCGTGGGGACGATCCAATAGTCGTCGGACATGTCGGCGGCTGGCCAACTTTGGCCCGTGGTCGTGGGGACGACCCTATAGTCGTCGGACATGTCGGCGGCTGGCCAACTTTGGCCCGTGGTCGTGGGGACGATCCAATAGTCGTCGGACATGTCGGCGGCTGGCCAACTTTGGCCCGTGGTCGTGGGGACGACCCTATAGTCGTTGGACATGTCAGCGGCTGGCCAACTTTGGCCCGGTGTCGTGGGGACAACTCTATAGTCGTCGGACATGTCGGCGGCTGGCCAACCTAGACCCGGGGTCGTGGGGACGACCCTATTGTCGTCGGACATGACGGTGGCGGGCCAATCTATTCCCGGGGTCGTAGGGACGACCCTATAGTCGTCGGACATGTTGGCGATTGGCCAACATTGGCCCGGGGTCGTCGGGACGACCCTATAGTCGTCGGACATGTCGGCGGCTGGCCAATCTAGTCCCGGGGTCGTGGGGACGTCCCTATAGTCGTCGGACATGTCGGCGGCTGGCCAACTTTGGCCCGTGGTCGTGGGGACGATCCAATAGTCGTCGGACATGTCGGCGGCTGACGAACTTAGGCCCGTGGTCGTGGGGACGCCCCTAAAGTCGTTGGACATGTCAGCGGCTGGCCAACTTTGGCCCGTGGTCGTGGGGACGACCCTATAGTCTTCGGACATGACGGTAGCGGGCCAATCTAGTCCCGGGGTCGTGGGGACGACCCTATAATCGTTGGACATGACGGTGGCGGGCCAATCTAGTCCCGGGGTCGTAGGGACGACCCTATAGTCGTCGGACATGTTGGCGTTTGGCCAACATTGGCCCGGGGTCGTCGGGACGACCCTATAGTCGTCGGACATGTCGGCGGATGGCCAATCTAGTCCCGGGGTCGTGGGGACGACCCTATAGTCGTCGGACATGTCGGCGGCTGGCCAACTTTGGCCCCTGGTCGTGGGGACGATCCGATAGTCGTTGGACATGACGGTGGCGGGCCAATCTAGTCCCGGGGTCGTGGGGACGATCCAATAGTCGTCGGACATGTCGGCGGCTGGCCAACTTTGGCCCGTGGTCGTGGGGACGACCCTATAGTCTTCGGACATGACGGTAGCGGGCCAATCTAGTCCCGGGGTCGTGGGGACGACCCTATAATCGTTGGACATGACGGTGGCGGGCCAATCTAGTCCCGGGGTCGTAGGGATGACCCTATAGTCGTCGGACATGACGGTGCCGGGGCAATCGAGTCCCGGGGTAGTAGGTACGACCCTATAGTCGTCGGACATGTCGGCGATTGGCCATTATTGGCCCGGGGTCGAGGGGACGACCCTATAGTCGTCGGACATGTCGGCGGCTGGCCAACTTTGGCCCATGGTCGTGGGGACGACTCAATAGTCGTCGGACATGTCGGCGTCTGGCCAACTTTGGCCCGTGGTCGTGGGGACGACCCTACAGTCGTCGGACATTTCGGCGGCTTGCCAACTTTGGCCCGGGGTCGTGGGGACGACCCTATAGTCGTCGGACTTGACGGTGGCGGGCCAATCTAGTCCCGGGGTCGTAGGTACGACCCTATAGTCGTCGGACATGTCGGCGATTGTCCAATATTGGCCCGTGGTCGTGGGAACGACCCTATAGTCGTCGGACATGTCGGCGGCTGGCCAACGTAGGCCCGTTGTCGTGAGGACGACCCTATAGACGTCGGACATGACGTTGGCGGGCCAATCTTGTCCCGGGGTCGTGGGGACGACCTTATAGTCGTCGTACATGTCGCCGGCTGGCCAACTTTGGCCCAGTGTCGTGGGCGACTCTACATTCGTCGGCCATGTCGGCGGCTGGCCAACCTGGACCCGGGGTCGTGGGGACGAACATATAGTCGTCGGACATGTCGGCGGCTGGCCAACTTTGGCCCGTGGTCGTGGGAACGACTGTTTAGTCGTCGGACATGTCGGCGGCTGGCCAATCTAGACCCAGGGTCGTGGGGACGACCCTATTGTCGTCGGGCATGACGGTGGCGGGGCAATCTAGTCCCGGGGTCGTAGGTACGACCCTATAGTCGTCGGACATGTCGGCGATTGGCCAATATTGGCCCGGGGTCGCTGGGACGATCCGATAGTCGTTGGACATGACGGTGGCGGGCCAATCTAGTCCCGGGGTCGTGGGGACGACCCTATAGTCGTCGGACATGTCGGCGGCTGGACAACTTTGGCCCGTGGTCGTGGGGACGACCCTATAGTCGTCGGACATGTTGGCGGAAGGTCAACGTAGGCCCGTGGTCGTGGGGACGACCCTATAGACGTCCGACATGACGGTGGTGGTCCAATATTGGCCCGGGGTCGTGGGGACGATCCGATAGTCGTCGGACATGACGGTGGCGGGCCAATCTAGTCCCGGGGTCGTGGGGACGGCCCTATAGTCGCCGGGCAAGTCGGCGGCGGGCCAACCTTGTACCGGGGTCGTGGGGACGACCCTATAGTCGTCGGACATGTTGGCGATTGGCCAACTTTGGCCCGGTGTCGTGGGGACGACCCTATAGTCGTCGGACATGTCGGCGGCTGGCCAACTTTGTCCCGTGGTCGTGGGGACGATCCGATAGTCGTCGGACATGACGGTGGCGGACCAACCTAGACCCGGGGTCGTGGGGACGACCCTATATTCGTTGGACATGTCAGCGGCTGGCCAAATTTGGCCCGGTGTCGTGGGGACGACTCTATTGTCGTCGGACATGTCGGCGGCTGGCCAACCTAGACCCGGGGTCGTGGGGACGACCCTATAGTCGTCGGACATGTCGGCGTCTGGCCAACCTAGTCCCGAGGTCGTCGCACTTGAGAGTGGCGGGCCAATCTAGTCCCGGGGTCGTGGGGACGACCCTACAGTCGTCGGACATTTCGGCGGCTTGCCAACTTTGGGACGGGGTCGTGGGGACGACCCTATAGTCGTCGGACATGACGGTGGCTGGCCAACCTAGTCCCGAGGTCGTGGGGGCGACCCTACAGTCGTCGGACATGTCGGCGGCTGGCCAACCTAGTCCCGAGGTCGTCGGACTTGACGGTGGCGGGCCAATCTAGTCCCGGGGTCGTGGGGATGACCCTATTGTCGTCGGACATGGCGGTGGCGGACCAATCTAGTCCCGTGGTCGTGGGGACGACCCTATAGTCGTCGGACATGTCGGCGGCTGGCCAACTTTGGCCCGTGGTCGTGGGGACGATCTAATAGTCGTCGGACATGTCCGCGGCTGGCCAACTTTGGCCCGTGGTCGTGGGGACGATCCGATAGGCGTCGGACATGTCGGCGATTGGCCATTATTGGCCCGGGGTCGTGGGGACGACCCTATAGTCGTCGGACATGTCGGCGGCTGGCCAACCTAGTCCCGAGGTCGTCGGACTTGACGGTGGCGGGCCAATCTAGTCCCGGGGTCGTGGGGACGATCCGATAGTCGTTGGACATGACGGTGGCGGGCCAATCTAGTCCCGGGGTCGTGGGGACGATCCAATAGTCGTCGGACATGTCGGCGGCTGGCCAACTTTGGCCCGTGGTCGTGGGGACGACCCTATAGTCGTCGGACATGTCGGCGGCTGGCCAACTTTGGCCCGTGGTCGTGGGGACGATCCAATAGTCGTCGGACATGTCGGCGGCTGGCCAACTTTGGCCCGTGGTCGTGGGGACGACCCTATAGTCGTTGGACATGTCAGCGGCTGGCCAACTTTGGCCCGGTGTCGTGGGGACAACTCTATAGTCGTCGGACATGTCGGCGGCTGGCCAACCTAGACCCGGGGTCGTGGGGACGACCCTATTGTCGTCGGACATGACGGTGGCGGGCCAATCTATTCCCGGGGTCGTAGGGACGACCCTATAGTCGTCGGACATGTTGGCGATTGGCCAACATTGGCCCGGGGTCGTCGGGACGACCCTATAGTCGTCGGACATGTCGGCGGCTGGCCAATCTAGTCCCGGGGTCGTGGGGACGTCCCTATAGTCGTCGGACATGTCGGCGGCTGGCCAACTTTGGCCCGTGGTCGTGGGGACGATCCAATAGTCGTCGGACATGTCGGCGGCTGACGAACTTAGGCCCGTGGTCGTGGGGACGCCCCTAAAGTCGTTGGACATGTCAGCGGCTGGCCAACTTTGGCCCGTGGTCGTGGGGACGACCCTATAGTCTTCGGACATGACGGTAGCGGGCCAATCTAGTCCCGGGGTCGTGGGGACGACCCTATAATCGTTGGACATGACGGTGGCGGGCCAATCTAGTCCCGGGGTCGTAGGGACGACCCTATAGTCGTCGGACATGTTGGCGTTTGGCCAACATTGGCCCGGGGTCGTCGGGACGACCCTATAGTCGTCGGACATGTCGGCGGATGGCCAATCTAGTCCCGGGGTCGTGGGGACGACCCTATAGTCGTCGGACATGTCGGCGGCTGGCCAACTTTGGCCCCTGGTCGTGGGGACGATCCGATAGTCGTTGGACATGACGGTGGCGGGCCAATCTAGTCCCGGGGTCGTGGGGACGATCCAATAGTCGTCGGACATGTCGGCGGCTGGCCAACTTTGG
Source organism: Andrena praecox (assembly GCA_963932275.1). Classification (NCBI taxonomy): domain Eukaryota; kingdom Metazoa; phylum Arthropoda; class Insecta; order Hymenoptera; family Andrenidae; genus Andrena; species Andrena praecox. The sequence goes on from CAWVQO010000569.1 coordinate 2,172,535, forward strand.
CCCGTGGTCGTGGGGACGACCCTATAGTCTTCGGACATGACGGTAGCGGGCCAATCTAGTCCCGGGGTCGTGGGGACGACCCTATAATCGTTGGACATGACGGTGGCGGGCCAATCTAGTCCCGGGGTCGTAGGGATGACCCTATAGTCGTCGGACATGTTGGCGATTGGCCAACATTGGCCCGGGGTCGTCGGGACGACCCTATAGTCGTCGGACATGTCGGCGGCTGGCCAATCTAGTCCCGGAGTCGTGGGGACGTCCCTATAGTCGTCGGACATGTCGGCGGCTGGCCAACTTTGGCCCCTGGTCGTGGGGACGATCCGATAGTCGTTGGACATGACGGTGGCGGGCCAATCTAGTCCCGGGGTCGTGGGGACGATCCAATAGTCGTCGGACATGTCGGCGGCTGGCCAACTTTGGCCCGTGGTCGTGGGGACGACCCTATAGTCGTTGGACATGTCAGCGGCTGGCCAACTTTGGCCCGGTGTCGTGGGGACAACTCTATAGTCGTCGGACATGTCGGCGGCTGGCCAACCTAGACCCGGGGTCGTGGGGACGACCCTATTGTCGTCGGACATGACGGTGGCGGGCCAATCTATTCCCGGGGTCGTAGGGACGACCCTATAGTCGTCGGACATGTTGGCGATTGGCCAACATTGGCCCGGGGTCGTCGGGACGACCCTATAGTCGTCGGACATGTCGGCGGCTGGCCAACCTAGTCCCGAGGTCGTGGGGACGACCTTGTAGTCGTCGGACATGTCGGCGGCTGGCCAACCTAGTCCCGAGGTCGTGGGGACGACCCTATAGTCGTCGGACATGTCGGCGGCTGGCCAACTTTGGCCCGTGGTCGTGGAGACGATCCAATAGTCGTCGGACATGTCAGCGGCTGGCCAACTTTGGCCCGTGGTCGTGGGGACGATCCGATAGTCGTCGGACATGTCGGCGGCTGGCCAACCTAGACCCGGGGTCGTGGGGACGACCCTATTGTCGTCGGACATGGCGGTGGCGGGCCAATCTAGTCCCGGGGTCGTGGGGACGACCCTATAGTCGTCGGACATGTCGGCGGCTGGCCAACTTTTGCCCGTGGTCGTGGGGACGACTGTTTAGTCGCCGGACATGTCGGCGGCTGGCCAACCTAGACCCAGGGTCGTGGGGACGACCCTATTGTCGTCGGACATGACGGTGGCGGGCCAATCTAGTCCCGGGGTCGTAGGTACGACCCTATGGTCGTCGGACATGTCGGCGATTGGCCAACATTGGCCCGGTGTCGTGGGGACGACCCTATAGTCGTCGGACATGTCGCCGGCTGGCCAACTTTGGCCCGTGGTCGTGGGGACGAACCGATAATCGTCGGATATGACGGTGGCGGGCCAGCTTTGGCCCGTGGTCGTGGGGACGACCCTATAGTCGTCGGACATGTCGGTGGCGGGCCAATCTAGTCCCGGGGTCGTGGGGACGACCCTATAGTCGTCGCACATGTCGGCGGCTGGCCAACTTTGGCCCGTGGTCGTGGGGACGACTCAATAGTCGTCGGACATGTCGGCGGCTGGCCAGCTTTCGCCCGTGGTCGTGGGGACGATCCGATAGTCGTCGGACATGACGGTCTAGGGCCAATCTAGTCCCGGGGTCCTGGGGACGACCCTATAGTCGTCGGACATGTCGCCGGCTGGCCAAATTTGGCCCGGTGTCGTGGGGACGACTCTATATTCGTCGGACATGTCGGCGGCTGGCCGACCTGGACCCGGGGTCGTGGGGACGACCCTATTGTCGTCGGACATGTCGGCGATTTGCCAACATTGGCCCGGGGTCGTGGGGACGACTCTATATTCGTCGGACATATCGGCGGCTGGCCAACCTGGACCCGGGGTCGTGGGGACGACCCAATTGTCGTCGGACATGACGGTGGCGGGCCAATCTAGTCCCGGGGTCATAGGGACGACCCTATAGTCGTCGGACATGTCGGCGATTGGCCAACTATGGCCCGTGGTCGTGGGGTCGATCCGATAGTCGTCGGACATGACGGTGGCGGCCAATCTAGTCCCGGGGTCGTGGTGACGACCCTATAGCCGTCGGACATGTCGGCGGCTGGCCAACTTTGGCCCGTGGTCGTGGGGACGACTGTTTAGTCGTCGGTCATGTCGGCGGCCGGCCAATCTAGACCCAGGGTCGTGGGGACGACCCTATTGTCGTCGGACATGACGGTGGCGGGCCAATCTAGTCCCGCGGTCATAGGGACGACCCTATAGTCGTCGGACATGACGGTGGCGGGCCAATCTAGTCCCGGGGTCGTAGGGACGACCCTATAGTCGTCGGACATGTTGGCGATTGGCCAACATTGGCCCGGGGTCGTCGGGACGACACTATAGTCGTCGGACATGTCGGCGGCTGGCCAATCTAGTCCCGGGGTCGTGGGGACGACCCTATAGTCGTCGGACATGTCGGCGGCTGGCCAACTTTGGCCCGTGGTCGTGGGGACGACCCTATAGTCGTTGGACATGTCAGCGGCTGGCCAACTTTGGCCCGGTGTCGTGGGGACAACTCTATAGTCGTCGGACATGTCGGCGGCTGGCCAACCTAGAACCGGGGTCGTGGGGACGACCCTATTGTCGTCGGACATGACGGTGGCGGGCCAATCTATTCCCGGGGTCGTAGGGACGACCCTATAGTCGTCGGACATGTTGGCGATTGGCCAACATTGGCCCGGGGTCGTCGGGACGACCCTATAGTCGTCGGACATGTCGGCTGCTGGCCAACCTAGTCCCGAGGTCGTGGGGACGACCTTGTAGTCGTCGGACATGTCGGCGGCTGGCCAACCTAGTCCCGAGGTCGTGGGGACGACCCTATAGTCGTCGGACATGTCGGCGGCTGGCCAACTTTGGCCCGTGGTCGTGGAGACGATCCAATAGTCGTCGGACATGTCGGCGGCTGGCCAACTTTTGCCCGTGGTCGTGGGGACGACTGTTTAGTCGCCGGACATGTCGGCGGCTGGCCAATCTAGTCCCGGGGTCGTGGGGACGACCCTATAGTCGTCGGACATGTCGGCGGCTGGCCAACTTTGGCCCCTGGTCGTGGGGACGATCCGATAGTCGTTGGACATGACGGTGGCGGGCCAATCTAGTCCCGGGGTCGTGGGGACGATCCAATAGTCGTCGGACATGTCGGCGGCTGGCCAACTTTGGCCCGTGGTCGTGGGGACGACCCTATAGTCTTCGGACATGACGGTAGCGGGCCAATCTAGTCCCGGGGTCGTGGGGACGACCCTATAATCGTTGGACATGACGGTGGCGGGCCAATCTAGTCCCGGGGTCGTAGGGACGACCCTATAGTCGTCGGACATGTTGGCGATTGGCCAACATTGGCCCGGGGTCGTCGGACATGTCGGCGGCTGGCCAATCTAGTCCCGGGGTCGTGGGGACGACCCTATAGTCGTTGGACATGTCAGCGGCTGGCCAACTTTGGCCCGGTGTCGTGGGGACAACTCTATAGTCGTCGGACATGTCGGCGGCTGGCCAACCTAGACCCGGGGTCGTGGGGACGACCCTATTGTCGTCGGACATGACGGTGGCGGGCCAATCTATTCCCGGGGTCGTAGGGACGACCCTATAGTCGTCGGACATGTTGGCGATTGGCCAACATTGGCCCGGGGTCGTCGGGACGACCCTATAGTCGTCGGACATGTCGGCGGCTGGCCAACCTAGTCCCGAGGTCGTGGGGACGACCTTGTAGTCGTCGGACATGTCGGCGGCTGGCCAACCTAGTCCCGAGGTCGTGGGGACGACCCTATAGTCGTCGGACATGTCGGCGGCTGGCCAACTTTGGCCCGTGGTCGTGGAGACGATCCAATAGTCGTCGGACATGTCGGCGGCTGGCCAACTTTGGCCCGTGGTCGTGGGGACGATCCGATAGTCGTCGGACATGTCGGCGGCTGGCCAACCTAGACCCGGGGTCGTGGGGACGACCCTATTGTCGTCGGACATGGCGGTGGCGGGCCAATCTAGTACCGTGGTCGTGAGGACGACCCTATAGTCTTCGGACATGACGGTAGCGGGCCAATCTAGACCCGAGGTCGTGGGGACGACCCTATAGTCGTCGGACATGACGGTAGCGGGACAATCTAGACCCGAGGTCGTGGGGACGACCTCATAGTCTTCGGACATGTCGGCGGCTGTCCAACTTTGGCCCGGTGTCGTGGGGACGACTCTATAGTCGTCGGACATGTCGGCGGCTGGCCAACCTAGACCCGGGGTCGTGGGGACGACCCTATTGTCGTCGGACATGACGGTGGCGGGCCAATCTAGTCCCGGGGTCGTGGGGACGACCCTATAGTCGTCGGACAAGTCGGCGGCGGGCCAAGCTTGTCCCGGGGTCGTGGGGACGACCCTATAGTCGTCGGACTTGACGGTGGCGGGCCAATCTAGTCCCGGGGTCGTGGGGACGACCCTACAGTCGTCGGACATTTCGGCGGCTTGCCAACTTTGGCCCGGGGTCGTGGGGACGACCCCGTCAGTCGTCGGACATTTCGGCGGCTTGCCAACTTTGGCCCGGGGTCGTGGGGACGACCCTATAGTCGTCGGACTTGACGGTGGCGGGCCAATCTAGTCCCGGGGTTGTGGGGACGACCCTACAGTCGTCGGACATTTCGGCGGCTTGCCAACTTTGGCCCGGGGTCGTGGGGACGACCCTATAGTCGTCGGACATGTCGGCGGCTGGCCAACCTAGTCCCGAGGTCGTCGGACATGACGGTGGCGGGCCAATCTGGTCCCAGGGTCGTGGGGACGACCCTATAGTCGTCGGACATGTCGGCGGCTGGCCAACCTGGACCCGGGGTCGTGGGGACGACCCTATTGTCGTCGGACATGACGGTGGCGGGCCAATGTAGTCCCGGGGTCGTAGGGACGACCCTATAGTCGTCGGACATGTCGGCGATTGGCCAACATTGGCCCGGGGTCGTGGGGACAACCCTATAGTCGTCGGACATGTCGGCGGCTGGCCAACTTTGGCCCGTGGTCGTGGGGACGACTCTATAGTCGTCGGACATGTCGGCGGCTGGCCAACCTAGACCCGCGGTCGTGGGGACGACCCTATAGTCGTCGGACATGACGGTGGCGGACCAATCTAGTCCCGAGGTCGTGGGGACGACCCTACAGCCGTCGGACATGTTGGCGGCAGGTCTGCCTAGTCCCGGGGTCGTGGGGACGAACCTATAGTCGTCGGACAACACGGCGGCTGGACATCTTTGGCCCGCGGTCGTGGGGACGACCCTATAGTCGTCGGACATGACGGTGGCGGGCCAGTCTGGTCCCAGGGTCGTGGGGACGACCCTATAGTCGTCGGACATGTCGGCGGCTGGCCAACCTGGACCCGGGGTCGTGGGGACGACCCTATTGTCGTCGGACATGACGGTGGCGGGCCAATGTAGTCCCGGGGTCGTAGGGACGACCCTATAGTCGTCGGACATGTCGGCGATTGGCCAACATTGGCCCGGGGTCGTGGGGACAACCCTATAGTCGTCGGACATGTCGGCGGCTGGCCAACTTTGGCCCGTAGACGTGGGGACGATCCGACAGTCGCCGGACATGACGGTGGCGGGCCAATCTAGTCCCGGGGTCGTGGGGACGACCCTATTGTCGTCGGACATGTCGGCGGCTGGCCAACTTTTGCCCGTGGTCGTGGGGACGATCCGATAGTCGATGGATATGACGGTGGCGGGCCAATCTAGTCCCAGGGTCGTTGGGACGACCCTATAGTCGTCGGACATGTCGGCGGCTGGCCAACTTTGGCCCGTGGTCGTGGGGACGACTCAATAGTCGTCGGACATGTCGGCGGCTGGCCAACCTAGACACGGGGTCGTGGGGACGACCCTATTGTCGTCGGACATGACGGTGGCGGACCAATCTAGTCCCGGGGTCGTGGGGACGACCCTACAGTCGTCGGACATTTCGGCGGCTTGCCAACTTTGGCCCGGGGTCGTGGGGACGACCCTATAGTCGTCGGACATGTCGGCGGCTGGCCAACCTAGTCCCGAGGTCGTCGGACTTGACGGTGGCGGGCCAATCTAGTCCCGGGGTCGTGGGGACGACCCTACAGTCGTCGGACATTTCGGCGGCTTGCCAACTTTGGCCCGGGGTCGTGGGGACGATCCGATAGTCGTTGGACATGACGGTGGCGGGCCAATCTAGTCCGGGGGTCGTGGGGACGACCCTACAGTCGTCGGACATTTCGGCGGCTTGCCAACTTTGGCCCGGGGTCGTGGGGACGACCCTATAGTCGTCGGACTTGACGGTGGCGGGCCAATCTAGTCCCGGGGTTGTGGGGACGACCCTACAGTCGTCGGACATTTCGGCGGCTTGCCAACTTTGGCCCGGGGTCGTGGGCACGACCCTATAGTCATCGGACTTGACGTTGGCGGGCCAATCTAGTCCCGAGGTCGTGGGGACGACCCTATAGTCGTCAGACTTGACGGTGGCCGGCCAATCTATTCCCGGGGTCGTGGGGACGACCCTACAGTCGTCGGACATTTCGGCGGCTTGCCAACTTTGGCCCGGGGTCGTGGGGACGACCCTATAGTCGTCGGACTTGACATTGGCGGGCCAATCTAGTCCCGAGGTCGTGGGGACGACCCTATAGTCGTCGGACTTGACGGTGGCCGGCCAATCTATTCCCGGGGTCGTGGGGACGACCCTACAGTCGTCGGACATTTCGGCGGCTTGCCAACTTTGGCCCGGGGTCGTGGGGACGACCCTGTAGTCGTCGGACATGTCGGCGGCTGGCCAAAATTGGCCCGAGGTCGTGGGGGCGACCCTATAGTCGTCGGACATGTCGGCGGCTGGCCAACCTAGTCCCGAGGTCGTCGGACTTGACGGTGGCGGGCCAATCTAGTCCCGGGGTCGTGGGGACGACCCTACAGTCGTCGGACATGTCGGCGGCTGGCCAACTTTGGTCCGTGGTCGTGGGGTCGATCCGATAGTCGTCGGACATGACGGCGGCTGGCCAACTTTGGCCCGTGGTCGTGGGGACGACTGTTTAGTCGTCGGACATGTCGGCGGCTGGCCAACCTAGACCCGGGGTCGTGGGGACGACCCTATTGTCGTCGGACATGACGGTGGCGGGCCAATCTAGTCCCGGGGTCGTGGGGACGACCCTATAGTCGTCGCACATGTCGGCGGCTGGCCAACTTTGGTCCGTGGTCGTGGGGTCGATCCGATAGTCGTCGGACATGACGGCGGCTGGCCAACTTTGGCCCGTGGTCGTGGGGTCGATCCGATAGACGTCGGACATGACGGCGGCTGGCCAACTTTGGCCCGTGGTCGTGGGGACGACTGTTTAGTCGTCGGACATGTCGGCTGCTGGCCAACCTAGACCCGGGGTCGTGGGGACGACCCTATTGTCCTCGGACATGACGGTGGCGGGCCAATCTAGTCCCGGGGTCGTGGGGACGACCCTATAGTCGTCGCACATGTCGGCGGCGGGCCAATCTAGTCCCGGGGTCGTGGGGACGACCCTATAGTCGTCGCACATGTCGGCGGCTGGCCAACCTAGACCCGCGGTCGTGGGGACGACCCTATAGTCGTCGGACATGACGGTGGCGGACCAATCTAGTCCCGGGTCGTGGGGACGACCCTATAGTCGTCGGACATATCAGCGGCTGGCCAACTTTGGCCCGGGGTCGTGGGGACGACCCTATATTCGTCGGACATGACGGTGGCGGGCCAGTCTAGTCCCGGGTCATGGGGACGACCCTATAGTCGTCGGACAAGTCGGCGGCTGGCCAACTTTAGCCCGTGGTCGTGGGGACGACCCTATAGTCGTCAGACAAGACGGTGGCGATCCAACCTAGTCCCGGGGCCGTGGGGACGACCCTATAGTTGTCGGACAAGTCGGCGGCGGGGCAACCTAGTCCCGGGGTCGTGGGGACGACCCTATAGTCGTTGGACATGACGGTGGCGGGCCAATCTAGTCCCGAGGTCGTAGGAACGACCCTATAGTCGTCGGACATGTCGGCGGCTTGCCAACTTTGGCCCGGGGTCGTGGGGACGACCCTATAGTCGTCGGACAAGTCGGCGGCGGGGCAACCTAGTCCCGGGGTCGTGGGGACGACCCTATACTCGTCGGACAAGTCGGCGGCGAGCCAACCTAGTCCGGGGGTCGTGGGGACGACCCTATAGTCGTCGGAGAAGTCTGCGGCGGGCCAACCTAGTCCCGGGGTCGTATGGACGGCCCTATAGTCGTCGGACATGTCGCCGGCTGGCCAACTTTGGCCCGTGGTCGTGGTGACGACTCTATAGTCGTCGGACATGTCGGTGGCGGGCCAGTCTAGTCCCGGGTCGTGGGGACGACCCTATAGTCGTCGGACATGTCGGCGGCTGGCCAACTTTGGCCCGTGGTCGTGGGGACGACCCTATAGTCGTCGGAAATGACGGTGGCGGGCCAATCTAGTCCCGGGGTCGTGGGGACGACCCTATAGTCGTCGGACAAGTCGCCGGCGGGCCAACCTAGTCCCGGGGTCGTGGGGATGACCCTATAGTCGTCGGACATGTCGCCGGCTGGCCAACTTTGGCCCGTGGTCGTGGGGACGACCCTATAGTCGTCGGACATAACGGTGGAGGGCCAATCTAGTCCCGGGGTCGTGGGGACGACCCTATAGTCGTCGGACAAGTCGGCGGCGGGCCTACCTAGTCCCGGGGTCGTGGGGACGACCCTATAGTCGTCGGATAAGTCGGCAGCTTGCCAACTTTGGCCCGGGGTCGTGGGAACGACCCTATAGTCGTCGGACAAGTCGGGGGCGAGCCCACCTAGTCCGGGGGTCGTGGGGACGACCCTATAGTCGTCGGACAAGTCGGCGGCGGGCCAACCTAGTCCGGGGGTCGTGGGGACGACCCTATAGTCGTCGGACATGACGGTGGCGGGCCAGTCTAGTCCCGGGTCGTGGGGACGACCCTATAGTCGTCGGACATGTCGGCGGCTGGCCAACTTTGGCCCGTGGTCGTGGGGAGGACCCTATAGTCGTCGGACATAACGGTGGCGGGCCAATCTAGTCCCGGGGTCGTGGGGACGACCCTACAGTCGTCGGTCAAGTCGGCGGCGAGCCAATCTAGTCCCGCGGTCGTGGGGAAGACCCTATAGTCGTCGGACAAGTCAGCGGCTGGCCTACATTGGCCCGTGGTCGTGGGGACGACCATATAGTCGTCGGACATGACGGTGGCGGGCCACTCTAGTCCCGGGTCGTGGGTACGACCCTATAGTCGTCGGACAAGTCAGCGGCTGGCCAACATTAGCCCGTGGTCGTGGGGACGACCATATAGTCGTCGGACATGACGGTGGCGGGCCACTCTAGTCCCGGGTCGTGGGGACGACCCTATAGTCGTCGGACATGTCGGCGGCTGGCCAACTTTGGCCCGTGGTCGTGGGGACGACCCTATAGTCGTCGGAAATGACGGTGGCGGGCCAATCTAGTCCCGGGGTCGTGGGGACGACCCTACAGTCGTCGGACAAGTCGGCGGCGAGCCAATCTAGTCCCGCCGTCGTGGGGACGACCCTATAGTCGTCGGACAAGTCAGCGGCTGGCCTACATTGGCCCGTGGTCGTGGGGACGACCATATAGTCGTCGGACATGACGGTGGCGGGCCACTCTAGTCCCGGGTCGTGGGGACGACCCTATAGTCGTCGGACATGTCGGCGGCTGGCCAACTTTGGCCCGGGGTCGTGGGGACGACCCTATAGTCGTCGGATATGTCGGCTGCAGGCCACCCTTGTCCCGGGGTCGTGGGGACGACCCAATAGTCGTCGGACATGTCGGCGGCTGGCAAACTTTGGCCCGTGGTCGTGGGGACGACCCTATAGTCGTCGGACATGTCGGCGATTGGCCAATATTGGTCCGGGGTCGTGGGGACGATCCGATAGTCGTTGGACATGACGCTGGCGGGCCAACTTTGGCCCGTGGTCGTGGGGACGACCCTATAGTCGTCGGACATGACGGTGGCGGGCCAATCTAGCCCCGGGGTCGTGGGGACGACCCTATAGTCGACGGGCAAGTCGGCGGCGGGCCATCCTTGTACCGGGGTCGTGGGGACGACCCTATTGTCGTCGGACATGACGGTGGCGGGCCAATCTAGTCCCGGGGTCGTGGGGACGACCCTATAGTCGTCGCACATGTCGGCGGCTGGCCAACTTTGGCCCGTGGTCGTGGGGACGACTCAATAGTCGTCGGACATGTCGGCGGCTGGCCAGCTTTCGCCCGTGGTCGTGGGGACGATCCGATATTCGTCGGACATGACGGTCTAGGGTCAATCTAGTCCCGGGGTCGTGGGGACGACCCTATAGTCGTCGGACATGTCGGCGGCTGGCCAACTTTGGCCCGTGGTCGTGGGGACGATCCAATAGTCGTCGGACATGTCGGCGGCTGACGAACTTAGGCCCGTGGTCGTGGGGACGACCCTATAGTCGTTGGACATGTCAGCGGCTGGCCAACTTTGGCCCGTGGTCGTGGGGACGACCCTATAGTCTTCGGACATGACGGTAGCGGGCCAATCTAGTCCCGGGGTCGTGGGGACGACCCTATAATCGTTGGACATGACGGTGGCGGGCCAATCTAGTCCCGGGGTCGTAGGGACGACCCTATAGTCGTCGGACATGTTGGCGATTGGCCAACATTGGCCCGGGGTCGTCGGGACGACCCTATAGTCGTCGGACATGTCGGCGGCTGGCCAATCTAGTCCCGGGGTCGTGGGGACGACCCTATAGTCGTCGGACATGTCGGCGGCTGGCCAACTTTGGCCCCTGGTCGTGGGGACGATCCGATAGTCGTTGGACATGACGGTGGCGGGCCAATCTAGTCCCGGGGTCGTGCGGACGATCCAATAGTCGTCGGACATGTCGGCGGCTGGCCAACTTGGGCCCGTGGTCGTGGGGACGACCCTATAGTCGTCGGAAATGACGGTGGCGGGCCAATCTAGTCCCGGGGTCGTGGGGACGACCCTACAGTCGTCGGACAAGTCGGCGGCGAGCCAATCTAGTCCCGCGGTCGTGGGGACGACCCTATAGTCGTCGGACAAGTCAGCGGCTGGCCTACATTGGCCCGTGGTCGTGGGGACGACCATATAGTCGTCGGAAATGACGGTGGCGGGCCAATCTAGTCCCGGGGTCGTGGGGACGACCCTACAGTCGTCGGACAAGTCGGCGGCGAGCCAATCTAGTCCCGCGGTCGTGGGGACGACCCTATAGTCGTCGGACAAGTCAGCGGCTGGCCTACATTGGCCCGTGGTCGTGGGGACGACCCTATAGTCGTCGGACATGTCGGCGATTGGCCAATATTGGTCCGGGGTCGTGGGGACGACCCTATAGTCGTCGGACATGACGGTGGCGGGCCAGTCTAGTCCCGGGTCGTGGGGACGACCCTATAGTCGTCGGACATGACGGTGGCGGGCCAGTCTAGTCCCGGGTCGTGGGGACGACCCTATAGTCGTCGGACATGTCGGTGGCGGGCCAGTCTAGTCCAGGGTCGTGGGGACGACCCTATAGTCGTCGGACATGTCGGCGATTGGCCAACATTGGCCCGGGGTCGTGGGGACGACCCTATAGTCGTCGGACATGTCTGCGGCTGGCCAACCTAGTCCCGAGGTCGTGGGGACGACCCTATAGTCGTCGGACTTGTCGCTGGCGGGCCTACCTAGTCCCGGGGTCGTGGGGACGACCCTATAGTCGTCGGATAAGTCGGCAGCTTGCCAACTTTGGCCCGAGGTCGTGGGGACGACCGTATAGTCGTCGGACAAGTCGGCGGCCGGCCAATCTAGTCCGGGGGTCGTGGGGACGACCCTATAGTCGTCGGACATGACGGTGGCGGGCCAGTCTAGTCCCGGGTCGTGGGGACGACCCTATAGTCGTCGGACATGTCGGTGGCGGGCCAGTCTAGTCCAGGGTCGTGGGGAGGACCCTATAGTCGTCGGACATGTCGGCGGCTGGCCAACTTTGGCCCGTGATCGTGGGGAGGACCCTATAGTCGTCGGACAAGTCGGCGGCGTACCAACCTAGTCCGGGGGTCGTGGGGACGACCCTATAGTCGTCGGACATGACGGTGGCGGGCCAGTCTAGTCCCGGGTCATGGGGACGACCCTATAGTCGGAGGACAAGTCGGCGGCTGGCCAACTTTGGCCCGTGGTCGTGGGGACGACCCTATAGTCGGAGGAAATGACGGTGGCGGGCCAATCTAGTCCCGGGGTCGTGGGGACGACCCTATAGTCGTCGGATATGTCGGCGGCTGGCCAACTTTGGCCCGTGGTCGTGGGGACGACCCTATAGTCGTCGGACAAGTCGGCGGCGGGCCAACCTAGTCCCGGGGTCGTGGGGACGACCCTATAATCGTCGGACAAGCCGGCGGCTGGCCAACTTTGGCCCGTGGTCGTGGGGACGACCCTATAGTCGTCAGACATGTCGGTGGCGAGCCAACCTAGTCCCGGGGTCGTGGGGACGACCCTATAGTCGTCGGACAAGTCGGCGGCGGGCCAACCTAGTCCCGGGGTCGTGGGGATGACCCTATAGTCGTCGGACATGTCGGCGGCTGGCCAACTTTGGCCCGTGGTCGTGGGGACGACCCTATAGTCGTCAGACATGACGGTGGCGAGCCAACCTAGTCCCGGGGTCGTGGGGACGACCCTATAGTCGTCGGACATAACGGTGGCGGGCCAATCTAGTCCCGGGGTCGTGGGGACGACCCTATAGTCGTCGGACAAGTCGGCGGCGGGCCTACCTAGTCCCGGGGTCGTGGGGACGACCCTATAGTCGTCGGATAGGTCGGCAGCTTGCCAACTTTGGCCCGGGGTCGTGGGAACGACCCTATAGTCGTCGGACAAGTCGGCGGCGAGCCCACCTAGTCGGGGGGTCGTGGGGACGACCCTATAGTCGTCGGACAAGTCGGCGGCCGGCCAACCTAGTCCGGGCGTCGTGGGGACGACCCTATAGTCGTCGGACATGACGGTGGCGGGCCAGTCTAGTCCCGGGTCGTGGGGACGACCCTACAGTCGTCGGACAAGTCGGCGGCGAGCCAATCTAGTCCCGCGGTCGTGGGGACGACCCTATAGTCGTCGGACAAGTCAGCGGCTGGCCTACATTGGCCCGTGGTCGTGGGGACGACCATATAGTCGTCGGACATGACGGTGGCGGGCCACTCTAGTCCCGGGTCGTGGGGACGACCCTATAGTCGTCGGACATGTCGGCGGCTGGCCAACTTTGGCCCGGGGTCGTGGGGACGACCCTATAGTCGTCGGATATGTCGGCGGCTGGCCAACTTTGGCCCGTGGTCGTGGGGACGACCCTATAGTCGTCGGACATAACGGTGGAGGGCCAATCTAGTCCCGGGGTCGTGGGGACGACCCTATAGTCGTCGGACAAGTCGGCGGCGGGCCTACCTAGTCCCGGGGTCGTGGGGACGACCCTATAGTCGTCGGATAAGTCGGCAGCTTGCCAACTTTGGCCCGGGGTCGTGGGAACGACCCTATAGTCGTCGGACAAGTCGGGGGCGAGCCCACCTAGTCCGGGGGTCGTGGGGACGACCCTATAGTCGTCGGACAAGTCGGCGGCGGGCCAACCTAGTCCGGGGGTCGTGGGGACGACCCTATAGTCGTCGGACATGACGGTGGCGGGCCAGTCTAGTCCCGGGTCGTGGGGACGACCCTATAGTCGTCGGACATGTCGGCGGCTGGCCAACTTTGGCCCGTGGTCGTGGGGAGGACCCTATAGTCGTCGGACATAACGGTGGCGGGCCAATCTAGTCCCGGGGTCGTGGGGACGACCCTACAGTCGTCGGACAAGTCGGCGGCGAGCCAATCTAGTCCCGCGGTCGTGGGGACGACCCTATAGTCGTCGGACAAGTCAGCGGCTGGCCTACATTGGCCCGTGGTCGTGGGGACGACCATATAGTCGTCGGACATGACGGTGGCGGGCCACTCTAGTCCCGGGTCGTGGGTACGACCCTATAGTCGTCGGACAAGTCAGCGGCTGGCCAACATTGGCCCGTGGTCGTGGGGACGACCATATAGTCGTCGGACATGACGGTGGCGGGCCACTCTAGTCCCGGGTCGTGGGGACGACCCTATAGTCGTCGGACATGTCGGCGGCTGGCCAACTTTGGCCCGTGGTCGTGGGGACGACCCTATAGTCGTCGGAAATGACGGTGGCGGGCCAATCTAGTCCCGGGGTCGTGGGGACGACCCTACAGTCGTCGGACAAGTCGGCGGCGAGCCAATCTAGTCCCGCGGTCGTGGGGACGACCCTATAGTCGTCGGACAAGTCAGCGGCTGGCCTACATTGGCCCGGGGTCGTGGGGACGACCATATAGTCGTCGGACATGACGGTGGCGGGCCACTCTAGTCCCGGGTCGTGGGGACGACCCTATAGTCGTCGGACATGTCGGCGGCTGGCCAACTTTGGCCCGGGGTCGTGGGGACGACCCTATAGTCGTCGGATATGTCGGCTGCAGGCCACCCTTGTCCCGGGGTCGTGGGGACGACCCAATAGTCGTCGGACATGTCGGCGGCTGGCAAACTTTGGCCCGTGGTCGTGGGGACGACCCTATAGTCGTCGGACATGTCGGCGATTGGCCAATATTGGTCCGGGGTCGTGGGGACGATCCGATAGTCGTTGGACATGACGCTGGCGGGCCAACTTTGGCCCGTGGTCGTGGGGACGACCCTATAGTCGTCGGACATGACGGTGGCGGGCCAATCTAGCCCCGGGGTCGTGGGGACGACCCTATAGTCGACGGGCAAGTCGGCGGCGGGCCATCCTTGTACCGGGGTCGTGGGGACGACCCTATTGTCGTCGGACATGACGGTGGCGGGCCAATCTAGTCCCGGGGTCGTGGGGACGACCCTATAGTCGTCGCACATGTCGGCGGCTGGCCAACTTTGGCCCGTGGTCGTGGGGACGACTCAATAGTCGTCGGACATGTCGGCGGCTGGCCAGCTTTCGCCCGTGGTCGTGGGGACGATCCGATAGTCGTCGGACATGACGGTCTAGGGTCAATCTAGTCCCGGGGTCGTGGGGACGACCCTATAGTCGTCGGACATGTCGGCGGCTGGCCAACTTTGGCCCGTGGTCGTGGGGACGATCCAATAGTCGTCGGACATGTCGGCGGCTGACGAACTTAGGCCCGTGGTCGTGGGGACGACCCTATAGTCGTTGGACATGTCAGCGGCTGGCCAACTTTGGCCCGTGGTCGTGGGGACGACCCTATAGTCTTCGGACATGACGGTAGCGGGCCAATCTAGTCCCGGGGTCGTGGGGACGACCCTATAATCGTTGGACATGACGGTGGCGGGCCAATCTAGTCCCGGGGTCGTAGGGACGACCCTATAGTCGTCGGACATGTTGGCGATTGGCCAACATTGGCCCGGGGTCGTCGGGACGACCCTATAGTCGTCGGACATGTCGGCGGCTGGCCAATCTAGTCCCGGGGTCGTGGGGACGACCCTATAGTCGTCGGGCATTTCGGCGGCTTGCCAACTTTGGCCCGGGTTCGTGGAGACGACCCTATAGTCGTCGGACATGTCGGCGGCTGGCCAACTTTGGCCCGTGGTTGTGGGGACGACCCTATAGTCGTTGGACATGACGGTGTCGGGCCAATCTAGTCCCGGGGTCGTGGGGACGACCCTATAGTCGTCGGACATGTCGGCGGCTGGCCAACTTTGGACCGGTGTCGTGGGGACGACCCTATAGTCTTCGGACATGACGGTAGCGGGCCAATCTAGACCCGAGGACGTGGGGACGACCCTATAGTAGTCGGACATGTCGGCGGCTGTCAAACTTTGGCCCGGTGTCGTGGGGACGACTCTATAGTCGTAGGACATGTCGGCGGCTGGCCAACCTAGACCCGGGGTCGTGGGGACGACCCTATTGTCGTCGGACATGACGGTGGCGGGCCAATCTAGTCCCGGGGTCGTGGGGACGACCCTATAGTCGTCGGACAAGTCGGTGGCGGGCCAAGCTTGTCCCGGGGTCGTGGGGACGACCCTATAATCGTCGGACATGACGGTGGCGGGCCAATCTAGTCCCGGGGTCGTGGGGACGACCCTATAATCGTTGGACATGACGGTGGCGGGCCAATCTAGTCCCGGGGTCGTAGGGACGACCCTATAGTCGTCGGACATGTTGGCGATTGGCCAACATTTGCCCGGGGTCGTCGGGACGACCCTATAGTCGTCGGACATGTCGGCGGCTGGCCAAAATTGGCCCGAGGTCGTGGGGGCGACCCTATAGTCGTCGGACATGTCGGCGGCTGGCCAACCTAGTCCCGAGGTCGTCGGACTTGACGGTGGCGGGCCAATCTAGTCCCGGGGTCGTGGGGACGACCCTACAGTCGTCGGACATTTCGGCGGCTTGCCAACTTTGGCCCGGGGTCGTGGGGACGACCCTATAGTCGTCGGACATGACGGTGGCGGACCAATCTAGTCCCGGGGTCGTGGGGACGACCCTATAGTCGTCGGACTTGACGGTGGCCGGCCAATCTATTCCCGGGGTCGTGGGGACGACCCTACAGTCGTCGGACATTTCGGCGGCTTGCCAACTTTGGCCCGGGGTCGTGGGGACGACCCTATAGTCGTCGGACATGTCGGCGGCTGGCCAAAATTGGCCCGACGTCGTGGGGGCGACCCTATAGTCGTCGGACATGTCGGCGGCTGGCCAACCTAGTCCCGAGGTCGTCGGACTTGACGGTGGCGGGCCAATCTAGTCCCGGGGTCGTAGGGACGACCCTATAGTCGTCGGACATGTTGGCGATTGGCCAACATTGGCCCGGGGTCGTCGGGTCGACCCTATAGTCGTCGGACATGTCGGCGTCTGGCCAACTTTGGCCCGTGGTCGTGGGGACGACCCTACAGTCGTCGGACATTTCGGCGGTTTGCCAACTATGGCCCGGGGTCGTGGGGACGACCCTATAGTCGTCGGACTTGACGGTGGCGGGCCAATCTAGTCCCGGGGTTGTGGGGACGACCCTACAGTCGTCGGACATGTCGGCGGCTGGCCAACTTTGGCCCGTGGTCGTGGGGACGATCCGATAGTCGTTGGACATAACGGTGGCGGGCCAATCTAGTCCCGGGGTCGTGGGGACGACCCTACAGTCGTCGGACATTTCGGCGGCTTGCCAACTTTGGCCCGGGGTCGTGGGGACGACCCTACAGTCGTCGGACATTTCGGCGGCTTGCCAACTTTGGCCCGGGGTCGTGGGGACGACCCTATAGTCGTCGGACTTGACGGTGGCGGGCCAATCTAGTCCCGGGGTTGTGGGGACGACCCTACAGTCGTCGGACATTTCGGCGGCTTGCCAACTTTGGCCCGGGGTCGTGGGGACAACCCTGTAGTCGTCGGACATGTCGGCGGCTGGCCAAAATTGGCCCGACGTCGTGGGGGCGACCCTACAGTCGTCGGACATTTCGGCGGCTTGCCAACTTTGGCCCGGGGTCGTGGGGACGACCCTACAGTCGTCGGACATTTCGGCGGCTTGCCAACTTTGGCCCGGGGTCGTGGGGACGACCCTATAGTCGTCGGACATGACGGTGGCGGACCAATCTAGTCCCGGGGTCGTGGGGACGACCCTATAGTCGTCGGACTTGACGGTGGCCGGCCAATCTATTCCCGGGGTCGTGGGGACGACCCTACAGTCGTCGGACATTTCGGCGGCTTGCCAACTTTGGCCCGGGGTCGTGGGGACGACCCTATAGTCGTCGGACATGTCGGCGGCTGGCCAAAATTGGCCCGACGTCGTGGGGGCGACCCTATAGTCGTCGGACATGTCGGCGGCTGGCCAACCTAGTCCCGAGGTCGTCGGACTTGACGGTGGCGGGCCAATCTAGTCCCGGGGTCGTAGGGACGACCCTATAGTCGTCGGACATGTTGGCGATTGGCCAACATTGGCCCGGGGTCGTCGGGTCGACCCTATAGTCGTCGGACATGTCGGCGTCTGGCCAACTTTGGCCCGTGGTCGTGGGGACGACCCTACAGTCGTCGGACATTTCGGCGGTTTGCCAACTATGGCCCGGGGTCGTGGGGACGACCCTATAGTCGTCGGACTTGACGGTGGCGGGCCAATCTAGTCCCGGGGTTGTGGGGACGACCCTACAGTCGTCGGACATGTCGGCGGCTGGCCAACTTTGGCCCGTGGTCGTGGGGACGATCCGATAGTCGTTGGACATAACGGTGGCGGGCCAATCTAGTCCCGGGGTCGTGGGGACGACCCTACAGTCGTCGGACATTTCGGCGGCTTGCCAACTTTGGCCCGGGGTCGTGGGGACGACCCTACAGTCGTCGGACATTTCGGCGGCTTGCCAACTTTGGCCCGGGGTCGTGGGGACGACCCTATAGTCGTCGGACTTGACGGTGGCGGGCCAATCTAGTCCCGGGGTTGTGGGGACGACCCTACAGTCGTCGGACATTTCGGCGGCTTGCCAACTTTGGCCCGGGGTCGTGGGGACAACCCTGTAGTCGTCGGACATGTCGGCGGCTGGCCAAAATTGGCCCGACGTCGTGGGGGCGACCCTACAGTCGTCGGACATTTCGGCGGCTTGCCAACTTTGGCCCGGGGTCGTGGGGACGACCCTACAGTCGTCGGACATTTCGGCGGCTTGCCAACTTTGGCCCGGGGTCGTGGGGACGACCCTATAGTCGTCGGACATGACGGTGGCGGACCAATCTAGTCCCGGGGTCGTGGGGACGACCCTATAGTCGTCGGACTTGACGGTGGCCGGCCAATCTATTCCCGGGGTCGTGGGGACGACCCTACAGTCGTCGGACATTTCGGCGGCTTGCCAACTTTGGCCCGGGGTCGTGGGGACGACCCTATAGTCGTCGGACATGTCGGCGGCTGGCCAAAATTGGCCCGACGTCGTGGGGGCGACCCTATAGTCGTCGGACATGTCGGCGGCTGGCCAACCTAGTCCCGAGGTCGTCGGACTTGACGGTGGCGGGCCAATCTAGTCCCGGGGTCGTAGGGACGACCCTATAGTCGTCGGACATGTTGGCGATTGGCCAACATTGGCCCGGGGTCGTCGGGTCGACCCTATAGTCGTCGGACATGTCGGCGTCTGGCCAACTTTGGCCCGTGGTCGTGGGGACGACCCTACAGTCGTCGGACATTTCGGCGGTTTGCCAACTATGGCCCGGGGTCGTGGGGACGACCCTATAGTCGTCGGACTTGACGGTGGCGGGCCAATCTAGTCCCGGGGTTGTGGGGACGACCCTACAGTCGTCGGACATGTCGGCGGCTGGCCAACTTTGGCCCGTGGTCGTGGGGACGATCCGATAGTCGTTGGACATAACGGTGGCGGGCCAATCTAGTCCCGGGGTCGTGGGGACGACCCTACAGTCGTCGGACATTTCGGCGGCTTGCCAACTTTGGCCCGGGGTCGTGGGGACGACCCTACAGTCGTCGGACATTTCGGCGGCTTGCCAACTTTGGCCCGGGGTCGTGGGGACGACCCTATAGTCGTCGGACTTGACGGTGGCGGGCCAATCTAGTCCCGGGGTTGTGGGGACGACCCTATAGTCGTCGGACATGTCGGCGGCTGGCCAAAATTGGCCCGAGGTCGTGGGGGCGACCCTATAGTCGTCGGACATGTCGGCGGCTGGCCAACCTAGTCCCGAGGTCGTCGGACTTGACGGTGGCGGGCCAATCTAGTCCCGGGGTCGTGGGGACGACCCTACAGTCGTCGGACATTTCGGCGGCTTGCCAACTTTGGCCCGGGGCCGTGGGGACGATCCGATAGTCGTTGGACATGACGGTGGCGGGCCAATCTAGTCCGGGGGTCGTGGGGACGACCCTACAGTCGTCGGACATTTCGGCGGCTTGCCAACTTTGGCCCGGGGTCGTGGGGACGACCCTATAGTCGTCGGACTTGACGGTGGCGGGCCAATCTAGTCCCGGGGTTGTGGGGACGACCCTACAGTCGTCGGACATTTCGGCGGCTTGCCAACTTTGGCCCGGGGTCGTGGGCACGACCCTATAGTCATCGGACTTGACGTTGGCGGGCCAATCTAGTCCCGAGGTCGTGGGGACGACCCTATAGTCGTCGGACTTGACGGTGGCCGGCCAATCTATTCCCGGGGTCGTGGGGACGACCCTACAGTCGTCGGACATTTCGGCGGCTTGCCAACTTTGGCCCGGGGTCGTGGGGACAACCCTGTAGTCGTCGGACATGTCGGCGGCTGGCCAAAATTGGCCCGACGTCGTGGGGGCGACCCTATAGTCGTCGGACATGTCGGCGGCTGGCCAACCTAGTCCCGAGGTCGTCGGACTTGACGGTGGCGGGCCAATCTAGTCCCGGGGTCGTGGGGACGACCCTACAGTCGTCGGACATTTCGGCGGCTTGCCAACTTTGGCCCGGGGTCGTGGGGACGATCCGATAGTCGTTGGACATGACGGTGGCGGGCCAATCTAGTCCGGGGGTCGTGGGGACGACCCTACAGTCGTCGGACATTTCGGCGGCTTGCCAACTTTGGCCCGGGGTCGTGGGGACGACCCTATAGTCGTCGGACTTGACGGTGGCGGGCCAATCTAGTCCCGGGGTTGTGGGGACGACCCTATAGTCGTCGGACAAGTCAGCGGCTGGCCTACATTGGCCCGTGGTCGTGGGGACGACCATATAGTCGTCGGACATGACGGTGGCGGGCCACTCTAGTCCCGGGTCGTGGGTACGACCCTATAGTCGTCGGACAAGTCAGCGGCTGGCCAACATTGGCCCGTGGTCGTGGGGACGACCATATAGTCGTCGGACATGACGGTGGCGGGCCACTCTAGTCCCGGGTCGTGGGGACGACCCTATAGTCGTCGGACTTGACGGTGGCCGGCCAATCTATTCCCGGGGTCGTGGGGACGACCCTACAGTCGTCGGACATGTCGGCGGCTGGCCAAAATTGGCCCGAGGTCGTGGGGACGACCCTACAGTCGTCGGACAAGTCGGCGGCGAGCCAATCTAGTCCCGCGGTCGTGGGGACGACCCTATAGTCGTCGGACAAGTCAGCGGCTGGCCTACATTGGCCCGTGGTCGTGGGGACGACCATATAGTCGTCGGACATGACGGTGGCGGGCCACTCTAGTCCCGGGTCGTGGGTACGACCCTATAGTCGTCGGACAAGTCAGCGGCTGGCCAACATTGGCCCGTGGTCGTGGGGACGACCATATAGTCGTCGGACATGACGGTGGCGGGCCACTCTAGTCCCGGGTCGTGGGGACGACCCTATAGTCGTCGGACATGTCGGCAGCTGGCCAACTTTGGCCCGTGGTCGTGGGGACGACCCTATAGTCGTCGGAAATGACGGTGGCGGGCCAATCTATTCCCGGGGTCGTGGGGACGACCCTACTGTCGTCGGACAAGTCGGCGGCGAGCCAATCTAGTCCCGCGGTCGTGGGGACGACCCTATAGTCGTCGGACAAGTCAGCGGCTGGCCTACATTGGCCCGTGGTCGTGGGGACGACCATATATCCGTCGGACATGACGGTGGCGGGCCACTCTAGTCCCGGGTCGTGGGGACGACCCTATAGTCGTCGGACATGTCGGCGGCTGGCCAACTGTGGCCCGGGGTCGTGGGGACGACCCTATAGTCGTCGGATATGTCGGCTGCAGGCCACCCTTGTCCCGGGGTCGTGGGGACGACCCAATAGTCGTCGGACATGTCGGCGGCTGGCAAACTTTGGCCCGTGGTCGTGGGGACGACCCTATAGTCGTCGGACATGTCGGCGATTGGCCAATATTGGTCCGGGGTCGTGGGGACGATCCGATAGTCGTTGGACATGACGGTGGCGGGCCAAGTTTGGCCCGTGGTCGTGGGGACGACCCTATAGTCGTCGGACATGACGGTGGCGGGCCAATCTAGCCCCGGGGTCGTGGGGACGACCCTATAGTCGACGGGCAAGTCGGCGGCGGGCCATCCTTGTACCGGGGTCGTGGGGACGACCCTATTGTCGTCGGACATGACGGTGGCGGGCCAATCTAGTCCCGGGGTCGTGGGGACGACCCTATAGTCGTCACACATGTCGGCGGCTGGCCAACTTTGGCCCGTGGTCGTGGGGACGACTCAATAGTCGTCGGACATGTCGGCGGCTGGCCAGCTTTCGCCCGTGGTCGTGGGGACGATCCGATAGTCGTCGGACATGACGGTCTAGGGTCAATCTAGTCCCGGGGTCGTGGGGACGACCCTATAGTCGTCGGACATGTCGGCGGCTGGCCAACTTTGGCCCGTGGTCGTGGGGACGATCCAATAGTCGTCGGACATGTCGGCGGCTGACGAACTTAGGCCCGTGGTCGTGGGGACGACCCTATAGTCGTTGGACATGTCAGCGGCTGGCCAACTTTGGCCCGTGGTCGTGGGGACGACCCTATAGTCTTCGGACATGACGGTAGCGGGCCAATCTAGTCCCGGGGTCGTGGGGACGACCCTATAATCGTTGGACATGACGGTGGCGGGCCAATCTAGTCCCGGGGTCGTAGGGACGACCCTATAGTCGTCGGACATGACGGTGGCGGGCCAATCTAGTCCCGGGGTCGTGGGGACGATCCAATAGTCGTCGGACATGTCGGCGGCTGGCCAACTTTGGCCCGTGGTCGTGGGGACGACCCTATAGTCTTCGGACATGACGGTAGCGGGCCAATCTAGTCCCGGGGTCGTGGGGACGACCCTATAATCGTTGGACATGACGGTGGCGGGCCAATCTAGTCCCGGGGTCGTAGGGACGACCCTATAGTCGTCGGACATGTTGGCGATTGGCCAACATTGGCCCGGGGTCGTCGGGACGACCCTATAGTCGTCGGACATGTCGGCGGCTGGCCAATCTAGTCCCGGGGTCGTGGGGACGACCCTATAGTCGTTGGACATGTCAGCGGCTGGCCAACTTTGGCCCGGTGTCGTGGGGACAACTCTATAGTCGTCGGACATGTCGGCGGCTGGCCAACCTAGACCCGGGGTCGTGGGGACGACCCTATTGTCGTCGGACATGACGGTGGCGGGCCAATCTATTCCCGGGGTCGTAGGGACGACCCTATAGTCGTCGGACATGTTGGCGATTGGCCAACATTGGCCCGGGGTCGTCGGGACGACCCTATAGTCGTCGGACATGTCGGCGGCTGGCCAACCTAGTCCCGAGGTCGTGGGGACGACCTTGTAGTCGTCGGACATGTCGGCGGCTGGCCAACCTAGTCCCGAGGTCGTGGGGACGACCCTATAGTCGTCGGACATGTCGGCGGCTGGCCAACTTTGGCCCGTGGTCGTGGAGACGATCCAATAGTCGTCGGACATGTCGGCGGCTGGCCAACTTTGGCCCGTGGTCGTGGGGACGATCCGATAGTCGTCGGACATGTCGGCGGCTGGCCATCCTAGACCCGGGGTCGTGGGGACGACCCTATTGTCGTCGGACATGGCGGTGGCGGGCCAATCTAGTACCGTGGTCGTGAGGACGACCCTATAATCGTTGGACATGACGGTGGCGGGCCAATCTAGTCCCGGGGTCGTAGGGACGACCCTATAGTCGTCGGACATGTTGGCGATTGGCCAACATTTGCCCGGGGTCGTCGGGACGACCCTATAGTCGTCGGACATGTCGGCGGCTGGCCAAAATTGGCCCGAGGTCGTGGGGGCGACCCTATAGTCGTCGGACATGTCGGCGGCTGGCCAACCTAGTCCCGAGGTCGTCGGACTTGACGGTGGCCGGCCAATCTATTCCCGGGGTCGTGGGGACGACCCTACAGTCGTCGGACATTTCGGCGGCTTGCCAACTTTGGCCCGGGGTCGTGGGGACGACCCTATAGTCGTCGGACATGTCGGCGGCTGGCCAAAATTGGCCCGACGTCGTGGGGGCGACCCTATAGTCGTCGGACATGTCGGCGGCTGGCCAACCTAGTCCCGAGGTCGTCGGACTTGACGGTGGCGGGCCAATCTAGTCCCGGGGTCGTAGGGACGACCCTATAGTCGTCGGACATGTTGGCGATTGGCCAACATTGGCCCGGGGTCGTCGGGACGACCCTATAGTCGTCGGACATGTCGGCGGCTGGCCAATCTAGTCCCGGGGTCGTGGGGACGACCCTATAGTCGTTGGACATGTCAGCGGCTGGCCAACTTTGGCCCGGTGTCGTGGGGACAACTCTATAGTCGTCGGACATGTCGGCGGCTGGCCAACCTAGACCCGGGGTCGTGGGGACGACCCTATTGTCGTCGGACATGACGGTGGCGGGCCAATCTAGTCGGGGGGTCGTGGGGACGACCCTATAGTCGTCGGACATGTCGGCGGCTGGCCAACTTTGGCCCGTGGTCGTGGGGACGATCCAATAGTCGTCGGACATGTCGGCGGCTGGCCAACTTTGGCCCGTGGTCGTGGGGACGACCCTATAGTCGTCGGACATGTCGGCGGCTTGCCAACATTGGCCCGTGGTCGTGGGGACGACCCAATAGTGGTTGGAAATGTCAGCGGCTGGCCAACTTTGACCCGGTGTCGTGGGGACGACCCAATAGTCGTTGGAAATGTCAGCGGCTGGCCAACTTTGACCCGGTGTCGTGGGCACGACTCTATAGTCGTCGGACATGTCGGCGGCTGGCCAACCTAGACCCGGGGTCGTGGGGACGACCCTATTGTCGTCGGACATGACGGTGGCGGGCCAATCTAGTCGGGGGGTCGTGGGGACGACCCTATAGTCGTCGGACATGTCGGCGGCTGGCCAACTTTGGCCCGTGGTCGTGGGGACGATCCGATAGTCGTTGGACATAACGGTGGCGGGCCAATCTAGTCGGGGGGTCGTGGGGACGACCCTATAGTCGTCGGACATGTCGGCGGCTGGCCAACTTTGGCCCGTGGTCGTGGGGACGATCCAATAGTCGTCGGACATGTCGGCGGCTGGCCAACTTTGGCCCGTGGTCGTGGGGACGACCCTATAGTCGTCGGACATGTCGGCGGCTTGCCAACATTGGCCCGTGGTCGTGGGGACGACCCAATAGTCGTTGGAAATGTCAGCGGCTGGCCAACTTTGACCCGGTGTCGTGGGCACGACTCTATAGTCGTCGGACATGTCGGCGGCTGGCCAATCTAGTCCCGGGGTCGTGGGGACGACCCTATAGTCTTCGGACATGTCGGCGGCTGGCCAACTTTGGCCCGGTGTCGTGGGGACGACCCAATAGTCGTCGGACATGTCGGCGGCTGGCCAACCTAGACCCGGGGTCGTGGGGACGACCCTATAGTCGTCGGACATGTCGGCGGGTGGCCAACCTAGTCCCGAGGTCGTGGGGACGACCCTATAGTCGTCGGACATGTCGGCGGCTGGCCAACTTTGGCCCGGGGTCGTGGGGACGATCCAATAGTCGTCGGACATGTCGGCGGCTGGTCAACTTTGGCCCGTGTTCGTGGGGACGACCCTATAGTCGTTGGACATGTCAGCGGCTGGCCAACTTTGGCCCGGTGTCCTGGGGACGACCCAATAGTCGTCGGACATGTCGGCGGCTGGCCAACTTTGGCCCGTGGTCGTGGGGACGATCCGATAGTCGTTGGACATGACGGTGGCGGACCAATCTAGTCCCGGGGTCGTGGGGACGACCCTATAGTCGTCGGACATGTCGGCGGCTGGCCAACTTTGGCCCGTGGTCGTGGGGACGATCCAAAAGTCGTCGGACATGTCGGCGGCTGGTCAACCTAGTCCGGGGGTCGTGGGGACGACCCTATAGTCCTCGGACAAGTCGGCGGCTGGCCAACTTTGGCCCGTGGTCGTGGGGACGACCCTATAGTCGTCGGGCAAGTCGACGGCAGGCCAACATAGGCCCAGGGTCGTGGCGATAACCCTACAGTCGTCGGACATGTTGGCGGCGGGCCAATCTAGTCCCCGGGTCGTGGGCACGACCCTATAGTCGTCGGACATGTCGGCGGCAGGCCAACTTTGGCCCGTGGTCGTGGGGACGATCCGATAGTCGTTGGACATGACGGTGCCGGGGCAATCGAATCCCGGGGTAGTAGGTACGACCCTATAGTCGTCGGACATGTCGGCGATTGGCCATTATTGGCCCGGGGTCGAGGGGACGACCCAATAGTCGTCGGACATGTCGGCGTCTGGCCAACTTTGGCCCGTGGTCGTGGGGACGACCCTACAGTCGTCGGACATTTCGGCGGCTTGCCAACTTTGGCCCGGGGTCGTGGGGACGATCCGATAGTCGTTGGACATGACGGTGGCGGGCCAATCTAGTCCGGGGGTCGTGGGGACGACCCTACAGTCGTCGGACATTTCGGCGGCTTGCCAACTTTGGCCCGGGGTCGTGGGGACGACCCTATAGTCGTCGGACTTGACGGTGGCGGGCCAATCTAGTCCCGGGGTTGTGGGGACGACCCTACAGTCGTCGGACATTTCGGCGGCTTGCCAACTCTGGCCCGGGGTCGTGGGCACGACCCTATAGTCGTCGGACTTGACGTTGGCGGGCCAATCTAGTCCCGAGGTCGTGGGGACGACCCTATAGTCGTCGGACTTGACGGTGGCCGGCCAATCTATTCCCGGGGTCGTGGGGACGACCCTACAGTCGTCGGACATGTCGGCGGCTGGCCAAAATTGGCCCGAGGTCGTGGGGACGACCCTACAGTCGTCGGACAAGTCGGCGGCGAGCCAATCTAGTCCCGCGGTCGTGGGGACGACCCTATAGTCGTCGGACAAGTCAGCGGCTGGCCTACATTGGCCCGTGGTCGTGGGGACGACCATATAGTCGTCGGACATGACGGTGGCGGGCCACTCTAGTCCCGGGTCGTGGGTACGACCCTATAGTCGTCGGACAAGTCAGCGGCTGGCCAACATTGGCCCGTGGTCGTGGGGACGACCATATAGTCGTCGGACATGACGGTGGCGGGCCACTCTAGTCCCGGGTCGTGGGGACGACCCTATAGTCGTCGGACATGTCGGCAGCTGGCCAACTTTGGCCCGTGGTCGTGGGGACGACCCTATAGTCGTCGGAAATGACGGTGGCGGGCCAATCTATTCCCGGGGTCGTGGGGACGACCCTACTGTCGTCGGACAAGTCGGCGGCGAGCCAATCTAGTCCCGCGGTCGTGGGGACGACCCTATAGTCGTCGGACAAGTCAGCGGCTGGCCTACATTGGCCCGTGGTCGTGGGGACGACCATATATCCGTCGGACATGACGGTGGCGGGCCACTCTAGTCCCGGGTCGTGGGGACGACCCTATAGTCGTCGGACATGTCGGCGGCTGGCCAACTGTGGCCCGGGGTCGTGGGGACGACCCTATAGTCGTCGGATATGTCGGCTGCAGGCCACCCTTGTCCCGGGGTCGTGGGGACGACCCAATAGTCGTCGGACATGTCGGCGGCTGGCAAACTTTGGCCCGTGGTCGTGGGGACGACCCTATAGTCGTCGGACATGTCGGCGATTGGCCAATATTGGTCCGGGGTCGTGGGGACGATCCGATAGTCGTTGGACATGACGGTGGCGGGCCAAGTTTGGCCCGTGGTCGTGGGGACGACCCTATAGTCGTCGGACATGACGGTGGCGGGCCAATCTAGCCCCGGGGTCGTGGGGACGACCCTATAGTCGACGGGCAAGTCGGCGGCGGGCCATCCTTGTACCGGGGTCGTGGGGACGACCCTATTGTCGTCGGACATGACGGTGGCGGGCCAATCTAGTCCCGGGGTCGTGGGGACGACCCTATAGTCGTCACACATGTCGGCGGCTGGCCAACTTTGGCCCGTGGTCGTGGGGACGACTCAATAGTCGTCGGACATGTCGGCGGCTGGCCAGCTTTCGCCCGTGGTCGTGGGGACGATCCGATAGTCGTCGGACATGACGGTCTAGGGTCAATCTAGTCCCGGGGTCGTGGGGACGACCCTATAGTCGTCGGACATGTCGGCGGCTGGCCAACTTTGGCCCGTGGTCGTGGGGACGATCCAATAGTCGTCGGACATGTCGGCGGCTGACGAACTTAGGCCCGTGGTCGTGGGGACGACCCTATAGTCGTTGGACATGTCAGCGGCTGGCCAACTTTGGCCCGTGGTCGTGGGGACGACCCTATAGTCTTCGGACATGACGGTAGCGGGCCAATCTAGTCCCGGGGTCGTGGGGACGACCCTATAATCGTTGGACATGACGGTGGCGGGCCAATCTAGTCCCGGGGTCGTAGGGACGACCCTATAGTCGTCGGACATGACGGTGGCGGGCCAATCTAGTCCCGGGGTCGTGGGGACGATCCAATAGTCGTCGGACATGTCGGCGTCTGGCCAACTTTGGCCCGTGGTCGTGGGGACGACCCTATAGTCTTCGGACATGACGGTAGCGGGCCAATCTAGTCCCGGGGTCGTGGGGACGACCCTATAATCGTTGGACATGACGGTGGCGGGCCAATCTAGTCCCGGGGTCGTAGGGACGACCCTATAGTCGTCGGACATGTTGGCGATTGGCCAACATTGGCCCGGGGTCGTCGGGACGACCCTATAGTCGTCGGACATGTCGGCGGCTGGCCAATCTAGTCCCGGGGTCGTGGGGACGACCCTATAGTCGTTGGACATGTCAGCGGCTGGCCAACTTTGGCCCGGTGTCGTGGGGACAACTCTATAGTCGTCGGACATGTCGGCGGCTGGCCAACCTAGACCCGGGGTCGTGGGGACGACCCTATTGTCGTCGGACATGACGGTGGCGGGCCAATCTATTCCCGGGGTCGTAGGGACGACCCTATAGTCGTCGGACATGTTGGCGATTGGCCAACATTGGCCCGGGGTCGTCGGGACGACCCTATAGTCGTCGGACATGTCGGCGGCTGGCCAACCTAGTCCCGAGGTCGTGGGGACGACCTTGTAGTCGTCGGACATGTCGGCGGCTGGCCAACCTAGTCCCGAGGACGTGGGGACGACCCTATAGTCGTCGGACATGTCGGCGGCTGGCCAACTTTGGCCCGTGGTCGTGGAGACGATCCAATAGTCGTCGGACATGTCGGCGGCTGGCCAACTTTGGCCCGTGGTCGTGGGGACGATCCGATAGTCGTCGGACATGTCGGCGGCTGGCCATCCTAGACCCGGGGTCGTGGGGACGACCCTATTGTCGTCGGACATGGCGGTGGCGGGCCAATCTAGTACCGTGGTCGTGAGGACGACCCTATAATCGTTGGACATGACGGTGGCGGGCCAATCTAGTCCCGGGGTCGTAGGGACGACCCTATAGTCGTCGGACATGTTGGCGATTGGCCAACATTTGCCCGGGGTCGTCGGGACGACCCTATAGTCGTCGGACATGTCGGCGGCTGGCCAAAATTGGCCCGAGGTCGTGGGGGCGACCCTATAGTCGTCGGACATGTCGGCGGCTGGCCAACCTAGTCCCGAGGTCGTCGGACTTGACGGTGGCCGGCCAATCTATTCCCGGGGTCGTGGGGACGACCCTACAGTCGTCGGACATTTCGGCGGCTTGCCAACTTTGGCCCGGGGTCGTGGGGACGACCCTATAGTCGTCGGACATGTCGGCGGCTGGCCAAAATTGGCCCGACGTCGTGGGGGCGACCCTATAGTCGTCGGACATGTCGGCGGCTGGCCAACCTAGTCCCGAGGTCGTCGGACTTGACGGTGGCGGGCCAATCTAGTCCCGGGGTCGTAGGGACGACCCTATAGTCGTCGGACATGTTGGCGATTGGCCAACATTGGCCCGGGGTCGTCGGGACGACCCTATAGTCGTCGGACATGTCGGCGGCTGGCCAATCTAGTCCCGGGGTCGTGGGGACGACCCTATAGTCGTTGGACATGTCAGCGGCTGGCCAACTTTGGCCCGGTGTCGTGGGGACAACTCTATAGTCGTCGGACATGTCGGCGGCTGGCCAACCTAGACCCGGGGTCGTGGGGACG
Organism: Andrena praecox; assembly: GCA_963932275.1. Taxonomy (NCBI): domain Eukaryota; kingdom Metazoa; phylum Arthropoda; class Insecta; order Hymenoptera; family Andrenidae; genus Andrena; species Andrena praecox. The sequence continues at coordinate 2,202,366 of CAWVQO010000569.1, forward strand.
ACCCTATTGTCGTCGGACATGACGGTGGCGGGCCAATCTAGTCGGGGGGTCGTGGGGACGACCCTATAGTCGTCGGACATGTCGGCGGCTGGCCAACTTTGGCCCGTGGTCGTGGGGACGATCCAATAGTCGTCGGACATGTCGGCGGCTGGCCAACTTTGGCCCGTGGTCGTGGGGACGACCCTATAGTCGTCGGACATGTCGGCGGCTTGCCAACATTGGCCCGTGGTCGTGGGGACGACCCAATAGTGGTTGGAAATGTCAGCGGCTGGCCAACTTTGACCCGGTGTCGTGGGGACGACCCAATAGTCGTTGGAAATGTCAGCGGCTGGCCAACTTTGACCCGGTGTCGTGGGCACGACTCTATAGTCGTCGGACATGTCGGCGGCTGGCCAACCTAGACCCGGGGTCGTGGGGACGACCCTATTGTCGTCGGACATGACGGTGGCGGGCCAATCTAGTCGGGGGGTCGTGGGGACGACCCTATAGTCGTCGGACATGTCGGCGGCTGGCCAACTTTGGCCCGTGGTCGTGGGGACGATCCGATAGTCGTTGGACATAACGGTGGCGGGCCAATCTAGTCGGGGGGTCGTGGGGACGACCCTATAGTCGTCGGACATGTCGGCGGCTGGCCAACTTTGGCCCGTGGTCGTGGGGACGATCCAATAGTCGTCGGACATGTCGGCGGCTGGCCAACTTTGGCCCGTGGTCGTGGGGACGACCCTATAGTCGTCGGACATGTCGGCGGCTTGCCAACATTGGCCCGTGGTCGTGGGGACGACCCAATAGTCGTTGGAAATGTCAGCGGCTGGCCAACTTTGACCCGGTGTCGTGGGCACGACTCTATAGTCGTCGGACATGTCGGCGGCTGGCCAATCTAGTCCCGGGGTCGTGGGGACGACCCTATAGTCTTCGGACATGTCGGCGGCTGGCCAACTTTGGCCCGGTGTCGTGGGGACGACCCAATAGTCGTCGGACATGTCGGCGGCTGGCCAACCTAGACCCGGGGTCGTGGGGACGACCCTATAGTCGTCGGACATGTCGGCGGGTGGCCAACCTAGTCCCGAGGTCGTGGGGACGACCCTATAGTCGTCGGACATGTCGGCGGCTGGCCAACTTTGGCCCGGGGTCGTGGGGACGATCCAATAGTCGTCGGACATGTCGGCGGCTGGTCAACTTTGGCCCGTGTTCGTGGGGACGACCCTATAGTCGTTGGACATGTCAGCGGCTGGCCAACTTTGGCCCGGTGTCCTGGGGACGACCCAATAGTCGTCGGACATGTCGGCGGCTGGCCAACTTTGGCCCGTGGTCGTGGGGACGATCCGATAGTCGTTGGACATGACGGTGGCGGACCAATCTAGTCCCGGGGTCGTGGGGACGACCCTATAGTCGTCGGACATGTCGGCGGCTGGCCAACTTTGGCCCGTGGTCGTGGGGACGATCCAAAAGTCGTCGGACATGTCGGCGGCTGGTCAACCTAGTCCGGGGGTCGTGGGGACGACCCTATAGTCCTCGGACAAGTCGGCGGCTGGCCAACTTTGGCCCGTGGTCGTGGGGACGACCCTATAGTCGTCGGGCAAGTCGACGGCAGGCCAACATAGGCCCAGGGTCGTGGCGATAACCCTACAGTCGTCGGACATGTTGGCGGCGGGCCAATCTAGTCCCCGGGTCGTGGGCACGACCCTATAGTCGTCGGACATGTCGGCGGCAGGCCAACTTTGGCCCGTGGTCGTGGGGACGATCCGATAGTCGTTGGACATGACGGTGCCGGGGCAATCGAATCCCGGGGTAGTAGGTACGACCCTATAGTCGTCGGACATGTCGGCGATTGGCCATTATTGGCCCGGGGTCGAGGGGACGACCCAATAGTCGTCGGACATGTCGGCGTCTGGCCAACTTTGGCCCGTGGTCGTGGGGACGACCCTACAGTCGTCGGACATTTCGGCGGCTTGCCAACTTTGGCCCGGGGTCGTGGTGACGACCCTATAGTCGTCGGACTTGACGGTGGCGGGCCAATCTAGTCCCGGGGTTGTGGGGACGACCCGACAGTCGTCGGACATTTCGGCGGCTTGCCAACTTTGGCCCGGGGTCGTGGGGACAACCCTATAGTCGTCGGACTTGACGGTGGCGGGCCAATCTAGTCCCGGGGTTGTGGGGACGACCCTACAGTCGTCGGACATGTCGGCGGCTGACCAACTTTGGCCCGTGGTCGTGGGGACGATCCGATAGTCGTTGGACATGACGGTGGCGGGCCAATCTAGTCCGGGGGTCGTGGGGACGACCCTACAGTCGTCGGACATTTCGGCGGCTTGCCAACTTTGGCCCGGGGTCGTGGGGACGACCCTATAGTCGTCGGACTTGACGGTGGCGGGCCAATCTAGTCCCGGGGTTGTGGGGACGAACCTACAGTCGTCGGACATTTCGGCGGCTTGCCAACTTTGGCCCGGGGTCGTGGGGACGACCCTATAGTCGTCGGACTTGACGTTGGCGGGCCAATCTAGTCCCGAGGTCGTGGGGACGACCCTATAGTCGTCGGACTTGACGGTGGCCGGCCAATCTATTCCCGGGGTCGTGGGGACGACCCTACAGTCGTCGGACATTTCGGCGGCTTGCCAACTTTGGCCCGGGTTCGTGGGGGCGACCCTATAGTCGTCGGACAAGTCGGCGGCCGGCCAACCTAGTCCGGGGGTCGTGGGGACGACACTATAGTCGTCGGACATGACGGTGGCGGGCCAGTCTAGTCCCGGGTCGTGGGGACGACCCTATAGTCGTCGGACATGTCGGCGGCTGGCCAACTTTGGCCCGTGGTCGTGTGGACGACCCTATAGTCGTCGGAAAGGTCGGTGGCTGTCCAACTTTGGCCCAGGGGTCGTGGGGACGACCCTATAGTCGTCGGACATGTCGGCGGCGAGCCAACATTGACCCGGGGTCGTGGGGACGACTCTATAGTCGTCGGACATGTCGGTGGCGGGCCAGTCTAGTCCCGGGTCGTGGGGACGACCCTATAGTCGTCGGACATATCAGCGGCTGGCCAACTTTGGCCCGGGGTCGTGGGGACGACCCTATAGTCGTCGGACAAGTCGGCGGCCGGCCAACCTAGTCCGGGGGTCGTGGTGACGACCCTATAGTCGTCGAACATGACGGTGGCGGGCCAGTCTAGTCCGGGGTCGTGGGGACGACCCTATAATCGTCGGACATGTCGGCGGCTGGCCAACTTTGGCCCGTGGTCGTGGGGACGACCCTATAGTCGTCGGAAATGTCGGTGGCTGTCCAACTTTGGCCCAGGGGTCGTGGGGACGACCCTATAGTCGTCGGACATGTCGGCGGCGAGCCAACATTGACCCGGGGTCGTGGGGACGACTCTATAGTCGTCGGACATGTCGTTGGCGGGCCAGTCTAGTCGCGGGTCGTGGGGACGACCCTATAGTCGTCGGACATGTCGGCGGCTGGCCAACTTTGGCCCGTGGTCGTGGGGACGACCCTATAGTCGTCGGAAATGTCGGTGGCTGTCCAACTTTGGCCCAGGGGTCGTGGGGACGACCCTATTGTCGTCGGACATGTCGGCGGCGAGCCAACATTGACCCGGGGTCGTGGGGACGACTCTATAGTCGTCGGACATGTCGGTGGCGGGCCAGTCTAGTCCCGGGTCGTGGGGACGACCCTATAGTCGTCGGACATATCAGCGGCTGGCCAACTTTGGCCCGGGGTCGTGGGGACGACCCTATAGTCGTCGGACATGACGGTGGCGGGCCAGTCTAGTCCCGGGTCATGGGGACGACCCTATAGTCGTCGGACATGTCGGCGGCTGGCCAACTTTGGCCCGTGGTCGTGGAGACGACCCTATAGTCGTCGGACAAGTCGGCGGCGGGCCAACCTTGTCCCGGGGTCGTGGGGACGACACTATAGTCGTCGGACATGACGGTGGCGGGCCAATCTAGTCGCGGGGTCGTGGGGACAACCCTATAGTCGTCGGACAAGACGGCGGCTGGATATTCTTGGCTCGCGGTCGTGGGGACGACCCTATAGTCGTCGGACATTTCGGCGGCTTGCCAACTTTGGCCCGGGGTCGTGGGGACGACCCTATAGTCGTCGGACATGACGGTGGCGGACCAATCTAGTCCCGGGGTCGTGGGGACGACCCTATAGACGTCGGACTTGACGGTGGCCGGCCAATCTATTCCCGGGGTCGTGGGGACGACCCTACAGTCGTCGGACATTTCGGCGGCTTGCCAACTTTGGCCCGGGGTCGTGGGGACGACCCTATAGTCGTCGGACATGTCGGCGGCTGGCCAAAATTGGCCCGACGTCGTGGGGGCGACCCTATAGTCGTCGGACATGTCGGCGGCTGGCCAACCTAGTCCCGAGGTCGTCGGACTTGACGGTGGCGGGCCAATCTAGTCCCGGGGTCGTAGGGACGACCCTATAGTCGTCGGACATGTCGGCGGGTGGCCAACATTGGCCCGTGGTCGTGGGGACGACCCTATTGTCGTCGGAAATGACGGTGGCGGGCCAATCTATTCCCGGAGTCGTGGGGACGACCCTATAGTCGTCGGACAAGTCGGCAGCTTGCCAACTTTGGCACGGAGTCGTGGGGACGACCCTACAGTCGTCGGACAAGTCGGCGGCGAGCCAATCTAGCCCCGCGGTCGTGGGGACGACCCTAAGTCGTCGGACAAGTCAGCGGCTGGCCAACATTGGCCCGTGGTCGTGGGGACGACCCTATAGTCGTCGGACAAGACGGTGGCGGGCCAGTCTAGTCCCGGGCCGTGGGGACGACCCTATAGTTGTCGGACATTTCGGCGGCTTGCCAACTTTGGCCCGGGGTCGTGGGGACGACCCTATAGTCGTCGGACATGTCGGCGGCTGGCCAACTTTGGCCCGTGGTCGTGGGGACGACCCTATAGTCGTCGGACATGTCGGCGGCGAGCCCACCTATTCGGGGGGTCGTGGGGACGACCCTATAGTCGTCGGACAAGTCGGCGGCCGGCCAACCTAGTCCGGGGGTCGTGGGGACGACACTATAGTCGTCGGACATGACGGTGGCGGGCCAGTCTAGTCCCGGGTCGTGGGGACGACCCTATAGTCGTCGGACATGTCGGCGGCTGGCCAGCTTTGGCCCGTGGTCGTGTGGACGACCCTATAGTCGTCGGAAAGGTCGGTGGCTGTCCAACTTTGACCCAGGGGTCGTGGGGACGACCCTATAGTCGTCGGACATGTCGGCGGCGAGCCAACATTGACCCGGGGTCGTGGGGACGACTCTATAGTCGTCGGACATGTCGGTGGCGGGCCAGTCTAGTCCCGGGTCGTGGGGACGACCCTATAGTCGTCGGACATATCAGGGGCTGGCCAACTTTGGCCCGGGGTCGTGGGGACGACCCTATAGTCGTCGGACATGTCGGCGGCGAGCCAACATTGACCCGGGGTCGAGGGGACGACTCTATAGTCGTCGAACATGACGGTGGCGGGCCAGTCTAGTCCGGGGTCGTGGGGACGATCCTATAATCGTCGGACATGTCGGCGGCTGGCCAACTTTGGCCCGTGGTCGTGGGGACGACCCTATAGTCGTCGGAAATGTCGGTGGCTGTCCAACTTTGGCCCAGGGGTCGTGGGGACGACCCTATAGTCGTCGGACATGTCGGCGGGCAAGACGGTGGCGGGCCAGTCTAGTCCCGGGCCGTGGGGACGACCCTATAGTCGTCGGACATGTCGGCGGCGAGCCAACATTGACCCGTGGTCGTGGGGACCACTCTATAGTCGTAGGACATGTCGGCGGCTGGCCAATCTAGTCCCGGGGTCGTGGGGACGACCCTATAGTCTTCGGACATGTCGGCGGCTGGCCAACTTTGGCCCGTGGTCGTGGGGACGATCCAATAGTCGTCGGACATGTCGGCGGCTGGCCAGCTTTGGCCCGGGGTCGTAGGGACGACCCTATAGTCGTCGGACATGTCGGCGATTGGCCAACATTGGCCCGGGGTCGTGGGGACGACCCTATAGTCGTCGGACTTGACGGTGGCGGGCCAATCTAGTCCCGGGGTCGTGGGGACGACCCTACAGTCGTCGGACATTTCGGCGTCTTGCCAACTTTGGCCCGGAGTCGTGGGGACGACCCTATAGTCGTCGGACATGACGGTGGCGGGCCAATCTAGTCCCGGGGTCGTGGGGACGACCCTATAGTCTTCGGACATGTCGGCGGCTGGCCAACTTTGGCCCGTGGTCGTGGGGACGATCCAAAAGTCGTCGGACATGTCGGCGGCTGGCCAACTTTGTCGCGTGGTCGTGGGGACGATCCGATAGTTGTTGGACATGACGGTGGCGGACCAATCTAGTCCCGGGGTCGTGGGGACGACCCTATAGTCGTCGGACATGTCGGCGGCTGGCCAACTTTGGCCCGTGGTCGTGGGGACGTTCCAAAAGTCGTCGGACATGTCGGCGGCTGGCCAACCTAGTCCGGGGGTCGTGGGGACGACCATATAGTCCTCGGACAAGTCGGCGGCTGGCCAACTTTGGCCCGTGGTCGTGGGGACGACCCTATAGTCGTCGGGCAAGTCGACGGCAGGCCAACATAGGCCCAGGGTCGTGGCGATAACCCTACAGTCGTCGGACATGTTGGCGGCGGGCCAATCTAGTCCCCGGGTCGTGGGCACGACCCTATAGTCGTCGGACATGTCGGCGGCAGGCCAATCTAGTCCCCGGGTCGTGGGCACGACCCTATAGTCGTCGGACATGTCGGCGGCAGGCCAACTTTGGCCCGTGGTCGTGGGGACGATCCGATAGTCGTTGGACATGACGGTGCCGGGGCAATCGAATCCCGGGGTAGTAGGTACGACCCTATAGTCGTCGGACATGTCGGCGATTGGCCATTATTGGCCCGGGGTCGTGGGGACGACCCTACAGTCGTCGGACATTTCGGCGGCTTGCCAACTTTGGCCCGGGGTCGTGGTGACGACCCTATAGTCGTCGGACTTGACGGTGGCGGGCCAATCTAGTCCCGGGGTTGTGGGGACGACCCGACAGTCGTCGGACATTTCGGCGGCTTGCCAACTTTGGCCCGGGGTCGTGGGGACAACCCTATAGTCGTCGGACTTGACGGTGGCGGGCCAATCTAGTCCCGGGGTTGTGGGGACGACCCTACAGTCATCGGACATGTCGGCGGCTGACCAACTTTGGCCCGTGGTCGTGGGGACGATCCGATAGTCGTTGGACATGACGGTGGCGGGCCAATCTAGTCCGGGGGTCGTGGGGACGACCCTACAGTCGTCGGACATTTCGGCGGCTTGCCAACTTTGGCCCGGGGTCGTGGGGACGACCCTATAGTCGTCGGACTTGACGGTGGCGGGCCAATCTAGTCCCGGGGTTGTGGGGACGAACCTACAGTCGTCGGACATTTCGGCGGCTTGCCAACTTTGGCCCGGGGTCGTGGGGACGACCCTATAGTCGTCGGACTTGACGTTGGCGGGCCAATCTAGTCCCGAGGTCGTGGGGACGACCCTATAGTCGTCGGACTTGACGGTGGCCGGCCAATCTATTCCCGGGGTCGTGGGGACGACCCTACAGTCGTCGGACATTTCGGCGGCTTGCCAACTTTGGCCCGGGTTCGTGGGGGCGACCCTATAGTCGTCGGACATGACGGTGGCGGACCAATCTAGTCCCGAGGTCGTGGGGACGACCCTATAGTCGTCGGACATGTCGGCGGCTGGCCAACTTTGGCCCGTGGTCGTGGGGACGATCCAAAAGTCGTCGGACATGTCGGCGGCTGGCCAACTTTGTCGCGTGGTCGTGGGGACGATCCGATTGTCGTCGGACATGTCGGCGGCTGGCCAACTTTGGCCCGTGGTCGTGGGGACGACCCTATAGTCGTCGGACATGTCGGCGGCTTGCCAACATTGGCCCGTGGTCGTGGGGACGACCCAATAGTCGTTGGAAATGTCAGCGGCTGGCCAACTTTGACCCGGTGTCGTGGGCACGACTCTATAGTCGTCGGACATGTCGGCGGCTGGCCAATCTAGTCCCGGGGTCGTGGGGACGACCCTATAGTCTTCGGACATGTCGGCGGCTGGCCAACTTTGGCCCGGTGTCGTGGGGACGACCCAATAGTCGTCGGACATGTCGGCGGCTGGCCAACCTAGACCCGGGGTCGTGGGGACGACCCTATAGTCGTCGGACATGTCGGCGGGTGGCCAACCTAGTCCCGAGGTCGTGGGGACGACCCTATAGTCGTCGGACATGTCGGCGGCTTGCCAACTTTGGCCCGGGGTCGTGGGGACGATCCAATAGTCGTCGGACATGTCGGCGGCTGGTCAACTTTGGCCCGTGGTCGTGGGGACGACCCTATAGTCGTTGGACATGTCAGCGGCTGGCCAACTTTGGCCCGTGGTCGTGGGGACGATCCAAAAGTCGTCGGACATGTCGGCGGCTGGCCAACTTTGTCGCGTGGTCGTGGGGACGATCCGATTGTCGTCGGACATGTCGGCGGCTGGCCAACTTTGGCCCGTGGTCGTGGGGACGACCCTATAGTCGTCGGACATGTCGGCGGCTTGCCAACATTGGCCCGTGGTCGTGGGGACGACCCAATAGTCGTTGGAAATGTCAGCGGCTGGCCAACTTTGACCCGGTGTCGTGGGGACGACCCAATAGTCGTCGGACATGTCGGCGGCTGGCCAACTTTGGCCCGTGGTCGTGGGGACGATCCGATAGTCGTTGGACATGACGGTGGCGGACCAATCTAGTCCCGGGGTCGTGGGGACGACCCTATAGTCGTCGGACATGTCGGCGGCTGGCCAACTTTGGCCCGTGGTCGTGGGGACGACCCTATAGTCGTCGGACATGTCGGCGGCTGGCCAACTTTGGCCCGTGGTCGTGGAGACGACCCTATAGTCGTCGGACAAGTCGGCGGCGGGCCAACCTTGTCCCGGGGTCGTGGGGACGACACTATAGTCGTCGGACATGACGGTGGCGGGCCAATCTAGTCGCGGGGTCGTGGGGACAACCCTATAGTCGTCGGACAAGACGGCGGCTGGATATTCTTGGCTCGCGGTCGTGGGGACGACCCTATAGTCGTCGGACATTTCGGCGGCTTGCCAACTTTGGCCCGGGGTCGTGGGGACGACCCTATAGTCGTCGGACATGACGGTGGCGGACCAATCTAGTCCCGGGGTCGTGGGGACGACCCTATAGACGTCGGACTTGACGGTGGCCGGCCAATCTATTCCCGGGGTCGTGGGGACGACCCTACAGTCGTCGGACATTTCGGCGGCTTGCCAACTTTGGCCCGGGGTCGTGGGGACGACCCTATAGTCGTCGGACATGTCGGCGGCTGGCCAAAATTGGCCCGACGTCGTGGGGGCGACCCTATAGTCGTCGGACATGTCGGCGGCTGGCCAACCTAGTCCCGAGGTCGTCGGACTTGACGGTGGCGGGCCAATCTAGTCCCGGGGTCGTAGGGACGACCCTATAGTCGTCGGACATGTTGGCGATTGGCCAACATTGGCCCGGGGTCGTCGGGTCGACCGTATAGTCGTCGGACATGTCGGCGGGTGGCCAACATTGGCCCGTGGTCGTGGGGACGACCCTATAGTCGTCGGACATGACGGTGGCGGACCAATCTAGGCCCGGGGTCGTGGGGACGACCCTATAGTCGTCGGACATGTCGGCGGCTGGCCAACTTTGGCCCGTGGTCGTGGGGACGATCCAAAAGTCGTCGGACATGTCGGCGGCTGGCCAACTTTGTCGCGTGGTCGTGGGGACGATCCGATTGTCGTCGGACATGTCGGCGGCTGGCCAACTTTGGCCCGTGGTCGTGGGGACGACCCTATAGTCGTCGGACATGTCGGCGGCTTGCCAACATTGGCCCGTGGTCGTGGGGACGACCCAATAGTCGTTGGAAATGTCAGCGGCTGGCCAACTTTGACCCGGTGTCGTGGGCACGACTCTATAGTCGTCGGACATGTCGGCGGCTGGCCAATCTAGTCCCGGGGTCGTGGGGACGACCCTATAGTCTTCGGACATGTCGGCGGCTGGCCAACTTTGGCCCGGTGTCGTGGGGACGACCCAATAGTCGTCGGACATGTCGGCGGCTGGCCAACCTAGACCCGGGGTCGTGGGGACGACCCTATAGTCGTCGGACATGTCGGCGGGTGGCCAACCTAGTCCCGAGGTCGTGGGGACGACCCTATAGTCGTCGGACATGTCGGCGGCTTGCCAACTTTGGCCCGGGGTCGTGGGGACGATCCAATAGTCGTCGGACATGTCGGCGGCTGGTCAACTTTGGCCCGTGGTCGTGGGGACGACCCTATAGTCGTTGGACATGTCAGCGGCTGGCCAACTTTGGCCCGGTGTCGTGGGGACGACCCAATAGTCGTCGGACATGTCGGCGGCTGGCCAACTTTGGCCCGTGGTCGTGGGGACGATCCGATAGTTGTTGGACATGTCGGTGGCGGACCAATCTAGTCCCGGGGTCGTGGGGACGACCCTATAGTCGTCGGACATGTCGGCGGCTGGCCAACTTTGGCCCGTGGTCGTGGGGACGATCCAAAAGTCGTCGGACATGTCGGCGGCTGGCCAACCTAGTCCGGGGGTCGTGGGGACGACCCTATAGTCCTCGGACAAGTCGGCGGCTGGCCAACTTTGGCCCGTGGTCGTGGGGACGACCCTATAGTCGTCGGGCAAGTCGACGGCAGGCCAACATAGGCCCAGGGTCGTGGCGATAACCCTACAGTCGTCGGACATGTTGGCGGCGGGCCAATCTAGTCCCCGGGTCGTGGGCACGACCCTATAGTCGTCGGACATGTCGGCGGCAGGCCAACTTTGGCCCGTGGTCGTGGGGACGATCCGATAGTCGTTGGACATGACGGTGCCGGGGCAATCGAATCCCGGGGTAGTAGGTACGACCCTATAGTCGTCGGACATGTCGGCGATTGGCCATTATTGGCCCGGGGTCGAGGGGACGACCCAATAGTCGTCGGACATGTCGGCGTCTGGCCAACTTTGGCCCGTGGTCGTGGGGACGACCCTACAGTCGTCGGACATTTCGGCGACTTGCCAACTTTGGCCCGGGGTCGTGGTGACGACCCTATAGTCGTCGGACTTGACGGTGGCGGGCCAATCTAGTCCCGGGGTTGTGGGGACGACCCGACAGTCGTCGGACATTTCGGCGGCTTGCCAACTTTGGCCCGGGGTCGTGGGGACAACCCTATAGTCGTCGGACTTGACGGTGGCGGGCCAATCTAGTCCCGGGGTTGTGGGGACGACCCTACAGTCGTCGGACATGTCGGCGGCTGACCAACTTTGGCCCGTGATCGTGGGGACGATCCGATAGTCGTTGGACATGACGGTGGCGGGCCAATCTAGTCCGGGGGTCGTGGGGACGACCCTACAGTCGTCGGACATTTCGGCGGCTTGCCAACTTTGGCCCGGGGTCGTGGGGACGACCCTATAGTCGTCGGACTTGACGGTGGCGGGCCAATCTAGTCCCGGGGTTGTGGGGACGAACCTACAGTCGTCGGACATTTCGGCGGCTTGCCAACTTTGGCCCGGGGTCGTGGGGACGACCCTATAGTCGTCGGACTTGACGTTGGCGGGCCAATCTAGTCCCGAGGTCGTGGGGACGACCCTATAGTCGTCGGACTTGACGGTGGCCGGCCAATCTATTCCCGGGGTCGTGGGGACGACCCTACAGTCGTCGGACATTTCGGCGGCTTGCCAACTTTGGCCCGGGTTCCTGGGGGCGACCCTATAGTCGTCGGACATGACGGTGGCGGACCAATCTAGTCCCGAGGTCGTGGGGACGACCCTATAGTCGTCGGACATGTCGGCGGCTGGCCAACTTTGGCCCGTGGTCGTGGGGACGATCCAAAAGTCGTCGGACATGTCGGCGGCTGGCCAACTTTGTCGCGTGGTCGTGGGGACGATCCGATTGTCGTCGGACATGTCGGCGGCTGGCCAACTTTGGCCCGTGGTCGTGGGGACGACCCTATAGTCGTCGGACATGTCGGCGGCTTGCCAACATTGGCCCGTGGTCGTGGGGACGACCCAATAGTCGTTGGAAATGTCAGCGGCTGGCCAACTTTGACCCGGTGTCGTGGGCACGACTCTATAGTCGTCGGACATGTCGGCGGCTGGCCAATCTAGTCCCGGGGTCGTGGGGACGACCCTATAGTCGTCGGACATGTCGGCGGCTTGCCAACTTTGGCCCGGGGTCGTGGGGACGATCCAATAGTCGTCGGACATGTCGGCGGCTGGTCAACTTTGGCCCGTGGTCGTGGGGACGACCCTATAGTCGTTGGACATGTCAGCGGCTGGCCAACTATGGCCCGGTGTCGTGGGGACGACCCTACAGTCGTCGGACATTTCGGCGGCTTGCCAACTTTGGCCCGGGGTCGTGGGGACGACCCTATAGTCGTCGGACTTGACGGTGGCGGGCCAATCTAGTCCCGGGGTTGTGGGGACGACCCTACAGTCGTCGGACATGTCGGCGGCTGACCAACTTTGGCCCGTGGTCGTGGGGACGATCCGATAGTCGTTGGACATGACGGTGGCGGGCCAATCTAGTCCGGGGGTCGTGGGGACGACCCTACAGTCGTCGGACATTTCGGCGGCTTACCAACTTTGGCCCGGGGTCGTGGGGACGACCCTATAGTCGTCGGACTTGACGGTGGCGGGCCAATCTAGTCCCGGGGTTGTGGGGACGAACCTACAGTCGTCGGACATTTCGGCGGCTTGCCAACTTTGGCCCGGGGTCGTGGGGACGACCCTATAGTCGTCGGACTTGACGTTGGCGGGCCAATCTAGTCCCGAGGTCGTGGGGACGACCCTATAGTCGTCGGACTTGACGGTGGCCGGCCAATCTATTCCCGGGGTCGTGGGGACGACCCTACAGTCGTCGGACATTTCGGCGGCTTGCCAACTTTGGCCCGGGTTCCTGGGGGCGACCCTATAGTCGTCGGACATGACGGTGGCGGACCAATCTAGTCCCGAGGTCGTGGGGACGACCCTATAGTCGTCGGACATGTCGGCGGCTGGCCAACTTTGGCCCGTGGTCGTGGGGACGATCCAAAAGTCGTCGGACATGTCGGCGGCTGGCCAACTTTGTCGCGTGGTCGTGGGGACGATCCGATTGTCGTCGGACATGTCGGCGGCTGGCCAACTTTGGCCCGTGGTCGTGGGGACGACCCTATAGTCGTCGGACATGTCGGCGGCTTGCCAACATTGGCCCGTGGTCGTGGGGACGACCCAATAGTCGTTGGAAATGTCAGCGGCTGGCCAACTTTGACCCGGTGTCGTGGGCACGACTCTATAGTCGTCGGACATGTCGGCGGCTGGCCAATCTAGTCCCGGGGTCGTGGGGACGACCCTATAGTCGTCGGACATGTCGGCGGCTTGCCAACTTTGGCCCGGGGTCGTGGGGACGATCCAATAGTCGTCGGACATGTCGGCGGCTGGTCAACTTTGGCCCGTGGTCGTGGGGACGACCCTATAGTCGTTGGACATGTCAGCGGCTGGCCAACTATGGCCCGGTGTCGTGGGGACGACCCTACAGTCGTCGGACATTTCGGCGGCTTGCCAACTTTGGCCCGGGGTCGTGGGGACGACCCTATAGTCGTCGGACTTGACGGTGGCGGGCCAATCTAGTCCCGGGGTTGTGGGGACGACCCTACAGTCGTCGGACATGTCGGCGGCTGACCAACTTTGGCCCGTGATCGTGGGGACGATCCGATAGTCGTTGGACATGACGGTGGCGGGCCAATCTAGTCCGGGGGTCGTGGGGACGACCCTACAGTCGTCGGACATTTCGGCGGCTTGCCAACTTTGGCCCGGGGTCGTGGGGACGACCCTATAGTCGTCGGACTTGACGGTGGCGGGCCAATCTAGTCCCGGGGTTGTGGGGACGAACCTACAGTCGTCGGACATTTCGGCGGCTTGCCAACTTTGGCCCGGGGTCGTGGGGACGACCCTATAGTCGTCGGACTTGACGTTGGCGGGCCAATCTAGTCCCGAGGTCGTGGGGACGACCCTATAGTCGTCGGACTTGACGGTGGCCGGCCAATCTATTCCCGGGGTCGTGGGGACGACCCTACAGTCGTCGGACATTTCGGCGGCTTGCCAACTTTGGCCCGGGTTCGTGGGGGCGACCCTATAGTCGTCGGACATGTCGGCGGCTGGCCAAAATTGGCCCGAGGTCGTGGGGGCGACCCTATAGTCGTCGGACATGTCGGCGGCTGGCCAACCTAGTCCCGAGGTCGTCGGGCTTGACGGTGGCGGCCAATCTAGTCCCGGGGTCGTGGGGACGACCCTACAGTCGTCGGACATTTCGGCGGCTTGCCAACTTTGGCCCGGGGTCGTGGGGACGACCCTATAGTCGTCGGACATGACGGTGGCGGACCAATCTAGTCCCGGGGTCGTGGGGACGACCCTATAGACGTCGGACTTGAAGGTGGCCGGCCAATCTATTCCCGGGGTCGTGGGGACGACCCTACAGTCGTCGGACATTTCGGCGGCTTGCCAACTTTGGCCCGGGGTCGTGGGGACGACCCTATAGTCGTCGGACTTGACGGTGGCGGGCCAATCTAGTCCCGGGGTTGTGGGGACGAACCTACAGTCGTCGGACATTTCGGCGGCTTGCCAACTTTGGCCCGGGGTCGTGGGGACGACCCTATAGTCGTCGGACTTGACGTTGGCGGGCCAATCTAGTCCCGAGGTCGTGGGGACGACCCTATAGTCGTCGGACTTGACGGTGGCCGGCCAATCTATTCCCGGGGTCGTGGGGACGACCCTACAGTCGTCGGACATTTCGGCGGCTTGCCAACTTTGGCCCGGGTTCGTGGGGGCGACCCTATAGTCGTCGGACATGTCGGCGGCTGGCCAAAATTGGCCCGAGGTCGTGGGGGCGACCCTATAGTCGTCGGACATGTCGGCGGCTGGCCAACCTAGTCCCGAGGTCGTCGGACTTGACGGTGGCGGCCAATCTAGTCCCGGGGTCGTGGGGACGACCCTACAGTCGTCGGACATTTCGGCGGCTTGCCAACTTTGGCCCGGGGTCGTGGGGACGACCCTATAGTCGTCGGACATGACGGTGGCGGACCAATCTAGTCCCGGGGTCGTGGGGACGACCCTATAGACGTCGGACTTGACGGTGGCCGGCCAATCTATTCCCGGGGTCGTGGGGACGACCCTACAGTCGTCGGACATTTCGGCGGCTTGCCAACTTTGGCCCGGGGTCGTGGGGACGACCCTATAGTCGTCGGACATGTCGGCGGCTGGCCAACCTAGTCCCGAGGTCGTCGGACTTGACGGTGGCGGGCCAATCTAGTCCCGGGGTCGTAGGGACGACCCTATAGTCGTCGGACATGTTGGCGATTGGCCAACATTGGCCCGGGGTCGTCGGGTCGACCCTATAGTCGTCGGACATGTCGGAGGCTGGATATTCTTGGCTCGCGGTCGTGGGGACGACCCTATAGTCGTCGGACATTTCGGCGGCTTGCCAACTTTGGCCCGGGGTCGTGGGGACGACCCTATAGTCGTCGGACAAGTCGGCGGCCGGCCAACCTAGTCCGGGGGTCGTGGGGACGACCCTATAGTCGTCGGACATGACGGTGGCGCGCCAGTCTAGTCCCGGGTCGTGGGGACGACCCTATAGTCGTCGGACATGTCGGCGGCTGGCCAACTTTGCCCCGTGGTCGTGGGGACGACCCTATAGTCGTCGGAAAGGTCGGTGGCTGTCCAGCTTTGGCCCAGGGGTCGTGGGGACGACCCTATAGTCGTCGGACATATCAGCGGCCGGCCAACCTAGTCCGGGGGTCGTGGGGACGACCCTATAGTCGTCGGACATGACGGTGGCGGGCCAGTCTAGACCCGGGTCGTGGGGACGACCCTATAGTCGTCGGACATGTCGGCGGCTGGCCAACTTTGGCCCGTGGTCGTGGGGACGACCCTATAGTCGTCGGACATATCAGCGGCTGGCCAACTTTGGCCCGGGGTCGTGGGGACGACCCTATAGTCGTCGGACAAGTCGGCGGCCGGCCAACCTAGTCCGGGGGTCGTGGTGACGACCCTATAGTCGTCGAACATGACGGTGGCGGGCCAGTCTAGTCCCGGGTCGTGGGGACGACCCTATAGTCGTCGGACATGTCGGCGGCTGGCCAACTTTGGCCCGGTGTCGTGGGGACGACCCTATAGTCGTCGGACATGTCGGCGGCTGGCCAACTTTGGCGCGTGGTCGTGGGGACGATCCGATTGTCGTCGGACATGTCGGCGGCTGGTCAACTTTGGCCCGTGGTCGTGGGGACGACCCTATAGTCGTCGGACAAGACGGTGGCGGACCAATCTAGTCCCGGGGTCGTGGGGACGACCCTATAGTCGTCGGACATGTCGGCGGCTGGTCAACTTTGGCCCGTGGTCGTGGGGACGATCCAATAGTCGTCGGACATGTCGGCGGCTGGCCAACTTTGGCCCGTGGTTGTGGGAACGACCCTACAGTCGTTGGACATGACGCTGGCGGGACAATCTAGTCCCGGGGTCGTGGGGACTACCCTATAGTCGTAGGACAAGACGGCGGCTGGACATCTTTGGCCCGGGGTCGTGGGGACGACCCTATAGTCGTCGGACATGTTGGCGGCTTGTCAGCCTAGTCCCGGGGTGGTGGGTACGACCCTATAGTCGTCGGACAAGTCGGCGGCGGGCCAACCTTGTCCCGGGGTCGTGGGGACGACCCTATAGTCGTCGGACATGTCGGCAGCTGGCCAACTTTGGCCCGGGGTCGTGGGGACGACCCTATAGTCGTCGGACATGTCGGCGGCTGGCCAACTTTGGCCCGTGGTTGTGGGGACGACCCTATAGTCGTTGGACATGACGGTGGCGGGCCAATCTAGTCCCGGGGTCGTGGGGACGACCCTATAGTCGTCGGACAAGACGGCGGCTGGACATCGTTGGCCCGGGGTCGTGGGGACGACCCTATAGTCGTCGGACATGTTGGCGGCTTGTCAGCCTAGTCCCAGGGTCGTGGGTACGACCCTATAGTCGTCGGACAAGTCGGAGGCGGGCCAACCTTGTCCCGGGGTCGTGGGGACGACCCTATAGTCGTCGGACATGTCGGCGGCTGGCCAACTTTGGCCCGGTGTCGTGGGGACGACTCTATAGTCGTCGGAAATGTCGGCGGCTGGCCAACCTGGACCCGGGGTCGTGGGGACGACCGTACTGTCGTCGGACATGACGGTGGCGGGCCAATCTAGTCTCGCGGTCGTGGGGACGACCCTATAATCGTCGGACATGACGGTGGCGGGCCAATCTAGTCCCGGGGTCGTGGGGACGACCCTACAGTCGTCGGACATTTCGGCGGCTTGCCAACTTTGGCCCGGGGTCATGGGGACGACCCTATAGTCGTCGGACATGACGGTGGCGGACCACTCTAGTCCCGGGGTCGTGGGGCCGACCCTATAGTCGTCGGACATGTCGGCGGCTGGCCAACTTTGGCCCGTGGTCGTGGGGACGATCCAATAGTCGTCGGACATGTCGGCGGCTGGCCAACTTTGGCCCGTGGTCGTGGGGACGACCCTATAGTCGTTGGACATGTCAGCGGCTGGCCAACTTTGGCCCGGTGTCGTGGGGACGACTCTATAGTCGTCGGACATGTCGGCGGCTGGCCAACCTAGACCCGGGGTCGTGGGGACGACCCTATTGTCGTCGGACCTGACGGTGGCGGGCCAATCTATTCCCGGGTTCGTACGGACGGCCCTATAGTCGTCGGACATGTTGGCGATTGGCCAACTTTGGCCCATGGTCGTGGGGACGACCCTATAGTCGTTGGACATGACGGTGGCGAGCCAATCTAGTCCCCGGGTCGTAGGGACGACCCTATAGTCGTCGGACATGTCGGCGATTGGCCAACATTGGCCCGGGGTCGTGGGGACGACCCTATAGTCGTCGGACATTTCGGCGGCTTGCCAACTTTGGCCCGTGGTCGTGGGGAGGACCCTATACTCGTCGGACAAGTCGGCGGCGGGCCAACCTTGTCCCGGGGTCGTGGGGACGACCCTATAGTCGACGGACATGTCGGCGGCTGGCCAACTTTGGCCCGTGGTCGTGGAGACGATCCTATAGTCGTCGGACTTGACGGTGGCGGGCCAATCTAGTCCCGGGGTTGTGGGACGACCCTATAGTCGTCGGACATTTCGGCGGCTTGCCAACTTTGGCCCGGGGTCGTGGGGACGACCCTATAGTCGTCGGACATGTCGGCGGCTGGCCAACTTTGGCCCGTGGTCGTGGAGACGACCCTATAGTCGTCGGACAAGTCGGCGGCGGGCCAACCTTGTCCCGGGGTTGTGGGGACGACACTATAGTCGTCGGACATGACGGTGGCGGGCCAATCTAGTCGCGGGGTCGTGGGGACAACCCTATAGTCGTCGGACAAGACGGCGGCTGGATATTCTTGGCTCGCGGTCGTGGGGACGACCCTATAGTCGTCGGACATTTCGGCGGCTTGCCAACTTTGGCCCGGGGTCGTGGGGACGACCCTATAGTCGTCGGATATGTCGGCGGCTGGCCGACCTAGTCCCGAGGTCGTGGGGACGACCGTATAGTCGTCGGATATGTTGGCGGCTTGTCAACATAGTCCCGGGGTCGTGGGGACGACCCTATAGTCGTTGGACATGACGGTGGCCGGCCAATCTAGTGCCGGGGTCGTAGGGACGACCCTATAGTCGTCGGACATGTTGGTGATTGGCCAACATTGGCCCGGGGTCGTCGGGACGACCCTATAGTCGTCGGACATGTTGGCGGCTTGTCAGCCTAGTCCCGGGGTCGTGGGTACGACCCTATAGTCGTCGGACAAGTCGGCGGCTGGCCAACCTAGACCCGGGGTCGTGGGGACGACCCTATTGTCGTCGGACATGACGGTGGCGGGCCAATCTAGTCCCGGGGTCGTGGGGACGACCCTATTGTCGTCGGACATGACGGTGGCGGGCCAATCTAGTCCCGGGGTCGTGGGGACGACCCTATAGTCGTCGGACATGTCGGCGGCTGGCCAACTTTAGCGCGTGGTCGTGGGGACGACCCTATAGTCGTCGGACATGTCGGCGACTGGCCAACTTTGGCCCGGTGTCGTGGGGACGACCCTATAGTCGTCGGACATGTCGGCGGCTGGCCAACTTTGGCGCGTGGTCGTGGGGACGATCCGATTGTCGTCGGACATGTCGGCGGCTGGTCAACTTTGGCCCGTGGTCGTGGGGACGACCCTATAGTCGTCGGACAAGACGGTGGCGGACCAATCTAGTCCCGGGGTCGTGGGGACGACCCTATAGTCGTCGGACATGTCGGCGGCTGGCCAACTTTGGCCCGCGGTCGTGGGGACGATCCAATAGTCGTCGGACATGTCGGCGGCTGGCCAACTTTGGCCCGTGGTTGTGGGAACGACCCTACAGTCGTTGGACATGACGCTGGCGGGACAATCTAGTCCCGGGGTCGTGGGGACTACCCTATAGTCGTAGGACAAGACGGCGGCTGGACATCTTTGGCCCGGGGTCGTGGGGACGACCCTATAGTCGTCGGACATGTTGGCGGCTGGCCAACCTAGACCCGGGGTCGTGGGGACGACCCTATTGTCGTCGGACCTGACGGTGGCGGGCCAATCTATTCCCGGGTTCGTACGGACGACCCTATAGTCGTCGGACATGTTGGCGATTGGCCAACTTTGGCCCATGGTCGTGGGGACGACCCTATAGTCGTTGGACATGACGGTGGCGAGCCAATCTAGTCCCCGGGTCGTAGGGACGACCCTATAGTCGTCGGACATGTCGGCGATTGGCCAACATTGGCCCGGGGTCGTGGGGACGACCCTATAGTCGTCGGACAAGACGGCGGCTGGACATCGTTGGCCCGGGGTCGTGGGGACGACCCTATAGTCGTCGGACATGTTGGCGGCTTGTCAGCCTAGTCCCAGGGTCGTGGGTACGACCCTATAGTCGTCGGACAAGTCGGAGGCGGGCCAACCTTGTCCCGGGGTCGTGGGGACGACCCTATAGTCGTCGGACATGTCGGCGGCTGGCCAACTTTGGCCCGGTGTCGTGGGGACGACTCTATAGTCGTCGGAAATGTCGGCGGCTGGCCAACCTGGACCCGGGGTCGTGGGGACGACCGTACTGTCGTCGGACATGACGGTGGCGGGCCAATCTAGTCTCGCGGTCGTGGGGACGACCCTATAATCGTCGGACATGACGGTGGCGGGCCAATCTAGTCCCGGGGTCGTGGGGACGACCCTACAGTCGTCGGACATTTCGGCGGCTTGCCAACTTTGGCCCGGGGTCATGGGGACGACCCTATAGTCGTCGGACATGACGGTGGCGGACCAATCTAGTCCCGGGGTCGTGGGGCCGACCCTATAGTCGTCGGACATGTCGGCGGCTGGCCAACTTTGGCCCGTGGTCGTGGGGACGATCCAATAGTCGTCGGACATGTCGGCGGCTGGCCAACTTTGGCCCGTGGTCGTGGGGACGACCCTATAGTCGTTGGACATGTCAGCGGCTGGCCAACTTTGGCCCGGTGTCGTGGGGACGACTCTATAGTCGTCGGACATGTCGGCGGCTGGCCAACCTAGACCCGGGGTCGTGGGGACGACCCTATTGTCGTCGGACCTGACGGTGGCGGGCCAATCTATTCCCGGGTTCGTACGGACGACCCTATAGTCGTCGGACATGTTGGCGATTGGCCAACTTTGGCCCATGGTCGTGGGGACGACCCTATAGTCGTTGGACATGACGGTGGCGAGCCAATCTAGTCCCCGGGTCGTAGGGACGACCCTATAGTCGTCGGACATGTCGGCGATTGGCCAACATTGGCCCGGGGTCGTGGGGACGACCCTATAGTCGTCGGACATTTCGGCGGCTTGCCAACTTTGGCCCGTGGTCGTGGGGAGGACCCTATACTCGTCGGACAAGTCGGCGGCGGGCCAACCTTGTCCCGGGGTCGTGGGGACGACCCTATAGTCGACGGACATGTCGGCGGCTGGCCAACTTTGGCCCGTGGTCGTGGAGACGATCCTATAGTCGTCGGACTTGACGGTGGCGGGCCAATCTAGTCCCGGGGTTGTGGGACGACCCTATAGTCGTCGGACATTTCGGCGGCTTGCCAACTTTGGCCCGGGGTCGTGGGGACGACCCTATAGTCGTCGGACATGTCGGCGGCTGGCCAACTTTGGCCCGTGGTCGTGGAGACGACCCTATAGTCGTCGGACAAGTCGGCGGCGGGCCAACCTTGTCCCGGGGTTGTGGGGACGACACTATAGTCGTCGGACATGACGGTGGCGGGCCAATCTAGTCGCGGGGTCGTGGGGACAACCCTATAGTCGTCGGACAAGACGGCGGCTGGATATTCTTGGCTCGCGGTCGTGGGGACGACCCTATAGTCGTCGGACATTTCGGCGGCTTGCCAACTTTGGCCCGGGGTCGTGGGGACGACCCTATAGTCGTCGGACATGTCGGCGGCTGGCCGACCTAGTCCCGAGGTCGTGGGGACGACCGTATAGTCGTCGGATATGTTGGCGGCTTGTCAACCTAGTCCCGGGGTCGTGGGGACGACCCTATAGTCGTTGGACATGACGGTGGCCGGCCAATCTAGTGCCGGGGTCGTAGGGACGACCCTATAGTCGTCGGACATGTTGGTGATTGGCCAACATTGGCCCGGGGTCGTCGGGACGACCCTATAGTCGTCGGACATGTTGGCGGCTTGTCAGCCTAGTCCCGGGGTCGTGGGTACGACCCTATAGTCGTCGGACAAGTCGGCGGCGGGCCAACCTTGTCCCGGGGTCGTGGGGACGACCCTATAGTCGTTGGACATGACGGTGGCTGGCCAATCTAGTCCTGAGGTCCTGGGGACGACCCTATAGTCGTCGGACAAGTCGGCGGCTGGCCAACCTAGACCCGGGGTCCTGGGGACGACCCTATTGTCGTCGGACATGACGGTGGCGGGCCAATCTAGTCCCGGGGTCGTGGGGACGACCCTATAGTCGTCGGACATGTCGGCGGCTGGCCAACTTTAGCGCGTGGTCGTGGGGACGACCCTATAGTCGTCGGACATGTCGGCGGCTGGCCAACTTTGGCCCGGTGTCGTGGGGACGACCCTATAGTCGTCGGACATGTCGGCGGCTGGCCAACTTTGGCGCGTGGTCGTGGGGACGATCCGATTGTCGTCGGACATGTCGGCGGCTGGTCAACTTTGGCCCGTGGTCGTGGGGACGACCCTATAGTCGTCGGACAAGACGGTGGCGGACCAATCTAGTCCGGGGGTCGTGGGGACGACCCTATAGTCGTCGGACATGTCGGCGGCTGGCCAACTTTGGCCCGTGGTCGTGGGGACGATCCAATAGTCGTCGGACATGTCGGCGGCTGGCCAACTTTGGCCCGTGGTTGTGGGAACGACCCTACAGTCGTTGGACATGACGCTGGCGGGACAATCTAGTCCCGGGGTCGTGGGGACTACCCTATAGTCGTAGGACAAGACGGCGGCTGGACATCTTTGGCCCGGGGTCGTGGGGACGACCCTATAGTCGTCGGACATGTTGGCGGCTTGTCAGCCTAGTCCCGGGGTGGTGGGTACGACCCTATAGTCGTCGGACAAGTCGGCGGCGGGCCAACCATGTCCCGGGGTCGTGGGGACGACCCTATAGTCGTCGGACATGTCGGCAGCTGGCCAACTTTGGCCCGGGGTCGTGGGGACGACCCTATAGTCGTCGGACATGTCGGCGGCTGGCCAACTTTGGCCCGTGGTTGTGGGGACGACCCTATAGTCGTTGGACATGACGGTGGCGGGCCAATCTAGTCCCGGGGTCGTGGGGACGACCCTATAGTCGTCGGACAAGACGGCGGCTGGACATCGTTGGCCCGGGGTCGTGGGGACGACCCTATAGTCGTCGGACATGTTGGCGGCTTGTCAGCCTAGTCCCAGGGTCGTGGGTACGACCCTATAGTCGTCGGACAAGTCGGAGGCGGGCCAACCTTGTCCCGGGGTCGTGGGGACGACCCTATAGTCGTCGGACATGTC
This sequence comes from Andrena praecox, assembly GCA_963932275.1. NCBI lineage: Eukaryota > Metazoa > Arthropoda > Insecta > Hymenoptera > Andrenidae > Andrena > Andrena praecox. The sequence goes on from CAWVQO010000569.1 coordinate 2,225,388, forward strand.
GGCGGCTGGCCAACTTTGGCCCGGTGTCGTGGGGACGACTCTATAGTCGTCGGAAATGTCGGCGGCTGGCCAACCTGGACCCGGGGTCGTGGGGACGACCCTATGGTCGTCGGACATGACGGTGGCGGGCCAATCTAGCCTCGCGGTCGTGGGGACGACCCTATAATCGTCGGACATGACGGTGGCGGGCCAATCTAGTCCCGGGGTCGTGGGGACGACCCTATAGTCGTCGGACATGTCGGCGGCTGGCCAACTTTGGCCCGTGGTCGTAGGGACGATCCAATAGTCGTCGGACATGTCGGCGGCTGGCCAACTTTGGCCCGTGGTTGTGGGGACGACCCTATAGTCGTTGGACATGACGGTGGCGGGCCAATCTAGTCCCGGGGTCGTGGGGACGACCCTATAGTCGTCGGACATGTCGGCGATTGGCCAACATTGGCCCGGGGTCGTGGGGACGACCCTATAGTCGTCGGACATGTCGGCGGCTGGCCAACATTGGCGCGTGGTCGTGGGGACGATCCGATTGTCGTCGGACATGTCGGCGGCTGGCCAACTTTGGCCCGTGGTCGTGGGGACAATCCAATAGTCGTCGGACATGTCGGCGGCTGGCCAACTTTGGCGCGTGGTCGTGGGGACGATCCGATTGTCGTCGGACATGTCGGCGGCTGGCCAGCCTAGACCCGGGGTCGTGGGGACGACCCTATTGTCGTCGGACTTGGCGGTGGCGGGCCAATCTAGTCCCGTGGTCGTGGGGACGACCCTATAGTCTTCGGACATGACGGTAGCGGGCCAATCTAGACCCGGGGTCGTGGGGACGACCCTATAGTCGTCGGACATGTCGGCGGCTGGCCAACTTTGGACCGGTGTCGTGGGGACGACTCTATAGTCGTCGGAAATGTCGGCGGCTGGCCAAACTGGACCCGGGGTCGTGGGGACGACCCTATTGTCGTCGGACATGACGGTCGCGGGCCAATCTAGTCTCGGGGTCGTGGGGACGACCCTATAGTCGTCGGACAGGTCGGCGGCTGGCCAACTTTGGCCCGGGGTCGTGGGGGCGACCCTATAGTCGTCGGACATGTTGGCGGCTTGTCAGCCTAGTCCCGGGGTCGTGGGTACGACCCTACAGTCGTCGGACATATCGGCGGCTTGCCAACTTTGGCCCGGGGTCGTGGGGACGACCCTATAGTCGTCGGACTTGACGGTGGCGGGCCAATCTAGTCCCGAGGTCCTGGGGACGACCCTATAGTCGTCGGACTTGACGGTGGCGGGCCAATCTAGTCCCGGGGTCGTGGGGACGACCCTACAGTCGTCGAACAATTCGGCGGCGGGCCAAGCTTGTCCCGGGGTCGTGGGGACGACCCTATAATCGTCGGACATGACGGTGGCGGGCCAATCTAGTCCCGGGGTCGTGGGGACGACCCTATAGTCGTCGGACATGTTGGCGGCTTGTCAGCCTAGTCCCGGGGTCGTGGGTACGACCCTATAGTCGTCGGACAAGTCGGCGGCTGGCCAACCTAGACCCGGGATCGAGGGGACGACCCTATTGTCGTCGGACATGATGGTGGCGGGCCAATCTAGTCCCGGGGTCGTGGGGACGACCCTACAGTCGTCGGACATTTCGGCGGCTTGCCAACTTTGGCCCGGGGTCGTGGGGACGACCCTATAGTCGTCAGACTGGACGGTGGCGGGCCAATCTAGTCCCGGGGTTGTGGGGACGACCCTACAGTCGTCGGACATTTCGGCGGCTTGCCAACTTTGGCCCGGGGTCGTGGGGACGACCCTATAGTCGTCGGACTTGACGTTGGCGGGCCAATCTAGTCCCGAGGTCGTGGGGACGACCCTATAGTCGTCGGACTTGACGGTGGCCGGCCAATCTATTCCCGGGGTCGTGGGGACGACCCTACAGTCGTCGGACATTTCGGCGGCTTGCCAACTTTGGCCCGGGGTCGTGGGGACGACCCTATAGTCGTCGGACATGTCGGCGGCTGGCCAAAATTGGCCCGAGGTCGTGGGGGCGACCCTATAGTCGTCGGACATGTCGGCGGCTGGCCAACCTAGTCCCGAGGTCGTCGGACTTGACGGTGGCGGGCCAATCTAGTCCCGGGGTCGTGGGGACGACCCTACAGTCGTCGGACATTTCGGCGGCTTGCCAACTTTGGCCCGGGGTCGTGGGGACGATCCGATAGTCGTTGGACATGACGGTGGCGGGCCAATCTAGTCCGGGGGTCGTGGGGACGACCCTACAGTCGTCGGACATTTCGGCGGCTTGCCAACTTTGGCCCGGGGTCGTGGGGACGACCCTATAGTCGTCGGACTTGACGGTGGCGGGCCAATCTAGTCCCGGGGTTGTGGGCACGACCCTACAGTCGTCGGACATTTCGGCGGCTTGCCAACTTTGGCCCGGGGTCGTGGGGACGACCCTATAGTCGTCGACTTGACGTTGGCGGGCCAATCTAGTTCTGAGGTCGTGGGGACGACCCTATAGTCGTCGGACTTGACGGTGGCCGGCCAATCTATTCCCGGGGTCGTGGGGACGACCCTACAGTCGTCGGACATTTCGGCGGTTTGCCAACTTTGGCCCGGGGTCGTGGGGACGACCCTATAGTCGTCGGACATGTCGGCGGCTGGCCAAAATTTGCCCGAGGTCGTGGGGGCGACCCTATAGTCGTCGGACATGTCGGCGGCTGGCCAACCTAGTCCCGAGGTCGTCGGACTTGACGGTGGCGGGCCAATCTAGTCCCGGGGTCGTGGGGACGACCCTACAGTCGTCGGACATTTCGGCGGCTTGCCAACTTTGGCCCGGGGTCGTGGGGACGACCCTATAGTCGTCAGACTTGACGGTGGCGGGCCAATCTAGTCCCGGGGTTGTGGGGACGACCCTACAGTCGTCGGACATTTCGGCGGCTTGCCAACTTTGGCCCGGGGTCGTGGGGACGACCCTATAGTCGTCGGACTTGACGTTGGCGGGCCAATCTAGTCCCGAGGTCGTGGGGACGACCCTATAGTCGTCGGACTTGACGGTGGCCGGCCAATCTATTCCCGGGGTCGTGGGGACGACCCTACAGTCGTCGGACATTTCGGCGGCTTGCCAACTTTGGCCCGGGGTCGTGGGGACGACCCTATAGTCGTCGGACATGTCGGCGGCTGGCCAAAATTGGCCCGAGGTCGTGGGGGCGACCCTATAGTCGTCGGACATGTCGGCGGCTGGCCAACCTAGTCCCGAGGTCGTCGGACTTGACGGTGGCGGGCCAATCTAGTCCCGGGGTCGTGGGGACGACCCTACAGTCGTCGGACATTTCGGCGGCTTGCCAACTTTGGCCCGGGGTCGTGGGGACGATCCGATAGTCGTTGGACATGACGGTGGCGGGCCAATCTAGTCCGGGGGTCGTGGGGACGACCCTACAGTCGTCGGACATTTCGGCGGCTTGCCAACTTTGGCCCGGGGTCGTGGGGACGACCCTATAGTCGTCGGACTTGACGGTGGCGGGCCAATCTAGTCCCGGGGTTGTGGGCACGACCCTACAGTCGTCGGACATTTCGGCGGCTTGCCAACTTTGGCCCGGGGTCGTGGGGACGACCCTATAGTCGTCGACTTGACGTTGGCGGGCCAATCTTGTCCCGAGGTCGTGGGGACGACCCTATAGTCGTCGGACTTGACGGTGGCCGGCCAATCTATTCCCGGGGTCGTGGGGACGACCCTACAGTCGTCGGACATTTCGGCGGTTTGCCAACTTTGGCCCGGGGTCGTGGGGACGACCCTATAGTCGTCGGACATGTCGGCGGCTGGCCAAAATTGGCCCGAGGTCGTGGGGGCGACCCTATAGTCGTCGGACATGTCGGCGGCTGGCCAACCTAGTCCCGAGGTCGTCGGACTTGACGGTGGCGGGCCAATCTAGTCCCGGGGTCGTGGGGACGACCCTACAGTCGTCGGACATTTCGGCGGCTTGCCAACTTTGGCCCGGGGTCGTGGGGACGACCCTATAGTCGTCGGACATGTCGGCGGCTGGCCAAAATTGGCCCGAGGTCGTGGGGGCGACCCTATAGTCGTCGGACATGTCGGCGGCTGGCCAACCTAGTCCCGAGGTCGTCGGACTTGACGGTGGCGGGCCAATCTAGTCCCGGGGTCGTGGGGACGACCCTACAGTCGTCGGACATTTCGGCGGCTTGCCAACTTTGGCCCGGGGTCGTGGGGACGACCCTATAGTCGTCGGACATGTCGGCGGCTGGCCAAAATTGGCCCGAGGTCGTGGGGGCGACCCTATAGTCGTCGGACATGTCGGCGGCTGGCCAACCTAGTCCCGAGGTCGTCGGACTTGACGGTGGCGGGCCAATCTAGTCCCGGGGTCGTGGGGACGACCCTACAGTCGTCGGACATTTCGGCGGCTTGCCAACTTTGGCCAGGGGTCGTGGGGACGACCCTATAGTCGTCGGACATGTCGGCGGCTAGCCAACATTGACCCGTGGTCGTGGGGACCACTCTATAGTCGTCGGACATGTCGGTGGCGGGCCAGTCTAGTCCCGGGTCGTGGGGACGACCCTATAGTCGTCGGACATGTCGGCGGCTGGCCAACTTTGGCCCGTGGTCGTGGGGAGGACCCTATACTCGTCGGACAAGTCGGCGGCGTACCAACCTAGTCCGGGGGTCGTGAGGACGACCCTATAGTCGTCGGACAAGCCGGCGGCTGGCCAACTTTGGCCCAGGGGTCGTGGGGACGACCCTATAGTCGTCGGACATGTCGGCGGCGAGCTAACATTGACCCGTGGTCGTGGGGACCACTCTATAGTCGTCGGACATGTCGGTGGCGGGCCAGTCTAGTCCCGGGTCGTGGGGACGACCCTATAGTCGTCGGACATGTCGGCGGCTGGCCAACTTTGGCCCGTGGTCGTGGGGAGGACCCTATACTCGTCGGACAAGTCGGCGGCGTACCAACCTAGTCCGGGGGTCGTGAGGACGACCCTATAGTCGTCGGACTAAACGGTGGCAGGCCAGTCTAGTCCCGGGTCATGGGGACGACCCTATAGTCGTCGGACAAGCCGGCGGCTGGCCAACTTTGGCCCGTGGTCGTGGGGACGACCCTATAGTCGTCAGACATGACGGTGGCGAGCCAACCTAGTCCCGGGGTCGTGGGGACGACCCTATAGTCGTCGGACAAGTCGGCGGCGGGGCAACCTAGTCCCGGGGTCGTGGGGACGACCCTATAGTCGTCGGACATGACGGTGGCGGGCCAGTCTAGTCCCGGGTCGTGGGGACGACCCTATAGTCGTCGGACATGTCGGCGGCTGGCCAACTTTGGCCCGTGGTCGTGGGGACGACCCTATAGTCGTCAGACATGACGGTGGCGAGCCAACCTAGTCCCGGGGTCGTGGGGACGACCCTATAGTCGTCGGACATGTCGGCGGCTGGCTAACTTTGGCCCGTGGTCGTGGGGACGACCCAATAGTCGTCGGACATGTCTGCGGCTGGCCAACCTAGTCCCGAGGTCGTGGGGACGACCCTATAGTCGTCGGACTTGTCGCTGGCGGCCAATCTAGTCCCGGGGTCGTGGGGACGACCCTATAGTCGTCGGACATGTCGGCGGCTGGCTAACTTTGGCCCGTGGTCGTGGGGACGACCCAATAGTCGTTGGACATGTCGGCGGCTGGCCAACTTTGGCCCGTGGTTGTGGGAACGACCCTATAGTCGTTGGACATGACGGTGGCGGGCCAATCTAGTCCCGGGGTCGTGGGGACGACCCTACAGTCTTCGGACATTTCGGCGGCTTGCCAACTTTGGCCGGGGGTCGTGGGGACGACCCTATAATCGTCGGACATGTCGGCGGCTGGTCAACTTTGGCCCGTGGTCGTGGGGACGACCCTATAGTCGTCGGACAAGACGGTGGCGGACCAATCTAGTCCCGGGGTCGTGGGGACGACCCTATAGTCGTCGGACATGTCGGCGGCTGGCCAACTTTGGCCCGTGGTCGTGGGGACGATCCAATAGTCGTCGGACATGTCGGCGGCTGGCCAACTTTGGCCCGTGGTTATGGGAACGACCCTACAGTCGTTGGACATGTCGGCGGCTGGCCAACTTTGGCCCGTGGTTGTGGGGACGACCCTATAGTCGTTGGACAGGACGGTGGCGGGCCAATCTAGTCCCGGGGTCGTGGGGACGACCCTATAGTCGTCGGACAAGACGGCGGCTGGACATCGTTGGCCCGGGGTCGTGGGGACGACCCTATAGTCGTCGGACATGTTGGCGGCTTGTCAGCCTAGTCCCAGGGTCGTGGGTACGACCCTATAGTCGTCGGACAAGTCGGAGGCGGGCCAACCTTGTCCCGGGGTCGTGGGGACGACCCTATAGTCGTCGGACATGTCGGCGGCTGGACAACTTTGTCCCGGTGTCGTGGGGACGACTCTATAGTCGTCGGAAATGTCGGCGGCTGTCCAACCTGGACCCGGGGTCGTGGGGACGACCCTATTGTCGTCGGATATGACGGTGGCGGGCCAATCTAGCCTCGCGGTCGTGAGGACGACCCTATAATCGTCGGACATGACGGTGGCGGGCCAATCTAGTCCCGGGGTCGTGGGGACGACCCTATAGTCGTCGGACATGTCGGCGGCTGGCCAACTTTGGCCCGTGGTCGTGGGGTACGATCCAATAGTCGTCGGACATGTCGGCGGCTGGCCAACTTTGGCCCGTGGTTGTGGGAACGACCCTATAGTCGTTGGACATGACGGTGGCGGGCCAATCTAGTCCCGGGGTCGTGGGGACGACCCTACAGTCTTCGGACATTTCGGCGGCTTGCCAACTTTGGCCCGGGGTCGTGGGGACGACCCTATAATCGTCGGACATTTCGGCGGCATGCCAACTTTGGCCCGTGGTCGTGGGGACGACCCTATAGTCGTTGGACATGACGGTGGCGGGCCAATCTAGTCCCGAGGTCCTGGGGACGACCCTATAGTCGTCGGACAAGTCGGCGGCTGGCCAACCTAGACCCGGGGTCGTGGGGACGACCCTATTGTCGTCGGACATGACGGTGGCGGGCCAATCTAGTCCCGGGGTCGTGGGGACGACCCTATAGTCGTCGGACATGTCGGCGGCTGGCCAACTTTGGCGCGTGGTCGTGGGGACGACCCTATAGTCGTCGGACATGTCGGCGGCTGGCCAACTTTGGCCCGGTGTCGTGGGGACGACCCTATAGTCGTCGGACATGTCGGCGGCTGGCCAACTTTGGCGCGTGGTCGTGGGGACGATCCGATTGTCGTCGGACATGTCGGCGGCTGGTCAACTTTGGCCCGTGGTCGTGGGGACGACCCTATAGTCGTCGGACAAGACGGTGGCGGACCAATCTAGTCCCGGGGTCGTGGGGACGACCCTATAGTCGTCGGACATGTCGGCGGCTGGCCAACTTTGGCCCGTGGTCGTGGGGACGATCCAATAGTCGTCGGACATGTCGGCGGCTGGCCAACTTTGGCCCGTGGTTGTGGGAACGACCCTACAGTCGTTGGACATGACGCTGGCGGGCCAATCTAGTCCCGGGGTCGTGGGGACTACCCTATAGTCGTAGGACAAGACGGCGGCTGGACATCTTTGGCCCGGGGTCGTGGGGACGACCCTATAGTCGTCGGACATGTTGGCGGCTTGTCAGCCTAGTCCCGGGGTGGTGGGTACGACCCTATAGTCGTCGGACAAGTCGGCGGCGGGCCAACCTTGTCCCGGGGTCGTGGGGACGACCCTATAGTCGTCGGACATGTCGGCAGCTGGCCAACTTTGGCCCGGTGTCGTGGGGACGACCCTATAGTCGTCGGACATGTCGGCGGCTGGCCAACTTTGGCCCGTGGTTGTGGGGACGACCCTATAGTCGTTGGACATGACGGTGGCGGGCCAATTTAGTCCCGGGGTCGTGGGGACGACCCTATAGTCGTCGGACAAGACGGCGGCTGGACATCGTTGCCCCGGGGTCGTGGGGACGACCCTATAGTCGTCGGACATGTTGGCGGCTTGTCAGCCTAGTCCCAGGGTCGTGGGTACCACCCTATAGTCGTCGGACAAGTCGGAGGCGGGCCAACCTTGTCCCGGGGTCGTGGGGACGACCCTATAGTCGTCGGACATGTCGGCGGCTGGCCAACTTTGGCCCGGTGTCGTGGGGACGACTCTATAGTCGTCGGAAATGTCGGCGGCTGGCCAACCTGGACCCGGAGTCGTGGGGACGACCCTATTGTCGTCGGACATGACGGTGGCGGGCCAATCTAGTCTCGCGGTCGTGGGGACGACCCTATAATCGTCGGACATGACGGTGGCGGGCCAATCTAGTCCCGGGGTCGTGGGGACGACCCTATAGTCGTCGGACATGTCGGCGGCTGGCCAACTTTGGCCCGTGGTCGTGGGGACGATCCAATAGTCGTCGGACATGTCGGCGGCTGGCCAACTTTGGCCCGTGGTTGTGGGAACGACCCTACAGTCGTTGGACATGACGCTGGCGGGCCAATCTAGTCCCGGAGTCGTGGGGACTACCCTATAGTCGTAGGACAAGACGGCGGCTGGACATCTTTGGCCCGGGGTCGTGGGGACGACCCTATAGTCGTCGGACATGTTGGCGGCTTGTCAGCCTAGTCCCGGGGTGGTGGGTACGACCCTATAGTCGTCGGACAAGTCGGCGGCGGGCCAACCTCGTCCCGGGGTCGTGGGGACGACCCTATAGTCGTCGGACATGTCGGCAGCTGGCCAACATTGGCCCGGGGTCGTGGGGACGACCCTATAGTCGTCGGACATGTCGGCGGCTGGCCAACTTTGGCCCGTGGTTGTGGGGACGACCCTATAGTCGTTGGACATGACGGAGGCGGGGCAATTTAGTCCCGGGGTCGTGGGGACGACCCTATAGTCGTCGGACAAGACGGCGGCTGGACATCGTTGGCCCGGGGTCGTGGGGACGACCCTATAGTCGTCGGACATGTCGGCGGCTGGCCAACTTTGGCCCGTGGTCGTGGGGACGATCCAATAGTCGTCGGACATGCCGGCGGCTGGCCAACTTTGGCCCGTGGTCGTGGAGACGACCCTATAGTCGTCGGAAATGACGGTGGCGGGCCAATCTAGTCCCGGGGTCGTGGGGACGACCCTATAATCGTCGGACATGACGGTGGCGGGCCAATCTAGTCCCGAGGTCGTGGGGACGACCCTATAGTCGTCGGACATGTCGGCGGCTGGCCAACTTTGGCGCGTGGTCGTGGGGACGACCCTATAGTCTTCGGACATGTCGGCGGCTGGCCAACTTTGGCCCGTGGTCGTGGGGACGATCCAATAGTCGTCGGACATGCCGGCGGCTGGCCAACTTTGGCCCGTGGTTGTGGGAACGACCCTATAGTCGTTGGACATGACGGTGGCGGGCCAATCTAGTCCCGGGGTCGTGGGGACGACCCTACAGTCTTCGGACATTTCGGCGGCTTGCCAACTTTGGCCCGGGGTCGTGGGGACGACCCTATAATCGTCGGACATGTCGGCGGCTGGTCAACTTTGGCCCGTGGTCGTGGGGACGACTCTATAGTCGTCGGACAAGACGGTGGCGGACCAATCTAGTCCCGGGGTCGTGGGGACGACCCTATAGTCGTCGGACATGTCGGCGGCTGGCCAACTTTGGCCCGTGGTCGTGGGGACGATCCAATAGTCGTCGGACATGTCGGCGGCTGGCCAACTTTGGCCCGTGGTTGTGGGAACGACCCTATAGTCGTTGGACATGACGGTGGCGGGCCAATCTAGTCCCGGGGTCGTGGGGACGACCCTACAGTCTTCGGACATTTCGGCGGCTTGCCAACTGTGGCCCGGGGTCGTGGGGACGACCCTATAGTCGTCGGACATGACGGTGGCGGGCCAATCTAGTCCCGGGGTCGTGGGGACGACCCTACAGTCTTCGGACATTTCGGCGGCTTGCCAACTTTGGCCCGGGGTCGTGGGGACGACCCTATAATCGTCGGACATGTCGGCGGCTGGCCAACTTTGGCCCGTGGTCGTGGGGACGATCCAATAGTCGTCGGACATGCCGGCGGCTGGCCAACTTTGGCCCGTGGTCGTGGAGACGACCCTATAGTCGTCGGAAATGACGGTGGCGGGCCAATCTAGTCCCGGGGTCGTGGGGACGACCCTATAATCGTCGGACATGACGGTGGCGGGCCAATCTAGTCCCGGGGTCGTGGGGACGACCCTATAGTCGTCGGACATGTCGGCGGCTGGCCAACTTTGGCGCGTGGTCGTGGGGACGACCCTATAGTCGTCGGACATGTCGGCGGCTGGCCAACTTTGGCCCGTGGTCGTGGGGACGATCCAATAGTCGTCGGACATGCCGGCGGCTGGCCAACTTTGGCCCGTGGTTGTGGGAACGACCCTATAGTCGTTGGACATGACGGTGGCGGGCCAATCTAGTCCCGGGGTCGTGGGGACGACCCTACAGTCTTCGGACATTTCGGCGGCTTGCCAACTTTGGCCCGGGGTCGTGGGGACGACCCTATAGTCGTCGGACATGTCGGCGGCTGGCCAACTTTGGCCCGTGGTCGTGGGGACGATCCAATAGTCGTCGGACATGTCGGCGGCTGGCCAACTTTGGCCCGTGGTTGTGGGAACGACCCTATAGTCGTTGGACATGACGGTGGCGGGCCAATCTAGTCCCGGGGTCGTGGGGACGACCCTACAGTCTTCGGACATTTCGGCGGCTTGCCAACTGTGGCCCGGGGTCGTGGGGACGACCCCATAGTCGTCGGACATGACGGTGGCGGGCCAATCTAGTCCCGGGGTCGTGGGGACGACCCTATAGTCGTCGGACATGTCGGCGGCTGGCCAACTTTAGCGCGTGGTCGTGGGGACGAACCTATAGTCGTCGGACATGTCGGCGGCTGGCCAACTTTGGCCCGGTGTCGTGGGGACGACCCTATAGTCGTCGGACATGTCGGCGGCTTGTCAGCCTAGTCCCAGGGTCGTGGGTACGACCCTATAGTCGTCGGACAAGTCGGAGGCGGGCCAACCTTGTCCCGGGGTCGTGGGGACGACTCTATAGTCGTCGGACATGTCGGCGGCTGGCCAACTTTGGCCCGGTGTGGTGGGGACGACTCTATAGTCGTCGGAAATGTCGGCGGCTGGCCAACCTGGACCCGGGGTCGTGGGGACGACCCTATTGTCGTCGGACATGACGGTGGCGGGCCAATCTAGCCTCGCGGTCGTGAGGACGACCCTATAATAGTCGGACATGACGGTGGCGGGCCAATCTAGTCCCGGGGTCGTGGGGACGACCCTATAGTCGTCGGACATGTCGGCGGCTGGCCAACTTTGGCCCGTGGTCGTGGGGACGATCCAATAGTCGTCGGACATGTCGGCGGCTGGCCAACTTTGGCCCGTGGTTGTGGGAACGACCCTATAGTCGTTGGACATGACGGTGGCGGGCCAATCTAGTCCCGGGGTCGTGGGGACGACCCTACAGTCTTCGGACATTTCGGCGGCTTGCCACCTTTGGCCCGGGGTCGTGGGGACGACCCTATAATCGTCGGACATTTCGGCGGCATGCCAACTTTGGCCCGTGGTCGTGGGGACGACCCTATAGTCGTTGGACATGACGGTGGCGGGCCAATCTAGTCCCGAGGTCCTGGGGACGACCCTATAGTCGTCGGACAAGTCGGCGGCTGGCCAACCTAGACCCGGGGTCGTGGGGACGACCCTATTGTCGTCGGACATGACGGTGGCGGGCCAATCTAGTCCCGGGGTCGTGGGGACGACCCTATAGTCGTCGGACATGTCGGCGGCTGGCCAACTTTGGCGCGTGGTCGTGGGGACGACCCTATAGTCGTCGGACATGTCGGCGGCTGGCCAACTTTGGCCCGGTGTCGTGGGGACGACCCTATAGTCGTCGGACATGTCGGCGGCTGGCCAACTTTGGCGCGTGGTCGTGGGGACGATCCGATTGTCGTCGGACATGTCGGCGGCTGGTCAACTTTGGCCCGTGGTCGTGGGGACGACCCTATAGTCGTCGGACAAGACGGTGGCGGACCAATCTAGTCCCGGGGTCGTGGAGACGACCCTATAGTCGTCGGACATGTCGGCGGCTGGCCAACTTTGGCCCGTGGTCGTGGGGACGATCCAATAGTCGTCGGACATGTCGGCGGCTGGCCAACTTTGGCCCGTGGTTGTGGGAACGACCCTACAGTCGTTGGACATGACGCTGGCGGGCCAATCTAGTCCCGGAGTCGTGGGGACTACCCTATAGTCGTAGGACAAGACGGCGGCTGGACATCTTTGGCCCGGGGTCGTGGGGACGACCCTATAGTCGTCGGACATGTTGGCGGCTTGTCAGCCTAGTCCCGGGGTGGTGGGTACGACCCTATAGTCGTCGGACAAGTCGGCGGCGGGCCAACCTTGTCCCGGGGTCGTGGGGACGACCCTATAGTCGTCGGACATGTCGGCAGCTGGCCAACATTGGCCCGGGGTCGTGGGGACGACCCTATAGTCGTCGGACATGTCGGCGGCTGGCCAACTTTGGCCCGTGGTTGTGGGGACGACCCTATAGTCGTTGGACATGACGGTGGCGGGGCAATTTAGTCCCGGGGTCGTGGGGACGACCCTATAGTCGTCGGACAAGACGGCGGCTGGACATCGTTGGCCCGGGGTCGTGGGGACGACCCTATAGTCGTCGGACATGTCGGCGGCTGGCCAACTTTGGCCCGTGGTCGTGGGGACGATCCAATAGTCGTCGGACATGCCGGCGGCTGGCCAACTTTGGCCCGTGGTCGTGGAGACGACCCTATAGTCGTCGGAAATGACGGTGGCGGGCCAATCTAGTCCCGGGGTCGTGGGGACGACCCTATAATCGTCGGACATGACGGTGGCGGGCCAATCTAGTCCCGGGGTCGTGGGGACGACCCTATAGTCGTCGGACATGTCGGCGGCTGGCCAACTTTGGCGCGTGGTCGTGGGGACGACCCTATAGTCGTCGGACATGTCGGCGGCTGGCCAACTTTGGCCCGTGGTCGTGGGGACGATCCAATAGTCGTCGGACATGCCGGCGGCTGGCCAACTTTGGCCCGTGGTTGTGGGAACGACCCTATAGTCGTTGGACATGACGGTGGCGGGCCAATCTAGTCCCGGGGTCGTGGGGACGACCCTACAGTCTTCGGACATTTCGGCGGCTTGCCAACTTTGGCCCGGGGTCGTGGGGACGACCCTATAATCGTCGGACATGTCGGCGGCTGGTCAACTTTGGCCCGTGGTCGTGGGGACGACTCTATAGTCGTCGGACAAGACGGTGGCGGACCAATCTAGTCCCGGGGTCGTGGGGACGACCCTATAGTCGTCGGACATGTCGGCGGCTGGCCAACTTTGGCCCGTGGTCGTGGGGACGATCCAATAGTCGTCGGACATGTCGGCGGCTGGCCAACTTTGGCCCGTGGTTGTGGGAACGACCCTATAGTCGTTGGACATGACGGTGGCGGGCCAATCTAGTCCCGGGGTCGTGGGGACGACCCTACAGTCTTCGGACATTTCGGCGGCTTGCCAACTGTGGCCCGGGGTCGTGGGGACGACCCTATAGTCGTCGGACATGACGGTGGCGGGCCAATCTAGTCCCGGGGTCGTGGGGACGACCCTACAGTCTTCGGACATTTCGGCGGCTTGCCAACTTTGGCCCGGGGTCGTGGGGACGACCCTATAATCGTCGGACATGTCGGCGGCTGGCCAACTTTGGCCCGTGGTCGTGGGGACGATCCAATAGTCGTCGGACATGCCGGCGGCTGGCCAACTTTGGCCCGTGGTCGTGGAGACGACCCTATAGTCGTCGGAAATGACGGTGGCGGGCCAATCTAGTCCCGGGGTCGTGGGGACGACCCTATAATCGTCGGACATGACGGTGGCGGGCCAATCTAGTCCCGGGGTCGTGGGGACGACCCTATAGTCGTCGGACATGTCGGCGGCTGGCCATCTTTGGCGCGTGGTCGTGGGGACGACCCTATAGTCGTCGGACATGTCGGCGGCTGGCCAACTTTGGCCCGTGGTCGTGGGGACGATCCAATAGTCGTCGGACATGTCGGCGGCTGGTCAACTTTGGCCCGTGGTCGTGGGGACGACTCTATAGTCGTCGGACAAGACGGTGGCGGACCAATCTAGTCCCGGGGTCGTGGGGACGACCCTATAGTCGTCGGACATGTCGGCGGCTGGCCAACTTTGGCCCGTGGTCGTGGGGACGATCCAATAGTCGTCGGACATGTCGGCGGTTGGCCAACTTTGGCCCGTGGTTGTGGGAACGACCCTATAGTCGTTGGACATGACGGTGGCGGGCCAATCTAGTCCCGGGGTCGTGGGGACGACCCTACAGTCTTCGGACATTTCGGCGGCTTGCCAACTGTGGCCCGGGGTCGTGGGGACGACCCTATAGTCGTCGGACATGACGGTGGCGGGCCAATCTAGTCCCGGGGTCGTGGGGACGACCCTACAGTCTTCGGACATTTCGGCGGCTTGCCAACTTTGGCCCGGGGTCGTGGGGACGACCCTATAATCGTCGGACATGTCGGCGGCTGGCCAACTTTGGCCCGTGGTCGTGGGGACGATCCAATAGTCGTCGGACATGCCGGCGGCTGGCCAACTTTGGCCCGTGGTCGTGGAGACGACCCTATAGTCGTCGGAAATGACGGTGGCGGGCCAATCTAGTCCCGGGGTCGTGGGGACGACCCTATAATCGTCGGACATGACGGTGGCGGGCCAATCTAGTCCCGGGGTCGTGGGGACGACCCTATAGTCGTCGGACATGTCGGCGGCTGGCCAACTTTGGCGCGTGGTCGTGGGGACGACCCTATAGTCGTCGGACATGTCGGCGGCTGGCCAACTTTGGCCCGTGGTCGTGGGGACGATCCAATAGTCGTCGGACATGCCGGCGGCTGGCCAACATTGGCCCGTGGTTGTGGGAACGACCCTATAGTCGTCGGACATGTCGGCGGCTGGCCAACTTTGGCCCGTGGTTGTGGGAACGACCCTACAGTCGTTGGACATGACGCTGGCGGGCCAATCTAGTCCCGGGGTCGTGGGGACTACCCTATAGTCGTAGGACAAGACGGCGGCTGGACATCTTTGGCCCGGGGTCGTGGGGACGACCCTATAGTCGTCGGACATGTTGGCGGCTTGTCAGCCTAGTCCCGGGGTGGTGGGTACGACCCTATAGTCGTCGGACAAGTCGGCGGCGGGCCAACCTTGTCCCGGGGTCGTGGGGACGACCCTATAGTCGTCGGACATGTCGGCAGCTGGCCAACTTTGGCCCGGGGTCGTGGGGACGACCCTATAGTCGTCGGACATGTCGGCGGCTGGCCAACTTTGGCCCGTGGTTGTGGGGACGACCCTATAGTCGTTGGACATGACGGTGGCGGGCCAATCTAGTCCCGGGGTCGTGGGGACGACCCTATAGTCGTCGGACAAGACGGCGGCTGGACATCGTTGGCCCGGGGTCGTGGGGACGACCCTATAGTCGTCGGACATGTTGGCGGCTTGTCAGCCTAGTCCCAGGGTCGTGGGTACGACCCTATAGTCGTCGGACAAGTCGGAGGCGGGCCAACCTTGTCCCGGGGTCGTGGGGACGACCCTATAGTCGTCGGACATGTCGGCGGCTGGCCAACTTTGGCCCGGTGTCGTGGGGACGACTCTATAGTCGTCGGAAATGTCGGCGGCTGGCCAACCTGGACCCGGGGTCGTGGGGACGACCCTATTGTCGTCGGACATGACGGTGGCGGGCCAATCTAGTCCCGGGGTCGTGGGGACGACCCTATAGTCGTCGGACATGTCGGCGGCTGGCCAACTTTGGCCCGTGGTCGTGGGGACGATCCAATAGTCGTCGGACATGTCGGCGGCTGGCCAACTTTGGCCCGTGGTTGTGGGAACGACCCTATAGTCGTTGGACATGACGGTGGCGGGCCAATCTAGTCCCGGGGTCGTGGGGACGACCCTACAGTCTTCGGACATTTCGGCGGCTTGCCAACTGTGGCCCGGGGTCGTGGGGACGACCCTATAGTCGTCGGACATGACGGTGGCGGGCCAATCTAGTCCCGGGGTCGTGGGGACGACCCTATAGTCGTCGGACATGTCGGCGGCTGGCCAACTTTAGCGCGTGGTCGTGGGGACGAACCTATAGTCGTCGGACATGTCGGCGGCTGGCCAACTTTGGCCCGGTGTCGTGGGGACGACCCTATAGTCGTCGGACATGTCGGCGGCTTGTCAGCCTAGTCCCAGGGTCATGGGTACGACCCTATAGTCGTCGGACAAGTCGGAGGCGGGCCAACCTTGTCCCGGGGTCGTGGGGACGACTCTATAGTCGTCGGACATGTCGGCGGCTGGCCAACTTTGGCCCGGTGTGGTGGGGACGACTCTATAGTCGTCGGAAATGTCGGCGGCTGGCCAACCTGGACCCGGGGTCGTGGGGACGACCCTATTGTCGTCGGACATGACGGTGGCGGGCCAATCTAGCCTCGCGGTCGTGAGGACGACCCTATAATCGTCGGACATGACGGTGGCGGGCCAATCTAGTCCCGGGGTCGTGGGGACGACCCTATAGTCGTCGGACATGTCGGCGGCTGGCCAACTTTGGCCCGTGGTCGTGGGGACGATCAAATAGTCGTCGGACATGTCGGCGGCTGGCCAACTTTGGCCCGTGGTTGTGGGAACGACGCTATAGTCGTTGGACATGACGGTGGCGGGCCAATCTAGTCCCGGGGTCGTGGGGACGACCCTACAGTCTTCGGACATTTCGGCGGCTTGCCACCTTTGGCCCGGGGTCGTGGGGACGACCCTATAATCGTCGGACATTTCGGCGGCATGCCAACTTTGGCCCGTGGTCGTGGGGACGACCCTATAGTCGTTGGACATGACGGTGGCGGGCCAATCTAGTCCCGAGGTCCTGGGGACGACCCTATAGTCGTCGGACAAGTCGGCGGCTGGCCAACCTAGACCCGGGGTCGTGGGGACGACCCTATTGTCGTCGGACATGACGGTGGCGGGCCAATCTAGTCCCGGGGTCGTGGGGACGACCCTATAGTCGTCGGACATGTCGGCGGTTGGCCATCGTTGGCGCGTGGTCGTGGGGACGACCCTATAGTCGTCGGACATGTCGGCGGCTGGCCAACTTTGGCCCGTGGTCGTGGGGACGATCCAATAGTCGTCGGACATGTCGGCGGCTGGCCAACTTTGGCCCGTGGTTGTGGGAACGACCCTACAGTCGTTGGACATGACGCTGGCGGGCCAATCTAGTCCCGGAGTCGTGGGGACTACCCTATAGTCGTAGGACAAGACGGCGGCTGGACATCTTTGGCCCGGGGTCGTGGGGACGACCCTATAGTCGTCGGACATGTTGGCGGCTTGTCAGCCTAGTCCCGGGGTGGTGGGTACGACCCTATAGTCGTCGGACAAGTCGGCGGCGGGCCAACCTTGTCCCGGGGTCGTGGGGACGACCCTATAGTCGTCGGACATGTCGGCAGCTGGCCAACATTGGCCCGGGGTCGTGGGGACGACCCTATAGTCGTCGGAAATGTCGGCGGCTGGCCAACTTTGGCCCGTGGTTGTGGGGACGACCCTATAGTCGTTGGACATGACGGTGGCGGGGCAATTTAGTCCCGGGGTCGTGGGGACGACCCTATAGTCGTCGGACAAGACGGCGGCTGGACATCGTTGGCCCGGGGTCGTGGGGACGACCCTATAGTCGTCGGACATGTCGGCGGCTGGCCAACTTTGGCCCGTGGTCGTGGGGACGATCCAATAGTCGTCGGACATGCCGGCGGCTGGCCAACTTTGGCCCGTGGTCGTGGAGACGACCCTATAGTCGTCGGAAATGACGGTGGCGGGCCAATCTAGTCCCGGGGTCGTGGGGACGACCCTATAATCGTCGGACATGACGGTGGCGGGCCAATCTAGTCCCGGGGTCGTGGGGACGACCCTATAGTCGTCGGACATGTCGGCGGCTGGCCAACTTTGGCGCGTGGTCGTGGGGACGACCCTATAGTCGTCGGACATGTCGGCGGCTGGCCAACTTTGGCCCGTGGTCGTGGGGACGATCCAATAGTCGTCGGACATGCCGGCGGCTGGCCAACTTTGGCCCGTGGTTGTGGGAACGACCCTATAGTCGTTGGACATGACGGTGGCGGGCCAATCTAGTCCCGGGGTCGTGGGGACGACCCTACAGTCTTCGGACATTTCGGCGGCTTGCCAACTTTGGCCCGGGGTCGTGGGGACGACCCTATAATCGTCGGACATGTCGGCGGCTGGTCAACTTTGGCCCGTGGTCGTGGGGACGACTCTATAGTCGTCGGACAAGACGGTGGCGGACCAATCTAGTCCCGGGGTCGTGGGGACGACCCTATAGTCGTCGGACATGTCGGCGGCTGGCCAACTTTGGCCCGTGGTCGTGGGGACGATCCAATAGTCGTCGGACATGTCGGCGGCTGGCCAACTTTGGCCCGTGGTTGTGGGAACGACCCTACAGTCGTTGGACATGACGCTGGCGGGCCAATCTAGTCCCGGGGTCGTGGGGACTACCCTATAGTCGTAGGACAAGACGGCGGCTGGACATCTTTGGCCCGGGGTCGTGGGGACGACCCTATAGTCGTCGGACATGTTGGCGGCTTGTCAGCCTAGTCCCGGGGTGGTGGGTACGACCCTATAGTCGTCGGACAAGTCGGCGGCGGTCCAACCTTGTCCCGGGGTCGTGGGGACGACCCTATAGTCGTCGGACATGTCGGCAGCTGGCCAACATTGGCCCGGGGTCGTGGGGACGACCCTATAGTCGTCGGACATGTCGGCGGCTGGCCAACTTTGGCCCGTGGTTGTGGGGACGACCCTATAGTCGTTGGACATGACGGTGGCGGGCCAATCTAGTCCCGGGGTCGTGGGGACGACCCTATAGTCGTCGGACAAGACGGCGGCTGGACATCGTTGGCCCGGGGTCGTGGGGACGACCCTATAGTCGTCAGACATGTTGGCGGCTTGTCAGCCTAGTCCCAGGGTCGTGGGTACGACCCTATAGTCGTCGGACAAGTCGGAGGCGGGCCAACCTTGTCCCGGGGTCGTGGGGACGACCCTATAGTCGTCGGACATGTCGGCGGCTGGCCAACTTTGGACCGGTGTCGTGGGGACGACCCTATAGTCTTCGGACATGACGGTAGCGGGCCAATCTAGACCCGAGGTCGTGGGGACGACCCTATAGTAGTCGGACATGTCGGCGGCTGTCCAACTTTGGCCCGGTGTCGTGGGGACGACTCTATAGTCGTCGGACATGTCGGCGGCTGGCCAACCTAGACCCGGGGTCGTGGGGACGACCCTATTGTCGTCGGACATGACGGTGGCGGGCCAATCTAGTCCCGGGGTCGTGGGGACGACCCTATAGTCGTCGGACATGTCGGCGGCTGGCCAACTTTGGACCGGTGTCGTGGGGACGACCCTATAGTCTTCGGACATGACGGTAGCGGGCCAATCTAGACCCGAGGTCGTGGGGACGACCCTATAGTAGTCGGACATGTCGGCGGCTGTCCAACTTTGGCCCGGTGTCGTGGGGACGACTCTATAGTCGTCGGACATGTCGGCGGCTGGCCAACCTAGACCCGGGGTCGTGGGGACGACCCTATTGTCGTCGGACATGACGGTGGCGGGCCAATCTAGTCCCGGGGTCGTGGGGACGACCCTATAGTCGTCGGACAAGTCGGCGGCGGGCCAAGCTTCTCCCGGGGTCGTGGGGACGACCCTATAATCGTCGGACATGACGATGGCGGGCCAATCTATTCCCGGGGTCGTACGGACGACCCTATAGTCGTCGGATATGTTGGCGATCGGCCAACATTGGCCCGGGGTCGTGGGGACGACTCTATAGTCGTCGGACATGTTGGCGGCTTGTCAGCCTAGTCCCAGGGTCGTGGGTACGACCCTATAGTCGTCGGACAAGTCGGCGGCGGGCCAACCTTGTCCCGGGGTCGTGAGGACGACCCTATAGTCGTCGGACATGACGGTGGCGGGCGAATCTAGTCCCGGGGTCGTGGGGACAACCCTATAGTCGTCGGACATTTCGGCGGCTTGTCAACCTAGTCCCGGGGTTGTGGGGACGACCCTATAGTCGTTGGACATGGCGGTGGCGGGCCAATCTAGTCCCGAGGTCGTAGGAACGACCCTATAGTCGTCGGACATGTCGGCGGCTTGGCAACTTTGGCCCGGGGTCGTGGGGACGACCCTATAGTCGTCGGACAAGTCGGCGGCGGGGCAACCTAGTCCCGGGGTCGTGGGGACGACCCTATACTCGTCGGACAAGTCGGCGGCGAGTCAACCTTGTCCGGGGGTCGTGGGGACGACCCTATAGTCGTCGGAGAAGTCTGCGGCGGGCCAACCTAGTCCCGGGGTCGTATGGACGACCCTATAGTCGTCGGACAAGTCGGCGGCTGGCCAACCTAGTCCGGGGGTCGTGGGGACGACTCTATAGTCGTCGGACTAGGCGGTGGCGGGCCAATCTAGTCCCGTGGTCGTGGGGACGACCCTATAGTCGTCGGACTTGACGGTGGCGGGCCAATCTAGTCCCGGGGCCATGGGGACGACCCTAGAGTCGTCGGACATGTCGGCGGCTGGCCAACTTTGGCCCGTGGTCGTGGGGACGACCCAACAGTCGTTGGACATGTCGGCGGCTGGCCAACTTTGGCCCGTGGTTGTGGGGACGACCCTAGAGTCGTTGGACATGACGGTGGCGGGCCAATCTAGTCCCGGGGTCGTGGGGACGACCATATAGTCATCGGACATGTCGGCGCCTGGCCAACTTTGGCCCGTGGTTGTGGGGACGACCCTATAGTCGTCGACAAGTCGGCGTCGAGCCAACCTAGTCCCGGGGTCGTGGGGACGACCCTATAGTCGTCGGACATGACGGGGCCGAGCCAATCTAGTCCCGGGATCGTGGGGACGACCCTATAGTCGTCGGACAAGTCGGCGGCTGGCCAGCTTTGGCCCGTGGCCGTGGGAACGACCCTATAGTCGTCGGACTTGACGGTGGCGGGCCAATCTAGTCCCGGGGTCGTGGGAACGGCCCTATAGTCGTCGGACAAGTCGGCGGCTGGCCAACTTTGGCCCAGGGTCGTGGGGACGACCCTATAGTCGTCGGACAAGTCGGCGCCTGGCCAACTTTGGCCCGTGGTTGTGGGGACGACCCTATAGTCGTCGACAAGTCGGCGTCGAGCCAACCTAGTCCCGGGGTCGTGGGGACGACCCTATAGTCGTCGGACATGACGGGGCCGAGCCAATCTAGTCCCGGGATCGTGGGGACGACCCTATAGTCGTCGGACAAGTCGGCGCCTGGCCAACTTTGGCCCGTGGTTGTGGGGACGACCCTATAGTCGTCGACAAGTCGGCGTCGAGCCAACCTAGTCCCGGGGTCGTGGGGACGACCCTATAGACGTCGGACATGTCGGCGGCTGGCCAACTTTGGCCCGTGGTTGTGGGGACGACCCTATAGTCGTCGGACATGTCGGCGGCTGGCCAGATTTAGACCGTGGTCGTAGGGACGAACCTATTGTCGTCGGACTAGTCGGCGGCGAGCCAACTTTGGCCCGTGGTCGTGGGGACGATCCGATAGTCGTTGGACATGACGGTGGCGGGCCAATCTAGTCCAGGGGTCATCGGGACGACCCTATAGTCGTCGGACATGTCGGCGGCTGGCCAACTTTGGCCCGGTGTCGTGGGGACGACTCACTACTCGTCGGACATGTCGGCGGCTGGCCAACTTTGGCCCGTGGTCGTGGGGACGATCCAATAGTCGTCGGACATGTCGGCGGCTGGCCAACTTTGGCCCGTGGTCGTGGGGACGACCCTATAGTCGTCGGACATGTCGGCGGCTGGCCAGCTTTAGACCGTGGTCGTAGGGACAACCCTATAGTCGTCGGACAAGTCGGCGGCGAGCCAACCTAGTCCCGGGGACGTGGGGCCGGCCCTATAGTCGTCGGACATGTCGGCGGCTGGCCAACTTTGGCCCGTGGTCGTCGGGACGACCCTATAGTCGTCGGACAAGTCCGCGGCGAGCCAACCTTGGCCCCTGGTCGTGGGGGCGAGCCTATAGTCGTCGGAAATGTCGGCGGCTTGCCAACTTTGGCCCGTGGTCGTGGGGACGACCCTATAGTCGTCGGACATGACGGTGGCGGGCCAACCTAGTCCAGGCGTCGTGGGGACGACCCTATAGTCGTCGGATATGTCGGCGGCTGGCCAACTTTGGCCCGTTGTCGTGGGGACGACCCTATAGTCGTAGGACATGTCAGCGGCTGGCCAACTTTGGCCCGGTGTCGTGGGGACGACCCTATAGTCTTCGGACATGTCGGCGGCTGGCCAACTTTGGCCCGGGGTCGTGGGGACGACCCTATAGTCGTCGGACATGTCGGCGGCTGGCTAACTTTGGCCCGTGGTCGTGGGGACGACCCAATAGTCGTTGGACATATCGGCGGCTGGCCAACTTTGGCCCATGGTCGTGGGGACGACCCTATAGTCGTTGGACATGACGGTGGCGAGCCAATCTAGTCCCGGGGTCGTAGGGACGACCCTATAATCGTCGGACATGTCGGCAATTAGCCAACATTGGCCCGGGGTCGTGGGGACGACCCTACAGTCGTCGGACATTTCGGCGGCTTGCCAACTTTGGCCCGGGGTCGTGGGGACGACCCTATAGTCGTCGGACAAGTCGGCAGCGGGCCAAGCTTGTCCCGGGGTCGTGGGGACGACCCTATACTCGTCGGACATGACGGTGGCGGGCCAATCTAGTCCCGGGGTCGTGGGGACGACCCAATAGTGGTCGGACATGTCGGCGGCTGGCCAACCTAGTCCCGAGGTCGTGGGGACGACCCTATAGTCGTCGGACTTGACGGTGGCGGGCCAATCTAGTCCCAGGTTCGTGGGGACGACCCTATAGTCTTCGGACATGTCGGCGGCTGGCCAACTTTGGCCCGTAGTCGTGGGGACGATCCGATAGTAGCCGGACATGACGGTGGCGGGCCAATCTATTCCCGGGGTCGTGGGACGACCCTATAGTCGTCGGACATGTTGGCGATTGGCCAACATTGGCCCGGGGTCGTCGGGACGACCCTATAGTCGTCGGACATGTCGGCGGCTGGCCAACTTTGGCCCGGTGTCGTGGGGACGACCCAATAGCCGTCGGACATGTCGGCGGCTGGCCAACTTTGGCCCGTAGTCGTGGGGACGATCCGATAATCGCCGGACATGACGGTGGCGGGCCAATCTATTCCCGGGGTCGTGGTGACGACCCTATATTCGTCGGACATGTCGGCGGGTGGCCAACCTAGTCCCGCGGTCTTGGGGGCGACCCTATAGTCGTCGGACATGTCGGCGGCTGGCCAACTTTGGCCCGTGGTCGCGGGGACGACCCAATAGTCGTTGGACATGTCGGCGGCTGACCAACTTTGGCCCGTGGTTGTGGGGACGACCCTATAGTCGTTGGACATGACGGTGGCGGGCCAATCTAGTCCCGGGGTCGTGGGGACGACCCTATAGTCGTCGGACAAGACGGCGGCTGGACATCTTTGGCCCGGGGTCGTGGGGACGACCCTATAGTCGTCGGACATGTCGGCGGCTGGCCAACTTTGGCCCGTGGTCGTGGGGACGATCCAATAGTCGTCGGACATGTCGGCGGCTGGCCAACTTTGGCCCGTGGTCGTGGGGACGACCCAATAGTCGTGGGGACGACCCAATAGTCGTCGGACATGTCGGCGGCTGGCCAACTTTGGCCCGTGGTCGTGGGGACGATCCGATAGTCGTTGGACATGACGGTGGCGGGCCAATCTAGTCCCGGGGTCGTCGGGACGACCCTATAGTCGTCGGACATGTCGGTGGCTGGCCAACTTTCGCCCGGTGTCGTGGGGACGACTCTATAGTCGTCGGACATGTCGGCGGCTGGCCAACTTTGGCCCGTGGTCGTGGGGACGATCCGATAGTCGTTGGACATGACGGTGGCGGGCCAATCTAGTCCCGGGGTCGTGGGGACGACCCTACAGTCGTCGGACATTTCGGCGGCTTGCCAACTTTGGCCCGGGGTCGTGGAGACGACCCTATAGTCGTCGGACATGACGGTGGCGGGCCAATCTATTCCCGGGGTCGTGGTGACGACCCTATAGTCGTCGGACATGTCGGCGGGTGGCCAACCTAGTCCCGCGGTCTTGGGGGCGACCCTATAGTCGTCGGACATGACGGTGGCGGGCCAATCTAGTCCCGGGGTCGTGGGGACGACCCTATAGTCGTCGGACAAGACGGCGGCTGGACATCTTTGGCCCGGGGTCGTGGGGACGACCCTATAGTCGTCGGACATGTCGGCGGCTGGCCAACTTTGGCCCGTGGTCGTGGGGACGATCCAATAGTCGTGGGGACGACCCAATAGTCGTCGGACATGTCGGCGGCTGGCCAACTTTGGCCCGTGGTCGTGGGGACGATCCGATAGTCGTTGGACATGACGGTGGCGGGCCAATCTAGTCCCGGGGTCGTCGGGACGACCCTATAGTCGTCGGACATGTCGGTGGCTGGCCAACTTTCGCCCGGTGTCGTGGGGACGACTCTATAGTCGTCGGACATGTCGGCGGCTGGCCAACTTTGGCCCGTGGTCGTGGGGACGATCCGATAGTCGTTGGACATGACGGTGGCGGGCCAATCTAGTCCCGGGGTCGTGGGGACGACCCTACAGTCGTCGGACATTTCGGCGGCTTGCCAACTTTGGCCCGGGGTCGTGGAGACGACCCTATAGTCGTCGGACATGACGGTGGCGGGCCAATCTATTCCCGGGGTCGTGGTGACGACCCTATAGTCGTCGGACATGTCGGCGGGTGGCCAACCTAGTCCCGCGGTCTTGGGGGCGACCCTATAGTCGTCGGACATGACGGTGGCGGGCCAATCTAGTCCCGGGGTCGTGGGGACGACCCTATAGTCGTCGGACAAGACGGCGGCTGGACATCTTTGGCCCGGGGTCGTGGGGACGACCCTATAGTCGTCGGACATGTCGGCGGCTGGCCAACTTTGGCCCGTGGTCGTGGGGACGATCCAATAGTCGTCGGACATGTCGGCGGCTGGCCAACTTTGGCCCGTGGTCGTGGGGACGACCCAATAGTCGTGGGGACGACCCAATAGTCGTCGGACATGTCGGCGGCTGGCCAACTTTGGCCCGTGGTCGTGGGGACGATCCGATAGTCGTTGGACATGACGGTGGCGGGCCAATCTAGTCCCGGGGTCGTCGGGACGACCCTATAGTCGTCGGACATGTCGGTGGCTGGCCAACTTTCGCCCGGTGTCGTGGGGACGACTGTATAGTCGTCGGACATGTCGGCGGCTGGCCAACTTTGGCCCGTGGTCGTGGTGACGACTCTATAGTCGTCGGACATGTCGGCGGCTGGCCAATCTAGTCCCGGGGTCGTGGGGACGACCCTATAGTCTTCGGACATGTCGGCGGCTGGCCAACTTTGGCCCGTAGTCGTGGGGACGATCCGATAGTCGCCGGACATGACGGTGGCGGGCCAATCTATTCCCGGGGTCGTGGGGACGACCCTATAGTCCTCGGACATGTCGGCGGCTGGCCAGCTTTGGCCCGGTGTCGTGGGGACGACTCTATAGTCGTCGGAC
Source organism: Andrena praecox (assembly GCA_963932275.1). Lineage (NCBI taxonomy): Eukaryota > Metazoa > Arthropoda > Insecta > Hymenoptera > Andrenidae > Andrena > Andrena praecox. Next base: position 2,250,994 of record CAWVQO010000569.1, read on the forward strand.
ATGTCGGCGGCGGGCCAATCTACTACCGGGGCGTGGGGACGACACTATAGTCGTCGGACATGTCGGCGGCTGGCCAACTTTGGCCCGTGGTCGTGAGGACGACCCAATAGTCGTTGGACATGTCGGCGGCTGGCCAACTTTGGCCCGTGGCTGTGGGGACGACCCTATAGTCGTTGGACACGACGGTGGCGGGCCAATCTAGTCCCGGGGTCGTGGGGACGACCCTATAGTCGTCGGACAAGACGGCGGCTGGACATCTTTGGCCCGGGGTCGTGGGGACGACCCTATAGTCGTCGGACATGTCGGCGGCTGGCCAGCTTTGGCCCGTGTCCGTGGGGACGACCCTATAGTCGTCGAACTTGACGGTGGCGGGCCAATCTAGTCCCGGGGTCGTGGGAACGGCCCTATAGTCGTCGGACAAGTCGGCGGCTGGCCAACTTTGGCCCAGGGTCGTGGGGACGACCCTATAGTCGTCGGACAAGTCGGCGGCTGGCCAACTTTGGCCCGTAGTCGTGGGGACGATCCGATAGTCGCCGGACATGACGGTGGCGGGCCAATCTATTCCCGGGGTCGTGGGGACGACTCTATAGTCCTCGGACATGTCGGCGGCTGGCCAACTTTGGCCCGGTGTCGTGGGGACGACTCTATAGTCGTCGGACATGTCGGCGGCGGGCCAATCTACTACCGGGGTCGTGGGGACGACACTATAGTCGTCGGACATGTCGGCGGCTGGCCAACTTTGGCCCGTGGTCGTGGGGACGACCCAATAGTCGTTGGACATGACGGTGGCGGGCCAATCTAGTCCCGGGGTCGTGGGGACGACCCTATAGTCGTCGGACAAGTCGGCAGCTTGCAAACTTTGGTCCGGGGTCGTGGGGACGACCCTATAGTCGTCGGACATGACGGTGGCGGGCCAATCTAGTCCCAGGGTCGTGGGGACGACCCTACAGTCATCGGACATGTCGGCGGCTGGCCAACTTTGGCCCGTGGTCGTGGAGACGACTGTTTAGTCGTCGGACATTTCGGCGGCTGGCCAACCTGGACCTGGGGTCGTGGGGACGGCCCTATAGTCGTCGGACATGACGGTGGCGGGCCAATCTAGTCCCGGGGTTGTGGGGACATGTTGGCGGCTTGACAAATGTGCCCGGGGTCGTGGGGACGACCCTGTAGTCGTCGGACATGACGGTGTCGGGCCAATCTAGTCCCGGGATTGTGGGGATATGTCGGCGACTTGCGAAATGTGCCCGGGGTCGTGGGGACGACCCTATAGTGGTCGGACAAGTCGGCGGCTGGCCAACCTGGACCCGGGGTCGTGGGGACGGCTCAATAGTCGTCGGACAAGTCGGCGGCGGGCCAACCTAGTCCCGGGGTTGAGGGGACGACCCTATAGTCGTCGGATATGTCGGCGGCTGGCCTACTTTGGCCCGTCGTCGTGGGGACGACCCTATAGTCGTCGGACTAGACGGTGGCGGGCCAATCTAGTCCCGTGGTCGTGGGGACGACCCTGTAGTCGTCGGACAAGTCGGCGGCGGGCCAACCTAGTCCCGGGGTCATGGGGACGACCCTATAGTCGTCGGATATGTCGGCGGCTGTCCAACTTTGGTCCGTGGTCGTGGGGACGACCCTATAGTCGTCAGAAATAACGGTGGCGGGGCAATCAACTCCCGGGGTCGTGGGGTCGACCCTATAGTCGTCGGACATGATGGTGGCGGGCCAATCTAGTCCCGAGGTCATGGGGACGACCCTATAGTCGTCGGATATGTCGGCGGCTGGCCAACATTGGTCCGTGGTCGTGGGGACGACCCTATAGTCATCGGACATGTCGGCGATTGGCCATTATTGGCCCGGGGTCGTGGGGACGACCGTATATTCGTCGGACATGACGGTGGCGGGCCAATCTAGTCCCGGGGTCGTGGGGACGACCCTATAGTCGTCGGATATGTCGGCGGCTGGCCTACTTTGGCCCGTCGTCGTGGGGACGACCCTATAGTCGTCGGACATGTCGGCGGCTTGCCAATGTTGTCCCGGGGTCGTGGGGACGACCCTATAGTCGTCGGACGTGACGGTGGCGGGCCAATCTAATCCCGGGGTTGTGGGGACATGTCGGCGGCTTGACAAATGTGCCCGGGGTCGTGGGGACGACCCTATAGTCGTCGGACATGACGGTGTCGGGCCAATCTAGTCCCGGGATTGTGGGGATATGTCGGCGACTTGCGAAATGTGCCCGGGGTCGTGGGGACGACCCTATAGTGGTCGGACAAGTCGGCGGCTGGCCAACCTGGACCCGGGGTCGTGGGGACGACTCTATAGTCGTCGGACAAGTCGGCGGCGGGCCAACCTAGTCCCGGGGTTGTGGGGACGACCCTATAGTCGCCGGATATGTCGGCGGCTGGCCTACTTTGGCCCGTCGTCGTGGGGACGACCCTATAGTCGTCGGACAAGTCGGCGGCGGGCCAACCTAGTCCCGGGGTCATGGGGACGACCCTATAGTCGTCGGATATGTCGGCGGCTGTCCAACTTTTGTCCGTGGTCGTGGGAACGACCCTATAGTCGTCAGAAATAACGGTGGCGGGGCAATCAACTCCCGGGGTCGTGGGGTCGACCCTATAGTCGTCGGACATGATGGTGGCGGGCCAATCTAGTCCCGAGGTCATGGGGACGACCCTATAGTCGTCGGATATGTCGGCGGCTGGCCAACTTTGGTCCATGGTCGTGGGGACGACCCTATAGTCATCGGACATGTCGGCGATTGGCCATTATTGGCCCGGGGTCGTGGGGACGACCGTATATTCGTCGGACATGACGGTGGCGGGCCAACCTAGTCCCGGGGTCGTGGGGACGACACTATAGTCGTCGGACAACACGGCGGCTGGACATCTTTGGCCCGCGGTCGTGGGGACGACCCTATAGTCGTCGGACATGACGGTGGCGGGCCAATCTATTCCCAGGGTCGTTGGGACGACCCTATAGTCGTCGGACATGTCGGCGGCTGGCCAACTTTGGCCCGTGGTCGTGGGGACGACTCTATAGTCGTCGGACATGTCGGCGGCTGGCCAACCTAGACACGGGGTCGTGGGGACGACCCAATTGTCGTCGGACATGACGGTGGCGGGCCAATCTAGTCCCGGGGTCGTGGGGACGACCCTATAGTCGTCGGACATGTCGGCGGCTGGCCAACTTTGGCCCGTGGTCGTGGGGACGACCGTATAGTCGTCGGACATGTCGGCGGCTGGCCATTCTAGTCCCGGGGTCGTGTGGACGACCCTATTGTCGTCGGACATGACGGTGGCGGGCCAATCTAGTCCCGGGGTCGTGGGGACGACCCTATAGTCGTCGGACATGTCGGCGGCTGGCCAACTTTGGCCCGTGGTCGTGGGGACGACCCTATAGTCGTCGGACATGTCGGCGGCTTGCCAACTTTGGCCCGGGGTCGTGGGGACGACCCTATATTCGTCGGACATGACGGTGGCGGGCCAATCTAGTCCCAGGGTCGTGGGGACGACCCTATAGTCGTCGGACATGACGGTGGCGGGCCAATCTAGTCCCAGGGTCGTGGGGACGACCCTATAGTCATCGGACATGTCGGCGGCTGGCCAACTTTGGCCCGTGGTCGCGGGGACGACTGTGTAGTCGTCGGACATTTCGGCGGCTGGCCAACCTAGACCCCGGGTCGTGGGGACGACCCTATTGTCGTCGGACATGTTGGCGGCTGGTCAACCTAGTCCCGGGGTCGTGGGGACGACCCTATAGTCGTCGGACAAGTCGGCGGTGGGCCAACCTAGTCCCGCGGTCGTGGGGACGACCCTATAGTCGTCGGACAAGTCGGCAGCTTGCAAACTTTGGTCCGGGGTCGTGGGGACGACCCTATAGTCGTCGGACATGACGGTGGCGGGCCAATCTAGTCCCAGGGTCGTGGGGACGACCCTACAGTCATCGGACATGTCGGCGGCTGGCCAACTTTGGCCCGTGGTCGTGGGGACGACTGTTTAGTCGTCGGACATTTCGGCGGCTGGCCAACCTGGACCTGGGGTCGTGGGGACGGCCCTATAGTCGTCGGACATGACGGCGGCTGGCCAACTTTGGCCCGTGGTCGTGGGGACGACCATATAGTCGTCGGACAAGACGGCGGCTGGACATCTTTGGCCCGGGGTCGTGGGGACGACCCTATAGTCGTCGGACATGTCGGCGGCAGGCCAACCTAGTCCCGAGGTCGTTGGGACGACCCTATAGTCGTCGGACTTGACGGTGGCGGGCCAATCTAGTCCCGGGGTCGTGGGGACGACCCTACAGTCGTCGGACATTTCGGCGGCTTGCCAACTTTGGCCCGGGGTCGTGGGGACGACCCTATAGTCGTCGGACTTGACGGTGGCGGGCCAATCTAGTCCCGGGGTCTTGGGGACGACCCTATAGTCGTCGGACGTGTCGGCGGCTGGCCAACTTTGGCCCGTGGTCGTGGGGACGACTGTTTAGTCGTCGGACATTTCGGCGGCTGGCCAACCTGGACCTGGGGTCGTGGGGACGGCCCTATAGTCGTCGGACATGACGGCGGCTGGCCAACCTAGACCCGGGGGTCGTGGGGACGACCCAATAATCGTCGGACATGTCGGCGGCTGGCCAACTTTGGCCCGTGGTCGTGGGGACGACCCTATAGTCGTCGGACAAGACGGCGGCTGGACATCTTTGGCCCGGGGTCGTGGGGACGACCCTATAGTCGTCGGACATGTCGGCGGCTGGCCAACCTAGTCCCGAGGTCGTTGGGACGACCCTATAGTCGTCGGACTTGACGGTGGCGGGCCAATCTAGTCCCGGGGTCGTGGGGACGACCCTACAGTCGTCGGACATTTCGGCGGCTTGCCAACTTTGGCCCGGGGTCGTGGGGACGACCCTATAGTCGTCGGACTTGACGGTGGCGGGCCAATCTAGTCCCGGGGTCTTGGGGACGACCCTACAGTCGTCGGACATTTCGGCGGCTTGCCAACTTTGGCCCGGTGTCGTGGGGACGACTCTATAGTCGTCGGAAATGTCGGCGGCTGGCCAACCTGGACCCGGGGTCGTGGGGACGACCCTATAGTCGTCGGACATGTAGGCGGCTGGCCAACTTTGGCCCGGTGTCGTGGGGACGACTCTATAGTCGTCGGAAATGTCGGCGGCTGGCCAACCTGGACCCGGGGTCGTGGGGACGAACCTATAGTCGTCGGACATGTAGGCGGCTGGCCAAGTTTGGCCCGGTGTCGTGGGGACGACTCTATAGTCGTCGGAAATGTCGGCGGCTGGCCAACCTGGACCCGGGGTCGTAGGGACGACCCTATTGTCGTCGGACATGACGGTGGCGGGCCAATCTAGTCTCGGGGTCGTGGGGACGACCCTATAGTCGTCGGACATGTCGGCGGCTGGCCAACTTTGGCCCGGGGTCGTGGGGACGACCCTATAGTCGTCGGACATGTTGGCGGCTTTTCAGCCTAGTCCCGCGGTCGTGGGGACGACCCTATAGTCGTCGGACATTTCGGCGGGATGCCATCTTTAGCCCGGGGTCGTGGGGACGACCCTATATTCGTCGAACATTTTGGCGTCTTGTCAACCTAGACCCGGGGTCGTGGGGACGACCCTATAGTCGTCGGACTTGACGGTGGCGGGCCAATCTAGTCCCGGGGTCGTGGGGACGACCCTATAGTCGTTGGACATGACGCTGGCGGGCCAATCTAGTCCCGGGGTCGTGGGGACGACCCTATAGTCGTCGGACAAGTCGGCGGCGAGCCAACCTACTCCGGGGGTCGTGGGGACGAACCTATAGTCGTCGGACATGTCGGCGGCGAGCCAACCTAGTCCCGGGGTCGTGGGGACGACCCTATAGTGGTCGGACAAATCGGCGGCGAGCCAACCTAGTCCCGGTGTCGTGGGAACGACCCTATAGTCGTCGGACATGTCGGCGGCGAGCCAACCTAGTCCCGGGGTCGTGGGGACGACCCTATAGTGGTCGGACAAATCGGCGGCGAGCCAACCTAGTCCCGGTGTCGTGGGAACGACCCTATAGTCGTCGGACATGTCGGCGGCGAGCCAACCTAGTCCCGGGGTCGTGGGGACGACCCTATAGTCGTCGGACATGTCGGCGGCTGGCCAACATAGTCCCGGTGTCGTGGGAACGACCCTATAGTCGTCGGACATGTCGGCGGCGAGCCAACCTAGTCCTGGGGTCGTGGGGACGACCCTATAGTGGTCGGACATGTCGGCGGCTGGCCAACGTAGGCCCGCTGTCGTGGGGACGACCCTATAGTCGTCGGACAAGACGGTGGCGGGCCAATCTAGTCCCGGGGTCGTGGGGACGACCCTACAGTCGTCGGACATGTCGGCGGCTGGCCAACTTTGGCCCGTGGTCGTGGGGACGATCCAATAGTCGTCGGACATGTCGGCGGCTGGCCAACTTTGGCCCGTGGTTGTGGGGACGACCCTATAGTCGTTGGACATGACGGTGGCGGGCCAATCTAGTCCCGGGGTCGTGGGGACGACCCTATAGTCGTCGGACAAGACGGCGGCTGGACATCTTTGGCCCGGGGTCGTGGGGACGACCCTATAGTCGTCGGACATGTCGGCGGCTGGCCAACCTAGTCCCGAGGTCGTCGGACTTGACGGTGGCGGGCCAATCTAGTCCCGGGGTCGTGGGGACGACCCTATAGTCGTCGGACAAGACGGCGGCTGGACATCTTTGGCCCGGGGTCGTGGGGACGACCCTATAGTCGTCGGACATGTCGGCGGCTGGCTAACCTAGTCCCGAGGTCGTTGGGACGACCCTATAGTCGTCGGACTTGACGGTGGCGGGCCAATCTAGTCCCGGTGTCGTGGGGACGACTCTATAGTCGTCGGAAATGTCGGCGGCTGGCCAACCTGGACCCGGGGTCGTGGGGACGACCCTATTGTCGTCGGACATGACGGTGGCGGGCCAATCTAGTCTCGGGGTCGTGGGGACGACCCTATAGTCGTCGGACATGTCGGCGGCTGGCCAACTTTGGCCCGGGGTCGTGGGGACGACCCTATAGTCGTCGGACATGTTGGCGGCTTTTCAGCCTAGTCCCGCGGTCGTGGGGACGACCCTATAGTCGTCGGACATTTCGGCGGCATGCCATCTTTAGCCCGGGGTCGTGGGGACGACCCTATATTCGTCGAACATTTTGGCGTCTTGTCAACCTAGACCCGGGGTCGTGGGGACGACCCTATAGTCGTCGGACTTGACGGTGGCGGGCCAATCTAGTCCCGGGGTCGTGGGGACGACCCTATAGTCGTTGGACATGACGGTGGCGGGCCAATCTAGTCCCGGGATCGTGGGGACGACCCTACAGTCGTCGGACATTTCGGCGATTGGCCAACATTGGCCCGGGGTCGTGGGGACGACCCTATTGTCGTCGGACATGACGGTGGCGGGCCAATCTAGTCCTGGGGTCGTGGGGACGACCCCATAGTCGTCGGACAAGTCGGCGGCTGGCCAACTTTGGCCCGGGGTCGTGGGGACGACCCAATAGTCGTCGGACATGTCGGCGGCTGGCCAACTTTGGCCCGTGGTCGTGGGGACGATCCGATTGTCGTCGGACATTTCGGCGGCATGCCATCTTTGGCCCGGGGTCGTGGGGACGACCCTATATTCGTCGAACATTTTGGCGTCTTGTCAACCTAGACCCTATAGTCGTTGGACATGACGGTGGCGGACCAATTTAGTCCCGGGGTCGTATGGACGACCCTATAGTCGTCGGACATGTCGGCGGCCGGCCAACATTGGCCCGGGGTCGTGGGGACGGCCCAATAGTCGTTGAACATGTCGGCGGCGGGCCATCCTAGCCCCGGGGTCGTGGGGACGACCCTATTGTCGTCGGACATGACGGTGGCGGGCCAATCTAGTCCTGGGGTCTTGGGGACGACCCTACAGTCGTCGGACATTTCGGCGGCTTGCCAACTTTGGCCCGGGGTCGTGGGGACGACCCTATAGTCGTCGGACTTGACGGTGGCGGGCCAATCTAGTCCCGGGGTCGTGGGGACGACCCTACAGTCGTCGGACATTTCGGCGGCTGGCCAACTTTGGCCCATGGTCGTGGGGACGACCCTATAGTCGTTGGACATGACGGTGGCGGGCCAATCTAGTCCCGGGGTCGTAGGGACGACCCTATAGTCGTCGAACATGTCGGCGATTGGCCAACATTGGCCCGGGGTCGTGGGGACGACCCTACAGTCGTCGGACATTTCGGCGGCTTGCCAACTTTGGCCCGGGGTCGTGGGGACGACCCTATAGTCGTCGGACATGACGGTGGCGGACCAATCTAGTCCCGGGGTCGTGGGGACGACCCTACAGTCGTCGGACATGTCGGCGGCTGGCCAACTTTGGCCCGTGGTCGTGGGGACGATCCAATAGTCGTCGGACATGTCGGCGGCTGGCCAACTTTGGCCCGTGGTTGTGGGGACGACCCTATAGTCGTTGGACATGACGGTGGCGGGCCAATCTAGTCCCGGGGTCGTGGGGACGACCCTATAGTCGTCGGACAAGACGGCGGCTGGACATCTTTGGCCCGGGGTCGTGGGGACGACCCTATAGTCGTCGGACATGTCGGCGGCTGGCCAACCTAGTCCCGAGGTCGTCGGACTTGACGGTGGCGGGCCAATCTAGTCCCGGGGTCGTGGGGACGACCCTATAGTCGTCGGACAAGACGGCGGCTGGACATCTTTGGCCCGGGGTCGTGGGGACGACCCTATAGTCGTCGGACATGTCGGCGGCTGGCCAACCTAGTCCCGAGGTCGTTGGGACGACCCTATAGTCGTCGGACTTGACGGTGGCGGGCCAATCTAGTCCCGGTGTCGTGGGGACGACTCTATAGTCGTCGGAAATGTCGGCGGCTGGCCAACCTGGACCCGGGGTCGTGGGGACGACCCTATTGTCGTCGGACATGACGGTGGCGGGCCAATCTAGTCTCGGGGTCGTGGGGACGACCCTATAGTCGTCGGACATGTCGGCGGCTGGCCAACTTTGGCCCGGGGTCGTGGGGACGACACTATAGTCGTCGGACATGTTGGCGGCTTTTCAGCCTAGTCCCGCGGTCGTGGGGACGACCCTATAGTCGTCGGACATTTCGGCGGCATGCCATCTTTAGCCCGGGGTCGTGGGGACGACCCTATATTCGTCGAACATTTTGGCGTCTTGTCAACCTAGACCCGGGGTCGTGGGGACGACCCTATAGTCGTCGGACTTGACGGTGGCGGGCCAATCTAGTCCCGGGGTCGTGGGGACGACCCTATAGTCGTTGGACATGACGGTGGCGGGCCAATCTAGTCGCGGGGTCGTGGGGACGACCCTACAGTCGTCGGACATTTCGGCGGCTTGCCAACTTTGGCCCGGGGTCGTGGGGACGACCCTATAGTCGTCGGACTTGACGGTGGCGGGCCAATCTAGTCCCGGGGTCTTGGGGACGACCCTAAAGTCGTCGGACGTGTCGGCGGCTGGCCAACTTTGGCCCCGGGTCGTGGGGACGACCCAATAATCGTCGGACATGTCGGCGGCTGGCCAACTTTGGCCCGTGGTCGTGGGGACGACCCTATAGTCGTCGGACAAGACGGCGGCTGGACATCTTTGGCCCGGGGTCGTGGGGACGACCCTATAGTCGTCGGACATGTCGGCGGCTGGCCAACCTAGTCCCGAGGTCGTTGGGACGACCCTATAGTCGTCGGACTTGACGGTGGCGGGCCAATCTAGTCCCGGGGTCGTGGGGACGACCCTACAGTCGTCGGACATTTCGGCGGCTTGCCAACTTTGGCCCGGGGTCGTGGGGACGACCCTATAGTCGTCGGACTTGACGGTGGCGGGCCAATCTAGTCCCGGGGTCTTGGGGACGACCCTACAGTCGTCGGACATTTCGGCGGCTTGCCAACTTTGGCCCGGTGTCGTGGGGACGACTCTATAGTCGTCGGAAATGTCGGCGGCTGGCCAACCTGGACCCGGGGTCGTGGGGACGACCCTATAGTCGTCGGACATGTAGGCGGCTGGCCAACTTTGGCCCGGTGTCGTGGGGACGACTCTATAGTCGTCGGAAATGTCGGCGGCTGGCCAACCTGGACCCGGGGTCGTGGGGACGACCCTATAGTCGTCGGACATGTAGGCGGCTGGCCAAGTTTGGCCCGGTGTCGTGGGGACGACTCTATAGTCGTCGGAAATGTCGGCGGCTGGCCAACCTGGACCCGGGGTCGTAGGGACGACCCTATTGTCGTCGGACATGACGGTGGCGGGCCAATCTAGTCTCGGGGTCGTGGGGACGACCCTATAGTCGTCGGACATGTCGGCGGCTGGCCAACTTTGGCCCGGGGTCGTGGGGACGACCCTATAGTCGTCGGACATGTTGGCGGCTTTTCAGCCTAGTCCCGCGGTCGTGGGGACGACCCTATAGTCGTCGGACATTTCGGCGGGATGCCATCTTTAGCCCGGGGTCGTGGGGACGACCCTATATTCGTCGAACATTTTGGCGTCTTGTCAACCTAGACCCGGGGTCGTGGGGACGACCCTATAGTCGTCGGACTTGACGGTGGCGGGCCAATCTAGTCCCGGGGTCGTGGGGACGACCCTATAGTCGTTGGACATGACGCTGGCGGGCCAATCTAGTCCCGGGGTCGTGGGGACGACCCTATAGTCGTCGGACAAGTCGGCGGCGAGCCAACCTACTCCGGGGGTCGTGGGGACGAACCTATAGTCGTCGGACATGTCGGCGGCGAGCCAACCTAGTCCCGGGGTCGTGGGGACGACCCTATAGTGGTCGGACAAATCGGCGGCGAGCCAACCTAGTCCCGGTGTCGTGGGAACGACCCTATAGTCGTCGGACATGTCGGCGGCGAGCCAACCTAGTCCCGGGGTCGTGGGGACGACCCTATAGTGGTCGGACAAATCGGCGGCGAGCCAACCTAGTCCCGGTGTCGTGGGAACGACCCTATAGTCGTCGGACATGTCGGCGGCGAGCCAACCTAGTCCCGGGGTCGTGGGGACGACCCTATAGTCGTCGGACATGTCGGCGGCTGGCCAACATAGTCCCGGTGTCGTGGGAACGACCCTATAGTCGTCGGACATGTCGGCGGCGAGCCAACCTAGTCCTGGGGTCGTGGGGACGACCCTATAGTGGTCGGACATGTCGGCGGCTGGCCAACGTAGGCCCGCTGTCGTGGGGACGACCCTATAGTCGTCGGACAAGACGGTGGCGGGCCAATCTAGTCCCGGGGTCGTGGGGACGACCCTACAGTCGTCGGACATGTCGGCGGCTGGCCAACTTTGGCCCGTGGTCGTGGGGACGATCCAATAGTCGTCGGACATGTCGGCGGCTGGCCAACTTTGGCCCGTGGTTGTGGGGACGACCCTATAGTCGTTGGACATGACGGTGGCGGGCCAATCTAGTCCCGGGGTCGTGGGGACGACCCTATAGTCGTCGGACAAGACGGCGGCTGGACATCTTTGGCCCGGGGTCGTGGGGACGACCCTATAGTCGTCGGACATGTCGGCGGCTGGCTAACCTAGTCCCGAGGTCGTTGGGACGACCCTATAGTCGTCGGACTTGACGGTGGCGGGCCAATCTAGTCCCGGTGTCGTGGGGACGACTCTATAGTCGTCGGAAATGTCGGCGGCTGGCCAACCTGGACCCGGGGTCGTGGGGACGACCCTATTGTCGTCGGACATGACGGTGGCGGGCCAATCTAGTCTCGGGGTCGTGGGGACGACCCTATAGTCGTCGGACATGTCGGCGGCTGGCCAACTTTGGCCCGGGGTCGTGGGGACGACCCTATAGTCGTCGGACATGTTGGCGGCTTTTCAGCCTAGTCCCGCGGTCGTGGGGACGACCCTATAGTCGTCGGACATTTCGGCGGCATGCCATCTTTAGCCCGGGGTCGTGGGGACGACCCTATATTCGTCGAACATTTTGGCGTCTTGTCAACCTAGACCCGGGGTCGTGGGGACGACCCTATAGTCGTCGGACTTGACGGTGGCGGGCCAATCTAGTCCCGGGGTCGTGGGGACGACCCTATAGTCGTTGGACATGACGGTGGCGGGCCAATCTAGTCCCGGGATCGTGGGGACGACCCTACAGTCGTCGGACATTTCGGCGATTGGCCAACATTGGCCCGGGGTCGTGGGGACGACCCTATTGTCGTCGGACATGACGGTGGCGGGCCAATCTAGTCCTGGGGTCGTGGGGACGACCCCATAGTCGTCGGACAAGTCGGCGGCTGGCCAACTTTGGCCCGGGGTCGTGGGGACGACCCAATAGTCGTCGGACATGTCGGCGGCTGGCCAACTTTGGCCCGTGGTCGTGGGGACGATCCGATTGTCGTCGGACATTTCGGCGGCATGCCATCTTTGGCCCGGGGTCGTGGGGACGACCCTATATTCGTCGAACATTTTGGCGTCTTGTCAACCTAGACCCTATAGTCGTTGGACATGACGGTGGCGGACCAATTTAGTCCCGGGGTCGTATGGACGACCCTATAGTCGTCGGACATGTCGGCGGCTGGCCAACATTGGCCCGGGGTCGTGGGGACGGCCCAATAGTCGTTGAACATGTCGGCGGCGGGCCATCCTAGCCCCGGGGTCGTGGGGACGACCCTATTGTCGTCGGACATGACGGTGGCGGGCCAATCTAGTCCTGGGGTCTTGGGGACGACCCTACAGTCGTCGGACATTTCGGCGGCTTGCCAACTTTGGCCCGGGGTCGTGGGGACGACCCTATAGTCGTCGGACTTGACGGTGGCGGGCCAATCTAGTCCCGGGGTCGTGGGGACGACCCTACAGTCGTCGGACATTTCGGCGGCTGGCCAACTTTGGCCCATGGTCGTGGGGACGACCCTATAGTCGTTGGACATGACGGTGGCGGGCCAATCTAGTCCCGGGGTCGTAGGGACGACCCTATAGTCGTCGAACATGTCGGCGATTGGCCAACATTGGCCCGGGGTCGTGGGGACGACCCTACAGTCGTCGGACATTTCGGCGGCTTGCCAACTTTGGCCCGGGGTCGTGGGGACGACCCTATAGTCGTCGGACATGACGGTGGCGGACCAATCTAGTCCCGGGGTCGTGGGGACGACCCTACAGTCGTCGGACATGTCGGCGGCTGGCCAACTTTGGCCCGTGGTCGTGGGGACGATCCAATAGTCGTCGGACATGTCGGCGGCTGGCCAACTTTGGCCCGTGGTTGTGGGGACGACCCTATAGTCGTTGGACATGACGGTGGCGGGCCAATCTAGTCCCGGGGTCGTGGGGACGACCCTATAGTCGTCGGACAAGACGGCGGCTGGACATCTTTGGCCCGGGGTCGTGGGGACGACCCTATAGTCGTCGGACATGTCGGCGGCTGGCCAACCTAGTCCCGAGGTCGTCGGACTTGACGGTGGCGGGCCAATCTAGTCCCGGGGTCGTGGGGACGACCCTATAGTCGTCGGACAAGACGGCGGCTGGACATCTTTGGCCCGGGGTCGTGGGGACGACCCTATAGTCGTCGGACATGTCGGCGGCTGGCCAACCTAGTCCCGAGGTCGTTGGGACGACCCTATAGTCGTCGGACTTGACGGTGGCGGGCCAATCTAGTCCCGGTGTCGTGGGGACGACTCTATAGTCGTCGGAAATGTCGGCGGCTGGCCAACCTGGACCCGGGGTCGTGGGGACGACCCTATTGTCGTCGGACATGACGGTGGCGGGCCAATCTAGTCTCGGGGTCGTGGGGACGACCCTATAGTCGTCGGACATGTCGGCGGCTGGCCAACTTTGGCCCGGGGTCGTGGGGACGACCCTATAGTCGTCGGACATGTTGGCGGCTTTTCAGCCTAGTCCCGCGGTCGTGGGGACGACCCTATAGTCGTCGGACATTTCGGCGGCATGCCATCTTTAGCCCGGGGTCGTGGGGACGACCCTATATTCGTCGAACATTTTGGCGTCTTGTCAACCTAGACCCGGGGTCGTGGGGACGACCCTATAGTCGTCGGACTTGACGGTGGCGGGCCAATCTAGTCCCGGGGTCGTGGGGACGACCCTATAGTCGTTGGACATGACGGTGGCGGGCCAATCTAGTCCCGGGATCGTGGGGACGACCCTACAGTCGTCGGACATTTCGGCGATTGGCCAACATTGGCCCGGGGTCGTGGGGACGACCCTATTGTCGTCGGACATGACGGTGGCGGGCCAATCTAGTCCTGGGGTCGTGGGGACGACCCCATAGTCGTCGGACAAGTCGGCGGCTGGCCAACTTTGGCCCGGGGTCGTGGGGACGACCCAATAGTCGTCGGACATGTCGGCGGCTGGCCAACTTTGGCCCGTGGTCGTGGGGACGATCCGATTGTCGTCGGACATTTCGGCGGCATGCCATCTTTGGCCCGGGGTCGTGGGGACGACCCTATATTCGTCGAACATTTTGGCGTCTTGTCAACCTAGACCCTATAGTCGTTGGACATGACGGTGGCGGACCAATTTAGTCCCGGGGTCGTATGGACGACCCTATAGTCGTCGGACATGTCGGCGGCTGGCCAACATTGGCCCGGGGTCGTGGGGACGGCCCAATAGTCGTTGAACATGTCGGCGGCGGGCCATCCTAGCCCCGGGGTCGTGGGGACGACCCTATTGTCGTCGGACATGACGGTGGCGGGCCAATCTAGTCCTGGGGTCTTGGGGACGACCCTACAGTCGTCGGACATTTCGGCGGCTTGCCAACTTTGGCCCGGGGTCGTGGGGACGACCCTATAGTCGTCGGACTTGACGGTGGCGGGCCAATCTAGTCCCGGGGTCGTGGGGACGACCCTACAGTCGTCGGACATTTCGGCGGCTTGCCAACTTTGGCCCGGGGTCGTGGGGACGACCCAATAGTCGTCGGACATGTCGGCGGCTGGCCAACATTGGCCCGTGGTCGTGGGGACGACCCTATAGTCGTCGGACAAGACGGCGGCTGGACATCTTTGGCCCGGGGTCGTGGGGACGACCCTATAGTCGTCGGACATGTCGGCGGCTGGCCAACCTAGTCCCGAGGTCGTTGGGACGACCCTATAGTCGTCGGACTTGACGGTGGCGGGCCAATCTAGTCCCGGGGTCGTGGGGACGACCCTACAGTCGTCGGACATTTCGGCGGCTTGCCATCTTTGGCCCGGGGTCGTGGGGACGACCCTATAGTCGTCGGACTTGACGGTGGCGGGCCAATCTAGTCCCGGGGCCTTGGGGACGACCCTATAGTCGTCGGACATGTCGGCGGCTGGCCAACTTTGGCCCGTGGTCGTGGGGACGACCCAATAGTCGTTGGACATTACGGCGGCTGGCCAACTTTGGCCCATGGTCGTGGGGACGACCCTATAGTCGTTGGACATGACGGTGACGGGCCAATCTAGTCCCGGGGTCGTGGGGACGACCCTACAGTCGTCGGAGATGTCGGCGGCTTGCCAAATTTGCCCGGGGTCGTGGGGACGACCCTATAGTCGTCGGACATGTCGGCGGCTGGCCAACTTTGGCCCATGGTCGTGGGGACGACCCTATAGTCGTTGGACATGACGGTGACGGGCCAATCTAGTCCCGGGGTCGTGGGGACGACCCTACAGTCGTCGGACATGTCGGCGGCTTGCCAAATTTGCCCGGGGTCGTCGGGACGACCCTATAGTCGTCGGACATGTTGGCGGCTTGTCTGCCTAGTCCCGGGGTCGTGGGTACGACCCTATAGTCGTCGGACAAGTCGGCGGCGGGCCAACCTTGTCCCGGGGTCGTGGGGACGACCCTATAGTCGTCGGACATGACGTTGGCGGGCCAATCTAGTCCCGGGGTCGTGGGGACGACCCTATAGTCGTCGGACAAGACGGCGGCTGGATATTCTTGGCTCGCGGTCGTGGGGACGACCCTATAGTCGTCGGACATTTCGGCGCCTTGCCAACTTTGGCCCGGGGTCGTGGGGACGACCATATAGTCGTCGAACATGACGGTGGCGGACCAATCTAGTCCCGGGGTCGTGGGGACGACCCTATAGTCGTCGGGCATGTCGGCGGCTGGCCAACTTTGGCCCGTGGTCGTGGGGACGACCCAATAGTCGTTGGACATTACGGCGGCTGGCCAACTTTGGCCCATGGTCGTGGGGACGACCCTATAGTCGTTGGACATGACGGTGACGGGCCAATCTAGTCCCGGGGTCGTGGGGACGACCCTACAGTCGTCGGACATGTCGGCGGCTTGCCAAATTTGCCCGGGGTCGTGGGGACGACCCTATAGTCGTCGGACATGTCGGCGGCTGGCCAACTTTGGCCCGTGGTTGTGGGGACGACCCTATAGTCGTTGGACATGACGGTGTCGGGCCAATCTAGTCCCGGGGTCGTGGGGACGACCCTATAGTCGTCGGACATGTCGGCGGCTGGCCAACTTTGGACCGGTGTCGTGGGGACGACCCTATATCTCTTCGGACATGACGGCGATTGGCCAACATTGGCCCGGGGTCGTGGGGACGACCCTACAGTCGTCGGACATTTCGGCGGCTTGCCAACTTTGGCCCGGGGTCGTGGGGACGACCCTATAGTCGTCGGACATGACGGTGGCGGACCAATCTAGTCCCGGGGTCGTGGGGACGACCCAATAGTCGTTGGACATTACGGTGGCGGGCCAACTTTGGCCCGTGGTTGTGGGGACGACCCTATAGTCGTTGGACATGACGGTGTCGGGCCAATCTAGTCCCGGGGTCGTGGGGACGACCCTATAGTCGTCGGACATGTCGGCGGCTGGCCAACTTTGGACCGGTGTCGTGGGGACGACCCTATATCTCTTCGGACATGACGGCGATTGGCCAACATTGGCCCGGGGTCGTGGGGACGACCCTACAGTCGTCGGACATTACGGCGGCTGGCCAACTTTGGCCCATGGTCGTGGGGACGACCCTATAGTCGTTGGACATGACGGTGACGGGCCAATCTAGTCCCGGGGTCGTGGGGACGACCCTACAGTCGTCGGACATGTCGGCGGCTTGCCAAATTTGCCCGGGGTCGTGGGGACGACCCTATAGTCGTCGGACATGTCGGCGGCTGGCCAACTTTGGCCCATGGTCGTGGGGACGACCCTATAGTCGTTGGACATGACGGTGACGGGCCAATCTAGTCCCGGGGTCGTGGGGACGACCCTACAGTCGTCGGACATGTCGGCGGCTTGCCAAATTTGCCCGGGGTCGTCGGGACGACCCTATAGTCGTCGGACATGTTGGCGGCTTGTCTGCCTAGTCCCGGGGTCGTGGGTACGACCCTATAGTCGTCGGACAAGTCGGCGGCGGGCCAACCTTGTCCCGGGGTCGTGGGGACGACCCTACAGTCGTCGGACATTTCGGCGGCTTGCCAACTTTGGCCCGGGGTCGTGGGGACGACCCTATAGTCGTCGGACTTGACGGTGGCGGGCCAATCTAGTCCCGGTGTCGTGGGGACGACTCTATAGTCGTCGGAAATGTCGGCGGCTGGCCAACCTGGACCCGGGGTCGTGGGGACGACCCTATTGTCGTCGGACATGACGGTGGCGGGCCAATCTAGTCTCGGGGTCGTGGGGACGACCCTATAGTCGTCGGACATGTCGGCGGCTGGCCAACTTTGGCCCGGGGTCGTGGGGACGACCCTATAGTCGTCGGACATGTTGGCGGCTTTTCAGCCTAGTCCCGCGGTCGTGGGGACGACCCTATAGTCGTCGGACATTTCGGCGGCATGCCATCTTTAGCCCGGGGTCGTGGGGACGACCCTATATTCGTCGAACATTTTGGCGTCTTGTCAACCTAGACCCGGGGTCGTGGGGACGACCCTATAGTCGTCGGACTTGACGGTGGCGGGCCAATCTAGTCCCGGGGTCGTGGGGACGACCCTATAGTCGTTGGACATGACGGTGGCGGGCCAATCTAGTCCCGGGATCGTGGGGACGACCCTACAGTCGTCGGACATTTCGGCGATTGGCCAACATTGGCCCGGGGTCGTGGGGACGACCCTATTGTCGTCGGACATGACGGTGGCGGGCCAATCTAGTCCTGGGGTCGTGGGGACGACCCCATAGTCGTCGGACAAGTCGGCGGCTGGCCAACTTTGGCCCGGGGTCGTGGGGACGACCCAATAGTCGTCGGACATGTCGGCGGCTGGCCAACTTTGGCCCGTGGTCGTGGGGACGATCCGATTGTCGTCGGACATTTCGGCGGCATGCCATCTTTGGCCCGGGGTCGTGGGGACGACCCTATATTCGTCGAACATTTTGGCGTCTTGTCAACCTAGACCCTATAGTCGTTGGACATGACGGTGGCGGACCAATTTAGTCCCGGGGTCGTATGGACGACCCTATAGTCGTCGGACATGTCGGCGGCTGGCCAACATTGGCCCGGGGTCGTGGGGACGGCCCAATAGTCGTTGAACATGTCGGCGGCGGGCCATCCTAGCCCCGGGGTCGTGGGGACGACCCTATTGTCGTCGGACATGACGGTGGCGGGCCAATCTAGTCCTGGGGTCTTGGGGACGACCCTACAGTCGTCGGACATTTCGGCGGCTTGCCAACTTTGGCCCGGGGTCGTGGGGACGACCCTATAGTCGTCGGACTTGACGGTGGCGGGCCAATCTAGTCCCGGGGTCGTGGGGACGACCCTACAGTCGTCGGACATTTCGGCGGCTTGCCAACTTTGGCCCGGGGTCGTGGGGACGACCCAATAGTCGTCGGACATGTCGGCGGCTGGCCAACATTGGCCCGTGGTCGTGGGGACGACCCTATATTCGTCGAACATTTTGGCGTCTTGTCAACCTAGACCCTATAGTCGTTGGACATGACGGTGGCGGACCAATTTAGTCCTGGGGTCTTGGGGACGACCCTACAGTCGTCGGACATGTCGGCGGCTGGCCAACCTAGTCCCGAGGTCGTTGGGACGACCCTATAGTCGTCGGACTTGACGGTGGCGGGCCAATCTAGTCCCGGGGTCGTGGGGACGACCCTACAGTCGTCGGACATTTCGGCGGCTTGCCATCTTTGGCCCGGGGTCGTGGGGACGACCCTATAGTCGTCGGACTTGACGGTGGCGGGCCAATCTAGTCCCGGGGCCTTGGGGACGACCCTATAGTCGTCGGACATGTCGGCGGCTGGCCAACTTTGGCCCGTGGTCGTGGGGACGACCCAATAGTCGTTGGACATTACGGCGGCTGGCCAACTTTGGCCCATGGTCGTGGGGACGACCCTATAGTCGTTGGACATGACGGTGACGGGCCAATCTAGTCCCGGGGTCGTGGGGACGACCCTACAGTCGTCGGACATGTCGGCGGCTTGCCAAATTTGCCCGGGGTCGTGGGGACGACCCTATAGTCGTCGGACATGTCGGCGGCTGGCCAACTTTGGCCCATGGTCGTGGGGACGACCCTATAGTCGTTGGACATGACGGTGACGGGCCAATCTAGTCCCGGGGTCGTGGGGACGACCCTACAGTCGTCGGACATGTCGGCGGCTTGCCAAATTTGCCCGGGGTCGTCGGGACGACCCTATAGTCGTCGGACATGTTGGCGGCTTGTCTGCCTAGTCCCGGGGTCGTGGGTACGACCCTATAGTCGTCGGACAAGTCGGCGGCGGGCCAACCTTGTCCCGGGGTCGTGGGGACGACCCTATAGTCGTCGGACATGACGTTGGCGGGCCAATCTAGTCCCGGGGTCGTGGGGACGACCCTATAGTCGTCGGACAAGACGGCGGCTGGATATTCTTGGCTCGCGGTCGTGGGGACGACCCTATAGTCGTCGGACATTTCGGCGCCTTGCCAACTTTGGCCCGGGGTCGTGGGGACGACCATATAGTCGTCGAACATGACGGTGGCGGACCAATCTAGTCCCGGGGTCGTGGGGACGACCCTATAGTCGTCGGGCATGTCGGCGGCTGGCCAACTTTGGCCCGTGGTCGTGGGGACGACCCAATAGTCGTTGGACATTACGGCGGCTGGCCAACTTTGGCCCATGGTCGTGGGGACGACCCTATAGTCGTTGGACATGACGGTGACGGGCCAATCTAGTCCCGGGGTCGTGGGGACGACCCTACAGTCGTCGGACATGTCGGCGGCTTGCCAAATTTGCCCGGGGTCGTGGGGACGACCCTATAGTCGTCGGACATGTCGGCGGCTGGCCAACTTTGGCCCGTGGTTGTGGGGACGACCCTATAGTCGTTGGACATGACGGTGTCGGGCCAATCTAGTCCCGGGGTCGTGGGGACGACCCTATAGTCGTCGGACATGTCGGCGGCTGGCCAACTTTGGACCGGTGTCGTGGGGACGACCCTATATCTCTTCGGACATGACGGCGATTGGCCAACATTGGCCCGGGGTCGTGGGGACGACCCTACAGTCGTCGGACATTTCGGCGGCTTGCCAACTTTGGCCCGGGGTCGTGGGGACGACCCTATAGTCGTCGGACATGACGGTGGCGGACCAATCTAGTCCCGGGGTCGTGGGGACGACCCAATAGTCGTTGGACATTACGGTGGCGGGCCAATCTAGTCCCGGGGTCGTAGGTACGACCCTATGGTCGTCGGACATGTCGGCGATTGGCCAACATTGGCCCGGGGTTGTGGGGACGATTCGATAGTCGTTGGACATGACGGTGGCGGGCCAATCTAGTCCCGGGGTCGTGGGGACTACCCTATAGTCGTTGGACATGACGGTGGCGGGCCAATCTAGTCCCGGGGTCGTGGGTACGACCCTATAGTCGTCGGACAAGACGGCGGCTGGACATCTTTGGCCCGCGGTCGTGGGGACGACCCTATAGTCGTCGGACATTTCGGCGGCTTGCCAACTTTGGCCCGGGGTCGTGGGGACGACCCTATAGTCGACGGACATGTCGGCGGCTGGCCAACTTTGGCCCGTGGTCGTGGAGACGACCCTATACTCGTCGGACTTGACGGTGGCTGGACATCTTTGGCCCGGGGTCGTGGGGACGACCCTATAGTCGTCGGACATGTCGGCGGCTGGCCAACCTAGTCCCGAGGTCGTTGGGACGACCCTATAGTCGTCGGACATGACGGTGGCGGGCCAATCTAGTCCCGCGGTCGTGGGGACGACCCTATAGTCGTCGGACATTTCGGCGGCATGCCATCTTTAGCCCGGGGTCGTGGGGACGACCCTATATTCGTCGAACATTTTGGCGTCTTGTCAACCTAGACCCGGGGTCGTGGGGACGACCCAATAGTCGTCGGACTTGACGGTGGCGGGCCAATCTAGTCCCGGGGTCGTGGGGACGACCCTATAGTCGTTGGACATGACGGTGGCGGGCCAATCTAGTCCCGGGATCGTGGGGACGACCCTACAGTCGTCGGACATTTCGGCGATTGGCCAACATTGGCCCGGGGTCGTGGGGACGACCCTATTGTCGTCGGACATGACGGTGGCGGGCCAATCTAGTCCTGGGGTCGTGGGGACGACCCCATAGTCGTCGGACAAGTCGGCGGCTGGCCAACTTTGGCCCGGGGTCGTGGGGACGACCCAATAGTCGTCGGACATGTCGGCGGCTGGCCAACTTTGGCCCGTGGTCGTGGGGACGATCCGATTGTCGTCGGACATTTCGGCGGCATGCCATCTTTGGCCCGGGGTCGTGGGGACGACCCTATATTCGTCGAACATTTTGGCGTCTTGTCAACCTAGACCCTATAGTCGTCGGACATGTCGGCGGCTGGCCAACCTAGTCCCGAGGTCGTTGGGACGACCCTATAGTCGTCGGACTTGACGGTGGCGGGCCAATCTAGTCCCGGTGTCGTGGGGACGACTCTATAGTCGTCGGAAATGTCGGCGGCTGGCCAACCTGGACCCGGGGTCGTGGGGACGACCCTATTGTCGTCGGACATGACGGTGGCGGGCCAATCTAGTCTCGGGGTCGTGGGGACGACCCTATAGTCGTCGGACATGTCGGCGGCTGGCCAACTTTGGCCCGGGGTCGTGGGGACGACCCTATAGTCGTCGGACATGTTGGCGGCTTTGCAGCCTAGTCCCGGGGTCGTGGGGACGACCCTATAGTCGTCGGACAAGACGGCGGCTGGACATCTTTGGCCCGGGGCCGTGGGGACGACCCTATAGTCGTCGGACATGTCGGCGGCTGGCCAACCTAGTCCCGAGGTCGTTGGGACGACCCTATAGTCGTCGGACTTGACGGTGGCGGGCCAATCTAGTCCCGGGGTCGTGGGGACGACCCTATAGTCGTCGGACAAGACGGTGGCGGGCCAATCTAGTCCCGGGGTCGTGGGGACGACCCTATAGTCGTCGGACAAGTCGGCGGCGAGCCAACCTACTCCGGGGGTCGTGGGGACGAACCTATAGTCGTCGGACATGTCCGCGGCGAGCCAACCTAGTCCCGGGGTCGTGGGGACGACCCTATAGTGGTCGGACAAATCGGCGGCGAGCCAACCTAGTCCCGGTGTCGTGGGAACGACCCTATAGTCGTCGGACATGTCGGCGGCGAGCCAACCTAGTCCCGGGGTCGTGGGGACGACCCTATAGTCGTCGGACATGTCGGCGGCTGGCCAACGTAGGCCCGCTGTCGTGGGGACGACCCTATAGTCGTCGGACAAGACGGTGGCGGGCCAATCTAGTCCCGGGGTCGTGGGGACGACCCTATAGTCGTCGGACAAGTCGGCGGCGAGCCAACCTACTCCGGGGGTCGTGGGGACGAACATATAGTCGTCGGACATGTCGGCGGCGAGCCAACCTAGTCCCAGGGTCGTGGGGACGACCCTATAGTGCTCGGACAAGTCGGCGGCGATCCAACCTAGTCCCGGTGTCGTGGGAACGACCCTATAGTCGTCGGACATGTCGGCGGCGAGCCAACCTAGTCCCGGGGTCGTGGGGACGACCCTTTAGTCGTCGGACATGTCGGCGGCTGGCCAACGTAGGCCCGCTGTCGTGGGGACGACCCTATAGTCGACGGACATGTCGGCGGCTGGCCAACTTTGGCCCGTGGTCGTGGAGACGACCCTATACTCGTCGGACTTGACGGTGGCGGGCCAATCTAGTCCCGGGGTTGTGGGGACGACCCTATAGGCGTCGGACATTTCGGCGGCTTGCCAACTTTGGCCCAGGGTCGTGGGGACGACCCTATAGTCGTCGGACATGTCGGCGGCTGGCCGACCTAGTCCCGAGGTCGTGGGGACGACCGTATAGTCGTCGGATATGTTGGCGGCTTGTCAACCTAGACCCGGGGTCGTGGGGACGACCCTATAGTCGTTGGACATGACGGTGGCCGGCCAATCTAGTGCCGGGGTCGTAGGGACGACCCTATAGTCGTCGGACATGTTGGTGATTGGCCAACATTGGCCCGGGGTCGTCGGGACGACCCTATAGTCGTCGGACATGTTGGCGGCTTGTCTGCCTAGTCCCGGGGTCGTGGGTACGACCCTATAGTCGTCGGACAAGTCGGTGGCGGGCCAACCTTGTCCCGGGGTCGTGGGGACGACCCTATAGTCGTCGGACATGACGTTGGCGGGCCAATCTAGTCCCGGGGTCGTGGGGACGACCCTATAGTCGTCGGACAAGACGGCGGCTGGATATTCTTGGCTCGCGGTCGTGGGGACGACCCTATAGTCGTCGGACATTTCGGCGGCTTGCCAACTTTGGCCCGGGTTCGTGGGGACGACCCTATAGTCGTCGGACATTTCGGCGGCATGCCAACTTTGGCCCGGGGTCATGGGGACGACCCTATAGTCGTTGGACATGACGGTGGCGGGCCAATCTAGTCCCGGGGTCGTAGGGACGACCCTATAGTCGTCGGACATTTCGGCGCCTTGCCAACTTTGGCCCGGGGTCGTGGGGACGACAATATAGTCGTCGAACATGACGGTGGCGGACCAATCTAGTCCCGGGGTCGTGGGGACGACCCTATAGTCGTCGGGCATGTCGGCGGCTGGCCAACTTTGGCCCGTGGTCGTGGGGACGACCCAATAGTCGTTGGACATTACGGCGGCTGGCCAACTTTGGCCCATGGTCGTGGGGACGACCCTATAGTCGTTGGACATGACGGTGACGGGCCAATCTAGTCCCGGGGTCGTGGGGACGACCCTACAGTCGTCGGACATGTCGGCGGCTTGCCAAATTTGCCCGGGGTCGTGGGGACGACCCTATAGTCGTCGGACATGTCGGCGGCTGGCCAACTTTGGCCCGTGGTTGTGGGGACGACCCTATAGTCGTTGGACATGACGGTGTCGGGCCAATCTAGTCCCGGGGTCGTGGGGACGACCCTATAGTCGTCGGACATGTCGGCGGCTGGCCAACTTTGGACCGGTGTCGTGGGGACGACCCTATAGTCTTCGGACATGACGGCGATTTGCCAACATTGGCCCGGGGTCGTGGGGACGACCCTACAGTCGTCGGACATTTCGGCGGCTTGCCAACTTTGGCCCGGGGTCGTGGGGACGACCCTATAGTCGTCGGACATGACGGTGGCGGACCAATCTAGTCCCGGGGTCGTGGGGACGACCCAATAGTCGTTGGACATTACGGTGGCGGGCCAATCTAGTCCCGGGGTCGTAGGTACGACCCTATGGTCGTCGGACATGTCGGCGATTGGCCAACATTGGCCCGGGGTTGTGGGGACGATTCGATAGTCGTTGGACATGACGGTGGCGGGCCAATCTAGTCCCGGGGTCGTGGGGACTACCCTATAGTCGTTGGACATGACGGTGGCGGGCCAATCTAGTCCCGGGGTCGTGGGTACGACCCTATAGTCGTCGGACAAGACGGCGGCTGGACATCTTTGGCCCGCGGTCGTGGGGACGACCCTATAGTCGTCGGACATTTCGGCGGCTTGCCAACTTTGGCCCGGGGTCGTGGGGACGACCCTATAGTCGACGGACATGTCGGTGGCTGGACATCTTTGGCCCGGGGTCGTGGGGACGACCCTATAGTCGTCGGACATGTCGGCGGCTGGCCAACCTAGTCCCGAGGTCGTTGGGACGACCCTATAGTCGTCGGACTTGACGGTGGCGGGCCAATCTAGTCCCGGTGTCGTGGGGACGACTCTATAGTCGTCGGAAATGTCGGCGGCTGGCCAACCTGGACCCGGGGTCGTGGGGACGACCCTATTGTCGTCGGACATGACGGTGGCGGGCCAATCTAGTCTCGGGGTCGTGGGGACGACCCTATAGTCGTCGGACATGTCGGCGGCTGGCCAACTTTGGCCCGGGGTCGTGGGGACGACCCTATATTCGTCGGACATGTTGGCGGCTTTTCAGCCTAGTCCCGCGGTCGTGGGGACGACCCTATAGTCGTCGGACATGTCGGCGGCTGGCCAACGTAGGCCCGCTGTCGTGGGGACGACCCTATAGTCGTCGGACAAGACGGTGGCGGGCCAATCTAGTCCCGGGGTCGTGGGGACGACCCTATAGTCGTCGGACAAGTCGGCGGCGAGCCAACCTACTCCGGGGGTCGTGGGGACGAACATATAGTCGTCGGACATGTCGGCGGCGAGCCAACCTAGTCCCAGGGTCGTGGGGACGACCCTATAGTGCTCGGACAAGTCGGCGGCGATCCAACCTAGTCCCGGTGTCGTGGGAACGACCCTATAGTCGTCGGACATGTCGGCGGCGAGCCAACCTAGTCCCGGGGTCGTGGGGACGACCCTTTAGTCGTCGGACATGTCGGCGGCTGGCCAACGTAGGCCCGCTGTCGTGGGGACGACCCTATAGTCGACGGACATGTCGGCGGCTGGCCAACTTTGGCCCGTGGTCGTGGAGACGACCCTATACTCGTCGGACTTGACGGTGGCGGGCCAATCTAGTCCCGGGGTTGTGGGGACGACCCTATAGGCGTCGGACATTTCGGCGGCTTGCCAACTTTGGCCCAGGGTCGTGGGGACGACCCTATAGTCGTCGGACATGTCGGCGGCTGGCCGACCTAGTCCCGAGGTCGTGGGGACGACCGTATAGTCGTCGGATATGTTGGCGGCTTGTCAACCTAGACCCGGGGTCGTGGGGACGACCCTATAGTCGTTGGACATGACGGTGGCCGGCCAATCTAGTGCCGGGGTCGTAGGGACGACCCTATAGTCGTCGGACATGTTGGTGATTGGCCAACATTGGCCCGGGGTCGTCGGGACGACCCTATAGTCGTCGGACATGTTGGCGGCTTGTCTGCCTAGTCCCGGGGTCGTGGGTACGACCCTATAGTCGTCGGACAAGTCGGTGGCGGGCCAACCTTGTCCCGGGGTCGTGGGGACGACCCTATAGTCGTCGGACATGACGTTGGCGGGCCAATCTAGTCCCGGGGTCGTGGGGACGACCCTATAGTCGTCGGACAAGACGGCGGCTGGATATTCTTGGCTCGCGGTCGTGGGGACGACCCTATAGTCGTCGGACATTTCGGCGGCTTGCCAACTTTGGCCCGGGTTCGTGGGGACGACCCTATAGTCGTCGGACATTTCGGCGGCATGCCAACTTTGGCCCGGGGTCATGGGGACGACCCTATAGTCGTTGGACATGACGGTGGCGGGCCAATCTAGTCCCGGGGTCGTAGGGACGACCCTATAGTCGTCGGACATTTCGGCGCCTTGCCAACTTTGGCCCGGGGTCGTGGGGACGACAATATAGTCGTCGAACATGACGGTGGCGGACCAATCTAGTCCCGGGGTCGTGGGGACGACCCTATAGTCGTCGGGCATGTCGGCGGCTGGCCAACTTTGGCCCGTGGTCGTGGGGACGACCCAATAGTCGTTGGACATTACGGCGGCTGGCCAACTTTGGCCCATGGTCGTGGGGACGACCCTATAGTCGTTGGACATGACGGTGACGGGCCAATCTAGTCCCGGGGTCGTGGGGACGACCCTACAGTCGTCGGACATGTCGGCGGCTTGCCAAATTTGCCCGGGGTCGTGGGGACGACCCTATAGTCGTCGGACATGTCGGCGGCTGGCCAACTTTGGCCCGTGGTTGTGGGGACGACCCTATAGTCGTTGGACATGACGGTGTCGGGCCAATCTAGTCCCGGGGTCGTGGGGACGACCCTATAGTCGTCGGACATGTCGGCGGCTGGCCAACTTTGGACCGGTGTCGTGGGGACGACCCTATAGTCTTCGGACATGACGGCGATTTGCCAACATTGGCCCGGGGTCGTGGGGACGACCCTACAGTCGTCGGACATTTCGGCGGCTTGCCAACTTTGGCCCGGGGTCGTGGGGACGACCCTATAGTCGTCGGACATGACGGTGGCGGACCAATCTAGTCCCGGGGTCGTGGGGACGACCCAATAGTCGTTGGACATTACGGTGGCGGGCCAATCTAGTCCCGGGGTCGTAGGTACGACCCTATGGTCGTCGGACATGTCGGCGATTGGCCAACATTGGCCCGGGGTTGTGGGGACGATTCGATAGTCGTTGGACATGACGGTGGCGGGCCAATCTAGTCCCGGGGTCGTGGGGACTACCCTATAGTCGTTGGACATGACGGTGGCGGGCCAATCTAGTCCCGGGGTCGTGGGTACGACCCTATAGTCGTCGGACAAGACGGCGGCTGGACATCTTTGGCCCGCGGTCGTGGGGACGACCCTATAGTCGTCGGACATTTCGGCGGCTTGCCAACTTTGGCCCGGGGTCGTGGGGACGACCCTATAGTCGACGGACATGTCGGTGGCTGGACATCTTTGGCCCGGGGTCGTGGGGACGACCCTATAGTCGTCGGACATGTCGGCGGCTGGCCAACCTAGTCCCGAGGTCGTTGGGACGACCCTATAGTCGTCGGACTTGACGGTGGCGGGCCAATCTAGTCCCGGTGTCGTGGGGACGACTCTATAGTCGTCGGAAATGTCGGCGGCTGGCCAACCTGGACCCGGGGTCGTGGGGACGACCCTATTGTCGTCGGACATGACGGTGGCGGGCCAATCTAGTCTCGGGGTCGTGGGGACGACCCTATAGTCGTCGGACATGTCGGCGGCTGGCCAACTTTGGCCCGGGGTCGTGGGGACGACCCTATATTCGTCGGACATGTTGGCGGCTTTTCAGCCTAGTCCCGCGGTCGTGGGGACGACCCTATAGTCGTCGGACATTTCGGCGGCATGCCATCTTTAGCCCGGGGTCGTGGGGACGACCCTATAGTCGTCGGACAAGACGGCGGCTGGATATTCTTGGCTCGCGGTCGTGGGGACGACCCTATAGTCGTCGGACATTTCGGCGGCTTGCCAACTTTGGCCCGGGGTCGTGGGGACGACCCTATAGTCGTCGGACATTTCGGCGGCATGCCAACTTTGGCCCGGGGTCATGGGGACGACCCTATAGTCGTTGGACATGACGGTGGCGGGCCAATCTAGTCCCGGGGTCGTAGGGACGACCCTATAGTCGTCGGACATTTCGGCGCCTTGCCAACTTTGGCCCGGGGTCGTGGGGACGACCATATAGTCGTCGAACATGACGGTGGCGGACCAATCTAGTCCCGGGGTCGTGGGGACGACCCTATAGTCATCGGGCATGTCGGCGGCTGGCCAACTTTGGCCCGTGGTCGTGGGGACGACCCAATAGTCGTTGGACATTACGGCGGCTGGCCAACTTTGGCCCATGGTCGTGGGGACGACCCTATAGTCGTTGGACATGACGGTGACGGGCCAATCTAGTCCCGGGGTCGTGGGGACGACCCTACAGTCGTCGGACATGTCGGCGGCTTGCCAAATTTGCCCGGGGTCGTGGGGACGACCCTATAGTCGTCGGACATGTCGGCGGCTGGCCAACTTTGGCCCGTGGTTGTGGGGACGACCCTATAGTCGTTGGACATGACGGTGTCGGGCCAATCTAGTCCCGGGGTCATGGGGACGACCCTATAGTCGTCGGACATGTCGGCGGCTGGCCAACTTTGGACCGGTGTCGTGGGCACGACCCTATAGTCGTCAGACATGACGGTGGCGAGCCAACCTAGTCCCGGGGTCGTGGGGACGACCCTATAGTCGTCGGACAAGACGGCGGCTGGATATTCTTGGCTCGCGGTCGTGGGGACGACCCTATAGTCGTCGGACATGTCGGCGGCTGGCCAACTTTGGCCCGGGGTCCTGGGGACGACCCTATAGTCGTCGGACATGTTGGCGGCTTTTCAGCCTAGTCCCGCGATCGTGGGGACGACCCTATAGTCGTCGGACATTTCGGCGGCATGCCATCTTTAGCCCGGGGTCGTGGGGACGACCCTATATTCGTCGAACATTTTGGCGTCTTGTCAACCTAGACCCGGGGTCGTGGGGACGACCCTATAGTCGTCGGACTTGACGGTGGCGGGCCAATCTAGTCCCGGGGTCGTGGGGACGACCCTATAGTCGTTGGACATGACGGTGGCGGGCCAATCTAGTCCCGGGATCGTGGGGACGACCCTACAGTCGTCGGACATTTCGGCGATTGGCCAACATTGGCCCGGGGTCGTGGGGACGACCCTATTGTCGTCGGACATGACGGTGGCGGGCCAATCTAGTCCTGGGGTCGTGGGGACGACCCCATAGTCGTCGGACAATTCGGCGGCTGGCCAACTTTGGCCCGGGGTCGTGGGGACGACCCAATAGTCGTCGGACATGTCGGCGGCTGGCCAACTTTGGCCCGTGGTCGTGGGGACGATCCGATTGTCGTCGGACATTTCGGCGGCATGCCATCTTTGGCCCGGGGTCGTGGGGACGACCCCATATTCGTCGAACATTTTGGCGTCTTGTCAACCTAGACCCTATAGTCGTTGGACATGACGGTGGCGGACCAATTTAGTCCCGGGGTCGTATGGACGACCCTATAGTCGTCGGGCATGTCGGCGGCTGGCCAACATTGGCCCGGGGTCGTGGGGACGGCCCAATAGTCGTTGAACATGTCGGCGGCGGGCCATCCTAGCCCCGGGGTCGTGGGGACGACCCTATAGTCGTCGGACAAGACGGCGGCTGTCCAACTTTGGCCCGGGTCGTGGGGACGACCCTATAGTTGTCGGACTTGACGGTGGCGGGCCAATCTAGTCCCGGGGTCGTGGGGACGACCCTATAGTCGTCAAACATGTCGGTGGCGAGCCAACCTAGTCCCGGGGTCGTGAGGACGACCTTATAGTCGTCGGACAAGTCGGCGGCGGGCCAACCTAGTCCCGGGGTCGTGGGGATGACCCTATAGTCGTCGGACAAGTCGGCGGCGAGCCCACCTAGTCGGGGGGTCGTGGGGACGACCCTATAGTCGTCGGACAAGTCGGCGGCCGGCCAACCTAGTCCGGGGGTCGTGGGGACGACCCTATAGTCGTCGGACATGACGGTGGCGGGCCAGTCTAGTCCCGGGTCGTGGGGACGACCCTATAGTCGTCGGACATGTCGGCGGCTGGCCAACTTTGGCCCGTGGTCGTGGGGACGACCCTATAGTCGTCGGACATGTCGGCGGCTGGCCAACTTTGGCCCGTGGTCGTGGGCACGACCCTATAGTCGTCAGACATGACGGTGGCGAGCCAACCTAGTCCCGGGGTCGTGGGGACGACCCTATAGTCGTCGGACAAGACGGCGGCTGGATATTCTTGGCTCGCGGTCGTGGGGACGACCCTATAGTCGTCGGACATTTCGGCGGCTTGCCAACTTTGGCCCGGGGTCGTGGGGACGACCCTATAGTCGTCGGACATTTCGGCGGCATGCCAACTTTGGCCCGGGGTCATGGGGACGACCCTATAGTCGTTGGACATGACGGTGGCGGGCCAATCTAGTCCCGGGGTCGTAGGGACGACCCTATAGTCGTCGGACATTTCGGCGCCTTGCCAACTTTGGCCCGGGGTCGTGGGGACGACCATATAGTCGTCGAACATGACGGTGGCGGACCAATCTAGTCCCGGGGTCGTGGGGACGACCCTATAGTCGTCGGGCATGTCGGCGGCTGGCCAACTTTGGCCCGTGGTCGTGGGGACGACCCAATAGTCGTTGGACATTACGGCGGCTGGCCAACTTTGGCCCATGGTCGTGGGGACGACCCTATAGTCGTTGGACATGACGGTGACGGGCCAATCTAGTCCCGGGGTCGTGGGGACGACCCTACAGTCGTCGGACATGTCGGCGGCTTGCCAAATTTGCCCGGGGTCGTGGGGACGACCCTATAGTCGTCGGACATGTCGGCGGCTGGCCAACTTTGGCCCGTGGTTGTGGGGACGACCCTATAGTCGTTGGACATGACGGTGTCGGGCCAATCTAGTCCCGGGGTCGTGGGGACGACCCTATAGTCGTCGGACATGTCGGCGGCTGGCCAACTTTGGACCGGTGTCGTGGGGACGACCCTATAGTCGTCGGACATGTTGGCGGCTTTTCAGCCTAGTCCCGGGGTCGTGGGGACGACCCTATAGTCGTCGGACAAGACGGCGGCTGGACATCTTTGGCCCGGGGTCGTGGGCACGACCCTATAGTCGTCGGACATGTCGGCGGCTGGCCAACCTAGTCCCGAGGTCGTTGGGACGACCCTATAGTCGTCGGACTTGACGGTGGCGGGCCAATCTAGTCCCGGGGTCGTGGGGACGACCCTATAGTCGTCGGACAAGACGGTGGCGGGCCAATCTAGTCCCGGGGTCGTGGGGACGACCCTATAGTCGTCGGACAAGTCGGCGGCGAGCCAACCTACTCCGGGGGTCGTGGGGACGAACCTATAGTCGTCGGACATGTCGGCGGCGAGCCAACCTAGTCCCGGGGTCGTGGGGACGACCCTATAGTGGTCGGACAAATCGGCGGCGAGCCAACCTAGTCCCGGTGTCGTGGGAACGACCCTATAGTCGTCGGACATGTCGGCGGCTTGCCAAATTTGCCCGGGGTCGTGGGGACGACCCTATAGTCGTCGGACATGTCGGCGGCTGGCCAACTTTGGCCCGTGGTTGTGGGGACGACCCTATAGTCGTTGGACATGACGGTGTCGGGCCAATCTAGTCCCGGGGTCATGGGGACGACCCTATAGTCGTCGGACATGTCGGCGGCTGGCCAACTTTGGACCGGTGTCGTGGGCACGACCCTATAGTCGTCAGACATGACGGTGGCGAGCCAACCTAGTCCCGGGGTCGTGGGGACGACCCTATAGTCGTCGGACAAGACGGCGGCTGGATATTCTTGGCTCGCGGTCGTGGGGACGACCCTATAGTCGTCGGACATGTCGGCGGCTGGCCAACTTTGGCCCGGGGTCCTGGGGACGACCCTATAGTCGTCGGACATGTTGGCGGCTTTTCAGCCTAGTCCCGCGGTCGTGGGGACGACCCTATAGTCGTCGGACATTTCGGCGGCATGCCATCTTTAGCCCGGGGTCGTGGGGACGACCCTATATTCGTCGAACATTTTGGCGGCTTGTCAACCTAGACCCGGGGTCGTGGGGACGACCCTATAGTCGTCGGACTTGACGGTGGCGGGCCAATCTAGTCCCGGGGTCGTGGGGACGACCCTATAGTCGTTGGACATGACGGTGGCGGGCCAATCTAGTCCCGGGATCGTGGGGACGACCCTACAGTCGTCGGACATTTCGGCGATTGGCCAACATTGGCCCGGGGTCGTGGGGACGACCCTATTGTCGTCGGACATGACGGTGGCGGGCCAATCTAGTCCTGGGGTCGTGGGGACGACCCCATAGTCGTCGGACAATTCGGCGGCTGGCCAACTTTGGCCCGGGGTCGTGGGGACGACCCAATAGTCGTCGGACATGTCGGCGGCTGGCCAACTTTGGCCCGTGGTCGTGGGGACGATCCGATTGTCGTCGGACATTTCGGCGGCATGCCATCTTTGGCCCGGGGTCGTGGGGACGACCCTATATTCGTCGAACATTTTGGCGTCTTGTCAACCTAGACCCTATAGTCGTTGGACATGACGGTGGCGGACCAATTTAGTCCCGGGGTCGTATGGACGACCCTATAGTCGTCGGACATGTCGGCGGCTGGCCAACATTGGCCCGGGGTCGTGGGGACGGCCCAATAGTCGTCGGACATGTCGGCGGCTGGCCAACTTTGGCCCGTGGTTGTGGGGACGACCCTATAGTCGTTGGACATGACGGTGTCGGGCCAATCTAGTCCCGGGGTCGTGGGGACGACCCTATAGTCGTCGGACAAGACGGCGGCTGGATATTCTTGGCTCGCGGTCGTGGGGACGACCCTATAGTCGTCGGACAAGTCGGCGGCCGGCCAACCTAGTCCGGGGGTCGTGGGGACGACCCTATAGTCGTCGGACATGACGGTGGCGGGCCAGTCTAGTCCCGGGTCGTGGGGACGACCCTATAGTCGTCGGACATGTCGGCGGCTGGCCAACTTTGGCCCGTGGTCGTGGGGACGACCCTATAGTCGTCGGACATGTCGGCGGCTGGCCAACTTTGGCCCGTGGTCGTGGGCACGACCCTATAGTCGTCAGACATGACGGTGGCGAGCCAACCTAGTCCCGGGGTCGTGGGGACGACCCTATAGTCGTCGGACAAGACGGCGGCTGGATATTCTTGGCTCGCGGTCGTGGGGACGACCCTATAGTCGTCGGACAAGTCGGCGGCCGGCCAACCTAGTCCGGGGGTCGTGGGGACGACCCTATAGTCGTCGGACATGACGGTGGCGGGCCAGTCTAGTCCCGGGTCGTGGGGACGACCCTATAGTCGTCGGACATTTCGGCGGCATGCCAACTTTGGCCCGGGGTCATGGGGACGACCCTATAGTCGTTGGACATGACGGTGGCGGGCCAATCTAGTCCCGGGGTCGTAGGGACGACCCTATAGTCGTCGGACATTTCGGCGCCTTGCCAACTTTGGCCCGGGGTCGTGGGGACGACCATATAGTCGTCGAACATGACGGTGGCGGACCAATCTAGTCCCGGGGTCGTGGGGACGACCCTATAGTCGTCGGGCATGTCGGCGGCTGGCCAACTTTGGCCCGTGGTCGTGGGGACGACCCAATAGTCGTTGGACATTACGGCGGCTGGCCAACTTTGGCCCATGGTCGTGGGGACGACCCTATAGTCGTTGGACATGACGGTGACGGGCCAATCTAGTCCCGGGGTCGTGGGGACGACCCTACAGTCGTCGGACATGTCGGCGGCTTGCCAAATTTGCCCGGGGTCGTGGGGACGACCCTATAGTCGTCGGACATGTCGGCGGCTGGCCAACATTGGCCCGGGGTCGTGGGGACGACAGTATAGTCGTCGGACATGTCGGCGGCTGACCAACTTTGGCCCGGGGTCGTGGGGACGACCCTATAGTCGTCGGACATGTCGGCGGCTGGCCAACTTTGGCCCGTGGTTGTGGGGACGACCCTATAATCGTTGGACATGACGGTGGCGGGCCAATCTAGTCCCGGGGTCGTGGGGACGACCCTATAGTCGTCGGACAAGACGGCGGCTGGACATCATTGGCCCGGGGTCGTGGGGACGACCCTATAGTCGTCGGACATGTTGGCGGCTTGTCAGCCTAGTCCCGGGGTCGTGGGTACGACCCTATAGTCGTCGGACAATTCGGCGGCGGGCCAACCTTGTCCCGGGGTCGTGGGGACGACCCTATAGTCGTCGGACATGTCGGCGGCTGGCCAACTTTGGCCCGGTGTCGTGGGGACGACTCTATAGTCGTCGGAAATGTCGGCGGCTGGCCAACCTGGACCCGGGGTCGTGGGGACGACCCTATAGTCGTCGGACATGTCGGCGGCTGGCCAACATTGGCCCGGGGTCGTGGGGACGACAGTATAGTCGTCGGACATGTCGGCGGCTGGACATCATTGGCCCGGGGTCGTGGGGACGACCCTATAGTCGTCGGACATGTTGGCGGCTTGTCAGCCTAGTCCCGGGGTCGTGGGTACGACCCTATAGTCGTCGGAAATGTCGGTGGCTGGCCAACCTGGACCCGGGGTCGTGGGGACGACCCTATTGTCGTTGGACATGACGCTGGCGGGCCAATCTAGTCCCGGGGTCGTGGGGACGACCCTATAGTCGTCGGACATGTCGGCGGCTGGCCAACTTTGGCCCGGGGTCGTGGGGACGACTCTATAGTCGTCGGAAATGTCGGCGGCTGGCCAACCTGGACTCGGGGTCGTGGGGACGACCCTATAGTCGTCGGACAAGTCGGCGGCGGGCCAACCTTGTCCCGGGGTCGTGGGGACGACCCTATAGTCGTCGGACAGGACGGCGGCTGGCCAACTTTGGCCCGTGGTTGTGGGAACGACCCTATAGTCGTTGGATATGACGGTGGGGGGCCAATCTAGTCCCGGGGTCGTGGGGACGACCCTACAGTCTTCGGACATTTCGGCGGCTTGCCAACTTTGGCCCGGGGTCGTGGGGACGACCCTATAATCGTCGGACATTTCGGCGGCATGCCAACTTTGGCCCGGGGTCGTGGGTACGACCCTATAGTCGTCGGACATGACGGTGTCGGGCCAATCTAGTCCCGGGGTCGTGGGGACGACCCTATAGTCGTCGGATATGTCGGCGGCTGGCCAACTTTGGGCCGTGGTCGTGGGGACGACCCAATAGTGGTCGGACATGTCGGCGGCTGGCCAACCTAGTCCCGAGGTCGTGGGGACGACCCTATAGTCGTCGGACTTGACGGTGGCGGGCCAATCTAGTCCCGGGGTCGTGGAGACGACCCTACAGTCGTCGGACATTTCGGCGGCTTGCCAACTTTGGCCCGGGGTCGTGGGACGACCCTATAGTCGTCGGACTTGACGGTAGCGGGCCAATCTAGTCCCGAGGTCGTGGGGACGACCCTATATTCGTCGGACAAGTCGGCGGCGGGCCAAGCTTGTCCCGGGGTCGTGGGGACGACCCTATATTCGTCGGACATGACGGTGGCGGGCCAATCTAGTCCCGGGGTCGTGGGGACGACCCTATAATCGTTGGACATGACGGTGGCGGGCCAAGCTAGTCCCGGGGTCGTAGGGACGACCCTATAGTCGTCGGACATGTTGGCGATTGGCCAACATTGGCCCGGGGTCGTCGGGACGACTCTATAGTCGTCGGACATGTCGGCGGCTGGCCAACTTTGGCCCGGGGTCGTGGGGACGACTCTATAGTCGTCGGAAATGTCGGCGGCTGGCCAACCTGGACTCGGGGTCGTGGGGACGACCCTATAGTCGTCGGACAAGACGGCGGCTGGACATCTTTGGCCCGGGGTCGTGGGGACGACCCTATAGTCGTCGGACATGTTGGCGGCTTGCCAACTTTGGCCCGGGGTCGTGGGGACGACCCTATAGTCGTCGGAAATGTCGGCGGCTGGCCAACCTGGACTCGGGGTCGTGGGGACGACCCTATAGTCGTCGGAAATGTCGGCCGCTGGCCAACCTGGCCCGGGGTCGTGGGGACGACCCTATTGTCGTCGGACATGACGGTGACGGGCCAATCAAGTCTCGGGGTCGTGGGGACGACCCTATAGTCGTCGGACATGACGGCGGCTGGCCAACTTTGGCCCGGGGTCGTGGGGACGACCCTATAGTCGTCGGACATGTCGGCGGCTGGCCAACTTTGGCCCGTGGTTGTGGGGACGACCCTATAATCGTTGGACATGACGGTGGCGGGCCAATCTAGTCCCGGGGTCGTGGGGACGACCCTATAGTCGTCGGACAAGACGGCGGCTGGACATCATTGGCCCGGGGTCGTGGGGACGACCCTATAGTCGTCGGACATGTTGGCGGTTTGTCAGCCTAGTCCCGGGGTCGTGGGTACGACCCTATAGTCGTCGGACAAGTCGGCGGCGGGCCAACCTTGTCACGGGGTGGTGGGGACGACCCTATAGTCGTCGGACATGTCGGCGGCTGGCCAACTTTGGCCCGGGGTCGTGGGGACGACTCTATAGTCGTTGGACATGACGGTGGGGGGCCAATCTAGTCCCGGGGTCGTGGGGACGACCCTACAGTCTTCGGACATTTCGGCGGCTTGCCAACTTTGGCCCGGGGTCGTGGGGACGACCCTATAATCGTCGGACATTTCGGCGGCATGCCAACTTTGGCCCGTGGTCGTGGGGACGACCCTATAGTCGTTGGACATGACGCTGGCGGGCCAATCTAGTCCCGGGGTCGTTGGGACGATCCTCATGTCGTCGGACATGTCGGCGGCTGGCCAACTTTGCCCCGGTGTCGTGGGGACGACTCTATAGTCGTCGGAAATGTCGGCGGCTGGCCAACCTGGACCCGGGGTCGTGGGGACGACCCTATTGTCGTCGGACATGACGGTGGCGGGCCAATCTAGTCTCGCGGTCGTGGGGACGACCCTATAATCGTCGGACATGACGGTGGCGGGCCAATCTAGTCCCGGGGTCGTGGGGACGATCCTCATGTCGTCGGACATGTCGGCGGCTGGCCAACTTTGCCCCGGTGTCGTGGGGACGACTCTATAGTCGTCGGAAATGTCGGCGGCTGGCCAACCTGGACCCGGGGTCGTGGGGACGACCCTATTGTCGTCGGACATGACGGTGGCGGGCCAATCTAGTCTCGGGATCGTGGGGACGACCCTATAGTCGTCGGACATGTCGGCGGCTGGCCAACTTTGGCCCGGGGTCGTGGAGACGACCCTATAGTCGTCGGACATGACGGTGGCGGACCAATCTAGTCCCGGGGTCGTGGGGACGACCCTATAGTCGTCGAACAATTCGGCGGCGGGTCAAGCTTGTCCCGGGGTCGTGGGGACGACCCTATAATCGTCGGACATGACGGTGGCGGGCCAATCTAGTCCCGGGGTCGTGGGGACGACCCTATAGTCGTCGGACATGTCGGCGGCATGCCAACTTTGGCCCGTGGTCGTGGGGACGACCCTATAGTCGTTGGACATGACGGTGGCGGGCCAATCTAGTCCCGGGGTCGTAGGGACGACCCTATAGTCGTTGGACATGTCGGCGATTGGCCAACATTGGCCCGGGGTCGTGGGGACGACCCTATTGTCGTCGGACCTGTCGGCGGCTGGCCAACCTAGTCCCGAGGTCGTGGGGACGACCCTATAGTCGTCGGACATGTCGGCGGCTGGCCAACTTTGGCCCGTGGTTGTGGGGACGACCATATAGTCGTTGGACGTGACGGTGGCGGGCCAATCTAGTCCCGGGGTCGTGGGGACGACCCTATAGTCGTCGGACAAGACGGCGGCTGGCCAACCTGGACCCGGGGTCGTGGGGACGACCCTATTGTCGTCGGACATGACGGTGGCGGGCCAATCTAGTCTCGCGGTCGTGGGGACGACCCTATAATCGTCGGACATGACGGTGGCGGGCCAATCTAGTCCCGGGGTCGTGGGGACGACCCTATAGTCGTCGGACATGTCGGCGGCATGCCAACTTTGGCCCGTGGTCGTGGGGACGACCCTATAGTCGTTGGACATGACGGTGGCGGGCCAATCTAGTCTCGCGGTCGTGGGGACGACCCTATAATCGTCGGACATGACGGTGGCGGGCCAATCTAGTCTCGGGGTCGTGGGGACGACCCTATAGTCGTCGGACATGTCGGCGGCTGGCCAACTTTGGCCCGGGGTCGTGGGGACGACCCTATAGTCGTCGGACATGTCGGCGGCTGGCCAACTTTGGCCCGGTGTCGTGGGGACGACTCTATAGTCGTCGGAAATGTCGGCGGCTGGCCAACCTGGACCCGGGGTCGTGGGGACGACCCTATTGTCGTCGGACATGACGGTGGCGGGCCAATCTAGTCTCGCGGTCGTGGGGACGACCCTATAATCGTCGGACATGACGGTGGCGGGCCAATCTAGTCCCGGGGTCGTGGGGACGACCCTATAATCGTCGGACATGACGGTGGCGGGCCAATCTAGTCCCCGGGTCGTGGGGACGACCCTATAGTCGTCGGACATGTCGGCGGCTGGCCAACTTTGGCCCGGTGTCGTGGGGACGACCCTATAGTCGTCGGACATTTCGGCGGCATGCCAACTTTGGCCCGTGGTCGTGGGGACGACCCTATAGTTGTTGGACATGACGGTGGCGGGCTAGTCTAGTCCCGGGGTCGTAGGGACGACCCTATAGTCGTTGGACATGTCGGCGATTGGCCAACATTGGCCCGGGGTCGTGGGGACGACCCTATAGTCGTCGGACATGTCGGCGGCTGGCCAACCTAGTCCCGAGGTCGTGGGGACGACCCTATAGTCGTCGGACATGTCGGCGGCTGGCCAACTTTGGCCCGTGGTTGTGGGGACGACCATATAGTCGTTGGACGTGACGGTGGCGGGCCAATCCAGTCCCGGGGTCGTGGGGACGACCCTATAGTCGTCGGACAAGACGGCGGCTGGCCAACCTGGACCCGGGGTCGTGGGGACGACCCTATTGTCGTCGGACATGACGGTGGCGGGCCAATCTAGTCTCGCGGTCGTGGGGACGACCCTATAATCGTCGGACATGACGGTGGCGGGCCAACCTAGTCCCGGGGTCGTGGGGACGACCCTCATGTCGTCGGACATGTCGGCGGCTGGCCAACTTTGGCCCGGTGTCGTGGGGACGACTCTATAGTCGTCGGACATTTCGGCGGCATGCCAACTTTGGCCCGTGGTCGTGGGGACGACCCTATAGTTGTTGGACATGACGGTGGCGGGCTAATCTAGTCCCGGGGTCGTAGGGACGACCCTATAGTCGTCGGACATGTTGGCGGCTTGTCAGCATAGTCCCGGGGTCGTGGGTACGACCCTATAGTCGTCGGACAAGTCGGCGGCTGGCCAACCTAGACCCGGGGTCGTGGGGACGACCCTATTGTCGTCGGACATGACGGTGGCGGGCCCATCTAGTCCCGGGGTCGTGGGGACGACCCTATTGTCATCGGACATGTCGGCGATTGGCCAACATTGGCCCGGGGTCGTGGGGACGACCCTATAGTCGTCGGACAAGACGGCGGCTGGCCAACTTTGGCCCGGGGTCGTGGGGACGACTCTATAGTCGTCGGAATGTCGGCGGCTGGCCAACCTGGACTCGGGGTCGTGGGGACGACCCTATAGTCGTCGGACAAGACGGCGGCTGGACATCTTTGGCCCGGTGTCGTGGGGACGACCCTATAGTCGTCGGACAAGACGGCGGCTGGCCAACTTTGGCCCGGGGTCGTGGGGACGACTCTATAGTCGTCGGAATGTCGGCGGCTGGCCAACCTGGACTCGGGGTCGTGGGGACGACCCTATAGTCGTCGGACAAGACGGCGGCTGGACATCTTTGGCCCGGTGTCGTGGGGACGACCCTATAGTCGTCGGACATGTTGGCTTCTTGTCAGCCTAGTCCCGGGGTCGTGGGTACGACCCTATAGTCGTCGGACAAGTCGGCGGCTGGCCAACCTAGACCTGGGGTCGTGGGGACGACCCTATTGTCGTCGGACATGACGGTGGCGGGCCAATCTAGTCCCGGGGTCGTGGGGACGACCCTATAGTCGTCGGACATGTCGGCGGCTGTCCAACTTTGGCCCGGTGTCGTGGGGACGATTCTATAGTCGTCGGATATGTCGGCGGCTGGCCAACCTAGACCCGGGGTCGTGGGGACGACCCTATTGTCGTCGGACATGACGGTGGCGGGCCAATCTAGTCCCGGGGTCGTGGGGACAACCCTATAGTCGTCGGACAAGTCGGCGGCGGGCCAAGCTTGTCCCGGGGTCGTGGGGACGACCCTATAATCGTCGGACATGACGGTGGCGGGCCAATCTAGTCCCGGGGTCGTGGGGACGACCCTATAATCGTTGGACATGACGGTGGCGGGCCAATCTAGTCCCGTGGTCGTAGGGACGACCCTATAGTCGTCGGACATGTTGGCGGCTTGTCAGCCTAGTCCCAGGGTCGTGGGTACGACCCTATAGTCGTCGGACAAGTCGGCGGCGGGCCAACCTTGTCCCGGGGTCGTGGGGACGACCCTATAGTCGTCGGACATGTCGGCGGCTGGCCAACTTTGGCCCGGTGTCGTGGGGACGACTCTATAGTCGTCGGAAATGTCGGCGGCTGGCCAACCTGGACCCGGGGTCGTGGGGACGACCCTATTGTCGTCGGACATGACGGTGGCGGGCCAATCTAGTCTCGCGGTCGTGGGGACGACCCTATAATCGTCGGACATGACGGTGGCGGGCCAATCTAGTCCCGGGGTCGTGGGGACGACCCTATAGTCGTCGGACATGTCGGCGGCTGGCCAACTTTGGCCCGGTGTCGTGGGGACGACTCTATAGTCGTCGGAAATGTCGGCGGCTGGCCAACCTGGACCCGGGGTCGTGGGGACGACCCTATTGTCGTCGGACATGACGGTGGCGGGCCAAGCTAGTCCCGGGGTCGTGGGGACGACCCTATAGTCGTCGGACAAGACGGCGGCTGGACATCTTTGGCCCCGGGGTCGTGGGGACGGCCCTATAGTCGTCGGACATGTTGGCGGCTTGTCAGCCTAGTCCCGGGGTCGTGGGTACGACCCTATAGTCGTCGGACAAGTCGGCGGCTGGCCAACCTAGACCCGGGGTCGTGGGGACGACCCTATTGTCGTCGGACATGACGGTGGCGGGCCAATCTAGTCCCGGGGTCGTGGGGACGACCCTATAGTCGTCGGACATGTCGGCGGCTGGCCAACATTGGCCCGTGGTCGTGGGGACGATCCAATAGTCGTCGGACATGTCGGCGGCATGCCAACTTTGGCCCGTGGTCGTGGGGCGACCCTATAGTCGTTGGACATGACGGTGGCGGGCCAATCTAGTCCCGGGGTCGTAGGGACGACCCTATAGTCGTCGGACATGTCGGCGATTGGCCAACATTGGCCCGGGGTCGTGGGGACGACCCTATAGTCGTCGGACATGTCGGCGGCTGGCCAACCTAGTCCCGAGGTCGTGGGGACGACCCTATAGTCGTCGGACTTGACGGTGGCGGGCCAATCTAGTCCCAGGGTCGTGGGGACGACCCTACCGTCGTCGGAAATGTCGGCGGCTGGCCAACCTGGACCCGGGGTCGTGGGGACGACCCTATTGTCGTCGGACATGACGGTGGCGGGCCAATCTAGTCTCGGGGTCGTGGGGACGACCCTATAGTCGTCGGACATGTCGGCGGCTGGCCAACTTTGGCCCGGGGTCGTGGGGACGACCCTATAGTCGTCGGACATGTCGGCGGCTGGCCAACTTTGGCCCGTGGTTGTGGGGACGACCATATAGTCGTTGGACGTGACGGTGGCGGGCCAATCTAGTCCCGGGGTCGTGGGGACGACCCTATAGTCGTCGGACATGTCGGCGGCTGGCCAACTTTGGCCCGGGGTCGTGGGGACGACCCTATAGTCGTCGGACATGACGGTGGCGGACCAATCTAGTCCCGGGGTCGTGGGGACGACCCTATAGTCGTCGGACATGTCGGCGGCTGGCCAGCTTTGGCCCGGGGTCGTGGGGACGACTCTATAGTCGTCGGAATGTCGGCGGCTGGCCAACCTGGACTCGGGGTCGTGGGGACGACCCTATAGTCGTCGGACAAGACGGAGGCTGGACATCTTTGGCCCGGTGTCGTGGGGACGACCCTATAGTCGTCGGACATGTTGGCGGCTTGTCAGCCTAGTCCCGGGGTCGTGGGTACGACCCTATAGTCGTCGGACAAGTCGGCGGCATGACAACTTTGGCCCGTGGTCGTGGGGACGACCCTATAGTCGTTGGACATGACGGTGGCGGGCCAATCTAGTCCCGGGGTCGTAGGGACGACCCTATAGTCGTCGGACATGTCGGCGATTGGCCAACATTGGCCCGGGGTCGTGGGGACGACCCTATAGTCGTCGGACATGTCGGCGGCTGGCCAACCTAGTCCCGAGGTCGTGGGGACGACCCTATAGTCGTCGAACATGTCGGCGGCTGGCCAACTTTGGCCCGTGGTTGTGGGGACGACCATATAGTCGTTGGACGTGACGGTGGCGGGCCAATCTAGTCCCGGGGTCGTGGGGACGACCCTATAGTCGTCGGACAAGACGGCGGCTGGCCAACCTGGACCCGGGGTCGTGGGGACGACCCTATTGTCGTCGGACATGACGGTGGCGGGCCAATCTAGTCTCGCGGTCGTGGGGACGACCCTATAATCGTCGGACATGACGGTGGCGGGCCAATCTGGTCCCGGGGTCGTGGGGACGACCCTCATGTCGTCGGACATGTCGGCGGCTGGCCAACTTTGCCCCGGTGTCGTGGGGACGACTCTATAGTCGTCGGAAATGTCGGCGGCTGGCCAACCTGGACCCGGGGTCGTGGGGACGACCCTATTGTCGTCGGACATGACGGTGGCGGGCCAATCTAGTCTCGGGATCGTGGGGACGACCCTATAGTCGTCGGACATGTCGGCGGCTGGACATCTTTGGCCCGGGGTCGTGGGGACGAACCTATAGTCGTCGGACATGTTGGCGGCTTGTCAGCATAGTCCCGGGGTCGTGGGTACGACCCTATAGTCGTCGGACAAGTCGGCGGCTGGCCAACCTAGACCCGGGGTCGTGGGGACGACCCTATTGTCGTCGGACATGACGGTGGCGGGCCAATCTAGTCCCGGGGTCGTGGGGACGACCCTATAGTCGTCGGACATGTCGGTGGCATGCCAACTTTGGCCCGTGGTCGTGGGGACGACCCTATAGTCGTTGGACATGACGGTGGCGGGCCAATCTAGTCCCGGGGTCGTAGGGACGACCCTATAGTCGTCGGACATGTCGGCGATTGGCCAACATTGGCCCGGGGTCGTGGGGACGACCCTATAGTCGTCGGACATGTCGGCGGCTGGCCAACCTAGTCCCGAGGTCGTGGGGACGACCCTATAGTCGTCGGACATGTCGGCGGCTGGCCAACTTTGGCCCGTGGTTGTGGGGACGACCATATAGTCGTTGGACGTGACGGTGGCGGGCCAATCTAGTCCCGGGGTCGTGGGGACGACCCTCATGTCGTCGGACATGTCGGCGGCTGGCCAACTATGGCCCGGTGTCGTGGGGACGACTCTATAGTCGTCGGAAATGTCGGCGGCTGGCCAACCTGCACCCGGGGTCGTGGGGACGACCCTATTGTCGTCGGACATGACGGTGGCGGGCCAATCTAGTCTCGGGATCGTGGGGACGACCCTATAGTCGTCGGACATGTCGGCGGCTGGCCAACTTTGGCCCGGGGTCGTGGGGACGACCCTATAGTCGTCGGACATGACGGTGGCGGACCAATCTAGTCCTGGGGTCGTGGGGACGACCCTATAGTCGTCGGACATGTCGGCGGCTGGACATCTTTGGCCCGGGGTCGTGGGGACGACCCTATAGTCGTCGGACATGTTGGCGGCTTGTCAGCATAGTCCCGGGGTCGTGGGTACGACCCTATAGTCGTCGGACAAGTCGGCGGCTGGCCAACCTAGACCCGGGGTCGTGGGGACGACCCTATTGTCGTCGGACATGACGGTGGCGGGCCAATCTAGTCCCGGGGTCGTGGGGACGACCCTATTGTCGTCGGACATGTCGGCGATTGGCCAACATTGGCCCGGGGTCGTGGGGACGACCCTATAGTCGTCGGACAAGACGGCGGCTGGCCAACTTTGGCCCGGGGTCGTGGGGACGACTCTATAGTCGTCGGAATGTCGGCGGCTGGCCAACCTG
This sequence comes from Andrena praecox, assembly GCA_963932275.1. NCBI lineage: Eukaryota > Metazoa > Arthropoda > Insecta > Hymenoptera > Andrenidae > Andrena > Andrena praecox. The sequence continues at coordinate 2,295,403 of CAWVQO010000569.1, forward strand.
GACTCGGGGTCGTGGGGACGACCCTATAGTCGTCGGACAAGACGGCGGCTGGACATCTTTGGCCCGGTGTCGTGGGGACGACCCTATAGTCGTCGGACATGTTGGCTTCTTGTCAGCCTAGTCCCGGGGTCGTGGGTACGACCCTATAGTCGTCGGACAAGTCGGCGGCTGGCCAACCTAGACCTGGGGTCGTGGGGACGACCCTATTGTCGTCGGACATGACGGTGGCGGGCCAATCTAGTCCCGGGGTCGTGGGGACGACCCTATAGTCGTCGGACATGTCGGCGGCTGGCCAGCTTTGGCCCGGTGTCGTGGGGACGACCCTATAGTCGTCGGACATGTCGGCGGCTGGCCAACTTTGGCGCGTGGTCGTGGGGACGATCCGATTGTCGTCGGACATGTCGGCGGCTGGCCAACTTTGGCACCGTGGTCGTGGGGACGATCCAATAGTCGTCGGACATGTCGGCGGCTGGCCAACTTTGGCGCGTGGTCGTGGGGACGATCCGATTGTCGTCGGACATGTCGGCGGCTGGCCAACCTAGACCCGGGGTCGTGGGGACGACCCTATTGTCGTCGGACATGGCGGTGGCGGGCCAATCTAGTCCCGTGGTCGTGGGGACGACCCTATAGTCTTCGGACATGACGGTAGCGGGCCAATCTAGACCCGAGGTACTGGGCACGACCCTATAGTAGTCGGACATGTCGGCGGCTGTCCAACATTGGCCCGGTGTCGTGGGGACGACTCTATAGTCGTCGGACATGTCGGCGGCTGGCCAACCTAGACCCGGGGTCGTGGGGACGACCCTATTGTCGTCGGACATGACGGTGGCGGGCCAATCTAGTCCCGGTGTCGTGGGGACGACCCTATAGTCGTCGGACATGTCGGCGGCTGGCCAACTTTGGCCCGGGGTCGTGGGGACGACTCTATAGTCGTCGGAATGTCGGCGGCTGGCCAACCTGGACTCGGGGTCGTGGGGACGACCCTATAGTCGTCGGACAAGACGGAGGCTGGACATCTTTGGCCCGGTGTCGTGGGGACGACCCTATAGTCGTCGGACATGTTGGCGGCTTGTCAGCCTAGTCCCGGGGTCGTGGGTACGACCCTATAGTCGTCGGACAAGTCGGCGGCTGGCCAACCTAGACCCGGGGTCGTGGGGACGACCCTATTGTCGTCGGACATGACGGTGGCGGGCCAATCTAGTCCCGGGGTCGTGGGGACGACCCTATAGTCGTCGGACATGTCGGCGGCTGTCCAACTTTGGCCCGGTGTCGTGGGGACGATTCTATAGTCGTCGGATATGTCGGCGGCTGGCCAACCTAGACCCGGGGTCGTGGGGACGACCCTATTGTCGTCGGACATGACGGTGGCGGGCCAATCTAGTCCCGGGGTCGTGGGGACAACCCTATAGTCGTCGGACAAGTCGGCGGCGGGCCAAGCTTGTCCCGGGGTCGTGGGGACGACCCTATAATCGTCGGACATGACGGTGGCGGGCCAATCTAGTCCCGGGGTCGTGGGGACGACCCTATAATCGTTGGACATGACGGTGGCGGGCCAATCTAGTCCCGGGGTCGTAGGGACGACCCTATAGTCGTCGGACATGTTGGCGGCTTGTCAGCCTAGTCCCAGGGTCGTGGGTACGACCCTATAGTCGTCGGACAAGTCGGCGGCGGGCCAACCTTGTCCCGGGGTCGTGGGGACGACCCTATAGTCGTCGGACATGTCGGCGGCTGGCCAACTTTGGCCCGGTGTCGTGGGGACGACTCTATAGTCGTCGGAAATGTCGGCGGCTGGCCAACCTGGACCCGGGGTCGTGGGGACGACCCTATTGTCGTCGGACATGACGGTGGCGGGCCAATCTAGTCTCGCGGTCGTGGGGACGACCCTATAATCGTCGGACATGACGGTGGCGGGCCAATCTAGTCCCGGGGTCGTGGGGACGACCCTATAGTCGTCGGACATGTCGGCGGCTGGCCAACTTTGGCCCGGTGTCGTGGGGACGACTCTATAGTCGTCGGAAATGTCGGCGGCTGGCCAACCTGGACCCGGGGTCGTGGGGACGACCCTATTGTCGTCGGACATGACGGTGGCGGGCCAAGCTAGTCCCGGGGTCGTGGGGACGACCCTATAGTCGTCGGACAAGACGGCGGCTGGACATCTTTGGCCCCGGGGTCGTGGGGACGGCCCTATAGTCGTCGGACATGTTGGCGGCTTGTCAGCCTAGTCCCGGGGTCGTGGGTACGACCCTATAGTCGTCGGACAAGTCGGCGGCTGGCCAACCTAGACCCGGGGTCGTGGGGACGACCCTATTGTCGTCGGACATGACGGTGGCGGGCCAATCTAGTCCCGGGGTCGTGGGGACGACCCTATAGTCGTCGGACATGTCGGCGGCTGGCCAACCTAGTCCCGAGGTCGTGGGGACGACCCTATAGTCGTCGGACTTGACGGTGGCGGGCCAATCTAGTCCCAGGGTCGTGGGGACGACCCTACCGTCGTCGGAAATGTCGGCGGCTGGCCAACCTGGACCCGGGGTCGTGGGGACGACCCTATTGTCGTCGGACATGACGGTGGCGGGCCAATCTAGTCTCGGGGTCGTGGGGACGACCCTATAGTCGTCGGACATGACGGCGGCTGGCCAACTTTGGCCCGGGGTCGTGGGGACGACTCTATAGTCGTCGGAATGTCGGCGGCTGGCCAACCTGGACTCGGGGTCGTGGGGACGACCCTATAGTCGTCGGACAAGACGGCGGCTGGACATCTTTGGCCCGGTGTCGTGGGGACGACCCTATAGTCGTCGGACAAGACGGCGGCTGGCCAACCTGGACCCGGGGTCGTGGGGACGACCCTATTGTCGTCGGACATGACGGTGGCGGGCCAATCTAGTGTCGCGGTCGTGGGGACGACCCTATAATCGTCGGACATGACGGTGGCGGGCCAATCTAGTCCCGGGGTCGTGGGGACGACCCTCATGTCGTCGGACATGTCGGCGGCTGGCCAACTTTGCCCCGGTGTCGTGGGGACGACTCTATAGTCGTCGGAAATGTCGGCGGCTGGCCAACCTGGACCCGGGGTCGTGGGGACGACCCTATTGTCGTCGGACATGACGGTGGCGGGCCAATCTAGTCTCGGGATCGTGGGGACGACCCTATAGTCGTCGGACATGTCGGCGGCTGGCCAACTTTGGCCCGGGGTCGTGGAGACGACCCTATAGTCGTCGGACATGACGGTGGCGGACCAATCTAGTCCCGGGGTCTTGGGGACGACCCTATAGTCGTCGGACATGTCGGCGGCTGGCCAACATTGGCCCGTGGTCGTGGGGACGATCCAATAGTCGTCGGACATGTCGGCGGCTGGCCAACTTTGGCCCGTGGTTGTGGGGACGACCATATAGTCGTTGGACGTGACGGTGGCGGGCCAATCTAGTCCCGGGGTCGTGGGGACGACCCTATAGTCGTCGGACAAGACGGCGGCTGGCCAACCTGGACCCGGGGTCGTGGGGACGACCCTATTGTCGTCGGACATGACGGTGGCGGGCCAATCTAGTCTCGCGGTCGTGGGGACGACCCTATAATCGTCGGACATGACGGTGGCGGGCCAATCTAGTCCCGGGGTCGTGGGGACGACCCTCATGTCGTCGGACATGTCGGCGGCTGGCCAACTTTGGCCCGGTGTCGTGGGGACGACTCTATAGTCGTCGGACATTTCGGCGGCATGCCAACTTTGGCCCGTGGTCGTGGGGACGACCCTATAGTTGTTGGACATGTCGGTGGCGGGCTAATCTAGTCCCGGGGTCGTAGGGACGACCCTATAGTCGTTGGACATGTCGGCGATTGGCCAACATTGGCCCGGGGTCGTGGGGACGACCCTATAGTCGTCGAACAATTCGGCGGCGGGTCAAGCTTGTCCCGGGGTCGTGGGGACGACCCTATAATCGTCGGACATGACGGTGGCGGGCCAATCTAGTCCCGGGGTCGTGGGGACGACCCTATAGTCGTCGGACATGTCGGCGGCATGCCAACTTTGGCCCGTGGTCGTGGGGACGACCCTATAGTCGTTGGACATGACGGTGGCGGGCCAATCTAGTCCCGGGGTCGTAGGGACGACCCTATAGTCGTCGGACATGTCGGCGATTGGCCAACATTGGCCCGGGGTCGTGGGGACGACCCTATAGTCGTCGGACATGTCGGCGGCTGGCCAACCTAGTCCCGAGGTCGTGGGGACGACCCTATAGTCGTCGGACATGTCGGCGGCTGGCCAACTTTGGCCCGTGGTTGTGGGGACGACCATATAGTCGTTGGACGTGACGGTGGCGGGCCAATCTAGTCCCGGGGTCGTGGGGACGACCCTATAGTCGTCGGACAAGACGGCGGCTGGCCAACCTGGACCCGGGGTCGTGGGGACGACCCTATTGTCGTCGGAGATGACGGTGGCGGGCCAATCTAGTCTCGCGGTCGTGGGGACGACCCTATAATCGTCGGACATGACGGTGGCGGGCCAATCTAGTCCCGGGGTCGTGGGGACGACCCTCATGTCGTCGGACATGTCGGCGGCTGGCCAACTTTGGCCCGGTGTCGTGGGGACGACTCTATAGTCGTCGGAAATGTCGGCGGCTGGCCAACCTGGACCCGGGGTCGTGGGGACGACCCTATTGTCGTCGGACATGACGGTGGCGGGCCAATCTAGTCCCGGGGTCGTGGGGACGACCCTATAGTCGTCGGACATGTCGGCGGCATGCCAACTTTGGCCCGTGGTCGTGGGGACGACCCTATAGTCGTTGGACATGACGGTGGCGGGCCAATCTAGTCCCGGGGTCGTAGGGACGACCCTATAGTCGTCGGACATGTCGGCGATTGGCCAACATTGGCCCGGGGTCGTGGGGACGACCCTATTGTCGTCGGACCTGTCGGCGGCTGGCCAACCTAGTCCCGAGGTCGTGGGGACGACCCTATAGTCGTCGGACATGTCGGCGGCTGGCTAACTTTGGCCCGTGGTCGTGGGGACGATCCAATAGTCGTCGGACATGTCGGCGGCTGGCCAACTTTGGCCCGGGGTCGTGGGGACGACCCTATAGTCGTCGGACATGTCGGCGGCTGGCCAACCTAGTCCCGAGGTCGTGGGGACGACCCTATAGTCGTCGGACTTGACGGTGGCGGGCCAATCTAGTCCCAGGGTCGTGGGGACGACCCTACCGTCGTCGGAAATGTCGGCGGCTGGCCAACCTGGACCCGGGGTCGTGGGGACGACCCTATTGTCGTCGGACATGACGGTGGCGGGCCAATCTAGTCTCGGGGTCGTGGGGACGACCCTATAGTCGTCGGACATGTCGGCGGCTGGCCAACTTTGGCCCGGGGTCGTGGGGACGACCCTATAGTCGTCGGACATGTCGGCGGCTGGCCAACTTTGGCCCGTGGTTGTGGGGACGACCATATAGTCGTTGGACGTGACGGTGGCGGGCCAATCTAGTCCCGGGGTCGTGGGGACGACCCTATAGTCGTCGGACATGTCGGCGGCTGGCCAACCTAGTCCCGAGGTCGTGGGGACGACCCTATAGTCGTCGGACATGTCGGCGGCTGGCCAACTTTGGCCCGTGGTTGTGGGGACGACCATATAGTCGTTGGACGTGACGGTGGCGGGCCAATCTAGTCCCGGGGTCGTGGGGACGACCCTATAGTCGTCGGACAAGACGGCGGCTGGCCAACCTGGACCCGGGGTCGTGGGGACGACCCTATTGTCGTCGGACATGACGGTGGCGGGCCAATCTAGTCTCGCGGTCGTGGGGACGACCCTATAATCGTCGGACATGACGGTGGCGGGCCAATCTAGTCCCGGGGTCGTGGGGACGACCCTCATGTCGTCGGACATGTCGGCGGCTGGCCAACTTTGGCCCGGTGTCGTGGGGACGACTCTATAGTCGTCGGACATTTCGGCGGCATGCCAACTTTGGCCCGTGGTCGTGGGGACGACCCTATAGTTGTTGGACATGTCGGTGGCGGGCTAATCTAGTCCCGGGGTCGTAGGGACGACCCTATAGTCGTTGGACATGTCGGCGATTGGCCAACATTGGCCCGGGGTCGTGGGGACGACCCTATAGTCGTCGAACAATTCGGCGGCGGGTCAAGCTTGTCCCGGGGTCGTGGGGACGACCCTATAATCGTCGGACATGACGGTGGCGGGCCAATCTAGTCCCGGGGTCGTGGGGACGACCCTATAGTCGTCGGACATGTCGGCGGCATGCCAACTTTGGCCCGTGGTCGTGGGGACGACCCTATAGTCGTTGGACATGACGGTGGCGGGCCAATCTAGTCCCGGGGTCGTAGGGACGACCCTATAGTCGTCGGACATGTCGGCGATTGGCCAACATTGGCCCGGGGTCGTGGGGACGACCCTATAGTCGTCGGACATGTCGGCGGCTGGCCAACCTAGTCCCGAGGTCGTGGGGACGACCCTATAGTCGTCGGACATGTCGGCGGCTGGCCAACTTTGGCCCGTGGTTGTGGGGACGACCATATAGTCGTTGGACGTGACGGTGGCGGGCCAATCTAGTCCCGGGGTCGTGGGGACGACCCTATAGTCGTCGGACAAGACGGCGGCTGGCCAACCTGGACCCGGGGTCGTGGGGACGACCCTATTGTCGTCGGAGATGACGGTGGCGGGCCAATCTAGTCTCGCGGTCGTGGGGACGACCCTATAATCGTCGGACATGACGGTGGCGGGCCAATCTAGTCCCGGGGTCGTGGGGACGACCCTCATGTCGTCGGACATGTCGGCGGCTGGCCAACTTTGGCCCGGTGTCGTGGGGACGACTCTATAGTCGTCGGAAATGTCGGCGGCTGGCCAACCTGGACCCGGGGTCGTGGGGACGACCCTATTGTCGTCGGACATGACGGTGGCGGGCCAATCTAGTCCCGGGGTCGTGGGGACGACCCTATAGTCGTCGGACATGTCGGCGGCATGCCAACTTTGGCCCGTGGTCGTGGGGACGACCCTATAGTCGTTGGACATGACGGTGGCGGGCCAATCTAGTCCCGGGGTCGTAGGGACGACCCTATAGTCGTCGGACATGTCGGCGATTGGCCAACATTGGCCCGGGGTCGTGGGGACGACCCTATTGTCGTCGGACCTGTCGGCGGCTGGCCAACCTAGTCCCGAGGTCGTGGGGACGACCCTATAGTCGTCGGACATGTCGGCGGCTGGCCAACTTTGGCCCGTGGTCGTGGGGACGATCCAATAGTCGTCGGACATGTCGGCGGCTGGCCAACTTTGGCCCGTGCTTGTGGGGACGACCCTATAGTCGTTGGACATGACGGTGGCGGGCCAATCTAGTCCCGGGGTCGTGGGTACGACCCTATAGTCGTCGGACAAGACGGCGGCTGGACATCTTTGGCCCGGGGTCGTGGGGACGACCCTATAGTCGTCGGACATGTTGGCGGCTTGTCAGCATAGTCCCGGGGTCGTGGGTACGACCCTATAGTCGTCGGACAAGTCGGCGGCTGGCCAACCTAGACCCGGGGTCGTGGGGACGACCCTATTGTCGTCGGACATGACGGTGGCGGGCCAATCTAGTCCCGGGGTCGTGGGGACGACCCTATAGTCGTCGGACATGTCGGCGGCGAGCCAACCTAGTCCCGGGGTCGTGGGGACGACCCTATAGTCGTCGGACATGTCGGCGGCTGGCCAACCTGGACCCGGGGTCGTGGGGACGACCCTATTGTCGTCGGACATGACGGTGGCGGACCAATCTAGTCTCGGGGTCGTGGGGACGACCCTATAGTCGTCGGACATGTCGGCGGCTGGCCAACTTTGGCCCGTGGTCGTGGGGACGATCCGATAGTCGTTGGACATGACGGTGGCGGGCCAATGTAGTCCGGGGGTCGTGGGGACGACCCTACAGTCGTCGGACATTTCGGCGGCTTGCCAACTTTGGCCCGGGGTCGTGGGGACGACCCTATAGTCGTCGGACTTGACGGTGGCGGGCCAATCTAGTCCCGGGGTTGTGGGGACGACCCTACAGTCGCCGGACATTTCGGCGGCTTGCCAACCTAGACCCGGGGTCGTGAGGACGACCCTATTGTCGTCGGACATGGCGGTGGCGGGCCAATCTAGTCCCGTGGTCGTGGGGACGACCCTATAGTCTTCGGACATGACGGTAGCGGGCCAATCTAGTCCCGGGGTCGTGGGGACGACCCTATAGTCGTCGGACATGTCGGCGGCTGGCCAACTTTGGCCCGGTGTCGTGGGGACGACTCTATAGTCGTCGGAAATGTCGGCGGCTGGCCATACTGGACCCGGGGTCGTGGGGACGACCCTATTGTCGTCGGACATGACGGTGGCGGGCCAATCTAGTCTCGGGGTCGTGGGGACGACCCTATAGTCGTCGGACATGTCGGCGGCTGGCCAACTTTGGCCCGGGGTCGTGGGGACGACCCTATAGTCGTCGGACATGACGGTGGCGGACCAATCTAGTCCCGGGGTCGTGGGGACGACCCTATAGTCGTCGGACATTTCGGCGGCTTGCCAACTTTGGCCCGGGGTCGTGGGGACGACCCTATAGTCGTCGGACATGTCGGCGGCTGGCCAACTTTGGCCCGTGGTTGTGGGGACGACCCTATAGTCGTTGGACATGACGGTGGCGGGCCAATCTAGTCTCGCGGTCGTGGGGACGACCCTATAATCGTCGGACATGACGGTGGCGGGCCAATCTAGTCCCGGGGTCGTGGGGACGACCCTATAGTCGTCGGACATGTCGGCGATTGGCCAACATTGGCCCGGGGTCGTGGGGACGACCCTATAGTCGTCGGAATGATGGCGGCTGGCCAACCTGGATTCGGGGTCGTGGGGACGACCCTATAGTCGTCGGACAAGACGGCGGCTGGACATCTTTGGCCCGGGGTCGTGGGGACGACCCTATAGTCGTCGGACATGTTGGCGGCTTGTCAGCCTAGTCCCGGGGTCGTGGGTACGACCCTATAGTCGTCGGACAAGTCGGCGGCTGGCCAACCTAGACCCGGGGTCGTGGGGACGACCCTATTGTCGTCGGACATGGCGGTGGCGGGCCAATCTAGTCCCGTGGTCGTGGGGACGACCCTATAGTCTTCGGACATGACGGTAGCGGGCCAATCTAGACCCGAGGTCCTGGGGACGACCCTATAGTAGTCGGACATGTCGGCGGCTGGCCAACCTAGACCCGGGGTCGTGGGGACGACCCTATTATCGTCGGACATGACGGTGGCGGGCCAATCTAGTCTCGCGGTCGTGGGGACGACCCTATAATCGTCGGACATGACGGTGGCGGGCCAATCTAGTCCCGGGGTCGTGGGGACGACCCTATAGTCGTCGGACATGTCGGCGGCTGGCCAACTTTGGCCTGGTGTCGTGGGGACGACCCTATAGTCGTCGGACATTTCCGCGGCATGCCAACTTTGGCCCGTGGTCGTGGGGACGACCCTATAGTCGTAAGACATGTCGGCGGCTGGCCAATCTAGTCCCGGGGTCGTGGGGACGACCCTATAGTCGTCGGACATGTCGGCGGCTGGCCAACATTGGCCCGTGGTCGTGGGGACGATCCAATAGTCGTCGGACATGTCGGCGGCATGCCAACTTTGGCCCGTGGTCGTGGGGACGACCCTATAGTCGTTGGACACGACGGTGGCGGGCCAATCTAGTCCCGGGGTCGTAGGGACTACCCTATAGTCGTCGGACATGTCGGCGATTGGCCAACATTGGCCCGTCGTCGTGGGGACGACCATATAGTCGTCGGACATGACGGTGGCGGGCCACTCTAGTCCCGGGTCGTGGGGACGACCCTATAGTCGTCGGACATGTCGGCGGCTGGCCAACTTTGGCCCGGGGTCGTGGGGACGACCCTATAGTCGTCGGATATGTCGGTGGCGGGCCAATCTAGTCCCGGGGTCATGGGGACGACCCTACAGTCGTCGGACAAGTCGGCGGCGAGCCAATCTAGTCCCGCGGTCGTGGGGACGACCCTAAAGTCGTCGGACAAGTCAGCGGCTGGCCAACATTGGCCCGTGGTCGTGGGGACGACCATATAGTCGTCGGACATGACGGTGGCGGGCCACTCTAGTCCCGGGTCGTGGGGACGACCCTATAGTCGTCGGACATGTCGGCGGCTGGCCAACTTTGGCCCGGGGTCGTGGGGACGACCCTATAGTCGTCGGATATGTCGGCGGCTGGCCAGCTTTGGCCCGTGGTCGTGGGGACGACCCTATAGTCGTCGGAAATGACGGTGGCGGGCCAATCTATTCCCGGGGTCGTGGGGACGACCCTATAGTCTTCGGACATATCAGCGGCTGGCCAACTTTGGCCCGGGGTCGTGGGGACGACCCTATAGTCGTCGGAAATGACGGTGGCGGGCCAAACTAGTCCCGGGGTCGTGGGGACGACCCTATAGTCGTCGGACAAGTCGGCGGCGGGCCAACCTAGTCCCGGGGTCGTGGGGATGACCCTATAGTCGTCGGACATGACGGTGGCGGGCCAGTCTAGTCCCGGGTCGTGGGGACGACCCTATAGTCTTCGGACATGACGGTAGCGGGCCATTCTAGACCCGAGGTCGTGGGGACGACCCTATAGTAGTCGGACATGTCGGCGGCTGTCCAACTTTGGCGCGGTGTCGTGGGGACGACTCTATAGTCGTCGGACATGTCGGCAGCTGGGCAACCTAGACCCGGGCTCGTGGGGACGACCCTATTGTCGTCGGACATGAAGGTGGCGGGCCAATCTAGTCTCGGGGTCGTGGGGACGACCCTATAGTCGTCGGACATGTCGGCGGCTGGCCAACTTTGGCCCGGGGTCGTGGGGACGACCCTATAGTCGTCGGACATGACGGTGGCGGACCAATCTAGTCCCGGGGTCGTGGGTACGACCCTATAGTCGTCGGACAAGTCGGCGGCTGGACAACCTAGACCCGGGGTCGTGGGGACGAACCTATTGTCGTCGGACATGACGGTGGCGGGCCAATCTAGTCTCGGGGTCGTGGGGACGACCCTATAGTCGTCGGACATGTCGGCGTCTGGCCAACTTTGGCCCGCGGTCGTGGGGACGCCTCTATAGTCGTCGGAAATGTCGGCGGCTGGCCAACCTGGACTCGGGGTCGTGGGGACGACCCTACAGTCTTCGGACATTTCGGCGGCTTGCCAACTTTGGCCCGGGGTCGTGGGGACGACTCTATAGTCGTCGGAAATGTCGGCGGCTGGCCAACCTGGACTCGGGGTCGTGGGGACGACCCTATAGTCGTCGGACAAGACGGCGGCTGCACATCTTTGGCCCGGGGTCGTGGGGACGACCCTATAGTCGTCGGACATGTTGGCGGCTTGTCAGCCTAGTCCCGGGGTGGTGGGTACGACCCTATAGTCGTCGGACAAGTCGGCGGCTGGCCAACTTTGGCGCGTGGTCGTGGGGACGATCCGATTGTCGTCGGACATGTCGGCGGCTGGCCAACCTAGACCCGGGGTCGTGGGGACGACCCTATTGTCGTCGGACATGGCGGTGGCGGGCCAATCTAGTCCCGTGGTTGTGGGGACGACCCTATAGTCTTCGGACATGACGGTAGCGGGCCAATCTAGACCCGAGGTCCTGGGGACGACCCTATAGTAGTCGGACATGTCGGCGGCTGTCCAACTTTGACCCGGTGTCGTGGGGACGACTCTATAGTCGTCGGACATGTCGGCGGCTGGCCAACCTAGACCCGGGGTCGTGGGGACGACCCTATTGTCGTCGGACATGATGGTGGCGGGCCAATCTAGTCTCGCGGTCGTGGGGACGACCCTATAACCGTCGGACATGACGGTGGCGGGTCAATCTAGTCCCGGGGTCGTGGGGACGACCCTATAGTCGTCGGACATGTCGGCCGCTGGCCAACTTTGGCCCGGTGTCGTGGGGACGACTCTATAGTCGTCGGAAATGTCGGCGGCTGGCCAACCTGGACCCGGGGTCGTGGGGACGACCCTATAGTCGTCGGACTTGACGGTGGCGGGCCAATCTAGTCCCGGGGTCGTGGGGACGACCCTACAGTCGTCGGACATTTCGGCGGCTTGCCAACTTTGGCCCGGGGTCGTGGGACGACCCTATAGTCTTCGGACATGACGGTAGCGGGCCATTCTAGACCCGAGGTCGTGGGGACGACCCTATAGTAGTCGGACATGTCGGCGGCTTTCCAACTTTGGCGCGGTGTCGTGGGGACGACTCTATAGTCGTCGGACATGTCGGCAGCTGCACAACCTAGACTCGGGGTCGTGGGGACGACCCTATTGTCGTCGGACATGAAGGTGGCGGGCCAATCTAGTCTCGGGGTCGTGGGGACGACCCTATAGTCGTCGGACATGTCGGCGGCTGGCCAACTTTGGCCCGGTGTCGTGGGGACGACTCTATAGTCGTCGGAAATGTCGGCGGCTGGCCAACCTGGACCCGGGGTCGTGGGGACGACCCTATTGTCGTCGGAAATGACGGTGGCGGGCCAATCTAGTCTCGGGGTCGTGGGGACGACCCTATAGTCGTCGGACATGTCGGCGTCTGGCCAACTTTGGCCCGCGGTCGTGGGGACGACTCTATAGTCGTCGGAAATGTCGGCGGCTGGCCAACCTGGACTCGGGGTCGTGGGGAGGACCCTATAGTCGTCGGACAAGACGGCGGCTGGACATCTTTGGCCCGGGGTCGTGGGGACGACCCTATAGTCGTCGGACATGTCGGCGGCTGGCCAACTTTGGCCCGGTGTCGTGGGGACGACCCTACAGTCTTCGGACATTTCGGCGGCTTGCCAACTTTGGCCCGGGGTCGTGGGGACGACCCTATAATCGTCGGACATTTCGGCGGCATGCCAACTTTGGCCCGTGGTCGTGGGGACGACCCTATAGTCGTTGGACATGACGGTGGCGGGCCAATCTAGTCCCGAGGTCCTGGGGACGACCCTATAGTCGTCGGACAAGTCGGCGGCTGGCCAACCTAGACCCGGGGTCGTGGGGACGACCGTATTGTCGTCGGTCATGACGGTGGCGGGTCAATCTAGTCCCGGGGTCGTGGGGACGACCCTATAGTCGTCGGACATGTCGGCGGCTGGCCAACTTTGGCCCGTGGTTGTGGGGACGACCCTATAGTCGTTGGACATGACGGTGGCGGGCCAATCTAGTCCCGGGGTCGTGGGGACGACCCTATAGTCGTCGGACATGTCGGCGGCTGGCCAACTTTGGCCCGTGGTCGTGGGGACGATCCGATAGTCGTTGGACATGACGGTGGCGGGCCAATGTAGTCCGGGGGTCGTGGGGACGACCCTACAGTCGTCGGACATTTCGGCGGCTTGCCAACTTTGGCCCGGGGTCGTGGGGACGACCCTATAGTCGTCGGACATGTTGGCGGCTTGTCAGCCTAGTCCCGGGGTGGTGGGTACGACCCTATAGTCGTCGGACAAGTCGGCGGCTGGCCAACTTTGGCGCGTGGTCGTGGGGACGATCCGATTGTCGTCGGACATGTCGGCGGCTGGCCAACCTAGACCCGGGGTCGTGGGGACGACCCTATTGTCGTCGGACATGGCGGTGGCGGGCCAATCTAGTCCCGTGGTTGTGGGGACGACCCTATAGTCTTCGGACATGACGGTAGCGGGCCAATCTAGACCCGAGGTCCTGGGGACGACCCTATAGTAGTCGGACATGTCGGCGGCTGTCCAACTTTGACCCGGTGTCGTGGGGACGACTCTATAGTCGTCGGACATGTCGGCGGCTGGCCAACCTAGACCCGGGGTCGTGGGGACGACCCTATTGTCGTCGGACATGACGGTGGCGGGCCAATCTAGTCCCGGGGTCGTGGGGACGACCCTATAGTCGTCGGACAAGTCGACGGCGGGCCAAGCTTGTCCCGGGGTCGTGGGGACGACCCTATAATCGTCGGACATGACGGTGGCGGGCCAATCTAGTCCCGGGGTCGTGGGGACGACCCTATAATCGTTGGACATGACGGTGGCGGGCCAATCTAGTCCCGGGGTCGTGGGGACGATCCAATAGTCGTCGGACATGTCGGCGGCTGGTCAACTTTGGCCCGTGGTCGTGGGGACGACCCTATAGTCGTTGGACATGTCAGCGGCTGGCCAACTTTGGCCCGTGGTCGTGGGGACGATCCAATAGTCGTCGGACATGTCGGCGGCTGGCCAGCTTTTGCCCGGGGTCGTAGGGACGACCCTATAGTCGTCGGACATGTCGGCGATTTGCCAACATTGGCCCGGGGTCGTGGGGACGACATTATAGTCGTCGGACATGTCGGCGGCGGGCCAACCTAGTCCCGAGGTCGTGGGGACGACCCTATAGTCGTCGGACTTGACGGTGGCGGGCCAATCTAGTCCGGGGGTCGTGGGGACGACCCTACAGTCGTCGGACATTTCGGCGGCTTGCCAACTTTGGCCCGGGGTCGTGGGGACGATCCAATAGTCGTCGGACATGTCGGCGGCTGGTCAACTTTGGCCCGTGGGCGTGGGGACGACCCTATAGTCGGTGGACATGTCAGCGGCTGGCCAACTTTGGCCCGGTGTCGTGGGGACGACCCAATAGTCGTCGGACATGTCGGCGGCTTGCCAACTTTGGCCCGGGGTCGTGGGGACGACCCTATAGTCGTCGGACTTGACGGTGGCGGGCCAATCTAGTCCCGGGGTTGTGGGGACGACCCTACAGTCGCCGGACATTTCGGCGGCTTGCCAACTTTGGCCCGGGGTCGTGGGGACGACCCTATAGTCGTCGGACTTGACGGTGGCGGGCCAATCTAGTCCCGAGGTCGTGGGGACGACCCTATAGTCGTCGGACTTGACGGTGGCCGGCCAATCTATTCCCGGGGTCGTGGGGACGACCCTACAGTCGTCGGACATTTCGGCGGCTTGCCAACTTTGGCCCGGGGTCGTGGGGACGACCCTATAGTCGTCGGACATGTCGGCGGCTAGCCAACATTGGCCCGGGGTCGTCGGACTTGACGGTGGCGGGCCAATCTACTCCCGGGGTCGTGGGGACGACCCCACAGTCGTCGGACATTTTGGCGGCTTGCCAACTTTGGCCCGGGGTCGTGTGGACGACCCTATAGTCGTCGGACATGATGGTGGCGGACCAATCTAGTCCCGGGGTCGTGGGGACGACCCTATAGTCGTCGGACATGTCGACGGCTGGCCAACTTTGGCCCGTGGTCGTGGGGACGATCCAATAGTCGTCGGACATGTCGGCGGCTGGCCAGCTTTGGCCCGTGGTCGTGGGGACGACCCTATAGTCGTCGGACAAGTTAGCGGCTGGCCAACATTGGCCCGTGGTCGTGGGGACGACACTATAGTCGTCGGATATGTCGGCGGCTGGCCAACTTTGGCCCGTGGTCGTGGGGACGACCCTATAGTCGTCGGAAATGACGGTGGCGGGCCAATCTAGTCCCGGGGTCATGGGGACGACCCTACAGTCGTCGGACAAGTCGGCGGCGAGCCAATCTAGTCCCGCGGTCGTGGGGACGACCCTATAGTCGTCGGAAAAGTCAGCGGCTGGCCAACATTGGCCCGTGGTCGTGGGGACGACCATATAGTCGTCGGACATGACGGTGGCGGGCCACTCTAGTCCCGGGTCGTGGGGACGACCCTATAGTCGTCGGACATGTCGGCGGCTGGCCAACTTTGGCCCGGGGTCGTGGGGACGACCCTATAGTCGTCGGATATGTCGGCGGCTGGCCAGCTTTGGCCCGTGGTCGTGGGGACGACCCTATAGTCGTCGGAAATGACGGTGGCGGGCCAATCTATTCCCGGGGTCGTGGGGACGACCCTATAGTCTTCGGACATATCAGCGGCTGGCCAACTTTGGCCCGGGGTCGTGGGGACGACCCTACAGTCGTCGGATATGTCGGCGGCTGGCCAACTTTGGCCCGTAGTCGTGGGGACGACCCTATAGTCGTCGGAAATGACGGTGGCGGGCCAAACTAGTCCCGGGGTCGTGGGGACGACCCTATAGTCGTCGGACAAGTCGGCGGCCGGCCAACCTAGTCCGGGGGTCGTGGGGACGACCCTATAGTCGTCGGACATGACGGTGGCGGGCCAACATTGGCCCGTGGTCGTGGGGACGACCCTATAGTCGTCGGACATGTCGGCGGCTGGCCAACATTGGCCCGGGGTCGTGGGGACGACCCTATAGTCGTCGGATATGTCAGGGGCTGGCCAACTTTGGCCCGTGGTCGTGGGGACGACCCTATAGTCGTCGGACAAGTCGGCGGCGGGCCAACCTAGTCCCGGGGTCGTGGGGACGACCCTATAATCGTCGGACAAGCCGGCGGCTGGCCAACATTGGCCCGTGGTCGTGGGGACGACCCTATAGTCGTCGGACAAGTCGGCGGCTGTCCAACTTTGGCCCGGGGTCGTGGGGACGACCCTATAGTCGTCGGACTTGACGGTGGCGGGCCAATCTAGTCCCGGGGTCGTGGGGACGACCCTATAGTCGTCAGACATGTCGGTGGCGAGCCAACCTAGTCCCGGGGTCGTAGGGACGACCCTATAGTCGTCGGACATGTCGCCGGCTGGCCAACTTTGGCCCGTGGTCGTGGGGACGACCCTATAGTCGTCGGACATAACGGTGGCGGGCCAATCTAGTCCCGGGGTCGTGGGGACGACCCTATAGTCGTCGGACAAGTCGGCGGCGGGCCAACCTAGACCCGGGGTCGTGGGGACGACCCTATAGTCGTCAGACATGACGGTGGCGAGCCAACCTAGTCCCGGGGTCGTGGGGACGACCCTATAGTCGTCGGACATGTCGGTGATTGGCCAACATTGGCCCGGGGTCGTGGGGACGACCCTATAGTCGTCGGAATGTCGGCGGCTGGCCAACCTGGACTCGGGGTCGTGGGGACGACCCTATAGTCGTCGGACAAGACGGCGGCTGGACATCTTTGGCCCGGGGTCGTGGGGACGACCCTATAGTCGTCGGACATGTTGGCGGCTCGTCAGCCTAGTCCCGGGGTCGTGGGTACGACCCTATAGTCGTCGGACAAGTCGGCGGCTGGCCAACCTAGACCCGGGGTCGTGGGTACGACCCTATAGTCGTCGGACAAGTCGGCGGCTGGCCAACCTAGACCCGGGGTCGTGGGGACGACCCTATTGTCGTCGGACATGGCGGTGGCGGGCCAATCTAGTCCCGTGGTCGTGGGGACGACCCTATAGTCTTCGGACATGACGGTAGCGGGCCAATCTAGACCCGAGGTCCTGGGGACGACCCTATAGTAGTCGGACATGTCGGCGGCTGGCCAACCTAGACCCGGGGTCGTGGGGACGACCCTATTGTCGTCGGACATGACGGTGGCGGGCCAATCTAGTCTCGCGGTCTTGGGGACGACCCTATAATCGTCGGACATGACGGTGGCGGGCCAATCTAGTCCCGGGGTCGTGGGGACGACCCTATAGTCGTCGGACATGTCGGCGGCTGGCCAACTTTGGCCCGGTGTCGTGGGGACGAGCCTATAGTCGTCGGACATTTCCGCGGCATGCCAACTTTGGCCCGTGGTCGTGGGGACGACCCTATAGTTGTTGGACATGACGGTGGCGGGCTAATCTAGTCCCGGGGTCGTAGGGACGACCCTATAGTCGTTGGACATGTCGGCGAATGGCCAACATTGGCCCGGGGTCGTGGAGACGACCCTATAGTCGTCGGACATGTCGGCGGCTGGCCAACTTTGGCGCGTGGTCGTGGGGACGATCCGATTATCGTCGGACATGTCGGCGGCTGGCCAACTTTGGCCCGTGGTCGTGGGGACGATCCAATAGTCGTCGGACATGTCGGCGGCTGGCCAACTTTGGCGCGTGGTCGTGGGGACGATCCGATTGTCGTCGGACATGTCGGCGGCTGGCCAACCTAGACCCGGGGTCGTGGGGACGACCCTATTGTCGTCGGACATGGCGGTGGCGGGCCAATCTAGTCCCGTGGTCGTGGGGACGACCCTATAGTCTTCGGACATGACGGTAGCGGGCCAATCTAGACCCGAGGTCCTGGGGACGACCCTATAGTAGTCGGACATGTCGGCGGCTGTCCAACTTTGGCCCGGTGTCGTGGGGACGACTCTATAGTCGTCGGACATGTCGGCGGCTGGCCAACCTAGACCCGGGGTCGTGGGGACGACCCTATTGTCGTCGGACATGACGGTGGCGGGCCAATCTAGTCCCGGGGTCGTGGGGACGACCCTATAGTCGTCGGACTTGACGGTGGCGGGCCAATCTAGTCCCGAGGTCGTGGGGACGACCCTATAGTCGTCGGACTTGACGGTGGCCGGCCAATCTATTCCCGGGGTCGTGGGGACGACCCTACAGTCGTCGGACATTTCGGCGGCTTGCCAACTTTGGCCCGGGGTCGTGGGGACGACCCTATAGTCGTCGGACATGTCGGCGGCTAGCCAACATTGGCCCGGGGTCGTCGGACTTGACGGTGGCGGGCCAATCTACTCCCGGGGTCGTGGGGACGACCCCACAGTCGTCGGACATTTCGGCGGCTTGCCAACTTTGGCCCGGGGTCGTGTGGACGACCCTATAGTCGTCGGACATGATGGTGGCGGACCAATCTAGTCCCGGGGTCGTGGGGACGACCCTATAGTCGTCGGACATGTCGACGGCTGGCCAACTTTGGCCCGTGGTCGTGGGGACGATCCAATAGTCGTCGGACATGTCGGCGGCTGGCCAGCTTTGGCCCGTGGTCGTGGGGACGACCCTATAGTCGTCGGACAAGTTAGCGGCTGGCCAACATTGGCCCGTGGTCGTGGGGACGACACTATAGTCGTCGGATATGTCGGCGGCTGGCCAACTTTGGCCCGTGGTCGTGGGGACGACCCTATAGTCGTCGGAAATGACGGTGGCGGGCCAATCTAGTCCCGGGGTCATGGGGACGACCCTACAGTCGTCGGACAAGTCGGCGGCGAGCCAATCTAGTCCCGCGGTCGTGGGGACGACCCTATAGTCGTCGGAAAAGTCAGCGGCTGGCCAACATTGGCCCGTGGTCGTGGGGACGACCATATAGTCGTCGGACATGACGGTGGCGGGCCACTCTAGTCCCGGGTCGTGGGGACGACCCTATAGTCGTCGGACATGTCGGCGGCTGGCCAACTTTGGCCCGGGGTCGTGGGGACGACCCTATAGTCGTCGGATATGTCGGCGGCTGGCCAGCTTTGGCCCGTGGTCGTGGGGACGACCCTATAGTCGTCGGAAATGACGGTGGCGGGCCAATCTATTCCCGGGGTCGTGGGGACGACCCTATAGTCTTCGGACATATCAGCGGCTGGCCAACTTTGGCCCGGGGTCGTGGGGACGACCCTACAGTCGTCGGATATGTCGGCGGCTGGCCAACTTTGGCCCGTAGTCGTGGGGACGACCCTATAGTCGTCGGAAATGACGGTGGCGGGCCAAACTAGTCCCGGGGTCGTGGGGACGACCCTATAGTCGTCGGACAAGTCGGCGGCCGGCCAACCTAGTCCGGGGGTCGTGGGGACGACCCTATAGTCGTCGGACATGACGGTGGCGGGCCAACATTGGCCCGTGGTCGTGGGGACGACCCTATAGTCGTCGGACATGTCGGCGGCTGGCCAACATTGGCCCGGGGTCGTGGGGACGACCCTATAGTCGTCGGATATGTCAGCGGCTGGCCAACTTTGGCCCGTGGTCGTGGGGACGACCCTATAGTCGTCGGACAAGTCGGCGGCGGGCCAACCTAGTCCCGGGGTCGTGGGGACGACCCTATAATCGTCGGACAAGCCGGCGGCTGGCCAACATTGGCCCGTGGTCGTGGGGACGACCCTATAGTCGTCGGACAAGTCGGCGGCTGTCCAACTTTGGCCCGGGGTCGTGGGGACGACCCTATAGTCGTCGGACTTGACGGTGGCGGGCCAATCTAGTCCCGGGGTCGTGGGGACGACCCTATAGTCGTCAGACATGTCGGTGGCGAGCCAACCTAGTCCCGGGGTCGTAGGGACGACCCTATAGTCGTCGGACATGTCGCCGGCTGGCCAACTTTGGCCCGTGGTCGTGGGGACGACCCTATAGTCGTCGGACATAACGGTGGCGGGCCAATCTAGTCCCGGGGTCGTGGGGACGACCCTATAGTCGTCGGACAAGTCGGCGGCGGGCCAACCTAGACCCGGGGTCGTGGGGACGACCCTATAGTCGTCAGACATGACGGTGGCGAGCCAACCTAGTCCCGGGGTCGTGGGGACGACCCTATAGTCGTCGGACATGTCGGTGATTGGCCAACATTGGCCCGGGGTCGTGGGGACGACCCTATAGTCGTCGGAATGTCGGCGGCTGGCCAACCTGGACTCGGGGTCGTGGGGACGACCCTATAGACGTCGGACAAGACGGCGGCTGGACATCTTTGGCCCGGGGTCGTGGGGACGACCCTATAGTCGTCGGACATGTTGGCGGCTCGTCAGCCTAGTCCCGGGGTCGTGGGTACGACCCTATAGTCGTCGGACAAGTCGGCGGCTGGCCAACCTAGACCCGGGGTCGTGGGTACGACCCTATAGTCGTCGGACAAGTCGGCGGCTGGCCAACCTAGACCCGGGGTCGTGGGGACGACCCTATTGTCGTCGGACATGGCGGTGGCGGGCCAATCTAGTCCCGTGGTCGTGGGGACGACCCTATAGTCTTCGGACATGACGGTAGCGGGCCAATCTAGACCCGAGGTCCTGGGGACGACCCTATAGTAGTCGGACATGTCGGCGGCTGGCCAACCTAGACCCGGGGTCGTGGGGACGACCCTATTGTCGTCGGACATGACGGTGGCGGGCCAATCTAGTCTCGCGGTCTTGGGGACGACCCTATAATCGTCGGACATGACGGTGGCGGGCCAATCTAGTCCCGGGGTCGTGGGGACGACCCTATAGTCGTCGGACATGTCGGCGGCTGGCCAACTTTGGCCCGGTGTCGTGGGGACGAGCCTATAGTCGTCGGACATTTCCGCGGCATGCCAACTTTGGCCCGTGGTCGTGGGGACGACCCTATAGTTGTTGGACATGACGGTGGCGGGCTAATCTAGTCCCGGGGTCGTAGGGACGACCCTATAGTCGTTGGACATGTCGGCGAATGGCCAACATTGGCCCGGGGTCGTGGAGACGACCCTATAGTCGTCGGACATGTCGGCGGCTGGCCAACTTTGGCGCGTGGTCGTGGGGACGATCCGATTATCGTCGGACATGTCGGCGGCTGGCCAACTTTGGCCCGTGGTCGTGGGGACGATCCAATAGTCGTCGGACATGTCGGCGGCTGGCCAACTTTGGCGCGTGGTCGTGGGGACGATCCGATTGTCGTCGGACATGTCGGCGGCTGGCCAACCTAGACCCGGGGTCGTGGGGACGACCCTATTGTCGTCGGACATGGCGGTGGCGGGCCAATCTAGTCCCGTGGTCGTGGGGACGACCCTATAGTCTTCGGACATGACGGTAGCGGGCCAATCTAGACCCGAGGTCCTGGGGACGACCCTATAGTAGTCGGACATGTCGGCGGCTGTCCAACTTTGGCCCGGTGTCGTGGGGACGACTCTATAGTCGTCGGACATGTCGGCGGCTGGCCAACCTAGACCCGGGGTCGTGGGGACGACCCTATTGTCGTCGGACATGACGGTGGCGGGCCAATCTAGTCCCGGGGTCGTGGGGACGACCCTATAGTCGTCGGATATGTCGGCGGCTGGCCAACTTTGGCCCGTGGTCGTGGGGACGACCCTATAGTCGTCGGACAAGTCGGCGGCGGGCCAACCTAGTCCCGGGGTCGTGGGGACGACCCTATAATTGTCGGACAAGCCGGCGGCTGGCCAACATTGGCCCGTGGTAGTGGGGACGACCCTATAGTCGTCGGACAAGTCGGCGGCTGTCCAACTTTGGCCCGGGGTCGTGGGGACGACCCTATAGTCGTCGGACTTGACGGTGGCGGGCCAATCTAGTCCCGGGGTCGTGGGGACGACCCTATAGTCGTCAGACATGTCGGTGGCGAGCCAACCTAGTCCCGGGGTCGTAGGGACGACCCTATAGTCGTCGGACATGTCGCCGGCTGGCCAACTTTGGCCCGTGGTCGTGGGGACGACCCTATAGTCGTCGGACATAACGGTGGCGGGCCAATCTAGTCCCGGGGTCGTGGGGACGACCCTATAGTCGTCGGACAAGTCGGCGGCGGGCCAACCTAGACCCGGGGTCGTGGGGATGACCCTATAGTCGTCGGACATGACGGTGGCGGGCCAGTCTAGTCCCGGGTCGTGGGGACGACCCTATAGTCGTCGGACATGTCGGCGGCTGGCCAACTTTGGCCCGTGGTCGTGGGGACGACCCTATAGTCGTCAGACATGACGGTGGCGAGCCAACCTAGTCCCGGGGTCGTGGGGACGACCCTATAGTCGTCGGACAAGTCGGCAGCGAGCCCACCTAGTCGGGGGGTCGTGGGGACGACCCTATAGTCGTCGGACAAGTCGGCGGCCGGCCAACCTAGTCCGGGGGTCGTGGGGACGACCCTATAGTCGTCGGACAAGTCGGCGGCTGGCCAACTTTGGCCCGTGGTCGTGGGGACGATCCGATAGTCGTCGGACATGACGGTGGCGGGTCAATCTAGTCCCGGGGTCATAGGGACGACCCTATAGTCATCGGACATGTCGGCGGCTGGTCAACTTAGGCCCGTGGTCGTAGGGACGATCCGATAGTCGTTGGACATGATGGTGCCGGGCCAATCAAGTCCCGGGGTCGTGGGTACGACCCTATAGTCGTCAGACATGACGGTGGCGAGCCAACCTAGTCCCGGGGTCGTGGGGACGACCCTATAGTCGTCGGACAAGTCGGCAGCGAGCCCACCTAGTCGGGGGGTCGTGGGGACGACCCTATAGTCGTCGGACAAGTCGGCGGCCGGCCAACCTAGTCCGGGGGTCGTGGGGACGACCCTATAATCGTCGGACATGTCGGCGGCTGGCCAACATTGGCCCGTGGTCGTGGGGACGACCCAATAGTCGTCGGACATGTCGGCGGCAGGCCAACTTTGGCCCGTGGTCGTGGGGACGATCCGATAGTCGTGGGACGTGACGGTGGCTAGCCAATCTAGTCCCGGGGTCGTGGGGACGACCCTATAGTCGTCGGAGATGTCGGCGGCTGTCCTACTTTGGCCCGGTGTCTTGGGGACGACTCTATAGTCGTCGGACATGTCGGCGGCTGGCCAACCTAGACCCGGGGTCGTGGGGACGACCCTATAGTCCTGGAACAAGTCGGCGGCTGGCCAACTTTGGCCCGTGGTCGTGGGAACGACCCTATAATGTTCGGACAAGTCGGCAGCTGGCCAAATTTGGCCCGTGGTCGTGAGGACGACCCTATAGTCGTCGGAAATGTCGGCGGCTGGCCAATTTTGGCCCGTGGTCGTGAAGACGACCCTATAGTCGTCAGACATGTCGGTGGCGTGCCAACCTAGTCCCGGGGTCGTGGGGACGACCCTATAGTCGTCGGACAAGTCGGCGGCGGGCCAACCTAGTCCCGGGGTCGTGGGGATGACTCTATAGTCGTCGGACAAGACGGCGGCGAGCCCACCTTGTCGGGGGGTCGTGGGGACGACCCTATAGTCGTCGGACATGACGGTGGCGGGCCAACATTGGCCCGTGGTCGTGGGGACGACCCTATAGTCGTCGGACATGTCGGCGGCTGGCCAACATTGGCCCGGGGTCGTGGGGACGACCCTATAGTCGTCGGATATGTCGGCGGCTGGCCAGCTTTGGCCCGTGGTCGTGGGGACGACCCTATAGTCGTCGGAAATGACGGTGGCGGGCCAATCTATTCCCGGGGTCGTGGGGACGACCCTATAGTCTTCGGACATATCAGCGGCTGGCCAACTTTGGCCCGGGGTCGTGGGGACGACCCTACAGTCGTCGGATATGTCGGCGGCTGACCAACTTTGGCCCGTAGTCGTGGGGACGACCCTATAGTCGTCGGAAATGACGGTGGCGGGCCAAACTAGTCCCGGGGTCGTGGGGACGACCCTATAGTCGTCGGACAAGTCGGCGGCCGGCCAACCTAGTCCGGGGGTCGTGGGGACGACCCTATAGTCGTCGGACATGACGGTGGCGGGCCAACATTGGCCCGTGGTCGTGGGGACGACCCTATAGTCGTCGGACATGTCGGCGGCTGGCCAACATTGGCCCGGGGTCGTGGGGACGACCCTATAGTCGTCGGATATGTCAGCGGCTGGCCAACTTTGGCCCGTGGTCGTGGGGACGACCCTATAGTCGTCGGACAAGTCGGCGGCGGGCCAACCTAGTCCCGGGGTCGTGGGGACGACCCTATAATCGTCGGACAAGCCGGCGGCTGGCCAACATTGGCCCGTGGTCGTGGGGACGACCCTATAGTCGTCGGACAAGTCGGCGGCTGTCCAACTTTGGCCCGGGGTCGTGGGGACGACCCTATAGTCGTCGGACTTGACGGTGGCGGGCCAATCTATTCCCGGGGTCGTGGGGACGACCCTATAGTCTTCGGACATATCAGCGGCTGGCCAACTTTGGCCCGGGGTCGTGGGGACGACCCTATAGTCGTCGGACAAGACGGCGGCTGCACATCTTTGGCCCGGGGTCGTGGGGACGACCCTATAGTCGTCGGACATGTCGGCGGCTGGTCAACTTTGGCCCGTGGTCGTGGGGACGACCCTATAGTCGTTGGACATGTCAGCGGCTGGCCAACTTTGGCCCGTGGTCGTGGGGACGATCCAATAGTCGTCGGACATGTCGGTGGCGGGCCAGTCTAGTCCCGGGTCGTGGGGACGACCCTATAGTCGTCGGACATGTCGGCGGCTGGCCAACATTGGCCCGTGGTAGTGGGGACGACCCTATAGTCGTCGGACAAGTCGGCGGCTGTCCAACTTTGGCCCGGGGTCGTGGGGACGACCCTACAGTCGTCGGAAATGACGGTGGCGGGCCAATCTAGTCCCGTGGTCGTGGGGACGACCCTATAGTCGTCGGAAATGACGGTGGCGGGCCAATCTAGTCCCGTGGTCGTGGGGAGGACCCTATACCCGTCGGACAAGTCGGCGGCGTACCAACCTAGTCCGGGGGTCGTGGGGACGACCCTATAGTCGTCGGACATGACGGTGGCGGGCCAGTCTAGTCCCGGGTCATGGGGACGACCCTATAGTCGTCGGACAAGTCGGCGGCTGGCCAACTTTGGCCCGTGGTCGTGGGGATGACCCTATAGTCGTCGGAAATGACGGTGGCGGGCCAATCTAGTCCCGTGGTCGTGGGGACGACCCTACAGTCGTCGGACAAGTCGGCGGCGAGCCAATCTAGTCCCGCGGTCGTGGGGACGACCCTATAGTCGTCGGACAAGTCAGCGGCTGGCCAACATTGGCCAGTGGTCGTGGGGACGACCATATAGTCGTCGGACATGACGGTGGCGGGCCACTCTAGTCCCGGGTCGTGGGGACGACCCTATAGTCGTCGGACATGTCGGCGGCTGGCCAACATTGGCCCGGGGTCGTGGGGACGACCCTATAGTCGTCGGATATGTCGGCGGCTGGCCAACTTTGGCCCGTGGTCGTGGGGACGACCCTATAGTCGTCGGACAAGTCGGCGGCGGGCCAACCTAGTCCCGGGGTCGTGGGGACGACCCTATAATTGTCGGACAAGCCGGCGGCTGGCCAACATTGGCCCGTGGCAGTGGGGACGACCCTATAGTCGTCGGACAAGTCGGCGGCTGTCCAACTTTGGCCCGGGGTCGTGGGGACGACCCTATAGTCGTCGGACTTGACGGTGGCGGGCCAATCTAGTCCCGGGGTCGTGGGGACGACCCTATAGTCGTCAGACACGTCGGTGGCGAGCCAACCTAGTCCCGGGGTCGTAGGGACGACCCTATAGTCGTCGGACATGTCGCCGGCTGGCCAACTTTGGCCCGTGGTCGTGGGGACGACCCTATAGTCGTCGGACATAACGGTGGCGGGCCAATCTAGTCCCGGGGTCGTGGGGACGACCCTATAGTCGTCGGACAAGTCGGCGGCGGGCCAACCTAGACCCGGGGTCGTGGGGATGACCCTATAGTCGTCGGACAAGTCGGCGGCTGGCCAACTTTGGCCCGTGGTCGTGGGGACGATCCGATAGTCGTCGGACATGACGGTGGCGGGTCAATCTAGTCCCGGGGTCATAGGGACGACCCTATAGTCATCGGACATGTCGGCGGCTGGTCAACTTAGGCCCGTGGTCGTAGGGACGATCCGATAGTCGTTGGACATGACGGTGCCGGGCCAATCAAGTCCCGGGGTCGTGGGTACGACCCTATAGTCGTCGGACATGTCGTCGATTGGCCATTATTGGCCCGGGGTCGTGGGGACGACCCTATAATCGTCGGACATGTCGGCGGCTGGCCAACATTGGCCCGTGGTCGTGGGGACGACCCAATAGTCGTCGGACATGTCGGCGGCAGGCCAACTTTGGCCCGTGGTCGTGGGGACGATCCGATAGTCGTGGGACGTGACGGTGGCTAGCCAATCTAGTCCCGGGGTCGTGGGGACGACCCTATAGTCGTCGGAGATGTCGGCGGCTGTCCTACTTTGGCCCGGTGTCTTGGGGACGACTCTATAGTCGTCGGACATGTCGGCGGCTGGCCAACTTTGGCCCGTGGTCGTGGGAACGACCCTATAATGTTCGGACAAGTCGGTAGCTGGCCAAATTTGGCCCGTGGTCGTGAGGACGACCCTATAGTCGTCGGAAATGTCGGCGGCTGGCCAATTTTGGCCCGTGGTCGTGAAGACGACCCTATAGTCGTCAGACATGTCGGTGGCGTGCCAACCTAGTCCCGGGGTCGTGGGGACGACCCTATAGTCGTCGGACAAGTCGGCGGCGGGCCAACCTAGTCCCGGGGTCGTGGGGATGACTCTATAGTCGTCGGACAAGACGGCGGCGAGCCCACCTTGTCGGGGGGTCGTGGGGACGACCCTATAGTCGTCGGACAAGACGGCGGCTGGACATCTTTGGCCCGGGGTCGTGGGTACGACCCTATAGTCGTCGGACATGTCGGCGGCTGGACATCTTTGGCCCGGGGTCGTGGGGACGACCCTACAGTCGTCGGACATGTCGGCGGCTGGCCAACCTAGTCCCGGGGTCGTTGGGACGACCCTATAGTCGTCGGACTTGACGGTGGCGGGCCAATCTAGTCCCGGGGTCGTGGGGACGACCCTACAGTCGTCGGACATGTCGGCGGCTGGCCAACTTTGGCCCGGTGTCGTGGGGACGACTCTATAGTTGTCGGAAATGTCAGCGGCTGGCCAACCTGGACCCGGGGTCGTGGGGACGACCCCATTGTCGTCGGACATGACGGTGGCGGGCCAATCTAGTCTCGGGGTCGTGGGGACGACCCTATAGTCGTCGGACATGTCGGCGGCTGGCCAACTTTGGCCCGGGGTCGTGGGGACGACCCCATAGTCGTCGGACAAGTTGGCGGCTGGCCAACTTTGGCCCGTGGTTGTGGGGACGACCCTATAGTCGTTGGACATGACGGTGGCGGGCCAATCTTGTCCCGGGGTCGTGGGGACGACCCTATAGTCCTCGAACAAGTCGGCGGCTGGCCAACTTTGGCCCGTGGTCGTGGGAACGACCCTATAGTCGTCGGACAAGTCGGCGGCTGGCCAAATATGGCCCGTGGTCGTGGGGACGACCCTATAGTCGTCGGAAATGTCGGCGGCGAGCCAACCTAGTCCCGGCGTCGTGGGGACGACCCTATAATGTTCGGACAAGTCGGCAGCTGGCCAAATTTGGCCCGTGGTCGTGAGGACGACCCTATAGTCGTCGGAAATGTCGGCGATTGGCCAACATTGACCCGGGGTCGTGGGGACGACCCTATAGTCGTCGGAAATGACGGTGGCGGACCAATCAAGTCCCGGGGTCGTGGGGACGACCCTATAGTCGTTGGACATGACGGTGGCGGGCCAGTCTAGTCCTGGGATCGTGGGGACGACCCCATAGTCGTCGGACAAGTCGGCGGCTGGCCAACTTTGGCCCGGGGTCGTGGGGACGACCCTATAGTCGTCGGACATGTCGGCGGCTGGCCAACCTAGTCCCGAGGTCGTTGGGACGACCCTATAGTCGTCGGACTTGACGGTGGCGGGCCAATCTAGTCCCGGGGTCGTGGGGGCGACCCTACAGTCGTCGGACATTTCGGCGGCTTGCCAACTTTGGCCCGGGGTCGTGGGGACGACCCTATAGTCGTCGGACTTGACGGCGGCTGGCCTACCTAGTCCCGAGGTCGTGGGGGCGACCCTATAGTCGTCGGACATGTCGGCGGCTGGCCAACCTAGTCCCGAGGTCGTCGGACTTGACGGTGGCGGGCCAATCTAGTCCCGGGGTCGTGGGGACGACCCTATAGTCGTCGGACAAGACGGCGGCTGGACATCTTTGGCCCGTAGTCGTGGGGACGACCCTATAGTCGTCGGAAATGACGGTGGCGGGCCAAACTAGTCCCGGGGTCGTGGGTACGACCCTATAGTCGTCGGACAAGTCGGCGGCTGGACAACCTAGACCCGGGGTCGTGGGGACGAACCTACTGTCGTCGGACATGACGGTGGCGGGCCAATCTAGTCCCGGGGTCGTGGGGACGACCCTATAGTCGTCGGACACGTCGGCGGCTGGCCAACTTTGGCCCGGTGTCGTGGGGACGACTCTATAGTCGTCGGAAGTGTCGGCGGCTGGCCAACCTGGACCCGGGGTCGTGGGGACGACCCTATTGTCGTCGGACATGACGGTGGCGGGCCAATCTAGTCTCGGGGTCGTGGGGACGACCCTATAGTCGTCGGACATGTCGGCGTCTGGCCAACTTTGGCCCGCGGTCGTGGGGACGCCTCTATAGTCGTCGGAAATGTCGGCGGCTGGCCAACCTGGACTCGGGGTCGTGGGGACGACCCTACAGTCTTCGGACATTTCGGCGGCTTGCCAACTTTGGCCCGGGGTCGTGGGGACGACTCTATAGTCGTCGGAAATGTCGGCGGCTGGCCAACCTGGACTCGGGGTCGTGGGGACGACCCTATAGTCGTCGGACAAGACGGCGGCTGCACATCTTTGGCCCGGGGTCGTGGGGACGACCCTATAGTCGTCGGACATGTTGGCGGCTTGTCAGCCTAGTCCCGGGGTGGTGGGTACGACCCTATAGTCGTCGGACAAGTCGGCGGCTGGCCAACTTTGGCGCGTGGTCGTGGGGACGATCCGATTGTCGTCGGACATGGCGGTGGCGGGCCAATCTAGTCCCGTGGTTGTGGGGACGACCCTATAGTCTTCGGACATGACGGTAGCGGGCCAATCTAGACCCGAGGTCCTGGGGACGACCCTATAGTAGTCGGACATGTCGGCGGCTGTCCAACTTTGGCCCGGTGTCGTGGGGACGACTCTATAGTCGTCGGACATGTCGGCGGCTGGCCAACCTAGACCCGGGGTCGTGGGGACGACCCTATTGTCGTCGGACATGACGGTGGCGGGCCAATCTAGTCCCGGGGTCGTGGGGACGACCCTATAGTCGTCGGACAAGTCGACGGCGGGCCAAGCTTGTCCCGGGGTCGTGGGGACGACCCTATAATCGTCGGACATGACGGTGGCGGGCCAATCTAGTCCCGGGGTCGTGGGGACGACCCTATAATCGTTGGACATGACGGTGGCGGGCCAATCTAGTCCCGGGGTCGTGGGGACGATCCAATAGTCGTCGGACATGTCGGCGGCTGGTCAACTTTGGCCCGTGGTCGTGGGGACGACCCTATAGTCGTTGGACATGTCAGCGGCTGGCCAACTTTGGCCCGTGGTCGTGGGGACGATCCAATAGTCGTCGGACATGTCGGTGGCGGGCCAGTCTAGTCCCGGGTCGTGGGGACGACCCTATAGTCGTCGGACATGTCGGCGGCTGGCCAACTTTGGCCCGTGGTCGTGGGGAGGACCCTATACCCGTCGGACAAGTCGGCGGCGTACCAACCTAGTCCGGGGGTCGTGGGGACGACCCTATAGTCGTCGGACATGACGGTGGCGGGCCAGTCTAGTCCCGGGTCATGGGGACGACCCTATAGTCGTCGGACAAGTCGGCGGCTGGCCAACTTTGGCCCGTGGTCGTGGGGACGACCCTATAGTCGTCGGAAATGACGGTGGCGGGCCAATCTAGTCCCGTGGTCGTGGGGACGACCCTACAGTCGTCGGACAAGTCGGCGGCGAGCCAATCTAGTCCCGCGGTCGTGGGGACGACCCTATAGTCGTCGGACAAGTCAGCGGCTGGCCAACATTGGCCAGTGGTCGTGGGGACGACCATATAGTCGTCGGACATGACGGTGGCGGGCCACTCTAGTCCCGGGTCGTGGGGACGACCCTATAGTCGTCGGACATGTCGGCGGCTGGCCAACATTGGCCCGGGGTCGTGGGGACGACCCAATAGTCGTCGGATATGTCGGCGGCTGGCCAACTTTGGCCCGTGGTCGTGGGGACGACCCTATAGTCGTCGGACAAGTCGGCGGCGGGCCAACCTAGTCCCGGGGTCGTGGGGACGACCCTATAATTGTCGGACAAGCCGGCGGCTGGCCAACATTGGCCCGTGGTAGTGGGGACGACCCTATAGTCGTCGGACAAGTCGGCGGCTGTCCAACCTAGTCCCGGGGTCGTGGGGATGAATCTATAGTCGTCGGACAAGACGGCGGCGAGCCCACCTTGTCGGGGGGTCGTGGGGACGACCCTATAGTCGTCGGACAAGACGGCGGCTGGACATCTTTGGC
The DNA here is from genome assembly GCA_963932275.1 of Andrena praecox. Lineage (NCBI taxonomy): Eukaryota > Metazoa > Arthropoda > Insecta > Hymenoptera > Andrenidae > Andrena > Andrena praecox. The sequence continues at coordinate 2,326,110 of CAWVQO010000569.1, forward strand.
CCGGGGTCGTGGGTACGACCCTATAGTCGTCGGACATGTCGGCGGCTGGACATCTTTGGCCCGGGGTCGTGGGGACGACCCTACAGTCGTCGGACATGTCGGCGGCTGGCCAACCTAGTCCCGGGGTCGTTGGGACGACCCTATAGTCGTCGGACTTGACGGTGGCGGGCCAATCTAGTCCCGGGGTCGTGGGGACGACCCTACAGTCGTCGGACATGTCGGCGGCTGGCCAACTTTGGCCCGGTGTCGTGGGGACGACTCTATAGTTGTCGGAAATGTCAGCGGCTGGCCAACCTGGACCCGGGGTCGTGGGGACGACCCCATTGTCGTCGGACATGACGGTGGCGGGCCAATCTAGTCTCGGGGTCGTGGGGACGACCCTATAGTCGTCGGACATGTCGGCGGCTGGCCAACTTTGGCCCGGGGTCGTGGGGACGACCCCATAGTCGTCGGACAAGTTGGCGGCTGGCCAACTTTGGCCCGTGGTTGTGGGGACGACCCTATAGTCGTTGGACATGACGGTGGCGGGCCAATCTTGTCCCGGGGTCGTGGGGACGACCCTATAGTCCTCGAACAAGTCGGCGGCTGGCCAACTTTGGCCCGTGGTCGTGGGAACGACCCTATAGTCGTCGGACAAGTCGGCGGCTGGCCAAATATGGCCCGTGGTCGTGGGGACGACCCTATAGTCGTCGGAAATGTCGGCGGCGAGCCAACCTAGTCCCGGCGTCGTGGGGACGACCCTATAATGTTCGGACAAGTCGGCAGCTGGCCAAATTTGGCCCGTGGTCGTGAGGACGACCCTATAGTCGTCGGAAATGTCGGCGATTGGCCAACATTGACCCGGGGTCGTGGGGACGACCCTATAGTCGTCGGACTTGACGGTGGCGGGCCAATCAAGTCCCGGGGTCGTGGGGACGACCCTATAGTCGTTGGACATGACGGTGGCGGGCCAGTCTAGTCCTGGGATCGTGGGGACGACACCATAGTCGTCGGACAAGTCGGCGGCAGGCCAACTTTGGCCCGGGGTCGTGGGGACGACCCAATAGTTGTCGGACATGTCGGCGGCTGGCCAACTTTGGCCCGGGGTCGTGGGGACGACCCTATAGTCGTCGGACATGTCGGCGGCTGGCCAACCTAGTCCCGAGGTCGTTGGGACGACCCTATAGTCGTCGGACTTGACGGTGGCGGGCCAATCTAGTCCCGGGGTCGTGGGGGCGACCCTACAGTCGTCGGACATTTCGGCGGCTTGCCAACTTTGGCCCGGGGTCGTGGGGACGACCCTATAGTCGTCGGACTTGACGGCGGCTGGCCTACCTAGTCCCGAGGTCGTGGGGGCGACCCTATAGTCGTCGGACATGTCGGCGGCTGGCCAACCTAGTCCCGAGGTCGTCGGACTTGACGGTGGCGGGCCAATCTAGTCCCGGGGTCGTGGGGACGACCCTATAGTCGTCGGACAAGACGGCGGCTGGACATCTTTGGCCCGGGGTCGTGGGGACGACCCTATAGTCGTCGGACATGTCGGCGGCTGGCCAACCTAGTCCCGAGGTCGTCGGACTTGACGGTGGCGGGCCAATCTAGTCTCGGGGTCGTGGGGACGACCCTATAGTCGTCGGACATGTCGGCGGCTGGCCAACTTTGGCCCGGGGTCGTGGGGACTACCCAATAGTCGTCGGACATGTTGGTGGCTTGTCAGCCTAGTCCCGGGGTCGTGGGTACGACCCTATAGTCGTCGGACAAGTCGGCGGCGGGCCAACCTTGTCCCGGGGTAGTGGGGACGACCCTATAGTCGTCGGACATGTCGGCGGCTGGCCAACTTTGGCCCGGTGTCGTGGGGACGACTCTATAGTCGTCGGAAATGTCGGCGGCTGGCCAACCTGGACCCGGTGTCGTGGGGACGACCCTATAGTCGTCGGACATGTCGGCGGCTGGCCAACTTTGGCCCTGTGTCGTGGGGACGACCCTATAGTCGTCGGACATGTCGGCGGCTGGCCAACTTTGGCCCGGGGTCGTGGGGACGACCCTATAGTCGTCGGACATGTTGGCGGCTTGTCAGCCTAGTCCCGCGGTCGTGGGGACGACCCAATAGCCGTCGGACATTTCGGCGGCATGCCATCTTTAGCCCGGGGTCGTGGGGACGACCCTATATTCGTCGAACATTTTGGCGGCTTGTCAACCTAGTCCCGGGGTCGTGGGGACGACCCTATAGTCGTTGGACATGACGGTGGCGGGCCAATTTAGTCCCGGGGTCGTATGGACGACCCCATAGTCGTCGGACAAGTCGGCGGCTGGCCAACTTTGGCCCGGGGTCGTGGGGACGACCCAATAGTCGTCGGACATGTCGGCGGCTGGCCAACTTTGGCCCGTGGTCGTGGGGACGATCCGATTGTCGTCGGACATTTCGGCGGCATGCCATCTTTAACCCGGGGTCGTGGGGACGACCCTATATTCGTCGAACATTTTGGCGTCTTGTCAACCTAGACCCTATAGTCGTTGGACATGACGGTGGCGGGCCAATTTAGTCCCGGGGTCGTATGGACGACCCTATAGTCGTCGGACATGTCGGTGGCGGACCAATCTAGTCCCGGGGTCGTGGGGACGACCCTACAGTCGTCGGACATTTCGGCGGCTTGCCAACTTTGGCCCGGGGTCGTGGGGACGACCCCATAGTCGTCGGACATGACATTGGCGGACCAATCTAGTCCCGGGGTCGTGGGGAAGACCCTATACTCGTCGGACATGTCGGCGGCTGGCCAACTTTGGCCCGTGGTCGTGGGGACGATCCAATAGTCGTCGGACATGTCGGCGGCTGGCCAACTTTGGCCCGTGGTTGTGGGGACGACCCTATAGTCGTTGGACATGACGGTGGCGGGCCAATGTAGTCCCGGGGTCGTGGGGACGACCCTATAGTCGTCGGACAAGACGGCGGCTGGACATCTTTGGCCCGGGGTCGTGGGGACGACCCTATAGTCGTCGGACATGTCGGCGGCTGGCCAACCTAGTCCCGAGGTCGTTGGGACGACCCTATAGTCGTCGGACTTGACGGTGGCGGGCCAATCTAGTCCCGGGGTCGTGGGGGCGACCCTACAGTCGTCGGACATTTCGGCGGCTTTGCCAACTTTGGCCCGGGGTCGTGGGGACGACTCTATAGTCGTCGGAAATGTCGGCGGCTGGCCAACCTGGACCCGGTGTCGTGGGGACGACCCTATAGTCGTCGGACATGTCGGCGGCTGGCCAACCTAGTCCCGAGGTCGTCGGACTTGACGGTGGCGGGCCAATCTAGTCCCGGGGTCGTGGGGACGACCCTATAGTCGTCGGACAAGACGGCGGCTGGACATCTTTGGCCCGGGGTCGTGGGGACGACCCTATAGTCGTCGGACATGTCGGCGGCTGGCCAACCTAGTCCCGAGGTCGTCGGACTTGACGGTGGCGGGCCAATCTAGTCTCGGGGTCGTGGGGACGACCCTATAGTCGTCGGACATGTCGGCGGCTGGCCAACTTTGGCCCGGGGTCGTGGGGGCGACCCAATAGTCGTCGGACATGTTGGTGGCTTGTCAGCCTAGTCCCGGGGTCGTGGGTACGACCCTATAGTCGTCGGACAAGTCGGCGGCGGGCCAACCTTGTCCCGGGGTAGTGGGGACGACCCTATAGTCGTCGGACATGTCGGCGGCTGGCCAACCTAGTCCCGAGGTCGTTGGGACGACCCTATAGTCGTCGGACTTGACGGTGGCGGGCCAATCTAGTCCCGGGGTCGTGGGGGCGACCCTACAGTCGTCGGACATTTCGGCGGCTTTGCCAACTTTGGCCCGGGGTCGTGGGGACGACTCTATAGTCGTCGGAAATGTCGGCGGCTGGCCAACCTGGACCCGGTGTCGTGGGGACGACCCTATAGTCGTCGGACATGTCGGCGGCTGGCCAACCTAGTCCCGAGGTCGTCGGACTTGACGGTGGCGGGCCAATCTAGTCCCGGGGTCGTGGGGACGACCCTATAGTCGTCGGACAAGACGGCGGCTGGACATCTTTGGCCCGGGGTCGTGGGGACGACCCTATAGTCGTCGGACATGTCGGCGGCTGGCCAACCTAGTCCCGAGGTCGTCGGACTTGACGGTGGCGGGCCAATCTAGTCTCGGGGTCGTGGGGACGACCCTATAGTCGTCGGACATGTCGGCGGCTGGCCAACTTTGGCCCGGGGTCGTGGGGGCGACCCAATAGTCGTCGGACATGTTGGTGGCTTGTCAGCCTAGTCCCGGGGTCGTGGGTACGACCCTATAGTCGTCGGACAAGTCGGCGGCGGGCCAACCTTGTCCCGGGGTAGTGGGGACGACCCTATAGTCGTCGGACATGTCGGCGGCTGGCCAACTTTGGCCCGGGGTCGTGGGGACGACCATATAGTCGTCGGACATGACGGTGGCGGGCCACTCTAGTCCCGGGTCGTGGGGACGACCCTATAGTCGTCGGACATGTCGGCGGCTGGCCAACATTGGCCCGGGGTCGTGGGGACGACCCTATAGTCGTCGGATATGTCGGCGGCTGGCCAACTTTGGCCCGTGGTCGTGGGGACGACCCTATAGTCGTCGGACAAGTCGGCGGCGGGCCAACCTAGTCCCGGGGTCGTGGGGACGACCCTATAATCGTCGGACAAGCCGGCGGCTGGCCAACATTGGCCCGTGGTCGTGGGGACGACCCTATAGTCGTCGGACAAGTCGGCGGCTGTCCAACTTTGGCCCGGGGTCGTGGGGACGACCCTATAGTCGTCGGACTTGACGGTGGCGGGCCAATCTAGTCCCGGGGTCGTGGGGACGACCCTATAGTCGTCAGACATGTCGGTGGCGAGCCAACCTAGTCACGGGGTCGTAGTGACGACCCTATAGTCGTCGGACATGTCGGCGGCTGGCCAACTTTGGCCCGGGGTCGTGGGGACGACCCTATAGTCGTCGGACATGTTGGCGGCTTGTCAGCCTAGTCCCGCGGTCGTGGGGACGACCCAATAGCCGTCGGACATTTCGGCGGCATGCCATCTTTAGCCCGGGGTCGTGGGGACGACCCTATATTCGTCGAACATTTTGGCGGCTTGTCAACCTAGTCCCGGGGTCGTGGGGACGACCCTATATTCGTTGGACATGACGGTGGCGGGCCAATTTAGTCCCGGGGTCGTATGGACGACCCCATAGTCGTCGGACAAGTCGGCGGCTGGCCAACTTTGGCCCGGGGTCGTGGGGACGACCCAATAGTCGTCGGACATGTCGGCGGCTGGCCAACTTTGGCCCGTGGTCGTGGGGACGATCCGATTGTCGTCGGACATTTCGGCGGCATGCCATCTTTAACCCGGGGTCGTGGGGACGACCCTATATTCGTCGAACATTTTGGCGTCTTGTCAACCTAGACCCTATAGTCGTTGGACATGGCGGTGGCGGGCCAATTTAGTCCCGGGGTCGTATGGACGACCCTATAGTCGTCGGACATGTCGGTGGCGGACCAATCTAGTCCCGGGGTCGTGGGGACGACCCTACAGTCGTCGGACATTTCGGCGGCTTGCCAACTTTGGCCCGGGGTCGTGGGGACGACCCCATAGTCGTCGGACATGACATTGGCGGACCAATCTAGTCCCGGGGTCGTGGGGAAGACCCTATACTCGTCGGACATGTCGGCGGCTGGCCAACTTTGGCCCGTGGTCGTGGGGACGATCCAATAGTCGTCGGACATGTCGGCGGCTGGCCAACTTTGGCCCGTGGTTGTGGGGACGACCCTATAGTCGTTGGACATGACGGTGGCGGGCCAATGTAGTCCCGGGGTCGTGGGGACGACCCTATAGTCGTCGGACAAGACGGCGGCTGGACATCTTTGGCCCGGGGTCGTGGGGACGACCCTATAGTCGTCGGACATGTCGGCGGCTGGCCAACCTAGTCCCGAGGTCGTTGGGACGACCCTATAGTCGTCGGACTTGACGGTGGCGGGCCAATCTAGTCCCGGGGTCGTGGGGGCGACCCTACAGTCGTCGGACATTTCGGGGGCTTTGCCAACTTTGGCCCGGGGTCGTGGGGACGACTCTATAGTCGTCGGAAATGTCGGCGGCTGGCCAACCTGGACCCGGTGTCGTGGGGACGACCCTATAGTCGTCGGACATGTCGGCGGCTGGCCAACCTAGTCCCGAGGTCGTCGGACTTGACGGTGGCGGGCCAATCTAGTCCCGGGGTCGTGGGGACGACCCTATAGTCGTCGGACAAGACGGCGGCTGGACATCTTTGGCCCGGGGTCGTGGGGACGACCCTATAGTCGTCGGACATGTCGGCGGCTGGCCAACCTAGTCCCGAGGTCGTCGGACTTGACGGTGGCGGGCCAATCTAGTCTCGGGGTCGTGGGGACGACCCTATAGTCGTCGGACATGTCGGCGGCTGGCCAACTTTGGCCCGGGGTCGTGGGGACGACCCAATAGTCGTCGGACATATTGGTGGCTTGTCAGCCTAGTCCCGGTGTCGTGGGGACGACCCTATAGTCGTCGGACATGTCGGCGGCTGGCCAACCTAGTCCCGAGGTCGTCGGACTTGACGGTGGCGGGCCAATCTTGTCTCGGGGTCGTGGGTACGACCCTATAGTCGTCGGACAAGTCGGCGGCGGGCCAACCTTGTCCCGGGGTAGTGGGGACGACCCTATAGTCGTCGGACAAGTCGGCGGCTGTCCAACTTTGGCCCGGGGTCGTGGGGACGACCCTATAGTCGTCGGACTTGACGGTGGCGGGCCAATCTAGTCCCGGGGTCGTGGGGACGACCCTATAGTCGTCAGACATGTCGGTGGCGAGCCAACCTAGTCACGGGGTCGTAGTGACGACCCTATAGTCGTCGGACATGTCGCCGGCTGGCCAACTTTGGCCCGTGGTCGTGGGGACGACCCTATAGTCGTCGGACATAACGGTGGCGGGCCAATCTAGTCCCGGGGTCGTGGGGACGACCCTATAGTCGTCGGACAAGTCGGCGGCGGGCCAACCTAGACCCGGGGTCGTGGGGATGACCCTATAGTCGTCGGACATGACGGTGGCGGGCCAGTCTAGTCCCGGGTCGTGGGGACGACCCTATAGTCGTCGGACATGTCGGCGGCTGGCCAACTTTGGCCCGTGGTCGTGGGGACGACCCTATAGTCGTCAGACATGACGGTGGCGTGCCAACCTAGTCCCGGGGTCGTGGGGACGACCCTATAGTCGTCGGACAAGTCGGCGGCGAGCCCACCTAGTCGGGGGGTCGTGGGGACGACCCTATAGTCGTCGGACAAGTCGGCGGCCGGCCAACCTAGTCCCGGGGTCGTGGGGACGTCCCTATAGTCGTCAGACATATCGGTGGCGAGCCAACCTAGTCCCGGGGTCGTGGGGACGACCCTATAGTCGTCGGACAAGTCGGCGGCTGGCCAACTTTGGCCCGTGGTCGTGGGGACGATCCGATAGTCGTCGGACATGACGGTGGCGGGCCAATCTAGTCCCGGGGTCATAGGGACGACCCTATAGTCATCGGACATGTCGGCGGCTGGTCAACTTAGGCCCGTGGTCGTAGGGACGATCCGATAGTCGTTGGACATGACGGTGCCGGGCCAATCAAGTCCCGGGGTCGTGGGTACGATACTATAGTCGTCGGACATGTCGTCGATTGGCCATTATTGGCCCGGGGTCGTGGGGACGACCCTATAATCGTCGGACATGTCGGCGGCTGGCCAACATTGGCCCGTGGTCGTGGGGACGACCCAACAGTCGTCGGACATGTCGGCGGCAGGCCAACTTTGGCCCGTGGTCGTGGGGACGATCCGATAGTCGTCGGACGTGACGGTGGCTAGCCAATCTAGTCCCGGGATCGTGGGGACGACCCTATAGTCGTCGGAGATGTCGGCGGCTGTCCTACTTTGGCCCGGTGTCTTGGGGACGACTCTATAGTCGTCGGACATGTCGGCGGCTGGCCAACCTAGACCCGGGGTCGTGGGGACGACCCTATAGTCCTCGAACAAGTCGGCGGCTGGCCAACTTTGGCCCGTGGTCGTGGGAACGACCCTATAGTCGTCGGACAAGTCGGCGGCTGGCCAAATATGGCCCGTGGTCGTGGGGACGACCCAATAGTCGTCCGAAATGTCGGCGGCGAGCCAACCTAGTCCCGGGGTCGTTGGGACGACCCTATAGTCGTCGGACTTGACGGTGGCGGGCCAATCTAGTCCCGGGGTCGTGGGGACGACCCTATAGTCGTTGGACATGACGGTGGCGGGCCAATCTAGTCCCGGGGTCGTGGGGACGACCCTACAGTCGTCGGACATTTCGGCGATTGGCCAACATTGACCCGGGGTCGTGGGGACGACCCTATAGTCGTCGGACTTGACGGTGGCGGGCCAATCAAGTCCCGGGGTCGTGGGGACGACCCTATAGTCGTTGGACATGACGGTGGCGGGCCAATTTAGTCCTGGGGTCGTGGGGACGACCCCATAGTCGTCGGACAAGTCGGCGGCTGGCCAACTTTGGCCCGGGGTCGTGGGGACGACCCAATAGTCGTCGGACATGTCGGCGGCTGGCCAACTTTGGCCCGTGGTCGTGGGGACGATCCGATTGTCGTCGGACATTTCGGCGGCATGCCATCTTTAGCCCGGGGTCGTGGGGACGACCCTATATTCGTCGAACATTTAGGCGTCTTGTCAACCTAGACCCTATAGTCGTTGGACATGACGGTGGCGGGCCAATTTAGTCCCGGGGTCGTATGGACGACCCTATAGTCGTCGGACATGTCGGCGGCTGGCCAACATTGGCCCGGGGTCGTGGGGACGGCCCTATAGTCGTCGGACATGTTGGCGGCGTGTCAACCTAGTCCCGGGGTCGTGGGGACGACCCTATAGTCGTTGGACATGACGGTGGCGAGCCAACATTGACCCGGGGTCGTGGGGACGACTTTATAGTCGTCGGACATGTCGGTGGCGGGCCAACATTGACCCGGGGTCGTGGGGACGACTTTATAGTCGTCGGACATGTCGGTGGCGGGCCAGTCTAGTCCCGGTTCGTGGGGACGACCCTATAGTCGTCGGACATGTCGGGGGCTGGCCAACTTTGGCCCGTGGTCGTGGGGAGGACCCTATACCCGTCGGACAAGTCGGCGGCGTACCAACCTAGTCCGGGGGTCGTGGGGACGACCCTATAGTCGTCGGACATGACGGTGGCGGGCCAGTCTAGTCCCGGGTCATGGGGACGACCCTATAGTCCTCGAACAAGTCGGCGGCTGGCCAACTTTGGCCCGTGGTCGTGGGAACGACCCTATAGTCGTCGGACAAGTCGGCGGCTGGCCAAATATGGCCCGTGGTCGTGGGGACGACCCAATAGTCGTCCGAAATGTCGGCGGCGAGCCAACCTAGTCCCGGGGTCGTTGGGACGACCCTATAGTCGTCGGACTTGACGGTGGCGGGCCAATCTAGTCCCGGGGTCGTGGGGACGACCCTATAGTCGTCGGACATGACGGTGGCGGGCCAGTCTAGTCCCGGGTCATGGGGACGACCCTATAGTCGTCGGACAAGTCGGCGGCTGGCCAACTATGGCCCGTGGTCGTGGGGACGACCCTATAGTCGTCGGAAATGACGGTGGCGGGCCAATCTAGTCCCGTGGTCGTGGGGACGACCCTACAGTCGTCGGACAAGTCGGCGGCGAGCCAATCTAGTCCCGCGGTCGTGGGGACGACCCTATAGTCGTCGGACAAGTCAGCGGCTGGCCAACATTGGCCAGTGGTCGTGGGGACGACCCTATAGTCGTCGGACATGTCGGCGGCGAGCCAACATTGACCCGGGGTCGTGGGGACGACTTTATAGTCGTCGGACATGTCGGTGGCGGGCCAGTCTAGTCCCGGGTCGTGGGGACGACCCTATAGTCGTCGGACATGTCGGCGGCTGGCCAACTTTGGCCCGTGGTCGTTGGGAGGACCCTATACCCGTCGGACAAGTCGGCGGCGTACCAACCTAGTCCGGGGGTCGTGGGGACGACCCTATAGTCGTCGGACATGACGGTGGCGGGCCAGTCTAGTCCCGGGTCATGGGGACGACCCTATAGTCGTCGGACAAGTCGGCGGCTGGCCAACTTTGGCCCGTGGTCGTGGGGACGACCCTATAGTCGTCGGAAATGACGGTGGCGGGCCAATCTAGTCCCGTGGTCGTGGGGACGACCCTACAGTCGTCGGACAAGTCGGCGGCGAGCCAATCTAGTCCCGCGGTCGTGGGGACGACCCTATAGTCGTCGGACAAGTCAGCGGCTGGCCAACATTGGCCAGTGGTCGTGGGGACGACCATATAGTCGTCGGACATGACGGTGGCGGGCCACTCTAGTTCCGGGTCGTGGGGACGACCCTATAGTCGTCGGACATGTCGGCGGCTGGCCAACATTGGCCCGGGGTCGTGGGGACGACCCTATAGTCGTCGGATATGTCGGCGGCTGGCCAACTTTGGCCCGTGGTCGTGGGGACGACCCTATAGTCGTCGGACAAGTCGGCGGCGGGCCAACCTAGTCCCGGGGTCGTGGGGACGACCCTATAATCGTCGGACATTTCGGCGGCTTGCCAACTTTGGCCCGGGGTCGTTGGGAGGACCCTATACCCGTCGGACAAGTCGGCGGCGTACCAACCTAGTCCGGGGGTCGTGGGGACGACCCTATAGTCGTCGGACATGACGGTGGCGGGCCAGTCTAGTCCCGGGTCATGGGGACGACCCTATAGTCGTCGGACAAGTCGGCGGCTGGCCAACTTTGGCCCGTGGTCGTGGGGACGACCCTATAGTCGTCGGAAATGACGGTGGCGGGCCAATCTAGTCCCGTGGTCGTGGGGACGACCCTACAGTCGTCGGACAAGTCGGCGGCGAGCCAATCTAGTCCCGCGGTCGTGGGGACGACCCTATAGTCGTCGGACAAGTCAGCGGCTGGCCAACATTGGCCAGTGGTCGTGGGGACGACCATATAGTCGTCGGACATGACGGTGGCGGGCCACTCTAGTTCCGGGTCGTGGGGACGACCCTATAGTCGTCGGACATGTCGGCGGCTGGCCAACATTGGCCCGGGGTCGTGGGGACGACCCTATAGTCGTCGGACATGTCGGCGGCTGGCCAACATTGACCCGTGGTCGTGGGGACGACCCAATAGTCGTTGGACATGTCAGCGGCTGGCCAGCTTTGGCCCGGTGTCGTGGGGACGACTCTATAGTCGTTGGACATGTCGGCGGCTGGCCAATCTAGTCCCGGGGACGTGGGGACGACCCTATAGTCGTCGGACTTGACGGTGGCGTACCAATCTAGTCCCGGGGTCGTGGGGTCGACCCTACAGTCGTCGGACATTTCGGCGGCTTGCCAACTTTGGCCCGGGGTCGTGGGGACGACCCTATAGTCGTCGGACAAGTCGGCAGCGGGCCAAGCTTGTCCCGGGGTCGTGGGGACGACCCTATACTCGTCGGACATGACGGTGGCGGGCCAATCTAGTCCCGGGGTCGTGGGGACGACCCAATAGTGGTCGGACATGTCGGCGGCTGGCCAACCTAGTCCCGAGGTCGTGGGGACGACCCTATAGTCGTCGGACATGTCGGCGGTTGGCCAACTTTGGCCTGTGGTCGTGGGGACGACCCTATAGTCGTTGGACATGACGGTGGCGGGCCAATCTAGTCCCGGGGTCGTGGGGACGACCCTATAGTCGTCGGACAAGACGGCGGCTGGACATCTTTGGCCCGGGGTCGTGGGGACGACCCTATAGTCGTCGGACATGACGGTGGCGGGCCAATCTAGTCCCAGGGTCGTGGGAACGACCCTATAGTCTTCGGACATGTCGGCGGCCGGCCAACATTGGCCCGGGGTCGTGGGGACGACCCTATAGTCGTCGGATATGTCGGCGGCTGGCCAACTTTGGCCCGTGGTCGTGGGGACGATCCGATAGTCGTTGGACATGACGGTGGCGGGCCAATCTAGTCCCGAGGTCGTCGGGACGACCCTATAGTCGTCGGACAAGTCGGCGGCTGGCCAACTTTGGCCCGTGGTCGTGGGGACGACCCTATAGTCGTCGGAAATGACGGTGGCGGGCCAATCTAGTCCCGTGGTCGTGGGGACGACCCTACAGTCGTCGGACAAGTCGGCGGCGAGCCAATCTAGTCCCGCGGTCGTGGGGACGACCCTATAGTCGTCGGACAAGTCAGCGGCTGGCCAACATTGGCCAGTGGTCGTGGGGACGACCATATAGTCGTCGGACATGACGGTGGCGGGCCACTCTAGTCCCGGGTCGTGGGGACGACCCTATAGTCGTCGGACATGTCGGCGGCTGGCCAACATTGGCCCGGGGTCGTGGGGACGACCCTATAGTCGTCGGACATGACGGTGGCGGGCCACTCTAGTCCCGGGTCGTGGGGACGACCCTATAGTCGTCGGACATGTCGGCGGCTGGCCAACATTGGCCCGGGGTCGTGGGGACGACCCTATAGTCGTCGGATATGTCGGCGGCTGGCCAACTTTGGCCCGTGGTCGTGGGGACGATCCGATAGTCGTTGGACATGACGGTGGCTGGCCAATCTAGTCCCGAGGTCGTCGGGACGACCCTATAGTCGTCGGACTTGACGGTGGCGGGCCAATCTAGTCCCGGGGTCGTGGGGCGACCCTACAGTCGTCGGACATTTCGGCGGCGTACCAACCTAGTCCGGGGGTCGTGGGGACGACCCTATAGTCGTCGGACATGACGGTGGCGGGCCAGTCTAGTCCCGGGTCATGGGGACGACCCTATAGTCGTCGGACAAGTCGGCGGCTGGCCAACTTTGGCCCGTGGTCGTGGGGACGACCCTATAGTCGTCGGAAATGACGGTGGCGGGCCAATCTAGTCCCGTGGTCGTGGGGACGACCCTACAGTCGTCGGACAAGTCGGCGGCGAGCCAATCTAGTCCCGCGGTCGTGGGGACGACCCTATAGTCGTCGGACAAGTCAGCGGCTGGCCAACATTGGCCAGTGGTCGTGGGGACGACCATATAGTCGTCGGACATGACGGTGGCGGGCCACTCTAGTCCCGGGTCGTGGGGACGACCCTATAGTCGTCGGACATGTCGGCGGCTGGCCAACATTGGCCCGGGGTCGTGGGGACGACCCTATAGTCGTCGGATATGTCGGCGGCTGGCCAACTTTGGCCCGTGGTCGTGGGGACGATCCGATAGTCGTTGGACATGACGGTGGCGGGCCAATCTAGTCCCGAGGTCGTCGGGACGACCCTATAGTCGTCGGACTTGACGGTGGCGGGCCAATCTAGTCCCGGGGTCGTGGGGCGACCCTACAGTCGTCGGACATTTCGGCGGCTTGCCAACTTTGGCCCGGGGTCGTGGGGACGACCCTATAGTCGTCGGACATGTCGGCGGCTGGCCAACCTAGTCCCGAGGACGTGGGGACGACCCTATAGTCGTCGGACTTGACGGTGGCGTACCAATCTAGTCCCGGGGTCGTGGGGTCGACCCTACAGTCGTCGGACATTTCGGCGGCTTGCCAACTTTGGCCCGGGGTCGTGGGGACGACCCTATAGTCGTCGGACAAGTCGGCAGCGGGCCAAGCTTGTCCCGGGGTCGTGGGGACGACCCTATACTCGTCGGACATGACGGTGGCGGGCCAATCTAGTCCCGGGGTCGTGGGGACGACCCAATAGTGGTCGGACATGTCGGCGGCTGGCCAACCTAGTCCCGAGGTCGTGGGGACGACCCTATAGTCGTCGGACTTGATGGTGGCGGGCCAATCTAGTCCCAGGGTCGTGGGGACGACCCTATAGTCTTCGGACATGTCGGCGGCTGGCCAACTTTGGCCCGTAGTCGTGGGGACGATCCGATAGTCGCCGGACATGACGGTGGCGGGCCAATCTATTCCCGGGGTCGTGGGGACGACCCTATAGTCGTCGGACATGTCGGCGGCTGGCCAACTTTGGCCCGGTGTCGTGGGGACGACTCTATAATCGTCGGACATGTCGGCGGCTGGCCAACATTGACCCGTGGTCGTGGGGACGACCCAATAGTCGTTGGACATGTCAGCGGCTGGCCAGCTTTGGCCCGGTGTCGTGGGGACGACTCTATAGTCGTTGGACATGTCGGCGGCTGGCCAATCTAGTCCCGGGGACGTGGGGACGACCCTATAGTCTTCGGACATGTCGGCGGCTGGCCAACTTTGGCCCGGGGTCGTGGGGACGACTCTATAGTCGTTGGACATGTCGGCGGCTGGCCAATCTAGTCCCGGGGACGTGGGGACGACCCTATAGTCGTCGGACATGTCGGCGGCTGGCCAACTTTGGCCCGGTGTCGTGGGGACGACTCTATAGTCGTCGGACATGTCGGCGGCTGGCCAACTTTGGCCCCTGGTCGTGGGGACGACCCAATAGTGGTCGGGCATGTCGGCGGCTGGCCAAGCTTGTCCCGGGGTCGTGGGGACGACCCTATAATCGTCGGACAAGACGGCGGCGGGCCAATCCAGTCCCGGGGTCGTAGGGACGACCCTATAGTCGACGGACATGTCGGCGATTGGCCAACATTGGCCCGGGGTCGTGGGGACGACCCTATAGTCGTCGGACATGTCGGCGGTTGGCCAACTTTGGCCTGTGGTCGTGGGGACGACCCTATAGTCGTTGGACATGACGGTGGCGGGCCAATCTAGTCCCGGGGTCGTGGGGACGACCCTATAGTCGTCGGACAAGACGGCGGCTGGACATCTTTGGCCCGGGGTCGTGGGGACGACCCTATAGTCGTCGGACATGACGGTGGCGGGCCAATCTAGTCCCAGGGTCGTGGGAACGACCCTATAGTCTTCGGACATGTCGGCGGCCGGCCAACTTTGGTCCGTGGTCGTGGGGACGACCCTATAGTCGTCGGAAATAACGATGGCGGGGCAATCTATTCCCGGGGTCGTGGGGACGACCCTGTAGTCGTCGGACATGACGGTGGCGGGCCAATCTAGTCCCGGGGTTATGGGAACGACCCTATAGTCGTCGGACATGTCGGCGGCCGGCCAACTTTGGCCCGTGGTCGTGGGGACGATCCAATAGTCGTCGGACATGTCGGCGGCTGGCCAACTTTGGCCCGTGGTCGTGGGGACGACCCAATAGTCGTCGGACATGTCGGCGGCTGGCCAACTTTGGCCCGTGGTCGTGGGGACGATCCGATAGTCGTTGGACATGACGGTGGCGGGGCAATCTATTCCCGGGGTCGTGGGCACGACCCTGTAGTCGTCGGACATGACGGTGGCGGGCCAATCTAGTCCCGGGGTTATGGGAACGACCCTATAGTCGTCGGACATGTCGGCGGCCGGCCAACTTTGGCCCGTGGTCGTGGGGACGATCCAATAGTCGTCGGACATGTCGGCGGCTGGCCAACTTTGGCCCGTGGTCGTGGGGACGACCCAATAGTCGTCGGACATGTCGGCGGCTGGCCAACTTTGGCCCGTGGTCGTGGGGACGATCCGATAGTCGTTGGACATGACGGTGGCGGGGCAATCTATTCCCGGGGTCGTGGGCACGACCCTGTAGTCGTCGGACATGACGGTGGCGGGCCAATCTAGTCCCGGGGTCATGGGAACGACCCTATAGTCGTCGGATATTTCGGCGGCCGGCCAACTTTGGCCCGTGGTCGTGGGGACGACCCTATAGTCGTCGGACATGTTGGCGGCAGGTCAACCTAGTCCCGCGGTCGTGGGGACGACCCTATTGTCGTCGGACATGGCGGTGGCGGGCCAATCTAGTCCCGTGGTCGCGGGGACGACCCTACAGTCGTCGGACATTTCGGCGGCAGGCCAACTTTGGCCCGTGGTCGTGGGGACGACCCTATAGTCGTCGGACATGACGGTAGCGGGCCAATCTAGTCCCGAGGTCGTGGGGACGACCCTATAGTCGTCGGACATTTCGGCGGCTGGCCAACTTTGGCCCGTGGTCGTGGGGACGACCCTATAGTCGTCGGACATGTCGGCGGCTGGCCAACATTGGCCCGTGGTCGTGGAGACGACCCAATAGTCGTTGGACATGTCAGCGGCTGGCCAACTTTGCCCCGGTGTCGTGGGGACGACCCTATTGTCGTCGGACATGGCGGTGGCGGGCCAATCTAGTCCCGTGGTCGCGGGGACGACCCTACAGTCGTCGGACATTTCGGCGGCAGGCCAACTTTGGCCCGTGGTCGTGGGGACGACCCTATAGTCGTCGGACATGTTGGCGGCAGGTCAACCTAGTCCCGCGGTCGTGGGGACGACCCTATTGTCGTCGGACATGGCGGTGGCGGGCCAATCTAGTCCCGTGGTCGTGGGGACGACCCTATAGTCGTCGGACATGTCGGCGGCTGGCCAACATTGGCCCGTGGTCGTGGAGACGACCCAATAGTCGTTGGACATGTCAGCGGCTGGCCAACTTTGCCCCGGTGTCGTGGTGACGACCCTATAGTCGTCGGACATGTCGGCGGCTGGCCAACTTTGGCCCGGTGTCGTGGGGACGACTCTATAGTCGTCGGACATGTCGGCGGCGGGCCAATCTAGTACCGGGGTCGTGGGGACGACACTATAGTCGTCGGACATGTCGGCGGCTGGCCAAGTTTGGCCCATGGTCGTGGGGACGACCCAATAGTCGTTGGACATGTCGGCGGCTGGCCAGCTTTGGCCCGTGGTTGTGGGGACGACCCTATAGTCGTTGGACATGACGGTGGCGGGCCAATCTAGTCCCGGGGTCGTGGGGACGACTCTATAGTCGTCGGACATGTCGGCGGCTGGCCAACTTTGGCCCCTGGTCGTGGGGACGACCCAACAGTGGTCGGACATGTCGGCGGCTGGCCAACCTAGTCCCGAGGTCGTGGGGACGACCCTATAGTCGTCGGACTTGACGGTGGTGGGCCAATCTAGTCCCGGGGCCCTGGGGACGACCCTACAGTCGTCGGACATTTCGGCGGCTTGCCAACTTTGGCCCGGGGTCGTGGGGACGACTCTATAGTCGTCGGACTTGACGGTGGCGGGCCAATCTAGCCCCGGGGCCGTGGGGACGACCCTACAGTCGTCGGACATTTCGGCGGCTTGCCAACTTTGGCCCGTGGACGTGGGGACGACCCAATAGTCGTCGGACATGTCGGCGGCTGGCCAACTTTGGCCCGTGGTCGTGGGGACGATCCGATAGTCGTTGGACATGACGGTGGCGGGCCAATCTAGTCCCGGGGTCGTCGGGACGACCCTATAGTCGTCGGACATGTCGGTGGCTGGCCAACTTTCGCCCGGTGTCGTGGGGACGACTCTATAGTCGTCGGACATGTCGGCGGCTGGCCAACTTTGGCCCGTGGTCGTGGGGACGATCCGATAGTCGTTGGACATGACGGTGGCGGGCCAATCTAGTCCCGAGGTCGTCGGGACGACCCTATAGTCGTCGGACTTGACGGTGGGGGGCCAATCTAGTCCCGGGGCCGTGGGGCGACCCTACAGTCGTCGGACATTTCGGCGGCTTGCCAACTTTGGCCCGGGGTCGTGGGGACGACCCTATAGTCGTCGGACATGTCGGCGGCTGGCCAACCTAGTCCCGAGGACGTGGGGACGACCCTATAGTCGTCGGACTTGACGGTGGCGTACCAATCTAGTCCCGGGGTCGTGGGGTCGACCCTACAGTCGTCGGACATTTCGGCGGCTTGCCAACTTTGGCCCGGGGTCGTGGGGACGACCCTATAGTCGTCGGACAAGTCGGCAGCGGGCCAAGCTTGTCCCGGGGTCGTGGGGACGACCCTATACTCGTCGGACATGACGGTGGCGGGCCAATCTAGTCCCGGGGTCGTGGGGACGACCCAATAGTGGTCGGACATGTCGGCGGCTGGCCAACCTAGTCCCGAGGTCGTGGGGACGACCCTATAGTCGTCGGACTTGACGGTGGCGGGCCAATCTAGTCCCAGGGTCGTGGGGACGACCCTATAGTCTTCGGACATGTCGGCGGTTGGCCAACTTTGGCCTGTGGTCGTGGGGACGACCCTATAGTCGTTGGACATGACGGTGGCGGGCCAATCTAGTCCCGGGGTCGTGGGGACGACCCTATAGTCGTCGGACAAGACGGCGGCTGGACATCTTTGGCCCGGGGTCGTGGGGACGACCCTATAGTCGTCGGACATGACGGTGGCGGGCCAATCTAGTCCCAGAGTCGTGGGAACGACCCTATAGTCTTCGGACATGTCGGCGGCCGGCCAACTTTGGTCCGTGGTCGTGGGGACGACCCAATAGTGGTCGGGCATGTCGGCGGCTGGCCAAGCTTGTCCCGGGGTCGTGGGGACGACCCTATAATCGTCGGACAAGACGGCGGCGGGCCAATCCAGTCCCGGGGTCGTAGGGACGACCCTATAGTCGACGGACATGTCGGCGATTGGCCAACATTGGCCCGGGGTCGTGGGGACGACCCTATAGTCGTCGGACATGTCGGCGGTTGGCCAACTTTGGCCTGTGGTCGTGGGGACGACCCTATAGTCGTTGGACATGACGGTGGCGGGCCAATCTAGTCCCGGGGTCGTGGGGACGACCCTATAGTCGTCGGACAAGACGGCGGCTGGACATCTTTGGCCCGGGGTCGTGGGGACGACCCTATAGTCGTCGGACATGACGGTGGCGGGCCAATCTAGTCCCAGAGTCGTGGGAACGACCCTATAGTCTTCGGACATGTCGGCGGCCGGCCAACTTTGGCCCGTGGTCGTGGGGACGACCCTATAGTCGTCGGAAATAACGATGGCGGGGCAATCTATTCCCGGGGTCGTGGGGACGACCCTATTGTCGTCGGACATGGCGGTGGCGGGCCAATCTAGTCCCGTGGTCGTGGGGACGACCCTATAGTCGTCGGACATGTCGGCGGCTGGCCAACATTGGCCCGTGGTCGTGGAGACGACCCAATAGTCGTTGGACATGTCAGCGGCTGGCCAACTTTGCCCCGGTGTCGTGGTGACGACCCTATAGTCGTCGGACATGTCGGCGGCTGGCCAACTTTGGCCCGGTGTCGTGGGGACGACTCTATAGTCGTCGGACATGACGGTGGCGGGCCAATCTAGTCCCAGAGTCGTGGGAACGACCCTATAGTCTTCGGACATGTCGGCGGCTGGCCAACATTGACCCGTGGTCGTGGGGACGACCCAATAGTCGTTGGACATGTCAGCGGCTGGCCAGCTTTGGCCCGGTGTCGTGGGGACGACTCTATAGTCGTTGGAAATGTCGGCGGCTGGCCAATCTAGTCCCGGGGACGTGGGGACGACCCTATAGTCTTCGGACATGTCGGCGGCTGGCCAACTTTAGCCCGGGGTCGTGGGGACGACTCTATAGTCGTTGGACATGTCGGCGGCTGGCCAATCTAGTCCCGGGGACGTGGGGACGACCCTATAGTCGTCGGACATGTCGGCGGCTGGCCAACTTTGGCCCGGTGTCGTGGGGACGACTCTATAGTCGTCGGACATGTCGGCGGCTGGCCAACTTTGGCCCCTGGTCGTGGGGACGACCCAATAGTGGTCGGGCATGTCGGCGGCTGGCCAAGCTTGTCCCGGGGTCGTGGGGACGACCCTATAATCGTCGGACAAGACGGCGGCGGGCCAATCCAGTCCCGGGGTCGTAGGGACGACCCTATAGTCGACGGACATGTCGGCGATTGGCCAACATTGGCCCGGGGTCGTGGGGACGACCCTATAGTCGTCGGACATGTCGGCGGTTGGCCAACTTTGGCCTGTGGTCGTGGGGACGACCCTATAGTCGTTGGACATGACGGTGGCGGGCCAATCTAGTCCCGGGGTCGTGGGGACGACCCTATAGTCGTCGGACAAGACGGCGGCTGGACATCTTTGGCCCGGGGTCGTGGGGACGACCCTATAGTCGTCGGACATGACGGTGGCGGGCCAATCTAGTCCCAGAGTCGTGGGAACGACCCTATAGTCTTCGGACATGTCGGCGGCCGGCCAACTTTGGCCCGTGGTCGTGGGGACGACCCTATAGTCGTCGGAAATAACGATGGCGGGGCAATCTATTCCCGGGGTCGTGGGGACGACCCTGTAGTCGTCGGACATGACGGTGGCGGGCCAATCTAGTCCCGGGGTTATGGGAACGACCCTATAGTCGTCGGACATGTCGGCGGCCGGCCAACTTTGGCCCGTGGTCGTGGGGACGATCCAATAGTCGTCGGACATGTCGGCGGCTGGCCAACTTTGGCCCGTGGTCGTGGGGACGACCCAATAGTCGTCGGACATGTCGGCGGCTGGCCAACTTTGGCCCGTGGTCGTGGGGACGATCCGATAGTCGTTGGACATGACGGTGGCGGGGCAATCTATTCCCGGGGTCGTGGGCACGACCCTGTAGTCGTCGGACATGACGGTGGCGGGCCAATCTAGTCCCGGGGTCATGGGAACGACCCTATAGTCGTCGGATATTTCGGCGGCCGGCCAACTTTGGCCCGTGGTCGTGGGGACGACCCTATAGTCGTCGGACATGTTGGCGGCAGGTCAACCTAGTCCCGCGGTCGTGGGGACGACCCTATTGTCGTCGGACATGGCGGTGGCGGGCCAATCTAGTCCCGTGGTCGCGGGGACGACCCTACAGTCGTCGGACATTTCGGCGGCAGGCCAACTTTGGCCCGTGGTCGTGGGGACGACCCTATAGTCGTCGGACATGACGGTAGCGGGCCAATCTAGTCCCGAGGTCGTGGGGACGACCCTATAGTCGTCGGACATTTCGGCGGCTGGCCAACTTTGGCCCGTGGTCGTGGGGACGACCCTATAGTCGTCGGACATGTCGGCGGCTGGCCAACATTGGCCCGTGGTCGTGGAGACGACCCAATAGTCGTTGGACATGTCAGCGGCTGGCCAACTTTGCCCCGGTGTCGTGGTGACGACTCTATAGTCGTCGGACATGTCGGCGGCGGGCCAATCTAGTACCGGGGTCGTGGGGACGACCCTATAGTCTTCGGACATGTCGGCGGCTGGCCAACTTTGGCCCGTGGTCGTGGGGACGACCCAATAGTCGTCGGACATGTCGGCGGCTGGCCAACTTTGGCCCGTAGTCGTGGGGACGATCCGATAGTCGCCGGACATGACGGTGGCGGGCCAATCTATTCCCGGTGTCGTGGGGACGACCCTATAGTCGTCGGACATGTCGGCGGCTGGCCAACATTGGCCCGTGGTCGTGGAGACGACCCAATAGTCGTTGGACATGTCAGCGGCTGGCCAACTTTGCCCCGGTGTCGTGGTGACGACTCTATAGTCGTCGGACATGTCGGCGGCGGGCCAATCTAGTACCGGGGTCGTGGGGACGACCCTATAGTCGTCGGACATGTCGGTGGCTGGCCAACTTTGGCCCGGTGTCGTGGGGACGACTCTATAGTCGTCGGACATGTCGGCGGCGGGCCAATCTAGTACCGGGGTCGTGGGGACGACACTATAGTCGTCGGACATGTCGGCGGCTGGCCAACTTTGGCCCGTGGTCGTGGGGACGACCCAATAGTCGTTGGACATGTCGGCGGCTGGCCAACTTTGGCCCGTGGTCGTGGGGACGATCCGATAGTCGATGGATATGACGGTGCCGGGCCAATCAAGTCCCGGGGTCGTAGGTACGACCCTATAGTCATCGGACATGTCGGCGGCTGGCCAACTTTGGCCCCTGGTCGTGGGGACGACCCAATAGTGGTCGGGCATGTCGGCGGCTGGCCAAGCTTGTCCCGGGGTCGTGGGGACGACCCTATAATCGTCGGACAAGACGGCGGCGGGCCAATCCAGTCCCGGGGTCGTAGGGACGACCCTATAGTCGACGGACATGTCGGCGATTGGCCAACATTGGCCCGGGGTCGTGGGGACGACCCTATAGTCGTCGGACATGTCGGCGGTTGGCCAACTTTGGCCTGTGGTCGTGGGGACGACCCTATAGTCGTTGGACATGACGGTGGCGGGCCAATCTAGTCCCGGGGTCGTGGGGACGACCCTATAGTCGTCGGACAAGACGGCGGCTGGACATCTTTGGCCCGGGGTCGTGGGGACGACCCTATAGTCGTCGGACATGACGGTGGCGGGCCAATCTAGTCCCAGGGTCGTGGGAACGACCCTATAGTCTTCGGACATGTCGGCGGCCGGCCAACTTTGGCCCGTGGTCGTGGGGACGACCCTATAGTCGTCGGAAATAACGATGGCGGGGCAATCTATTCCCGGGGTCGTGGGGACGACCCTGTAGTCGTCGGACATGACGGTGGCGGGCCAATCTAGTCCCGGGGTTATGGGAACGACCCTATAGTCGTCGGACATGTCGGCGGCCGGCCAACTTTGGCCCGTGGTCGTGGGGACGATCCAATAGTCGTCGGACATGTCGGCGGCTGGCCAACTTTGGCCCGTGGTCGTGGGGACGACCCAATAGTCGTCGGACATGTCGGCGGCTGGCCAACTTTGGCCCGTGGTCGTGGGGACGCTCCGATAGTCGTTGGACATGACGGTGGCGGGGCAATCTATTCCCGGGGTCGTGGGCACGACCCTGTAGTCGTCGGACATGACGGTGGCGGGCGAATCTAGTCCCGGGGTCATGGGAACGACCCTATAGTCGTCGGATATTTCGGCGGCCGGCCAACTTTGGCCCGTGGTCGTGGGGACGACCCTATTGTCGTCGGACATGGCGGTGGCGGGCCAATCTAGTCCCGTGGTCGCGGGGACGACCCTACAGTCGTCGGACATTTCGGCGGCAGGCCAACTTTGGCCCGTGGTCGTGGGGACGACCCTATAGTCGTCGGACATGACGGTAGCGGGCCAATCTAGTCCCGAGGTCGTGGGGACGACCCTATAGTCGTCGGACATTTCGGCGGCTGGCCAACTTTGGCCCGTGGTCGTGGGGACGACCCTACAGTCGTCGGACATTTCGGCGGCAGGCCAACTTTGGCCCGTGGTCGTGGGGACGACCCTATAGTCGTCGGACATGTTGGCGGCAGGTCAACCTAGTCCCGCGGTCGTGGGGACGACCCTATTGTCGTCGGACATGGCGGTGGCGGGCCAATCTAGTCCCGTGGTCGTGGGGACGACCCTATAGTCGTCGGACATGTTGGCGGCAGGTCAACCTAGTCCCGCGGTCGTGGGGACGACCCTATTGTCGTCGGACATGGCGGTGGCGGGCCAATCTAGTCCCGTGGTCGTGGGGACGACCCTATAGTCGTTGGACATGACGGTGGCGGGCCAATCTAGTCCCGGGGTCGTGGGGACGACTCTATAGTCGTCGGATATGTCGGCGGCTGGCCAACTTTGGCCCCTGGTCGTGGGGACCACCCAATAGTGGTCGGACATGTCGGCGGCTGGCCAACCTAGTCCCGAGGTCGTGGGGACGACCCTATAGTCGTCGGACTTGACGGTGGTGGGCCAATCTAGTCCCGTGGTCGTGGGGACGACCCTATAGTCGTTGGACATGACGGTGGCGGGCCAATCTATTCCCGGTGTCGTGGGGACGACCCTATAGTCGTCGGACATGTCGGCGGCTGGCCAACATTGGCCCGTGGTCGTGGAGACGACCCAATAGTCGTTGGACATGTCAGCGGCTGGCCAACTTTGCCCCGGTGTCGTGGTGACGACTCTATAGTCGTCGGACATGTCGGCGGCGGGCCAATCTAGTACCGGGGTCGTGGGGACGACCCTATAGTCGTCGGACATGTCGGTGGCTGGCCAACTTTGGCCCGGTGTCGTGGGGACGACTCTATAGTCGTCGGACATGTCGGCGGCGGGCCAATCTAGTACCGGGGTCGTGGGGACGACACTATAGTCGTCGGACATGTCGGCGGCTGGCCAACTTTGGCCCGTGGTCGTGGGGACGACCCAATAGTCGTTGGACATGTCGGCGGCTGGCCAACTTTGGCCCGTGGTCGTGGGGACGATCCGATAGTCGATGGATATGACGGTGCCGGGCCAATCAAGTCCCGGGGTCGTAGGTACGACCCTATAGTCATCGGACATGTCGGCGGCTGGCCAACTTTGGCCCCTGGTCGTGGGGACGACCCAATAGTGGTCGGGCATGTCGGCGGCTGGCCAAGCTTGTCCCGGGGTCGTGGGGACGACCCTATAATCGTCGGACAAGACGGCGGCGGGCCAATCCAGTCCCGGGGTCGTAGGGACGACCCTATAGTCGACGGACATGTCGGCGATTGGCCAACATTGGCCCGGGGTCGTGGGGACGACCCTATAGTCGTCGGACATGTCGGCGGTTGGCCAACTTTGGCCTGTGGTCGTGGGGACGACCCTATAGTCGTTGGACATGACGGTGGCGGGCCAATCTAGTCCCGGGGTCGTGGGGACGACCCTATAGTCGTCGGACAAGACGGCGGCTGGACATCTTTGGCCCGGGGTCGTGGGGACGACCCTATAGTCGTCGGACATGACGGTGGCGGGCCAATCTAGTCCCAGGGTCGTGGGAACGACCCTATAGTCTTCGGACATGTCGGCGGCCGGCCAACTTTGGCCCGTGGTCGTGGGGACGACCCTATAGTCGTCGGAAATAACGATGGCGGGGCAATCTATTCCCGGGGTCGTGGGGACGACCCTGTAGTCGTCGGACATGACGGTGGCGGGCCAATCTAGTCCCGGGGTTATGGGAACGACCCTATAGTCGTCGGACATGTCGGCGGCCGGCCAACTTTGGCCCGTGGTCGTGGGGACGATCCAATAGTCGTCGGACATGTCGGCGGCTGGCCAACTTTGGCCCGTGGTCGTGGGGACGACCCAATAGTCGTCGGACATGTCGGCGGCTGGCCAACTTTGGCCCGTGGTCGTGGGGACGCTCCGATAGTCGTTGGACATGACGGTGGCGGGGCAATCTATTCCCGGGGTCGTGGGCACGACCCTGTAGTCGTCGGACATGACGGTGGCGGGCGAATCTAGTCCCGGGGTCATGGGAACGACCCTATAGTCGTCGGATATTTCGGCGGCCGGCCAACTTTGGCCCGTGGTCGTGGGGACGACCCTATTGTCGTCGGACATGGCGGTGGCGGGCCAATCTAGTCCCGTGGTCGCGGGGACGACCCTACAGTCGTCGGACATTTCGGCGGCAGGCCAACTTTGGCCCGTGGTCGTGGGGACGACCCTATAGTCGTCGGACATGACGGTAGCGGGCCAATCTAGTCCCGAGGTCGTGGGGACGACCCTATAGTCGTCGGACATTTCGGCGGCTGGCCAACTTTGGCCCGTGGTCGTGGGGACGACCCTACAGTCGTCGGACATTTCGGCGGCAGGCCAACTTTGGCCCGTGGTCGTGGGGACGACCCTATAGTCGTCGGACATGTTGGCGGCAGGTCAACCTAGTCCCGCGGTCGTGGGGACGACCCTATTGTCGTCGGACATGGCGGTGGCGGGCCAATCTAGTCCCGTGGTCGTGGGGACGACCCTATAGTCGTCGGACATGTTGGCGGCAGGTCAACCTAGTCCCGCGGTCGTGGGGACGACCCTATTGTCGTCGGACATGGCGGTGGCGGGCCAATCTAGTCCCGTGGTCGTGGGGACGACCCTATAGTCGTTGGACATGACGGTGGCGGGCCAATCTAGTCCCGGGGTCGTGGGGACGACTCTATAGTCGTCGGATATGTCGGCGGCTGGCCAACTTTGGCCCCTGGTCGTGGGGACCACCCAATAGTGGTCGGACATGTCGGCGGCTGGCCAACCTAGTCCCGAGGTCGTGGGGACGACCCTATAGTCGTCGGACTTGACGGTGGTGGGCCAATCTAGTCCCGGGGTCCTGGGGACGACCCTACAGTCGTCGGACATTTCGGCGGCTTGCCAACTTTGGCCCGGGGTCGTGGGGACGACTCTATAGTCGTCGGACTTGACGGTGGCGGGCCAATCTAGCCCCGGGGCCGTGGGGACGACCCTACAGTCGTCGGACATTTCGGCGGCTTGCCAACTTTGGCCCGTGGACGTGGGGACGACCCAATAGTCGTCGGACATGTCGGCGGCTGGCCAACTTTGGCCCGTGGTCGTGGGGACGATCCGATAGTCGTTGGACATGACGGTGGCGGGCCAATCTAGTCCCGGGGTCGTCGGGACGACCCTATAGTCGTCGGACATGTCGGTGGCTGGCCAACTTTCGCCCGGTGTCGTGGGGACGACTCTATAGTCGTCGGACATGTCGGCGGCTGGCCAACTTTGGCCCGTGGTCGTGGGGACGATCCGATAGTCGTTGGACATGACGGTGGCGGGCCAATCTAGTCCCGAGGTCGTCGGGACGACCCTATAGTCGTCGGACTTGACGGTGGCGGGCCAATCTAGTCCCGGGGTCGTGGGGCGACCCTACAGTCGTCGGACATTTCGGCGGTTTGCCAACTTTGGCCCGGGGTCGTGGGGACGACCCTATAGTCGTCGGACATGTCGGCGGCTGGCCAACCTAGTCCCGAGGACGTGGGGACGACCCTATAGTCGTCGGACTTGACGGTGGCGTACCAATCTAGTCCCGGGGTCGTGGGGTCGACCCTACAGTCGTCGGACATTTCGGCGGCTTGCCAACTTTGGCCCGGGGTCGTGGGGACGACCCCATAGTCGTCGGACAAGTCGGCAGCGGGCCAAGCTTGTCCCGGGGTCGTGGGGACGACCCTATACTCGTCGGACATGACGGTGGCGGGCCAATCTAGTCCCGGGGTCGTGGGGACGACCCAATAGTGGTCGGACATGTCGGCGGCTGGCCAACCTAGTCCCGAGGTCGTGGGGACGACCCTATAGTCGTCGGACTTGACGGTGGCGGGCCAATCTAGTCCCAGGGTCGTGGGGACGACCCTATAGTCTTCGGACATGTCGGCGGCTGGCCAACTTTGGCCCGTAGTCGTGGGGACGATCCGATAGTCGCCGGACATGACGGTGGCGGGCCAATCTATTCCCGGGGTCGTGGGGACGACCCTATAGTCGTCGGACATGTCGGCGGCTGGCCAACTTTGGCCCGGTGTCGTGGGGACGACTCTATAGTCGTCGGACATGTCGGCGGCTGGCCAACATTGACCCGTGGTCGTGGGGACGACCCAATAGTCGTTGGACATGTCAGCGGCTGGCCAGCTTTGGCCCGGTGTCGTGGGGACGACTATAGTCGTTGGAAATGTCGGCGGCTGGCCAATCTAGTCCCGGGGACGTGGGGACGACCCTATAGTCTTCGGACATGTCGGCGGCTGGCCAACTTTGGCCCGGGGTCGTGGGGACGACTCTATAGTCGTTGGACATGTCGGCGGCTGGCCAATCTAGTCCCGGGGACGTGGGGACGACCCTATAGTCGTCGGACATGTCGGCGGCTGGCCAACTTTGGCCCGGTGTCGTGGGGACGACTCTATAGTCGTCGGACATGTCGGCGGCTGGCCAACTTTGGCCCCTGGTCGTGGGGACGACCCAATAGTGGTCGGGCATGTCGGCGGCTGGCCAAGCTTGTCCCGGGGTCGTGGGGACGACCCTATAATCGTCGGACAAGACGGCGGCGGGCCAATCCAGTCCCGGGGTCGTAGGGACGACCCTATAGTCGACGGACATGTCGGCGATTGGCCAACATTGGCCCGGGGTCGTGGGGACGACCCTATAGTCGTCGGACATGTCGGCGGTTGGCCAACTTTGGCCTGTGGTCGTGGGGACGACCCTATAGTCGTTGGACATGACGGTGGCGGGCCAATCTAGTCCCGGGGTCGTGGGGACGACCCTATAGTCGTCGGACAAGACGGCGGCTGGACATCTTTGGCCCGGGGTCGTGGGGACGACCCTATAGTCGTCGGACATGACGGTGGCGGGCCAATCTAGTCCCAGAGTCGTGGGAACGACCCTATAGTCTTCGGACATGTCGGCGGCCGGCCAACTTTGGCCCGTGGTCGTGGGGACGACCCTATAGTCGTCGGAAATAACGATGGCGGGGCAATCTATTCCCGGGGTCGTGGGGACGACCCTGTAGTCGTCGGACATGACGGTGGCGGGCCAATCTAGTCCCGGGGTTATGGGAACGACCCTATAGTCGTCGGACATGTCGGCGGCATGCCAACTTTGGCGCGTGGTCGTGGGGACGATCCGATTGTCGTCGGACATGTCGGCGGCTGGCCAACTTTGGCCCGTGGTCGTGGGGACGATCCAATAGTCGTCGGACATGTCGGCGGCTGGCCAACTTTGGCGCGTGGTCGTGGGGACGATCCGATTGTCGTCGGACATGACGGCGGCTGGCCAACCTAGACCCGGGGTCGTGGGGACGACCCTATTGTCGTCGGACTTGGCGGTGGCGGGCCAATCTAGTCCCGTGGTCGTGGGGACGACCCTATAGTCTTCGGACATGACGGTAGCGGGCCAATCTAGACCCGAGGTCGTGGGGACGACCCTCTAGTAGTCGGACATGTCGGCGGCGGTCCAACTTTGGCCCGGTGTCGTGGGGACGACTCTATAGTCGTCGGACATGTCGGCGGCTGGCCAACCATGACCCGGGGTCGTGGGGACGACCCTATAATCGTTGGACATGACGGTGGCAGGCCAATCTAGTCCCGGGGTCGTAGGGACGACCCTATAGTCGTCGGACAAGTTGGCGATTGGCCAACATTGGCCCGGGGTCGTCGGGACGACCCTATATTCGTCGGACATGTCGGCGGCTGGCCAACCTAGTCCCGGGGTCGTGGGGACGACCCTATAGTCGTCGGACATTTCGGCGGCTTGCCAACTTTGGCCCGGGTTCGTGGGGACGACCCTATAGTCGTCGGACATGTCGGCGGCTGTCCAACTTTGGCCCGGTGTCGTGGGGACGACTCTATAGTCGTCGGACATGTCGGCGGCTGGCCAACCTAGACCCGGGGTCGTGGGGACGACCCTATTGTCGTCGGACATGACGGTGGCGGGCCAATCTAGTCCCGGTGTCTTGGGGACGACCCTATAGTCGTCGGACAAGTCGGCGGCGGGCCAAGCTTGTCCCGGGGTCGTGGGGACGACCCTATAGTCGTCGGACATGTCGGCGGCATGCCAACTTTGGCCCGTGGTCGTGGGGACGACCCTATAGTCGTTGGACATGACGGTGGCGGGCCAATCTAGTCCCGGGGTCGTAGGGACGACCCTATAGTCGTCGGACATGTCGGCGATTGGCCAACATTGGCCCGGGGTCGAGGGGACGACCCTATAGTCGTCGGACATGTCGGCGGCTGGCCAACCTAGTCCCGAGGTCGTGGGGACGACCCTATAGTCGTCGGTCATGTCGGCGGCTGGCCAACTTTGGCCCGTGGTTGTGGGGACGACCCTATAGTCGTCGGACATGTCGGCGGCTGGCCAACTTTGGCCCGGTGTCGTGGGGACCACTCTATAGTCGTCGGAAATGTCGGCGGCTGGCCAACCTGGACCCGGGGTCGTGGGGACGACCCTATTGTCGTCGGACATGACGGTGGCGGGCCAATCTAGTCTCGGGGTCGGTGGGACGACCCTATAGTCGTCGGACATGTCGGCGGCTGGCCAACTTTGGCCCGGGGTCGTGGGGACGACTCTATTGTCGTCGGAAATGTCGGCGGCTGGCCAACCTGGACTCGGGGTCGTGGGGACGACCCTATAGTCGTCGGACAAGACGGCGGCTGGATATCTTTGGCCCGGGGTCGTGGGGACGACCCTATAGTCGTCGGACATGTCGGCGGCGGGCCAACCTTGTCCCGGGGTCGTGAGGACGACCCTATAGTCGTCGAACAAGTCGGCGGCGGGCCAAGCTTGTCCCGGGGTCGTGGGGACGACCCTATAATCGTCGGACATGACGGTGGCGGGCCAATCTAGTCCCGGGGTCGTGGGGACGACCCTATAGTCGTCGGACATGTCGGCGGCTGGCCAACTTTGGCCCGGTGTCGTGGGGACGACTCTATAGTCGTCGGAAATGTCGGCGGCTGGCCAACCTGGACCCGGGGTCGTGGGGACGACCCTATTGTCGTCGGACATGACGGTGGCGGGCCAATCTAGTCTCGGGGTCGTGGGGACGACCCTATAGTCGTCGGACATGTCGGCGGCTGGCCAACTTTGGCCCGGGGTCGTGGGGACGACCCTATAGTCGTCGGACATGACGGTGGCGGACCAATCTAGTCCCGGGGTCGTGGGGACGACCCTACAGTCGTCGGACATTTCGGCGGCTTGCCAACTTTGGCCCGGGGTCGTGGGGACGACCCTGTAGTCGTCGGACTTGACGGTGGCGGGCCAATCTAGTCCCAAGGTCCTGGGGACGACCCTATAGTCGTCGGACTTGACGGTGGCGGGCCAATCTAGTCTCGGGGTCGTGGGGACGACCCTACAGTCGTTGGACATGACGGTGGCGGGCCAATCTAGTCCCGGGGTCGTGGGGACGACCCTACAGTCTTCGGACATTTCGGCGGCTTGCCAACTTTGGCCCGGGGTCGTGGGGACGACCCTATAATCGTCGGACATTTCGGCGGCATGCCAACTTTGGCCCGTGGTCGTGGGGACGACCCTATAGTCGTTGGACATGACGGTGGCGGGCCAATCTAGTCCCGAGGTCCTGGGGACGACCCTACAGTCTTCGGACATTTCGGCGGCTTGCCAACTTTGGCCCGGGGTCGTGGGGACGACCCTATAATCGTCGGACATGACGGTGGCGGGCCAATCTAGTCCCGGGGTCGTGGGGACGACCCTATAGTCGTTGGACATGACGGTGGCGAGCCAATCTAGTCCCGAGGTCCTGGGGACGACCCTATAGTCGTCGGACAAGTCGGCGGCTGGCCAACCTAGACCCGGGGTCGTGGGGACGACCCTATTGTCGTCGGACATGACGGTGGCGGGCCAATCTAGACCCGAGGTCCTGGGGACGACCCTATAGTATTCGAACATGTCGGCGGCGGTCCAACATTGGCCCGGTGTCGTGGGGACGACTCTATAGTCGTCGGACATGTCGGCGGCTGGCCAACCTAGTCCCGGGGTCGTGGGGACGACCCTATAGTCGTCGGACATTTCGGCGGCTTGCCAACTTTGGCCCGGGGTCGTGGGGACGACCCTATAGTCGTCGGACATGTCGGCGGCTGGCCAACTTTGGCCCGTGGTTGTGGGGACGACCCTATAGTCGTTGGACATGACGGTGGCGGGCCAATCTAGTCCCGGGGTCGTGGGGACGACCCTATAGTCGTCGGACATGTCGGCGGCTGGCCAACTTTGGACCGGTGTCGTGGGGACGACTCTATAGTCGTCGGAAATGTCGGCGGCTTGCCAACTTTGGCCCGGGGTCGTGGGGACGACCCTATAGTCGTCGGACTTGACGGTGGCGGGCCTATCTAGTCCCGGGGTCGTGGGGACGACCCTACAGTCGTCGGACATTTCGGCGGCTTGCCAACTTTGGCCCGGGGTCGTGGGGACGACCGTATAGTCGTCGGACATGACGGTGGCGGACCAATCTAGTCACGGGGTCGTGGGGACGACCCTATAGTCGTCGGACATGTCGGCGGCTGGCCAACTTTGGCCCGTGGTCGTGGGGACGATCCAATAGTCGTCGGACATGTCGGCGGCAGGCCAGCTTTGGCCCGTGGTCGTGGGGACGACCCTATAGTCGTCGGACATGTCGGCGGCTAGCCAACATTGGCCTGTGATCGTGGGGACGACCCAATAGTCGTTGGAAATGTCAGCGGCTGGCCAACTTTGACCCGGTGTCGTGGGGACGACTCTATAGTCGTCGGACATGTCGGCGGCTGGCCAATCTAGTCCCGGGGTCGTGGGGACGACCCTATAGTCTTCGGACATGTCGGCGGCTGGCCAACTTTGGCATCGTGGTCGTGGGGACGATCCAATAGTCGTCGGACATGTCGGCGGCTGGCCAGCTTTGGCCCGGGGTCGTAGGGACGACCCTATAGTCGTCGGACATGTCGGCGATTGGACAACATTGGCCCGGGGTCGTGGGGACGACATTATAGTCGTCGGACATGTCGGCGGCTGGCCAACCTAGTCCCGAGGTCGTGGGGACGACCCTATAGTCGTCGGACTTGACGGTGGCGGGCCAATCTAGTCCCGGGGTCGCGGGGACGACCCTACAGTCGTCGGACATTTCGGCGTCTTGCCAACTTTGGCCCGGGGTCGTGGGGACGACCCTATAGTCGTCGGACATGACGGTGGCGGACCAATCTAGTCCCGGGGTCGTGGGGACGACCCTATAGTCGTCGGACATGTCGGCGGCTGGCCAACTTTGGCCCGTGGTCGTGGGGACGATCCAAAAGTCGTCGGACATGTCGGCGGCTGGCTAACTTTGTCGCGTGGTCGTGGGGACGATCCGATTGTCGTCGGACATGTCGGCGGCTGGCCAACTTTGGCCCGTGGTCGTGGGGACGACCCAATAGTCGTTGGAAATGTCAGCGGCTGGCCAACTTTGACCCGGTGTCGTGGGGACGACCCTATAGTCGTCGGACATGACGGTGGCGGACCAATCTAGTCCCGGGGTTGTGGAGACGACCCTACAATCGTCGGACATGTCGGCGGCTGGCCAACTTTGGCCCGTGGTCGTGGGGACGATCCGATAGTCGTTGGACATGACGGTGGCGGGCCAATCTAGTCCGGGGGTCGTGGGGACGACCCTACAGTCGTCGGACATTTCGGCGGCTTGCCAACTTTGGCCCGGGGTCGTGGGGACGACCCTATAGTCGTCGGACTTGACGGTGGCGGGCCAATCTAGTCCCGGGGTTGTGGGGACGAACCTACATTCGTCGGACATTTCGGCGGCTTGCCAACTTTGGCCCGGGGTCGTGGGGACGACCCTATAGTCGTCGGACTTGACGTTGGCGGGCCAATCTAGTCCCGAGGTCGTGGGGACGACCCTATTGTCGTCGGACATGACGGTGGCGGGCCAATCTATTCCCGGGGTCGTGGGGACGACCCTATAGTCGTCGGACATGACGGTGGCGGGCCAATCTGGTCCCGGGGTCGTGAGGACGACCCTATAGTCGTCGGACATGACGGTGGCGGGCGAATCTAGTCCCGGGGTCGTGGGGACGACCCTATAGTCGTCGGACATTTCGGCGGCGAGCCAACCTAGTCCCGGGCTCGTTTGGACGACCCTATAGTCGTCGGACATGTCGGTGGCGGGCCAATCTAGTACCGGGGTCGTGGGGACGACCCTATAGTCGTCGGACATTTCGGCGGCGAGCCAACCTAGTCCCGGGCTCGTTTGGACGACCCTATAGTCGTCGGACATGTCGGCGATTGGCCAACATTGGCCCGGGGTCGTGGGGACGACCCTATTGTCGTCGGACATGACGGTGGCGGGCCAATCTAGTCCCAGGGTCGTGGGGACGACCCTATAGTCGTCGGACATGACGGTGGCGGGCCAATCTGGTCCCGGGGTCGTGGGGACGACCCTATAGTCGTCGGACATGTCGGCGGCTGGCCCACTTTGGCCCGTGGTCGTGGGGACGACTCTATAGTCGTCGGACATGTCGGCGGCTGGCCAACCTAGACCCGCGGTCGTGGGGACGACCCTATAGTCGTCGCACATGTCGGCGGCTGGCCAACTTTGGTCCGTGGTCGTGGGGTCGATCCGATAGTCGTCGGACATGTCGGCGGCGGGCCAATCTAGTCCCCGGGTCGTGGGCACGACCCTATAGTCGTCGGACATGTCGGCGGCAGGCCAACTTTGGCCCGTGGTCGTGGGGACGATCCGATAGTCGTTGGACATGACGGTGCCGGGGCAATCGAGTCCCGGGGTAGTAGGTACGACCCTATAGTCGTCGGACATGTCGGCGTCTGGCCAACTTTGGCCCGTGGTCGTGGGGACGACCCTACAGTCGTCGGACATTTCGGCGGCTTGCCAACTTTGGCCCGGGGTCGTGGGGACGACCCTATAGTCGTCGGACTTGACGGTGGCGGGCCAATCTAGTCCCGGGGTTGTGGGGACGAACATACAGTCGTCGGACATTTCGGCGGCTTGCCAACTTTGGCCCGGGGTCGTGGGGACGACCCTATAGTCGTCGGACATGTCGGGGATTGGCCACCTTTAGCCCGTGGTCGTGGGGACGACCCTATAGCCGTCGGATTTGACGGTGGCGGGCCAATCTAGTCCCTGGGTCGTGGGGACGACCCAACAGTCGTCGGACATTTCGGCGGCTTGCCAACTTTGGCCCGGGGTCGTGGGGACGACCCTATAGTCGTCGGACATGTCGGCGATTGGCCAACATTGGCCCGGGGTCGTGGGGACGACCCTATAGTCGTCGGACATGTCGGCGGTTGGCCAACCTAGTCCCGAGGTCGTGGGGACGACCCTATAGTCGTCGGACTTGACGGTGGCGGGCCAATCTAGTCCCGGGGTCGTGGAACGACCCTACAGTCGTCGGACATTTCGGCGGCTTGCCAACTTTGGCCCGGGGTCGTGGGGACGACCCTATAGTCGTCGGACATGTCGGCGGCTGGCCAACTTTGGCCCGTGGTCGTGGGGACGATCCGATAGTCGTCGGACATGACGGTCTAGGGTCAATCTAGTCCCGGGGTCGTGGGGACGACCCTATAGTCGTCGGACATGTCGGCGGCTGGCCAACTTTGGCCCGTGGTCGTGGGGACGATCCAATAGTCGTCGGACATGTCGGCGGCTGACGAACTTAGGCCCGTGGTCGTGGGGACGACCCTATAGTCGTTGGACATGTCAGCGGCTGGCCAACTTTGGCCCGTGGTCGTGGGGACGACCCTATAGTCTTCGGACATGACGGTAGCGGGCCAATCTAGTCCCGGGGTCGTGGGGACGACCCTATAATCGTTGGACATGACGGTGGCGGGCCAATCTAGTCCCGGGGTCGTAGGGACGACCCTATAGTCGTCGGACATGTTGGCGATTGGCCAACATTGGCCCGGGGTCGTCGGGACGACCCTATAGTCGTCGGACATGTCGGCGGCTGGCCAACCTAGTCCCGAGGTCGTGGGGACGACCTTGTAGTCGTCGGACATGTCGGCGGCTGGCCAACCTAGTCCCGAGGTCGTGGGGACGACCCTATAGTCGTCGGACATGTCGGCGGCTGGCCAACTTTGGCCCGTGGTCGTGGAGACGATCCAATAGTCGTCGGACATATCGGCGGCTGGCCAACTTTGGGCCGTGGTCGTGGGGACGATCCGATAGTCGTCGGACATGTCGGCGGCTGGCCAACCTAGACCCGGGGTCGTGGGGACGACCCTATTGTCGTCGAACATGACGGTGGCGGGCCAATCTAGTCCCGGGATCGTGGGGACGACCCTATAGTCGTCGGACAAGTCGGCGGCGGGCCAAGCTTGTCCCGGGGTCGTGAGGACGACCCTATAGTCTTCGGACATGACGGTAGCGGGCCAATCTAGACCCGAGGTCGTGGGGACGACCCTATAGTCGTCGGACATGACGGTAGCGGGACAATCTAGACCCGAGGTCGTGGGGACGACCTCATAGTCTTCGGACATGTCGGCGGCTGTCCAACTTTGGCCCGGTGTCGTGGGGACGACTCTATAGTCGTCGGACATGTCGGCGGCTGGCCAACCTAGACCCGGGGTCGTGGGGACGACCCTATTGTCGTCGGACATGACGGTGGCGGGCCAATCTAGTCCCGGGGTCGTGGGGACGACCCTATAGTCGTCGGATAAGTCGGCGGCGGGCCAAGCTTGTCCCGGGGTCGTGGGGACGACCCTATAGTCGTCGGACATGTCGGCGGCAGGCCAACTTTGGCCCGTGGTCGTGGGGACGATCCGATAGTCGTTGGACATGACGGTGCCGGGGCAATCGAGTCCCGGGGTAGTAGGTACGACCCTATAGTCGTCGGACATGTCGGCGATTGGCCATTATTGGCCCGGGGTCGAGGGGACGACCCTATAGTCGTCGGACAGGGCGGCGGCTGGCCAACTTTGGCCCATGGTCGTGGGGACGACTCAATAGTCGTCGGACATGTCGGCGTCTGGCCAACTTTGGCCCGTGGTCGTGGGGACGACCCTACAGTCGTCGGACATTTCGGCGGCTTGCCAACTTTGGCCCGGGGTCGTGGGGACGACCCTATAGTCGTCGGACTTGACGGTGGCGGGCCAATCTAGTCCCGGGGTTGTGGGGACGACCCTACAGTCGTCGGACATTTCGGCGGCTTGCCAACTTTGGCCCGGGGTCGTGGGGACGACCCTATAGTCGTCGGACTTGACGGTGGCGGGCCAATCTAGTCCCGGGGTTGTGGAGACGACCCTACAATCGTCGGACATGTCGGCGGCTGGCCAACTTTGGCCCGTGGTCGTGGGGACGATCCGATAGTCGTTGGACATGACGGTGGCGGGCCAATCTAGTCCGGGGGTCGTGGGGACGACCCTACAGTCGTCGGACATTTCGGCGGCTTGCCAACTTTGGCCCGGGGTCGTGGGGACGACCCTATAGTCGTCGGACTTGACGGTGGCGGGCCAATCTAGTCCCGGGGTTGTGGGGACGAACCTACAGTCGTCGGACATTTCGGCGGCTTGCCAACTTTGGCCCGGGGTCGTGGGGACGACCCTATAGTCGTCGGACTTGACGTTGGCGGGCCAATCTAGTCCCGAGGTCGTGGGGACGACCCTATTGTCGTCGGACATGACGGTGGCGGGCCAATCTATTCCCGGGGTCGTACGGACGACCCTATAGTCGTCGGATATGTTGGCGATCGGCCAACATTGGCCCGGGGTCGTGGGGACGACTCTATAGTCGTCGGACATGTTGGCGGCTTGTCAGCCTAGTCCCAGGGTCGTGGGTACGACCCTATAGTCGTCGGACAAGTCGGCGGCGGGCCAACCTTGTCCCGGGGTCGTGAGGACGACCCTATAGTCGTCGGACATGACGGTGGCGGGCGAATCTAGTCCCGGGGTCGTGGGGACGACCCTATAGTCGTCGGACATTTCGGCGGCGAGCCAACCTAGTCCCGGGCTCGTTTGGACGACCCTATAGTCGTCGGACATGTCGGTGGCGGGCCAATCTAGTACCGGGGTCCTGGGGACGACCCTATAGTCTTTGGACATGTCGGCGGCGGGCCAACTTTGGCCCGTGGTCGTCGGGACGACCCTATAGTCGTCGGACAAGTCGGCAGCGAGCCAACCTAGTCCCGAGGTCGTGGGGACGACCCTATAGTCGTCGGACATGACGGCGGCTGGCCAACTTTGACCCGTGGTCGTGGGGACAACCCTATAGTCGTCGGACATGTCGGCGGCTGGCCAACTTTTGACCGTGGTCGTAGGGACGACCCTATAGTCGTCGGACAAATCGGCGGCTGACCAACTTTGGCCCGGGGACGTCGGGGCGACCCTATAGTCGTCGGAAATGTCGGCGGCTGGCCAACTTTGGCCGGTGGTCGTGTGGACGACACTATAGTCGTCGGACATGTCGGCGGCTGGCCAACCTAGACCCGGGGTCGTGGGGACGACCCTATTGTCGTCGGACATGGCGGTGGCGGGCCAATCTAGTCCCGTCGTCGTGAGGACGACCCTATAGTCTTCGGACATGACGGTAGCGGGCCAATCTAGACCCGAGGTCGTGGGGACGACCCTATAGTCGTCGGACATGACGGTAGCGGGACAATCTAGACCCGAGGTCGTGGGGACGACCTCATAGTCTTCGGACATGTCGGCGGCTGTCCAACTTTGGCCCGGTGTCGTGGGGACGACTCTATAGTCGTCGGACATGTCGGCGGCTGGCCAACCTAGACCCGGGGTCGTGGGGACGACCCTATTGTCGTCGGACATGACGGTGGCGGGCCAATCTAGTCCCGGGGTCGTGGGGACGACCCTATAGTCGTCGGACAAGTCGGCGGCGGGCCAAGCTTGTCCCGGGGTCGTGGGGACGACCTTATAGTCGTCGGACATGTCGGCGATTGGCCAACATTGGCCCGGGGTCGTGGGGACGACCCTATTGTCGTCGGACATGACGGTGGCGGGCCAATCTAGTCCCAGGGTCGTGGGGACGACCCTATAGTCGTCGGACATGACGGTGGCGGGCCAATCTGGTCCCAGGGTCGTGGGGACGACCCTATAGTCGTCGGACATGTCGGCGGCTGGCCAACTTTGGCCCGTGGTCGTGGGGACGACCCTATAGTCGTCGCACATGTCGGCGGCTGGCCAACTTTGGTCCGTGGTCGTGGGGTCGATCCGATAGTCGTCGGACATGACGGCGGCTGGCCAACTTTGGCCCGTGGTCGTGGGGACGACTGTTTAGCCGTCGGACATGTCGGCGGCTGGCCAACCTAGACCCGGGGTCGTGGGGACGACCCTATTGTCGTCGGACATGACGGTGGCGGGCCAATCTAGTTCCGGGGTCGTGGGGACGACCCTATAGTCGTCGCACATGTCGGCGGCTGGCCAACCTAGACCCGCGGTCGTGGGGACGACCCTATAGTCGTCGGACATGACGGTGGCGGACCAATCTAGTCCCGAGGTCGGTGGGACGACCCTACAGTCGTCGGACATGTTGGCGGCAGGTCTGCCTAGTCCCGGGGTCGTGGGGACGAACCTATAGTCGTCGGACAACACGGCGGCTGGACATCTTTGGCCCGCGGTCGTGGGGACGACCCTATAGTCGTCGGACATGTCGGCGGCTGGCCAACGTAGGCCCGTTGTCGTGGGGACGACCCTATAGACGTCGGACATGACGTTGGCGGGCCAATCTAGTCCCGGGGTCGTGGGGACGACCCTATAGTCGTCGCACATGTCGGCGGCTGGCCAACTTTGGTCCGTGGTCGTGGGGTCGATCCGATAGTCGTCGGACATGACGGCGGCTGGCCAACTTTGGCCCGTGGTCGTGGGGACGACTGTTTAGTCGTCGGACATGTCGGCGGCTGGCCAACCTAGACCCGGGGTCGTGGGGACGACCCTATTGTCGTCGGACATGACGGTGGCGGGCCAATCTAGTCCCGGGGTCGTGGGGACGACCTTATAGTCGTCGCACATGTCGGCGGCTGGCCAACTTTGGTCCGTGGTCGTGGGGTCGATCCGATAGTCGTCGGACATGACGGCGGCTGGCCAACTTTGGCCCGTGGTCGTGGGGACGACTGTTTAGTCGTCGGACATGTCGGCGGCTGGCCAACCTAGACCCGGGGTCATAGGGACGACCATATAGTCGTCGCACATGTCGGCGGCTGGCCAACTTTGGTCCGTGGTCGTGGGGTCGATCCGATAGTCGTCGGACATGACGGCGGCTGGCCAACTTGGGCCCGTGGTCGTGGGGACGACTGTTTAGTCGTCGGACATGTCGGCGGCTGGCCAACCTAGACCCGGGGTCGTGGGGACGACCCTATTGTCGTCGGACATGACGGTGGCGGGCCAATCTAGTCCCGGGGTCATAGGGACGACCCTATAGTCGTCGGACATGTCGGCGATTGGCCAACTTTGGTCCGTGGTCGTTGGGTCGATCCGATAGTCGTCGGACATGACGGCGGCTGGCCAACTTTGGCCCGTGGTCGTGGGGACGACTGTTTAGTCGTCGGACATGTCGGCGGCTGGACAACTTTGGCCCGTGGTCGTGGGGACGACCCTATAGTCGTCGGACATGTTGGCGGAAGGTCAACGTAGGCCCGTGGTCGTGGGGACGACCCTATAGACGTCCGACATGACGGTGGTGGGCTAATATTGGCCCGGGGTCGTGGGGACGATCCGATAGTCGTCGGACATGACGGTGGCTGGCCAACTTTGGCCCGTGGTCGTGGGGACGACTGTTTAGTCGTCGGACATGTCGGCGGCTGGTCAACCTAGACCCGGGGTCGTGGGGACGACCCTATTGTCGTCGGACATGACGGTGGCGGGCCAATCTAGTACCGGGGTCGTGGGGACGACCTTATAGTCGTCGCACATGTCGGCGGCTGGCCAACTTTGGTCCGTGGTCGTGGGGTCGATCCGATAGTCGTCGGACATGACGGCGGCTGGCCAACTTTGGCCCGTGGTCGTGGGGACGACTGTTTAGTCGTCGGACATGTCGGCGGCTGGTCAACCTAGACCCGGGGTCGTGGGGACGACCCTATTGTCGTCGGACATGACGGTGGCGGGCCAATCTAGTACCGGGGTCGTGGGGACGATCCTATAGTCGTCGGACATGTCGGCGGCTGGCCATCTTTTGCCCGTGGTCGTGGGGACGACCCAATAGTCGTCGGACATGTCGCCGGCTGGCCAACTTTGGCCCGTGGTCGTGGGGACGAACCGATAATCGTCGGACATGACGGTGGCGGGCCAATCTAGTCCCGGGGTCGTGGGGACGACCCTATAGTCGTCGGACATGTCGGCGGCTGGCCAACTTTTGCCCGTGGTCGTGGGGACGACTGTTTAGTCGCCGGACATGTCGGCGGCTGGCCAACCTAGACCCAGGGTCGTGGGGACGACCCTATTGTCGTCGGACATGACGGTGGCGGGCCAATCTAGTCCCGGGGTCGTAGGTACGACCCTATGGTCGTCGGACATGTCGGCGATTGGCCAACATTGGCCCGGTGTCGTGGGGACGACCCTATAGTCGTCGGACATGTCGGCGGCTGGCCAACTTTGGCCCGTGGTCGTGGGGACGACTGTTTAGTCGTCGGACATGTCGGCGGCTGGTCAACCTAGACCCGGGGTCGTGGGGACGACCCTATAGACGTCCGACATGACGGTGGTGGGCTAATATTGGCCCGGGGTCGTGGGGACGATCCGATAGTCGTCGGACATGACGGTGGCTGGCCAACTTTGGCCCGTGGTCGTGGGGACGACTGTTTAGTCGTCGGACATGTCGGCGGCTGGTCAACCTAGACCCGGGGTCGTGGGGACGACCCTATTGTCGTCGGACATGACGGTGGCGGGCCAATCTAGTACCGGGGTCGTGGGGACGATCCTATAGTCGTCGGACATGTCGGCGGCTGGCCATCTTTTGCCCGTGGTCGTGGGGACGACCCAATAGTCGTCGGACATGTCGCCGGCTGGCCAACTTTGGCCCGTGGTCGTGGGGACGAACCGATAATCGTCGGAAATGACGGTGGCGGGCCAATCTAGTCCCGGGGTCGTGGGGACGACCCTATAGTCGTCGGACATGTCGGCGGCTGGCCAACTTTTGCCCGTGGTCGTGGGGACGACTGTTTAGTCGCCGGACATGTCGGCGGCTGGCCAACCTAGACCCAGGGTCGTGGGGACGACCCTATTGTCGTCGGACATGACGGTGGCGGGCCAATCTAGTCCCGGGGTCGTAGGTACGACCCTATGGTCGTCGGACATGTCGGCGATTGGCCAACATTGGCCCGGTGTCGTGGGGACGACCCTATAGTCGTCGGACATGTCGGCAGCTGGCCAACTTTGGCCCGTGGTCGTGGGGACGAACCGATAATCGTCGGACATGACGGTGGCGGGCCAGCTTTGGCCCGTGGTCGTGGGGACGACCCTATAGTCGTCGGACATGACGGTGGCGGGCCAATCTAGTCCCGGGGTCGTGGGGACGACCCTATAGTCGTCGGACATGACGGTGGCGGGCCAATCTGGTCCCAGGGTCGTGGGGACGACCCTATAGTCGTCGGACATGTCGGCGGCTGGCCAACTTTGGCCCGTGGTCGTGGGGACGACTGTTTAGTCGTCGGACATGTCGGCGGCTGGTCAACCTAGACCCGGGGTCGTGGGGACGACCCTATAGACGTCCGACATGACGGTGGTGGGCTAATATTGGCCCGGGGTCGTGGGGACGATCCGATAGTCGTCGGACATGACGGTGGCTGGCCAACTTTGGCCCGTGGTCGTGGGGACGACTGTTTAGTCGTCGGACATGTCGGCGGCTGGTCAACCTAGACCCGGGGTCGTGGGGACGACCCTATTGTCGTCGGACATGACGGTGGCGGGCCAATCTAGTACCGGGGTCGTGGGGACGATCCTATAGTCGTCGGACATGTCGGCGGCTGGCCATCTTTTGCCCGTGGTCGTGGGGACGACCCAATAGTCGTCGGACATGTCGCCGGCTGGCCAACTTTGGCCCGTGGTCGTGGGGACGAACCGATAATCGTCGGAAATGACGGTGGCGGGCCAATCTAGTCCCGGGGTCGTGGGGACGACCCTATAGTCGTCGGACATGTCGGCGGCTGGCCAACTTTTGCCCGTGGTCGTGGGGACGACTGTTTAGTCGCCGGACATGTCGGCGGCTGGCCAACCTAGACCCAGGGTCGTGGGGACGACCCTATTGTCGTCGGACATGACGGTGGCGGGCCAATCTAGTCCCGGGGTCGTAGGTACGACCCTATGGTCGTCGGACATGTCGGCGATTGGCCAACATTGGCCCGGTGTCGTGGGGACGACCCTATAGTCGTCGGACATGTCGGCAGCTGGCCAACTTTGGCCCGTGGTCGTGGGGACGAACCGATAATCGTCGGACATGACGGTGGCGGGCCAGCTTTGGCCCGTGGTCGTGGGGACGACCCTATAGTCGTCGGACATGACGGTGGCGGGCCAATCTAGTCCCGGGGTCGTGGGGACGACCCTATAGTCGTCGGACATGACGGTGGCGGGCTAATCTGGTCCCAGGGTCGTGGGGACGACCCTATAGTCGTCGGACATGTCGGCGGCTGGCCAACTTTGGCCCGTGGTCGTGGGGACGACTCTATAGTCGTCGGACATGTCGGCGGCTGGCCAACCTAGACCCGCGGTCGTGGGGACGACCCTATAGTCGTCGGACATGACGGTGGCGGACCAATCTAGTCCCGAGGTCGGTGGGACGACCCTACAGTCGTCGGACATGTTGGCGGCAGGTCTGCCTAGTCCCGGGGTCGTGGGGACGAACCTATAGTCGTCGGACAACACGGCGGCTGGACATCTTTGGCCCGCGGTCGTGGGGACGACCCTATAGTCGTCGGACATGTCGGCGGCTGGCCAACGTAGGCCCGTTGTCGTGGGGACGACCCTATAAACGTCGGACATGACGTTGGCGGGCCAATCTAGTCCCGGGGTCGTGGGGACGACCCTATAGTCGTCGTACATGTCGCCGGCTGGCCAACTTTGGCCCGGTGTCGTGGGGCGACTCTATATTCGTCGGACATGTCGGCGGCTGGCCAATCTAGACCCAGGGTCGTGGGGACGATCCTATTGTCGTCGGACATGACGGTGGCGGGCCAATCTAGTCCCGGGGTCGTAGGTACGACCCTATAGTCGTCGGACATGTCGGCGATTGTCCAATATTGGCCCGTGGTCGTGGGAACGACCC
The DNA here is from genome assembly GCA_963932275.1 of Andrena praecox. Classification (NCBI taxonomy): domain Eukaryota; kingdom Metazoa; phylum Arthropoda; class Insecta; order Hymenoptera; family Andrenidae; genus Andrena; species Andrena praecox. The sequence continues at coordinate 2,369,136 of CAWVQO010000569.1, forward strand.
TATAGTCGTCGGACAAGACGGCGCCTGGCCAAATTTGGCCCGTGGTCGTGGGGACGACCCTATAGTCGTCGGACATGTCGGCGGCTGGCCAACGTAGGCCCGTTGTCGTGGGGACGACCCTATAGACGTCGGACATGACGTTGGCGGGCCAATCTAGTCCCGGGGTCGTGGGGACGACCCTATAGTCGTCGCACATGTCGGCGGCTGGCCAACTTTGGTCCGTGGTCGTGGGGTCGATCCGATAGTCGTCGGACATGACGGCGGCTGGCCAACTTTGGCCCGTGGTCGTGGGGACGACTGTTTAGCCGTCGGACATGTCGGCGGCTGGCCAACCTAGACCCGGGGTCGTGGGGACGACCCTATTGTCGTCGGACATGACGGTGGCGGGCCAATCTAGTCCCGGGGTCGTGGGGACGACCCTATAGTCGTCGCACATGTCGGCGGCTGGCCAACCTAGACCCGCGGTCGTGGGGACGACCCTATAGTCGTCGGACATGACGGTGGCGGACCAATCTAGTCCCGAGGTCGGTGGGACGACCCTACAGTCGTCGGACATGTTGGCGGCAGGTCTGCCTAGTCCCGGGGTCGTGGGGACGAACCTATAGTCGTCGGACAACACGGCGGCTGGACATCTTTGGCTCGCGGTCGTGGGGACGACCCTATAGTCGTCGCACATGTCGGCGGCTGGCCAACTTTGGTCCGTGGTCGTGGGGTCGATCCGATAGTCGTCGGACATGTCGGCGGCGGGCCAATCTAGTCCCCGGGTCGTGGGCACGACCCTATAGTCGTCGGACATGTCGGCGGCAGGCCAACTTTGGCCCGTGGTCGTGGGGACGATCCGATAGTCGTTGGACATGACGGTGCCGGGGCAATCGAGTCCCGGGGTAGTAGGTACGACCCTATAGTCGTCGGACATGTCGGCGATTGGCCATTATTGGCCCGGGGTCGAGGGGACGACCCTATAGTCGTCGGACATGTCGGCTGCTGGCCAACTTTGGCCCATGGTCGTGGGGACGACCCAATAGTCGTCGGACATGTCGGCGTCTGGCCAACTTTGGCCCGTGGTCGTGGGGACGACCCTACAGTCGTCGGACATTTCGGCGGCTTGCCAACTTTGGCCCGGGGTCGTGGGGACGACCCTATAGTCGTCGGACTTGACGGTGGCGGGCCAATCTAGTCCCGGGGTTGTGGGGACGAACATACAGTCGTCGGACATTTCGGCGGCTTGCCAACTTTGGGCCGGGGTCGTGGGGACGACCCTATAGTCGTCGGACATGTCGGGGATTGGCCACCTTTAGCCCGTGGTCGTGGGGACGACCCTATAGCCGTCGGATTTGACGGTGGCGGGCCAATCTAGTCCCTGGGTCGTGGGGACGACCCAACAGTCGTCGGACATTTCGGCGGCTTGCCAACTTTGGCCCGGGGTCGTGGGGACGACCCTATAGTCGTCGGACATGTCGGCGATTGGCCAACATTGGCCCGGGGTCGTGGGGACGACCCTATAGTCGTCGGACATGTCGGCGGTTGGCCAACCTAGTCCCGAGGTCGTGGGGACGACCCTATAGTCGTCGGACTTGACGGTGGCGGGCCAATCTAGTCCCGGGGTCGTGGGACGACCCTACAGTCGTCGGACATTTCGGCGGCTTGCCAACTTTGGCCCGGGGTCGTGGGGACGACCCTATAGTCGTCGGACATGTCGGCGGCTGGCCAACTTTGGCCCCTGGTCGTGGGGACGATCCAATAGTCGTCGGACATGTCGGCGGCTGGCCAACTTTGGCCCGTGGGCGTGGGGACGATCCGATAGTCGTCGGACATGTCGGCGGCTGGCCAACCTAGACCCGGGGTCGTGGGGACGACCCTATTGTCGTCGGACATGGCGGTGGCGGGCCAATCTAGTCCCGTGGTCGTGAGGACGACCCTATAGTCTTCGGACATGACGGTAGCGGGCCAATCTAGACCCGAGGTCGTGGGGACGACCCTATAGTCGTCGGACATGACGGTAGCGGGACAATCTAGACCCGAGGTCGTGGGGACGACCTCATAGTCTTCGGACATGTCGGCGGCTGTCCAACTTTGGCCCGGTGTCGTGGGGACGACTCTATAGTCGTCGGACATGTCGGCGGCTGGCCAACCTAGACCCGGGGTCGTGGGGACGACCCTATTGTCGTCGGACATGACGGTGGCGGGCCAATCTAGTCCCGGGGTCGTGGGGACGACCCTATAGTCGTCGGACAAGTCGGCGGCGGGCCAAGCTTGTCCCGGGGTCGTGGGGACGACCCTATAGTCGTCGGACATGTCGGCGATTGGCCAACATTGGCCCGGGGTCGTGGGGACGACCCTATTGTCGTCGGACATGACGGTGGCGGGCCAATCTAATCCCGGGGTCGTGGGGACGACCCTATAGTCGCCGGGCAAGTCGGCGGCGGGCCAACCTTGTGCCGGGGTCGTGGGGACGACCCTATAGTCGTCGGACATGTCGGCGTCTGGCCAGCTTTGGCCCGTGGTCGTGGGGACGATCCGATAGTCGTCGGACATGACGGTCTAGGGCCAATCTAGTCCCGGGGTCGTGGGGACGACCCTATAGTCGTCGGACATGTCGGCGGCTGGCCAACCTAGTCCCGGGGTCGTATGGACGACTCTATAGTCGTCGGACATGTCGCCGGCTGGCCAACTTTGGCCCGTGGTCGTGGGGACGACCCTATAGTCGTCGGACAAGTCGGCGGCTGGCCAACTTTGGCCCGTGGTCGTGGGGACGACCCTATAGTCGTCAGACATGACGGTGGCGAGCCAACCTAGTCCCGGGGTCGTGGGGACGACCCTATAGTCGTCGGACATGTCGGCGGCTGGCCAAATATGACCCGGGGACGTGGGGACGAGCCTATAGTCTTCGGACAAGTCGGCGGCTGGACAACTTTGGCCCGTGGTCGTGTGGACGACCCTATAGTCGTCGGATATGTCGGCGGCTGGCCAACTTTGACCCGTGGTCGTGGGGACGACCCTATTGTCGTCGGAAATGACGGTGGCGGGCCAATCTATTCCCGGGGTCGTGGGGACGACCCTATAGTCGTCGGACAAGTCGGCAGCTTGCCAACTTTGGCACAGAGTCGTGGGGACGACCCTACAGTCGTCGGACAAGTCGGCGGCGAGCCAATCTAGCCCCGCGGTCGTGGGGACGACCCTAAGTCGTCGGACAAGTCAGCGGCTGGCCAACATTGGCCCGTGGTCGTGGGGACGACCCTATAGTCGTCGGATATGTCGGCGGCTGGCCAACTTTGGCCCGTGGTCGTGGGGACGACCCTATAGTCGTCGGACATGTCGGCGGCGAGCCAAAATTGACCCGGGGTCGTGGTGACGACTCTATAGTCGTCGGACATGTCGGTGGCGGGCCAGTCTAGTCCCGGGTCGTGGGGACGACCCTATAGTCGTCGGACATGTCGGCGGCTGGCCAACTTTGGCCCGTGGTCGTGGGGACGACCCTATAGTCGTCGGAAATGACGGTGGCGGGCCAATCTAGTCCCGGGGTCGTGGGGACGACCCTATAGTCGTCGGACAAGTCGCCGGCGGGCCAACCTAGTCCCGGGGTCGTGGGGATGACCCTATAGTCGTCGGACATGTCGCCGGCTGGCCAACTTTGGCCCGTGGTCGTGGGGACGACCCTATAGTCGTCGGACAAGTCGGCGGCGAGCCCACCTAGTGGGGCGGTCGTGGGGACCACCCTATAGTCGTCGGACAAGTCGGCGGCCGGCCAACCTAGTCCGGGGGTCGTGGGGACGACACTATAGTCGTCGGACATGACGGTGGCGGGCCAGTCTAGTCCCGGGTCGTGGGGACGACCCTATAGTCGTCGGACATGTCGGCGGCTGGCCAACTTTGGCCCGTGGTCGTGGAGACGACCCTATAGTCGTCGGAAATGACGGTGGCGGGCCAATCTAGTCCCGGGGTCGTGGGGACGACCCTATAGTCGTCGGACAAGTCGCCGGCGGGCCAACCTAGTCCCGGGGTCGTGGGGATGACCCTATAGTCGTCGGACATGTCGCCGGCTGGCCAACTTTGGCCCGTGGTCGTGGGGACGACCCTATAGTCGTCGGACATAACGGTGGCGGGCCAATCTAGTCCCGGGGTCGTGGGGACGACCCTATAGTGGTCGGACAAGTCGGCGGCGGGCCTACCTAGTCCCGGGGTCGTGGGGACGACCCTATAGTCGTCGGATAAGTCGGCAGCTTGCCAACTTTGGCCCGGGGTCGTGGGAACGACCCTATAGTCGTCGGACAAGTCGGCGGCGAGCCCACCTAGTGGGGCGGTCGTGGGGACGACCCTATAGTCGTCGGACAAGTCGGCGGCCGGCCAACCTAGTCCGGGGGTCGTGGGGACGACCCTATAGTCGTCGGACATGACGGTGGCGGGCCAGTCTAGTCCCGGGTCGTGGGGACGACCCTATAGTCGTCGGACATGTCGGCGGCTGGCCAGCTTTGGCCCGTGGTCGTGGGGACGACCCTATTGTCGTCGGAAATGACGGTGGCGGGCCAATCTATTCCCGGGGTCGTGGGGACGACCCTATAGTCGTCGGACAAGTCGGCAGCTTGCCAACTTTGGCACGGAGTCGTGGGGACGACCCTACAGTCGTCGGACAAGTCGGCGGCGAGCCAATCTAGCCCCGCGGTCGTGGGGACGACCCTAAGTCGTCGGACAAGTCAGCGGCTGGCCAACATTGGCCTGTGGTCGTGGGGACGACCCTACAGTCGTCGGATATGTCGGCGGCTGGCCAACTTTGGCCCGTGGTCGTGGGGACGACCCTATAGTCGTCGGACATGTCGGCGGCGAGCCCACCTATTCGGGGGGTCGTGGGGACGACCCTATAGTCGTCGGACAAGTCGGCGGCCGGCCAACCTAGTCCGGGGGTCGTGGGGACGACACTATAGTCGTCGGACATGACGGTGGCGGGCCAGTCTAGTCCCGGGTCGTGGGGACGACCCTATAGTCGTCGGACATGTCGGCGGCGAGCCAACATTGACCCGGGGTCGTGGGGACGACTCTATAGTCGTCGGACATGTCGGTGGCGGGCCAGTCTAGTCCCGGGTCGTGGGGACGACCCTATAGTCGTCGGACATATCAGCGGCTGGCCAACTTTGGCCCGGGGTCGTGGGGACGACCCTATAGTCGTCGGACAAGTCGGCGGCCGGCCAACCTAGTCCGGGGGTCGTGGTGACGACCCTATAGTCGTCGAACATGACGGTGGCGGGCCAGTCTAGTCCGGGGTCGTGGGGACGACCCTATAGTCGTCGGACATGTCGGCGGCTGGCCAACTTTGGCCCGTGGTCGTGGGGACGACCCTATAGTCGTCGGAAATGTCGGTGGCTGTCCAACTTTGGCCCCGGGGTCGTGGGGACGACCCTATAGTCGTCGGACATGTCGGCGGCGAGCCAACATTGACCCGGGGTCGTGGGGACGACTCTATAGTCGTCGGACATGTCGTTGGCGGGCCAGTCTAGTCGCGGGTCGTGGGGACGACCCTATAGTCGTCGGACATGTCGGCGGCTGGCCAACTTTGGCCCGTGGTCGTGGGGACGACCCTATAGTCGTCGGAAATGTCGGTGGCTGTCCAAATTTGGCCCAGGGGTCGTGGGGACGACCCAATAGTCGTTGGACATGTCGGCGGCTGGCCAAGTTTGGGCCGTGGTCGTGGAGACGACCCTATAGTCGTCGGACTTGACGGTGGCGGGCCAATCTAGTCCCGGGGTTGTGGGGACGACCCTATAGTCGTCGGATATGTCGGCGGCTTGCCAAATTTGCCCGGGGTCGTGGGGACGACCCTATAGTCGTCGGACTTGACGGTGGCGGGCCAATCTAGTCCCGGGGTCGTGGGGACGACCCAATAGTCGTTGGACATATCGGCGGCTGGTCAACGTTGGCCCATGGTCGTGGGGACGACCCTATAGTCGTTGGACATGACGGTGGCGGGCCAATCTAGTCCCGGGGTCGTGGGGACGACCCTATAGTCGTCGGACATTTCGGCGGCATGCCAACTTTGGCCCGGGGTCGTGGGGACGACCCTATAGTCGTTGGACATGACGGTGGCGGGCCAATCTAGTCCCGGGGTCGTAGGGACGACCCCATAGTCGTCGGACATGTCGGCGATTGGCCAACATTGGCCCGGGGTCGTGGGGACGACCCTATAGTCATCGGACATGTCGGCGGCTTGCCAACTTTGGCCCGGGGTCGTGGGGACGACCCTATAGTCGTCGGACTTGACGGTGGCGGGCCAACCTAGTCCGGGGGTCGTGGGGACGACCCTATAGTCCTCGGACAAGTCGGCGGCAGGCCAACTTTGGCCCGTGGTCGTGGGGACGACCCTATAGTCGTCGGGCAAGTCGACGGCAGGCCAACATAGGCCCAGGGTCGTGGCGATAACCCTACAGTCGTCGGACATGTCGGCGGCGGGCCAATCTAGTCCCCGGGTCGTGGGCACGACCCTATAGTCGTCGGACATGTCGGCGGCAGGCCAACTTTGGCCCGTGGTCGTGGGGACGATCCGATAGTCGTTGGACATGACGGTGCCGGGGCAATCGAGTCCCGGGGTAGTAGGTACGACCCTATAGTCGTCGGACATGTCGGCGATTGGCCATTATTGGCCCGGGGTCGAGGGGACGACCCTATAGTCGTCGGACATGTCGGCGGCTGGCCAACTTTGGCCCATGGTCGTGGGGACGACTCAATAGTCGTCGGACATGTCGGCGTCTGGCCAACTTTGGCCCGTGGTCGTGGGGACGACCCTACAGTCGTCGGACATTTCGGCGGCTTGCCAACTTTGGCCCGGGGTCGTGGGGACGACCCTATAGTCGTCGGACTTGACGGTGGCGGGCCAATCTAGTCCCGGGGTCGTAGGTACGACCCTATAGTCGTCGGACATGTCGGCGATTGTCCAATATTGGCCCGTGGTCGTGGGAACGACCCTATAGTCGTCGGACATGTCGGCGGCTGGCCAACGTAGGCCCGTTGTCGTGAGGACGACCCTATAGACGTCGGACATGACGTTGGCGGGCCAATCTTGTCCCGGGGTCGTGGGGACGACCTTATAGTCGTCGTACATGTCGCCGGCTGGCCAACTTTGGCCCAGTGTCGTGGGCGACTCTACATTCGTCGGCCATGTCGGCGGCTGGCCAACCTGGACCCGGGGTCGTGGGGACGACCCTATTGTCGTCGGACATGACGGTGGCGGGCCAATCTAGTCCCGGGGTCGTGGGGACGAACATATAGTCGTCGGACATGTCGGCGGCTGGCCAACTTTGGCCCGTGGTCGTGGGAACGACTGTTTAGTCGTCGGACATGTCGGCGGCTGGCCAATCTAGACCCAGGGTCGTGGGGACGACCCTATTGTCGTCGGGCATGACGGTGGCGGGGCAATCTAGTCCCGGGGTCGTAGGTACGACCCTATAGTCGTCGGACATGTCGGCGATTGGCCAATATTGGCCCGGGGTCGCTGGGACGATCCGATAGTCGTTGGACATGACGGTGGCGGGCCAATCTAGTCCCGGGGTCGTGGGGACGACCCTATAGTCGTCGGACATGTCGGCGGCTGGACAACTTTGGCCCGTGGTCGTGGGGACGACCCTATAGTCGTCGGACATGTTGGCGGAAGGTCAACGTAGGCCCGTGGTCGTGGGGACGACCCTATAGACGTCCGACATGACGGTGGTGGGCCAATATTGGCCCGGGGTCGTGGGGACGATCCGATAGTCGTCGGACATGACGGTGGCGGGCCAATCTAGTCCCGGGGTCGTGGGGACGGCCCTATAGTCGCCGGGCAAGTCGGCGGCGGGCCAACCTTGTACCGGGGTCGTGGGGACGACCCTATAGTCGTCGGACATGTTGGCGATTGGCCAACTTTGGCCCGGTGTCGTGGGGACGACCCTATAGTCGTCGGACATGTCGGCGGCTGGCCAACTTTGGCCCGTGGTCGTGGGGACGATCCGATAGTCGTCGGACATGACGGTGGCGGACCAACCTAGACCCGGGGTCGTGGGGACGACCCTATATTCGTTGGACATGTCAGCGGCTGGCCAAATTTGGCCCGGTGTCGTGGGGACGACTCTATTGTCGTCGGACATGTCGGCGGCTGGCCAACCTAGACCCGGGGTCGTGGGGACGACCCTATAGTCGTCGGACATGTCGGCGTCTGGCCAACCTAGTCCCGAGGTCGTCGCACTTGAGAGTGGCGGGCCAATCTAGTCCCGGGGTCGTGGGGACGACCCTACAGTCGTCGGACATTTCGGCGGCTTGCCAACTTTGGGACGGGGTCGTGGGGACGACCCTATAGTCGTCGGACATGACGGTGGCTGGCCAACCTAGTCCCGAGGTCGTGGGGGCGACCCTACAGTCGTCGGACATGTCGGCGGCTGGCCAACCTAGTCCCGAGGTCGTCGGACTTGACGGTGGCGGGCCAATCTAGTCCCGGGGTCGTGGGGATAACCCTATTGTCGTCGGACATGGCGGTGGCGGACCAATCTAGTCCCGTGGTCGTGGGGACGACCCTATAGTCGTCGGACATGTCGGCGGCTGGCCAACTTTGGCCCGTGGTCGTGGGGACGATCCAATAGTCGTCGGACATGTCCGCGGCTGGCCAACTTTGGCCCGTGGTCGTGGGGACGATCCGATAGGCGTCGGACATGTCGGCGATTGGCCATTATTGGCCCGGGGTCGTGGGGACGACCCTATAGTCGTCGGACATGTCGGCGGCTGGCCAACCTAGTCCCGAGGTCGTCGGACTTGACGGTGGCGGGCCAATCTAGTCCCGGGGTCGTGGGGACGATCCGATAGTCGTTGGACATGACGGTGGCGGGCCAATCTAGTCCCGGGGTCGTGGGGACGATCCAATAGTCGTCGGACATGTCGGCGGCTGGCCAACTTTGGCCCGTGGTCGTGGGGACGACCCTATAGTCGTTGGACATGTCAGCGGCTGGCCAACTTTGGCCCGGTGTCGTGGGGACAACTCTATAGTCGTCGGACATGTCGGCGGCTGGCCAACCTAGACCCGGGGTCGTGGGGACGACCCTATTGTCGTCGGACATGACGGTGGCGGGCCAATCTATTCCCGGGGTCGTAGGGACGACCCTATAGTCGTCGGACATGTCGGCGATTGGCCAACTTTGGTCCGTGGTCGTTGGGTCGATCTGATAGTCGTCGGACATGACGGCGGCTGGCCAACTTTGGCCCGTGGTCGTGGGGACGACTGTTTAGTTGTCGGACATGTCGGCGGCTGGCCAATCTAGACCCAGGGTCGTGGGGACGACCCTATTGTCGTCGGACATGACGGTGGCGGGGCAATCTAGTCCCGGGGTCGTAGGTACGACCCTATAGTCGTCGGACATGTCGGCGATTGGCCAATATTGGCCCGGGGTCGTTGGCACGTTCCGATAGTCGTTGGACATGACGGTGGCGGCCCATCTAGTCCCGGGGTTGTGGGGACGACCCTATAGTCGTCGGACATGTCGGCGGCTGGACAACTTTGGCCCGTGGTCGTGGGGACGACCCTATAGTCGTCGGACATGTTGGCGGAAGGTCAACGTAGGCCCGTGGTCGTGGGGACAACCCTATAGACGTCCGACATAACGGTGGTGGGCCAATATTGGCCCGGGGTCGTGGGGACGATCCGATAGTCGTCGGACATGACGGTGGCTGGCCAACTTTGGCCCGTGGTCGTGGGGACGACTGTTTAGTCGTCGGACATGTCGGCGGCTGGCCAACCTAGACCCGGGGTCGTGGGGACGACCCTATTGTCGTCGGACATGACGGTGGCGGGCCAATCTAGTACCGGGGTCGTGGGACGACCCTATAGTCGCGGACATGTCGGCGGCTGGCCAACTCTTGCCCGTGGTCGTGGGGACGACACAATAGTCGTCGGACATGTCGCCGGCTGGCCAACTTTGGCCCGTGGTCGTGCGGACGAACCGATAATCGTCGGACATGACGGTGGCGGGCCAATCTAGTCCCGGGGTCGTGGGGACGACCCTATAGTCGCCGGGCAAGTCGGCGGCGGGCCAACCTTGTACCGGGGTCGTGGGGACGACCCTATAGTCGTCGGACATGTCGGCGATTGGCCAACTTTGGCCCGGTGTCGTGGGGACGACCCTATAGTCGTCGGACATGTTGGCGGAAGGTCAACGTAGGCCCGTGGTCGTGGGGACGACCCTATAGACGTCCGACATGACGGTGGTGGGCCAATATTGGCCCGGGGTCGTGGGGACGATCCGATAGTCGTCGGACATGACGGTGGCTGGCCAACTTTGGCCCGTGGTCGTGGGGACGACTGTTTAGTCGTCGGACATGTCGGCGGCTGGTCAACCTAGACCCGGGGTCGTGGGGACGACCCTATTGTCGTCGGACATGACGGTGGCGGGCCAATCTAGTACTGGGGTCGTGGGGACGACCCTATAGTCGTCGGACATGTCGGCGGCTGGCCAACTTTTGCCCGTGGTCGTGGGGACGACCCAATAGTCGTCGGACATGTCGCCGGCTGGCCAACTTTGGCCCGTGGTCGTGGGGACGAACCGATAATCGTCGGACATGACGGTGGCGGGCCAATCTAGTCCCGGGGTCGTGGGGACGACCCTAAAGTCGTCGGACATGTCGGCGGCTGGCCAACTTTTGCCCGTGGTCGTGGGGACGACTGTTTAGTCGTCGGTCATGTCGGCGGCCGGCCAATCTAGACCCAGGGTCGTGGGGACGACCCTATTGTCGTCGGACATGACGGTGGCGGGCCAATCTAGTCCCGGGGTCTTAGGGACGACCCTATAGTCGTCGGACATGTCGGCGATTGGCCAACTTTGGTCCGTGGTCGTGGGGTCGATCCGATAGTCGTCGGACATGACGGCGGCGGGCCAATCTATTCTCTGGGTCGTGTGGACGACCCTATAGTCGTCGGACATGTCGGCGGCTGTCCAACTTTGGCCCGGTGTCTTGGGGACGACTCTATAGTCGTCGGACATGTCGGCTGCAGGCCACCCTTGTCCCGGGGTCGTGGGGACGACCCAATAGTCGTCGGACATGTCGGCGGCTGGCAAACTTTGGCCCGTGTTCGTGGGGACGACCCTATAGTCGTTGGACATGTCAGCGGCTGGCCAACTTTGGCCCGGTGTCGTGGGGACAACTCTATAGTCGTCGGACATGTCGGCGGCTGGCCAACCTAGACCCGGGGTCGTGGGGACGACCCTATTGTCGTCGGACATGACGGTGGCGGGCCAATCTATTCCCGGGGTCGTAGGGACGACCCTATAGTCGTCGGACATGTTGGCGATTGGCCAACATTGGCCCGGGGTCGTCGGGACGACCCTATAGTCGTCGGACATGTCGGCGGCTGGCCAATCTAGTCCCGGGGTCGTGGGGACGTCCCTATAGTCGTCGGACATGTCGGCGGCTGGCCAACTTTGGCCCGTGGTCGTGGGGACGATCCAATAGTCGTCGGACATGTCGGCGGCTGACGAACTTAGGCCCGTGGTCGTGGGGACGCCCCTATAGTCGTTGGACATGTCAGCGGCTGGCCAACTTTGGCCCGTGGTCGTGGGGACGACCCTATAGTCTTCGGACATGACGGTAGCGGGCCAATCTAGTCCCGGGGTCGTGGGGACGACCCTATAATCGTTGGACATGACGGTGGCGGGCCAATCTAGTCCCGGGGTCGTAGGGACGACCCTATAGTCGTCGCACATGTTGGCGTTTGGCCAACATTGGCCCGGGGTCGTCGGGACGACCCTATAGTCGTCGGACATGTCGGCGGCTGGCCAATCTAGTCCCGGGGTCGTGGGGACGACCCTATAGTCGTCGGACATGTCGGCGGCTGGCCAACTTTGGCCCCTGGTCGTGGGGACGATCCGATAGTCGTTGGACATGACGGTGGCGGGCCAATCTAGTCCCGGGGTCGTGGGGACGATCCAATAGTCGTCGGACATGTCGGCGGCTGGCCAACTTTGGCCCGTGGTCGTGGGGACGACCCTATAGTCTTCGGACATGACGGTAGCGGGCCAATCTAGTCCCGGGGTCGTGGGGACGACCCTATAATCGTTGGACATGACGGTGGCGGGCCAATCTAGTCCCGGGGTCGTAGGGACGACCCTATAGTCGTCGGACATGTTGGCGATTGGCCAACATTGGCCCGGGGTCGTCGGGACGACCCTATAGTCGTCGGACATGTCGGCGGCTGGCCAATCTAGTCCCGGAGTCGTGGGGACGTCCCTATAGTCGTCGGACATGTCGGCGGCTGGCCAACTTTGGCCCCTGGTCGTGGGGACGATCCGATAGTCGTTGGACATGACGGTGGCGGGCCAATCTAGTCCCGGGGTCGTGGGGACGATCCAATAGTCGTCGGACATGTCGGCGGCTGGCCAACTTTGGCCCGTGGTCGTGGGGACGACCCTATAGTCGTTGGACATGTCAGCGGCTGGCCAACTTTGGCCCGGTGTCGTGGGGACAACTCTATAGTCGTCGGACATGTCGGCGGCTGGCCAACCTAGACCCGGGGTCGTGGGGACGACCCTATTGTCGTCGGACATGACGGTGGCGGGCCAATCTATTCCCGGGGTCGTAGGGACGACCCTACAGTCGTCGGACATGTTGGCGATTGGCCAACATTGGCCCGGGGTCGTCGGGACGACCCTATAGTCGTCGGACATGTCGGCGGCTGGCCAGCCTAGTCCCGAGGTCGTGGGGACGACCTTGTAGTCGTCGGACATGTCGGCGGCTGGCCAACCTAGTCCCGAGGTCGTGGGGACGACCCTATAGTCGTCGGACATGTCGGCGGCTGGCCAACTTTGGCCCGTGGTCGTGGAGACGATCCAATAGTCGTCGGACTTGTCAGCGGCTGGCCAACTTTGGCCCGTGGTCGTGGGGACGATCCGATAGTCGTCGGACATGTCGGCGGCTGGCCAACCTAGACCCGGGGTCGTGGGGACGACCCTATTGTCGTCGGACATGGCGGTGGCGGGCCAATCTAGTCCCGGGGTCGTGGGGACGACCCTATAGTCGTCGGACATGTCGGCGGCTGGCCAACTTTTGCCCGTGGTCGTGGGGACGACTGTTTAGTCGCCGGACATGTCGGCGGCTGGCCAACCTAGCCCCAGGGTCGTGGGGACGACCCTATTGTCGTCGGACATGACGGTGGCGGGCCAATCTAGTCCCGGGGTCGTAGGTACGACCCTATGGTCGTCGGACATGTCGGCGATTGGCCAACATTGGCCCGGTGTCGTGGGGACGACCCTATAGTCGTCGGACATGTCGCCGGCTGGCCAACTTTGGCCCGTGGTCGTGGGGACGAACCGATAATCGTCGGATATGACGGTGGCGGGCCAGCTTTGGCCCGTGGTCGTGGGGACGACCCTATAGTCGTCGGACATGTCGGTGGCGGGCCAATCTAGTCCCGGGGTCGTGGGGACGACCCTATAGTCGTCGCACATGTCGGCGGCTGGCCAACTTTGGCCCGTGGTCGTGGGGACGACTCAATAGTCGTCGGACATGTCGGCGGCTGGCCAGCTTTCGCCCGTGGTCGTGGGGACGATCCGATAGTCGTCGGACATGACGGTCTAGGGCCAATCTAGTCCCGGGGTCCTGGGGACGACCCTATAGTCGTCGGACATGTCGCCGGCTGGCCAAATTTGGCCCGGTGTCGTGGGGACGACTCTATATTCGTCGGACATGTCGGCGGCTGGCCGACCTGGACCCGGGGTCGTGGGGACGACCCTATTGTCGTCGGACATGTCGGCAATTTGCCAACATTGGCCCGGGGTCGTGGGGACGACTCTATATTCGTCGGACATATCGGCGGCTGGCCAACCTGGACCCGGGGTCGTGGGGACGACCCAGTTGTCGTCGGACATGACGGTGGCGGGCCAATCTAGTCCCGGGGTCATAGGGACGACCCTATAGTCGTCGGACATGTCGGCGATTGGCCAACTATGGCCCGTGGTCGTGGGGTCGATCCGATAGTCGTCGGACATGACGGTGGCGGCCAATCTAGTCCCGGGGTCGTGGTGACGACCCTATAGCCGTCGGACATGTCGGCGGCTGGCCAACTTTGGCCCGTGGTCGTGGGGACGACTGTTTAGTCGTCGGTCATGTCGGCGGCCGGCCAATCTAGACCCAGGGTCGTGGGGACGACCCTATTGTCGTCGGACATGACGGTGGCGGGCCAATCTAGTCCCGGGGTCATAGGGACGACCCTATAGTCGTCGGACATGTCGGCGATTGGCCAACTTTGGTCCGTGGTCGTGGGGTCGATCCGATAGTCGTCGGACATGACGGCGGCGGGCCAATCTATTCTCTGGGTCGTGTGGACGACCCTATAGTCGTCGGACATGTCGGCGGCTGTCCAACTTTGGCCCGGTGTCTTGGGGACGACTCTATAGTCGTCGGACATGTCGGCTGCAGGCCACCCTTGTCCCGGGGTCGTGGGGACGACCCAATAGTCGTCGGACATGTCGGCGGCTGGCAAACTTTGGCCCGTGGTCGTGGGGACGACCCTATAGTCGTCGGACATGTCGGCGATTTGCCAACATTGGCCCGGGGTCGTGGGGACGACCCAATAGTCGTCGGACATGTCGGCGGCTGGCCAACTTTGGCCCGTGGTCGTGGGGACGACCCTATAGTCGTCGGACATGTCGCCGGCTGGCCAAATTTGGCCCGGTGTCGTGGGGACGACTCTATATTCGTCGGACATGTCGGCGGCTGGCCGACCTGGACCCGGGGTCGTGGGGACGACCCTATTGTCGTCGGACATGTCGGCGATTTGCCAACATTGGCCCGGGGTCGTGGGGACGACTCTATATTCGTCGGACATATCGGCGGCTGGCCAACCTGGACCCGGGGTCGTGGGGACGACCCAATTGTCGTCGGACATGACGGTGGCGGGCCAATCTAGTCCCGGGGTCATAGGGACGACCCTATAGTCGTCGGACATGTCGGCGATTGGCCAACTATGGCCCGTGGTCGTGGGGTCGATCCGATAGTCGTCGGACATGACGGTGGCGGCCAATCTAGTCCCGGGGTCGTGGTGACGACCCTATAGCCGTCGGACATGTCGGCGGCTGGCCAACTTTGGCCCGTGGTCGTGGGGACGACTGTTTAGTCGTCGGTCATGTCGGCGGCCGGCCAATCTAGACCCAGGGTCGTGGGGACGACCCTATTGTCGTCGGACATGACGGTGGCGGGCCAATCTAGTCCCGGGGTCGTAGGTACGACCCTATGGTCGTCGGACATGTCGGCGATTGGCCAACATTGGCCCGGTGTCGTGGGGACGACCCTATAGTCGTCGGACATGTCGCCGGCTGGCCAACTTTGGCCCGTGGTCGTGGGGACGAACCGATAATCGTCGGATATGACGGTGGCGGGCCAGCTTTGGCCCGTGGTCGTGGGGACGACCCTATAGTCGTCGGACATGTCGGTGGCGGGCCAATCTAGTCCCGGGGTCGTGGGGACGACCCTATAGTCGTCGCACATGTCGGCGGCTGGCCAACTTTGGCCCGTGGTCGTGGGGACGACTCAATAGTCGTCGGACATGTCGGCGGCTGGCCAGCTTTCGCCCGTGGTCGTGGGGACGATCCGATAGTCGTCGGACATGACGGTCTAGGGCCAATCTAGTCCCGGGGTCCTGGGGACGACCCTATAGTCGTCGGACATGTCGCCGGCTGGCCAAATTTGGCCCGGTGTCGTGGGGACGACTCTATATTCGTCGGACATGTCGGCGGCTGGCCGACCTGGACCCGGGGTCGTGGGGACGACCCTATTGTCGTCGGACATGTCGGCGATTTGCCAACATTGGCCCGGGGTCGTGGGGACGACTCTATATTCGTCGGACATATCGGCGGCTGGCCAACCTGGACCCGGGGTCGTGGGGACGACCCAATTGTCGTCGGACATGACGGTGGCGGGCCAATCTAGTCCCGGGGTCATAGGGACGACCCTATAGTCGTCGGACATGTCGGCGATTGGCCAACTATGGCCCGTGGTCGTGGGGTCGATCCGATAGTCGTCGGACATGACGGTGGCGGCCAATCTAGTCCCGGGGTCGTGGTGACGACCCTATAGCCGTCGGACATGTCGGCGGCTGGCCAACTTTGGCCCGTGGTCGTGGGGACGACTGTTTAGTCGTCGGTCATGTCGGCGGCCGGCCAATCTAGACCCAGGGTCGTGGGGACGACCCTATTGTCGTCGGACATGACGGTGGCGGGCCAATCTAGTCCCGGGGTCATAGGGACGACCCTATAGTCGTCGGACATGTCGGCGATTGGCCAACTTTGGTCCGTGGTCGTGGGGTCGATCCAATAGTCGTCGGACATGACGGCGGCGGGCCAATCTATTCTCTGGGTCGTGTGGACGACCCTATAGTCGTCGGACATGTCGGCGGCTGTCCAACTTTGGCCCGGTGTCTTGGGGACGACTCTATAGTCGTCGGACATGTCGGCTGCAGGCCACCCTTGTCCCGGGGTCGTGGGGACGACCCAATAGTCGTC
Organism: Andrena praecox; assembly: GCA_963932275.1. Taxonomy (NCBI): domain Eukaryota; kingdom Metazoa; phylum Arthropoda; class Insecta; order Hymenoptera; family Andrenidae; genus Andrena; species Andrena praecox. The sequence continues at coordinate 2,385,629 of CAWVQO010000569.1, forward strand.
GGACATGTCGGCGGCTGGCAAACTTTGGCCCGTGGTCGTGGGGACGACCCTATAGTCGTCGGACATGTCGGCGATTTGCCAACATTGGCCCGGGGTCGTGGGGACGACCCAATAGTCGTCGGACATGTCGGCGGCTGGCCAACTTTGGCCCGTGGTCGTGGGGACGACCCTATAGTCGTCGGACATGTCGGCGATTGGCCAATATTGGCCCGGGGTCGTGGGGACGATCCGATAATCGTTGGACATGACGGTGGCGGGCCAACTTTGGCCCGTGGTCGTGGGGACGACCCTATAGTCGTCGGACATGACGGTGGCGGGCCAATCTAGCCCCGGGGTCGTGGGGACGACCCTATAGTCGACGGGCAAGTCGGCGGCGGGCCAACCTTGTACCGGGGTCGTGGGGACGACCCTATTGTCGTCGGACATGACGGTGGCGGGCCAATCTAGTCCCGGGGTCGTGGGGACGACCCTATAGTCGTCGCACATGTCGGCGGCTGGCCAACTTTGGCCCGTGGTCGTGGGGACGACTCAATAGTCGTCGGACATGTCGGCGGCTGGCCAGCTTTCGCCCGTGGTCGTGGGGACGATCCGATAGTCGTCGGACATGACGGTCTAGGGTCAATCTAGTCCCGGGGTCGTGGGGACGACCCAATAGTCGTCGGACATGTCGGCGGCTGGCAAACTTTGGCCCGTGGTCGTGGGGACGACCCTATAGTCGTCGGACATGTCGGCGATTTGCCAACATTGGCCCGGGGTCGTGGGGACGACCCAATAGTCGTCGGACATGTCGGCGGCTGGCCAACTTTGGCCCGTGGTCGTGGGGACGACCCTATAGTCGTCGGACATGTCGGCGATTGGCCAACATTGGCCCGGGGTCGTCGGGACGACCCTACAGTCGTCGGACATGTCGGCGGCTGGCCAATCTAGTCCCGGGGTCGTGGGGACGTCCCTATAGTCGTCGGACATGTCGGCGGCTGGCCAACTTTGGCCCGTGGTCGTGGGGACGCCCCTATAGTCGTTGGACATGTCAGCGGCTGGCCAACTTTGGCCCGTGGTCGTGGGGACGACCCTATAGTCTTCGGACATGACGGTAGCGGGCCAATCTAGTCCCGGGGTCGTGGGGACGACCCTATAATCGTTGGACATGACGGTGGCGGGCCAATCTAGTCCCGGGGTCGTAGGGACGACCCTATAGTCGTCGGACATGTTGGCGTTTGGCCAACATTGGCCCGGGGTCGTCGGGACGACCCTATAGTCGTCGGACATGTCGGCGGCTGGCCAATCTAGTCCCGTGGTCGTGGGGACGACCCAATAGTCGTCGGACATGTCGCCGGTCTGGCCAACTTTGGCCCGTGGTCGTGGGGACGAACCGATAATCGTCGGACATGACGGTGGCGGGCCAATCTAGTCCCGGGGTCGTGGGGACGACCCTAAAGTCGTCGGACATGTCGGCGGCTGGCCAACTTTTGCCCGTGGTCGTGGGGACGACTGTTTAGTCGTCGGTCATGTCGGCGGCCGGCCAATCTAGACCCAGGGTCGTGGGGACGACCCTATTGTCGTCGGACATGACGGTGGCGGGCCAATCTAGTCCCGGGGTCTTAGGGACGACCCTATAGTCGTCGGACATGTCGGCGATTGGCCAACTTTGGTCCGTGGTCGTGGGGTCGATCCGATAGTCGTCGGACATGACGGCGGCTGACCAACTTTTGCCCGTGGTCGTGGGGACGACTGTTTAGTCGCCGGACATGTCGGCGGCTGGCCAACCTAGACCCAGGGTCGTGGGGACGACCCTATTGTCGTCGGACATGACGGTGGCGGGCCAATCTAGTCCCGGGGTCGTAGGTACGACCCTATGGTCGTCGGACATGTCGGCGATTGGCCAACATTGGCCCGGTGTCGTGGGGACGACCCTATAGTCGTCGGACATGTCGCCGGCTGGCCAACTTTGGCCCGTGGTCGTGGGGACGAACCGATAATCGTCGGATATGACGGTGGCGGGCCAGCTTTGGCCCGTGGTCGTGGGGACGACCCTATAGTCGTCGGACATGTCGGTGGCGGGCCAATCTAGTCCCGGGGTCGTGGGGACGACCCTATAGTCGTCGCACATGTCGGCGGCTGGCCAACTTTGGCCCGTGGTCGTGGGGACGACTCAATAGTCGTCGGACATGTCGGCGGCTGGCCAGCTTTCGCCCGTGGTCGTGGGGACGATCCGATAGTCGTCGGACATGACGGTCTAGGGCCAATCTAGTCCCGGGGTCCTGGGGACGACCCTATAGTCGTCGGACATGTCGCCGGCTGGCCAAATTTGGCCCGGTGTCGTGGGGACGACTCTATATTCGTCGGACATGTCGGCGGCTGGCCGACCTGGACCCGGGGTCGTGGGGACGACCCTATTGTCGTCGGACATGTCGGCGATTTGCCAACATTGGCCCGGGGTCGTGGGGACGACTCTATATTCGTCGGACATATCGGCGGCTGGCCAACCTGGACCCGGGGTCGTGGGGACGACCCAATTGTCGTCGGACATGACGGTGGCGGGCCAATCTAGTCCCGGGGTCATAGGGACGACCCTATAGTCGTCGGACATGTCGGCGATTGGCCAACTATGGCCCGTGGTCGTGGGGTCGATCCGATAGTCGTCGGACATGACGGTGGCGGCCAATCTAGTCCCGGGGTCGTGGTGACGACCCTATAGCCGTCGGACATGTCGGCGGCTGGCCAACTTTGGCCCGTGGTCGTGGGGACGACTGTTTAGTCGTCGGTCATGTCGGCGGCCGGCCAATCTAGACCCAGGGTCGTGGGGACGACCCTATTGTCGTCGGACATGACGGTGGCGGGCCAATCTAGTCCCGGGGTCATAGGGACGACCCTATAGTCGTCGGACATGTCGGCGATTGGCCAACTTTGGTCCGTGGTCGTGGGGTCGATCCAATAGTCGTCGGACATGACGGCGGCGGGCCAATCTATTCTCTGGGTCGTGTGGACGACCCTATAGTCGTCGGACATGTCGGCGGCTGTCCAACTTTGGCCCGGTGTCTTGGGGACGACTCTATAGTCGTCGGACATGTCGGCTGCAGGCCACCCTTGTCCCGGGGTCGTGGGGACGACCCAATAGTCGTCGGACATGTCGGCGGCTGGCAAACTTTGGCCCGTGGTCGTGGGGACGACCCTATAGTCGTCGGACATGTCGGCGATTTGCCAACATTGGCCCGGGGTCGTGGGGACGACCCAATAGTCGTCGGACATGTCGGCGGCTGGCCAACTTTGGCCCGTGGTCGTGGGGACGACCCTATAGTCGTCGGACATGTCGGCGATTGGCCAATATTGGCCCGGGGTCGTGGGGACGATCCGATAATCGTTGGACATGACGGTGGCGGGCCAACTTTGGCCCGTGGTCGTGGGGACGACCCTATAGTCGTCGGACATGACGGTGGCGGGCCAATCTAGCCCCGGGGTCGTGGGGACGACCCTATAGTCGACGGGCAAGTCGGCGGCGGGCCAACCTTGTACCGGGGTCGTGGGGACGACCCTATTGTCGTCGGACATGACGGTGGCGGGCCAATCTAGTCCCGGGGTCGTGGGGACGACCCTATAGTCGTCGCACATGTCGGCGGCTGGCCAACTTTGGCCCGTGGTCGTGGGGACGACTCAATAGTCGTCGGACATGTCGGCGGCTGGCCAGCTTTCGCCCGTGGTCGTGGGGACGATCCGATAGTCGTCGGACATGACGGTCTAGGGTCAATCTAGTCCCGGGGTCGTGGGGACGACCCAATAGTCGTCGGACATGTCGGCGGCTGGCAAACTTTGGCCCGTGGTCGTGGGGACGACCCTATAGTCGTCGGACATGTCGGCGATTTGCCAACATTGGCCCGGGGTCGTGGGGACGACCCAATAGTCGTCGGACATGTCGGCGGCTGGCCAACTTTGGCCCGTGGTCGTGGGGACGACCCTATAGTCGTCGGACATGTCGGCGATTGGCCAACATTGGCCCGGGGTCGTCGGGACGACCCTACAGTCGTCGGACATGTCGGCGGCTGGCCAATCTAGTCCCGGGGTCGTGGGGACGTCCCTATAGTCGTCGGACATGTCGGCGGCTGGCCAACTTTGGCCCGTGGTCGTGGGGACGATCCAATAGTCGTCGGACATGTCGGCGGCTGACGAACTTAGGCCCGTGGTCGTGGGGACGCCCCTATAGTCGTTGGACATGTCAGCGGCTGGCCAACTTTGGCCCGTGGTCGTGGGGACGACCCTATAGTCTTCGGACATGACGGTAGCGGGCCAATCTAGTCCCGGGGTCGTGGGGACGACCCTATAATCGTTGGACATGACGGTGGCGGGCCAATCTAGTCCCGGGGTCGTAGGGACGACCCTATAGTCGTCGGACATGTTGGCGTTTGGCCAACATTGGCCCGGGGTCGTCGGGACGACCCTATAGTCGTCGGACATGTCGGCGGCTGGCCAATCTAGTCCCGGGGTCGTGGGGACGACCCTATAGTCGTCGGACATGTCGGCGGCTGACCAACTTTGGCCCCTGGTCGTGGGGACGATCCGATAGTCGTTGGACATGACGGTGGCGGGCCAATCTAGTCCCGGGGTCGTGGGGACGATCCAATAGTCGTCGGACATGTCGGCGGCTGGCCAACTTTGGCCCGTGGTCGTGGGGACGACCCTATAGTCTTCGGACATGACGGTAGCGGGCCAATCTAGTCCCGGGGTCGTGGGGACGACCCTATAATCGTTGGACATGACGGTGGCGGGCCAATCTAGTCCCGGGGTCGTAGGGACGACCCTATAGTCGTCGGACATGTTGGCGATTGGCCAACATTGGCCCGGGGTCGTCGGGACGACCCTATAGTCGTCGGACATGTCGGCGGCTAGCCAATCTAGTCCCGGAGTCGTGGGGACGTCCCTATAGTCGTCGGACATGTCGGCGGCTGGCCAACTTTGGCCCCTGGTCGTGGGGACGATCCGATAGTCGTTGGACATGTCAGCGGCTGGCCAACTTTGGCCCGTGGTCGTGGGGACGACCCTATAGTCTTCGGACATGACGGTAGCGGGCCAATCTAGTCCCGGGGTCGTGGGGACGACCCTATAATCGTTGGACATGACGGTGGCGGGCCAATCTAGTCCCGGGGTCGTAGGGACGACCCTATAGTCGTCGGACATGTTGGCGTTTGGCCAACATTGGCCCGGGGTCGTCGGGACGACCCTATAGTCGTCGGACATGTCGGCGGCTGGCCAATCTAGTCCCGTGGTCGTGGGGACGACCCAATAGTCGTCGGACATGTCGCCGGTCTGGCCAACTTTGGCCCGTGGTCGTGGGGACGAACCGATAATCGTCGGACATGACGGTGGCGGGCCAATCTAGTCCCGGGGTCGTGGGGACGACCCTAAAGTCGTCGGACATGTCGGCGGCTGGCCAACTTTTGCCCGTGGTCGTGGGGACGACTGTTTAGTCGTCGGTCATGTCGGCGGCCGGCCAATCTAGACCCAGGGTCGTGGGGACGACCCTATTGTCGTCGGACATGACGGTGGCGGGCCAATCTAGTCCCGGGGTCTTAGGGACGACCCTATAGTCGTCGGACATGTCGGCGATTGGCCAACTTTGGTCCGTGGTCGTGGGGTCGATCCGATAGTCGTCGGACATGACGGCGGCTGACCAACTTTTGCCCGTGGTCGTGGGGACGACTGTTTAGTCGCCGGACATGTCGGCGGCTGGCCAACCTAGACCCAGGGTCGTGGGGACGACCCTATTGTCGTCGGACATGACGGTGGCGGGCCAATCTAGTCCCGGGGTCGTAGGTACGACCCTATGGTCGTCGGACATGTCGGCGATTGGCCAACATTGGCCCGGTGTCGTGGGGACGACCCTATAGTCGTCGGACATGTCGCCGGCTGGCCAACTTTGGCCCGTGGTCGTGGGGACGAACCGATAATCGTCGGATATGACGGTGGCGGGCCAGCTTTGGCCCGTGGTCGTGGGGACGACCCTATAGTCGTCGGACATGTCGGTGGCGGGCCAATCTAGTCCCGGGGTCGTGGGGACGACCCTATAGTCGTCGCACATGCCGGCGGCTGGCCAACTTTGGCCCGTGGTCGTGGGGACGACTCAATAGTCGTCGGACATGTCGGCGGCTGGCCAGCTTTCGCCCGTGGTCGTGGGGACGATCCGATAGTCGTCGGACATGACGGTCTAGGGCCAATCTAGTCCCGGGGTCCTGGGGACGACCCTATAGTCGTCGGACATGTCGCCGGCTGGCCAAATTTGGCCCGGTGTCGTGGGGACGACTCTATATTCGTCGGACATGTCGGCGGCTGGCCGACCTGGACCCGGGGTCGTGGGGACGACCCTATTGTCGTCGGACATGTCGGCGATTTGCCAACATTGGCCCGGGGTCGTGGGGACGACTCTATATTCGTCGGACATATCGGCGGCTGGCCAACCTGGACCCGGGGTCGTGGGGACGACCCAATTGTCGTCGGACATGACGGTGGCGGGCCAATCTAGTCCCGGGGTCATAGGGACGACCCTATAGTCGTCGGACATGTCGGCGATTGGCCAACTATGGCCCGTGGTCGTGGGGTCGATCCGATAGTCGTCGGACATGACGGTGGCGGCCAATCTAGTCCCGGGGTCGTGGTGACGACCCTATAGCCGTCGGACATGTCGGCGGCTGGCCAACTTTGGCCCGTGGTCGTGGGGACGACTGTTTAGTCGTCGGTCATGTCGGCGGCCGGCCAATCTAGACCCAGGGTCGTGGGGACGACCCTATTGTCGTCGGACATGACGGTGGCGGGCCAATCTAGTCCCGGGGTCATAGGGACGACCCTATAGTCGTCGGACATGTCGGCGATTGGCCAACTTTGGTCCGTGGTCGTGGGGTCGATCCAATAGTCGTCGGACATGACGGCGGCGGGCCAATCTATTCTCTGGGTCGTGTGGACGACCCTATAGTCGTCGGACATGTCGGCGGCTGTCCAACTTTGGCCCGGTGTCTTGGGGACGACTCTATAGTCGTCGGACATGTCGGCTGCAGGCCACCCTTGTCCCGGGGTCGTGGGGACGACCCAATAGTCGTCGGACATGTCGGCGGCTGGCAAACTTTGGCCCGTGGTCGTGGGGACGACCCTATAGTCGTCGGACATGTCGGCGATTTGCCAACATTGGCCCGGGGTCGTGGGGACGACCCAATAGTCGTCGGACATGTCGGCGGCTGGCCAACTTTGGCCCGTGGTCGTGGGGACGACCCTATAGTCGTCGGACATGTCGGCGATTGGCCAATATTGGCCCGGGGTCGTGGGGACGATCCGATAATCGTTGGACATGACGGTGGCGGGCCAACTTTGGCCCGTGGTCGTGGGGACGACCCTATAGTCGTCGGACATGACGGTGGCGGGCCAATCTAGCCCCGGGGTCGTGGGGACGACCCTATAGTCGACGGGCAAGTCGGCGGCGGGCCAACCTTGTACCGGGGTCGTGGGGACGACCCTATTGTCGTCGGACATGACGGTGGCGGGCCAATCTAGTCCCGGGGTCGTGGGGACGACCCTATAGTCGTCGCACATGTCGGCGGCTGGCCAACTTTGGCCCGTGGTCGTGGGGACGACTCAATAGTCGTCGGACATGTCGGCGGCTGGCCAGCTTTCGCCCGTGGTCGTGGGGACGATCCGATAGTCGTCGGACATGACGGTCTAGGGTCAATCTAGTCCCGGGGTCGTGGGGACGACCCAATAGTCGTCGGACATGTCGGCGGCTGGCAAACTTTGGCCCGTGGTCGTGGGGACGACCCTATAGTCGTCGGACATGTCGGCGATTTGCCAACATTGGCCCGGGGTCGTGGGGACGACCCAATAGTCGTCGGACATGTCGGCGGCTGGCCAACTTTGGCCCGTGGTCGTGGGGACGACCCTATAGTCGTCGGACATGTCGGCGATTGGCCAACATTGGCCCGGGGTCGTCGGGACGACCCTACAGTCGTCGGACATGTCGGCGGCTGGCCAATCTAGTCCCGGGGTCGTGGGGACGTCCCTATAGTCGTCGGACATGTCGGCGGCTGGCCAACTTTGGCCCGTGGTCGTGGGGACGATCCAATAGTCGTCGGACATGTCGGCGGCTGACGAACTTAGGCCCGTGGTCGTGGGGACGCCCCTATAGTCGTTGGACATGTCAGCGGCTGGCCAACTTTGGCCCGTGGTCGTGGGGACGACCCTATAGTCTTCGGACATGACGGTAGCGGGCCAATCTAGTCCCGGGGTCGTGGGGACGACCCTATAATCGTTGGACATGACGGTGGCGGGCCAATCTAGTCCCGGGGTCGTAGGGACGACCCTATAGTCGTCGGACATGTTGGCGTTTGGCCAACATTGGCCCGGGGTCGTCGGGACGACCCTATAGTCGTCGGACATGTCGGCGGCTGGCCAATCTAGTCCCGGGGTCGTGGGGACGACCCTATAGTCGTCGGACATGTCGGCGGCTGACCAACTTTGGCCCCTGGTCGTGGGGACGATCCGATAGTCGTTGGACATGACGGTGGCGGGCCAATCTAGTCCCGGGGTCGTGGGGACGATCCAATAGTCGTCGGACATGTCGGCGGCTGGCCAACTTTGGCCCGTGGTCGTGGGGACGACCCTATAGTCTTCGGACATGACGGTAGCGGGCCAATCTAGTCCCGGGGTCGTGGGGACGACCCTATAATCGTTGGACATGACGGTGGCGGGCCAATCTAGTCCCGGGGTCGTAGGGACGACCCTATAGTCGTCGGACATGTTGGCGATTGGCCAACATTGGCCCGGGGTCGTCGGGACGACCCTATAGTCGTCGGACATGTCGGCGGCTAGCCAATCTAGTCCCGGAGTCGTGGGGACGTCCCTATAGTCGTCGGACATGTCGGCGGCTGGCCAACTTTGGCCCCTGGTCGTGGGGACGATCCGATAGTCGTTGGACATGACGGTGGCGGGCCAATCTAGTCCCGGGGTCGTGGGGACGATCCAATAGTCGTCGGACATGTCGGCGGCTGGCCAACTTTGGCCCGTGGTCGTGGGGACGACCCTATAGTCGTTGGACATGTCAGCGGCTGGCCAACTTTGGCCCGGTGTCGTGGGGACAACTCTATAGTCGTCGGACATGTCGGCGGCTGGCCAACCTAGACCCGGGGTCGTGGGGACGACCCTATTCTCGTCGGACATGACGGTGGCGGGCCAATCTATTCCCGGGGTCGTAGGGACGACCCTATAGTCGTCGGACATGTTGGCGATTGGCCAACATTGGCCCGGGGTCGTCGGGACGACCCTATAGTCGTCGGACATGTCGGCGGCTGGCCAATCTAGTCCCGGGGTCGTGGGGACGTCCCTATAGTCGTCGGACATGTCGGCGGCTGGCCAACTTTGGCCCGTGGTCGTGGGGACGATCCAATAGTCGTCGGACATGACGGTCTAGGGCCAATCTAGTCCCGGGGTCCTGGGGACGACCCTATAGTCGTCGGACATGTCAGCGGCTGGCCAACTTTGGCCCGTGGTCGTGGGGACGACCCTATAGTCTTCGGACATGACGGTAGCGGGCCAATCTAGTCCCGGGGTCGTGGGGACGACCCTATAATCGTTGGACATGACGGTGGCGGGCCAATCTAGTCCCGGGGTCGTAGGGACGACCCTATAGTCGTCGGACATGTTGGCGTTTGGCCAACATTGGCCCGGGGTCGTCGGGACGACCCTATAGTCGTCGGACATGTCGGCGGCTGGCCAATCTAGTCCCGGGGTCGTGGGGACGACCCTATAGTCGTCGGACATGTCGGCGGCTGGCCAACTTTGGCCCCTGGTCGTGGGGACGATCCGATAGTCGTTGGACATGACGGTGGCGGGCCAATCTAGTCCCGGGGTCGTGGGGACGATCCAATAGTCGTCGGACATGTCGGCGGCTGGCCAACTTTGGCCCGTGGTCGTGGGGACGACCCTATAGTCTTCGGACATGACGGTAGCGGGCCAATCTAGTCCCGGGGTCGTGGGGACGACCCTATAATCGTTGGACATGACGGTGGCGGGCCAATCTAGTCCCGGGGTCGTAGGGATGACCCTATAGTCGTCGGACATGTTGGCGATTGGCCAACATTGGCCCGGGGTCGTCGGGACGACCCTATAGTCGTCGGACATGTCGGCGGCTGGCCAATCTAGTCCCGGAGTCGTGGGGACGTCCCTATAGTCGTCGGACATGTCGGCGGCTGGCCAACTTTGGCCCCTGGTCGTGGGGACGATCCGATATTCGTTGGACATGACGGTGGCGGGCCAATCTAGTCCCGGGGTCGTGGGGACGATCCAATAGTCGTCGGACATGTCGGCGGCTGGCCAACTTTGGCCCGTGGTCGTGGGGACGACCCTATAGTCGTTGGACATGTCAGCGGCTGGCCAACTTTGGCCCGGTGTCGTGGGGACAACTCTATAGTCGTCGGACATGTCGGCGGCTGGCCAACCTAGACCCGGGGTCGTGGGGACGACCCTATTGTCGTCGGACATGACGGTGGCGGGCCAATCTATTCCCGGGGTCGTAGGGACGACCCTATAGTCGTCGGACATGTTGGCGATTGGCCAACATTGGCCCGGGGTCGTCGGGACGACCCTATAGTCGTCGGACATGTCGGCGGCTGGCCAACCTAGTCCCGAGGTCGTGGGGACGACCTTGTAGTCGTCGGACATGTCGGCGGCTGGCCAACCTAGTCCCGAGGTCGTGGGGACGACCCTATAGTCGTCGGACATGTCGGCGGCTGGCCAACTTTGGCCCGTGGTCGTGGAGACGATCCAATAGTCGTCGGACATGTCAGCGGCTGGCCCACTTTGGCCCGTGGTCGTGGGGACGATCCGATAGTCGTCGGACATGTCGGCGGCTGGCCAACCTAGACCCGGGGTCGTGGGGACGACCCTATTGTCGTCGGACATGGCGGTGGCGGGCCAATCTAGTCCCGGGGTCGTGGGGACGACCCTATAGTCGTCGGACATGTCGGCGGCTGGCCAACTTTTGCCCGTGGTCGTGGGGACGACTGTTTAGTCGCCGGACATGTCGGCGGCTGGCCAACCTAGACCCAGGGTCGTGGGGACGACCCTATTGTCGTCGGACATGACGGTGGCGGGCCAATCTAGTCCCGGGGTCGTAGGTACGACCCTACAGTCGTCGGACATTTCGGCGGCTTGCCAACTTTGGCCCGGGGTCGTGGGGACGACCCCGTCAGTCGTCGGACATTTCGGCGGCTTGCCAACTTTGGCCCGGGGTCGTGGGGACGACCCTATAGTCGTCGGACTTGACGGTGGCGGGCCAATCTAGTCCCGGGGTTGTGGGGACGACCCTACAGTCGTCGGACATTTCGGCGGCTTGCCAACTTTGGCCCGGGGTCGTGGGGACGACCCTATAGTCGTCGGACATGTCGGCGGCTGGCCAACCTAGTCCCGAGGTCGTCGGACATGACGGTGGCGGGCCAATCTGGTCCCAGGGTCGTGGGGACGACCCTATAGTCGTCGGACATGTCGGCGGCTGGCCAACCTGGACCCGGGGTCGTGGGGACGACCCTATTGTCGTCGGACATGACGGTGGCGGGCCAATGTAGTCCCGGGGTCGTAGGGACGACCCTATAGTCGTCGGACATGTCGGCGATTGGCCAACATTGGCCCGGGGTCGTGGGGACAACCCTATAGTCGTCGGACATGTCGGCGGCTGGCCAACTTTGGCCCGTGGTCGTGGGGACGACTCTATAGTCGTCGGACATGTCGGCGGCTGGCCAACCTAGACCCGCGGTCGTGGGGACGACCCTATAGTCGTCGGACATGACGGTGGCGGACCAATCTAGTCCCGAGGTCGTGGGGACGACCCTACAGCCGTCGGACATGTTGGCGGCAGGTCTGCCTAGTCCCGGGGTCGTGGGGACGAACCTATAGTCGTCGGACAACACGGCGGCTGGACATCTTTGGCCCGCGGTCGTGGGGACGACCCTATAGTCGTCGGACATGACGGTGGCGGGCCAGTCTGGTCCCAGGGTCGTGGGGACGACCCTATAGTCGTCGGACATGTCGGCGGCTGGCCAACCTGGACCCGGGGTCGTGGGGACGACCCTATTGTCGTCGGACATGACGGTGGCGGGCCAATGTAGTCCCGGGGTCGTAGGGACGACCCTATAGTCGTCGGACATGTCGGCGATTGGCCAACATTGGCCCGGGGTCGTGGGGACAACCCTATAGTCGTCGGACATGTCGGCGGCTGGCCAACTTTGGCCCGTAGACGTGGGGACGATCCGACAGTCGCCGGACATGACGGTGGCGGGCCAATCTAGTCCCGGGGTCGTGGGGACGACCCTATTGTCGTCGGACATGTCGGCGGCTGGCCAACTTTTGCCCGTGGTCGTGGGGACGATCCGATAGTCGATGGATATGACGGTGGCGGGCCAATCTAGTCCCAGGGTCGTTGGGACGACCCTACAGTCGTCGGACATGTCGGCGGCTGGCCAACTTTGGCCCGTGGTCGTGGGGACGACTCAATAGTCGTCGGACATGTCGGCGGCTGGCCAACCTAGACACGGGGTCGTGGGGACGACCCTATTGTCGTCGGACATGACGGTGGCGGACCAATCTAGTCCCGGGGTCGTGGGGACGACCCTACAGTCGTCGGACATTTCGGCGGCTTGCCAACTTTGGCCCGGGGTCGTGGGGACGACCCTATAGTCGTCGGACATGTCGGCGGCTGGCCAACCTAGTCCCGAGGTCGTCGGACTTGACGGTGGCGGGCCAATCTAGTCCCGGGGTCGTGGGGACGACCCTACAGTCGTCGGACATTTCGGCGGCTTGCCAACTTTGGCCCGGGGTCGTGGGGACGATCCGATAGTCGTTGGACATGACGGTGGCGGGCCAATCTAGTCCGGGGGTCGTGGGGACGACCCTACAGTCGTCGGACATTTCGGCGGCTTGCCAACTTTGGCCCGGGGTCGTGGGGACGACCCTATAGTCGTCGGACTTGACGGTGGCGGGCCAATCTAGTCCCGGGGTTGTGGGGACGACCCTACAGTCGTCGGACATTTCGGCGGCTTGCCAACTTTGGCCCGGGGTCGTGGGCACGACCCTATAGTCATCGGACTTGACGTTGGCGGGCCAATCTAGTCCCGAGGTCGTGGGGACGACCCTATAGTCGTCGGACTTGACGGTGGCCGGCCAATCTATTCCCGGGGTCGTGGGGACGACCCTACAGTCGTCGGACATTTCGGCGGCTTGCCAACTTTGGCCCGGGGTCGTGGGGACGACCCTATAGTCGTCGGACTTGACATTGGCGGGCCAATCTAGTCCCGAGGTCGTGGGGACGACCCTATAGTCGTCGGACTTGACGGTGGCCGGCCAATCTATTCCCGGGGTCGTGGGGACGACCCTACAGTCGTCGGACATTTCGGCGGCTTGCCAACTTTGGCCCGGGGTCGTGGGGACGACCCTGTAGTCGTCGGACATGTCGGCGGCTGGCCAAAATTGGCCCGAGGTCGTGGGGGCGACCCTATAGTCGTCGGACATGTCGGCGGCTGGCCAACCTAGTCCCGAGGTCGTCGGACTTGACGGTGGCGGGCCAATCTAGTCCCGGGGTCGTGGGGACGACCCTACAGTCGTCGGACATGTCGGCGGCTGGCCAACTTTGGTCCGTGGTCGTGGGGTCGATCCGATAGTCGTCGGACATGACGGCGGCTGGCCAACTTTGGCCCGTGGTCGTGGGGTCGATCCGATAGACGTCGGACATGACGGCGGCTGGCCAACTTTGGCCCGTGGTCGTGGGGACGACTGTTTAGTCGTCGGACATGTCGGCTGCTGGCCAACCTAGACCCGGGGTCGTGGGGACGACCCTATTGTCCTCGGACATGACGGTGGCGGGCCAATCTAGTCCCGGGGTCGTGGGGACGACCCTATAGTCGTCGCACATGTCGGCGGCGGGCCAATCTAGTCCCGGGGTCGTGGGGACGACCCTATAGTCGTCGCACATGTCGGCGGCTGGCCAACCTAGACCCGCGGTCGTGGGGACGACCCTATAGTCGTCGGACTTGACGGTGGCCGGCCAATCTATTCCCGGGGTCGTGGGGACGACCCTACAGTCGTCGGACATTTCGGCGGCTTGCCAACTTTGGCCCGGGGTCGTGGGGACGACCCTATAGTCGTCGGACTTGACATTGGCGGGCCAATCTAGTCCCGAGGTCGTGGGGACGACCCTATAGTCGTCGGACTTGACGGTGGCCGGCCAATCTATTCCCGGGGTCGTGGGGACGACCCTACAGTCGTCGGACATTTCGGCGGCTTGCCAACTTTGGCCCGGGGTCGTGGGGACGACCCTGTAGTCGTCGGACATGTCGGCGGCTGGCCAAAATTGGCCCGAGGTCGTGGGGGCGACCCTACAGTCGTCGGACATGTCGGCGGCTGGCCAACCTAGACCCGGGGTCGTGGGGACGACCCTATTGTCGTCGGACATGACGGTGGCGGGCCAATCTAGTCCCGGGGTCGTGGGGACGACCCTATAGTCGTCGCACATGTCGGCGGCTGGCCAACTTTGGTCCGTGGTCGTGGGGTCGATCCGATAGTCGTCGGACATGACGGCGGCTGGCCAACTTTGGCCCGTGGTCGTGGGGTCGATCCGATAGACGTCGGACATGACGGCGGCTGGCCAACTTTGGCCCGTGGTCGTGGGGACGACTGTTTAGTCGTCGGACATGTCGGCTGCTGGCCAACCTAGACCCGGGGTCGTGGGGACGACCCTATTGTCCTCGGACATGACGGTGGCGGGCCAATCTAGTCCCGGGGTCGTGGGGACGACCCTATAGTCGTCGCACATGTCGGCGGCGGGCCAATCTAGTCCCGGGGTCGTGGGGACGACCCTATAGTCGTCGCACATGTCGGCGGCTGGCCAACCTAGACCCGCGGTCGTGGGGACGACCCTATAGTCGTCGGACATGACGGTGGCGGACCAATCTAGTCCCGGGTCGTGGGGACGACCCTATAGTCGTCGGACATATCAGCGGCTGGCCAACTTTGGCCCGGGGTCGTGGGGACGACCCTATATTCGTCGGACATGACGGTGGCGGGCCAGTCTAGTCCCGGGTCATGGGGACGACCCTATAGTCGTCGGACAAGTCGGCGGCTGGCCAACTTTAGCCCGTGGTCGTGGGGACGACCCTATAGTCGTCAGACAAGACGGTGGCGATCCAACCTAGTCCCGGGGCCGTGGGGACGACCCTATAGTTGTCGGACAAGTCGGCGGCGGGGCAACCTAGTCCCGGGGTCGTGGGGACGACCCTATAGTCGTTGGACATGACGGTGGCGGGCCAATCTAGTCCCGAGGTCGTAGGAACGACCCTATAGTCGTCGGACATGTCGGCGGCTTGCCAACTTTGGCCCGGGGTCGTGGGGACGACCCTATAGTCGTCGGACAAGTCGGCGGCGGGGCAACCTAGTCCCGGGGTCGTGGGGACGACCCTATACTCGTCGGACAAGTCGGCGGCGAGCCAACCTAGTCCGGGGGTCGTGGGGACGACCCTATAGTCGTCGGAGAAGTCTGCGGCGGGCCAACCTAGTCCCGGGGTCGTATGGACGGCCCTATAGTCGTCGGACATGTCGCCGGCTGGCCAACTTTGGCCCGTGGTCGTGGTGACGACTCTATAGTCGTCGGACATGTCGGTGGCGGGCCAGTCTAGTCCCGGGTCGTGGGGACGACCCTATAGTCGTCGGACATGTCGGCGGCTGGCCAACTTTGGCCCGTGGTCGTGGGGACGACCCTATAGTCGTCGGAAATGACGGTGGCGGGCCAATCTAGTCCCGGGGTCGTGGGGACGACCCTATAGTCGTCGGACAAGTCGCCGGCGGGCCAACCTAGTCCCGGGGTCGTGGGGATGACCCTATAGTCGTCGGACATGTCGCCGGCGGGCCAACTTTGGCCCGTGGTCGTGGGGACGACCCTATAGTCGTCGGACATAACGGTGGAGGGCCAATCTAGTCCCGGGGTCGTGGGGACGACCCTATAGTCGTCGGACAAGTCGGCGGCGGGCCTACCTAGTCCCGGGGTCGTGGGGACGACCCTATAGTCGTCGGATAAGTCGGCAGCTTGCCAACTTTGGCCCGGGGTCGTGGGAACGACCCTATAGTCGTCGGACAAGTCGGGGGCGAGCCCACCTAGTCCGGGGGTCGTGGGGACGACCCTATAGTCGTCGGACAAGTCGGCGGCGGGCCAACCTAGTCCGGGGGTCGTGGGGACGACCCTATAGTCGTCGGACATGACGGTGGCGGGCCAGTCTAGTCCCGGGTCGTGGGGACGACCCTATAGTCGTCGGACATGTCGGCGGCTGGCCAACTTTGGCCCGTGGTCGTGGGGAGGACCCTATAGTCGTCGGACATAACGGTGGCGGGCCAATCTAGTCCCGGGGTCGTGGGGACGACCCTACAGTCGTCGGTCAAGTCGGCGGCGAGCCAATCTAGTCCCGCGGTCGTGGGGAAGACCCTATAGTCGTCGGACAAGTCAGCGGCTGGCCTACATTGGCCCGTGGTCGTGGGGACGACCATATAGTCGTCGGACATGACGGTGGCGGGCCACTCTAGTCCCGGGTCGTGGGTACGACCCTATAGTCGTCGGACAAGTCAGCGGCTGGCCAACATTGGCCCGTGGTCGTGGGGACGACCATATAGTCGTCGGACATGACGGTGGCGGGCCACTCTAGTCCCGGGTCGTGGGGACGACCCTATAGTCGTCGGACATGTCGGCGGCTGGCCAACTTTGGCCCGTGGTCGTGGGGACGACCCTATAGTCGTCGGAAATGACGGTGGCGGGCCAATCTAGTCCCGGGGTCGTGGGGACGACCCTACAGTCGTCGGACAAGTCGGCGGCGAGCCAATCTAGTCCCGCCGTCGTGGGGACGACCCTATAGTCGTCGGACAAGTCAGCGGCTGGCCTACATTGGCCCGTGGTCGTGGGGACGACCATATAGTCGTCGGACATGACGGTGGCGGGCCACTCTAGTCCCGGGTCGTGGGGACGACCCTATAGTCGTCGGACATGTCGGCGGCTGGCCAACTTTGGCCCGGGGTCGTGGGGACGACCCTATAGTCGTCGGATATGTCGGCTGCAGGCCACCCTTGTCCCGGGGTCGTGGGGACGACCCAATAGTCGTCGGACATGTCGGCGGCTGGCAAACTTTGGCCCGTGGTCGTGGGGACGACCCTATAGTCGTCGGACATGTCGGCGATTGGCCAATATTGGTCCGGGGTCGTGGGGACGATCCGATAGTCGTTGGACATGACGCTGGCGGGCCAACTTTGGCCCGTGGTCGTGGGGACGACCCTATAGTCGTCGGACATGACGGTGGCGGGCCAATCTAGCCCCGGGGTCGTGGGGACGACCCTATAGTCGACGGGCAAGTCGGCGGCTGGCCAACCTAGTCCCGAGGTCGTGGGGACGACCCTATAGTCGTCGGACATGTCGGCGGCTGGCCAACTTTGGCCCGTGGTCGTGGAGACGATCCAATAGTCGTCGGACATGTCGGCGGCTGGCCAACTTTTGCCCGTGGTCGTGGGGACGACTGTTTAGTCGCCGGACATGTCGGCGGCTGGCCAATCTAGTCCCGGGGTCGTGGGGACGACCCTATAGTCGTCGGACATGTCGGCGGCTGGCCAACTTTGGCCCCTGGTCGTGGGGACGATCCGATAGTCGTTGGACATGACGGTGGCGGGCCAATCTAGTCCCGGGGTCGTGGGGACGATCCAATAGTCGTCGGACATGTCGGCGGCTGGCCAACTTTGGCCCGTGGTCGTGGGGACGACCCTATAGTCTTCGGACATGACGGTAGCGGGCCAATCTAGTCCCGGGGTCGTGGGGACGACCCTATAATCGTTGGACATGACGGTGGCGGGCCAATCTAGTCCCGGGGTCGTAGGGACGACCCTATAGTCGTCGGACATGTTGGCGATTGGCCAACATTGGCCCGGGGTCGTCGGACATGTCGGCGGCTGGCCAATCTAGTCCCGGGGTCGTGGGGACGACCCTATAGTCGTTGGACATGTCAGCGGCTGGCCAACTTTGGCCCGGTGTCGTGGGGACAACTCTATAGTCGTCGGACATGTCGGCGGCTGGCCAACCTAGACCCGGGGTCGTGGGGACGACCCTATTGTCGTCGGACATGACGGTGGCGGGCCAATCTATTCCCGGGGTCGTAGGGACGACCCTATAGTCGTCGGACATGTTGGCGATTGGCCAACATTGGCCCGGGGTCGTCGGGACGACCCTATAGTCGTCGGACATGTCGGCGGCTGGCCAACCTAGTCCCGAGGTCGTGGGGACGACCTTGTAGTCGTCGGACATGTCGGCGGCTGGCCAACCTAGTCCCGAGGTCGTGGGGACGACCCTATAGTCGTCGGACATGTCGGCGGCTGGCCAACTTTGGCCCGTGGTCGTGGAGACGATCCAATAGTCGTCGGACATGTCGGCGGCTGGCCAACTTTGGCCCGTGGTCGTGGGGACGATCCGATAGTCGTCGGACATGTCGGCGGCTGGCCAACCTAGACCCGGGGTCGTGGGGACGACCCTATTGTCGTCGGACATGGCGGTGGCGGGCCAATCTAGTACCGTGGTCGTGAGGACGACCCTATAGTCTTCGGACATGACGGTAGCGGGCCAATCTAGACCCGAGGTCGTGGGGACGACCCTATAGTCGTCGGACATGACGGTAGCGGGACAATCTAGACCCGAGGTCGTGGGGACGACCTCATAGTCTTCGGACATGTCGGCGGCTGTCCAACTTTGGCCCGGTGTCGTGGGGACGACTCTATAGTCGTCGGACATGTCGGCGGCTGGCCAACCTAGACCCGGGGTCGTGGGGACGACCCTATTGTCGTCGGACATGACGGTGGCGGGCCAATCTAGTCCCGGGGTCGTGGGGACGACCCTATAGTCGTCGGACAAGTCGGCGGCGGGCCAAGCTTGTCCCGGGGTCGTGGGGACGACCCTATAGTCGTCGGACTTGACGGTGGCGGGCCAATCTAGTCCCGGGGTCGTGGGGACGACCCTACAGTCGTCGGACATTTCGGCGGCTTGCCAACTTTGGCCCGGGGTCGTGGGGACGACCCCGTCAGTCGTCGGACATTTCGGCGGCTTGCCAACTTTGGCCCGGGGTCGTGGGGACGACCCTATAGTCGTCGGACTTGACGGTGGCGGGCCAATCTAGTCCCGGGGTTGTGGGGACGACCCTACAGTCGTCGGACATTTCGGCGGCTTGCCAACTTTGGCCCGCGGTCGTGGGGACGACCCTATAGTCGTCGGACATGACGGTGGCGGACCAATCTAGTCCCGAGGTCGTGGGGACGACCCTACAGCCGTCGGACATGTTGGCGGCAGGTCTGCCTAGTCCCGGGGTCGTGGGGACGAACCTATAGTCGTCGGACAACACGGCGGCTGGACATCTTTGGCCCGCGGTCGTGGGGACGACCCTATAGTCGTCGGACATGACGGTGGCGGGCCAGTCTGGTCCCAGGGTCGTGGGGACGACCCTATAGTCGTCGGACATGTCGGCGGCTGGCCAACCTGGACCCGGGGTCGTGGGGACGACCCTATTGTCGTCGGACATGACGGTGGCGGGCCAATGTAGTCCCGGGGTCGTAGGGACGACCCTATAGTCGTCGGACATGTCGGCGATTGGCCAACATTGGCCCGGGGTCGTGGGGACAACCCTATAGTCGTCGGACATGTCGGCGGCTGGCCAACTTTGGCCCGTAGACGTGGGGACGATCCGACAGTCGCCGGACATGACGGTGGCGGGCCAATCTAGTCCCGGGGTCGTGGGGACGACCCTATTGTCGTCGGACATGTCGGCGGCTGGCCAACTTTTGCCCGTGGTCGTGGGGACGATCCGATAGTCGATGGATATGACGGTGGCGGGCCAATCTAGTCCCAGGGTCGTTGGGACGACCCTATAGTCGTCGGACATGTCGGCGGCTGGCCAACTTTGGCCCGTGGTCGTGGGGACGACTCAATAGTCGTCGGACATGTCGGCGGCTGGCCAGCTTTCGCCCGTGGTCGTGGGGACGATCCGATATTCGTCGGACATGACGGTCTAGGGTCAATCTAGTCTCGGGGTCGTGGGGACGACCCTATAGTCGTCGGACATGTCGGCGGCTGGCCAACTTTGGCCCGTGGTCGTGGGGACGATCCAATAGTCGTCGGACATGTCGGCGGCTGACGAACTTAGGCCCGTGGTCGTGGGGACGACCCTATAGTCGTTGGACATGTCAGCGGCTGGCCAACTTTGGCCCGTGGTCGTGGGGACGACCCTATAGTCTTCGGACATGACGGTAGCGGGCCAATCTAGTCCCGGGGTCGTGGGGACGACCCTATAATCGTTGGACATGACGGTGGCGGGCCAATCTAGTCCCGGGGTCGTAGGGACGACCCTATAGTCGTCGGACATGTTGGCGATTGGCCAACATTGGCCCGGGGTCGTCGGGACGACCCTATAGTCGTCGGACATGTCGGCGGCTGGCCAATCTAGTCCCGGGGTCGTGGGGACGACCCTATAGTCGTCGGACATGTCGGCGGCTGGCCAACTTTGGCCCCTGGTCGTGGGGACGATCCGATAGTCGTTAAACATGACGGTGGCGGGCCAATCTAGTCCCGGGGTCGTGCGGACGATCCAATAGTCGTCGGACATGTCGGCGGCTGGCCAACTTGGGCCCGTGGTCGTGGGGACGACCCTATAGTCGTCGGAAATGACGGTGGCGGGCCAATCTAGTCCCGGGGTCGTGGGGACGACCCTACAGTCGTCGGACAAGTCGGCGGCGAGCCAATCTAGTCCCGCGGTCGTGGGGACGACCCTATAGTCGTCGGACAAGTCAGCGGCTGGCCTACATTGGCCCGTGGTCGTGGGGACGACCATATAGTCGTCGGAAATGACGGTGGCGGGCCAATCTAGTCCCGGGGTCGTGGGGACGACCCTACAGTCGTCGGACAAGTCGGCGGCGAGCCAATCTAGTCCCGCGGTCGTGGGGACGACCCTATAGTCGTCGGACAAGTCAGCGGCTGGCCTACATTGGCCCGTGGTCGTGGGGACGACCCTATAGTCGTCGGACATGTCGGCGATTGGCCAATATTGGTCCGGGGTCGTGGGGACGACCCTATAGTCGTCGGACATGACGGTGGCGGGCCAGTCTAGTCCCGGGTCGTGGGGACGACCCTATAGTCGTCGGACATGTCGGTGGCGGGCCAGTCTAGTCCAGGGTCGTGGGGAGGACCCTATAGTCGTCGGACATGTCGGCGGCTGGCCAACTTTGGCCCGTGATCGTGGGGAGGACCCTATAGTCGTCGGACAAGTCGGCGGCGTACCAACCTAGTCCGGGGGCCGTGGGGACGACCCTATAGTCGTCGGACATGACGGTGGCGGGCCAGTCTAGTCCCGGGTCATGGGGACGACCCTATAGTCGTCAGACATGACGGTGGCGAGCCAACCTAGTCCCGGGGTCGTGGGGACGACCCTATAGTCGTCGGACATGTCGGCGATTGGCCAACATTGGCCCGGGGTCGTGGGGACGACCCTATAGTCGTCGGACATGTCTGCGGCTGGCCAACCTAGTCCCGAGGTCGTGGGGACGACCCTATAGTCGTCGGACTTGTCGCTGGCGGGCCTACCTAGTCCCGGGGTCGTGGGGACGACCCTATAGTCGTCGGATAAGTCGGCAGCTTGCCAACTTTGGCCCGAGGTCGTGGGGACGACCCTATAGTCGTCGGACAAGTCGGCGGCCGGCCAATCTAGTCCGGGGGTCGTGGGGACGACCCTATAGTCGTCGGACATGACGGTGGCGGGCCAGTCTAGTCCCGGGTCGTGGGGACGACCCTATAGTCGTCGGACATGTCGGTGGCGGGCCAGTCTAGTCCAGGGTCGTGGGGAGGACCCTATAGTCGTCGGACATGTCGGCGGCTGGCCAACTTTGGCCCGTGATCGTGGGGAGGACCCTATAGTCGTCGGACAAGTCGGCGGCGTACCAACCTAGTCCGGGGGTCGTGGGGACGACCCTATAGTCGTCGGACATGACGGTGGCGGGCCAGTCTAGTCCCGGGTCATGGGGACGACCCTATAGTCGGAGGACAAGTCGGCGGCTGGCCAACTTTGGCCCGTGGTCGTGGGGACGACCCTATAGTCGGAGGAAATGACGGTGGCGGGCCAATCTAGTCCCGGGGTCGTGGGGACGACCCTATAGTCGTCGGATATGTCGGCGGCTGGCCAACTTTGGCCCGTGGTCGTGGGGACGACCCTATAGTCGTCGGACAAGTCGGCGGCGGGCCAACCTAGTCCCGGGGTCGTGGGGACGACCCTATAATCGTCGGACAAGCCGGCGGCTGGCCAACTTTGGCCCGTGGTCGTGGGGACGACCCTATAGTCGTCAGACATGTCGGTGGCGAGCCAACCTAGTCCCGGGGTCGTGGGGACGACCCTATAGTCGTCGGACAAGTCGGCGGCGGGCCAACCTAGTCCCGGGGTCGTGGGGATGACCCTATAGTCGTCGGACATGTCGGCGGCTGGCCAACTTTGGCCCGTGGTCGTGGGGACGACCCTATAGTCGTCAGACATGACGGTGGCGAGCCAACCTAGTCCCGGGGTCGTGGGGACGACCCTATAGTCGTCGGACATAACGGTGGCGGGCCAATCTAGTCCCGGGGTCGTGGGGACGACCCTATAGTCGTCGGACAAGTCGGCGGCGGGCCTACCTAGTCCCGGGGTCGTGGGGACGACCCTATAGTCGTCGGATAGGTCGGCAGCTTGCCAACTTTGGCCCGGGGTCGTGGGAACGACCCTATAGTCGTCGGACAAGTCGGCGGCGAGCCCACCTAGTCGGGGGGTCGTGGGGACGACCCTATAGTCGTCGGACAAGTCGGCGGCCGGCCAACCTAGTCCGGGCGTCGTGGGGACGACCCTATAGTCGTCGGACATGACGGTGGCGGGCCAGTCTAGTCCCGGGTCGTGGGGACGACCCTACAGTCGTCGGACAAGTCGGCGGCGAGCCAATCTAGTCCCGCGGTCGTGGGGACGACCCTATAGTCGTCGGACAAGTCAGCGGCTGGCCTACATTGGCCCGTGGTCGTGGGGACGACCATATAGTCGTCGGACATGACGGTGGCGGGCCACTCTAGTCCCGGGTCGTGGGGACGACCCTATAGTCGTCGGACATGTCGGCGGCTGGCCAACTTTGGCCCGGGGTCGTGGGGACGACCCTATAGTCGTCGGATATGTCGGCGGCTGGCCAACTTTGGCCCGTGGTCGTGGGGACGACCCTATAGTCGTCGGACATAACGGTGGAGGGCCAATCTAGTCCCGGGGTCGTGGGGACGACCCTATAGTCGTCGGACAAGTCGGCGGCGGGCCTACCTAGTCCCGGGGTCGTGGGGACGACCCTATAGTCGTCGGACAAGTCGGCGGCGGGCCTACCTAGTCCCGGGGTCGTGGGGACGACCCTATAGTCGTCGGATAAGTCGGCAGCTTGCCAACTTTGGCCCGGGGTCGTGGGAACGACCCTATAGTCGTCGGACAAGTCGGGGGCGAGCCCACCTAGTCCGGGGGTCGTGGGGACGACCCTATAGTCGTCGGACAAGTCGGCGGCGGGCCAACCTAGTCCGGGGGTCGTGGGGACGACCCTATAGTCGTCGGACATGACGGTGGCGGGCCAGTCTAGTCCCGGGTCGTGGGGACGACCCTATAGTCGTCGGACATGTCGGCGGCTGGCCAACTTTGGCCCGTGGTCGTGGGGAGGACCCTATAGTCGTCGGACATAACGGTGGCGGGCCAATCTAGTCCCGGGGTCGTGGGGACGACCCTACAGTCGTCGGACAAGTCGGCGGCGAGCCAATCTAGTCCCGCGGTCGTGGGGACGACCCTATAGTCGTCGGACAAGTCAGCGGCTGGCCTACATTGGCCCGTGGTCGTGGGGACGACCATATAGTCGTCGGACATGACGGTGGCGGGCCACTCTAGTCCCGGGTCGTGGGTACGACCCTATAGTCGTCGGACAAGTCAGCGGCTGGCCAACATTGGCCCGTGGTCGTGGGGACGACCATATAGTCGTCGGACATGACGGTGGCGGGCCACTCTAGTCCCGGGTCGTGGGGACGACCCTATAGTCGTCGGACATGTCGGCGGCTGGCCAACTTTGGCCCGTGGTCGTGGGGACGACCCTATAGTCGTCGGAAATGACGGTGGCGGGCCAATCTAGTCCCGGGGTCGTGGGGACGACCCTACAGTCGTCGGACAAGTCGGCGGCGAGCCAATCTAGTCCCGCGGTCGTGGGGACGACCCTATAGTCGTCGGACAAGTCAGCGGCTGGCCTACATTGGCCCGGGGTCGTGGGGACGACCATATAGTCGTCGGACATGACGGTGGCGGGCCACTCTAGTCCCGGGTCGTGGGGACGACCCTATAGTCGTCGGACATGTCGGCGGCTGGCCAACTTTGGCCCGGGGTCGTGGGGACGACCCTATAGTCGTCGGATATGTCGGCTGCAGGCCACCCTTGTCCCGGGGTCGTGGGGACGACCCAATAGTCGTCGGACATGTCGGCGGCTGGCAAACTTTGGCCCGTGGTCGTGGGGACGACCCTATAGTCGTCGGACATGTCGGCGATTGGCCAATATTGGTCCGGGGTCGTGGGGACGATCCGATAGTCGTTGGACATGACGCTGGCGGGCCAACTTTGGCCCGTGGTCGTGGGGACGACCCTATAGTCGTCGGACATGACGGTGGCGGGCCAATCTAGCCCCGGGGTCGTGGGGACGACCCTATAGTCGACGGGCAAGTCGGCGGCGGGCCATCCTTGTACCGGGGTCGTGGGGACGACCCTATTGTCGTCGGACATGACGGTGGCGGGCCAATCTAGTCCCGGGGTCGTGGGGACGACCCTATAGTCGTCGCACATGTCGGCGGCTGGCCAACTTTGGCCCGTGGTCGTGGGGACGACTCAATAGTCGTCGGACATGTCGGCGGCTGGCCAGCTTTCGCCCGTGGTCGTGGGGACGATCCGATAGTCGTCGGACATGACGGTCTAGGGTCAATCTAGTCCCGGGGTCGTGGGGACGACCCTATAGTCGTCGGACATGTCGGCGGCTGGCCAACTTTGGCCCGTGGTCGTGGGGACGATCCAATAGTCGTCGGACATGTCGGCGGCTGACGAACTTAGGCCCGTGGTCGTGGGGACGACCCTATAGTCGTTGGACATGTCAGCGGCTGGCCAACTTTGGCCCGTGGTCGTGGGGACGACCCTATAGTCTTCGGACATGACGGTAGCGGGCCAATCTAGTCCCGGGGTCGTGGGGACGACCCTATAATCGTTGGACATGACGGTGGCGGGCCAATCTAGTCCCGGGGTCGTAGGGACGACCCTATAGTCGTCGGACATGTTGGCGATTGGCCAACATTGGCCCGGGGTCGTCGGGACGACCCTATAGTCGTCGGACATGTCGGCGGCTGGCCAATCTAGTCCCGGGGTCGTGGGGACGACCCTATAGTCGTCGGGCATTTCGGCGGCTTGCCAACTTTGGCCCGGGTTCGTGGAGACGACCCTATAGTCGTCGGACATGTCGGCGGCTGGCCAACTTTGGCCCGTGGTTGTGGGGACGACCCTATAGTCGTTGGACATGACGGTGTCGGGCCAATCTAGTCCCGGGGTCGTGGGGACGACCCTATAGTCGTCGGACATGTCGGCGGCTGGCCAACTTTGGACCGGTGTCGTGGGGACGACCCTATAGTCTTCGGACATGACGGTAGCGGGCCAATCTAGACCCGAGGACGTGGGGACGACCCTATAGTAGTCGGACATGTCGGCGGCTGTCAAACTTTGGCCCGGTGTCGTGGGGACGACTCTATAGTCGTAGGACATGTCGGCGGCTGGCCAACCTAGACCCGGGGTCGTGGGGACGACCCTATTGTCGTCGGACATGACGGTGGCGGGCCAATCTAGTCCCGGGGTCGTGGGGACGACCCTATAGTCGTCGGACAAGTCGGTGGCGGGCCAAGCTTGTCCCGGGGTCGTGGGGACGACCCTATAATCGTCGGACATGACGGTGGCGGGCCAATCTAGTCCCGGGGTCGTGGGGACGACCCTATAATCGTTGGACATGACGGTGGCGGGCCAATCTAGTCCCGGGGTCGTAGGGACGACCCTATAGTCGTCGGACATGTTGGCGATTGGCCAACATTTGCCCGGGGTCGTCGGGACGACCCTATAGTCGTCGGACATGTCGGCGGCTGGCCAAAATTGGCCCGAGGTCGTGGGGGCGACCCTATAGTCGTCGGACATGTCGGCGGCTGGCCAACCTAGTCCCGAGGTCGTCGGACTTGACGGTGGCGGGCCAATCTAGTCCCGGGGTCGTGGGGACGACCCTACAGTCGTCGGACATTTCGGCGGCTTGCCAACTTTGGCCCGGGGTCGTGGGGACGACCCTATAGTCGTCGGACATGACGGTGGCGGACCAATCTAGTCCCGGGGTCGTGGGGACGACCCTATAGTCGTCGGACTTGACGGTGGCCGGCCAATCTATTCCCGGGGTCGTGGGGACGACCCTACAGTCGTCGGACATTTCGGCGGCTTGCCAACTTTGGCCCGGGGTCGTGGGGACGACCCTATAGTCGTCGGACATGTCGGCGGCTGGCCAAAATTGGCCCGACGTCGTGGGGGCGACCCTATAGTCGTCGGACATGTCGGCGGCTGGCCAACCTAGACCCGAGGTCGTCGGACTTGACGGTGGCGGGCCAATCTAGTCCCGGGGTCGTAGGGACGACCCTATAGTCGTCGGACATGTTGGCGATTGGCCAACATTGGCCCGGGGTCGTCGGGTCGACCCTATAGTCGTCGGACATGTCGGCGTCTGGCCAACTTTGGCCCGTGGTCGTGGGGACGACCCTACAGTCGTCGGACATTTCGGCGGTTTGCCAACTAAGGCCCGGGGTCGTGGGGACGACCCTATAGTCGTCGGACTTGACGGTGGCGGGCCAATCTAGTCCCGGGGTTGTGGGGACGACCCTACAGTCGTCGGACATGTCGGCGGCTGGCCAACTTTGGCCCGTGGTCGTGGGGACGATCCGATAGTCGTTGGACATAACGGTGGCGGGCCAATCTAGTCCCGGGGTCGTGGGGACGACCCTACAGTCGTCGGACATTTCGGCGGCTTGCCAACTTTGGCCCGGGGTCGTGGGGACGACCCTACAGTCGTCGGACATTTCGGCGGCTTGCCAACTTTGGCCCGGGGTCGTGGGGACGACCCTATAGTCGTCGGACTTGACGGTGGCGGGCCAATCTAGTCCCGGGGTTGTGGGGACGACCCTACAGTCGTCGGACATTTCGGCGGCTTGCCAACTTTGGCCCGGGGTCGTGGGGACGACCCTATAGTCGTCGGACATGTCGGCGTCTGGCCAAAATTGGCCCGAGGTCGTGGGGGCGACCCTATAGTCGTCGGACATGTCGGCGGCTGGCCAACCTAGTCCCGAGGTCGTCGGACTTGACGGTGGCGGGCCAATCTAGTCCCGGGGTCGTGGGGACGACCCTACAGTCGTCGGACATTTCGGCGGCTTGCCAACTTTGGCCCGGGGCCGTGGGGACGATCCGATAGTCGTTGGACATGACGGTGGCGGGCCAATCTAGTCCGGGGGTCGTGGGGACGACCCTACAGTCGTCGGACATTTCGGCGGCTTGCCAACTTTGGCCCGGGGTCGTGGGGACGACCCTATAGTCGTCGGACTTGACGGTGGCGGGCCAATCTAGTCCCGGGGTTGTGGGGACGACCCTACAGTCGTCGGACATTTCGGCGGCTTGCCAACTTTGGCCCGGGGTCGTGGGCACGACCCTATAGTCATCGGACTTGACGTTGGCGGGCCAATCTAGTCCCGAGGTCGTGGGGACGACCCTATAGTCGTCGGACTTGACGGTGGCCGGCCAATCTATTCCCGGGGTCGTGGGGACGACCCTACAGTCGTCGGACATTTCGGCGGCTTGCCAACTTTGGCCCGGGGTCGTGGGGACGACCCTATAGTCGTCGGACTTGACATTGGCGGGCCAATCTAGTCCCGAGGTCGTGGGGACGACCCTATAGTCGTCGGACTTGACGGTGGCCGGCCAATCTATTCCCGGGGTCGTGGGGACGACCCTACAGTCGTCGGACATTTCGGCGGCTTGCCAACTTTGGCCCGGGGTCGTGGGGACAACCCTGTAGTCGTCGGACATGTCGGCGGCTGGCCAAAATTGGCCCGAGGTCGTGGGGGCGACCCTATAGTCGTCGGACATGTCGGCGGCTGGCCAACCTAGTCCCGAGGTCGTCGGACTTGACGGTGGCGGGCCAATCTAGTCCCGGGGTCGTGGGGACGACCCTACAGTCGTCGGACATTTCGGCGGCTTGCCAACTTTGGCCCGGGGTCGTGGGGACGATCCGATAGTCGTTGGACATGACGGTGGCGGGCCAATCTAGTCCGGGGGTCGTGGGGACGACCCTACAGTCGTCGGACATTTCGGCGGCTTGCCAACTTTGGCCCGGGGTCGTGGGGACGACCCTATAGTCGTCGGACTTGACGGTGGCGGGCCAATCTAGTCCCGGGGTTGTGGGGACGACCCTACAGTCGTCGGACATTTCGGCGGCTTGCCAACTTTGGCCCGGGGTCGTGGGCACGACCCTATAGTCGTCGGACTTGACGTTGGCGGGCCAATCTAGTCCCGAGGTCGTGGGGACGACCCTATAGTCGTCGGACTTGACGGTGGCCGGCCAATCTATTCCCGGGGTCGTGGGGACGACCCTACAGTCGTCGGACATGTCGGCGGCTGGCCAAAATTGGCCCGAGGTCGTGGGGACGACCCTACAGTCGTCGGACAAGTCGGCGGCGAGCCAATCTAGTCCCGCGGTCGTGGGGACGACCCTATAGTCGTCGGACAAGTCAGCGGCTGGCCTACATTGGCCCGTGGTCGTGGGGACGACCATATAGTCGTCGGACATGACGGTGGCGGGCCACTCTAGTCCCGGGTCGTGGGTACGACCCTATAGTCGTCGGACAAGTCAGCGGCTGGCCAACATTGGCCCGTGGTCGTGGGGACGACCATATAGTCGTCGGACATGACGGTGGCGGGCCACTCTAGTCCCGGGTCGTGGGGACGACCCTATAGTCGTCGGACATGTCGGCGGCTGGCCAACTTTGGCCCGTGGTCGTGGGGACGACCCTATAGTCGTCGGAAATGACGGTGGCGGGCCAATCTATTCCCGGGGTCGTGGGGACGACCCTACTGTCGTCGGACAAGTCGGCGGCGAGCCAATCTAGTCCCGCGGTCGTGGGGACGACCCTATAGTCGTCGGACGAGTCAGCGGCTGGCCTACATTGGCCCGTGGTCGTGGGGACGACCATATATCCGTCGGACATGACGGTGGCGGGCCACTCTAGTCCCGGGTCGTGGGGACGACCCTATAGTCGTCGGACATGTCGGCGGCTGGCCAACTGTGGCCCGGGGTCGTGGGGACGACCCTATAGTCGTCGGATATGTCGGCTGCAGGCCACCCTTGTCCCGGGGTCGTGGGGACGACCCAATAGTCGTCGGACATGTCGGCGGCTGGCAAACTTTGGCCCGTGGTCGTGGGGACGACCCTATAGTCGTCGGACATGTCGGCGATTGGCCAATATTGGTCCGGGGTCGTGGGGACGATCCGATAGTCGTTGGACATGACGGTGGCGGGCCAAGTTTGGCCCGTGGTCGTGGGGACGACCCTATAGTCGTCGGACATGACGGTGGCGGGCCAATCTAGCCCCGGGGTCGTGGGGACGACCCTATAGTCGACGGGCAAGTCGGCGGCGGGCCATCCTTGTACCGGGGTCGTGGGGACGACCCTATTGTCGTCGGACATGACGGTGGCGGGCCAATCTAGTCCCGGGGTCGTGGGGACGACCCTATAGTCGTCACACATGTCGGCGGCTGGCCAACTTTGGCCCGTGGTCGTGGGGACGACTCAATAGTCGTCGGACATGTCGGCGGCTGGCCAGCTTTCGCCCGTGGTCGTGGGGACGATCCGATAGTCGTCGGACATGACGGTCTAGGGTCAATCTAGTCCCGGGGTCGTGGGGACGACCCTATAGTCGTCGGACATGTCGGCGGCTGGCCAACTTTGGCCCGTGGTCGTGGGGACGATCCAATAGTCGTCGGACATGTCGGCGGCTGACGAACTTAGGCCCGTGGTCGTGGGGACGACCCTATAGTCGTTGGACATGTCAGCGGCTGGCCAACTTTGGCCCGTGGTCGTGGGGACGACCCTATAGTCTTCGGACATGACGGTAGCGGGCCAATCTAGTCCCGGGGTCGTGGGGACGACCCTATAATCGTTGGACATGACGGTGGCGGGCCAATCTAGTCCCGGGGTCGTAGGGACGACCCTATAGTCGTCGGACATGTTGGCGATTGGCCAACATTGGCCCGGGGTCGTGGTGACGACCCTATAGTCGTCGGACATGTCGGCGGCTGGCCAATCTAGTCCCGGGGTCGTGGGGACGACCCTATAGTCGTCGGACATGTCGGCGGCTGGCCAACTTTGGCCCCTGGTCGTGGGGACGATCCGATAGTCGTTGGACATGACGGTGGCGGGCCAATCTAGTCCCGGGGTCGTGGGGACGATCCAATAGTCGTCGGACATGTCGGCGGCTGGCCAACTTTGGCCCGTGGTCGTGGGGACGACCCTATAGTCTTCGGACATGACGGTAGCGGGCCAATCTAGTCCCGGGGTCGTGGGGACGACCCTATAATCGTTGGACATGACGGTGGCGGGCCAATCTAGTCCCGGGGTCGTAGGGACGACCCTATAGTCGTCGGACATGTTGGCGATTGGCCAACATTGGCCCGGGGTCGTCGGACATGTCGGCGGCTGGCCAATCTAGTCCCGGGGTCGTGGGGACGACCCTATAGTCGTTGGACATGTCAGCGGCTGGCCAACTTTGGCCCGGTGTCGTGGGGACAACTCTATAGTCGTCGGACATGTCGGCGGCTGGCCAACCTAGACCCGGGGTCGTGGGGACGACCCTATTGTCGTCGGACATGACGGTGGCGGGCCAATCTAGTCGGGGGGTCGTGGGGACGACCCTATAGTCGTCGGACATGTCGGCGGCTGGCCAACTTTGGCCCGTGGTCGTGGGGACGATCCAATAGTCGTCGGACATGTCGGCGGCTGGCCAACTTTGGCCCGTGGTCGTGGGGACGACCCTATAGTCGTCGGACATGTCGGCGGCTTGCCAACATTGGCCCGTGGTCGTGGGGACGACCCAATAGTCGTTGGAAATGTCAGCGGCTGGCCAACTTTGACCCGGTGTCGTGGGGACGACCCAATAGTCGTTGGAAATGTCAGCGGCTGGCCAACTTTGACCCGGTGTCGTGGGCACGACTCTATAGTCGTCGGACATGTCGGCGGCTGGCCAACCTAGACCCGGGGTCGTGGGGACGACCCTATTGTCGTCGGACATGACGGTGGCGGGCCAATCTAGTCGGGGGGTCGTGGGGACGACCCTATAGTCGTCGGACATGTCGGCGGCTGGCCAACTTTGGCCCGTGGTCGTGGGGACGATCCGATAGTCGTTGGACATAACGGTGGCGGGCCAATCTAGTCGGGGGGTCGTGGGGACGACCCTATAGTCGTCGGACATGTCGGCGGCTGGCCAACTTTGGCCCGTGGTCGTGGGGACGATCCAATAGTCGTCGGACATGTCGGCGGCTGGCCAACTTTGGCCCGTGGTCGTGGGGACGACCCTATAGTCGTCGGACATGTCGGCGGCTTGCCAACATTGGCCCGTGGTCGTGGGGACGACCCAATAGTCGTTGGAAATGTCAGCGGCTGGCCAACTTTGACCCGGTGTCGTGGGCACGACTCTATAGTCGTCGGACATGTCGGCGGCTGGCCAATCTAGTCCCGGGGTCGTGGGGACGACCCTATAGTCTTCGGACATGTCGGCGGCTGGCCAACTTTGGCCCGGTGTCGTGGGGACGACCCAATAGTCGTCGGACATGTCGGCGGCTGGCCAACCTAGACCCGGGGTCGTGGGGACGACCCTATAGTCGTCGGACATGTCGGCGGGTGGCCAACCTAGTCCCGAGGTCGTGGGGACGACCCTATAGTCGTCGGACATGTCGGCGGCTGGCCAACTTTGGCCCGGGGTCGTGGGGACGATCCAATAGTCGTCGGACATGTCGGCGGCTGGTCAACTTTGGCCCGTGTTCGTGGGGACGACCCTATAGTCGTTGGACATGTCAGCGGCTGGCCAACTTTGGCCCGGTGTCCTGGGGACGACCCAATAGTCGTCGGACATGTCGGCGGCTGGCCAACTTTGGCCCGTGGTCGTGGGGACGATCCGATAGTCGTTGGACATGACGGTGGCGGACCAATCTAGTCCCGGGGTCGTGGGGACGACCCTATAGTCGTCGGACATGTCGGCGGCTGGCCAACTTTGGCCCGTGGTCGTGGGGACGATCCAAAAGTCGTCGGACATGTCGGCGGCTGGTCAACCTAGTCCGGGGGTCGTGGGGACGACCCTATAGTCCTCGGACAAGTCGGCGGCTGGCCAACTTTGGCCCGTGGTCGTGGGGACGACCCTATAGTCGTCGGGCAAGTCGACGGCAGGCCAACATAGGCCCTGGGTCGTGGCGATAACCCTACAGTCGTCGGACATGTCGGCGGCGGGCCAATCTAGTCCCCGGGTCGTGGGCACGACCCTATAGTCGTCGGACATGTCGGCGGCAGGCCAACTTTGGCCCGTGGTCGTGGGGACGACCCTATAGTCGTCGGAAAGGTCGGTGGCTGTCCAACTTTGGCCCAGGGGTCGTGGGGACGACCCTATAGTCGTCGGACATGTCGGCGGCGAGCCAACATTGACCCGGGGTCGTGGGGACGACTCTATAGTCGTCGGACATGTCGGTGGCGGGCCAGTCTAGTCCCGGGTCGTGGGGACGACCCTATAGTCGTCGGACATATCAGCGGCTGGCCAACTTTGGCCCGGGGTCGTGGGGACGACCCTATAGTCGTCGGACAAGTCGGCGGCCGGCCAACCTAGTCCGGGGGTCGTGGTGACGACCCTATAGTCGTCGAACATGACGGTGGCGGGC
Source organism: Andrena praecox (assembly GCA_963932275.1). NCBI lineage: Eukaryota > Metazoa > Arthropoda > Insecta > Hymenoptera > Andrenidae > Andrena > Andrena praecox. The sequence continues at coordinate 2,418,748 of CAWVQO010000569.1, forward strand.
CAGTCTAGTCCGGGGTCGTGGGGACGACCCTATAATCGTCGGACATGTCGGCGGCTGGCCAACTTTGGCCCGTGGTCGTGGGGACGACCCTATAGTCGTCGGAAATGTCGGTGGCTGTCCAACTTTGGCCCAGGGGTCGTGGGGACGACCCTATAGTCGTCGGACATGTCGGCGGCGAGCCAACATTGACCCGGGGTCGTGGGGACGACTCTATAGTCGTCGGACATGTCGTTGGCGGGCCAGTCTAGTCGCGGGTCGTGGGGACGACCCTATAGTCGTCGGACACGTCGGCGGCTGGCCAACTTTGGCCCGTGGTCGTGGGGACGACCCTATAGTCGTCGGAAATGTCGGTGGCTGTCCAACTTTGGCCCAGGGGTCGTGGGGACGACCCTATTGTCGTCGGACATGTCGGCGGCGAGCCAACATTGACCCGGGGTCGTGGGGACGACTCTATAGTCGTCGGACATGTCGGTGGCGGGCCAGTCTAGTCCCGGGTCGTGGGGACGACCCTATAGTCGTCGGACATATCAGCGGCTGGCCAACTTTGGCCCGGGGTCGTGGGGACGACCCTATAGTCGTCGGACATGACGGTGGCGGGCCAGTCTAGTCCCGGGTCATGGGGACGACCCTATAGTCGTCGGACAAGTCGGCGGCTGGCCAACTTTAGCCCGTGGTCGTGGGGACGACCCTATAGTCGTCAGATATGACGGTGGCGAGCCAACCTAGTCCCGGGGTCGTGGGGACGACCCTATAGTCGTCGGATAAGTCGGCGGCGGGGCAACCTAGTCCCGGGGTCGTGGGGACGACCCTATAGTCGTCGGACATGACGGTGGCGGGCCAGTCTAGTCCCGGGTCGTGGGGACGACCCTATAGTCGTCGGACATTTCGGCGGCTTGCCAACTTTGGCCCGGGGTCGTGGGGACGACCCTATAGTCGTCGGACATGTCGGCGGCTGGCCAACTTTGGCCCGTGGTCGTGGAGACGACCCTATAGTCGTCGGACAAGTCGGCGGCGGGCCAACCTTGTCCCGGGGTCGTGGGGACGACACTATAGTCGTCGGACATGACGGTGGCGGGCCAATCTAGTCGCGGGGTCGTGGGGACAACCCTATAGTCGTCGGACAAGACGGCGGCTGGATATTCTTGGCTCGCGGTCGTGGGGACGACCCTATAGTCGTCGGACATTTCGGCGGCTTGCCAACTTTGGCCCGGGGTCGTGGGGACGACCCTATAGTCGTCGGACATGACGGTGGCGGACCAATCTAGTCCCGGGGTCGTGGGGACGACCCTATAGACGTCGGACTTGACGGTGGCCGGCCAATCTATTCCCGGGGTCGTGGGGACGACCCTACAGTCGTCGGACATTTCGGCGGCTTGCCAACTTTGGCCCGGGGTCGTGGGGACGACCCTATAGTCGTCGGACATGTCGGCGGCTGGCCAAAATTGGCCCGACGTCGTGGGGGCGACCCTATAGTCGTCGGACATGTCGGCGGCTGGCCAACCTAGTCCCGAGGTCGTGGGGCACGACCTTGTAGTCGTCGGACATGTCGGCGGCTGGCCAACCTAGTCCCGAGGTCGTGGGGACGACCCTATAGTCGTCGGACATGTCGGCGGCTGGCCAACTTTGGCCCGTGGTCGTGGAGACGATCCAATAGTCGTCGGACATGTCGGCGGCTGGCCAACTTTGGCCCGTGGTCGTGGGGACGATCCGATAGTCGTCGGACATGTCGGCGGCTGGCCATCCTAGACCCGGGGTCGTGGGGACGACCCTATTGTCGTCGGACATGGCGGTGGCGGGCCAATCTAGTACCGTGGTCGTGAGGACGACCCTATAATCGTTGGACATGACGGTGGCGGGCCAATCTAGTCCCGGGGTCGTGGGGACGACCCTATAGTCGTCGGACATGACGGTGGCGGGCCAGTCTAGTCCCGGGTCGTGGGGACGACCCTATAGTCGTCGGACATTTCGGCGGCTTGCCAACTTTGGCCCGGGGTCGTGGGGACGACCCTATAGTCGTCGGACATGTCGGCGGCTGGCCAACTTTGGCCCGTGGTCGTGGAGACGACCCTATAGTCGTCGGACAAGTCGGCGGCGGGCCAACCTTGTCCCGGGGTCGTGGGGACGACACTATAGTCGTCGGACATGTCGGCGGCTGGCCAACTTTGGCCCGTGGTCGTGGAGACGATCCAATAGTCGTCGGACATGTCGGCGGCTGGCCAAAATTGGCCCGACGTCGTGGGGGCGACCCTATAGTCGTCGGACATGTCGGCGGCTGGCCAACCTAGTCCCGAGGTCGTGGGGCACGACCTTGTAGTCGTCGGACATGTCGGCGGCTGGCCAACCTAGTCCCGAGGTCGTGGGGACGACCCTATAGTCGTCGGACATGTCGGCGGCTGGCCAACTTTGGCCCGTGGTCGTGGAGACGATCCAATAGTCGTCGGACATGTCGGCGGCTGGCCAACTTTGGCCCGTGGTCGTGGGGACGATCCAAAAGTCGTCGGACATGTCGGCGGCTGGTCAACCTAGTCCGGGGGTCGTGGGGACGACCCTATAGTCCTCGGACAAGTCGGCGGCTGGCCAACTTTGGCCCGTGGTCGTGGGGACGACCCTATAGTCGTCGGGCAAGTCGACGGCAGGCCAACATAGGCCCTGGGTCGTGGCGATAACCCTACAGTCGTCGGACATGTCGGCGGCGGGCCAATCTAGTCCCCGGGTCGTGGGCACGACCCTATAGTCGTCGGACATGTCGGCGGCAGGCCAACTTTGGCCCGTGGTCGTGGGGACGACCCTATAGTCGTCGGAAAGGTCGGTGGCTGTCCAACTTTGGCCCAGGGGTCGTGGGGACGACCCTATAGTCGTCGGACATGTCGGCGGCGAGCCAACATTGACCCGGGGTCGTGGGGACGACTCTATAGTCGTCGGACATGTCGGTGGCGGGCCAGTCTAGTCCCGGGTCGTGGGGACGACCCTATAGTCGTCGGACATATCAGCGGCTGGCCAACTTTGGCCCGGGGTCGTGGGGACGACCCTATAGTCGTCGGACAAGTCGGCGGCCGGCCAACCTAGTCCGGGGGTCGTGGTGACGACCCTATAGTCGTCGAACATGACGGTGGCGGGCCAGTCTAGTCCGGGGTCGTGGGGACGACCCTATAATCGTCGGACATGTCGGCGGCTGGCCAACTTTGGCCCGTGGTCGTGGGGACGACCCTATAGTCGTCGGAAATGTCGGTGGCTGTCCAACTTTGGCCCAGGGGTCGTGGGGACGACCCTATAGTCGTCGGACATGTCGGCGGCGAGCCAACATTGACCCGGGGTCGTGGGGACGACTCTATAGTCGTCGGACATGTCGTTGGCGGGCCAGTCTAGTCGCGGGTCGTGGGGACGACCCTATAGTCGTCGGACACGTCGGCGGCTGGCCAACTTTGGCCCGTGGTCGTGGGGACGACCCTATAGTCGTCGGAAATGTCGGTGGCTGTCCAACTTTGGCCCAGGGGTCGTGGGGACGACCCTATTGTCGTCGGACATGTCGGCGGCGAGCCAACATTGACCCGGGGTCGTGGGGACGACTCTATAGTCGTCGGACATGTCGGTGGCGGGCCAGTCTAGTCCCGGGTCGTGGGGACGACCCTATAGTCGTCGGACATATCAGCGGCTGGCCAACTTTGGCCCGGGGTCGTGGGGACGACCCTATAGTCGTCGGACATGACGGTGGCGGGCCAGTCTAGTCCCGGGTCATGGGGACGACCCTATAGTCGTCGGACAAGTCGGCGGCTGGCCAACTTTAGCCCGTGGTCGTGGGGACGACCCTATAGTCGTCAGATATGACGGTGGCGAGCCAACCTAGTCCCGGGGTCGTGGGGACGACCCTATAGTCGTCGGATAAGTCGGCGGCGGGGCAACCTAGTCCCGGGGTCGTGGGGACGACCCTATAGTCGTCGGACATGACGGTGGCGGGCCAGTCTAGTCCCGGGTCGTGGGGACGACCCTATAGTCGTCGGACATTTCGGCGGCTTGCCAACTTTGGCCCGGGGTCGTGGGGACGACCCTATAGTCGTCGGACATGTCGGCGGCTGGCCAACTTTGGCCCGTGGTCGTGGAGACGACCCTATAGTCGTCGGACAAGTCGGCGGCGGGCCAACCTTGTCCCGGGGTCGTGGGGACGACACTATAGTCGTCGGACATGACGGTGGCGGGCCAATCTAGTCGCGGGGTCGTGGGGACAACCCTATAGTCGTCGGACAAGACGGCGGCTGGATATTCTTGGCTCGCGGTCGTGGGGACGACCCTATAGTCGTCGGACATTTCGGCGGCTTGCCAACTTTGGCCCGGGGTCGTGGGGACGACCCTATAGTCGTCGGACATGACGGTGGCGGACCAATCTAGTCCCGGGGTCGTGGGGACGACCCTATAGACGTCGGACTTGACGGTGGCCGGCCAATCTATTCCCGGGGTCGTGGGGACGACCCTACAGTCGTCGGACATTTCGGCGGCTTGCCAACTTTGGCCCGGGGTCGTGGGGACGACCCTATAGTCGTCGGACATGTCGGCGGCTGGCCAAAATTGGCCCGACGTCGTGGGGGCGACCCTATAGTCGTCGGACATGTCGGCGGCTGGCCAACCTAGTCCCGAGGTCGTGGGGCACGACCTTGTAGTCGTCGGACATGTCGGCGGCTGGCCAACCTAGTCCCGAGGTCGTGGGGACGACCCTATAGTCGTCGGACATGTCGGCGGCTGGCCAACTTTGGCCCGTGGTCGTGGAGACGATCCAATAGTCGTCGGACATGTCGGCGGCTGGCCAACTTTGGCCCGTGGTCGTGGGGACGATCCGATAGTCGTCGGACATGTCGGCGGCTGGCCATCCTAGACCCGGGGTCGTGGGGACGACCCTATTGTCGTCGGACATGGCGGTGGCGGGCCAATCTAGTACCGTGGTCGTGAGGACGACCCTATAATCGTTGGACATGACGGTGGCGGGCCAATCTAGTCCCGGGGTCGAAGGGACGACCCTATAGTCGTCGGACATGTTGGCGATTGGCCAACATTTGCCCGGGGTCGTCGGGACGACCCTATAGTCGTCGGACATGTCGGCGGCTGGCCAAAATTGGCCCGAGGTCGTGGGGGCGACCCTATAGTCGTCGGACATGTCGGCGGCTGGCCAACCTAGTCCCGAGGTCGTCGGACTTGACGGTGGCCGGCCAATCTATTCCCGGGGTCGTGGGGACGACCCTACAGTCGTCGGACATTTCGGCGGCTTGCCAACTTTGGCCCGGGGTCGTGGGGACGACCCTATAGTCGTCGGACATGTCGGCGGCTGGCCAAAATTGGCCCGACGTCGTGGGGGCGACCCTATAGTCGTCGGACATGTCGGCGGCTGGCCAACCTAGTCCCGAGGTCGTCGGACTTGACGGTGGCGGGCCAATCTAGTCCCGGGGTCGTAGGGACGACCCTATAGTCGTCGGACATGTTGGCGATTGGCCAACATTGGCCCGGGGTCGTCGGGTCGACCCTATAGTCGTCGGACATGTCGGCGTCTGGCCAACTTTGGCCCGTGGTCGTGGGGACGACCCTACAGTCGTCGGACATTTCGGCGGCTTGCCAACTATGGCCCGGGGTCGTGGGGACGACCCTACAGTCGTCGGACATGTCGGCGGCTGGCCAACTTTGGCCCGTGGTCGTGGGGACGATCCGATAGTCGTTGGACATAACGGTGGCGGGCCAATCTAGTCGGGGGGTCGTGGGGACGATCCAATAGTCGTCGGACATGTCGGCGGCTGGCCAACTTTGGCCCGTGGTCGTGGGGACGACCCTATAGTCTTCGGACATGACGGTAGCGGGCCAATCTAGTCCCGGGGTCGTGGGGACGACCCTATAATCGTTGGACATGACGGTGGCGGGCCAATCTAGTCCCGGGGTCGTAGGGACGACCCTATAGTCGTCGGACATGTTGGCGATTGGCCAACATTGGCCCGGGGTCGTCGGGACGACCCTATAGTCGTCGGACATGTCGGCGGCTGGCCAATCTAGTCCCGGGGTCGTGGGGACGACCCTATAGTCGTTGGACATGTCAGCGGCTGGCCAACTTTGGCCCGGTGTCGTGGGGACAACTCTATAGTCGTCGGACATGTCGGCGGCTGGCCAACCTAGACCCGGGGTCGTGGGGACGACCCTATTGTCGTCGGACATGACGGTGGCGGGCCAATCTAGTCGGGGGGTCGTGGGGACGACCCTATAGTCGTCGGACATGTCGGCGGCTGGCCAACTTTGGCCCGTGGTCGTGGGGACGATCCAATAGTCGTCGGACATGTCGGCGGCTGGCCAACTTTGGCCCGTGGTCGTGGGGACGACCCTATAGTCGTCGGACATGTCGGCGGCTTGCCAACATTGGCCCGTGGTCGTGGGGACGACCCAATAGTCGTTGGAAATGTCAGCGGCTGGCCAACTTTGACCCGGTGTCGTGGGGACGACCCAATAGTCGTTGGAAATGTCAGCGGCTGGCCAACTTTGACCCGGTGTCGTGGGCACGACTCTATAGTCGTCGGACATGTCGGCGGCTGGCCAACCTAGACCCGGGGTCGTGGGGACGACCCTATTGTCGTCGGACATGACGGTGGCGGGCCAATCTAGTCGGGGGGTCGTGGGGACGACCCTATAGTCGTCGGACATGTCGGCGGCTGGCCAACTTTGGCCCGTGGTCGTGGGGACGATCCGATAGTCGTTGGACATAACGGTGGCGGGCCAATCTAGTCGGGGGGTCGTGGGGACGACCCTATAGTCGTCGGACATGTCGGCGGCTGGCCAACTTTGGCCCGTGGTCGTGGGGACGATCCAATAGTCGTCGGACATGTCGGCGGCTGGCCAACTTTGGCCCGTGGTCGTGGGGACGACCCTATAGTCGTCGGACATGTCGGCGGCTTGCCAACATTGGCCCGTGGTCGTGGGGACGACCCAATAGTCGTTGGAAATGTCAGCGGCTGGCCAACTTTGACCCGGTGTCGTGGGCACGACTCTATAGTCGTCGGACATGTCGGCGGCTGGCCAATCTAGTCCCGGGGTCGTGGGGACGACCCTATAGTCTTCGGACATGTCGGCGGCTGGCCAACTTTGGCCCGGTGTCGTGGGGACGACCCAATAGTCGTCGGACATGTCGGCGGCTGGCCAACCTAGACCCGGGGTCGTGGGGACGACCCTATAGTCGTCGGACATGTCGGCGGGTGGCCAACCTAGTCCCGAGGTCGTGGGGACGACCCTATAGTCGTCGGACATGTCGGCGGCTGGCCAACTTTGGCCCGGGGTCGTGGGGACGATCCAATAGTCGTCGGACATGTCGGCGGCTGGTCAACTTTGGCCCGTGTTCGTGGGGACGACCCTATAGTCGTTGGACATGTCAGCGGCTGGCCAACTTTGGCCCGGTGTCCTGGGGACGACCCAATAGTCGTCGGACATGTCGGCGGCTGGCCAACTTTGGCCCGTGGTCGTGGGGACGATCCGATAGTCGTTGGACATGACGGTGGCGGACCAATCTAGTCCCGGGGTCGTGGGGACGACCCTATAGTCGTCGGACATGTCGGCGGCTGGCCAACTTTGGCCCGTGGTCGTGGGGACGATCCAAAAGTCGTCGGACATGTCGGCGGCTGGTCAACCTAGTCCGGGGGTCGTGGGGACGACCCTATAGTCCTCGGACAAGTCGGCGGCTGGCCAACTTTGGCCCGTGGTCGTGGGGACGACCCTATAGTCGTCGGGCAAGTCGACGGCAGGCCAACATAGGCCCAGGGTCGTGGCGATAACCCTACAGTCGTCGGACATGTCGGCGGCGGGCCAATCTAGTCCCCGGGTCGTGGGCACGACCCTATAGTCGTCGGACATGTCGGCGGCAGGCCAACTTTGGCCCGTGGTCGTGGGGACGACCCTATAGTCGTCGGAAAGGTCGGTGGCTGTCCAACTTTGGCCCAGGGGTCGTGGGGACGACCCTATAGTCGTCGGACATGTCGGCGGCGAGCCAACATTGACCCGGGGTCGTGGGGACGACTCTATAGTCGTCGGACATGTCGGTGGCGGGCCAGTCTAGTCCCGGGTCGTGGGGACGACCCTATAGTCGTCGGACATATCAGCGGCTGGCCAACTTTGGCCCGGGGTCGTGGGGACGACCCTATAGTCGTCGGACAAGTCGGCGGCCGGCCAACCTAGTCCGGGGGTCGTGGTGACGACCCTATAGTCGTCGAACATGACGGTGGCGGGCCAGTCTAGTCCGGGGTCGTGGGGACGACCCTATAATCGTCGGACATGTCGGCGGCTGGCCAACTTTGGCCCGTGGTCGTGGGGACGACCCTATAGTCGTCGGAAATGTCGGTGGCTGTCCAACTTTGGCCCAGGGGTCGTGGGGACGACCCTATAGTCGTCGGACATGTCGGCGGCGAGCCAACATTGACCCGGGGTCGTGGGGACGACTCTATAGTCGTCGGACATGTCGTTGGCGGGCCAGTCTAGTCGCGGGTCGTGGGGACGACCCTATAGTCGTCGGACACGTCGGCGGCTGGCCAACTTTGGCCCGTGGTCGTGGGGACGACCCTATAGTCGTCGGAAATGTCGGTGGCTGTCCAACTTTGGCCCAGGGGTCGTGGGGACGACCCTATTGTCGTCGGACATGTCGGCGGCGAGCCAACATTGACCCGGGGTCGTGGGGACGACTCTATAGTCGTCGGACATGTCGGTGGCGGGCCAGTCTAGTCCCGGGTCGTGGGGACGACCCTATAGTCGTCGGACATATCAGCGGCTGGCCAACTTTGGCCCGGGGTCGTGGGGACGACCCTATAGTCGTCGGACATGACGGTGGCGGGCCAGTCTAGTCCCGGGTCATGGGGACGACCCTATAGTCGTCGGACAAGTCGGCGGCTGGCCAACTTTAGCCCGTGGTCGTGGGGACGACCCTATAGTCGTCAGATATGACGGTGGCGAGCCAACCTAGTCCCGGGGTCGTGGGGACGACCCTATAGTCGTCGGATAAGTCGGCGGCGGGGCAACCTAGTCCCGGGGTCGTGGGGACGACCCTATAGTCGTCGGACATGACGGTGGCGGGCCAGTCTAGTCCCGGGTCGTGGGGACGACCCTATAGTCGTCGGACATTTCGGCGGCTTGCCAACTTTGGCCCGGGGTCGTGGGGACGACCCTATAGTCGTCGGACATGTCGGCGGCTGGCCAACTTTGGCCCGTGGTCGTGGAGACGACCCTATAGTCGTCGGACAAGTCGGCGGCGGGCCAACCTTGTCCCGGGGTCGTGGGGACGACACTATAGTCGTCGGACATGACGGTGGCGGGCCAATCTAGTCGCGGGGTCGTGGGGACAACCCTATAGTCGTCGGACAAGACGGCGGCTGGATATTCTTGGCCCGGGGTCGTGGGGACGACCCTATAGTCGTCGGACATGTCGGCGGCTGGCCAAAATTGGCCCGACGTCGTGGGGGCGACCCTATAGTCGTCGGACATGTCGGCGGCTGGCCAACCTAGTCCCGAGGTCGTCGGACTTGACGGTGGCGGGCCAATCTAGTCCCGGGGTCGTAGGGACGACCCTATAGTCGTCGGACATGTTGGCGATTGGCCAACATTGGCCCGGGGTCGTCGGGTCGACCGTATAGTCGTCGGACATGTCGGCGGGTGGCCAACATTGGCCCGTGGTCGTGGGGACGACCCTATTGTCGTCGGAAATGACGGTGGCGGGCCAATCTATTCCCGGGGTCGTGGGGACGACCCTATAGTCGTCGGACAAGTCGGCAGCTTGCCAACTTTGGCACGGAGTCGTGGGGACGACCCTACAGTCGTCGGACAAGTCGGCGGCCGGCCAACCTAGTCCGGGGGTCGTGGGGACGACACTATAGTCGTCGGACATGACGGTGGCGGGCCAGTCTAGTCCCGGGTCGTGGGGACGACCCTATAGTCGTCGGACATGTCGGCGGCTGGCCAGCTTTGGCCCGTGGTCGTGTGGACGACCCTATAGTCGTCGGAAAGGTCGGTGGCTGTCCAACTTTGGCCCAGGGGTCGTGGGGACGACCCTATAGTCGTCGGACATGTCGGCGGCGAGCCAACATTGACCCGGGGTCGTGGGGACGACTCTATAGTCGTCGGACATGTCGGTGGCGGGCCAGTCTAGTCCCGGGTCGTGGGGACGACCCTATAGTCGTCGGACATATCAGGGGCTGGCCAACTTTGGCCCGGGGTCGTGGGGACGACCCTATAGTCGTCGGACATGTCGGCGGCGAGCCAACATTGACCCGGGGTCGTGGGGACGACTCTATAGTCGTCGAACATGACGGTGGCGGGCCAGTCTAGTCCGGGGTCGTGGGGACGACCCTATAATCGTCGGACATGTCGGCGGCTGGCCAACTTTGGCCCGTGGTCGTGGGGACGACCCTATAGTCGTCGGACATGTCGGCGGCTGGCCAGCTTTGGCCCGGGGTCGTAGGGACGACCCTATAGTCGTCGGACATGTCGGCGATTGGCCAACATTGGCCCGGGGTCGTGGGGACGACATTATAGTCGTCGGACATGTCGGCGGCTGGCCAACCTAGTCCTGAGGTCCTGGGGACGACCCTATAGTCGTCGGACTTGACGGTGGCGGGCCAATCTAGTCCCGGGGTCGTGGGGACGACCCTACAGTCGTCGGACATTTCGGCGTCTTGCCAACTTTGGCCCGGAGTAGTGGGGACGACCCTATAGTCGTCGGACTTGACGGTGGCGGGCCAATCTAGTCCCGGGGTCGTGGGGACGACCCTACAGTCGTCGGACATTTCGGCGTCTTGCCAACTTTGGCCCGGAGTAGTGGGGACGACCCTATAGTCGTCGGACATGACGGTGGCGGACCAATCTAGTCCCGGGGTCGTGGGGACGACCCTATAGTCGTCGGACATGACGGTGGCGGACCAATCTAGTCCCGGGGTCGTGGGGACGACCCTATAGTCGTCGGACATGTCGGCGGCTGGCCAACTTTGGCCCGTGGTCGTGGGGACGATCCAAAAGTCGTCGGACATGTCGGCGGCTGGCCAACCTAGTCCGGGGGTCGTGGGGACGACCCTATAGTCCTCGGACAAGTCGGCGGCTGGCCAACTTTGGCCCGTGGTCGTGGGGACGACCCTATAGTCGTCGGGCAAGTCGACAGCAGGCCAACATAGGCCCAGGGTCGTGGCGATAACCCTACAGTCGTCGGACATGTTGGCGGCGGGCCAATCTAGTCCCCGGGTCGTGGGCACGACCCTATAGTCGTCGGACATGTCGGCGGCAGGCCAACTTTGGCCCGTGGTCGTGGGGACGATCCGATAGTCGTTGGACATGACGGTGCCGGGGCAATCGAATCCCGGGGTAGTAGGTACGACCCTATAGTCGTCGGACATGTCGGCGTCTGGCCAACTTTGGCCCGTGGTCGTGGGGACGACCCTACAGTCGTCGGACATTTCGGCGGCTTGCCAACTTTGGCCCGGGGTCGTGGTGACGACCCTATAGTCGTCGGACTTGACGGTGGCGGGCCAATCTAGTCCCGGGGTTGTGGGGACGACCCGACAGTCGTCGGACATTTCGGCGGCTTGCCAACTTTGGCCCGGGGTCGTGGGGACAACCCTATAGTCGTCGGACTTGACGGTGGCGGGCCAATCTAGTCCCGGGGTTGTGGGGACGACCCTACAGTCGTCGGACATGTCGGCGGCTGACCAACTTTGGCCCGTGGTCGTGGGGACGATCCGATAGTCGTTGGACATGACGGTGGCGGGCCAATCTAGTCCGGGGGTCGTGGGGACGACCCTACAGTCGTCGGACATTTCGGCGGCTTGCCAACTTTGGCCCGGGGTCGTGGGGACGACCCTATAGTCGTCGGACTTGACGGTGGCGGGCCAATCTAGTCCCGGGGTTGTGGGGACGAACCTACAGTCGTCGGACATTTCGGCGGCTTGCCAACTTTGGCCCGGGGTCGTGGGGACGACCCTATAGTCGTCGGACTTGACGTTGGCGGGCCAATCTAGTCCCGAGGTCGTGGGGACGACCCTATAGTCGTCGGACTTGACGGTGGCCGGCCAATCTATTCCCGGGGTCGTGGGGACGACCCTACAGTCGTCGGACATTTCGGCGGCTTGCCAACTTTGGCCCGGGTTCGTGGGGGCGACCCTATAGTCGTCGGACAAGTCGGCGGCCGGCCAACCTAGTCCGGGGGTCGTGGGGACGACACTATAGTCGTCGGACATGACGGTGGCGGGCCAGTCTAGTCCCGGGTCGTGGGGACGACCCTATAGTCGTCGGACATGTCGGCGGCTGGCCAACTTTGGCCCGTGGTCGTGTGGACGACCCTATAGTCGTCGGAAAGGTCGGTGGCTGTCCAACTTTGGCCCAGGGGTCGTGGGGACGACCCTATAGTCGTCGGACATGTCGGCGGCGAGCCAACATTGACCCGGGGTCGTGGGGACGACTCTATAGTCGTCGGACATGTCGGTGGCGGGCCAGTCTAGTCCCGGGTCGTGGGGACGACCCTATAGTCGTCGGACATATCAGCGGCTGGCCAACTTTGGCCCGGGGTCGTGGGGACGACCCTATAGTCGTCGGACAAGTCGGCGGCCGGCCAACCTAGTCCGGGGGTCGTGGTGACGACCCTATAGTCGTCGAACATGACGGTGGCGGGCCAGTCTAGTCCGGGGTCGTGGGGACGACCCTATAATCGTCGGACATGTCGGCGGCTGGCCAACTTTGGCCCGTGGTCGTGGGGACGACCCTATAGTCGTCGGAAATGTCGGTGGCTGTCCAACTTTGGCCCAGGGGTCGTGGGGACGACCCTATAGTCGTCGGACATGTCGGCGGCGAGCCAACATTGACCCGGGGTCGTGGGGACGACTCTATAGTCGTCGGACATGTCGTTGGCGGGCCAGTCTAGTCGCGGGTCGTGGGGACGACCCTATAGTCGTCGGACATGTCGGCGGCTGGCCAACTTTGGCCCGTGGTCGTGGGGACGACCCTATAGTCGTCGGAAATGTCGGTGGCTGTCCAACTTTGGCCCAGGGGTCGTGGGGACGACCCTATTGTCGTCGGACATGTCGGCGGCGAGCCAACATTGACCCGGGGTCGTGGGGACGACTCTATAGTCGTCGGACATGTCGGTGGCGGGCCAGTCTAGTCCCGGGTCGTGGGGACGACCCTATAGTCGTCGGACATATCAGCGGCTGGCCAACTTTGGCCCGGGGTCGTGGGGACGACCCTATAGTCGTCGGACATTTCGGCGGCTTGCCAACTTTGGCCCGGGGTCGTGGGGACGACCCTATAGTCGTCGGACATGACGGTGGCGGACCAATCTAGTCCCGGGGTCGTGGGGACGACCCTATAGACGTCGGACTTGACGGTGGCCGGCCAATCTATTCCCGGGGTCGTGGGGACGACCCTACAGTCGTCGGACATTTCGGCGGCTTGCCAACTTTGGCCCGGGGTCGTGGGGACGACCCTATAGTCGTCGGACATGTCGGCGGCTGGCCAGCTTTGGCCCGTGGTCGTGTGGACGACCCTATAGTCGTCGGAAAGGTCGGTGGCTGTCCAACTTTGACCCAGGGGTCGTGGGGACGACCCTATAGTCGTCGGACATGTCGGCGGCGAGCCAACATTGACCCGGGGTCGTGGGGACGACTCTATAGTCGTCGGACATGTCGGTGGCGGGCCAGTCTAGTCCCGGGTCGTGGGGACGACCCTATAGTCGTCGGACATATCAGGGGCTGGCCAACTTTGGCCCGGGGTCGTGGGGACGACCCTATAGTCGTCGGACATGTCGGCGGCGAGCCAACATTGACCCGGGGTCGAGGGGACGACTCTATAGTCGTCGAACATGACGGTGGCGGGCCAGTCTAGTCCGGGGTCGTGGGGACGATCCTATAATCGTCGGACATGTCGGCGGCTGGCCAACTTTGGCCCGTGGTCGTGGGGACGATCCAATAGTCGTCGGACATGTCGGCGGCTGGCCAGCTTTGGCCCGGGGTCGTAGGGACGACCCTATAGTCGTCGGACATGTCGGCGATTGGCCAACATTGGCCCGGGGTCGTGGGGACGACCCTATAGTCGTCGGACTTGACGGTGGCGGGCCAATCTAGTCCCGGGGTCGTGGGGACGACCCTACAGTCGTCGGACATTTCGGCGTCTTGCCAACTTTGGCCCGGAGTCGTGGGGACGACCCTATAGTCGTCGGACATGACGGTGGCGGACCAATCTAGTCCCGGGGTCGTGGGGACGACCCTATAGTCTTCGGACATGTCGGCGGCTGGCCAACTTTGGCCCGTGGTCGTGGGGACGATCCAAAAGTCGTCGGACATGTCGGCGGCTGGCCAACTTTGTCGCGTGGTCGTGGGGACGATCCGATAGTTGTTGGACATGACGGTGGCGGACCAATCTAGTCCCGGGGTCGTGGGGACGACCCTATAGTCGTCGGACATGTCGGCGGCTGGCCAACTTTGGCCCGTGGTCGTGGGGACGATCCAAAAGTCGTCGGACATGTCGGCGGCTGGCCAACCTAGTCCGGGGGTCGTGGGGACGACCATATAGTCCTCGGACAAGTCGGCGGCTGGCCAACTTTGGCCCGTGGTCGTGGGGACGACCCTATAGTCGTCGGGCAAGTCGACGGCAGGCCAACATAGGCCCAGGGTCGTGGCGATAACCCTACAGTCGTCGGACATGTTGGCGGCGGGCCAATCTAGTCCCCGGGTCGTGGGCACGACCCTATAGTCGTCGGACATGTCGGCGGCAGGCCAACTTTGGCCCGTGGTCGTGGGGACGATCCGATAGTCGTTGGACATGACGGTGCCGGGGCAATCGAATCCCGGGGTAGTAGGTACGACCCTATAGTCGTCGGACATGTCGGCGATTGGCCATTATTGGCCCGGGGTCGAGGGGACGACCCAATAGTCGTCGGACATGTCGGCGTCTGGCCAACTTTGGCCCGTGGTCGTGGGGACGACCCTACAGTCGTCGGACATTTCGGCGGCTTGCCAACTTTGGCCCGGGGTCGTGGTGACGACCCTATAGTCGTCGGACTTGACGGTGGCGGGCCAATCTAGTCCCGGGGTTGTGGGGACGACCCGACAGTCGTCGGACATTTCGGCGGCTTGCCAACTTTGGCCCGGGGTCGTGGGGACAACCCTATAGTCGTCGGACTTGACGGTGGCGGGCCAATCTAGTCCCGGGGTTGTGGGGACGACCCTACAGTCGTCGGACATGTCGGCGGCTGACCAACTTTGGCCCGTGGTCGTGGGGACGATCCGATAGTCGTTGGACATGACGGTGGCGGGCCAATCTAGTCCGGGGGTCGTGGGGACGACCCTACAGTCGTCGGACATTTCGGCGGCTTGCCAACTTTGGCCCGGGGTCGTGGGGACGACCCTATAGTCGTCGGACTTGACGGTGGCGGGCCAATCTAGTCCCGGGGTTGTGGGGACGAACCTACAGTCGTCGGACATTTCGGCGGCTTGCCAACTTTGGCCCGGGGTCGTGGGGACGACCCTATAGTCGTCGGACTTGACGTTGGCGGGCCAATCTAGTCCCGAGGTCGTGGGGACGACCCTATAGTCGTCGGACTTGACGGTGGCCGGCCAATCTATTCCCGGGGTCGTGGGGACGACCCTACAGTCGTCGGACATTTCGGCGGCTTGCCAACTTTGGCCCGGGTTCGTGGGGGCGACCCTATAGTCGTCGGACATGACGGTGGCGGACCAATCTAGTCCCGAGGTCGTGGGGACGACCCTATAGTCGTCGGACATGTCGGCGGCTGGCCAACTTTGGCCCGTGGTCGTGGGGACGATCCAAAAGTCGTCGGACATGTCGGCGGCTGGCCAACTTTGTCGCGTGGTCGTGGGGACGATCCGATTGTCGTCGGACATGTCGGCGGCTGGCCAACTTTGGCCCGTGGTCGTGGGGACGACCCTATAGTCGTCGGACATGTCGGCGGCTTGCCAACATTGGCCCGTGGTCGTGGGGACGACCCAATAGTCGTTGGAAATGTCAGCGGCTGGCCAACTTTGACCCAGTGTCGTGGGCACGACTCTATAGTCGTCGGACATGTCGGCGGCTGGCCAATCTAGTCCCGGGGTCGTGGGGACGACCCTATAGTCTTCGGACATGTCGGCGGCTGGCCAACTTTGGCCCGGTGTCGTGGGGACGACCCAATAGTCGTCGGACATGTCGGCGGCTGGCCAACCTAGACCCGGGGTCGTGGGGACGACCCTATAGTCGTCGGACATGTCGGCGGGTGGCCAACCTAGTCCCGAGGTCGTGGGGACGACCCTATAGTCGTCGGACATGTCGGCGGCTTGCCAACTTTGGCCCGGGGTCGTGGGGACGATCCAATAGTCGTCGGACATGTCGGCGGCTGGTCAACTTTGGCCCGTGGTCGTGGGGACGACCCTATAGTCGTTGGACATGTCAGCGGCTGGCCAACTTTGGCCCGTGGTCGTGGGGACGATCCAAAAGTCGTCGGACATGTCGGCGGCTGGCCAACTTTGTCGCGTGGTCGTGGGGACGATCCGATTGTCGTCGGACATGTCGGCGGCTGGCCAACTTTGGCCCGTGGTCGTGGGGACGACCCTATAGTCGTCGGACATGTCGGCGGCTTGCCAACATTGGCCCGTGGTCGTGGGGACGACCCAATAGTCGTTGGAAATGTCAGCGGCTGGCCAACTTTGACCCGGTGTCGTGGGCACGACTCTATAGTCGTCGGACATGTCGGCGGCTGGCCAATCTAGTCCCGGGGTCGTGGGGACGACCCTATAGTCTTCGGACATGTCGGCGGCTGGCCAACTTTGGCCCGGTGTCGTGGGGACGACCCAATAGTCGTCGGACATGTCGGCGGCTGGCCAACCTAGACCCGGGGTCGTGGGGACGACCCTATAGTCGTCGGACATGTCGGCGGGTGGCCAACCTAGTCCCGAGGTCGTGGGGACGACCCTATAGTCGTCGGACATGTCGGCGGCTTGCCAACTTTGGCCCGGGGTCGTGGGGACGATCCAATAGTCGTCGGACATGTCGGCGGCTGGTCAACTTTGGCCCGTGGTCGTGGGGACGACCCTATAGTCGTTGGACATGTCAGCGGCTGGCCAACTTTGGCCCGGTGTCGTGGGGACGACCCAATAGTCGTCGGACATGTCGGCGGCTGGCCAACTTTGGCCCGTGGTCGTGGGGACGATCCGATAGTTGTTGGACATGTCGGTGGCGGACCAATCTAGTCCCGGGGTCGTGGGGACGACCCTATAGTCGTCGGACATGTCGGCGGCTGGCCAACTTTGGCCCGTGGTCGTGGGGACGATCCAAAAGTCGTCGGACATGTCGGCGGCTGGCCAACCTAGTCCGGGGGTCGTGGGGACGACCCTATAGTCCTCGGACAAGTCGGCGGCTGGCCAACTTTGGCCCGTGGTCGTGGGGACGACCCTATAGTCGTCGGGCAAGTCGACGGCAGGCCAACATAGGCCCAGGGTCGTGGCGATAACCCTACAGTCGTCGGACATGTTGGCGGCGGGCCAATCTAGTCCCCGGGTCGTGGGCACGACCCTATAGTCGTCGGACATGTCGGCGGCAGGCCAACTTTGGCCCGTGGTCGTGGGGACGATCCGATAGTCGTTGGACATGACGGTGCCGGGGCAATCGAATCCCGGGGTAGTAGGTACGACCCTATAGTCGTCGGACATGTCGGCGATTGGCCATTATTGGCCCGGGGTCGAGGGGACGACCCAATAGTCGTCGGACATGTCGGCGTCTGGCCAACTTTGGCCCGTGGTCGTGGGGACGACCCTACAGTCGTCGGACATTTCGGCGACTTGCCAACTTTGGCCCGGGGTCGTGGTGACGACCCTATAGTCGTCGGACTTGACGGTGGCGGGCCAATCTAGTCCCGGGGTTGTGGGGACGACCCGACAGTCGTCGGACATTTCGGCGGCTTGCCAACTTTGGCCCGGGGTCGTGGGGACAACCCTATAGTCGTCGGACTTGACGGTGGCGGGCCAATCTAGTCCCGGGGTTGTGGGGACGACCCTACAGTCGTCGGACATGTCGGCGGCTGACCAACTTTGGCCCGTGATCGTGGGGACGATCCGATAGTCGTTGGACATGACGGTGGCGGGCCAATCTAGTCCGGGGGTCGTGGGGACGACCCTACAGTCGTCGGACATTTCGGCGGCTTGCCAACTTTGGCCCGGGGTCGTGGTGACGACCCTATAGTCGTCGGACTTGACGGTGGCGGGCCAATCTAGTCCCGGGGTTGTGGGGACGAACCTACAGTCGTCGGACATTTCGGCGGCTTGCCAACTTTGGCCCGGGGTCGTGGGGACGACCCTATAGTCGTCGGACTTGACGTTGGCGGGCCAATCTAGTCCCGAGGTCGTGGGGACGACCCTATAGTCGTCGGACTTGACGGTGGCCGGCCAATCTATTCCCGGGGTCGTGGGGACGACCCTACAGTCTTCGGACATTTCGGCGGCTTGCCAACTTTGGCCCGGGTTCCTGGGGGCGACCCTATAGTCGTCGGACATGACGGTGGCGGACCAATCTAGTCCCGAGGTCGTGGGGACGACCCTATAGTCGTCGGACATGTCGGCGGCTGGCCAACTTTGGCCCGTGGTCGTGGGGACGATCCAAAAGTCGTCGGACATGTCGGCGGCTGGCCAACTTTGTCGCGTGGTCGTGGGGACGATCCGATTGTCGTCGGACATGTCGGCGGCTGGCCAACTTTGGCCCGTGGTCGTGGGGACGACCCTATAGTCGTCGGACATGTCGGCGGCTGGCCAACTTTGGCCCGTGGTTGTGGGAACGACCCTACAGTCGTTGGACATGACGCTGGCGGGCCAATCTAGTCCCGGGGTCGTGGGGACTACCCTATAGTCGTAGGACAAGACGGCGGCTGGACATCTTTGGCCCGGGGTCGTGGGGACGACCCTATAGTCGTCGGACATGTTGGCGGCTTGTCAGCCTAGTCCCGGGGTGGTGGGTACGACCCTATAGTCGTCGGACAAGTCGGCGGCGGGCCAACCTTGTCCCGGGGTCGTGGGGACGACCCTATAGTCGTCGGACATGTCGGCAGCTGGCCAACTTTGGCCCGGGGTCGTGGGGACGACCCTATAGTCGTCGGACATGTCGGCGGCTGGCCAACTTTGGCCCGTGGTTGTGGGGACGACCCTATAGTCGTTGGACATGACGGTGGCGGGCCAATCTAGTCCCGGGGTCGTGGGGACGACCCTATAGTCGTCGGACAAGACGGCGGCTGGACATCGTTGGCCCGGGGTCGTGGGGACGACCCTATAGTCGTCGGACATGTTGGCGGCTTGTCAGCCTAGTCCCAGGGTCGTGGGTACGACCCTATAGTCGTCGGACAAGTCGGAGGCGGGCCAACCTTGTCCCGGGGTCGTGGGGACGACCCTATAGTCGTCGGACATGTCGGCGGCTGGCCAACTTTGGCCCGGTGTCGTGGGGACGACTCTATAGTCGTCGGAAATGTCGGCGGCTGGCCAACCTGGACCCGGGGTCGTGGGGACGACCCTATTGTCGTCGGACATGACGGTGGCGGGCCAATCTAGTCCCGGGGTCGTGGGGACGACCCTATAGTCGTCGGACATGTCGGCGGCTGGCCAACTTTGGCCCGTGGTCGTGGGGACGATCCAATAGTCGTCGGACATGTCGGCGGCTGGCCAACTTTGGCCCGTGGTTGTGGGAACGACCCTATAGTCGTTGGACATGACGGTGGCGGGCCAATCTAGTCCCGGGGTCGTGGGGACGACCCTACAGTCTTCGGACATTTCGGCGGCTTGCCAACTGTGGCCCGGGGTCGTGGGGACGACCCCATAGTCGTCGGACATGACGGTGGCGGGCCAATCTAGTCCCGGGGTCGTGGGGACGACCCTATAGTCGTCGGACATGTCGGCGGCTGGCCAACTTTAGCGCGTGGTCGTGGGGACGAACCTATAGTCGTCGGACATGTCGGCGGCTGGCCAACTTTGGCCCGGTGTCGTGGGGACGACTCTATAGTCGTCGGAAATGTCGGCGGCTGGCCAACCTGGACCCGGGGTCGTGGGGACGACCCTATTGTCGTCGGACATGACGGTGGCGGGCCAATCTAGTCCCGGGGTCGTGGGGACGACCCTATAGTCGTCGGACATGTCGGCGGCTGGCCAACTTTGGCCCGTGGTCGTGGGGACGATCCAATAGTCGTCGGACATGTCGGCGGCTGGCCAACTTTGGCCCGTGGTTGTGGGAACGACCCTATAGTCGTTGGACATGACGGTGGCGGGCCAATCTAGTCCCGGGGTCGTGGGGACGACCCTACAGTCTTCGGACATTTCGGCGGCTTGCCAACTGTGGCCCGGGGTCGTGGGGACGACCCCATAGTCGTCGGACATGACGGTGGCGGGCCAATCTAGTCCCGGGGTCGTGGGGACGACCCTATAGTCGTCGGACATGTCGGCGGCTGGCCAACTTTAGCGCGTGGTCGTGGGGACGAACCTATAGTCGTCGGACATGTCGGCGGCTGGCCAACTTTGGCCCGGTGTCGTGGGGACGACCCTATAGTCGTCGGACATGTCGGCGGCTTGTCAGCCTAGTCCCAGGGTCGTGGGTACGACCCTATAGTCGTCGGACAAGTCGGAGGCGGGCCAACCTTGTCCCGGGGTCGTGGGGACGACTCTATAGTCGTCGGACATGTCGGCGGCTGGCCAACTTTGGCCCGGTGTGGTGGGGACGACTCTATAGTCGTCGGAAATGTCGGCGGCTGGCCAACCTGGACCCGGGGTCGTGGGGACGACCCTATTGTCGTCGGACATGACGGTGGCGGGCCAATCTAGCCTCGCGGTCGTGAGGACGACCCTATAATCGTCGGACATGACGGTGGCGGGCCAATCTAGTCCCGGGGTCGTGGGGACGACCCTATAGTCGTCGGACATGTCGGCGGCTGGCCAACTTTGGCCCGTGGTCGTGGGGACGATCCAATAGTCGTCGGACATGTCGGCGGCTGGCCAACTTTGGCCCGTGGTTGTGGGAACGACCCTATAGTCGTTGGACATGACGGTGGCGGGCCAATCTAGTCCCGGGGTCGTGGGGACGACCCTACAGTCTTCGGACATTTCGGCGGCTTGCCACCTTTGGCCCGGGGTCGTGGGGACGACCCTATAATCGTCGGACATTTCGGCGGCATGCCAACTTTGGCCCGTGGTCGTGGGGACGACCCTATAGTCGTTGGACATGACGGTGGCGGGCCAATCTAGTCCCGAGGTCCTGGGGACGACCCTATAGTCGTCGGACAAGTCGGCGGCTGGCCAACCTAGACCCGGGGTCGTGGGGACGACCCTATTGTCGTCGGACATGACGGTGGCGGGCCAATCTAGTCCCGGGGTCGTGGGGACGACCCTATAGTCGTCGGACATGTCGGCGGCTGGCCAACTTTGGCGCGTGGTCGTGGGGACGACCCTATAGTCGTCGGACATGTCGGCGGCTGGCCAACTTTGGCCCGGTGTCGTGGGGACGACCCTATAGTCGTCGGACATGTCGGCGGCTGGCCAACTTTGGCGCGTGGTCGTGGGGACGATCCGATTGTCGTCGGACATGTCGGCGGCTGGTCAACTTTGGCCCGTGGTCGTGGGGACGACCCTATAGTCGTCGGACAAGACGGTGGCGGACCAATCTAGTCCCGGGGTCGTGGAGACGACCCTATAGTCGTCGGACATGTCGGCGGCTGGCCTACTTTGGCCCGTGGTCGTGGGGACGATCCAATAGTCGTCGGACATGTCGGCGGCTGGCCAACTTTGGCCCGTGGTTGTGGGAACGACCCTACAGTCGTTGGACATGACGCTGGCGGGCCAATCTAGTCCCGGAGTCGTGGGGACTACCCTATAGTCGTAGGACAAGACGGCGGCTGGACATCTTTGGCCCGGGGTCGTGGGGACGACCCTATAGTCGTCGGACATGTTGGCGGCTTGTCAGCCTAGTCCCGGGGTGGTGGGTACGACCCTATAGTCGTCGGACAAGTCGGCGGCGGGCCAACCTTGTCCCGGGGTCGTGGGGACGACCCTATAGTCGTCGGACATGTCGGCAGCTGGCCAACATTGGCCCGGGGTCGTGGGGACGACCCTATAGTCGTCGGACATGTCGGCGGCTGGCCAACTTTGGCCCGTGGTTGTGGGGACGACCCTATAGTCGTTGGACATGACGGTGGCGGGGCAATTTAGTCCCGGGGTCGTGGGGACGACCCTATAGTCGTCGGACAAGACGGCGGCTGGACATCGTTGGCCCGGGGTCGTGGGGACGACCCTATAGTCGTCGGACATGTCGGCGGCTGGCCAACTTTGGCCCGTGGTCGTGGGGACGATCCAATAGTCGTCGGACATGCCGGCGGCTGGCCAACTTTGGCCCGTGGTCGTGGAGACGACCCTATAGTCGTCGGAAATGACGGTGGCGGGCCAATCTAGTCCCGGGGTCGTGGGGACGACCCTATAATCGTCGGACATGACGGTGGCGGGCCAATCTAGTCCCGGGGTCGTGGGGACGACCCTATAGTCGTCGGACATGTCGGCGGCTGGCCAACTTTGGCGCGTGGTCGTGGGGACGACCCTATAGTCTTCGGACATGTCGGCGGCTGGCCAACTTTGGCCCGTGGTCGTGGGGACGATCCAATAGTCGTCGGACATGCCGGCGGCTGGCCAACTTTGGCCCGTGGTTGTGGGAACGACCCTATAGTCGTTGGACATGACGGTGGCGGGCCAATCTAGTCCCGGGGTCGTGGGGACGACCCTACAGTCTTCGGACATTTCGGCGGCTTGCCAACTTTGGCCCGGGGTCGTGGGGACGACCCTATAATCGTCGGACATGTCGGCGGCTGGTCAACTTTGGCCCGTGGTCGTGGGGACGACTCTATAGTCGTCGGACAAGACGGTGGCGGACCAATCTAGTCCCGGGGTCGTGGGGACGACCCTATAGTCGTCGGACATGTCGGCGGCTGGCCAACTTTGGCCCGTGGTCGTGGGGACGATCCAATAGTCGTCGGACATGTCGGCGGCTGGCCAACTTTGGCCCGTGGTTGTGGGAACGACCCTATAGTCGTTGGACATGACGGTGGCGGGCCAATCTAGTCCCGGGGTCGTGGGGACGACCCTACAGTCTTCGGACATTTCGGCGGCTTGCCAACTGTGGCCCGGGGTCGTGGGGACGACCCTATAGTCGTCGGACATGACGGTGGCGGGCCAATCTAGTCCCGGGGTCGTGGGGACGACCCTATAATCGTCGGACATGACGGTGGCGGGCCAATCTAGTCCCGGGGTCGTGGGGACGACCCTATAGTCGTCGGACATGTCGGCGGCTGGCCAACTTTGGCGCGTGGTCGTGGGGACGACCCTATAGTCGTCGGACATGTCGGCGGCTGGCCAACTTTGGCCCGTGGTCGTGGGGACGATCCAATAGTCGTCGGACATGCCGGCGGCTGGCCAACTTTGGCCCGTGGTTGTGGGAACGACCCTATAGTCGTTGGACATGACGGTGGCGGGCCAATCTAGTCCCGGGGTCGTGGGGACGACCCTACAGTCTTCGGACATTTCGGCGGCTTGCCAACTTTGGCCCGGGGTCGTGGGGACGACCCTATAGTCGTCGGACATGTCGGCGGCTGGCCAACTTTGGCCCGTGGTCGTGGGGACGATCCAATAGTCGTCGGACATGTCGGCGGCTGGCCAACTTTGGCCCGTGGTTGTGGGAACGACCCTATAGTCGTTGGACATGACGGTGGCGGGCCAATCTAGTCCCGGGGTCGTGGGGACGACCCTACAGTCTTCGGACATTTCGGCGGCTTGCCAACTGTGGCCCGGGGTCGTGGGGACGACCCCATAGTCGTCGGACATGACGGTGGCGGGCCAATCTAGTCCCGGGGTCGTGGGGACGACCCTATAGTCGTCGGACATGTCGGCGGCTGGCCAACTTTAGCGCGTGGTCGTGGGGACGAACCTATAGTCGTCGGACATGTCGGCGGCTGGCCAACTTTGACCCGGTGTCGTGGGGACGACCCTATAGTCGTCGGACATGTCGGCGGCTTGTCAGCCTAGTCCCAGGGTCGTGGGTACGACCCTATAGTCGTCGGACAAGTCGGAGGCGGGCCAACCTTGTCCCGGGGTCGTGGGGACGACTCTATAGTCGTCGGACATGTCGGCGGCTGGCCAACTTTGGCCCGGTGTGGTGGGGACGACTCTATAGTCGTCGGAAATGTCGGCGGCTGGCCAACCTGGACCCGGGGTCGTGGGGACGACCCTATTGTCGTCGGACATGACGGTGGCGGGCCAATCTAGCCTCGCGGTCGTGAGGACGACCCTATAATAGTCGGACATGACGGTGGCGGGCCAATCTAGTCCCGGGGTCGTGGGGACGACCCTATAGTCGTCGGACATGTCGGCGGCTGGCCAACTTTGGCCCGTGGTCGTGGGGACGATCCAATAGTCGTCGGACATGTCGGCGGCTGGCCAACTTTGGCCCGTGGTTGTGGGAACGACCCTATAGTCGTTGGACATGACGGTGGCGGGCCAATCTAGTCCCGGGGTCGTGGGGACGACCCTACAGTCTTCGGACATTTCGGCGGCTTGCCACCTTTGGCCCGGGGTCGTGGGGACGACCCTATAATCGTCGGACATTTCGGCGGCATGCCAACTTTGGCCCGTGGTCGTGGGGACGACCCTATAGTCGTTGGACATGACGGTGGCGGGCCAATCTAGTCCCGAGGTCCTGGGGACGACCCTATAGTCGTCGGACAAGTCGGCGGCTGGCCAACCTAGACCCGGGGTCGTGGGGACGACCCTATTGTCGTCGGACATGACGGTGGCGGGCCAATCTAGTCCCGGGGTCGTGGGGACGACCCTATAGTCGTCGGACATGTCGGCGGCTGGCCAACTTTGGCGCGTGGTCGTGGGGACGACCCTATAGTCGTCGGACATGTCGGCGGCTGGCCAACTTTGGCCCGGTGTCGTGGGGACGACCCTATAGTCGTCGGACATGTCGGCGGCTGGCCAACTTTGGCGCGTGGTCGTGGGGACGATCCGATTGTCGTCGGACATGTCGGCGGCTGGTCAACTTTGGCCCGTGGTCGTGGGGACGACCCTATAGTCGTCGGACAAGACGGTGGCGGACCAATCTAGTCCCGGGGTCGTGGAGACGACCCTATAGTCGTCGGACATGTCGGCGGCTGGCCAACTTTGGCCCGTGGTCGTGGGGACGATCCAATAGTCGTCGGACATGTCGGCGGCTGGCCAACTTTGGCCCGTGGTTGTGGGAACGACCCTACAGTCGTTGGACATGACGCTGGCGGGCCAATCTAGTCCCGGAGTCGTGGGGACTACCCTATAGTCGTAGGACAAGACGGCGGCTGGACATCTTTGGCCCGGGGTCGTGGGGACGACCCTATAGTCGTCGGACATGTTGGCGGCTTGTCAGCCTAGTCCCGGGGTGGTGGGTACGACCCTATAGTCGTCGGACAAGTCGGCGGCGGGCCAACCTTGTCCCGGGGTCGTGGGGACGACCCTATAGTCGTCGGACATGTCGGCAGCTGGCCAACATTGGCCCGGGGTCGTGGGGACGACCCTATAGTCGTCGGACATGTCGGCGGCTGGCCAACTTTGGCGCGTGGTCGTGGGGACGATCCGATTGTCGTCGGACATGTCGGCGGCTGGTCAACTTTGGCCCGTGGTCGTGGGGACGACCCTATAGTCGTCGGACAAGACGGTGGCGGACCAATCTAGTCCCGGGGTCGTGGAGACGACCCTATAGTCGTCGGACATGTCGGCGGCTGGCCAACTTTGGCCCGTGGTCGTGGGGACGATCCAATAGTCGTCGGACATGTCGGCGGCTGGCCAACTTTGGCCCGTGGTTGTGGGAACGACCCTACAGTCGTTGGACATGACGCTGGCGGGCCAATCTAGTCCCGGAGTCGTGGGGACTACCCTATAGTCGTAGGACAAGACGGCGGCTGGACATCTTTGGCCCGGGGTCGTGGGGACGACCCTATAGTCGTCGGACATGTTGGCGGCTTGTCAGCCTAGTCCCGGGGTGGTGGGTACGACCCTATAGTCGTCGGACAAGTCGGCGGCGGGCCAACCTTGTCCCGGGGTCGTGGGGACGACCCTATAGTCGTCGGACATGTCGGCAGCTGGCCAACATTGGCCCGGGGTCGTGGGGACGACCCTATAGTCGTCGGACATGTCGGCGGCTGGCCAACTTTGGCCCGTGGTTGTGGGGACGACCCTATAGTCGTTGGACATGACGGTGGCGGGGCAATTTAGTCCCGGGGTCGTGGGGACGACCCTATAGTCGTCGGACAAGACGGCGGCTGGACATCGTTGGCCCGGGGTCGTGGGGACGACCCTATAGTCGTCGGACATGTCGGCGGCTGGCCAACTTTGGCCCGTGGTCGTGGGGACGATCCAATAGTCGTCGGACATGCCGGCGGCTGGCCAACTTTGGCCCGTGGTCGTGGAGACGACCCTATAGTCGTCGGAAATGACGGTGGCGGGCCAATCTAGTCCCGGGGTCGTGGGGACGACCCTATAATCGTCGGACATGACGGTGGCGGGCCAATCTAGTCCCGGGGTCGTGGGGACGACCCTATAGTCGTCGGACATGTCGGCGGCTGGCCAACTTTGGCGCGTGGTCGTGGGGACGACCCTATAGTCGTCGGACATGTCGGCGGCTGGCCAACTTTGGCCCGTGGTCGTGGGGACGATCCAATAGTCGTCGGACATGCCGGCGGCTGGCCAACTTTGGCCCGTGGTTGTGGGAACGACCCTATAGTCGTTGGACATGACGGTGGCGGGCCAATCTAGTCCCGGGGTCGTGGGGACGACCCTACAGTCTTCGGACATTTCGGCGGCTTGCCAACTTTGGCCCGGGGTCGTGGGGACGACCCTATAATCGTCGGACATGTCGGCGGCTGGTCAACTTTGGCCCGTGGTCGTGGGGACGACTCTATAGTCGTCGGACAAGACGGTGGCGGACCAATCTAGTCCCGGGGTCGTGGGGACGACCCTATAGTCGTCGGACATGTCGGCGGCTGGCCAACTTTGGCCCGTGGTCGTGGGGACGATCCAATAGTCGTCGGACATGTCGGCGGCTGGCCAACTTTGGCCCGTGGTTGTGGGAACGACCCTATAGTCGTTGGACATGACGGTGGCGGGCCAATCTAGTCCCGGGGTCGTGGGGACGACCCTACAGTCTTCGGACATTTCGGCGGCTTGCCAACTGTGGCCCGGGGTCGTGGGGACGACCCTATAGTCGTCGGACATGACGGTGGCGGGCCAATCTAGTCCCGGGGTCGTGGGGACGACCCTACAGTCTTCGGACATTTCGGCGGCTTGCCAACTTTGGCCCGGGGTCGTGGGGACGACCCTATAATCGTCGGACATGTCGGCGGCTGGCCAACTTTGGCCCGTGGTCGTGGGGACGATCCAATAGTCGTCGGACATGCCGGCGGCTGGCCAACTTTGGCCCGTGGTCGTGGAGACGACCCTATAGTCGTCGGAAATGACGGTGGCGGGCCAATCTAGTCCCGGGGTCGTGGGGACGACCCTATAATCGTCGGACATGACGGTGGCGGGCCAATCTAGTCCCGGGGTCGTGGGGACGACCCTATAGTCGTCGGACATGTCGGCGGCTGGCCAACTTTGGCGCGTGGTCGTGGGGACGACCCTATAGTCGTCGGACATGTCGGCGGCTGGCCAACTTTGGCCCGTGGTCGTGGGGACGATCCAATAGTCGTCGGACATGTCGGCGGCAGGTCAACTTTGGCCCGTGGTCGTGGGGACGACTCTATAGTCGTCGGACAAGACGGTGGCGGACCAATCTAGTCCCGGGGTCGTGGGGACGACCCTATAGTCGTCGGACATGTCGGCGGCTGGCCAACTTTGGCCCGTGGTCGTGGGGACGATCCAATAGTCGTCGGACATGTCGGCGGCTGGCCAACTTTGGCCCGTGGTTGTGGGAACGACCCTATAGTCGTTGGACATGACGGTGGCGGGCCAATCTAGTCCCGGGGTCGTGGGGACGACCCTACAGTCTGCGGACATTTCGGCGGCTTGCCAACTGTGGCCCGGGGTCGTGGGGACGACCCTATAGTCGTCGGACATGACGGTGGCGGGCCAATCTAGTCCCGGGGTCGTGGGGACGACCCTACAGTCTTCGGACATTTCGGCGGCTTGCCAACTTTGGCCCGGGGTCGTGGGGACGACCCTATAATCGTCGGACATGTCGGCGGCTGGCCAACTTTGGCCCGTGGTCGTGGGGACGATCCAATAGTCGTCGGACATGCCGGCGGCTGGCCAACTTTGGCCCGTGGTCGTGGAGACGACCCTATAGTCGTCGGAAATGACGGTGGCGGGCCAATCTAGTCCCGGGGTCGTGGGGACGACCCTATAATCGTCGGACATGACGGTGGCGGGCCAATCTAGTCCCGGGGTCGTGGGGACGACCCTATAGTCGTCGGACATGTCGGCGGCTGGCCAACTTTGGCGCGTGGTCGTGGGGACGACCCTATAGTCGTCGGACATGTCGGCGGCTGGCCAACTTTGGCCCGTGGTCGTGGGGACGATCCAATAGTCGTCGGACATGCCGGCGGCTGGCCAACTTTGGCCCGTGGTTGTGGGAACGACCCTATAGTCGTCGGACATGTCGGCGGCTGGCCAACTTTGGCCCGTGGTTGTGGGAACGACCCTACAGTCGTTGGACATGACGCTGGCGGGCCAATCTAGTCCCGGGGTCGTGGGGACTACCCTATAGTCGTAGGACAAGACGGCGGCTGGACATCTTTGGCCCGGGGTCGTGGGGACGACCCTATAGTCGTCGGACATGTTGGCGGCTTGTCAGCCTAGTCCCGGGGTGGTGGGTACGACCCTATAGTCGTCGGACAAGTCGGCGGCGGGCCAACCTTGTCCCGGGGTCGTGGGGACGACCCTATAGTCGTCGGACATGTCGGCAGCTGGCCAACTTTGGCCCGGGGTCGTGGGGACGACCCTATAGTCGTCGGACATGTCGGCGGCTGGCCAACTTTGGCCCGTGGTTGTGGGGACGACCCTATAGTCGTTGGACATGACGGTGGCGGGCCAATCTAGTCCCGGGGTCGTGGGGACGACCCTATAGTCGTCGGACAAGACGGCGGCTGGACATCGTTGGCCCGGGGTCGTGGGGACGACCCTATAGTCGTCGGACATGTTGGCGGCTTGTCAGCCTAGTCCCAGGGTCGTGGGTACGACCCTATAGTCGTCGGACAAGTCGGAGGCGGGCCAACCTTGTCCCGGGGTCGTGGGGACGACCCTATAGTCGTCGGACATGTCGGCGGCTGGCCAACTTTGGCCCGGTGTCGTGGGGACGACTCTATAGTCGTCGGAAATGTCGGCGGCTGGCCAACCTGGACCCGGGGTCGTGGGGACGACCCTATTGTCGTCGGACATGACGGTGGCGGGCCAATCTAGTCCCGGGGTCGTGGGGACGACCCTATAGTCGTCGGACATGTCGGCGGCTGGCCAACTTTGGCCCGTGGTCGTGGGGACGATCCAATAGTCGTCGGACATGTCGGCGGCTGGCCAACTTTGGCCCGTGGTTGTGGGAACGACCCTATAGTCGTTGGACATGACGGTGGCGGGCCAATCTAGTCCCGGGGTCGTGGGGACGACCCTACAGTCTTCGGACATTTCGGCGGCTTGCCAACTGTGGCCCGGGGTCGTGGGGACGACCCTATAGTCGTCGGACATGACGGTGGCGGGCCAATCTAGTCCCGGGGTCGTGGGGACGACCCTATAGTCGTCGGACATGTCGGCGGCTGGCCAACTTTAGCGCGTGGTCGTGGGGACGAACCTATAGTCGTCGGACATGTCGGCGGCTGGCCAACTTTGGCCCGGTGTCGTGGGGACGACCCTATAGTCGTCGGACATGTCGGCGGCTTGTCAGCCTAGTCCCAGGGTCATGGGTACGACCCTATAGTCGTCGGACAAGTCGGAGGCGGGCCAACCTTGTCCCGGGGTCGTGGGGACGACTCTATAGTCGTCGGACATGTCGGCGGCTGGCCAACTTTGGCCCGGTGTGGTGGGGACGACTCTATAGTCGTCGGAAATGTCGGCGGCTGGCCAACCTGGACCCGGGGTCGTGGGGACGACCCTATTGTCGTCGGACATGACGGTGGCGGGCCAATCTAGCCTCGCGGTCGTGAGGACGACCCTATAATCGTCGGACATGACGGTGGCGGGCCAATCTAGTCCCGGGGTCGTGGGGACGACCCTATAGTCGTCGGACATGTCGGCGGCTGGCCAACTTTGGCCCGTGGTCGTGGGGACGATCAAATAGTCGTCGGACATGTCGGCGGCTGGCCAACTTTGGCCCGTGGTTGTGGGAACGACCCTATAGTCGTTGGACATGACGGTGGCGGGCCAATCTAGTCCCGGGGTCGTGGGGACGACCCTACAGTCTTCGGACATTTCGGCGGCTTGCCACCTTTGGCCCGGGGTCGTGGGGACGACCCTATAATCGTCGGACATTTCGGCGGCATGCCAACTTTGGCCCGTGGTCGTGGGGACGACCCTATAGTCGTTGGACATGACGGTGGCGGGCCAATCTAGTCCCGAGGTCCTGGGGACGACCCTATAGTCGTCGGACAAGTCGGCGGCTGGCCAACCTAGACCCGGGGTCGTGGGGACGACCCTATTGTCGTCGGACATGACGGTGGCGGGCCAATCTAGTCCCGGGGTCGTGGGGACGACCCTATAGTCGTCGGACATGTCGGCGGTTGGCCATCGTTGGCGCGTGGTCGTGGGGACGACCCTATAGTCGTCGGACATGTCGGCGGCTGGCCAACTTTGGCCCGTGGTCGTGGGGACGATCCAATAGTCGTCGGACATGTCGGCGGCTGGCCAACTTTGGCCCGTGGTTGTGGGAACGACCCTACAGTCGTTGGACATGACGCTGGCGGGCCAATCTAGTCCCGGAGTCGTGGGGACTACCCTATAGTCGTAGGACAAGACGGCGGCTGGACATCTTTGGCCCGGGGTCGTGGGGACGACCCTATAGTCGTCGGACATGTTGGCGGCTTGTCAGCCTAGTCCCGGGGTGGTGGGTACGACCCTATAGTCGTCGGACAAGTCGGCGGCGGGCCAACCTTGTCCCGGGGTCGTGGGGACGACCCTATAGTCGTCGGACATGTCGGCAGCTGGCCAACATTGGCCCGGGGTCGTGGGGACGACCCTATAGTCGTCGGAAATGTCGGCGGCAGGCCAACTTTGGCCCGTGGTTGTGGGGACGACCCTATAGTCGTTGGACATGACGGTGGCGGGGCAATTTAGTCCCGGGGTCGTGGGGACGACCCTATAGTCGTCGGACAAGACGGCGGCTGGACATCGTTGGCCCGGGGTCGTGGGGACGACCCTATAGTCGTCGGACATGTCGGCGGCTGGCCAACTTTGGCCCGTGGTCGTGGGGACGATCCAATAGTCGTCGGACATGCCGGCGGCTGGCCAACTTTGGCCCGTGGTCGTGGAGACGACCCTATAGTCGTCGGAAATGACGGTGGCGGGCCAATCTAGTCCCGGGGTCGTGGGGACGACCCTATAATCGTCGGACATGACGGTGGCGGGCCAATCTAGTCCCGGGGTCGTGGGGACGACCCTATAGTCGTCGGACATGTCGGCGGCTGGCCAACTTTGGCGCGTGGTCGTGGGGACGACCCTATAGTCGTCGGACATGTCGGCGGCTGGCCAACTTTGGCCCGTGGTCGTGGGGACGATCCAATAGTCGTCGGACATGCCGGCGGCTGGCCAACTTTGGCCCGTGGTTGTGGGAACGACCCTATAGTCGTTGGACATGACGGTGGCGGGCCAATCTAGTCCCGGGGTCGTGGGGACGACCCTATAGTCGTCGGACAAGACGGCGGCTGGACATCGTTGGCCCGGGGTCGTGGGGACGACCCTATAGTCGTCGGACATGTTGGCGGCTTGTCAGCCTAGTCCCAGGGTCGTGGGTACGACCCTATAGTCGTCGGACAAGTCGGAGGCGGGCCAACCTTGTCCCGGGGTCGTGGGGACGACCCTATAGTCGTCGGACATGTCGGCGGCTGGCCAACTTTGGCCCGGTGTCGTGGGGACGACTCTATAGTCGTCGGAAATGTCGGCGGCTGGCCAACCTGGACCCGGGGTCGTGGGGACGACCCTATTGTCGTCGGACATGACGGTGGCGGGCCAATCTAGTCCCGGGGTCGTGGGGACGACCCTATAGTCGTCGGACATGTCGGCGGCTGGCCAACTTTGGCCCGTGGTCGTGGGGACGATCCAATAGTCGTCGGACATGTCGGCGGCTGGCCAACTTTGGCCCGTGGTTGTGGGAACGACCCTATAGTCGTTGGACATGACGGTGGCGGGCCAATCTAGTCCCGGGGTCGTGGGGACGACCCTATAGTCGTCGGACAAGACGGCGGCTGGACATCGTTGGCCCGGGGTCGTGGGGACGACCCTATAGTCGTCGGACATGTTGGCGGCTTGTCAGCCTAGTCCCAGGGTCGTGGGTACGACCCTATAGTCGTCGGACAAGTCGGAGGCGGGCCAACCTTGTCCCGGGGTCGTGGGGACGACCCTATAGTCGTCGGACATGTCGGCGGCTGGCCAACTTTGGCCCGGTGTCGTGGGGACGACTCTATAGTCGTCGGAAATGTCGGCGGCTGGCCAACCTGGACCCGGGGTCGTGGGGACGACCCTATTGTCGTCGGACATGACGGTGGCGGGCCAATCTAGTCCCGGGGTCGTGGGGACGACCCTATAGTCGTCGGACATGTCGGCGGCTGGCCAACTTTGGCCCGTGGTCGTGGGGACGATCCAATAGTCGTCGGACATGTCGGCGGCTGGCCAACTTTGGCCCGTGGTTGTGGGAACGACCCTACAGTCGTTGGACATGACGCTGGCGGGCCAATCTAGTCCCGGAGTCGTGGGGACTACCCTATAGTCGTAGGACAAGACGGCGGCTGGACATCTTTGGCCCGGGGTCGTGGGGACGACCCTATAGTCGTCGGACATGTTGGCGGCTTGTCAGCCTAGTCCCGGGGTGGTGGGTACGACCCTATAGTCGTCGGACAAGTCGGCGGCGGGCCAACCTTGTCCCGGGGTCGTGGGGACGACCCTATAGTCGTCGGACAAGTCGGCGGCTGGCCAACCTAGACCCGGGGTCGTGGGGACGACCCTATTGTCGTCGGACATGACGGTGGCGGGCCAATCTAGTCCCGGGGTCGTGGGGACGACCCTATAGTCGTCGGACATGTCGGCGGTTGGCCATCGTTGGCGCGTGGTCGTGGGGACGACCCTATAGTCGTCGGACATGTCGGCGGCTGGCCAACTTTGGCCCGTGGTCGTGGGGACGATCCAATAGTCGTCGGACATGTCGGCGGCTGGCCAACTTTGGCCCGTGGTTGTGGGAACGACCCTACAGTCGTTGGACATGACGCTGGCGGGCCAATCTAGTCCCGGAGTCGTGGGGACTACCCTATAGTCGTAGGACAAGACGGCGGCTGGACATCTTTGGCCCGGGGTCGTGGGGACGACCCTATAGTCGTCGGACATGTTGGCGGCTTGTCAGCCTAGTCCCGGGGTGGTGGGTACGACCCTATAGTCGTCGGACAAGTCGGCGGCGGGCCAACCTTGTCCCGGGGTCGTGGGGACGACCCTATAGTCGTCGGACATGTCGGCAGCTGGCCAACATTGGCCCGGGGTCGTGGGGACGACCCTATAGTCGTCGGAAATGTCGGCGGCAGGCCAACTTTGGCCCGTGGTTGTGGGGACGACCCTATAGTCGTTGGACATGACGGTGGCGGGGCAATTTAGTCCCGGGGTCGTGGGGACGACCCTATAGTCGTCGGACAAGACGGCGGCTGGACATCGTTGGCCCGGGGTCGTGGGGACGACCCTATAGTCGTCGGACATGTCGGCGGCTGGCCAACTTTGGCCCGTGGTCGTGGGGACGATCCAATAGTCGTCGGACATGCCGGCGGCTGGCCAACTTTGGCCCGTGGTCGTGGAGACGACCCTATAGTCGTCGGAAATGACGGTGGCGGGCCAATCTAGTCCCGGGGTCGTGGGGACGACCCTATAATCGTCGGACATGACGGTGGCGGGCCAATCTAGTCCCGGGGTCGTGGGGACGACCCTATAGTCGTCGGACATGTCGGCGGCTGGCCAACTTTGGCGCGTGGTCGTGGGGACGACCCTATAGTCGTCGGACATGTCGGCGGCTGGCCAACTTTGGCCCGTGGTCGTGGGGACGATCCAATAGTCGTCGGACATGCCGGCGGCTGGCCAACTTTGGCCCGTGGTTGTGGGAACGACCCTATAGTCGTTGGACATGACGGTGGCGGGCCAATCTAGTCCCGGGGTCGTGGGGACGACCCTACAGTCTTCGGACATTTCGGCGGCTTGCCAACTTTGGCCCGGGGTCGTGGGGACGACCCTATAATCGTCGGACATGTCGGCGGCTGGTCAACTTTGGCCCGTGGTCGTGGGGACGACTCTATAGTCGTCGGACAAGACGGTGGCGGACCAATCTAGTCCCGGGGTCGTGGGGACGACCCTATAGTCGTCGGACATGTCGGCGGCTGGCCAACTTTGGCCCGTGGTCGTGGGGACGATCCAATAGTCGTCGGACATGTCGGCGGCTGGCCAACTTTGGCCCGTGGTTGTGGGAACGACCCTACAGTCGTTGGACATGACGCTGGCGGGCCAATCTAGTCCCGGGGTCGTGGGGACTACCCTATAGTCGTAGGACAAGACGGCGGCTGGACATCTTTGGCCCGGGGTCGTGGGGACGACCCTATAGTCGTCGGACATGTTGGCGGCTTGTCAGCCTAGTCCCGGGGTGGTGGGTACGACCCTATAGTCGTCGGACAAGTCGGCGGCGGTCCAACCTTGTCCCGGGGTCGTGGGGACGACCCTATAGTCGTCGGACATGTCGGCAGCTGGCCAACATTGGCCCGGGGTCGTGGGGACGACCCTATAGTCGTCGGACATGTCGGCGGCTGGCCAACTTTGGCCCGTGGTTGTGGGGACGACCCTATAGTCGTTGGACATGACGGTGGCGGGCCAATCTAGTCCCGGGGTCGTGGGGACGACCCTATAGTCGTCGGACAAGACGGCGGCTGGACATCGTTGGCCCGGGGTCGTGGGGACGACCCTATAGTCGTCAGACATGTTGGCGGCTTGTCAGCCTAGTCCCAGGGTCGTGGGTACGACCCTATAGTCGTCGGACAAGTCGGAGGCGGGCCAACCTTGTCCCGGGGTCGTGGGGACGACCCTATAGTCGTCGGACATGTCGGCGGCTGGCCAACTTTGGACCGGTGTCGTGGGGACGACCCTATAGTCTTCGGACATGACGGTAGCGGGCCAATCTAGACCCGAGGTCGTGGGGACGACCCTATAGTAGTCGGACATGTCGGCGGCTGTCCAACTTTGGCCCGGTGTCGTGGGGACGACTCTATAGTCGTCGGACATGTCGGCGGCTGGCCAACCTAGACCCGGGGTCGTGGGGACGACCCTATTGTCGTCGGACATGACGGTGGCGGGCCAATCTAGTCCCGGGGTCGTGGGGACGACCCTATAGTCGTCGGACATGTCGGCGGCTGGCCAACTTTGGACCGGTGTCGTGGGGACGACCCTATAGTCTTCGGACATGACGGTAGCGGGCCAATCTAGACCCGAGGACGTGGGGACGACCCTATAGTAGTCGGACATGTCGGCGGCTGTCCAACTTTGGCCCGGTGTCGTGGGGACGACTCTATAGTCGTCGGACATGTCGGCGGCTGGCCAACCTAGACCCGGGGTCGTGGGGACGACCCTATTGTCGTCGGACATGACGGTGGCGGGCCAATCTAGTCCCGGGGTCGTGGGGACGACCCTATAGTCGTCGGACAAGTCGGCGGCGGGCCAAGCTTCTCCCGGGGTCGTGGGGACGACCCTATAATCGTCGGACATGACGATGGCGGGCCAATCTAGTCCCGGGGTCGTGGGGACGACCCTATAATCGTTGGACATGACGGTGGCGGGCCAATCTAGTCCCGGGGTCGTAGGGACGACCCTATAGTCGTCGGACATGTTGGCGATTGGCCAACATTTGCCCGGGGTCGTCGGGACGACCCTATAGTCGTCGGACATGTTGGCGGCTTGTCAGCCTAGTCCCGGGGTCGTGGGTACGACCCTATAGTCGTCGGACAAGTCGGCGGCGGTCCAACTTTGGCCCGGTGTCGTGGGGACGACTCTATAGTCGTCGGACATGTCGGCGGCTGGCCAACCTAGACCCGGGGTCGTGGGGACGACCCAATAATCGTGGGACATGACGGTGGCGGGCCAATCTAGTCCCGGGGTCGTAGGGACGACCCTATAGTCGTCGGACATGTTGGCGATTGGCCAACATTGGCCCGGGGTCGTGGGGACGACCCTATAATCGTCGGACATGACGATGGCGGGCCAATCTAGTCCCGGGGTCGTGGGGACGACCCTATAATCGTTGGACATGACGGTGGCGGGCCAATCTAGTCCCGGGGTCGTAGGGACGACCCTATAGTCGTCGGACATGTTGGCGACTGGCCAACATTTGCCCGGGGTCGTCGGGACGACCCTATAGTCTTCGGACATGTCGGCGGCTGGCCAACCTAGTCCCGGGGTCGTGGGGACGACCCTATAGTCGTCGGACATTTCGGCGGCTTGCCAACTTTGGCCCGGGTTCGTGGGGACGACCCTATAGTCGTCGGACATGTCGGCAGCTGGCCAACTTTGGCCCGGGGTCGTGGGGACGACCCTATAGTCGTCGGACTTGACGGTGGCGGGCCAATCTAGTCCCGAAGTCCTGGGGACGACCCTATAGTCGTCGGACTTGACGGTGGCGGGCCAATCTAGTCCCGGGGTCGTAGGGACGACCCTATAGTCGTCGGACATGTTGGCGATTGGCCAACATTGGCCCGGGGTCGTGGGGACGACCCTATAATCGTCGGACATGACGATGGCGGGCCAATCTAGTCCCGGGGTCGTGGGGACGACCCTATAATCGTTGGACATGACGGTGGCGGGCCAATCTAGTCCCGGGGTCGTAGGGACGACCCTATAGTCGTCGGACATGTTGGCGATTGGCCAACATTTGCCCGGGGTCGTCGGGACGACCCTATAGTCTTCGGACATGTCGGCGGCTGGCCAACCTAGTCCCGGGGTCGTGGGGACGACCCTATAGTCGTCGGACATTTCGGCGGCTTGCCAACTTTGGCCCGGGTTCGTGGGGACGACCCTATAGTCGTCGGACATGTCGGCGGCTGGCCAACTTTGGCCCGTGGTTGTGGGGACGACCCTATAGTCGTTGGACATGACGGTGGCGGGCCAATCTAGTCCCGGGGTCGTGGGGACGACCCTACAGTCTTCGGACATTTCGGCGGCTTGCCAACTTTGGCCCGGGGTCGTGGGGACGACCCTATAGTCGTCGGACATGACGGTGGCGGGCCAATCTAGTCCCGGGGTCGTGGGGACGACCCTATAGTCGTCGGACATTTCGGCGGCTTGCCAACTTTGGCCCGGGGTCGTGGGGACGACCCTATAGTCGTCGGACATTTCGGCGGCATGCCAACTTTGGCCCGTGGTCGTGGGGACGACCCTATAGTCGTTGGACATGACGGTGGCGGGCTAATCTAGTCCCGGGGTCGTAGGGACGGCCCTATAGTCGTTGGACATGTTGGCGATTGGCCAACATTGGCCCGGGGTCGTGGGGACGACCCTATAGTCGTCGGACATGTCGGCGGCTGGCCAACATTGGCGCGTAGTCGTGGGGACGATCCGATTGTCGTCGGACATGTCGGCGGCTGGCTAACTTTGGCCCGTGGTCGTGGGGACAATCCAATAGTCGTCGGACATGTCGGCGGCTGGCCAACTTTGGCGCGTGGTCGTGGGGACGATCCGATTGTCGTCGGACATGTCGGCGGCTGGCCAGCCTAGACCCGGGGTCGTGGGGACGACCCTATTGTCGTCGGACTTGGCGGTGGCGGGCCAATCTAGTCCCGTGGTCGTGGGGAAGACCCTATAGTCTTCGGACATGACGGTTGCGGGCCAATATAGACCCGAGGTCGTGGGGACGACCCTATAGTAGTCGGACATGTCGGCGGCGGTCCAACTTTGGCCCGGTGTCGTGGGGACGACTCTATAGTCGTCGGACATGTCGGCGGCTGGCCAACCTAGACCCGGGGTCGTGGGGACGACCCATTAATCGTGGGACATGACGGTGGCGGGCCAATCTAGTCCCGGGGTCGTAGGGACGACCCTGTAGTCGTCGGACATGTTGGCGATTGGCCAACATTGGCCCGGGGTCGTCGGGACGACCCTATAGTCGTCGGACATGTCGGCGGCTGGCCAACTTTGGCCCGTGGTTGTGGGGACGACCCAATAGTCGTTGGACATGACGGTGTCGGGCAAATCTAGTCCCGGGGTCGTGGGGACGACCCTATAGTCGTCGGACATGTCGGCGGCTGGCCAACTTTGGACCGGTGTCGTGGGGACGACCCTATAGTCTTCGGACATGACGATGGCGGGCCAATCTAGTCCCGGGGTCGTGGGGACGACCCTATAATCGTTGGACATGACGGTGGCGGGCCAATCTAGTCCCGGGGTCGTAGGGACGACCCTATAGTCGTCGGACATGTTGGCGACTGGCCAACATTTGCCCGGGGTCGTCGGGACGACCCTATAGTCTTCGGACATGTCGGCGGCTGGCCAACCTAGTCCCGGGGTCGTGGGGACGACCCTATAGTCGTCGGACATTTCGGCGGCTTGCCAACTTTGGCCCGGGTTCGTGGGGACGACCCTATAGTCGTCGGACATGTCGGCGGCTGGCCAACTTTGGCCCGGGGTCGTGGGGACGACCCTATAGTCGTCGGACTTGACGGTGGCGGGCCAATCTAGTCCCGAAGTCCTGGGGACGACCCTATAGTCGTCGGACTTGACGGTGGCGGGCCAATCTAGTCCCGGGGTCGTAGGGACGACCCTATAGTCGTCGGACATGTTGGCGATTGGCCAACATTGGCCCGGGGTCGTGGGGACGACCCTATAATCGTCGGACATGACGATGGCGGGCCAATCTAGTCCCGGGGTCGTGGGGACGACCCTATAATCGTTGGACATGACGGTGGCGGGCCAATCTAGTCCCGGGGTCGTAGGGACGACCCTATAGTCGTCGGACATGTTGGCGATTGGCCAACATTTGCCCGGGGTCGTCGGGACGACCCTATAGTCTTCGGACATGTCGGCGGCTGGCCAACCTAGTCCCGGGGTCGTGGGGACGACCCTATAGTCGTCGGACATTTCGGCGGCTTGCCAACTTTGGCCCGGGTTCGTGGGGACGACCCTATAGTCGTCGGACATGTCGGCGGCTGGCCAACTTTGGCCCGTGGTTGTGGGGACGACCCTATAGTCGTTGGACATGACGGTGGCGGGCCAATCTAGTCCCGGGGTCGTGGGGACGACCCTACAGTCTTCGGACATTTCGGCGGCTTGCCAACTTTGGCCCGGGGTCGTGGGGACGACCCTATAGTCGTCGGACATGACGGTGGCGGGCCAATCTAGTCCCGGGGTCGTGGGGACGACCCTATAGTCGTCGGACATTTCGGCGGCTTGCCAACTTTGGCCCGGGGTCGTGGGGACGACCCTATAGTCGTCGGACATTTCGGCGGCATGCCAACTTTGGCCCGTGGTCGTGGGGACGACCCTATAGTCGTTGGACATGACGGTGGCGGGCTAATCTAGTCCCGGGGTCGTAGGGACGGCCCTATAGTCGTTGGACATGTTGGCGATTGGCCAACATTGGCCCGGGGTCGTGGGGACGACCCTATAGTCGTCGGACATGTCGGCGGCTGGCCAACATTGGCGCGTAGTCGTGGGGACGATCCGATTGTCGTCGGACATGTCGGCGGCTGGCTAACTTTGGCCCGTGGTCGTGGGGACAATCCAATAGTCGTCGGACATGTCGGCGGCTGGCCAACTTTGGCGCGTGGTCGTGGGGACGATCCGATTGTCGTCGGACATGTCGGCGGCTGGCCAGCCTAGACCCGGGGTCGTGGGGACGACCCTATTGTCGTCGGACTTGGCGGTGGCGGGCCAATCTAGTCCCGTGGTCGTGGGGAAGACCCTATAGTCTTCGGACATGACGGTTGCGGGCCAATATAGACCCGAGGTCGTGGGGACGACCCTATAGTAGTCGGACATGTCGGCGGCGGTCCAACTTTGGCCCGGTGTCGTGGGGACGACTCTATAGTCGTCGGACATGTCGGCGGCTGGCCAACCTAGACCCGGGGTCGTGGGGACGACCCATTAATCGTGGGACATGACGGTGGCGGGCCAATCTAGTCCCGGGGTCGTAGGGACGACCCTGTAGTCGTCGGACATGTTGGCGATTGGCCAACATTGGCCCGGGGTCGTCGGGACGACCCTATAGTCGTCGGACATGTCGGCGGCTGGCCAACTTTGGCCCGTGGTTGTGGGGACCACCCAATAGTCGTTGGACATGACGGTGTCGGGCAAATCTAGTCCCGGGGTCGTGGGGACGACCCTATAGTCGTCGGACATGTCGGCGGCTGGCCAACTTTGGACCGGTGTCGTGGGGACGACCCTATAGTCTTCGGACATGACGGTAGCGGGCCAATCTAGACCCGAGGTCGTGGGGACGACCCTATAGTAGTCGGACATGTCGGCGGCTGTCCAACTTTGGCCCGGTGTCGTGGGGACGACTCTATAGTCGTCGGACATGTCGGCGGCTGGCCAACCTAGACCCGGGGTCGTGGGGACGACCCTATTGTCGTCGGACATGACGGTGGCGGGCCAATCTAGTCCCGGGGTCGTGGGGACGACCCTATAGTCGTCGGACAAGTCGGCGGCGGGCCAAGCTTGTCCCGGGGTCGTGGGGACGACCCTATAATCGTCGGACATGGCGGTGGCGGGCCAATCTAGTCCCGGGGTCGTGGGGACGACCCTATAATCGTTGGACATGACGGTGGCGGGCCAATCTAGTCCCGGGGTCGTAGGGACGACCCTATAGTCGTCGGACATGTTGGCGATTGGCCAACATTTGCCCGTGGTCGTCGGGACGACCCTATAGTCTTCGGACATGTCGGCGGCTGGCCAACCTAGTCCCGGGGTCGTGGGGACGACCCTATAGTCGTCGGACATTTCGGCGGCTTGCCAACTTTGGCCCGGGTTCGTGGGGACGACCCTATAGTCGTCTGACATGTCGGCGGCTGGCCAACTTTGGCCCGTGGTTGTGGGGACGACCCTATAGTCGTTGGACATGACGGTGGCGGGCCAATCTAGTCCCGGGGTCGTGGGGACGACCCTATAGTCGTCGGACATGTCGGCGGCTGGCCAACTTTGGACCGGTGTCGTGGGGACGACTCTATAGTCGTCGGAAATGTCGGCGGCTGGCCAACCTGGACCCGGGGTCGTGGGGACGACCCTATTGTCGTCGGACATGACGGTCGCGGGCCAATCTAGTCTCGGGGTCGTGGGGACGACCCTATAGTCGTCGGACAGGTCGGCGGCTTGTCAACCTTGGCCCGGGGTCGTGGGGGCGACCCTATAGTCGTCGGACATGTTGGCGGCTTGTCAGCCTAGTCCCGGGGTCGTGGGTACGACCCTACAGTCGTCGGACATTTCGGCGGCTTGCCAACTTTGGCCCGGGGTCGTGGGGACGACATTATAGTCGTCGGACATGTCGGCGGCTGGCCAACCTAGTCCCGAGGTCGTGGGGACGACCCTATAGTCGTCGGACTTGACGGTGGCGGGCCAATCTAGTCCCGGTGTCGTGGGGACGACCCTACAGTCGTCGGACATTTCGGCGTCTTGCCAACTTTGGCCCGGGGTCGTGGGGACGACCCTATAGTCGTCGGACATGACGGTGGCGGACCAATCTAGTCCCGGGGTCGTGGGGACGACCCTATAGTTGTCGGACATGTCGGCGGCTGGCCAACTTTGGCCCGTGGTCGTGGGGACGATCCAAAAGTCGTCGGACATGTCGGCGGCTGGCCAACTTTGTCGCGTGGTCGTGGGGACGATCCGATTGTCGTCGGACATGTCAGCGGCTGGCCAACTTTGGCCCGTGGTCGTGGGGACGACCCTATAGTCGTCGGACATGTCGGCGGCTTGCCAACATTGGCCCGTGGTCGTGGGGACGACCCAATAGTCGTTGGAAATGTCAGCGGCTGGCCAACTTTGACCCGGTGTCGTGGGGACGACTCTATAGTCGTCCGACATGTCGGCGGCTGGCCAATCTAGTCCCGGGGTCGTGGGGACGACCCTATAGTCTTCGGACATGTCGGCGGCTGGCCAACTTTGGACCGGTGTCGTGGGGACGACCCAATAGTCGTCGGACATGTCGGCGGCTGGCCAACCTAGACCCGGGGTCGTGGGGACGACCCTATAGTCGTCGGACATGTCGGCGGGTGGCCAACCTAGTCCCGAGGTCGTGGGGACGACCCTATAGTCGTCGGACATGTCGGCGGCTTGCCAACTTTGGCCCGGGGTCGTGGGGACGATCCAATAGTCGTCGGACATGTCGGCGGCTGGTCAACTTTGGCCCGTGGTCGTGGGGACGACCCTATAGTCGTTGGACATGTCAGCGGCTGGCCAACTTTGGCCCGGTCTCGTGGGGACGACCCTATAGTCGTCGGACATGTCGGCGGCTGGCCAACTTTGGCCCGTGGTCGTGGGGACGATCCAAAAGTCGTCGGACATGTCGGCGGCTGGCCAACTTTGGCGCGTGGTCGTGGGGACGATCCGATTGTCGTCGGACACGTCGGCGGCTGGCCAACCTAGACCCGGGGTCGTGGGGACGACCCTATAGTGGTCGGACAAGTTGGCGGCTGGCCAACCTAGTCCGGGGGTCGTGGGGACGACCCTATAGTCCTCGGACAAGTCGGCGGCTGGCCAACTTTGGCCCGTGGTCGTGGGGACGACCCTATAGTCGTCGGGCAAGTCGACGGCAGGCCAACATAGGCCCAGGGTCGTGGCGATAACCCTACAGTCGTCGGACATGTCGGCGGCGGGCCAATCTAGTCCCCGGGTCGTGGGCACGACCCTATAGTCGTCGGACATGTCGGCGGCAGGCCAACTTTGGCCCGTGGTCGTGGGGACGATCCGATAGTCGTTGGACATGACGGTGCCGGGGCAATCGAGTCCCGGGGTCGTAGGTACGACCCTATAGTCGTCG
Source organism: Andrena praecox (assembly GCA_963932275.1). Lineage (NCBI taxonomy): Eukaryota > Metazoa > Arthropoda > Insecta > Hymenoptera > Andrenidae > Andrena > Andrena praecox. Next base: position 2,461,978 of record CAWVQO010000569.1, read on the forward strand.
GACATGTCGGTGATTGGCCATTATTGGCCCGGGGTCGAGGGGACGACCCTATAGTCGTCGGACATGTCGGCGGCTGGCCAACTTTGGCCCATGGTCGTGGGGACGACCCAATAGTCGTCGGACATGTCGGCGTCTGGCCAACTTTGGCCCGTGGTCGTGGGGACGACCCTACAGTCGTCGGACATGTCGGCGGCTGGCCAACTTTGGACCGGTGTCGTGGGGACGACCCTATAGTCTTCGGACATGACGGTAGCGGGCCAGTCTAGACCCGAGGTCGTGGGGACGACGCTATAGTAGTCGGACATGTCGGCGGCTGTCCAACTTTGGCCCGGTGTCGTGGGGACGACTCTATAGTCGTCGGACATTTCGGCGGCTTGCCAACTTTGGCCCGGGGTCGTGGGGACGACCCTATAGTCGTCGGACTTGACGGTGGCGGGCCAATCTAGTCCCGAGGTCCTGGGGACGACCCTATAGTCGTCGGACTTGACGGTGGCGGGCAAATCTAGTCCCGGGGTCGTGGGGACGACCCTACAGTCGTCGAACAATTCGGTGGCGGGCCAAGCTTGTCCCGGGGTCGTGGGGACGACCCTATAATCGTCGGACATGACGGTGGCGGGCCAATCTAGTCCCGGGGTCGTGGGGACGACCCTATAGTCGTCGGACATGTTGGCGGCTTGTCAGCCTAGTCCCGGGGTCGTGGGTACGACCCTATAGTCGTTGGAAATGTCAGCGGCTGGCCAACTTTGACCCGGTGTCGTGGGGACGACTCTATAGTCGTCGGACATGTCGGCGGCTGGCCAATCTAGTCCCGGGGTCGTGGGGACGACCCTATAGTCTTCGGACATGTCGGCGGCTGGCCAACTTTGGCCCGGTGTCGTGGGGACGACCCAATAGTCGTCGGACATGTCGGCGGCTGGCCAACATTGGCCCGTGGTCGTGGGGACGATCCAATAGTCGTCGGACATGTCGGCGGCTGGCCAACTTTGGCCCGTGGTCGTGGGGACGATCCGATAGTCGTCGGACATGTCGGCGGCTGGCCAACCTAGTCCCGGGGTCGTGGGGACGACCCTATAGTCGTCGGACATGTCGGCGGCTGGCCAACTTTGGCCCGTGGTCGTGGGAACGATCCAATAGTCGTCGGACATGTCGGCGGCTGGCCAACTTTGGCCCGTGGTCGTGGGGACGACCCTATAGTCGTTGGACATGTCAGCGGCTGGCCAACCTAGTCCCGAGGTCGTGGGGACGACCCTATAGTCGTCGGACTTGACGGTGGCGGGCCAATCTAGTCCCGGGGTCGTGGGACGACCCTACAGTCGTCGGACATTTCGGCGGCTTGCCAACTTTGGCCCGGGGTCGTGGGGACGACCCTATTGTCGTCGGACATGTCGGCGGCTGGCCAACTTTGGCCCGAGGTCGTGGGGACGACCCTATAGTCGTTGGGCATTTCAGCGGCTGGCCAACTTTGGCCCGTGGTCGTGGGGACGATCCGATAGTCGTTGGACATGACGGTGCCGGGGCAATCGAGTCCCGGGGTCGTAGGTACGACCCTATAGTCGTCGGACATGTCGGGGATTGGCCACCTTTAGCGCGTGGTCGTGGGGACGACCCTATAGCCGTCGGATTTGACGGTGGCGGGCCAATCTAGTCCCTGGGTCGTGGGGACGACCCAACAGTCGTCGGACATTTCGGCGGCTTGCCAACTTTGGCCCGGGGTCGTGGGGACGACCCTATAGTCGTCGGACATGTCGGCGATTGGCCAACATTGGCCCGGGGTCGTGGGGACGACCCTATAGTCGTCGGACATGTCGGCGGTTGGCCAACCTAGTCCCGAGGTCGTGGGGACGACCCTATAGTCGTCGGACTTGACGGTGGCGGGCCAATCTAGTCCCGGGGTCGTGGGACGACCCTACAGTCGTCGGACATTTCGGCGGCTTGCCAACTTTGGCCCGGGGTCGTGGGGACGACCCTATAGTCGTCGGACATGTCGGCGGCTGGCCAACTTTGGCCCGTGGTCGTGGGGACGATCCAATAGTCGTCGGACATGTCGGCGGCTGGCCAACTTTGGCCCGTGGTCGTGGGGACGATCCGATAGTCGTCGGACATGTCGGCGGCTGGCCAACTTTGGCCCGTGGTCGTGGGGACGATCCAATAGTCGTCGGACATGTCGGCGGCTGGCCAACTTTGGCGCGTGGTCGTGGGGACGATCCGATTGTCGTCGGACGTGTCGGCGGCTGGCCAACCTAGACCCGGGGTCGTGGGGACGACCCTATAGTGGTCGGACAAGTCGGCGGCTGGCCAACCTAGTCCGGGGGTCGTGGGGACGACCCTATAGTCGTCGGACATGACGGTGGCGGACCAATCTAGTCCCGGGGTCGTGGGGACGACCCTATAGTCGTCGGACATGTCGGCGGCTGGCCAACTTTGGCCCGTGGTCGTGGGGACGATCCAATAGTCGTCGGACATGTCGGCGGCTGGCCAACTTTGGCCCGTGGTCGTGGGGACGACCCTATAGTCGTCGGACATGTCAGCGGCTGGCCAACTTTGGCCCGGTGTCGTGGGGACGACTCTATAGTCGTCGGACATGTCCGCGGCTGGCCAACCTAGACCCGGGGTCGTCGGGACGACCCTATTGTCGTCGGACATGACGGTGGCGGGCCAATCTATTCCCGGGGTCGTACGGACGACCCTATAGTCGTCGGATATGTTGGCGATCGGCCAACATTGGCCCGGGGTCGTGGGGACGACTCTATAGTCGTCGGACATGTTGGCGGCTTGTCAGCCTAGTCCCAGGGTCGTGGGTACGACCCTATAGTCGTCGGACAAGTCGGCGGCGGGCCAACCTTGTCCCGGGGTCGTGAGGACGACCCTATAGTCGTCGGACATGACGGTGGCGGGCGAATCTAGTCCCGGGGTCGTGGGGACAACCCTATAGTCGTCGGACATTTCGGCGGCTTGTCAACCTAGTCCCGGGGTTGTGGGGACGACCCTATAGTCGTTGGACATGGCGGTGGCGGGCCAATCTAGTCCCGAGGTCGTAGGAACGACCCTATAGTCGTCGGACATGTCGGCGGCTTGGCAACTTTGGCCCGGGGTCGTGGGGACGACCCTATAGTCGTCGGACAAGTCGGCGGCGGGGCAACCTAGTCCCGGGGTCGTGGGGACGACCCTATACTCGTCGGACAAGTCGGCGGCGAGTCAACCTTGTCCGGGGGTCGTGGGGACGACCCTATAGTCGTCGGAGAAGTCTGCGGCGGGCCAACCTAGTCCCGGGGTCGTATGGACGACCCTATAGTCGTCGGACAAGTCGGCGGCTGGCCAACCTAGTCCGGGGGTCGTGGGGACGACTCTATAGTCGTCGGACTAGGCGGTGGCGGGCCAATCTAGTCCCGTGGTCGTGGGGACGACCCTATAGTCGTCGGACTTGACGGTGGCGGGCCAATCTAGTCCCGGGGCCATGGGGACGACCCTAGAGTCGTCGGACATGTCGGCGGCTGGCCAACTTTGGCCCGTGGTCGTGGGGACGACCCAACAGTCGTTGGACATGTCGGCGGCTGGCCAACTTTGGCCCGTGGTTGTGGGGACGACCCTAGAATCGTTGGACATGACGGTGGCGGGCCAATCTAGTCCCGGGGTCGTGGGGACGACCATATAGTCATCGGACATGTCGGCGGCTGGCCAACTTTGGCCCGTGGTCGTGGGGACGATCCGATAGTGGTCGGACATGTCGGCGGATGGCCTACTTTGGCCCTGTGTCTTGGGGACGACTCTATAGTCGTCGGACATGTCGGCGGCGAGCCAACCTAGTCCCGGGGTCGTGGGGACGACCCTATAGTGGTCGGACAAGTCGGCGGCTGGCCAACCTAGCCCCGGGGTCGTGGGGACGACCCTACAGTCGTCGGACATTTCGGCGGCTTGCCAACATTGGCCCGGGGTGGTGGGGACGACCCTATAGTCGTCGAACATGTCGGCGGCTGGCCAACCTAGTCCCGAGGTCGTGGGGACGACCCTATAGTCGTCGGACATGACGGTGGCGGACCAATCTAGTCCCGGGGTCATGGGGACGACCCTAGAGTCGTCGGACATGTCGGCGGCTGGCCAACTTTGGCCCGTGGTCGTGGGGACGACCCTATAGTCGTCGGACATGTCGGCGGCTGGCCAGCTTTAGACCGTGGTCGTAGGGACGACCCTATAGTCGTCGGACAAGTCGGCGTCGAGCCAACCTAGTCCCGGGGTCGTGGGGACGACACTATAGTCGTCGACAAGTCGGCGCCGATCCAACTTTGGGCCGTGGTCGTGGGGACGACCCTCTAGTCGTCGGACATGACGGGGCCGAGCCAATCTAGTCCCGGGATCGTGGGGACGACCCTATAGTCGTCGGACAAGTCGGCGGCTGGCCAGCTTTGGCCCGTGGCCGTGGGGACGACCCTATAGTCGTCGGACTTGACGGTGGCGGGCCAATCTAGTCCCGGGGTCGTGGGAACGGCCCTATAGTCGTCGGACAAGTCGGCGGCTGGCCAACTTTGGCCCAGGGTCGTGGGGACGACCCTATAGTCGTCGGACAAGTCGGCGCCTGGCCAACTTTGGCCCGTGGTTGTGGGGACGACCCTATAGTCGTCGACAAGTCGGCGTCGAGCCAACCTAGTCCCGGGGTCGTGGGGACGACCCTATAGTCGTCGGACATGACGGGGCCGAGCCAATCTAGTCCCGGGATCGTGGGGACGACCCTATAGTCGTCGGACAAGTCGGCGGCTGGCCAGCTTTGGCCCGTGGCCGTGGGAACGACCCTATAGTCGTCGGACTTGACGGTGGCGGGCCAATCTAGTCCCGGGGTCGTGGGAACGGCCCTATAGTCGTCGGACAAGTCGGCGGCTGGCCAACTTTGGCCCAGGGTCGTGGGGACGACCCTATAGTCGTCGGACAAGTCGGCGCCTGGCCAACTTTGGCCCGTGGTTGTGGGGACGACCCTATAGTCGTCGACAAGTCGGCGTCGAGCCAACCTAGTCCCGGGGTCGTGGGGACGACCCTATAGTCGTCGGACATGACGGGGCCGAGCCAATCTAGTCCCGGGATCGTGGGGACGACCCTATAGTCGTCGGACAAGTCGGCGCCTGGCCAACTTTGGCCCGTGGTTGTGGGGACGACCCTATAGTCGTCGACAAGTCGGCGTCGAGCCAACCTAGTCCCGGGGTCGTGGGGACGACCCTATAGTCGTCGGACATGTCGGCGGCTGGCCAACTTTGGCCCGTGGTTGTGGGGACGACCCTATAGTCGTCGGACATGTCGGCGGCTGGCCAGATTTAGACCGTGGTCGTAGGGACGAACCTATTGTCGTCGGACTAGTCGGCGGCGAGCCAACTTTGGCCCGTGGTCGTGGGGACGATCCGATAGTCGTTGGACATGACGGTGGCGGGCCAATCTAGTCCAGGGGTCATCGGGACGACCCTATAGTCGTCGGACATGTCGGCGGCTGGCCAACTTTGGCCCGGTGTCGTGGGGACGACTCACTACTCGTCGGACATGTCGGCGGCTGGCCAACTTTGGCCCGTGGTCGTGGGGACGACTCACTACTCGTCGGACATGTCGGCGGCTGGCCAACCTTGGCCCCTGGTCGTGGGGGCGAGCCTATAGTCGTCGGAAATGTCGGCGGCTTGCCAACTTTGGCCCGTGGTCGTGGGGACGACCCTATAGTCGTCGGACATGACGGTGGCGGGCCAACCTAGTCCAGGCGTCGTGGGGACGACCCTATAGTCGTCGGATATGTCGGCGGCTGGCCAACTTTGGCCCGTTGTCGTGGGGACGACCCTATAGTCGTAGGACATGTCAGCGGCTGGCCAACTTTGGCCCGGTGTCGTGGGGACGACCCTATAGTCTTCGGACATGTCGGCGGCTGGCCAACTTTGGCCCGGGGTCTTGGGGACGACCCTATAGTCGTCGGACATGTCGGCGGCTGGCTAACTTTGGCCCGTGGTCGTGGGGACGACCCAATAGTCGTTGGACATATCGGCGGCTGGCCAACTTTGGCCCATGGTCGTGGGGACGACCCTATAGTCGTTGGACATGACGGTGGCGAGCCAATCTAGTCCCGGGGTCGTAGGGACGACCCTATAATCGTCGGACATGTCGGCAATTAGCCAACATTGGCCCGGGGTCGTGGGGACGACCCTACAGTCGTCGGACATTTCGGCGGCTTGCCAACTTTGGCCCGGGGTCGTGGGGACGACCCTATAGTCGTCGGACAAGTCGGCAGCGGGCCAAGCTTGTCCCGGGGTCGTGGGGACGACCCTATACTCGTCGGACATGACGGTGGCGGGCCAATCTAGTCCCGGGGTCGTGGGGACGACCCAATAGTGGTCGGACATGTCGGCGGCTGGCCAACCTAGTCCCGAGGTCGTGGGGACGACCCTATAGTCGTCGGACTTGACGGTGGCGGGCCAATCTAGTCCCAGGTTCGTGGGGACGACCCTATAGTCTTCGGACATGTCGGCGGCTGGCCAACTTTGGCCCGTAGTCGTGGGGACGATCCGATAGTCGCCGGACATGACGGTGGCGGGCCAATCTATTCCCGGGGTCGTGGGACGACCCTATAGTCGTCGGATATGTCGGCGGCTGTCCAACTTTGGTCCGTGGTCGTGGGGACGACCCAATAGCCGTCGGACATGTCGGCGGCTGGCCAACTTTGGCCCGTAGTCGTGGGGACGATCCGATAGTCGCCGGACATGACGGTGGCGGGCCAATCTATTCCCGGGGTCGTGGGGACGACCCTATAGTCGTCGGACATGTCGGCGGCTGGACAACTTTGGCCCGGTGTCGTGGGGGCGACTCTATAGTCGTCGGACATGTCGGCGGCTGGCCAACTTTGGCCCGGTGTCGTGGGGACGACTCTATAGTCGTCGGACATGTCGGCGGCTGGCCAACTGTGGCCCCTGGTCGTGGGGACGACCCAATAGTGGTCGGACATGTCGGCGGCTGGCCAATCTAGTCCCGGGGTCGTGGGGCCGACCCTATAGTCTTCGGACATGTCGGCGGCTGGCCAACTTTGGCCCGTAGTCGTGGGGACGATCCGATAGTCGCCGGACATGACGGTGGCGGGCCAATCTATTCCCGGGGTCGTGGGGACGACCCTATAGTCCTCGGACATGTCGGCGGCTGGCCAGCTTTGGCCCGGTGTCGTGGGGACGACTCTATAGTCGTCGGACATGTCGGCGGCGGGCCAATCTACTACCGGGGCGTGGGGACGACACTATAGTCGTCGGACATGTCGGCGGCTGGCCAACTTTGGCCCGTGGTCGTGAGGACGACCCAATAGTCGTTGGACATGTCGGCGGCTGGCCAACTTTGGCCCGTGGCTGTGGGGAGGACCCTATAGTCGTTGGACATGACGGTGGCGGGCCAATCTAGTCCCGGGGTCGTGGGGACGACCCTATAGTCGTCGGACATGTCGGCGGCTGGCCAACTTTGGCCCGGGGTCGTGGGGACGACCCTATAGTCGTCGGACATGACGGTGGCGGGCCAATCTAGTCCCAGGGTCGTGGGGACGACCCTATAGTCGTCGGACATGTCGGCGGCTGGCCAACTTTGGCCCGTGGTCGTGGGGACGACCGTATAGTCGTCGGACATGTCGGCGGCTGGCCATTCTAGTCCCGGGGTCGTGGGGACGACCCTATAGTCGTCGGACATGTCGGCGGCTGGCGAACTTTGGCCCGGGGTCGTGGGGACGACCCTATAGTCGTCGGATATGTCGGCGGCTGGCCTACTTTGGCCCGTCGTCGTGGGGACGGCCCTATAGTCGTCGGACATGTCGGCGGCTTGCCAACTTTGGCCCGGGGTCGTGGGGACGACCCTATAGTCGTCGGACATGACGGTGGCGGGCCAATCTAGTCCCAGGGTCGTGGGGACGACCCTATAGTCGTCGGACATGACGGTGGCGGGCCAATCTAGTCCCAGGGTCGTGGGGACGACCCTATAGTCATCGGAAATGTCGGCGGCTGGCCAACTTTGGCCCGTGGTCGCGGGGACGACTGTTTAGTCGTCGGACATTTCGGCGGCTGGCCAACCTAGACCCGGGGTCGTGGGGACGACCCTATTGTCGTCGGACATGTTGGCGGCTGGTCAACCTAGTCCCGGGGTCGTGGGGACGACACTATAGTCGTGGGACAAGTCGGCGGTGGGCCAACCTAGTCCTGCGGTCGTGGGGACGACCCTATAGTCGTCGGACATGACGGTGGCGGGCCAATCTAGTCCCAGGGTCGTGGGGACGACCATATAGTCATCGGACATGTCGGCGGCTGGCCAACCTTGGCCCGTGGTCGTGGGGACGACTGTTTAGTCGTCGGACATTTCGGCGGCTGGCCAACCTGGATCTGGGGTCGTGGGGACGGCCCTATAGTCGTCGAACATGACGGTGGCGGGCCAACCTAGTCCCGCGGTCGTGGGGACGACCCTATAGTCGTCGGACAAGTCGGCAGATTGCAAACTTTGGTCCGGAGTCGTGGGGACGACCCTATAGTCGTCGGACATGACGGTGGCGGGCCAATCTAGTCCCAGGGTCGTAGGGACGACCCTATAGTCATCGGACATGTCGGCGGCTGGTCAACTTTGGCCCGTGGTCGTGGGGACGACTGTTTAGTCGTCGGACATTTCGGCGGCTGGCCAACCTGGACCTGGGGTCGTGGGGACGGCCCTATAGTCGTCGGACATGACGGTGGCGGGCGAATCTAGTCCCGGGGTTGTGGGGACATGTCGGCGGCTTGACAAATGTGCCCGGGGTCGTGGGGACGACCCTATAGTCGTCGGACATGACGGTGTCGGGCCAATCTAGTCCCGGGATTGTGGGGATATGTCGGCGACTTGCGAAACGTGCCCGGGGTCGTGGGGACGACCCTATAGTGGTCGGACAAGTCGGCGGCTGGCCAACCTGCACCCGGGGTCGTGGGGACGACCCTATAGTCGTCGGACAAGTCGGCGGCGGGCCAACCTAGTCCCGGGGTCATGGGGACGACCCTATAGTCGTCGGATATGTCGGCGGCTGTCCAACTTTTGTCCGTGGTCGTGGGAACGACCCTATAGTCGTCAGAAATAACGGTGGCGGGGCAATCAACTCCCGGGGTCGTGGGGTCGACCCTATAGTCGTCGGACATGATGGTGGCGGGCCAATCTAGTCCCGAGGTCATGGGGACGACCCTATAGTCGTCGGATATGTCGGCGGCTGGCCAACTTTGGTCCATGGTCGTGGGGACGACCCTATAGTCATCGGACATGTCGGCGATTGGCCATTATTGGCCCGGGGTCGTGGGGACGACCGTATATTCGTCGGACATGACGGTGGCGGGCCAACCTAGTCCCGGGGTCGTGGGGACGACACTATAGTCGTCGGACAACACGGCGGCTGGACATCTTTGGCCCGCGGTCGTGGGGACGACCCTATAGTCGTCGGACATGACGGTGGCGGGCCAATCTATTCCCAGGGTCGTTGGGACGACCCTATAGTCGTCGGACATGTCGGCGGCTGGCCAACTTTGGCCCGTGGTCGTGGGGACGACTCTATAGTCGTCGGACATGTCGGCGGCTGGCCAACCTAGACACGGGGTCGTGGGGACGACCCAATTGTCGTCGGACATGACGGTGGCGGGCCAATCTAGTCCCGGGGTCGTGGGGACGACCCTATAGTCGTCGGACATGTCGGCGGCTGGCCAACTTTGGCCCGTGGTCGTGGGGACGACCGTATAGTCGTCGGACATGTCGGCGGCTGGCCATTCTAGTCCCGGGGTCGTGTGGACGACCCTATTGTCGTCGGACATGACGGTGGCGGGCCAATCTAGTCCCGGGGTCGTGGGGACGACCCTATAGTCGTCGGACATGTCGGCGGCTGGCCAACTTTGGCCCGTGGTCGTGGGGACGACCCTATAGTCGTCGGACATGTCGGCGGCTTGCCAACTTTGGCCCGTGGTCGCGGGGACGACTGTGTAGTCGTCGGACATTTCGGCGGCTGGCCAACCTAGACCCCGGGTCGTGGGGACGACCCTATTGTCGTCGGACACGTTGGCGGCTGGTCAACCTAGTCCCGGGGTCGTGGGGACGACCCTATATTCGTCGGACATGACGGTGGCGGGCCAATCTAGTCCCAGGGTCGTGGGGACGACCCTATAGTCGTCGGACATGACGGTGGCGGGCCAATCTAGTCCCAGGGTCGTGGGGACGACCCTATAGTCATCGGACATGTCGGCGGCTGGCCAACTTTGGCCCGTGGTCGCGGGGACGACTGTGTAGTCGTCGGACATTTCGGCGGCTGGCCAACCTAGACCCCGGGTCGTGGGGACGACCCTACAGTCATCGGACATGTCGGCGGCTGGCCAACTTTGGCCCGTGGTCGTGGGGACGACTGTTTAGTCGTCGGACATTTCGGCGGCTGGCCAACCTGGACCTGGGGTCGTGGGGACGGCCCTATAGTCGTCGGACATGACGGCGGCTGGCCAACTTTGGCCCGTGGTCGTGGGGACGACCATATAGTCGTCGGACAAGACGGCGGCTGGACATCTTTGGCCCGGGGTCGTGGGGACGACCCTATAGTCGTCGGACATGTCGGCGGCTGGCCAACCTAGTCCCGAGGTCGTTGGGACGACCCTATAGTCGTCGGACTTGACGGTGGCGGGCCAATCTAGTCCCGGGGTCGTGGGGACGACCCTACAGTCGTCGGACATGTCGGCGGCTGGCCAACTTTGGCCCGTGGTCGTGGGGACGACCCTATAGTCGTCGGACAAGACGGCGGCTGGACATCTTTGGCCCGGGGTCGTGGGGACGACCCTATAGTCGTCGGACATGTCGGCGGCTGGCCAACCTAGTCCCGAGGTCGTTGGGACGACCCTATAGTCGTCGGACTTGACGGTGGCGGGCCAATCTAGTCCCGGGGTCGTGGGGACGACCCTACAGTCGTCGGACAATTCGGCGGCTTGCCAACTTTGGCCCGGGGTCGTGGGGACGACCCTATAGTCGTCGGACTTGACGGTGGCGGGCCAATCTAGTCCCGGGGTCTTGGGGACGACCCTACAGTCGTCGGACATTTCGGCGGCTTGCCAACTTTGGCCCGGTGTCGTGGGGACGACTCTATAGTCGTCGGAAATGTCGGCGGCTGGCCAACCTGGACCCGGGGTCGTGGGGACGACCCTATAGTCGTCGGACATGTAGGCGGCTGGCCAACTTTGGCCCGGTGTCGTGGGGACGACTCTATAGTCGTCGGAAATGTCGGCGGCTGGCCAACCTGGACCCGGGGTCGTGGGGACGACCCTATAGTCGTCGGACATGTAGGCGGCTGGCCAAGTTTGGCCCGGTGTCGTGGGGACGACTCTATAGTCGTCGGAAATGTCGGCGGCTGGCCAACCTGGACCCGGGGTCGTAGGGACGACCCTATTGTCGTCGGACATGACGGTGGCGGGCCAATCTAGTCTCGGGGTCGTGGGGACGACCCTATAGTCGTCGGACATGTCGGCGGCTGGCCAACTTTGGCCCGGGGTCGTGGGGACGACCCTATAGTCGTCGGACATGTTGGCGGCTTTTCAGCCTAGTCCCGCGGTCGTGGGGACGACCCTATAGTCGTCGGACATTTCGGCGGGATGCCATCTTTAGCCCGGGGTCGTGGGGACGACCCTATATTCGTCGAACATTTTGGCGTCTTGTCAACCTAGACCCGGGGTCGTGGGGACGACCCTATAGTCGTCGGACTTGACGGTGGCGGGCCAATCTAGTCCCGGGGTCGTGGGGACGACCCTATAGTCGTTGGACATGACGCTGGCGGGCCAATCTAGTCCCGGGGTCGTGGGGACGACCCTATAGTCGTCGGACAAGTCGGCGGCGAGCCAACCTACTCCGGGGGTCGTGGGGACGAACCTATAGTCGTCGGACATGTCGGCGGCGAGCCAACCTAGTCCCGGGGTCGTGGGGACGACCCTATAGTGGTCGGACAAATCGGCGGCGAGCCAACCTAGTCCCGGTGTCGTGGGAACGACCCTATAGTCGTCGGACATGTCGGCGGCGAGCCAACCTAGTCCCGGGGTCGTGGGGACGACCCTATAGTGGTCGGACAAATCGGCGGCGAGCCAACCTAGTCCCGGTGTCGTGGGAACGACCCTATAGTCGTCGGACATGTCGGCGGCGAGCCAACCTAGTCCCGGGGTCGTGGGGACGACCCTATAGTCGTCGGACATGTCGGCGGCTGGCCAACATAGTCCCGGTGTCGTGGGAACGACCCTATAGTCGTCGGACATGTCGGCGGCGAGCCAACCTAGTCCTGGGGTCGTGGGGACGACCCTATAGTGGTCGGACATGTCGGCGGCTGGCCAACGTAGGCCCGCTGTCGTGGGGACGACCCTATAGTCGTCGGACAAGACGGTGGCGGGCCAATCTAGTCCCGGGGTCGTGGGGACGACCCTACAGTCGTCGGACATGTCGGCGGCTGGCCAACTTTGGCCCGTGGTCGTGGGGACGATCCAATAGTCGTCGGACATGTCGGCGGCTGGCCAACTTTGGCCCGTGGTTGTGGGGACGACCCTATAGTCGTTGGACATGACGGTGGCGGGCCAATCTAGTCCCGGGGTCGTGGGGACGACCCTATAGTCGTCGGACAAGACGGCGGCTGGACATCTTTGGCCCGGGGTCGTGGGGACGACCCTATAGTCGTCGGACATGTCGGCGGCTGGCCAACCTAGTCCCGAGGTCGTCGGACTTGACGGTGGCGGGCCAATCTAGTCCCGGGGTCGTGGGGACGACCCTATAGTCGTCGGACAAGACGGCGGCTGGACATCTTTGGCCCGGGGTCGTGGGGACGACCCTATAGTCGTCGGACATGTCGGCGGCTGGCCAACCTAGTCCCGAGGTCGTTGGGACGACCCTATAGTCGTCGGACTTGACGGTGGCGGGCCAATCTAGTCCCGGTGTCGTGGGGACGACTCTATAGTCGTCGGAAATGTCGGCGGCTGGCCAACCTGGACCCGGGGTCGTGGGGACGACCCTATTGTCGTCGGACATGACGGTGGCGGGCCAATCTAGTCTCGGGGTCGTGGGGACGACCCTATAGTCGTCGGACATGTCGGCGGCTGGCCAACTTTGGCCCGGGGTCGTGGGGACGACCCTATAGTCGTCGGACATGTTGGCGGCTTTTCAGCCTAGTCCCGCGGTCGTGGGGACGACCCTATAGTCGTCGGACATTTCGGCGGCATGCCATCTTTAGCCCGGGGTCGTGGGGACGACCCTATATTCGTCGAACATTTTGGCGTCTTGTCAACCTAGACCCGGGGTCGTGGGGACGACCCTATAGTCGTCGGACTTGACGGTGGCGGGCCAATCTAGTCCCGGGGTCGTGGGGACGACCCTATAGTCGTCGGACATTTCGGCGGCTTGCCAACTTTGGCCCGGGGTCGTGGGGACGACCCTATAGTCGTCGGACATGACGGTGGCGGACCAATCTAGTCCCGGGGTCGTGGGGACGACCCAATAGTCGTTGGACATTACGGTGGCGGGCCAACTTTGGCCCGTGGTTGTGGGGACGACCCTATAGTCGTTGGACATGACGGTGTCGGGCCAATCTAGTCCCGGGGTCGTGGGGACGACCCTATAGTCGTCGGAGATGTCGGCGGCTGGCCAACTTTGGACCGGTGTCGTGGGGACGACCCTATATCTCTTCGGACATGACGGCGATTGGCCAACATTGGCCCGGGGTCGTGGGGACGACCCTACAGTCGTCGGACATTACGGCGGCTGGCCAACTTTGGCCCATGGTCGTGGGGACGACCCTATAGTCGTTGGACATGACGGTGACGGGCCAATCTAGTCCCGGGGTCGTGGGGACGACCCTACAGTCGTCGGACATGTCGGCGGCTTGCCAAATTTGCCCGGGGTCGTGGGGACGACCCTATAGTCGTCGGACATGTCGGCGGCTGGCCAACTTTGGCCCATGGTCGTGGGGACGACCCTATAGTCGTTGGACATGACGGTGACGGGCCAATCTAGTCCCGGGGTCGTGGGGACGACCCTACAGTCGTCGGACATGTCGGCGGCTTGCCAAATTTGCCCGGGGTCGTCGGGACGACCCTATAGTCGTCGGACATGTTGGCGGCTTGTCTGCCTAGTCCCGGGGTCGTGGGTACGACCCTATAGTCGTCGGACAAGTCGGCGGCGGGCCAACCTTGTCCCGGGGTCGTGGGGACGACCCTACAGTCGTCGGACATTTCGGCGGCTTGCCAACTTTGGCCCGGGGTCGTGGGGACGACCCTATAGTCGTCGGACTTGACGGTGGCGGGCCAATCTAGTCCCGGTGTCGTGGGGACGACTCTATAGTCGTCGGAAATGTCGGCGGCTGGCCAACCTGGACCCGGGGTCGTGGGGACGACCCTATTGTCGTCGGACATGACGGTGGCGGGCCAATCTAGTCTCGGGGTCGTGGGGACGACCCTATAGTCGTCGGACATGTCGGCGGCTGGCCAACATTGGCCCGTGGTCGTGGGGACGACCCTATAGTCGTCGGACAAGACGGCGGCTGGACATCTTTGGCCCGGGGTCGTGGGGACGACCCTATAGTCGTCGGACATGTCGGCGGCTGGCCAACCTAGTCCCGAGGTCGTTGGGACGACCCTATAGTCGTCGGACTTGACGGTGGCGGGCCAATCTAGTCCCGGGGTCGTGGGGACGACCCTACAGTCGTCGGACATTTCGGCGGCTTGCCATCTTTGGCCCGGGGTCGTGGGGACGACCCTATAGTCGTCGGACTTGACGGTGGCGGGCCAATCTAGTCCCGGGGCCTTGGGGACGACCCTATAGTCGTCGGACATGTCGGCGGCTGGCCAACTTTGGCCCGTGGTCGTGGGGACGACCCAATAGTCGTTGGACATTACGGCGGCTGGCCAACTTTGGCCCATGGTCGTGGGGACGACCCTATAGTCGTTGGACATGACGGTGACGGGCCAATCTAGTCCCGGGGTCGTGGGGACGACCCTACAGTCGTCGGACATGTCGGCGGCTTGCCAAATTTGCCCGGGGTCGTGGGGACGACCCTATAGTCGTCGGACATGTCGGCGGCTGGCCAACTTTGGCCCATGGTCGTGGGGACGACCCTATAGTCGTTGGACATGACGGTGACGGGCCAATCTAGTCCCGGGGTCGTGGGGACGACCCTACAGTCGTCGGACATGTCGGCGGCTTGCCAAATTTGCCCGGGGTCGTCGGGACGACCCTATAGTCGTCGGACATGTTGGCGGCTTGTCTGCCTAGTCCCGGGGTCGTGGGTACGACCCTATAGTCGTCGGACAAGTCGGCGGCGGGCCAACCTTGTCCCGGGGTCGTGGGGACGACCCTATAGTCGTCGGACATGACGTTGGCGGGCCAATCTAGTCCCGGGGTCGTGGGGACGACCCTATAGTCGTCGGACAAGACGGCGGCTGGATATTCCTGGCTCGCGGTCGTGGGGACGACCCTATAGTCGTCGGACATTTCGGCGCCTTGCCAACTTTGGCCCGGGGTCGTGGGGACGACCATATAGTCGTCGAACATGACGGTGGCGGACCAATCTAGTCCCGGGGTCGTGGGGACGACCCTATAGTCGTCGGGCATGTCGGCGGCTGGCCAACTTTGGCCCGTGGTCGTGGGGACGACCCAATAGTCGTTGGACATTACGGCGGCTGGCCAACTTTGGCCCATGGTCGTGGGGACGACCCTATAGTCGTTGGACATGACGGTGACGGGCCAATCTAGTCCCGGGGTCGTGGGGACGACCCTACAGTCGTCGGACATGTCGGCGGCTTGCCAAATTTGCCCGGGGTCGTGGGGACGACCCTATAGTCGTCGGACATGTCGGCGGCTGGCCAACTTTGGCCCGTGGTTGTGGGGACGACCCTATAGTCGTTGGACATGACGGTGTCGGGCCAATCTAGTCCCGGGGTCGTGGGGACGACCCTATAGTCGTCGGACATGTCGGCGGCTGGCCAACTTTGGACCGGTGTCGTGGGGACGACCCTATATCTCTTCGGACATGACGGCGATTGGCCAACATTGGCCCGGGGTCGTGGGGACGACCCTACAGTCGTCGGACATTTCGGCGGCTTGCCAACTTTGGCCCGGGGTCGTGGGGACGACCCTATAGTCGTCGGACATGACGGTGGCGGACCAATCTAGTCCCGGGGTCGTGGGGACGACCCAATAGTCGTTGGACATTACGGTGGCGGGCCAATCTAGTCCCGGGGTCGTAGGTACGACCCTATGGTCGTCGGACATGTCGGCGATTGGCCAACATTGGCCCGGGGTTGTGGGGACGATTCGATAGTCGTTGGACATGACGGTGGCGGGCCAATCTAGTCCCGGGGTCGTGGGGACTACCCTATAGTCGTTGGACATGACGGTGGCGGGCCAATCTAGTCCCGGGGTCGTGGGTACGACCCTATAGTCGTCGGACAAGACGGCGGCTGGACATCTTTGGCCCGCGGTCGTGGGGACGACCCTATAGTCGTCGGACATTTCGGCGGCTTGCCAACTTTGGCCCGGGGTCGTGGGGACGACCCTATAGTCGACGGACATGTCGGCGGCTGGCCAACTTTGGCCCGTGGTCGTGGAGACGACCCTATACTCGTCGGACTTGACGGTGGCTGGACATCTTTGGCCCGGGGTCGTGGGGACGACCCTATAGTCGTCGGACATGTCGGCGGCTGGCCAACCTAGTCCCGAGGTCGTTGGGACGACCCTATAGTCGTCGGACATGACGGTGGCGGGCCAATCTAGTCCCGCGGTCGTGGGGACGACCCTATAGTCGTCGGACATTTCGGCGGCATGCCATCTTTAGCCCGGGGTCGTGGGGACGACCCTATTGTCGTCGGACATGTTGGCGGCTTTTCAGCCTAGTCCCGCGGTCGTGGGGACGACCCTATAGTCGTCGGACATTTCGGCGGCATGCCATCTTTAGCCCGGGGTCGTGGGGACGACCCTATATTCGTCGAACATTTTGGCGTCTTGTCAACCTAGACCCGGGGTCGTGGGGACGACCCAATAGTCGTCGGACTTGACGGTGGCGGGCCAATCTAGTCCCGGGGTCGTGGGGACGACCCTATAGTCGTTGGACATGACGGTGGCGGGCCAATCTAGTCCCGGGATCGTGGGGACGACCCTACAGTCGTCGGACATTTCGGCGATTGGCCAACATTGGCCCGGGGTCGTGGGGACGACCCTATTGTCGTCGGACATGACGGTGGCGGGCCAATCTAGTCCTGGGGTCGTGGGGACGACCCCATAGTCGTCGGACAAGTCGGCGGCTGGCCAACTTTGGCCCGGGGTCGTGGGGACGACCCAATAGTCGTCGGACATGTCGGCGGCTGGCCAACTTTGGCCCGTGGTCGTGGGGACGACCCCATAGTCGTCGGACAAGTCGGCGGCTGGCCAATTTAGTCCCGGGGTCGTATGGACGACCCTATAGTCGTCGGACATGTCGGCGGCTGGCCAACATTGGCCCGGGGTCGTGGGGACGGCCCAATAGTCGTTGAACATGTCGGCGGCGGGCCATCCTAGCCCCGGGGTCGTGGGGACGACCCTATTGTCGTCGGACATGACGGTGGCGGGCCAATCTAGTCCTGGGGTCTTGGGGACGACCCTACAGTCGTCGGACATTTCGGCGGCTTGCCAACTTTGGCCCGGGGTCGTGGGGACGACCCTATAGTCGTCGGACTTGACGGTGGCGGGCCAATCTAGTCCCGGGGTCGTGGGGACGACCCTACAGTCGTCGGACATTTCGGCGGCTTGCCAACTTTGGCCCGGGGTCGTGGGGACGACCCAATAGTCGTCGGACATGTCGGCGGCTGGCCAACATTGGCCCGTGGTCGTGGGGACGACCCTATAGTCGTCGGACAAGACGGCGGCTGGACATCTTTGGCCCGGGGTCGTGGGGACGACCCTATAGTCGTCGGACATGTCGGCGGCTGGCCAACCTAGTCCCGAGGTCGTTGGGACGACCCTATAGTCGTCGGACTTGACGGTGGCGGGCCAATCTAGTCCCGGGGTCGTGGGGACGACCCTACAGTCGTCGGACATTTCGGCGGCTTGCCATCTTTGGCCCGGGGTCGTGGGGACGACCCTATAGTCGTCGGACTTGACGGTGGCGGGCCAAACTAGTCCCGGGGCCTTGGGGACGACCCTATAGTCGTCGGACATGTCGGCGGCTGGCCAACTTTGGCCCGGGGTCGTGGGGACGACTCAATAGTCGTCGGACATGTCGGCGGCTGGCCAACTTTGGCCCGTGGTCGTGGGGACGACCCTATAGTCGTCGGACAAGACGGCGGCTGGACATCTTTGGCCCGGGGTCGTGGGGACGCCCCTATAGTCGTCGGACATGTCGGCGGCTGGCCAACCTAGTCCCGAGGTCGTTGGGACGACCCTATAGTCGTCGGACTTGACGGTGGCGGGCCAATCTAGTCCCGGGGTCGTGGGGACGACCCTATAGTCGTCGGACAAGACGGTGGCGGGCCAATCTAGTCCCGGGGTCGTGGGGACGACCCTATAGTCGTCGGACAAGTCGGCGGCGAGCCAACCTACTCCGGGGGTCGTGGGGACGAACCTATAGTCGTCGGACATGTCGGCGGCGAGCCAACCTAGTCCCGGGGTCGTGGGGACGACCCTATAGTGGTCGGACAAATCGGCGGCGAGCCAACCTAGTCCCGGTGTCGTGGGGACGACCCTATAGTCGTCGGACATGTCGGCGGCTGGCCAACGTAGGCCCGCTGTCGTGGGGACGACCCTATAGTCGTCGGACAAGACGGTGGCGGGCCAATCTAGTCCCGGGGTCGTGGGGACGACCCTATAGTCGTCGGACAAGTCGGCGGCGAGCCAACCTACTCCGGGGGTCGTGGGGACGAACATATAGTCGTCGGACATGTCGGCGGCGAGCCAACCTAGTCCCAGGGTCGTGGGGACGACCCTATAGTGCTCGGACAAGTCGGCGGCGATCCAACCTAGTCCCGGTGTCGTGGGAACGACCCTATAGTCGTCGGACATGTCGGCGGCGAGCCAACCTAGTCCCGGGGTCGTGGGGACGACCCTATAGTCGTCGGACATGTCGGCGGCTGGCCGACCTAGTCCCGAGGTCGTGGGGACGACCCTATAGTCGTCGGACATGTCGGCGGCTGGCCAACGTAGGCCCGCTGTCGTGGGGACGACCCTATAGTCGACGGACATGTCGGCGGCTGGCCAACTTTGGCCCGTGGTCGTGGAGACGACCCTATACTCGTCGGACTTGACGGTGGCGGGCCAATCTAGTCCCGGGGTTGTGGGGACGACCCTATAGGCGTCGGACATTTCGGCGGCTTGCCAACTTTGGCCCGGGGTCGTGGGGACGACCCTATAGTCGTCGGACATGTCGGCGGCTGGCCGACCTAGTCCCGAGGTCGTGGGGACGACCGTATAGTCGTCGGATATGTTGGCGGCTTGTCAACCTAGTCCCGGGGTCGTGGGGACGACCCTATAGTCGTTGGACATGACGGTGGCCGGCCAATCTAGTGCCGGGGTCGTAGGGACGACCCTATAGTCGTCGGACATGTTGGTGATTGGCCAACATTGGCCCGGGGTCGTGGGGACGACCCTATAGTCGTCGGACATGTCGGCGGCTGGCCGACCTAGTCCCGAGGTCGTGGGGACGACCCTATAGTCGTCGGACATGTCGGCGGCTGGCCAACGTAGGCCCGCTGTCGTGGGGACGACCCTATAGTCGACGGACATGTCGGCGGCTGGCCAACTTTGGCCCGTGGTCGTGGAGACGACCCTATGCTCGTCGGACTTGACGGTGATGGGCCAATCTAGTCCCGGGGTTGTGGGGACGACCCTATAGGCGTCGGACATTTCGGCGCCTTGCCAACTTTGGCCCGGGGTCGTGGGGACGACCATATAGTCGTCGAACATGACGGTGGCGGACCAATCTAGTCCCGGGGTCGTGGGGACGACCCTATAGTCGTCGGGCATGTCGGCGGCTGGCCAACTTTGGCCCGTGGTCGTGGGGACGACCCAATAGTCGTTGGACATTACGGCGGCTGGCCAACTTTGGCCCATGGTCGTGGGGACGACCCTATAGTCGTTGGACATGACGGTGACGGGCCAATCTAGTCCCGGGGTCGTGGGGACGACCCTACAGTCGTCGGACATGTCGGCGGCTTGCCAAATTTGCCCGGGGTCGTGGGGACGACCCTATAGTCGTCGGACATGTCGGCGGCTGGCCAACTTTGGCCCGTGGTTGTGGGGACGACCCTATAGTCGTTGGACATGACGGTGTCGGGCCAATCTAGTCCCGGGGTCATGGGGACGACCCTATAGTCGTCGGACATGTCGGCGGCTGGCCAACTTTGGACCGGTGTCGTGGGCACGACCCTATAGTCGTCAGACATGACGGTGGCGAGCCAACCTAGTCCCGGGGTCGTGGGGACGACCCTATAGTCGTCGGACAAGACGGCGGCTGGATATTCTTGGCTCGCGGTCGTGGGGACGACCCTATAGTCGTCGGACATGTCGGCGGCTGGCCAACTTTGGCCCGGGGTCCTGGGGACGACCCTATAGTCGTCGGACATGTTGGCGGCTTTTCAGCCTAGTCCCGCGGTCGTGGGGACGACCCTATAGTCGTCGGACATTTCGGCGGCATGCCATCTTTAGCCCGGGGTCGTGGGGACGACCCTATATTCGTCGAACATTTTGGCGTCTTGTCAACCTAGACCCGGGGTCGTGGGGACGACCCTATAGTCGTCGGACTTGACGGTGGCGGGCCAATCTAGTCCCGGGGTCGTGGGGACGACCCTATAGTCGTTGGACATGACGGTGGCGGGCCAATCTAGTCCCGGGATCGTGGGGACGACCCTACAGTCGTCGGACATTTCGGCGATTGGCCAACATTGGCCCGGGGTCGTGGGGACGACCCTATTGTCGTCGGACATGACGGTGGCGGGCCAATCTAGTCCTGGGGTCGTGGGGACGACCCCATAGTCGTCGGACAATTCGGCGGCTGGCCAACTTTGGCCCGGGGTCGTGGGGACGACCCAATAGTCGTCGGACATGTCGGCGGCTGGCCAACTTTGGCCCGTGGTCGTGGGGACGATCCGATTGTCGTCGGACATTTCGGCGGCATGCCATCTTTGGCCCGGGGTCGTGGGGACGACCCCATATTCGTCGAACATTTTGGCGTCTTGTCAACCTAGACCCTATAGTCGTTGGACATGACGGTGGCGGACCAATTTAGTCCCGGGGTCGTATGGACGACCCTATAGTCGTCGGACATGTCGGCGGCTGGCCAACATTGGCCCGGGGTCGTGGGGACGGCCCAATAGTCGTTGAACATGTCGGCGGCGGGCCATCCTAGCCCCGGGGTCGTGGGGACGACCCTATAGTCGTCGGACAAGACGGCGGCTGTCCAACTTTGGCCCGGGTCGTGGGGACGACCCTATAGTTGTCGGACTTGACGGTGGCGGGCCAATCTAGTCCCGGGGTCGTGGGGACGACCCTATAGTCGTCAAACATGTCGGTGGCGAGCCAACCTAGTCCCGGGGTCGTGAGGACGACCTTATAGTCGTCGGACAAGTCGGCGGCGGGCCAACCTAGTCCCGGGGTCGTGGGGATGACCCTATAGTCGTCGGACAAGTCGGCGGCGAGCCCACCTAGTCGGGGGGTCGTGGGGACGACCCTATAGTCGTCGGACAAGTCGGCGGCCGGCCAACCTAGTCCGGGGGTCGTGGGGACGACCCTATAGTCGTCGGACATGACGGTGGCGGGCCAGTCTAGTCCCGGGTCGTGGGGACGACCCTATAGTCGTCGGACATGTCGGCGGCTGGCCAACTTTGGCCCGTGGTCGTGGGGACGACCCTATAGTCGTCGGACATGTCGGCGGCTGGCCAACTTTGGCCCGTGGTCGTGGGCACGACCCTATAGTCGTCAGACATGACGGTGGCGAGCCAACCTAGTCCCGGGGTCGTGGGGACGACCCTATAGTCGTCGGACAAGACGGCGGCTGGATATTCTTGGCTCGCGGTCGTGGGGACGACCCTATAGTCGTCGGACATTTCGGCGGCTTGCCAACTTTGGCCCGGGGTCGTGGGGACGACCCTATAGTCGTCGGACATTTCGGCGGCATGCCAACTTTGGCCCGGGGTCATGGGGACGACCCTATAGTCGTTGGACATGACGGTGGCGGGCCAATCTAGTCCCGGGGTCGTAGGGACGACCCTATAGTCGTCGGACATTTCGGCGCCTTGCCAACTTTGGCCCGGGGTCGTGGGGACGACCATATAGTCGTCGAACATGACGGTGGCGGACCAATCTAGTCCCGGGGTCGTGGGGACGACCCTATAGTCGTCGGGCATGTCGGCGGCTGGCCAACTTTGGCCCGTGGTCGTGGGGACGACCCAATAGTCGTTGGACATTACGGCGGCTGGCCAACTTTGGCCCATGGTCGTGGGGACGACCCTATAGTCGTTGGACATGACGGTGACGGGCCAATCTAGTCCCGGGGTCGTGGGAACGACCCTACAGTCGTCGGACATGTCGGCGGCTTGCCAAATTTGCCCGGGGTCGTGGGGACGACCCTATAGTCGTCGGACATGTCGGCGGCTGGCCAACTTTGGCCCGTGGTTGTGGGGACGACCCTATAGTCGTTGGACATGACGGTGTCGGGCCAATCTAGTCCCGGGGTCGTGGGGACGACCCTATAGTCGTCGGACATGTCGGCGGCTGGCCAACTTTGGACCGGTGTCGTGGGGACGACCCTATAGTCGTCGGACATGTTGGCGGCTTTTCAGCCTAGTCCCGGGGTCGTGGGGACGACCCTATAGTCGTCGGACAAGACGGCGGCTGGACATCTTTGGCCCGGGGTCGTGGGGACGACCCTATAGTCGTCGGACATGTCGGCGGCTGGCCAACCTAGTCCCGAGGTCGTTGGGACGACCCTATAGTCGTCGGACTTGACGGTGGCGGGCCAATCTAGTCCCGGGGTCGTGGGGACGACCCTATAGTCGTCGGACAAGACGGTGGCGGGCCAATCTAGTCCCGGGGTCGTGGGGACGACCCTATAGTCGTCGGACAAGTCGGCGGCGAGCCAACCTACTCCGGGGGTCGTGGGGACGAACCTATAGTCGTCGGACATGTCGGCGGCGAGCCAACCTAGTCCCGGGGTCGTGGGGACGACCCTATAGTGGTCGGACAAATCGGCGGCGAGCCAACCTAGTCCCGGTGTCGTGGGAACGACCCTATAGTCGTCGGACATGTCGGCGGCTTGCCAAATTTGCCCGGGGTCGTGGGGACGACCCTATAGTCGTCGGACATGTCGGCGGCTGGCCAACTTTGGCCCGTGGTTGTGGGGACGACCCTATAGTCGTTGGACATGACGGTGTCGGGCCAATCTAGTCCCGGGGTCATGGGGACGACCCTATAGTCGTCGGACATGTCGGCGGCTGGCCAACTTTGGACCGGTGTCGTGGGCACGACCCTATAGTCGTCAGACATGACGGTGGCGAGCCAACCTAGTCCCGGGGTCGTGGGGACGACCCTATAGTCGTCGGACAAGACGGCGGCTGGATATTCTTGGCTCGCGGTCGTGGGGACGACCCTATAGTCGTCGGACATGTCGGCGGCTGGCCAACTTTGGCCCGGGGTCCTGGGGACGACCCTATAGTCGTCGGACATGTTGGCGGCTTTTCAGCCTAGTCCCGCGGTCGTGGGGACGACCCTATAGTCGTCGGACATTTCGGCGGCATGCCATCTTTAGCCCGGGGTCGTGGGGACGACCCTATATTCGTCGAACATTTTGGCGTCTTGTCAACCTAGACCCGGGGTCGTGGGGACGACCCTATAGTCGTCGGACTTGACGGTGGCGGGCCAATCTAGTCCCGGGGTCGTGGGGACGACCCTATAGTCGTTGGACATGACGGTGGCGGGCCAATCTAGTCCCGGGATCGTGGGGACGACCCTACAGTCGTCGGACATTTCGGCGATTGGCCAACATTGGCCCGGGGTCGTGGGGACGACCCTATTGTCGTCGGACATGACGGTGGCGGGCCAATCTAGTCCTGGGGTCGTGGGGACGACCCCATAGTCGTCGGACAATTCGGCGGCTGGCCAACTTTGGCCCGGGGTCGTGGGGACGACCCAATAGTCGTCGGACATGTCGGCGGCTGGCCAACTTTGGCCCGTGGTCGTGGGGACGATCCGATTGTCGTCGGACATTTCGGCGGCATGCCATCTTTGGCCCGGGGTCGTGGGGACGACCCTATATTCGTCGAACATTTTGGCGTCTTGTCAACCTAGACCCTATAGTCGTTGGACATGACGGTGGCGGACCAATTTAGTCCCGGGGTCGTATGGACGACCCTATAGTCGTCGGACATGTCGGCGGCTGGCCAACATTGGCCCGGGGTCGTGGGGACGGCCCAATAGTCGTCGGACATGTCGGCGGCTGGCCAACTTTGGCCCGTGGTTGTGGGGACGACCCTATAGTCGTTGGACATGACGGTGTCGGGCCAATCTAGTCCCGGGGTCGTGGGGACGACCCTATAGTCGTCGGACAAGACGGCGGCTGGATATTCTTGGCTCGCGGTCGTGGGGACGACCCTATAGTCGTCGGACAAGTCGGCGGCCGGCCAACCTAGTCCGGGGGTCGTGGGGACGACCCTATAGTCGTCGGACATGACGGTGGCGGGCCAGTCTAGTCCCGGGTCGTGGGGACGACCCTATAGTCGTCGGACATGTCGGCGGCTGGCCAACTTTGGCCCGTGGTCGTGGGGACGACCCTATAGTCGTCGGACATGTCGGCGGCTGGCCAACTTTGGCCCGTGGTCGTGGGCACGACCCTATAGTCGTCAGACATGACGGTGGCGAGCCAACCTAGTCCCGGGGTCGTGGGGACGACCCTATAGTCGTCGGACAAGACGGCGGCTGGATATTCTTGGCTCGCGGTCGTGGGGACGACCCTATAGTCGTCGGACATTTCGGCGGCTTGCCAACTTTAGCCCGGGGTCGTGGGGACGACCCTATAGTCGTCGGACATTTCGGCGGCATGCCAACTTTGGCCCGGGGTCATGGGGACGACCCTATAGTCGTTGGACATGACGGTGGCGGGCCAATCTAGTCCCGGGGTCGTAGGGACGACCCTATAGTCGTCGGACATTTCGGCGCCTTGCCAACTTTGGCCCGGGGTCGTGGGGACGACCATATAGTCGTCGAACATGACGGTGGCGGACCAATCTAGTCCCGGGGTCGTGGGGACGACCCTATAGTCGTCGGGCATGTCGGCGGCTGGCCAACTTTGGCCCGTGGTCGTGGGGACGACCCAATAGTCGTTGGACATTACGGCGGCTGGCCAACTTTGGCCCATGGTCGTGGGGACGACCCTATAGTCGTTGGACATGACGGTGACGGGCCAATCTAGTCCCGGGGTCGTGGGGACGACCCTACAGTCGTCGGACATGTCGGCGGCTTGCCAAATTTGCCCGGGGTCGTGGGGACGACCCTATAGTCGTCGGACATGTCGGCGGCTGGCCAACTTTGGCCCGTGGTTGTGGGGACGACCCTATAGTCGTTGGACATGACGGTGTCGGGCCAATCTAGTCCCGGGGTCGTGGGGACGACCCTATAGTCGTCGGACATGTCGGCGGCTGGCCAACTTTGGACCGGTGTCGTGGGGACGACCCTATAGTCGTCGGACATGTTGGCGGCTTTTCAGCCTAGTCCCGGGGTCGTGGGGACGACCCTATAGTCGTCGGACAAGACGGCGGCTGGACATCTTTGGCCCGGGGTCGTGGGGACGACCCTATAGTCGTCGGACATGTCGGCGGCTGGCCAACCTAGTCCCGAGGTCGTTGGGACGACCCTATAGTCGTCGGACTTGACGGTGGCGGGCCAATCTAGTCCCGGGGTCGTGGGGACGACCCTATAGTCGTCGGACAAGACGGTGGCGGGCCAATCTAGTCCCGGGGTCGTGGGGACGACCCTATAGTCGTCGGACAAGTCGGCGGCGAGCCAACCTACTCCGGGGGTCGTGGGGACGAACCTATAGTCGTCGGACATGTCGGCGGCGAGCCAACCTAGTCCCGGGGTCGTGGGGACGACCCTATAGTGGTCGGACAAATCGGCGGCGAGCCAACCTAGTCCCGGTGTCGTGGGAACGACCCTATAGTCGTCGGACATGTCGGCGGCGAGCCAACCTAGTCCCGGGGTCGTGGGGACGACCCTATAGTCGTCGGACATGTCGGCGGCTGGCCAACGTAGGCCCGCTGTCGTGGGGACGACCCTATAGTCGTCGGACAAGACGGTGGCGGGCCAATCTAGTCCCGGGGTCCGTGGGGACGACCCTATAGTCGTCGGACAAGTCGGCGGCGAGCCAACCTACTCCGGGGGTCGTGGGGACGAACATATAGTCGTCGGACATGTCGGCGGCGAGCCAACCTAGTCCCAGGGTCGTGGGGACGACCCTATAGTGCTCGGACAAGTCGGCGGCGATCCAACCTAGTCCCGGTGTCGTGGGAACGACCCTATAGTCGTCGGACATGTCGGCGGCGAGCCAACCTAGTCCCGGGGTCGTGGGGACGACCCTTTAGTCGTCGGACATGTCGGCGGCTGGCCAACTTTGGCCCGTGGTCGTGGAGACGACCCTATACTCGTCGGACTTGACGGTGGCGGGCCAATCTAGTCCCGGGGTTGTGGGGACGACCCTATAGGCGTCGGACATTTCGGCGGCTTGCCAACTTTGGCCCGGGGTCGTGGGGACGACCCTATAGTCGTCGGACATGTCGGCGGCTGGCCGACCTAGTCCCGAGGTCGTGGGGACGACCGTATAGTCGTCGGATATGTTGGCGGCTTGTCAACCTAGTCCCGGGGTCGTGGGAACGACCCTATAGTCGTCGGACATGTCGGCGGCGAGCCAACCTAGTCCCGGGGTCGTGGGGACGACCCTATAGTCGTCGGACATGTCGGCGGCTGGCCAACATAGTCCCGGTGTCGTGGGAACGACCCTATAGTCGTCGGACATGTCGGCGGCGAGCCAACCTAGTCCCGGGGTCGTGGGGACGACCCTATAGTGGTCGGACATGTCGGCGGCTGGCCAACGTAGGCCCGCTGTCGTGGGGACGACCCTATAGTCGTCGGACAAGACGGTGGCGGGCCAATCTAGTCCCGGGGTCGTGGGGACGACCCTATAGTCGTCGGACAAGTCGGCGGCGAGATAACCTACTCCGGGGGTCGTGGGGACGAACATATAGTCGTCGGACATGTCGGCGGCGAGCCAACCTAGTCCCAGGGTCGTGGGGACGACCCTATAGTGCTCGGACAAGTCGGCGGCGATCCAACCTAGTCCCGGTGTCGTGGGAACGACCCTATAGTCGTCGGAAATGTCGGCGGCGAGCCAACCTAGTCCCGGGGTCGTGGGGACGACCCTTTAGTCGTCGGACATGTCGGCGGCTGGCCAACGTAGGCCCGCTGTCGTGGGGACGACCCTATAGTCGACGGACATGTCGGCGGCTGGCCAACTTTGGCCCGTGGTCGTGGAGACGACCCTATACTCGTCGGACTTGACGGTGGCGGGCCAATCTAGTCCCGGGGTTGTGGGGACGACCCTATAGTCGTCGGACATTTCGGCGGCTTGCCAACTTTGGCCCGGGGTCGTGGGGACGACCCTATAGTCGTCGGACATGTCGGCGGCTGGCCGACCTAGTCCCGAGGTCGTGGGGACGACCGTATAGTCGTCGGATATGTTGGCGGCTTGTCAACCTAGTCCCGGGGTCGTGGGGACGACCCTATAGTCGTTGGACATGACGGTGGCCGGCCAATCTAGTGCCGGGGTCGTAGGGTCGACCCTATAGTCGTCGGACATGTTGGTGATTGGCCAACATTGGCCCGGGGTCGTCGGGACGACCCTATAGTCGTCGGACATGTTGGCGGCTTGTCTGCCTAGTCCCGGGGTCGTGGGTACGACCCTATAGTCGTCGGACAAGTCGGCGGCGGGCCAACCTTGTCCCGGGGTCGTGGGGACGACCCTATAGTCGTCGGACATGACGTTGGCGGGCCAATCTAGTCCCGGGGTCGTGGGGACGACCCTATAGTCGTCGGACATGACGTTGGCGGGCCAATCTAGTCCCGGGGTCGTAGGGACGACCCTATAGTCGTCGAACATGTCGGCGATTGGCCAACATTGGCCCGGGGTCGTGGGGACGACCCTACAGTCGTCGGACATTTCGGCGGCTTGCCAACTTTGGCCCGGGGTCGTGGGGACGACCCTATAGTCGTCGGACATGACGGTGGCGGACCAATCTAGTCCCGGGGTCGTGGGGACGACCCAATAGTCGTTGGACATTACGGCGGCTGGCCAACTTTGGCCCATGGTCGTGGGGACGACCCTACAGTCGTCGGACATGTCGGCGGCTGGCCAACTTTTGCCCGGGGTCGTGGGGACGACCCTATAGTCGTCGGACATGTCGGCGGCTGGCCAACCTAGTCCCGAGGTCGTGGGGACGACCCTATTGTCGTCGGACTTCACGGTGGCGGGCCAATCTAGTCCCGGGGTCGTGGGGACGACCCTACAGTCGTCGGACATTTCGGCGGCTTGCCAACTTTGGCCCGGGGTCGTGGGGACGACCCTATAGTCGACGGACATGTCGGCGGCTGGCCAACTTTGGCCCGTGGTCGTGGAGACGACCCTATACTCGTCGGACTTGACGGTGGCGGGCCAATCTAGTCCCGGGGTTGTGGGGAGGACCCTATAGTCGTCGGACATTTCGGCGGCTTGCCAACTTTGGCCCGGGGTCGTGGGGACGACCCTATAGTCGTCGGACATGTCGGCGGCTGGCCGACCTAGTCCCGAGGTCGTGGGGACGACCGTATAGTCGTCGGATATGTTGGCGGCTTGTCAACCTAGTCCCGGGGTCGTGGGGACGACCCTATAGTCGTTGGACATGACGGTGGCCGGCCAATCTAGTGCCGGGGTCGTAGGGACGACCCTATAGTCGTCGGACATGTTGGTGATTGGCCAACATTGGCCCGGGGTCGTCGGGACGACCCTATAGTCGTCGGACATGTTGGCGGCTTGTCTGCCTAGTCCCGGGGTCGTGGGTACGACCCTATAGTCGTCGGACAAGTCGGCGGCGGGCCAACCTTGTCCCGGGGTCGTGGGGACGACCCTATAGTCGTCGGCCATGACGGTGGCGGGCCAATCTAGTCCCGGGGTCGTGGGGACGACCCTATAGTCGTCGGACAAGACGGCGGCTGGATATTCTTGGCTCGCGGTCGTGGGGACGACCCTATAGTCGTCGGACATTTCGGCGGCTTGCCAACTTTGGCCCGGGGTCGTGGGGACGAGCCTATAGTCGTTGGACATGACGGTGGCGGGCCAATCTAGTCCCGGGGTCGTAGGGACGACCCTATAGTCGTCGAACATGTCGGCGATTGGCCAACATTGGCCCGGGGTCGTGGGGACGACCCTACACTCGTCGGACATTTCGGCGGCTTGCCAACTTTGGCCCGGGGTCGTGGGGACGACCCTATAGTCGTCGGACATGACGGTGGCGGACCAATCTAGTCCCGGGGTCGTGGGGACGACCCTACAGTCGTCGGACATGTCGGCGGCTGGCCAACTTTTGCCCGGGGTCGTGGGGACGACCCTATAGTCGTCGGACATGTCGGCGGCTGGCCAACCTAGTCCCGAGGTCGTGGGGACGACCCTATTGTCGTCGGACTTCACGGTGGCGGGCCAATCTAGTCCCGGGGTCGTGGGGACGACCCTACAGTCGTCGGACATTTCGGCGGTTGCCAACTTTGGCCCGTGGTCGTGGGGACGACCCTATAGTCGTCGGACATTTCGGCGGCATGCCACCTTTGGCCCGGGGTCGTGGGGACGACCCTATAGTCGTCGGACATGTTCGCGGCTTGTCAACCTAGTCCCGGGGTTGTGGGGACGACCCTATAGTCGTTGGACATGACGGTGGCGGGCCAATCTAGTCCCGGGGTCGTAGGAACGACCCTATAGTCGTCGACATGTCGGCGGCTTGCCAACTTTGGCCCGGGGTCGTGGGGACGACCCTATAGTCGTCGGACATGTCGGCGGCTGGCCAACCTAGTCCCGAGGTCGTGGGGACGACCCTATAGTCGTCGGACAAGTCGGCGGCGGGCCAACCTAGTCCCGGGGTCGTGGGGATGACCCTATACTCGTCGGACAAGTCGGCGGCGAACCCACCTAGTCGGGGGGTCGTGGGGACGACCCTATAGTCGTCGGACAAGTCAGCGGCTGGCCAACATTGGCCCGTGGTCGTGGGGACGACCATATAATCGTCGGACATGACGGTGGCGGGCCACTCTAGTCCCGGGTCGTGGGGACGACCCTATAGTCGTCGGACATGTCGGCGGCTGGCCAACTTTGGCCCGGGGTCCTGGGGACGACCCTATAGTCGTCGGACATGTTGGCGGCTTTTCAGCCTAGTCCCGCGGTCGTGGGGACGACCCTATAGTCGTCGGACATTTCGGCGGCATGCCATCTTTAGCCCGGGGTCGTGGGGACGACCCTATATTCGTCGAACATTTTGGCGTCTTGTCAACCTAGACCCGGGGTCGTGGGGACGACCCTATAGTCGTCGGACTTGACGGTGGCGGGCCAATCTAGTCCCGGGGTCGTGGGGACGACCCTATAGTCGTTGGACATGACGGTGGCGGGCCAATCTAGTCCCGGGATCGTGGGGACGACCCTACAGTCGTCGGACATTTCGGCGATTGGCCAACATTGGCCCGGGGTCGTGGGGACGACCCTATTGTCGTCGGACATGACGGTGGCGGGCCAATCTAGTCCTGGGGTCGTGGGGACGACCCCATAGTCGTCGGACAAGTCGGCGGCTGGCCAACTTTGGCCCGGGGTCGTGGGGACGACCCAATAGTCGTCGGACATGTCGGCGGCTGGCCAACTTTGGCCCGTGGTCGTGGGGACGATCCGATTGTCGTCGGACATTTCGGCGGCATGCCATCTTTGGCCCGGGGTCGTGGGGACGACCCTATATTCGTCGAACATTTTGGCGTCTTGTCAACCTAGACCCTATAGTCGTTGGACATGACGGTGGCGGACCAATTTAGTCCCGGGGTCGTATGGACGACCCTATAGTCGTCGGACATGTCGGCGGCTGGCCAACATTGGCCCGGGGTCGTGGGGACGGCCCAATAGTCGTTGAACATGTCGGCGGCGGGCCATCCTAGCCCCGGGGTCGTGGGGACGACCCTATAGTCGTCGGACAAGACGGCGGCTGTCCAACTTTGGCCCGGGTCGTGGGGACGACCCTATAGTTGTCGGACTTGACGGTGGCGGGCCAATCTAGTCCCGGGGTCGTGGGGACGACCCTATAGTCGTCAAACATGTCGGTGGCGAGCCAACCTAGTCCCGGGGTCGTGAGGACGACCTTATAGTCGTCGGACAAGTCGGGGGCGGGCCAACCTAGTCCCGGGGTCGTGGGGATGACCCTATAGTCGTCGGACAAGTCGGCGGCGAGCCCACCTAGTCGGGGGGTCGTGGGGACGACCCTATAGTCGTCGGACAAGTCGGCGGCCGGCCAACCTAGTCCTAGGGTCGTGGGGACGACCCTATAGTCGTCGGACATGACGGTGGCGGACCAATCTAGTCCCGGGGTCGTGGGGACGACCCTACAGTCGTCGGACATGTCGGCGGCTGGCCAACTTTTGCCCGGGGTCGTGGGGACGACCCTATAGTCGTCGGACATGTCGGCGGCTGGCCAACCTAGTCCCGAGGTCGTTGGGACGACCCTATAGTCGTCGGACTTGACGGTGGCGGGCCAATCTAGTCCCGGGGTCGTGGGGACGACCCTACAGTCGTCGGACATTTCGGCGGCTTGCCAACTTTGGCCCGGGGTCGTGGGGACGACCCCATAGTCGTCGGACATGACAGTGGCGGACCAATCTAGTCCCGGGGTCGTGGGGAAGACCCTATACTCGTCGGACATGTCGGCGGCTGGCCAACCTAGTCCCGAGGTCGTTGGGACGACCCTATAGTCGTCGGACTTGACGGTGGCGGGCCAATCTAGTCCCGGGGTCGTGGGGACGACCCTACAGTCGTCGGACATTTCGGCGGCTTGCCAACTTTGGCCCGGGGTCGTGGGGACGACCCTATAGTCGTCGGACTTGACGGTGGCGGGCCAATCTAGTCCCGGGGTCGTGGGGACGACCCTACAGTCGTCGGACATTTCGGCGGCTTGCCATCTTTGGCCCGGGGTCGTGGGGACGACCCTATAGTCGTCGGACAAGACGGCGGCGGGCCAATCCAGTCCCGGGGTCGTAGGGACGACCCTATAGTCGTCGGACAAGTCGGCGGCGGGCCAAGCTTCTCCCGGGGTCGTGGGGACGATCCTATAATCGTCGGACATGACGGTGGCGGGCCAATCTCGTCTCGGGGTCGTGGGGACGACCCTATAGTCGTCGGACAAGTCGGCGGCGGGCCAAGCTTGTCCCGGGGTCGTGGGGACGATCCTATAATCGTCGGACATGACGGTGGCGGGCCAATCTCGTCTCGGGGTCGTGGGGACGACCCTATAGTCGTCGGACAAGTCGGTGGCGAGCCAACTTTGGCCCGGGGTCGTGGGGACGACCCTATAGTCGTCGGACTTGACGGTGGCGGGCCAATCTAGTCCCGGGGTCTTGGGGACGACCCTACAGTCGTCGGACATTTCGGCGGCTTGCCAACTTTGGCCCGGGATGGTGGGGACGACCCTATAATCTTCGGACATGTCGGCGGCTGGCCAACCTAGTCCCGAGGTCGTGGGGGCGACCGTATAGTCGTCGGACATGTCCGCGGCTGGCCAACCTAGTCCCGAGGTCGTCGGACTTGACGGTGGCGGGCCAATCTAGTCCCGGGGTCGTGGGGACGACCCTATAGTCGTCGGACAAGACGGCGGCTGGACATCTTTGGCCCGGGGTCGTGGGGACGACCCTATAGTCGTCGGACATGTCGGCGGCTGGCCAACCTAGTCCCGAGGTCATCGGACTTGACGGTGGCGGGCCAATCTAGTCCCGGGGTCGTGGAGACGACCCTACAGTCGTCGGACATTTCGGCGGCTTGCCAACTTTGGCCCGGGGTCGTGGGGACGACCCTATAGTCGTCGGACAAGACGGCGGCTGGACATCTTTGGCCCGAGGTCGTGGGGACGACCCTATAGACGTCGGACATGTCGGCGGCTGGCCAACCTAGTCCCGGGGTCGTGGGTACGACCCTATAGTCGTCGGACAAGTCGGCGGCTGGCCAACCTAGACCCGGGGTCGTGGGGACGACCCTATAGTCGTTGGACATGACGGTGGCGGGCCAATTTAGTCCCGGGGTCGTGGGAACGACCCTATAGTCGTCGGACATTTCGGCGGCTTGCCAACTTTGGCCCGTGGTCGTGGGGACGATCCAATAGTCGTCGGACATGTCGGCGGCTGGCCAACTTTGGCCCGTGGTTGTGGGGACGACCCTATACTCGTTGGAAATGACGGTGGCGGGCCAATCTAGTCCCGGGGTCGTGGGAACGACCCTATAGTCGTCGGACAAGACGGCGGCTGGACATCTTTGGCCCGGGGTCGTGGGGACGACCCTATAGTCGTCGGACATGTCGGCGGCTGGCCAACCTAGTCCCGAGGTCGTCGGACTTGACGGTGGTGGGCCAATCTAGTCCCGGGGTCGTGGGGACGACCCTACAGTCGTCGGACAGGACGGCGGCTGGACATCTTTGGCCCGGGGTCGTCGGGACGACCCAATAGTCGTTGGACATGTCAGCGGCAGGCCAACATTGGCCCGGGGTCGTGGGGACGACCCTATAGTCGTCGGACATGACGGTGGCGGGCCAATCTAGTCCCGGGGACATGGGGACGACCCTATAGTCGTCGGACATGTCGGCGATTGGCCAACATTGGCCCGGGGTCGTGGGGACGACCCTATAGTCGTCGGACATGTCGGCGGCTGGCCAACCTAGTCTCGAGGTCGTGGGGACGACCCTATAGTCGTCGGACATGTCGGCGGCTGGCCAACCTAGTCCCGAGGTCGTCGGACTTGACGGTGGCGGGCCAATCTAGTCCCGGGGTCTTGGGGACGACCCTACAGTCGTCGGACATTTCGGCGGCTTGCCAACTTTGGCCCGGGGTGGTGGGGACGACCCTATAGTCGTCGGACATGTCGGCGGCTGGCCAACCTAGTCCCGAGGTCGTTGGGACGACCCTATAGTCGTCGGACTTGACGGTGGCGGGCCAATCTAGTCCCGGGGTCGTAGGGACGACCCTATAGTCGTCGGACATGTCGGCGATTGGCCAACATTGGCCCGGGGTCGTGGGGACGACCCTATAGTCGTCGGACATGTCGGCGGCTGGCCAACCTAGTCCCGAGGTCGTGGGGACGACCCTATAGTCGTCGGACTTGACGGTGGCGGGCCAATCTAATCCCGGGGTCGTGGGGACGAACCTATAGTCGTCGGACTTGACAGTGGCGGGCCAATCTAGTCCCGGGGTCGTGGGGACGACCCTATAGTCGTCGGACATGTCGGAGGCTGGCCAACTTTGGCCCGTGGTCGTGGGGACGATCCAATAGTCGTCGGACATGTCGGCGGCTGGCCAACTTTGGCCCGTGGTTGTGGGGATGATCCTATACTCGTTGGACATGACGGTGGCGGGCCAGTCTAGTCCCGGGGTCGTGGGAACGACCCTATAGTCGTCGGACAAGACGGCGGCTGGACATCTTTGGCCCGGGGTCGTGGGGACGACCCTATAGTCGTCGGACATGTCGGCGGCTGGCCAACCTAGTCCCGAGGTCGTCGGACTTGACGGTGGCGGGCCAATCTAGTCCCGGGGTCGTGGAGACGACCCTACAGTCGTCGGACATTTCGGCGGCTTGCCAACTTTGGCCCGGGGTCGTGGGGACGACCCTATAGTCGTCGGACATGACGGTGGCGGACCAATCTAGTCCCGGGGTCGTGGGGAAGACCCTATACTCGTCGGACATGTCGGCGGCTGGCCAACCTAGTCCCGAGGTCGTCGGACTTGACGGTGGCGGGCCAATCTAGTCCCGGGGTCGTGGAGACGACCCTACAGTCGTCGGACATTTCGGCGGCTTGCCAACTTTGGCCCGGGGTCGTGGGGGCGACCGTATAGTCGTCTGACATGTCCGCGGCTGGCCAACCTAGTCCCGAGGTCGTCGGACTTGACGGTGGCGGGTCAATCTAGTCCCGGGGTCGTGGGGACGACGTTATAGTCGTCGGACAAGACGGCGGCTGGACATCTTTGGCCCGGGGTCGTGGGGACGACCCTATAGTCGTCGGACATGTCGGCGGCTGGCCAACCTAGTCCCGAGGTCGTCGGACTTGACGGTGGCGGGCCAATCTAGTCCCGGGGTCGTGGAGACGACCCTACAGTCGTCGGACATTTCGGCGGCTGGCCAACTTTGGCCCGTGGTCGTGGGCACGATCCAATAGTCGTCGGACATGTCGGCGGCTGGCCAACTTTGGCCCGTGGTTGTGGGGACGACCCTATAGTCGTCGGACTTGACGGTGGCGGGCCAATCTAGTCCCGGGGTCTTGGGGACGACCCTACAGTCGTCGGACATTTCGGAGGCTTGCCAACTTTGGCCCGGGGTGGTGGGGACGACCCTATAGTCGTCGGACATTTCGGCGGCTGGCCAACCTAGTCCCGAGGTCGTGGTGGCGACCCTATAGTCGTCGGACATGTCGGCGGCTAGCCAACCTAGTCCCGAGGTCGTCGGACTTGACGGTGGCGGGCGAATCTAGTCCCCGGGTCTTGGGGACGACCCTACAGTCGTCGGACATTTCGGAGGCTTGCCAACTTTGGCCCGGGGTGGTGGGGACGACCCTATAGTCGTCGGACATGTCGGCGGCTGGCCAACCTAGTCCCGAGGTCGTGGGGGCGACCCTATAGTCGTCGGACATGTCGGCGGCTAGCCAACCTAGTCCCGAGGTCGTCGGACTTGACGATGGCGAGCGAATCTAGTCCCCGGGTCGTGGGGACGACCCTATAGTCGTCGGACAAGACGGCGGCTGGACATCTTTGGCCCGGGGTCGTGGGGACGACCCTATAGTCGTCGGACATGACGGTGGCTGGCCAACCTAGTCCCGAGGTCGTCGGACTTGTCGGGGGCGGGCCAATCTAGTCCCGGGGTCGTGGGGACGACCCTATAGTCGTCGGACTTGACGGTGGCGGGCCAATCTAGTCCCGGGGTCTTGGGGACGACCCTACAGTCGTCGGACATTTCGGAGGCTTGCCAACTTTGGCCCGGGGTGGTGGGGACGACCCTATAGTCGTCGGACATTTCGGCGGCTGGCCAACCTAGTCCCGAGGTCGTGGTGGCGACCCTATAGTCGTCGGACATGTCGGCGGCTAGCCAACCTAGTCCCGAGGTCGTCGGACTTGACGGTGGCGGGCGAATCTAGTCCCCGGGTCTTGGGGACGACCCTACAGTCGTCGGACATTTCGGAGGCTTGCCAACTTTGGCCCGGGGTGGTGGGGACGACCCTATAGTCGTCGGACATGTCGGCGGCTGGCCAACCTAGTCCCGAGGTCGTGGGGGCGACCCTATAGTCGTCGGACATGTCGGCGGCTAGCCAACCTAGTCCCGAGGTCGTCGGACTTGACGATGGCGGGCGAATCTAGTCCCCGGGTCGTGGGGACGACCCTATAGTCGTCGGACAAGACGGCGGCTGGACATCTTTGGCCCGGGGTCGTGGGGACGACCCTATAGTCGTCGGACATGACGGTGGCTGGCCAACCTAGTCCCGAGGTCGTCGGACTTGACGGGGGCGGGCCAATCTAGTCCCGGGGTCGTGGGGACGACCCTATAGTCGTCGGACTTGACGGTGGCGGGCCAATCTAGTCCCGGGGTCTTGGGGACGACCCTACAGTCGTCGGACATTTCGGAGGCTTGCCAACTTTGGCCCGGGGTGGTGGGGACGACCCTATAGTCGTCGGACTTGACGGTGGCGGGCCAATCTAGTCCCGGGGTCTTGGGGACGACCCTACAGTCGTCGGACATTTCGGCGGCTTGCCAACTTTGGCCCGGGGTGGTGGGGACGACCCTATAGTCGTCGGACATGTCGGCGGCTGGCCTACCTAGTCCCGAGGTCGTGGGGGCGACCCTATAGTCGTCGGACATGTCGGCGGCTGGCCAACCTAGTCCCGAGGTCGTCGGACTTGACGGTGGCGGGCCAATCTAGTCCCGGGGTCTTGGGGACGACCCTACAGTCGTCGGACATTTCGGCGGCTTGCCAACTTTGGACCGGGGTGGTGGGGACGACCCTATAGTCGTCGGACATGTCGGCGGCTGGCCAACCTAGTCCCGAGGTCGTTGGGACGTCCCTATAGTCGTCGGACTTGACGGTGGCGGGCCAATCTAGTCCCGGGGTCGTGGGGACGACCCTACAGTCGTCGGACATTTCGGCGGCTTGCCAACTTTGGCCCGGGGTCGTGGGGACGACCCTATAGTCGTCGGACATGTCGGCGGCTGGCCAACCTAGTCCCGAGGTCGTCGGACTTGACGGTGGCGGGCCAATCTAGTCCCGGGGTCGTGGGGACGACCCTACAGACGTCGGACAAGACGGCGGCTGGACATCTTTGGCCCGGGGTCGTGGGGACGACCCAATAGTCGTTGGACATGTCAGCGGCAGGCCAACATTGGCCCGGGGTCGTGGGGACGACCCTATAGTCGTCGGACATGACGGTGGCGGGCCAATCTAGTCCCGGGGACATGGGGACGACCCTATAGTCGTCGGACATGTCGGCGATTGGCCAACATTGGCCCGGGGTCGTGGGGACGACCCTATAGTCGTCGGACATGTCGGCGGCTAGCCAACCTAGTCCCGAGGTCGTGGGGGCGACCCTATAGTCGTCGGACATGTCGGCGGCTAGCCAACCTAGTCCCGAGGTCGTCGGACTTGACGGTGGCGGGCGAATCTAGTCCCCGGGTCGTGGGGACGACCCTATAGCCGTCGGACAAGACGGCGGCTGGACATCTTTGGCCCGGGGTCGTGGGGACGACCCAATAGTCGTCGGACATGTCGGCGGCTGGCCAACCTAGTCCCGAGGTCGTCGGACTTGACGGTGGCGGGCCAATCTAGTCCCGGGGTCGTGGGGACGACCCTATAGTCGTCCGACAAGACGGCGGCTGGACATCTTTGGCCCGGGGTCGTGGGGACGACCCTATAGTCGTCGGACATGGCGGTGGCGGGCCAATCTAGTCCCGTGGTCGTAGGGACGACCCTATAGTGTTCGGACATGACGGTAGCGGGCCAATCTAGACCCGAGGTCGTGGGGACGACCCTATAGTAGTCGGACATGTCGGCGGCTGTCCAACTTTGGCCCGGTGTCGTGGGGACGACTCTATAGTCGTCGGACATGTCGGCGGCTGGCCAACCTAGACCCGGGGTCGTGGGGACAACCCTATTGTCGTCGGACACGACGGTGGCGGGCCAATCTAGTCCCGGGGTCGTGGGGACCACCCTATAGTCGTCTGACAAGTCGGCGGCGGGCCAAGCTTGTCCCGGGGTCGTGGGGACGACACTATAATCGTCGGACATGACGGTGGCGGGCCAATCTAGTCCCGGGGTCGTGGGGACGACCCTATAGTCGTCGGACAAGACGGCGGCTGGACATCTTTGGCCCGCGATCGCGGGGACGACCCTATAGTCGTCGGACATTTCGGCGGCATGCCATCTTGAGCCCGGGGTCGTGGGGCGACCCTATAGTCGTCGGACATGTTGGCGGCTTGTCAACCTAGTCCCGGGGTCGTGGGGACGACCCTATAGTCGTTGGACATGACGGTGGCGGGCCAATCTAGTCCAGGGGTCGTAGGGACGACCCTATAGTCGTCGGACATGTCGGCGATTGGCCAACATTGGCCCGGGGTCGTGGGGACGACCCTATAGTCGTCGGACACGTCGGCGGCTGGCCAACCTAGTCCCGAGGTCTTGGGGACGACCCTACAGTCGTCGGACATTTCGGAGGCTTGCCAACTTTGGCCCGGGGTGGTGGGGACGACCCTATAGTCGTCGGACATGTCGGCGGCTGGCCAACCTAGTCCCGAGGTCGTGGGGGCGACCCTATAGTCGTCGGACATGTCGGCGGCTAGCCAACCTAGTCCCGAGGTCGTCGGACTTGACGATGGCGGGCGAATCTAGTCCCCGGGTCGTGGGGACGACCCTATAGTCGTCGGACAAGACGGCGGCTGGACATCTTTGGCCCGGGGTCGTGGGGACGACCCTATAGTCGTCGGACATGACGGTGGCTGGCCAACCTAGTCCCGAGGTCGTCGGACTTGACGGGGGCGGGCCAATCTAGTCCCGGGGTCGTGGGGACGACCCTATAGTCGTCGGACTTGACGGTGGCGGGCCAATCTAGTCCCGGGGTCTTGGGGACGACCCTACAGTCGTCGGACATTTCGGAGGCTTGCCAACTTTGGCCCGGGGTGGTGGGGACGACCCTATAGTCGTCGGACTTGACGGTGGCGGGCCAATCTAGTCCCGGGGTCTTGGGGACGACCCTACAGTCGTCGGACATTTCGGCGGCTTGCCAACTTTGGCCCGGGGTGGTGGGGACGACCCTATAGTCGTCGGACATGTCGGCGGCTGGCCTACCTAGTCCCGAGGTCGTGGGGGCGACCCTATAGTCGTCGGACATGTCGGCGGCTGGCCAACCTAGTCCCGAGGTCGTCGGACTTGACGGTGGCGGGCCAATCTAGTCCCGGGGTCTTGGGGACGACCCTACAGTCGTCGGACATTTTGGCGGCTTGCCAACTTTGGCCCGGGGTGGTGGGGACGACCCTATAGTCGTCGGACATGTCGGCGGCTGGCCAACCTAGTCCCGAGGTCGTTGGGACGTCCCTATAGTCGTCGGACTTGACGGTGGCGGGCCAATCTAGTCCCGGGGTCGTGGGGACGACCCTACAGTCGTCGGACATTTCGGCGGCTTGCCAACTTTGGCCCGGGGTCGTGGGGACGACCCTATAGTCGTCGGACATGTCGGCGGCTGGCCAACCTAGTCCCGAGGTCGTCGGACTTGACGGTGGCGGGCCAATCTAGTCCCGGGGTCGTGGGGACGACCCTACAGACGTCGGACAAGACGGCGGCTGGACATCTTTGGCCCGGGGTCGTGGGGACGACCCAATAGTCGTTGGACATGTCAGCGGCAGGCCAACATTGGCCCGGGGTCGTGGGGACGACCCTATAGTCGTCGGACATGACGGTGGCGGGCCAATCTAGTCCCGGGGACATGGGGACGACCCTATAGTCGTCGGACATGTCGGCGATTGGCCAACATTGGCCCGGGGTCGTGGGGACGACCCTATAGTCGTCGGACATGTCGGCGGCTAGCCAACCTAGTCCCGAGGTCGTGGGGGCGACCCTATAGTCGTCGGACATGTCGGCGGCTAGCCAACCTAGTCCCGAGGTCGTCGGACTTGACGGTGGCGGGCGAATCTAGTCCCCGGGTCGTGGGGACGACCCTATAGCCGTCGGACAAGACGGCGGCTGGACATCTTTGGCCCGGGGTCGTGGGGACGACCCAATAGTCGTCGGACATGTCGGCGGCTGGCCAACCTAGTCCCGAGGTCGTCGGACTTGACGGTGGCGGGCCAATCTAGTCCCGGGGTCGTGGGGACGACCCTATAGTCGTCCGACAAGACGGCGGCTGGACATCTTTGGCCCGGGGTCGTGGGGACGACCCTATAGTCGTCGGACATGGCGGCGGCTGGCCAACCTAGTCCCGAGGTCGTGGGGACGACCCTATAGTCGTCGGACATGTCGTCGGCTGGCCAACTTTGGCCCGTGGTTGTGGGGACGACCATATAGTCGTTGGACGTGACGGTGGCGGGCCAATCTAGTCCCGGGGTCGTGGGGACGACCCTATAGTCGTCGGACAAGACGGCGGCTGGCCAACCTGGACCCGGGGTCGTGGGGACGACCCTATTGTCGTCGGACATGACGGTGGCGGGCCAATCTAGTCTCGCGGTCGTGGGGACGACCCTATAATCGTCGGACATGACGGTGGCGGGCCAATCTAGTCCCGGGGTCGTGGGGACGACCCTCATGTCGTCGGACATGTCGGCGGCTGGCCAACTTTGGCCCGGTGTCGTGGGGACGACTCTATAGTCGTCGGACATTTCGGCGGCATGCCAACTTTGGCCCGTGGTCGTGGGGACGACCCTATAGTTGTTGGACATGACGGTGGCGGGCTAATCTAGTCCCGGGGTCGTAGGGACGACCCTATAGTCGTTGGACATGTCGGCGATTGGCCAACATTGGCCCGGGGTCGTGGAGACGACCCTATAGTCGTCGAACAATTCGGCGGCGGGTCAAGCTTGTCCCGGGGTCGTGGGGACGACCCTATAATCGTCGGACATGACGGTGGCGGGCCAATCTAGTCCCGGGGTCGTGGGGACGACCCTATAGTCGTCGGACATGTCGGCGGCATGCCAACTTTGGCCCGTGGTCGTGGGGACGACCCTATAGTCGTTGGACATGACGGTGGCGGGCCAATCTAGTCCCGGGGTCGTAGGGACGACCCTATAGTCGTTGGACATGTCGGCGATTGGCCAACATTGGCCCGGGGTCGTGGGGACGACCCTATAGTCGTCGAACAATTCGGCGGCGGGTCAAGCTTGTCCCGGGGTCGTGGGGACGACCCTATAATCGTCGGACATGACGGTGGCGGGCCAATCTAGTCCCGGGGTCGTGGGGACGACCCTATAGTCGTCGGACATGTCGGCGGCATGCCAACTTTGGCCCGTGGTCGTGGGGACGACCCTATAGTCGTTGGACATGACGGTGGCGGGCCAATCTAGTCCCGGGGTCGTAGGGACGACCCTATAGTCGTTGGACATGTCGGCGATTGGCCAACATTGGCCCGGGGTCGTGGGGACGACCCTATTGTCGTCGGACCTGTCGGCGGCTGGCCAACCTAGTCCCGAGGTCGTGGGGACGACCCTATAGTCGTCGGACATGTCGGCGGCTGGCCAACTTTGGCCCGTGGTTGTGGGGACGACCATATAGTCGTTGGACGTGACGGTGGCGGGCCAATCTAGTCCCGGGGTCGTGGGGACGACCCTATAGTCGTCGGACAAGACGGCGGCTGGCCAACCTGGACCCGGGGTCGTGGGGACGACCCTATTGTCGTCGGACATGACGGTGGCGGGCCAATCTAGTCTCGCGGTCGTGGGGACGACCCTATAATCGTCGGACATGACGGTGGCGGGCCAATCTAGTCCCGGGGTCGTGGGGACGACTCTCATGTCGTCGGACATGTCGGCGGCTGGCCAACTTTGGCCCGGTGTCGTGGGGACGACTCTATAGTCGTCGGACATTTCGGCGGCATGCCAACTTTGGCCCGTGGTCGTGGGGACGACCCTATAGTTGTTGGACATGACGGTGGCGGGCTAATCTAGTCCCGGGGTCGTAGGGACGACCCTATAGTCGTTGGACATGTCGGCGATTGGCCAACATTGGCCCGGGGTCGTGGGGACGACCCTATAGTCGTCGAACAATTCGGCGGCGGGTCAAGCTTGTCCCGGGGTCGTGGGGACGACCCTATAATCGTCGGACATGACGGTGGCGGGCCAATCTAGTCCCGGGGTCGTGGGGACGACCCTATAGTCGTCGGACATGTCGGCGGCATGCCAACTTTGGCCCGTGGTCGTGGGGACGACCCTATAGTCGTTGGACATGACGGTGGCGGGCCAATCTAGTCTCGCGGTCGTGGGGACGACCCTATAATCGTCGGACATGACGGTGGCGGGCCAATCTAGTCTCGGGGTCGTGGGGACGACCCTATAGTCGTCGGACATGTCGGCAGCTGGCCAACTTTGGCCCGGGGTCGTGGGGACGACCCTATAGTCGTCGGACATGTCGGCGGCTGGCCAACTTTGGCCCGGTGTCGTGGGGACGACTCTATAGTCGTCGGAAATGTCGGCGGCTGGCCAACCTGGACCCGGGGTCGTGGGGACGACCCTATTGTCGTCGGACATGACGGTGGCGGGCCAATCTAGTCTCGCGGTCGTGGGGACGACCCTATAATCGTCGGACATGACGGTGGCGGGCCAATCTAGTCCCGGGGTCGTGGGGACGACCCTATAATCGTCGGACATGACGGTGGCGGGCCAATCTAGTCCCCGGGTCGTGGGGACGACCCTATAGTCGTCGGACATGTCGGCGGCTGGCCAACTTTGGCCCGGTGTCGTGGGGACGACCCTATAGTCGTCGGACATTTCGGCGGCATGCCAACTTTGGCCCGTGGTCGTGGGGACGACCCTATAGTTGTTGGACATGACGGTGGCGGGCTAGTCTAGTCCCGGGGTCGTAGGGACGACCCTATAGTCGTTGGACATGTCGGCGATTGGCCAACATTGGCCCGGGGTCGTGGGGACGACCCTATAGTCGTCGGACATGTCGGCGGCTGGCCAACCTAGTCCCGAGGTCGTGGGGACGACCCTATAGTCGTCGGACATGTCGGCGGCTGGCCAACTTTGGCCCGTGGTTTTGGGGACGACCATATAGTCGTTGGACGTGACGGTGGCGGGCCAATCCAGTCCCGGGGTCGTGGGGACGACCCTATAGTCGTCGGACAAGACGGCGGCTGGCCAACCTGGACCCGGGGTCGTGGGGACGACCCTATTGTCGTCGGACATGACGGTGGCGGGCCAATCTAGTCTCGCGGTCGTGGGGACGACCCTATAATCGTCGGACATGACGGTGGCGGGCCAACCTAGTCCCGGGGTCGTGGGGACGACCCTCATGTCGTCGGACATGTCGGCGGCTGGCCAACTTTGGCCCGGTGTCGTGGGGACGACTCTATAGTCGTCGGACATTTCGGCGGCATGCCAACTTTGGCCCGTGGTCGTGGGGACGACCCTATAGTTGTTGGACATGACGGTGGCGGGCTAATCTAGTCCCGGGGTCGTAGGGACGACCCTATAGTCGTTGGACATGTCGGCGATTGGCCAACATTGGCCCGGGGTCGTGGAGACGACCCTATAGTCGTCGAACAATTCGGCGGCGGGTCAAGCTTGTCCCGGGGTCGTGGGGACGACCCTATAATCGTCGGACATGACGGTGGCGGGCCAATCTAGTCCCGGGGTCGTGGGGACGACCCTATAGTCGTCGGACATGTCGGCGGCATGCCAACTTTGGCCCGTGGTCGTGGGGACGACCCTATAGTCGTTGGACATGACGGTGGCGGGCCAATCTAGTCCCGGGGTCGTAGGGACGACCCTATAGTCGTCGGACATGTCGGTGGCGGGCCAATCTAGTCCCGGGGTCGTAGGGACGACCCTATAGTCGTCGGACATGTCGGCGATTGGCCAACATTGGCCCGGGGTCGTGGGGACGACCCTATAGTCGTCGGACATGTCGGCGGCTGGCCAACCTAGTCCCGAGGTCGTGGGGACGACCCTATAGTCGTCGGACATGTCGGCGGCTGGCCAACTTTGGCCCGTGGTTGTGGGGACGACCATATAGTCGTTGGACGTGACGGTGGCGGGCCAATCTAGTCCCGGGGTCGTGGGGACGACCCTATAGTCGTCGGACAAGACGGCGGCTGGCCAACCTGGACCCGGGGTCGTGGGGACGACCCTATTGTCGTCGGACATGACGGTGGCGGGCCAATCTAGTCTCGCGGTCGTGGGGACGACCCTATAATCGTCGGACATGACGGTGGCGGGCCAATCTAGTCCCGGGGTCGTGGGGACGACCCTCATGTCGTCGGACATGTCGGCGGCTGGCCAACTTTGGCCCGGTGTCGTGGGGACGACTCTATAGTC
The DNA here is from genome assembly GCA_963932275.1 of Andrena praecox. Classification (NCBI taxonomy): domain Eukaryota; kingdom Metazoa; phylum Arthropoda; class Insecta; order Hymenoptera; family Andrenidae; genus Andrena; species Andrena praecox. Next base: position 2,506,775 of record CAWVQO010000569.1, read on the forward strand.
GTCGGAAATGTCGGCGGCTGGCCAACCTGGACCCGGGGTCGTGGGGACGACCCTATTGTCGTCGGACATGACGGTGGCGGGCCAATCTAGTCTCGGGATCGTGGGGACGACCCTATAGTCGTCGGACATGTCGGCGGCTGGCCAACTTTGGCCCGGGGTCGTGGGGACGACCCTATAGTCGTCGGACATGACGGTGGCGGACCAATCTAGTCCCGGGGTCGTGGGGACGACCCTATAGTCGTCGGACATGTCGGCGGCTGGCCAACATTGGCCCGTGGTCGTGGGGACGATCCAATAGTCGTCGGACATGTCGGCGGCTGGCCAACTTTGGCCCGTGGTTGTGGGGACGACCCTATAGTCGTTGGACATGACGGTGGCGGGCCAATCTAGTCCCGGGGTCGTGGGTACGACCCTATAGTCGTCGGACAAGACGGCGGCTGGACATCTTTGGCCCGGGGTCGTGGGGACGACCCTATAGTCGTCGGACATGTTGGCGGCTTGTCAGCATAGTCCCGGGGTCGTGGGTACGACCCTATAGTCGTCGGACAAGTCGGCGGCTGGCCAACCTAGACCCGGGGTCGTGGGGACGACCCTATTGTCGTCGGACATGACGGTGGCGGGCCAATCAAGTCCCGGGGTCGTGGGGACGACCCTATAGTCGTCGGACATGTCGGCGGCTGGCCAACTTTGGCCCGGGGTCGTGGGGACGACCCTATAGTCGTCGGACATGACGGTGGCGGACCAATCTAGTCCCGGGGTCGTGGGGACGACCCTATAGTCGTCGGACATGTCGGCGGCTGGCCAGCTTTGGCCCGGGGTCGTGGGGACGACTCTATAGTCGTCGGAATGTCGGCGGCTGGCCAACCTGGACTCGGGGTCGTGGGGACGACCCTATAGTCGTCGGACAAGACGGAGGCTGGACATCTTTGGCCCGGTGTCGTGGGGACGACCCTATAGTCGTCGGACATGTTGGCGGCTTGTCAGCCTAGTCCCGGGGTCGTGGGTACGACCCTATAGTCGTCGGACAAGTCGGCGGCATGACAACTTTGGCCCGTGGTCGTGGGGACGACCCTATAGTCGTTGGACATGACGGTGGCGGGCCAATCTAGTCCCGGGGTCGTAGGGACGACCCTATAGTCGTCGGACATGTCGGCGATTGGCCAACATTGGCCCGGGGTCGTGGGGACGACCCTATAGTCGTCGGACATGTCGGCGGCTGGCCAACCTAGTCCCGAGGTCGTGGGGACGACCCTATAGTCGTCGGACATGTCGGCGGCTGGCCAACTTTGGCCCGTGGTTGTGGGGACGACCATATAGTCGTTGGACGTGACGGTGGCGGGCCAATCTAGTCCCGGGGTCGTGGGGACGACCCTATAGTCGTCGGACAAGACGGCGGCTGGCCAACCTGGACCCGGGGTCGTGGGGACGACCCTATTGTCGTCGGACATGACGGTGGCGGGCCAATCTAGTCTCGCGGTCGTGGGGACGACCCTATAATCGTCGGACATGACGGTGGCGGGCCAATCTAGTCCCGGGGTCGTGGGGACGACCCTCATGTCGTCGGACATGTCGGCGGCTGGCCAACTTTGCCCCGGTGTCGTGGGGACGACTCTATAGTCGTCGGAAATGTCGGCGGCTGGCCAACCTGGACCCGGGGTCGTGGGGACGACCCTATTGTCGTCGGACATGACGGTGGCGGGCCAATCTAGTCTCGGGATCGTGGGGACGACCCTATAGTCGTCGGACATGTCGGCGGCTGGACATCTTTGGCCCGGGGTCGTGGGGACGAACCTATAGTCGTCGGACATGTTGGCGGCTTGTCAGCATAGTCCCGGGGTCGTGGGTACGACCCTATAGTCGTCGGACAAGTCGGCGGCTGGCCAACCTAGACCCGGGGTCGTGGGGACGACCCTATTGTCGTCGGACATGACGGTGGCGGGCCAATCTAGTCCCGGGGTCGTGGGGACGACCCTATAGTGGTCGGACATGTCGGTGGCATGCCAACTTTGGCCCGTGGTCGTGGGGACGACCCTATAGTCGTTGGACATGACGGTGGCGGGCCAATCTAGTCCCGGGGTCGTAGGGACGACCCTATAGTCGTCGGACATGTCGGCGATTGGCCAACATTGGCCCGGGGTCGTGGGGACGACCCTATAGTCGTCGGACATGTCGGCGTCTGGCCAACCTAGTCCCGAGGTCGTGGGGACGACCCTATAGTCGTCGGACATGTCGGCGGCTGGCCAACTTTGGCCCGTGGTTGTGGGGACGACCATATAGTCGTTGGACGTGACGGTGGCGGGCCAATCTAGTCCCGGGGTCGTGGGGACGACCCTCATGTCGTCGGACATGTCGGCGGCTGGCCAACTATGGCCCGGTGTCGTGGGGACGACTCTATAGTCGTCGGAAATGTCGGCGGCTGGCCAACCTGCACCCGGGGTCGTGGGGACGACCCTATTGTCGTCGGACATGACGGTGGCGGGCCAATCTAGTCTCGGGATCGTGGGGACGACCCTATAGTCGTCGGACATGTCGGCGGCTGGCCAACTTTGGCCCGGGGTCGTGGGGACGACCCTATAGTCGTCGGACATGACGGTGGCGGACCAATCTAGTCCTGGGGTCGTGGGGACGACCCTATAGTCGTCGGACATGTCGGCGGCTGGACATCTTTGGCCCGGGGTCGTGGGGACGACCCTATAGTCGTCGGACATGTTGGCGGCTTGTCAGCATAGTCCCGGGGTCGTGGGTACGACCCTATAGTCGTCGGACAAGTCGGCGGCTGGCCAACCTAGACCCGGGGTCGTGGGGACGACCCTATTGTCGTCGGACATGACGGTGGCGGGCCCATCTAGTCCCGGGGTCGTGGGGACGACCCTATTGTCGTCGGACATGTCGGCGATTGGCCAACATTGGCCCGGGGTCGTGGGGACGACCCTATAGTCGTCGGACAAGACGGCGGCTGGCCAACTTTGGCCCGGGGTCGTGGGGACGACTCTATAGTCGTCGGAATGTCGGCGGCTGGCCAACCTGGACTCGGGGTCGTGGGGATGACCCTATAGTCGTCGGACAAGACGGCGGCTGGACATCTTTGGCCCGGTGTCGTGGGGACGACCCTATAGTCGTCGGACAAGACGGCGGCTGGCCAACTTTGGCCCGGGGTCGTGGGGACGACTCTATAGTCGTCGGAATGTCGGCGGCTGGCCAACCTGGACTCGGGGTCGTGGGGACGACCCTATAGTCGTCGGACAAGACGGCGGCTGGACATCTTTGGCCCGGTGTCGTGGGGACGACCCTATAGTCGTCGGACATGTTGGCTTCTTGTCAGCCTAGTCCCGGGGTCGTGGGTACGACCCTATAGTCGTCGGACAAGTCGGCGGCTGGCCAACCTAGACCTGGGGTCGTGGGGACGACCCTATTGTCGTCGGACATGACGGTGGCGGGCCAATCTAGTCCCGGGGTCGTGGGGACGACCCTATAGTCGTCGGACATGTCGGCGGCTGTCCAACTTTGGCCCGGTGTCGTGGGGACGATTCTATAGTCGTCGGATATGTCGGCGGCTGGCCAACCTAGACCCGGGGTCGTGGGGACGACCCTATTGTCGTCGGACATGACGGTGGCGGGCCAATCTAGTCCCGGGGTCGTGGGGACAACCCTATAGTCGTCGGACAAGTCGGTGGCGGGCCAAGCTTGTCCCGGGGTCGTGGGGACGACCCTATAATCGTCGGACATGACGGTGGCGGGCCAATCTAGTCCCGGGGTCGTGGGGACGACCCTATAATCGTTGGACATGACGGTGGCGGGCCAATCTAGTCCCGGGGTCGTAGGGACGACCCTATAGTCGTCGGACATGTTGGCGGCTTGTCAGCCTAGTCCCAGGGTCGTGGGTACGACCCTATAGTCGTCGGACAAGTCGGCGGCGGGCCAACCTTGTCCCGGGGTCGTGGGGACGACCCTATAGTCGTCGGACATGTCGGCGGCTGGCCAACTTTGGCCCGGTGTCGTGGGGACGACTCTATAGTCGTCGGAAATGTCGGCGGCTGGCCAACCTGGACCCGGGGTCGTGGGGACGACCCTATTGTCGTCGGACATGACGGTGGCGGGCCAATCTAGTCTCGCGGTCGTGGGGACGACCCTATAATCGTCGGACATGACGGTGGCGGGCCAATCTAGTCCCGGGGTCGTGGGGACGACCCTATAGTCGTCGGACATGTCGGCGGCTGGCCAACTTTGGCCCGGTGTCGTGGGGACGACTCTATAGTCGTCGGAAATGTCGGCGGCTGGCCAACCTGGACCCGGGGTCGTGGGGACGACCCTATTGTCGTCGGACATGACGGTGGCGGGCCAAGCTAGTCCCGGGGTCGTGGGGACGACCCTATAGTCGTCGGACAAGACGGCGGCTGGACATCTTTGGCCCCGGGGTCGTGGGGACGGCCCTATAGTCGTCGGACATGTTGGCGGCTTGTCAGCCTAGTCCCGGGGTCGTGGGTACGACCCTATAGTCGTCGGACAAGTCGGCGGCTGGCCAACCTAGACCCGGGGTCGTGGGGACGACCCTATTGTCGTCGGACATGACGGTGGCGGGCCAATCTAGTCCCGGGGTCGTGGGGACGACCCTATAGTCGTCGGACATGTCGGCGGCTGGCCAACATTGGCCCGTGGTCGTGGGGACGATCCAATAGTCGTCGGACATGTCGGCGGCATGCCAACTTTGGCCCGTGGTCGTGGGGCGACCCTATAGTCGTTGGACATGACGGTGGCGGGCCAATCTAGTCCCGGGGTCGTAGGGACGACCCTATAGTCGTCGGACATGTCGGCGATTGGCCAACATTGGCCCGGGGTCGTGGGGACGACCCTATAGTCGTCGGACATGTCGGCGGCTGGCCAACCTAGTCCCGAGGTCGTGGGGACGACCCTATAGTCGTCGGACTTGACGGTGGCGGGCCAATCTAGTCCCAGGGTCGTGGGGACGACCCTACCGTCGTCGGAAATGTCGGCGGCTGGCCAACCTGGACCCGGGGTCGTGGGGACGACCCTATTGTCGTCGGACATGACGGTGGCGGGCCAATCTAGTCTCGGGGTCGTGGGGACGACCCTATAGTCGTCGGACATGTCGGCGGCTGGCCAACTTTGGCCCGGGGTCGTGGGGACGACCCTATAATCGTCGGACATGTCGGCGGCTGGCCAACTTTGGCCCGTGGTTGTGGGGACGACCATATAGTCGTTGGACGTGACGGTGGCGGGCCAATCTAGTCCCGGGGTCGTGGGGACGACCCTATAGTCGTCGGACATGTCGGCGGCTGGCCAACTTTGGCCCGGGGTCGTGGGGACGACCCTATAGTCGTCGGACATGACGGTGGCGGACCAATCTAGTCCCGGGGTCGTGGGGACGACCCTATAGTCGTCGGACATGTCGGCGGCTGGCCAGCTTTGGCCCGGGGTCGTGGGGACGACTCTATAGTCGTCGGAATGTCGGCGGCTGGCCAACCTGGACTCGGGGTCGTGGGGACGACCCTATAGTCGTCGGACAAGACGGAGGCTGGACATCTTTGGCCCGGTGTCGTGGGGACGACCCTATAGTCGTCGGACATGTTGGCGGCTTGTCAGCCTAGTCCCGGGGTCGTGGGTACGACCCTATAGTCGTCGGACAAGTCGGCGGCATGACAACTTTGGCCCGTGGTCGTGGGGACGACCCTATAGTAGTTGGACATGACGGTGGCGGGCCAATCTAGTCCCGGGGTCGTAGGGACGACCCTATTGTCGTCGGACATGACGGTGGCGGGCCAATCTAGTCCCGGGGTCGTGGGGACGACCCTATAGTCGTCGGACATGTCGGTGGCATGCCAACTTTGGCCCGTGGTCGTGGGGACGACCCTATAGTCGTTGGACATGACGGTGGCGGGCCAATCTAGTCCCGGGGTCGTAGGGACGACCCTATAGTCGTCGGACAAGACGGCGGCTGGCCAACCTGGACCCGGGGTCGTGGGGACGACCCTATTGTCGTCGGACATGACGGTGGCGGGCCAATCTAGTCTCGCGGTCGTGGGGACGACCCTATAATCGTCGGACATGACGGTGGCGGGCCAATCTAGTCCCGGGGTCGTGGGGACGACCCTCATGTCGTCGGACATGTCGGCGGCTGGCCAACTTTGCCCCGGTGTCGTGGGGACGACTCTATAGTCGTCGGAAATGTCGGCGGCTGGCCAACCTGGACCCGGGGTCGTGGGGACGACCCTATTGTCGTCGGACATGACGGTGGCGGGCCAATCTAGTCTCGGGATCGTGGGGACGACCCTATAGTCGTCGGACATGTCGGCGGCTGGACATCTTTGGCCCGGGGTCGTGGGGACGAACCTATAGTCGTCGGACATGTTGGCGGCTTGTCAGCATAGTCCCGGGGTCGTGGGTTCGACCCTATAGTCGTCGGACAAGTCGGCGGCTGGCCAACCTAGACCCGGGGTCGTGGGGACGACCCTATTGTCGTCGGACATGACGGTGGCGGGCCAATCTAGTCCCGGGGTCGTGGGGACGACCCTATAGTCGTCGGACATGTCGGTGGCATGCCAACTTTGGCCCGTGGTCGTGGGGACGACCCTATAGTCGTTGGACATGACGGTGGCGGGCCAATCTAGTCCCGGGGTCGTAGGGACGACCCTATAGTCGTCGGACATGTCGGCGATTGGCCAACATTGGCCCGGGGTCGTGGGGACGACCCTATAGTCGTCGGACATGTCGGCGGCTGGCCAACCTAGTCCCGAGGTCGTGGGGACGACCCTATAGTCGTCGGACATGTCGGCGGCTGGCCAACTTTGGCCCGTGGTTGTGGGGACGACCATATAGTCGTTGGACGTGACGGTGGCGGGCCAATCTAGTCCCGGGGTCGTGGGGACGACCCTCATGTCGTCGGACATGTCGGCGGCTGGCCAACTATGGCCCGGTGTCGTGGGGACGACTCTATAGTCGTCGGAAATGTCGGCGGCTGGCCAACCTGCACCCGGGGTCGTGGGGACGACCCTATTGTCGTCGGACATGACGGTGGCGGGCCAATCTAGTCTCGGGATCGTGGGGACGACCCTATAGTCGTCGGACATGTCGGCGGCTGGCCAACTTTGGCCCGGGGTCGTGGGGACGACCCTATAGTCGTCGGACATGTTGGCGGCTTGTCAGCATAGTCCCGGGGTCGTGGGTACGACCCTATAGTCGTCGGACAAGTCGGCGGCTGGCCAACCTAGACCCGGGGTCGTGGGGACGACCCTATTGTCGTCGGACATGACGGTGGCGGGCCAATCTAGTCCCGGGGTCGTGGGGACGACCCTATTGTCGTCGGACATGTCGGCGATTGGCCAACATTGGCCCGGGGTCGTGGGGACGACCCTATAGTCGTCGGACAAGACGGCGGCTGGCCAACTTTGGCCCGGGGTCGTGGGGACGACTCTATAGTCGTCGGAATGTCGGCGGCTGGCCAACCTGGACTCGGGGTCGTGGGGACGACCCTATAGTCGTCGGACAAGACGGCGGCTGGACATCTTTGGCCCGGTGTCGTGGGGACGACCCTATAGTCGTCGGACATGTTGGCTTCTTGTCAGCCTAGTCCCGGGGTCGTGGGTACGACCCTATAGTCGTCGGACAAGTCGGCGGCTGGCCAACCTAGACCTGGGGTCGTGGGGACGACCCTATTGTCGTCGGACATGACGGTGGCGGGCCAATCTAGTCCCGGGGTCGTGGGGACGACCCTATAGTCGTCGGACATGTCGGCGGCTGGCCAGCTTTGGCCCGGTGTCGTGGGGACGACCCTATAGTCGTCGGACATGTCGGCGGCTGGCCAACTTTGGCGCGTGGTCGTGGGGACGATCCGATTGTCGTCGGACATGTCGGCGGCTGGCCAACTTTGGCACCGTGGTCGTGGGGACGATCCAATAGTCGTCGGACATGTCGGCGGCTGGCCAACTTTGGCGCGTGGTCGTGGGGACGATCCGATTGTCGTCGGACATGTCGGCGGCTGGCCAACCTAGACCCGGGGTCGTGGGGACGACCCTATTGTCGTCGGACATGGCGGTGGCGGGCCAATCTAGTCCCGTGGTCGTGGGGACGACCCTATAGTCTTCGGACATGACGGTAGCGGGCCAATCTAGACCCGAGGTACTGGGCACGACCCTATAGTAGTCGGACATGTCGGCGGCTGTCCAACATTGGCCCGGTGTCGTGGGGACGACTCTATAGTCGTCGGACATGTCGGCGGCTGGCCAACCTAGACCCGGGGTCGTGGGGACGACCCTATTGTCGTCGGACATGACGGTGGCGGGCCAATCTAGTCCCGGTGTCGTGGGGACGACCCTATAGTCGTCGGACATGTCGGCGGCTGGCCAACTTTGGCCCGGGGTCGTGGGGACGACTCTATAGTCGTCGGAATGTCGGCGGCTGGCCAACCTGGACTCGGGGTCGTGGGGACGACCCTATAGTCGTCGGACAAGACGGAGGCTGGACATCTTTGGCCCGGTGTCGTGGGGACGACCCTATAGTCGTCGGACATGTTGGCGGCTTGTCAGCCTAGTCCCGGGGTCGTGGGTACGACCCTATAGTCGTCGGACAAGTCGGCGGCTGGCCAACCTAGACCCGGGGTCGTGGGGACGACCCTATTGTCGTCGGACATGACGGTGGCGGGCCAATCTAGTCCCGGGGTCGTGGGGACGACCCTATAGTCGTCGGACATGTCGGCGGCTGGCCAACATTGGCCCGTGGTCGTGGGGACGATCCAATAGTCGTCGGACATGTCGGCGGCATGCCAACTTTGGCCCGTGGTCGTGGGGCGACCCTATAGTCGTTGGACATGACGGTGGCGGGCCAATCTAGTCCCGGGGTCGTAGGGACGACCCTATAGTCGTCGGACATGTCGGCGATTGGCCAACATTGGCCCGGGGTCGTGGGGACGACCCTATAGTCGTCGGACATGTCGGCGGCTGGCCAACCTAGTCCCGAGGTCGTGGGGACGACCCTATAGTCGTCGGACTTGACGGTGGCGGGCCAATCTAGTCCCAGGGTCGTGGGGACGACCCTACCGTCGTCGGAAATGTCGGCGGCTGGCCAACCTGGACCCGGGGTCGTGGGGACGACCCTATTGTCGTCGGACATGACGGTGGCGGGCCAATCTAGTCTCGGGGTCGTGGGGACGACCCTATAGTCGTCGGACATGTCGGCGGCTGGCCAACTTTGGCCCGGGGTCGTGGGGACGACCCTATAGTCGTCGGACATGTCGGCGGCTGGCCAACTTTGGCCCGTGGTTGTGGGGACGACCCTATAGTCGTCGGACATGTCGGCGATTGGCCAACATTGGCCCGGGGTCGTGGGGACGACCCTATAGTCGTCGGACATGTCGGCGGCTGGCCAACCTAGTCCCGAGGTCGTGGGGACGACCCTATAGTCGTCGGACTTGACGGTGGCGGGCCAATCTAGTCCCAGGGTCGTGGGGACGACCCTACCGTCGTCGGAAATGTCGGCGGCTGGCCAACCTGGACCCGGGGTCGTGGGGACGACCCTATTGTCGTCGGACATGACGGTGGCGGGCCAATCTAGTCTCGGGGTCGTGGGGACGACCCTATAGTCGTTGGACGTGACGGTGGCGGGCCAATCTAGTCCCGGGGTCGTGGGGACGACCCTATAGTCGTCGGACATGTCGGCGGCTGGCCAACCTAGTCCCGAGGTCGTGGGGACGACCCTATAGTCGTCGGACATGTCGGCGGCTGGCCAACTTTGGCCCGTGGTTGTGGGGACGACCATATAGTCGTTGGACGTGACGGTGGCGGGCCAATCTAGTCCCGGGGTCGTGGGGACGACCCTATAGTCGTCGGACAAGACGGCGGCTGGCCAACCTGGACCCGGGGTCGTGGGGACGACCCTATTGTCGTCGGACATGACGGTGGCGGGCCAATCTAGTGTCGCGGTCGTGGGGACGACCCTATAATCGTCGGACATGACGGTGGCGGGCCAATCTAGTCCCGGGGTCGTGGGGACGACCCTCATGTCGTCGGACATGTCGGCGGCTGGCCAACTTTGCCCCGGTGTCGTGGGGACGACTCTATAGTCGTCGGAAATGTCGGCGGCTGGCCAACCTGGACCCGGGGTCGTGGGGACGACCCTATTGTCGTCGGACATGACGGTGGCGGGCCAATCTAGTCTCGGGATCGTGGGGACGACCCTATAGTCGTCGGACATGTCGGCGGCTGGCCAACTTTGGCCCGGGGTCGTGGAGACGACCCTATAGTCGTCGGACATGACGGTGGCGGACCAATCTAGTCCCGGGGTCTTGGGGACGACCCTATAGTCGTCGGACATGTCGGCGGCTGGCCAACATTGGCCCGTGGTCGTGGGGACGATCCAATAGTCGTCGGACATGTCGGCGGCTGGCCAACTTTGGCCCGTGGTTGTGGGGACGACCATATAGTCGTTGGACGTGACGGTGGCGGGCCAATCTAGTCCCGGGGTCGTGGGGACGACCCTATAGTCGTCGGACAAGACGGCGGCTGGCCAACCTGGACCCGGGGTCGTGGGGACGACCCTATTGTCGTCGGACATGACGGTGGCGGGCCAATCTAGTCTCGCGGTCGTGGGGACGACCCTATAATCGTCGGACATGACGGTGGCGGGCCAATCTAGTCCCGGGGTCGTGGGGACGACCCTCATGTCGTCGGACATGTCGGCGGCTGGCCAACTTTGGCCCGGTGTCGTGGGGACGACTCTATAGTCGTCGGACATTTCGGCGGCATGCCAACTTTGGCCCGTGGTCGTGGGGACGACCCTATAGTTGTTGGACATGTCGGTGGCGGGCTAATCTAGTCCCGGGGTCGTAGGGACGACCCTATAGTCGTTGGACATGTCGGCGATTGGCCAACATTGGCCCGGGGTCGTGGGGACGACCCTATAGTCGTCGAACAATTCGGCGGCGGGTCAAGCTTGTCCCGGGGTCGTGGGGACGACCCTATAATCGTCGGACATGACGGTGGCGGGCCAATCTAGTCCCGGGGTCGTGGGGACGACCCTATAGTCGTCGGACATGTCGGCGGCATGCCAACTTTGGCCCGTGGTCGTGGGGACGACCCTATAGTCGTTGGACATGACGGTGGCGGGCCAATCTAGTCCCGGGGTCGTAGGGACGACCCTATAGTCGTCGGACATGTCGGCGATTGGCCAACATTGGCCCGGGGTCGTGGGGACGACCCTATAGTCGTCGGACATGTCGGCGGCTGGCCAACCTAGTCCCGAGGTCGTGGGGACGACCCTATAGTCGTCGGACATGTCGGCGGCTGGCCAACTTTGGCCCGTGGTTGTGGGGACGACCATATAGTCGTTGGACGTGACGGTGGCGGGCCAATCTAGTCCCGGGGTCGTGGGGACGACCCTATAGTCGTCGGACAAGACGGCGGCTGGCCAACCTGGACCCGGGGTCGTGGGGACGACCCTATTGTCGTCGGAGATGACGGTGGCGGGCCAATCTAGTCTCGCGGTCGTGGGGACGACCCTATAATCGTCGGACATGACGGTGGCGGGCCAATCTAGTCCCGGGGTCGTGGGGACGACCCTCATGTCGTCGGACATGTCGGCGGCTGGCCAACTTTGGCCCGGTGTCGTGGGGACGACTCTATAGTCGTCGGAAATGTCGGCGGCTGGCCAACCTGGACCCGGGGTCGTGGGGACGACCCTATTGTCGTCGGACATGACGGTGGCGGGCCAATCTAGTCCCGGGGTCGTGGGGACGACCCTATAGTCGTCGGACATGTCGGCGGCATGCCAACTTTGGCCCGTGGTCGTGGGGACGACCCTATAGTCGTTGGACATGACGGTGGCGGGCCAATCTAGTCCCGGGGTCGTAGGGACGACCCTATAGTCGTCGGACATGTCGGCGATTGGCCAACATTGGCCCGGGGTCGTGGGGACGACCCTATTGTCGTCGGACCTGTCGGCGGCTGGCCAACCTAGTCCCGAGGTCGTGGGGACGACCCTATAGTCGTCGGACATGTCGGCGGCTGGCCAACTTTGGCCCGTGGTCGTGGGGACGATCCAATAGTCGTCGGACATGTCGGCGGCTGGCCAACTTTGGCCCGTGGTTGTGGGGACGACCCTATAGTCGTTGGACATGACGGTGGCGGGCCAATCTAGTCCCGGGGTCGTGGGTACGACCCTATAGTCGTCGGACAAGACGGCGGCTGGACATCTTTGGCCCGGGGTCGTGGGGACGACCCTATAGTCGTCGGACATGTTGGCGGCTTGTCAGCATAGTCCCGGGGTCGTGGGTACGACCCTATAGTCGTCGGACAAGTCGGCGGCTGGCCAACCTAGACCCGGGGTCGTGGGGACGACCCTATTGTCGTCGGACATGACGGTGGCGGGCCAATCTAGTCCCGGGGTCGTGGGGACGACCCTATAGTCGTCGGACATGTCGGCGATTGGCCAACATTGGCCCGGGGTCGTGGGGACGACCCTATAGTCGTCGGACATGACGGCGGCTGGCCAACTTTGGCCCGGGGTCGTGGGGACGACTCTATAGTCGTCGGAATGTCGGCGGCTGGCCAACCTGGACTCGGGGTCGTGGGGACGACCCTATAGTCGTCGGACAAGACGGCGGCTGGACATCTTTGGCCCGGTGTCGTGGGGACGACCCTATAGTCGTCGGACATGTTGGCGGCTTGTCAGCCTAGTCCCGGGGTCGTGGGTACGACCCTATAGTCGTCGGACAAGTCGGCGGCTGGCCAACCTAGACCCGGGGTCGTGGGGACGACCCTATTGTCGTCGGACATGACGGTGGCGGGCCAATCTAGTCCCGGGGTCGTGGGGACGACCCTATAATCGTTGGACATGACGGTGGCGGGCCAATCTAGTCCCGGGGTCGTAGGGACGACCCTATAGTCGTCGGACATGTTGGCGGCTTGTCAGCCTAGTCCCAGGGTCGTGGGTACGACCCTATAGTCGTCGGACAAGTCGGCGGCGGGCCAACCTTGTCCCGGGGTCGTGGGGACGACCCTATAGTCGTCGGACATGTCGGCGGCTGGCCAACTTTGGCCCGGTGTCGTGGGGACGACTCTATAGTCGTCGGAAATGTCGGCGGCTGGCCAACCTGGACCCGGGGTCGTGGGGACGACCCTATAGTCGTCGGACATGTTGGCGGCTTGTCAGCCTAGTCCCGGGGTCGTGGGTACGACCCTATAGTCGTCGGACAAGTCGGCGGCTGGCCAACCTAGACCCGGGGTCGTGGGGACGACCCTATTGTCGTCGGACATGACGGTGGCGGGCCAACTTTGGCCCGGTGTCGTGGGGACGACTCTATAGTCGTCGGAAATGTCGGCGGCTGGCCAACCTGGACCCGGGGTCGTGGGGACGACCCTATTGTCGTCGGACATGACGGTGGCGGGCCAAGCTAGTCCCGGGGTCGTGGGGACGACCCTATAGTCGTCGGACATGTCGGCGGCTGGCCAACTTTGGCCCGGTGTCGTGGGGACGACTCTATAGTCGTCGGAAATGTCGGCGGCTGGCCAACCTGGACCCGGGGTCGTGGGGACGACCCTATTGTCGTCGGACATGACGGTGGCGGGCCAAGCTAGTCCCGGGGTCGTGGGGACGACCCTATAGTCGTCGGACAAGACGGCGGCTGGACATCTTTGGCCCCGGGGTCGTGGGGACGGCCCTATAGTCGTCGGACATGTTGGCGGCTTGTCAGCCTAGTCCCGGGGTCGTGGGTACGACCCTATAGTCGTCGGACAAGTCGGCGGCTGGCCAACCTAGACCCGGGGTCGTGGGGACGACCCTATTGTCGTCGGACATGACGGTGGCGGGCCAATCTAGTCCCGGGGTCGTGGGGACGACCCTATAGTCGTCGGACATGTCGGCGGCTGGCCAACATTGGCCCGTGGTCGTGGGGACGATCCAATAGTCGTCGGACATGTCGGCGGCATGCCAACTTTGGCCCGTGGTCGTGGGGCGACCCTATAGTCGTTGGACATGACGGTGGCGGGCCAATCTAGTCCCGGGGTCGTAGGGACGACCCTATAGTCGTCGGACATGTCGGCGATTGGCCAACATTGGCCCGGGGTCGTGGGGACGACCCTATAGTCGTCGGACATGTCGGCGGCTGGCCAACCTAGTCCCGAGGTCGTGGGGACGACCCTATAGTCGTCGGACTTGACGGTGGCGGGCCAATCTAGTCCCGGGGTCTTGGGGACGACCCTATAGTCGTCGGACAAGTCGGCGGCTGGCCAACCTAGACCCGGGGTCGTGGGGACGACCCTATTGTCGTCGGACATGACGGTGGCGGGCCAACTTTGGCCCGGTGTCGTGGGGACGACTCTATAGTCGTCGGAAATGTCGGCGGCTGGCCAACCTGGACCCGGGGTCGTGGGGACGACCCTATAGTCGTCGGACAAGACGGCGGCTGGACATCTTTGGCCCCGGGGTCGTGGGGACGGCCCTATAGTCGTCGGACATGTTGGCGGCTTGTCAGCCTAGTCCCGGGGTCGTGGGTACGACCCTATAGTCGTCGGACAAGTCGGCGGCTGGCCAACCTAGACCCGGGGTCGTGGGGACGACCCTATTGTCGTCGGACATGACGGTGGCGGGCCAACTTTGGCCCGGTGTCGTGGGGACGACTCTATAGTCGTCGGAAATGTCGGCGGCTGGCCAACCTGGACCCGGGGTCGTGGGGACGACCCTATTGTCGTCGGACATGACGGTGGCGGGCCAAGCTAGTCCCGGGGTCGTGGGGACGACCCTATAGTCGTCGGACATGTCGGCGGCTGGCCAACTTTGGCCCGGTGTCGTGGGGACGACTCTATAGTCGTCGGAAATGTCGGCGGCTGGCCAACCTGGACCCGGGGTCGTGGGGACGACCCTATTGTCGTCGGACATGACGGTGGCGGGCCAAGCTAGTCCCGGGGTCGTGGGGACGACCCTATAGTCGTCGGACAAGACGGCGGCTGGACATCTTTGGCCCCGGGGTCGTGGGGACGGCCCTATAGTCGTCGGACATGTTGGCGGCTTGTCAGCCTAGTCCCGGGGTCGTGGGTACGACCCTATAGTCGTCGGACAAGTCGGCGGCTGGCCAACCTAGACCCGGGGTCGTGGGGACGACCCTATTGTCGTCGGACATGACGGTGGCGGGCCAATCTAGTCCCGGGGTCGTGGGGACGACCCTATAGTCGTCGGACATGTCGGCGGCTGGCCAACATTGGCCCGTGGTCGTGGGGACGATCCAATAGTCGTCGGACATGTCGGCGGCATGCCAACTTTGGCCCGTGGTCGTGGGGCGACCCTATAGTCGTTGGACATGACGGTGGCGGGCCAATCTAGTCCCGGGGTCGTAGGGACGACCCTATAGTCGTCGGACATGTCGGCGATTGGCCAACATTGGCCCGGGGTCGTGGGGACGACCCTATAGTCGTCGGACATGTCGGCGGCTGGCCAACCTAGTCCCGAGGTCGTGGGGACGACCCTATAGTCGTCGGACTTGACGGTGGCGGGCCAATCTAGTCCCGGGGTCTTGGGGACGACCCTATAGTCGTCGGACATGTCGGCGGCTGGCCAACATTGGCCCGTGGTCGTGGGGACGATCCAATAGTCGTCGGACATGTCGGCGGCTGGCCAACTTTGGCCCGTGGTTGTGGGGACGACCATATAGTCGTTGGACGTGACGGTGGCGGGCCAATCTAGTCCCGGGGTCGTGGGGACGACCCTATAGTCGTCGGACAAGACGGCGGCTGGCCAACCTGGACCCGGGGTCGTGGGGACGACCCTATTGTCGTCGGACATGACGGTGGCGGGCCAATCTAGTCTCGCGGTCGTGGGGACGACCCTATAATCGTCGGACATGACGGTGGCGGGCCAATCTAGTCCCGGGGTCGTGGGGACGACCCTCATGTCGTCGGACATGTCGGCGGCTGGCCAACTTTGGCCCGGTGTCGTGGGGACGACTCTATAGTCGTCGGACATTTCGGCGGCATGCCAACTTTGGCCCGTGGTCGTGGGGACGACCCTATAGTTGTTGGACATGTCGGTGGCGGGCTAATCTAGTCCCGGGGTCGTAGGGACGACCCTATAGTCGTTGGACATGTCGGCGATTGGCCAACATTGGCCCGGGGTCGTGGGGACGACCCTATAGTCGTCGAACAATTCGGCGGCGGGTCAAGCTTGTCCCGGGGTCGTGGGGACGACCCTATAATCGTCGGACATGACGGTGGCGGGCCAATCTAGTCCCGGGGTCGTGGGGACGACCCTATAGTCGTCGGACATGTCGGCGGCATGCCAACTTTGGCCCGTGGTCGTGGGGACGACCCTATAGTCGTTGGACATGACGGTGGCGGGCCAATCTAGTCCCGGGGTCGTAGGGACGACCCTATAGTCGTCGGACATGTCGGCGATTGGCCAACATTGGCCCGGGGTCGTGGGGACGACCCTATAGTCGTCGGACATGTCGGCGGCTGGCCAACCTAGTCCCGAGGTCGTGGGGACGACCCTATAGTCGTCGGACATGTCGGCGGCTGGCCAACTTTGGCCCGTGGTTGTGGGGACGACCATATAGTCGTTGGACGTGACGGTGGCGGGCCAATCTAGTCCCGGGGTCGTGGGGACGACCCTATAGTCGTCGGACAAGACGGCGGCTGGCCAACCTGGACCCGGGGTCGTGGGGACGACCCTATTGTCGTCGGAGATGACGGTGGCGGGCCAATCTAGTCTCGCGGTCGTGGGGACGACCCTATAATCGTCGGACATGACGGTGGCGGGCCAATCTAGTCCCGGGGTCGTGGGGACGACCCTCATGTCGTCGGACATGTCGGCGGCTGGCCAACTTTGGCCCGGTGTCGTGGGGACGACTCTATAGTCGTCGGAAATGTCGGCGGCTGGCCAACCTGGACCCGGGGTCGTGGGGACGACCCTATTGTCGTCGGACATGACGGTGGCGGGCCAATCTAGTCCCGGGGTCGTGGGGACGACCCTATAGTCGTCGGACATGTCGGCGGCATGCCAACTTTGGCCCGTGGTCGTGGGGACGACCCTATAGTCGTTGGACATGACGGTGGCGGGCCAATCTAGTCCCGGGGTCGTAGGGACGACCCTATAGTCGTCGGACATGTCGGCGATTGGCCAACATTGGCCCGGGGTCGTGGGGACGACCCTATTGTCGTCGGACCTGTCGGCGGCTGGCCAACCTAGTCCCGAGGTCGTGGGGACGACCCTATAGTCGTCGGACATGTCGGCGGCTGGCCAACTTTGGCCCGTGGTCGTGGGGACGATCCAATAGTCGTCGGACATGTCGGCGGCTGGCCAACTTTGGCCCGTGGTTGTGGGGACGACCCTATAGTCGTTGGACATGACGGTGGCGGGCCAATCTAGTCCCGGGGTCGTGGGTACGACCCTATAGTCGTCGGACAAGACGGCGGCTGGACATCTTTGGCCCGGGGTCGTGGGGACGACCCTATAGTCGTCGGACATGTTGGCGGCTTGTCAGCATAGTCCCGGGGTCGTGGGTACGACCCTATAGTCGTCGGACAAGTCGGCGGCTGGCCAACCTAGACCCGGGGTCGTGGGGACGACCCTATTGTCGTCGGACATGACGGTGGCGGGCCAATCTAGTCCCGGGGTCGTGGGGACGACCCTATAGTCGTCGGACATGTCGGCGATTGGCCAACATTGGCCCGGGGTCGTGGGGACGACCCTATAGTCGTCGGACATGACGGCGGCTGGCCAACTTTGGCCCGGGGTCGTGGGGACGACTCTATAGTCGTCGGAATGTCGGCGGCTGGCCAACCTGGACTCGGGGTCGTGGGGACGACCCTATAGTCGTCGGACAAGACGGCGGCTGGACATCTTTGGCCCGGTGTCGTGGGGACGACCCTATAGTCGTCGGACATGTTGGCGGCTTGTCAGCCTAGTCCCGGGGTCGTGGGTACGACCCTATAGTCGTCGGACAAGTCGGCGGCTGGCCAACCTAGACCCGGGGTCGTGGGGACGGCCCTATTGTCGTCGGACATGACGGTGGCGGGCCAATCTAGTCCCGGGGTCGTGGGGACGACCCTATAGTCGTCGGACATGTCGGCGGCTGCCCAACTTTGGCCCGGTGTCGTGGGGACGACCCTATAGTCGTCGGACATGTCGGCGGCTGGCCAACTTTGGCGCGTGGTCGTGGGGACGATCCGATTGTCGTCGGACATGTCGGCGGCTGGCCAACTTTGGCACCGTGGTCGTGGGGACGATCCAATAGTCGTCGGACATGTCGGCGGCTGGCCAACTTTGGCGCGTGGTCGTGGGGACGATCCGATTGTCGTCGGACAGGTCGGCGGCTGGCCAACCTAGACCCGGGGTCGTGGGGACGACCCTATTGTCGTCGGACATGGCGGTAGCGGGCCAATCTAGACCCGAGGTCCTGGGCACGACCCTATAGTAGTCGGACATGTCGGCGGCTGTCCAACATTGGCTCGGTGTCGTGGGGACGACTCTATAGTCGTCGGACATGTCGGCGGCTGGCCAACCTAGACCCGGGGTCGTGGGGACGACCCTATTGTCGTCGGACATGACGGTGGCGGGCCAATCTAGTCCCGGTGTCGTGGGGACGACCCTATAGTCGTCGGACATGTCGGCGGCTGGCCAACTTTGGCCCGGGGTCGTGGGGACGACCCTATAGTCGTCGGACATGACGGTGGCGGACCAATCTAGTCCCGGGGTCGTGGGGACGACCCTATAGTCGTCGGACATGTCGGCGGCTGGCCAACTTTGGCCCGGGGTCGTGGGGACGACTCTATAGTCGTCGGAATGTCGGCGGCTGGCCAACCTGGACTCGGGGTCGTGGGGACGACCCTATAGTCGTCGGACAAGACGGAGGCTGGACATCTTTGGCCCGGTGTCGTGGGGACGACCCTATAGTCGTCGGACATGTTGGCGGCTTGTCAGCCTAGTCCCGGGGTCGTGGGTACGACCCTATAGTCGTCGGACAAGTCGGCGGCATGCCAACTTTGGCCCGTGGTCGTGGGGACGACCCTATAGTCGTTGGACATGACGGTGGCGGGCCAATCTAGTCCCGGGGTCGTAGGGACGACCCTATAGTCGTCGGACATGTCGGCGATTGGCCAACATTGGCCCGGGGTCGTGGGGACGACCCTATAGTCGTCGGACATGTCGGCGGCTGGCCAACCTAGTCCCGAGGTCGTGGGGACGACCCTATAGTCGTCGGACATGTCGGCGGCTGGCCAACTTTGGCCCGTGGTTGTGGGGACGACCATATAGTCGTTGGACGTGACGGTGGCGGGCCAATCTAGTCCCGGGGTCGTGGGGACGACCCTATAGTCGTCGGACAAGACGGCGGCTGGCCAACCTGGACCCGGGGTCGTGGGGACGACCCTATTGTCGTCGGACATGACGGTGGCGGGCCAATCTAGTCTCGCGGTCGTGGGGACGACCCTATAATCGTCGAACATGACGGTGGCGGGCCAATCTAGTCCCGGGGTCGTGGGGACGACCCTCATGTCGTCGGACATGTCGGCGGCTGGCCAACTTTGCCCCGGTGTCGTGGGGACGACTCTATAGTCGTCGGAAATGTCGGCGGCTGGCCAACCTGGACCCGGGGTCGTGGGGACGACCCTATTGTCGTCGGACATGACGGTGGCGGGCCAATCTAGTCTCGGGATCGTGGGGTCGACCCTATAGTCGTCGGACATGTCGGCGGCTGGCCAACTTTGGCCCGGGGTCGTGGAGACGACCCTATAGTCGTCGGACATGACGGTGGCGGACCAATCTAGTCCCGGGGTCTTGGGGACGACCCTATAGTCGTCGGACAAGTCGGCGGCATGCCAACTTTGGCCCGTGGTCGTGGGGACGACCCTATAGTCGTTGGACATGACGGTGGCGGGCCAATCTAGTCCCGGGGTCGTAGGGACGACCCTATAGTCGTCGGACATGTCGGCGATTGGCCAACATTGGCCCGGGGTCGTGGGGACGACCCTATAGTCGTCGGACATGTCGGCGGCTGGCCAACCTAGTCCCGAGGTCGTGGGGACGACCCTATAGTCGTCGGACATGTCGGCGGCTGGCCAACTTTGGCCCGTGGTTGTGGGGACGACCATATAGTCGTTGGACGTGACGGTGGCGGGCCAATCTAGTCCCGGGGTCGTGGGGACGACCCTATAGTCGTCGGACAAGACGGCGGCTGGCCAACCTGGACCCGGGGTCGTGGGGACGACCCTATTGTCGTCGGACATGACGGTGGCGGGCCAATCTAGTCTCGCGGTCGTGGGGACGACCCTATAATCGTCGGACATGACGGTGGCGGGCCAATCTAGTCCCGGGGTCGTGGGGACGACCCTCATGTCGTCGGACATGTCGGCGGCTGGCCAACTTTGGCCCGGTGTCGTGGGGACGACTCTATAGTCGTCGGAAATGTCGGCGGCTGGCCAACCTGGACCCGGGGTCGTGGGGACGACCCTATTGTCGTCGGACATGACGGTGGCGGGCCAATCTAGTCTCGGGATCGTGGGGACGACCCTATAGTCGTCGGACATGTCGGCGGCTGGCCAACTTTGGCCCGGGGTCGTGGAGACGACCCTATAGTCGTCGGACATGACGGTGGCGGACCAATCTAGTCCCGGGGTCTTGGGGACGACCCTATAGTCGTCGGACAAGTCGGCGGCATGCCAACTTTGGCCCGTGGTCGTGGGGACGACCCTATAGTCGTTGGACATGACGGTGGCGGGCCAATCTAGTCCCGGGGTCGTAGGGACGACCCTATAGTCGTCGGACATGTCGGCGATTGGCCAACATTGGCCCGGGGTCGTGGGGACGACCCTATAGTCGTCGGACATGTCGGCGGCTGGCCAACCTAGTCCCGAGGTCGTGGGGACGACCCTATAGTCGTCGGACATGTCGGCGGCTGGCCAACTTTGGCCCGTGGTTGTGGGGACGACCATATAGTCGTTGGACGTGACGGTGGCGGGCCAATCTAGTCCCGGGGTCGTGGGGACGACCCTATAGTCGTCGGACAAGACGGCGGCTGGCCAACCTGGACCCGGGGTCGTGGGGACGACCCTATTGTCGTCGGACATGACGGTGGCGGGCCAATCTAGTCTCGCGGTCGTGGGGACGACCCTATAATCGTCGGACATGACGGTGGCGGGCCAATCTAGTCCCGGGGTCGTGGGGACGACCCTCATGTCGTCGGACATGTCGGCGGCTGGCCAACTTTGGCCCGGTGTCGTGGGGACGACTCTATAGTCGTCGGAAATGTCGGCGGCTGGCCAACCTGGACCCGGGGTCGTGGGGACGACCCTATTGTCGTCGGACATGACGGTGGCGGGCCAATCTAGTCTCGGGATCGTGGGGACGACCCTATAGTCGTCGGACATGTCGGCGGCTGGCCAACTTTGGCCCGGGGTCGTGGGGACGACCCTATAGTCGTTGGACATGACGGTGGCGGACCAATCTAGTCCTGGGGTCGTGGGGACGACCCTATAGTCGTCGGACATGTCGGCGGCTGGCCAACATTGGCCCGTGGTCGTGGGGACGATCCAATAGTCGTCGGACATGTCGGCGGCTGGCCAACTTTGGCCCGGGGTCGTGGGGACGACTCTATAGTCGTCGGAATGTCGGCGGCTGGCCAACCTGGACTCGGGGTCGTGGGGACGACCCTATAGTCGTCGGACAAGACGGCGGCTGGACCTCTTTGGCCCGGTGTCGTGGGGACGACCCTATAGTCGTCGGACATGTTGGCTTCTTGTCAGCCTAGTCCCGGGGTCGTGGGTACGACCCTATAGTCGTCGGACAAGTCGGCGGCTGGCCAACCTAGACCCGGGGTCGTGGGGACGACCCTATTGTCGTCGGACATGACGGTGGCGGGCCAATCTAGTCCCGGGGTCGTGGGGACGACCCTATGGTCGTCGGACATGTCGGCGGCTGGCCAACTTTGGCCCGGTGTCGTGGGGACGACCCTATAGTCGTCGGACATGTCGGCGGCTGGCCAACTTTGGCGCGTGGTCGTGGGGACGATCCGATTGTCGTCGGACATGTCGGCGGCTGGCCAACTTTGGCACCGTGGTCGTGGGGACGATCCAATAGTCGTCGGACATGTCGGCGGCTGGCCAACTTTGGCGCGTGGTCGTGGGGACGATCCGATTGTCGTCGGACATGTCGGCGGCTGGCCAACCTAGACCCGGGGTCGTGGGGACGACCCTATTGTCGTCGGACATGGCGGTGGCGGGCCAATCTATTCCCGTGGTCGTGGGGACGACCCTATAGTCTTCGGACATGACGGTAGCGGGCCAATCTAGACCCGAGGTCCTGGGCACGACCCTATAGTAGTCGGACATGTCGGCGGCTGTCCAACATTGGCCCGGTGTCGTGGGGACGACTCTATAGTCGGCGGCTGGCCAACCTAGACCCGGGGTCGTGGGGACGACCCTATTGTCGTCGGACATGACGGTGGCGGGCCAATCTAGTCCCGGTGTCGTGGGGACGACCCTATAGTCGTCGGACATGTCGGCGGCTGGCCAACTTTGGCCCGGGGTCGTGGGGACGACCCTATAGTCGTCGGACATGACGGTGGAGGACCAATCTAGTCCCGGGGTCGTGGGGACGACCCTATAGTCGTCGGACATGTCGGCGGCTGGCCAACTTTGGCCCGGGGTCGTGGGGACGACTCTATAGTCGTCGAAATGTCGGCGGCTGGCCAACCTGGACTCGGGGTCGTGGGGACGACCCTATAGTCGTCGGACAAGACGGAGGCTGGACATCTTTGGCCCGGTGTCGTGGGGACGACCCTATAGTCGTCGGACATGTTGGCGGCTTGTCAGCCTAGTCCCGGGTCGTGGGTACGACCCTATAGACGTCGGACAAGTCGGCGGCTGGCCAACCTAGACCCGGGGTCGTGGGGACGACCCTATTGTCGTCGGACATGACGGTGGCGGGCCAATCTAGTCCCGGGGTCGTGGGGACGACCCTATAGTCGTCGGACATGTCGGCGGCTGTCCAACTTTGGCCCGGTGTCGTGGGGACGATTCTATAGTCGTCGGATATGTCGGCGGCTGGCCAACCTAGACCCGGGGTCGTGGGGACGTCCCTATTGTCGTCGGACATGACGGTGGCGGGCCAATCTAGTCCCGGGGTCGTGGGGACAACCCTATAGTCGTCGGACAAGTCGGCGGCGGGCCAAGCTTGTCCCGGGGTCGTGGGGACGACCCTATAATCGTCGGACATGACGGTGGCGGGCCAATCTAGTCCCGGGGTCGTGGGGACGACCCTACAGTCGTCGGACATTTCGGCGGCTTGCCAACATTGGCCCGGGGTCGTGGGGACGACCCTATAGTCGTCGGACAAGTCGGCAGCGGGCCAAGCTTGTCCCGGGGTCGTGGGGACGACCCTATACTCGTCGGACATGACGGTGGCGGGCCAATCTAGTCCCGGGGTCGTGGGGACGACCCAATAGTGGTCGGACATGTCGGCGGCTGGCCAACCTAGTCCCGAGGTCGTGGGGACGACCCTATAGTCGTCGGACTTGACGGTGGCGGGCCAATCTAGTCCCAGGGTCGTGGGGACGACCCTATAGTCTTCGGACATGTCGGCGGCTGGCCAACTTTGGCCCGTAGTCGTGGGGACGATCCGATAGTCGCCGGACATGACGGTGGCGGGCCAATCTATTCCCGGGGTCGTGGGGACGACCCTATAGTCGTCGGACAAGTCGGCAGCGGGCCAAGCTTGTCCCGGGGTCGTGGGGACGACCCTATACTCGTCGGACATGACGGTGGCTGGCCAACCTAGTCCCGAGGTCGTGGGGACGACCCTATAGTCGTCGGACTTGACGGTGGTGGGCCCATCTACTCCCGGGGTCCTGGGGACGACCCTACAGTCGTCGGACATTTCGGCGGCTTGCCAACTTTGGCCCGGGGTCGTGGGGACGACTCTATAGTCGTCGGACTTGACGGTGGCGGGCCAATCTAGTCCCGGGGCCGTGGGGACGACCCTACAGTCGTCGGACATTTCGGCGGCTTGCCAACTTTGGCCCGGGGTCGTGGGGACGACCCTATAATCGTCGGACATGTCGGCGGGTGGCCAACCTAGTCCCGCGGTCTTGGGGGTGACCCTATAGTCGTCGGACATGTCGGCGGCTGGCCAATCTAGTACCGGGGTCGTGGGGACGACCCTATAGTCTTCGGACATGTCGGCGGCTGGCCAACTTTGGCCCGTGGTCGTGGGGACGACCCAATAGTCGTCGGACATGTCGGCGGCTGGCCAACTTTGGCCCGTAGTCGTGGGGACGATCCGATAGTCGCCGGACATGACGGTGGCGGGCCAATCTATTCCCGGGGTCGTGGGGACGACCCTATAGTCGTCGGACATGTCGGCGGCTGGACAACTTTGGCCCGGTGTCGTGGGGGCGACTCTATAGTCGTCGGACATGTCGGCGGCGGGCCAATCTAGTACCGGGGTCGTGGGGACGACCCTATAGTCTTCGGACATGTCGGCGGCTGGCCAACTTTGGCCCGTGGTCGTGGGGACGACCCAATAGTCGTCGGACATGTCGGCGGCTGGCCAACTTTGGCCCGTAGTCGTGGGGACGATCCGATAGTCTTCGGACATGTCGGTGGCTGGCCAACTTTCGCCCGGTGTCGTGGGGACGACTCTATAGTCGTCGGACATGTCGGCGGCTGGCCAACATTGGCCCGTGGTCGTGGGGACGATCAAATAGTCGTCGGACATGTCGGCGGCTGGCCAACTTTGGCCCGTGGTTGTGGGGACGACCCTATAGTCGTTGGACATGACGGTGGCGGGCCAATCTAGTCCCGGGGTCGTGGGGACGACCCTATAGTCGTCGGACAAGACGGCGGCTGGACATCTTTGGCCCGGGGTCGTGGGGACGACCCTATAGTCGTCGGACATGTTGGCGGCTTGTCAGCATAGTCCCGGGGTCGTGGGTACGACCCTATAGTCGTCGGACAAGTCGGCGGCTGGCCAACCTAGACCCGGGGTCGTGGGGACGACCCTATTGTCGTCGGACATGACGGTGGCGGGCCAATCTACTCCCGGGGTCGTGGGGACGACCCTATAGTCGTCGGACATGTCGGCGATTGGCCAACATTGGCCCGGGGTCGTGGGGACGACCCTATAATCGTCGGAAATGTCGGCGGCTGGCCAACCTGGACCCGGGGTCGTGGGGACGACCCTATTGTCGTCGGAAATGTCGGCGGCTGGCCAACCTGGACCCGGGGTCGTGGGGACGACCCTATTGTCGTCGGACATGACGGTGGCGGGCCAATCTAGTCTCGGGATCGTGGGGACGACCCTATAGTCGTCGGACATGTCGGCGGCTGGCCAACTTTGGCCCGGGGTCGTGGGGACGACTCTATAGTCGTCGGAATGTCGGCGGCTGGCCAACCTGGACTCGGGGTCGTGGGGACGACCCTATAGTCGTCGGACAAGACGGCGGCTGGACATCTTTGGCCCGGTGTCGTGGGGACGACCCTATAGTCGTCGGACATGTTGGCGGCTTGTCAGCCTAGTCCCGGGGTCGTGGGTACGACCCTATAGTCGTCGGACAAGTCGGCGGCTGGCCAACCTAGACCCGGGGTCGTGGGGCGACCCTATAGTCGTCGGACAAGTCGGCGGCGGGCCAAGCTTGTCCCGGGGTCGTGGGGACGACCCTATAATCGTCGGACATGACGGTGGCGGGCCAATCTAGTCCCGGGGTCGTGGGGACGACCCTATAGTCGTCGGACATTTCGGCGGCTGACCAACTGTGGCCCGGGGTCGTGGGTACGACCCTATAGTCGTCGGACATGACGGTGTCGGGCCAATCTAGTCCCGGGGTCGTGGGGACGACCCTATAGTCGTCGGATATGTCGGCGGCTGGCCAACTTTGGCCCGTGGTCGTGGGGACGACCCAATAGTGGTCGGACATGTCGGCGGCTGGCCAACCTAGTCCCGAGGTCGTGGGGACGACCCTATAGTCGTCGGACTTGACGGTGGCGGGCCAATCTAGTCCCGGGGTCGTGGAGACGACCCTACAGTCGTCGGACATTTCGGCGGCTTGCCAACTTTGGCCCGGGGTCGTGGGACGACCCTATAGTCGTCGGACATGACGGTGACGGGCCAATCTAGTCCCGGGGTCGTGGGGACGACCCTATAATCGTCCGACATGACGGTGGCGGGCCAATCTAGTCCCGGGGTCGTGGGGACGACCCTATAATCGTTGGACATGACGGTGGCGGGCCAATCTAGTCCCGGGGTCGTAGGGACGACCCTATAGTCGTCGGACATGTTGGCGGCTTGTCAGCCTAGTCCCAGGGTCGTGGGTACGACCCTATAGTCGTCGGACAAGTCGGCGGCGAGCCAACCTTGTCCCGGAGTCGTGGGGACGACCCTATTGTCGTCGGACATGTCGGCGGCTGGCCAACTTTGGCCCGGTGTCGTGGGGACGACTCTATAGTCGTCGGAAATGTCGGCGGCTGGCCAACCTGGATCCGGGGTCGTGGGGACGACCCTATAGTCGTCGGACATGACGGTGGCGGACCAATCTAGTCCCGGGGTCGTGGGGACGACCCTATAGTCGTCGGACATGTCGGCGGCTGGCCAACATTGGCCCGTGGTCGTGGGGACGATCCAATAGTCGTCGGACATGTCGGTGGCGGGCCAATCTAGTCTCGGAATCGTGGGGACGACCCTATAGTCGTCGGACATGTCGGCGGCTGGCCAACTTTGGCCCGTGGTTGTGGGGACGACCCTATAGTCGTTGGACATGACGGTGGCGGGCCAATCTAGTCCCGGGGTCGTGGGGACGACCCTATAGTCGTCGGACAAGACGGCGGCTGGACATCTTTGGCCCGGGGTCGTGGGGACGACCCTATAATCGTCGGACATGTTGGCGGCTTGTCAGCATAGTCCCGGGGTCGTGGGTACGACCCTATAGTCGTCGGACAAGTCGGCGGCTGGCCAACCTAGACCCGGGGTCGTGGGGACGACCCTATTGTCGTCGGACATGACGGTGGCGGGCCAATCTACTCCCGGGGTCGTGGGGACGACCCTATAGTCGTCGGACATGTCGGCGATTGGCCAACATTGGCCCGGGGTCGTGGGGACGACCCTATAATCGTCGGAAATGTCGGCGGCTGGCCAACCTGGACCCGGGGTCGTGGGGACGACCCTATTGTCGTCGGAAATGTCGGCGGCTGGCCAACCTGGACCCGGGGACGACCCTATTGTCGTCGGACATGACGGTGGCGGGCCAATCTAGTCTCGGAATCGTGGGGACGACCCTATAGTCGTCGGACATGTCGGCGGCTGGCCAACTTTGGCCCGGGGTCGTGGGGACGACTCTATAGTCGTCGGAATGTCGGCGGCTGGCCAACCTGGACTCGGGGTCGTGGGGACGACCCTATAGTCGTCGGACAAGACGGCGGCTGGACATCTTTGGCCCGGTGTCGTGGGGACGACCCTATAGTCGTCGGACATGTTGGCGGCTTGTCAGCCTAGTCCCGGGGTCGTGGGTACGACCCTATAGTCGTCGGACAAGTCGGCGGCTGGCCAACCTAGACCCGGGGTCGTGGGGACGACCCTATAGTCGTCGGACAAGTCGGCGGCGGGCCAAGCTTGTCCCGGGGTCGTGGGGACGACCCTATAATCGTCGGACATGACGGTGGCGGGCCAATCTAGTCCCGGGGTCGTGGGGACGACCCTATAGTCGTCGGACATTTCGGCGGCTGACCAACTGTGGCCCGGGGTCGTGGGTACGACCCTATAGTCGTCGGACATGACGGTGTCGGGCCAATCTAGTCCCGGGGTCGTGGGGACGACCCTATAGTCGTCGGATATGTCGGCGGCTGGCCAACTTTGGCCCGTGGTCGTGGGGACGACCCAATAGTGGTCGGACATGTCGGCGGCTGGCCAACCTAGTCCCGAGGTCGTGGGGACGACCCTATAGTCGTCGGACTTGACGGTGGCGGGCCAATCTAGTCCCGGGGTCGTGGAGACGACCCTACAGTCGTCGGACATTTCGGCGGCTTGCCAACTTTGGCCCGGGGTCGTGGGACGACCCTATAGTCGTCGGACATGACGGTGACGGGCCAATCTAGTCCCGGGGTCGTGGGGACGACCCTATAGTCGTCGGACATGACGGTGGCGGGCCAATCTAGTCCCGGGGTCGTGGGGACGACCCTATAGTCGTCGGACATTTCGGCGGCTTGCCAACTTTGGCCCGGGGTCGGGGGGACGACCCTATAGTCGTCGGACATTTCGGCGGCATGCCAACTTTGGCCCGTGGTCGTGGGGACGACCTTATAGTCGTTGGACATGACGGTGGCGGTCTAATCTAGTCCCGGGGTCGTAGGGACGACCCTATAGTCGTTGGACATGTCGGCGATTGGCCAACATTGGCCCGGGGTCGTGGGGAAGACCCTATAGTCGTCGGACATGTCGGCGGCTGGCCAACCTAGACCCGGGGTCGTGGGGACGACCCTATTGTCGTCGGATATGGCGGTGGCGGGCCAATCTAGTCCCGTGGTCGTGGGGACGACCCTATAGTCTTCGGACATGACGGTAGCGGGCCAATCTAGACCCGAGGTCCTGGGGACGACCCTATAGTAGTCGGACATGTCGGCGGCTGTCCAACTTTGGCCCGGTGTCGTGGGGACGACTCTATAGTCGTCGGACATGTCGGCGGCTGGCCAACCTATACCCGGGGTCGTGGGAACGACCCTATTGTCGTCGGACATGACGGTGGCGGGCCAATCTAGTCCCGGGGTCGTGGGGACGACCCTATAGTCGTCGGACAAGTCGGCGGCGGGCCAAGCTTGTCCCGGGGTCGTGGGGACGATCCTATAGTCGTCGGACATTTCGGCTGCTTGCCAACTTTGGCCCGGGGTCGTGGGGACGACCCTATAGTCGTCGGACATTTCGGCGGCATGCCAACTTTGGCCCGTGGTCGTGGGGACGATCCGATTGTCGTCGGACATGTCGGCGGCTGGCCAAATTTGGCCCGTGGTCGTGGGGACGATCCAATAGTCGTCGGACATGTCGGCGGCTGGCCAACTTTGGCGCGTGGTCGTGGGGACGATCCGATTGTCGTCGGACATGTCGGCGGCTGGCCAACCTAGACCCGGGGTCGTGGGGACGACCCTATTGTCGTTGGACATGACGGTGGCGGGCTAATCTAGTCCCGGGGTCGTAGGGACGACCCTATAGTCGTTGGACATGTCGGCGATTGGCCAACATTGGCCCGGGGTCGTGGGGACGACCCTATAGTCGTCGGACATGTCGGCGGCTGGCCAACTTTGGCGCGTGGTCGTGGGGACGATCCGATTGTCGTCGGACCTGTCGGCGGCTGGCCAAATTTGGCCCGTGGTCGTGGGGACGATCCAATAGTCGTCGGACATGTCGGCGGCTGGCCAACTTTGGCGCGTGGTCGTGGGGACGATCCGATTGTCGTCGGACATGTCGGCGGCTGGCCAACCTAGACCCGGGGTCGTGGGGACGACCCTATTGTCGTCGGACATGGCGGTGGCGGGCCAATCTAGTCCCGGGGTCGTGCGGACGACCCTATAATCGTTGAACATGACGGTGGCGGGCCAATCTAGTCCCGGGGTCGTAGGGACGACCCTATAGTCGTCGGACATGTTGGCGATTGGGCAACATTGGCCCGGGGTCGTCGGGACGACCCTATAGTCGTCGGACATGTCGGCGGCTGGCCGACCTAGTCCCGGGGTCGTGGGGACGACCCTATAGTCGTCGGACATTTCGGCGGCTTGCCAACTTTGGCCCGGGGTCGTGGGGACGACCCTATAGTCGTCGGACATGTCGGCGGCTGGCCAATCTAGTCCCGGGGTCGTGGGGACGACCCTATAGTCGTCGGACAAGACGGCGGCTGGACATCTTTGGCCCGTGGTCGTGGGGACGACCCAATAGTGGTCGGACATGTCGGCGGCTGGACAACCTAGTCCCGAGGTCGTGGGGACGACCCTATAGTCGTCGGACTTGACGGTGGCGGGCCAATCTAGTCCCGGGGTCGTGGGGATGACTCTACAGTCGTCGGACATTTCGGCGGCTGGCCAATCTAGTCCCGGGGTCGTGGGGACGACCCTATAGTCGTCGGACAAGACGGCGGCTGGACATCTTTGGCCCGTGGTTGTGGGGACGACCCTATAGTCGTTGGACATGACGGTGGCGGGCCAATCTAGTCCCGGGGTCGTGGGGACGACCCTATAGTCGTCGCACATGTCGGCGGCTGGCCAACTTTGGACCGGTGTCGTGGGGACGACTCTATAGTCGTCGGACATGTCGGCGGCTGGCCAACTTTGGCCCGTGGTCGTGGGGACGATCCAATAGTCGTCGGACATGTCGGCGGCTGGTCAACTTTGGCCCGTGGTTGTGGGGACGACCCTATAGTCGTTGGACATGACGGTGGCGGGCCAATCTAGTCCCGGGGTCGTGGGGACGACCCTATAGTCGTCGGACAAGACGGCGGCTGGACATCTTTGGCCCGTGGTCGTGGGGACGACCCAATAGTGGTCGGACATGTCGGCGGCTGGACAACCTAGTCCCGAGGTCGTGGGGACGACCCTATAGTCGTCGGACTTGACGGTGGCGGGCCAATCTAGTCCCGGGGTCGTGGGGATGACTCTACAGTCGTCGGACATTTCGGCGGCTGGCCAATCTAGTCCCGGGGTCGTGGGGACGACCCTATAGTCGTCGGACAAGACGGCGGCTGGACATCTTAGGCCCGTGGTTGTGGGGACGACCCTATAGTCGTTGGACATGACGGTGGCGGGCCAATCTAGTCCCGGGGTCGTGGGGACGACCCTATAGTCGTCGGACATGTCGGCGGCTGGCCAACTTTGGACCGGTGTCGTGGGGACGACTCTATAGTCGTCGGAAATGTCGGCGGCTGGCCAACCTGGACCCGGGGTCGTGGGGACGACCCTATTGTCGTCGGACATGACGGTGGCGGGCCAATCTAGTCTCGGGGTCGTGGGGACGACCCTATAGTCGTCGGACATGTCGGCGGCTGGCCAACTTTGGCCCGTGGTCGTGGGGACGATCCAATAGTCGTCGGACATGTCGGCGGCTGGTCAACTTTGGCCCGTGGTTGTGGGGACGACCCTATAGTCGTTGGACATGACGGTGGCGGGCCAATCTAGTCCCGGGGTCGTGGGGACGACCCTATAGTCGTCGGACAAGACGGCGGCTGGACATCTTTGGCCCGTGGTCGTGGGGACGACCCAATAGTGGTCGGACATGTCGGCGGCTGGACAACCTAGTCCCGAGGTCGTGGGGACGACCCTATAGTCGTCGGACTTGACGGTGGCGGGCCAATCTAGTCCCGGGGTCGTGGGGATGACTCTACAGTCGTCGGACATTTCGGCGGCTTGCCAACATTGGCCCGGGGTCGTGGGGACGACCCTATAGTCGTTGGACTTGACGGTGGCGGGCCAATCTAGTCCCGAGGTCCTGGGGACGACCATATAGTCGTCGGACTTGACGGTGGCGGGCCAATCTAGTCCCGGCGTCGTGGGGACAACCCTAAAGTCGTCGGACATTTCAGCGGTTTGCCAACTTTGGCCCGGGGTCGTGGGGACGACCCTATAGTCGTCGGACATTTCGGCGGCTGGCCAACTTTGGCCCGTGGTTGTGGGGACGACCCTATAGTCGTTGGACATGACGGTGGCGGGCCAATCTAGTCCCGGGGTCGTGGGGACGACCCTATAGTCGTCGGACATGTCGGCGGCTGGCCAACTTTGGACCGGTGTCGTGGGGACGACTCTATAGTCGTCGGAAATGTCGGCGGCTGGCCAATCTAGTCTCGCGGTCGTGGGGACGACCCTATAACCGTCGGACATGACGGTGGCGGGTCAATCTAGTCCCGGGGTCGTGGGGACGACCCTATAGTCGTCGGACATGTCGGCGGCTGGCCAACTTTGGCCCGGTGTCGTGGGGACGACTCTATAGTCGTCGGAAATGTCGGCGGCTGGCCAACCTGGACCCGGGGTCGTGGGGACGACCCTATAGTCGTCGGACTTGACGGTGGCGGGTCGATCTAGTCCCGGGGTCGTGGGGACGACCCTACAGTCGTCGGACATGTCGGCGGCTGTCCAACTTTGGCCCGGTGTCGTGGGGACGACTCTATAGTCGTCGGAAATGTCGGCGGCTGGCCAATCTAGTCTCGCGGTCGTGGGGACGACCCTATAACCGTCGGACATGACGGTGGCGGGTCAATCTAGTCCCGGGGTCGTGGGGACGACTCTATAGTCGTCGGACATGTCGGCGGCTGGCCAACCTAGACCCGGGGTCGTGGGGACGACCCTATTGTCGTCGGACATGACGGTGGCGGGCCAATCTAGTCCCGGGGTCGTGGGGACGACCCTATAGTCGTCGGACAAGTCGGCGGCGGGCCAAGCCTGTCCCGGGGTCGTGGGGACGACCCTATAATCGTCGGAAATGACGGTGGCGGGCCAATCTAGTCCCGGGGTCGTGGGGACGACCCTATAATCGTTGGACATGACGGTGGCGGGCCAATCTAGTCCCGGGGTCGTAGGGACGACCCTATAGTCGTCGGACATGTTGGCGATTGGGCAACATTGGCCCGGGGTCGTCGGGACGACCCTATAGTCGTCGGACATGTCGGCGGCTGGCCAACGTAGTCCCGGGGTCGTGGGGACGACCCTATAGTCGTCGGACATTTCGGCGGCTTGCCAACTTTGGCCCGGGGTCGTGGGGACGACCCTATAGTCGTCGGACATGTCGGCGGCTGGCCAACTTTGGCCCGTGGTTGTGGGGACGACCCTATAGTCGTTGGACATGACGGTGGCGGGCCAATCTAGTCCCGGGGTCGTGGGGACGACCCTATAGTCGTCAGAAATAACGGTGACGGGGCAATCAACTCCCGGGGTCGTGGGGTCGACCCTATAGTCGTCGGACATGATGGTGGCGGGCCAATCTAGTCCCGTGGTGGTGGGGACGACCCTATCGTCGTCGGACAAGTCGGCGGCTGACCAACTTTGGCCCATGGTCGTGGGGACGACCCTATAGTCGTCGGACATGTCGGCGGCTGGCCAATTTGGGCCCGGTGTCGTGGGGACGACTCTATAGTCGTCGGAAATGTCGGCGGCTGTCCAACTTTGGCCCGGGGTCGTGGGGACGGCCCAATAGTCGTTGAACATGTCGGCGGATCGCCAACTTTGGCCCGGGGTCGTGGGGACGACCCTATAGTCGTCGGACTTGACGGTGGGGGGCCAATCTAGTCCCGGGGTCTTGGGGACGACCCTACAGTCGTCGGACATTTCGGTGGCTTGCCAACTTTGGCCCGGGGTGGTGGGGACGACCCTATAGTCGTCGGACATCTCGGCGGCTGTCCAACCTAGTCCCGAGGTCGTGGGGGCGACCCTATAGTCGTCGGACATGTCGGCGGCTGGCCAACCTAGTCCCGAGGTGGTCGGATTTGACGGTGGCGGGCCAATCTAGTCCCGGGGTCGTGGGGACGACCCTATAGTCGTCGGACAAGACGGTGGCGGGCCAATCTAGTCCCGGGGTCATGGGGACGACCCTATAGTCGTTGGACATGACGGTGGCGGGCCAATTTAGTCCCGGGGTCGTATGGACGACCCTATAGTCGTCGGACATGTCGGCGATTGGCCAACATTGGCCCGGGGTCGTGGGGACGACTCTATAGTCGTCGGAAATGTCGGCGCTTGGCCAACCTGGACCCGGGGTCGTGGGGACGACCCTATAGTCGTCGGACTTGACGGTGGCGGGCCAATCTAATCCCGGGGTCGTGGGGACGACCCTACAGTCGTCGGACATTTCGGCGGCTTGCCAACTTTGGCCCGGGGTCGTGGGGACGACCTTATAGTCGTCGGACTTGACGGTGGCGGGCCAATCTAGTCCCGGGGTCTTGGGGACGACCCTACAGTCGTCGGACATTTCGGCGGCTTGCCAACTTTGGCCCGGGGTGGTGGGGACGACCCTATAGTCGTCGGACATGTTGGCGGCGGGCCAACCTTGTCCCGGGGTCGTGGGACGACCCTATGGTCGTCGGACTTGACGGTAGCGGGCCAATCTAGTCCCGAGGTCGTGGGGACGACCCTATAGTCGTCGGACAAGACGGTGGCGGGCCAATCTAGTCCCGGGGTCATGTGGACGACCCTATAGTCGTTGGACATGACGGTGGCGGGCCAATTTAGTCCCGGGGTCGTATGGACGACCCTATAGTCGTCGGACATGTCGGCGATTGGCCAACATTGGCCCGGGGTCGTGGGGACGACTCTATAGTCGTCGGAAATGTCGGCGCTTGGCCAACCTGGACCCGGGGTCGTGGGGACGACCGTATAGTCGTCGGACTTGACGGTGGCGGGCCAATCTAATCCCGGGGTCGTGGGGACGACCCTACAGTCGTCGGACATTTCGGCGGCTTGCCAACTTTGGCCCGGGGTCGTGGGGACGACCTTATAGTCGTCGGACTTGACGGTGGCGGACCAATCTAGTCCC
The DNA here is from genome assembly GCA_963932275.1 of Andrena praecox. Taxonomy (NCBI): domain Eukaryota; kingdom Metazoa; phylum Arthropoda; class Insecta; order Hymenoptera; family Andrenidae; genus Andrena; species Andrena praecox. The sequence goes on from CAWVQO010000569.1 coordinate 2,541,254, forward strand.
GGGGTCTTGGGGACGACCCTACAGTCGTCGGACATTTCGGCGGCTTGCCAACTTTGGCCCGGGGTGGTGGGGACGACCCTATAGTCGTCGGACATGTCGGCGGCTGGCCAACCTAGTCCCGAGGTCGTGGGGGCGACCCTATAGTCGTCGGACATGTCGGCGGCTGGCCAACCTAGTCCCGAGGTCGTCGGACTTGACGGTGGCGGGCCAATCTAGTCCCGGGGTCGTGGGGACGACCCTATAGTCGTCGGACCAGACGGCGGCTGGACATCTTTGGCCCGGGGTCGTGGGGACGACCCTATAGTCGTCGGACATGTCGGCGGCTGGCCAACTTTGGCCCGGGGTGGTGGGGACGACCCTATAGTCGTCGGACATGACGGTGGCGGACCAATCTAGTCCCGGGGTCGTGGGGACGACCCTATAGTCGTCGGACATGTCGGAGGCTGGCCAACTTTGGCCCGTGGTCGTGGGGACGACCCTATCGTCGTCGGACAAGTCGGCGGCTGACCAACTTTGGCCCATGGTCGTGGGGACGACCCTATAGTCGTCGGACATGTCGGCGGCTGGCCAATTTGGGCCCGGTGTCGTGGGGACGACTCTATAGTCGTCGGAAATGTCGGCGGCTGTCCAACTTTGGCCCGGGGTCGTGGGGACGGCCCAATAGTCGTTGAACATGTCGGCGGCTGGCCAACTTTGGCCCGTGGTCGTGGGGACGGCCCAATAGTCGTCGGACATGTCGGCGGCTGGCCAACCTAGTCCCCAGGTCGTCGGACTTGACGGTGGCGGGCCAATCTAGTCCCGGGGTCGTGGGGACGACCCTATAGTCGTCGGACAAGACGGTGGCTGGACATCTTTGGCCCGGGGTCGTGGGGACGGCCCTATAGTCGTCGGACATGTCAGCGGCTGGCCAATCTAGTCCCGGGGTCGTGGGGACGACCCTATAGTCGTCGGACAAGTCTGCGGCGAGCCAACCTACTCCGGGGGTCGTGGGGACGAACCTATAGTCGTCGGACATGTCGGCGGCTGGCCAATTTGGGCCCGGTGTCGTGGGGACGACTCTATAGTCGTCGGAAATGTCGGCGGCTGTCCAACTTTGGCCCGGGGTCGTGGGGACGGCCCAATAGTCGTTGAACATGTCGGCGGCTCGCCAACTTTGGCCCGGGGTCGTGGGGACGACCCTATAGTCGTCGGACTTGACGGTGGGGGGCCAATCTAGTCCCGGGGTCTTGGGGACGACCCTACAGTCGTCGGACATTTCGGTGGCTTGCCAACTTTGGCCCGGGGTGGTGGGGACGACCCTATAGTCGTCGGACATCTCGGCGGCTGTCCAACCTAGTCCCGAGGTCGTGGGGGCGACCCTATAGTCGTCGGACATGTCGGCGGCTGGCCAACCTAGTCCCGAGGTGGTCGGATTTGACGGTGGCGGGCCAATCTAGTCCCGGGGTCGTGGGGACGACCCTATAGTCGTCGGACAAGACGGTGGCGGGCCAATCTAGTCCCGGGGTCATGGGGACGACCCTATAGTCGTTGGACATGACGGTGGCGGGCCAATTTAGTCCCGGGGTCGTATGGACGACCCTATAGTCGTCGGACATGTCGGCGATTGGCCAACATTGGCCCGGGGTCGTGGGGACGACTCTATAGTCGTCGGAAATGTCGGCGCTTGGCCAACCTGGACCCGGGGTCGTGGGGACGACCCTATAGTCGTCGGACTTGACGGTGGCGGGCCAATCTAATCCCGGGGTCGTGGGGACGACCCTACAGTCGTCGGACATTTCGGCGGCTTGCCAACTTTGGCCCGGGGTCGTGGGGACGACCTTATAGTCGTCGGACTTGACGGTGGCGGGCCAATCTAGTCCCGGGGTCTTGGGGACGACCCTACAGTCGTCGGACATTTCGGCGGCTTGCCAACTTTGGCCCATGGTCGTGGGGACGACCCTATAGTCGTCGGACATGTCGGCGGCTGGCCAATTTGGGCCCGGTGTCGTGGGGACGACTCTATAGTCGTCGGAAATGTCGGCGGCTGTCCAACTTTGGCCCGGGGTCGTGGGGACGGCCCAATAGTCGTTGAACATGTCGGCGGCTGGCCAACTTTGGCCCGTGGTCGTGGGGACGGCCCAATAGTCGTCGGACATGTCGGCGGCTGGCCAACCTAGTCCCCAGGTCGTCGGACTTGACGGTGGCGGGCCAATCTAGTCCCGGGGTCGTGGGGACGACCCTATAGTCGTCGGACAAGACGGTGGCTGGACATCTTTGGCCCGGGGACGTGGGGACGGCCCTATAGTCGTCGGACATGTCAGCGGCTGGCCAATCTAGTCCCGGGGTCGTGGGGACGACCCTATAGTCGTCGGACAAGTCTGCGGCGAGCCAACCTACTCCGGGGGTCGTGGGGACGAACCTATAGTCGTCGGACATGTCGGCGGCGAGCCAACATAGTCCCGGGGTCGTGGGGACGACCCTATAGTGGTCGGACAAATCGGCGGCGAGCCAACCTAGTCCCGGTGTCGTGGGAACGACCCTATAGTCGTCGGACATGTCGGCGGCGAGCCAACCTAGTCCCGGGGTCGTGGGGACGACCCTATAGTCGTCGGACATGTCGGCGGCTGGCCAACCTGGACCCGGGGTCGTGGGGACGACCCTATTGTCGTCGGACATGACGGTGGCGGACCAATCTAGTCTCGGGGTCGTGGGGACGACCCTATAGTCGTCGGACATGTCGGCGGCTGGCCAACTTTGGCCCGGGGTCGTGGGGACGACCCTATAGTCGTCGGACATGACGGTGGCGGACCAATCTAGTCCCGGGGTCGTGGGGACGACCCTACAGTCGTCGGACATTTCGGCGGCATGCCAACTTTGGCCCGGGGTCGTGGGGACGACCCTATAGTCGTCGGACTTGACGGTGGCGGGCCAATCTAGTCCCAAGGTCCTGGGGCGACCCTATAGTCGTCGGACTTGACGGTGGCGGGCCAATCTAGTCCCGGGGTCGTGGGGACGACCCTACAGTCGTCGGACATTTCGGCGGCTTGCCAACTTTGGCCCGGGGTCGTGGGGACGACCCTATAGTCGTCGGACAAGTCTGCGGCGAGCCAACCTACTCCGAGGGTCGTGGGGACGAACCTATAGTCGTCGGACATGTCGGCGGCGAGCCAACATAGTCCCGGGGTCGTGGGGACGACCCTATAGTGGTCGGACAAATCGGCGGCGAGCCAACCTAGTCCCGGTGTCGTGGGAACGACCCTATAGTCGTCGGACATGTCGGCGGCGAGCCAACCTAGTCCCGGGGTCGTGGGGACGACCCTATAGTCGTCGGACATGTCGGCGGCTGGCCAACATAGTCCCGGTGTCGTGGGAACGACCCTATAGTCGTCGGACATGTCGGCGGCGAGCCAACCTAGTCCCGGGGTCGTGGGGACGACCCTATAGTGGTCGGACAAGTCGGCGGCTGGCCAACCTGGACCCGGAGTCGTGGGGACGAATCTATAGTCGTCGGACAAGTCGGCGGCTTGTCAACCTAGTCCCGGGGTCATGGGGACGACCCTATAGTCGTTGGACATGACGGTGGCGGGCCAATTTAGTCCCGGGGTCGTATGGACGACCCTATAGTCGTCGGACATGTCGGCGATTGGCCAACATTGGCCCGGGGTCGTGGGGACGACCCTATAGTCGTCGGACATGTCGGCAGCTGGCCAATTTGGGCCCGGTGTCGTGGGGACGACTCTATAGTCGTCGGAAATGTCAGCGCTTGGCCAACCTGGACCCGGGGTCGTGGGGACGACCCTATAGTCGTCGGACTTGACGGTGGCGGGCCAATCTAATCCCGGGGTCGTGGGGACGACCCTACAGTCGTCGGACATTTCGGCGGCTTGCCAACTTTGGCCCGGGGTCGTGGGGACGACCTTATAGTCGTCGGACTTGACGGTGGCTGGCCAATCTATTCCCGAGGTCGTGGGGGCGACCCTATAGTCGTCGGACATGTCGGCGGCTGGCCAACCTAGTCCCGAGGTCGTCGGACTTGACGGTGGCGGGCCAATCTAGTCCCGGGGTCGTGGGGACGACCCTATAGTCGTCGGACAAGACGGCGGCTGGACATCTTTGGCCCGGGGTCGTGGGGACGACCCTATAGTCGTCGGACAAGTCTGCGGCGAGCCAACCTACTCCGGGGGTCGTGGGGACGAACCTATAGTCGTCGGACATGTCGGCGGCGAGCCAACATAGTCCCGGGGTCGTGGGGACGACCCTATAGTGGTCGGACAAATCGGCGGCGAGCCAACCTAGTCCCGGTGTCGTGGGAACGACCCTACAGTCGTCGGACATTTCGGCGGCTTGCCAACTTTGGCCCGGGGTCGTGGGGACGACCCTATAGTCGTCGGAGATGTCGGCGGCTGGCCAAATTTGGCGCGTGGTCGTGGGGACGATCCGATTGTCGTCGGACATGTCGGCGGCTGGCCAACTTTGGCCCGTGGTCGTGGGGACGATCCAATAGTCGTCGGACATGCCGGCGGCTGGCCAACCTAGTCCCGGGGTCGTGGGGACGACCCTATTGTCGTCGGACATGACGGTGGCGGGCCAATCTAGTCTCGGGGTCGTGGGGACGACCCTATAGTCGTCGGACATGTCGGCGGCTGGTCAACTTTGGCCCGGGGTCGTGGGGACGACCCTATAGTCGTCGGACAAGACGGTGGCGGACCAATCTAGTACCGGGGTCGTGGGTACGACCCTATAGTCGTTGGACATGTCGGCGGCTGGCCAACTTTGGCCCGTGGTCGTGGGGACGATCCAATAGTCGTCGGACATGTCGGCGGCTGGCCAACTTTGGCCCGTGGTTGTGGGGACGACCCTATAGTCGTTGGACATGACGGTGGCGGGCCAATCTAGTCCCGGGGTCGTGGGGACGACCCTATAGTCGTCGGACAAGTCGGCGGCTGGCCAACCTTGCCCCGGGGTCGTGGGAACGACCCTATTGTCGTCGGACATGACGGTGGCGGCCCAATCTAGTCCCGGGGTCGTGGGGACGACCCTATAGTCGTCGGACAAGACGGCGGTTGGACATCTTTGGCCCAGGGTCGTGGGCACGACCCTATAGTCGTCGTACATGTTGGCGGCTTGTCAGCCTAGTCCCGGGGTCGTGGGTACGACCCTATAGTCGTCGGACAAGTCGGCGGCTGGCCAACCTTGCCCCGGGGTCGTGGGAACGACCCTATTGTCGTCGGACATGACGGTGGCGGCCCAATCTAGTCCCGGGGTCGTGGGGACGACCCTATAGTCGTCGGACATATCGGCGGCGGGCCAACTTTGGCCCGGTGTCGTGGGGACGACTCTATAGTCGTCGGACATGACGGTGGCGGACCAATCTAGTCTCGGGGTCGTGGGGACGACCCTATAGTCGTCGGACATGTCGGCGGCTGGCCAACTTTGGCCCGGGGTCGTGGGGACGACCCTATAGTCGTCGGACATGACGGTGGCGGACCAATCTAGTCCCGGGGTCGTGGGGACGACCCTACAGTCGTCGGACATTTCGGCGGCATGCCAACTTTGGCCCGGGGTCGTGGGGACGAACCTATAGTCGTCGGACTTGACGGTGGCGGGCCAATCTAGTCCCAAGGTCCTGGGGACGACCCTATAGTCGTCGGACTTGACGGTGGCGGGCCAATCTAGTCCCGGGGTCGTGGGGACGACCCTACAGTCGTCGGACATTTCGGCGGCTGGCCAACTTGGGCCGGGGTCGTGGGGACGACCCTATAGTCGTCGGACATGACGGTGGCGGGCCAATCTAGTCCCGGGGTCGTGGGGACGACCCTATAGTCGTCGGACATGACGGTGGCGGGCCAATCTAGTCCCGGGGTCGTGGGGACGACCCTATAGTCGTCGGACATTTCGGCGGCTTGCCAACTTTGGCCCGGGGTCGGGGGGACGACCCTATAGTCGTCGGACATTTCGGCGGCATGCCAACTTTGGCCCGTGGTCGTGGGGACGACCTTATAGTCGTTGGACATGACGGTGGCGGTCTAATCTAGTCCCGGGGTCGTAGGGACGACCCTATAGTCGTTGGACATGTCGGCGATTGGCCAACATTGGCCCGGGGTCGTGGGGAAGACCCTATAGTCGTCGGACATGTCGGCGGCTGGCCAACCTAGACCCGGGGTCGTGGGGACGACCCTATTGTCGTCGGATATGGCAGTGGCGGGCCAATCTAGTCCCGTGGTCGTGGGGACGACCCTATAGTCTTCGGACATGACGGTAGCGGGCCAATCTAGACCCGAGGTCCTGGGGACGACCCTATAGTAGTCGGACATGTCGGCGGCTGTCCAACTTTGGCCCGGTGTCGTGGGGACGACTCTATAGTCGTCGGACATGTCGGCGGCTGGCCAACCTATACCCGGGGTCGTGGGAACGACCCTATTGTCGTCGGACATGACGGTGGCGGGCCAATCTAGTCCCGGGGTCGTGGGGACGACCCTATAGTCGTCGGACAAGTCGGCGGCGGGCCAAGCTTGTCCCGGGGTCGTGGGGACGATCCTATAGTCGTCGGACATTTCGGCTGCTTGCCAACTTTGGCCCGGGGTCGTGGGGACGACCCTATAGTCGTCGGACATTTCGGCGGCATGCCAACTTTGGCCCGTGGTCGTGGGGACGACCCTATAGTCGTTGGACATGACGGTGGCGGGCTAATCTAGTCCCGGGGTCGTAGGGACGACCCTATAGTCGTTGGACATGTCGGCGATTGGCCAACATTGGCCCGGGGTCGTGGGGACGACCCTATAGTCGTCGGACATGTCGGCGGCTGGCCAACTTTGGCGCGTGGTCGTGGGGGCGATCCGATTGTCGTCGGACATGTCGGCGGCTGGCCAAATTTGGCCCGTGGTCGTGGGGACGATCCAATAGTCGTCGGACATGTCGGCGGCTGGCCAACTTTGGCGCGTGGTCGTGGGGACGATCCGATTGTCGTCGGACATGTCGGCGGCTGGCCAACCTAGACCCGGGGTCGTGGGGACGACCCTATTGTCGTCGGACATGGCGGTGGCGGGCCAATCTAGTCCCGTGGTCGTGGGGACGACCCTATAGTCTTCGGACATGACGGTAGCGGGCCAATCTAGGCCCGAGGTCCTGGGGACGACCGTATAGTAGTCGGACATGTCGGCGGCTGTCCAACTTTGGCCCGGTGTCGTGGGGACGACTCTATAGTCGTCGGACATGTCGGCGGCTGGCCAACCTAGACCCGGGGTCGTGGGGACGACCCTATTGTCGTCGGACATGACGGTGGCGGGCCAATCTAGTCCCGGGGTCGTGGGGACGACCCTATAGTCGTCGGACAAGTCGGCGGCGGGCCAAGCCTGTCCCGGGGTCGTGGGGACGACCCTATAATCGTCGGAAATGACGGTGGCGGGCCAATCTAGTCCCGGGGTCGTGGGGACGACCCTATAATCGTTGGACATGACGGTGGCGGGCCAATCTAGTCCCGGGGTCGTAGGGACGACCCTATAGTCGTCGGACATGTTGGCGATTGGGCAACATTGGCCCGGGGTCGTCGGGACGACCCTATAGTCGTCGGACATGTCGGCGGCTGGCCAACGTAGTCCCGGGGTCGTGGGGACGACCCTATAGTCGTCGGACATTTCGGCGGCTTGCCAACTTTGGCCCGGGGTCGTGGGGACGACCCTATAGTCGTCGGACATGTCGGCGGCTGGCCAACTTTGGCCCGTGGTTGTGGGGACGACCCTATAGTCGTTGGACATGACGGTGGCGGGCCAATCTAGTCCCGGGGTCGTGGGGACGACCCTATAGTCGTCGGACATGTCGGCGGCTGGCCAACTTTGGACCGGTGTCGTGGGGACGACTCTATAGTCGTCGGAAATGTCGGCGGCTGGCCAACCTAGTCCCGGGGTCGTGGGGACGACCCTATAGTCGTCGGACATGTCGGCGGCTGGCCAACTTTGGCCCGTGGTCGTGGGGACGACCCAATAGTGGTCGGACATGTCGGCGGCTGGCCAACCTAGTCCCGAGGTCGTGGGGACGACCCTATAGTCGTCGGACTTGACGGTGGCGGGCCAATCTAGTCCCGGGGTCGTGGGGACGACCCTACAGTCGTCGGACATTTCGGCGGCTTGCCAACTTTGGCCCGGGGTCGTGGGGACGACCCTATAGTCGTCGGACTTGACGGTGGCGGGCCAATCTAGTCCCGAGGTCCTGGGGACGACCCTATAGTCGTCGGACATGTCGGCGGCTGGCCAACCTAGTCCCGAGGTCGTGGGGACGACCCTATAGTCGTCGGACTTGACGGTGGCGGGCCAATCTAGTCCCGGGGTCGTGGGGACGACCCTACAGTCGTCGGACATTTCGGCGGCTTGCCAACTTTGGCCCGGAGTCGTGGGGACGACCCTATAGTCGTCGGACTTGACGGTGGCGGGCCAATCTAGTCCCGGGGTCGTGGGGACGACCCTACAGTCGTCGGACATTTCGGCGGCTTGCCAACTTTGGCCCGGGGTCGTGGGGACGACCCTATAGTCGTCGGACTTGACGGTGGCGGGCCAATCTAGTCCCGAGGTCCTGGGGACGACCCTATAGTCGTCGGACATGTCGGCGGCTGGCCAACCTAGTCCCGAGGTCGTGGGGACGACCCTATAGTCGTCGGACTTGACGGTGGCGGGCCAATCTAGTCCCGGGGTCGTGGGGACGACCCTACAGTCGTCGGACATTTCGGCGGCTTGCCAACTTTGGCCCGGAGTCGTGGGGACGACCCTATAGTCGTCGGACTTGACGGTGGCGGGCCAATCTAGTCCCGAGGTCCTGGGGACGACCCTATAGTCGTCGGACTTGACGGTGGCGGGCCAATCTAGTCCCGGGGTCGTGGGGACGACCCTAAAGTCGTCGGACATGTCGGCGGCTGGCCAGCTTTGGCCCGGGGTCGTAGGGACGACCCTATAGTCGTCGGACATGTTGGCGGCTTGTCAGCCTAGTCCCGGGGTCGTGGGTACGGCCCTATAGTCGTCGGACATGTCGGCGGCGGGCCAACTTTGGCCCGGTGTCGTGGGGACGACTCTATAGTCGTCGGAAATGTCGGCGGCTGGCCAACCTGGACCCGGGGTCGTGGGGACGACCCTATTGTCGTCGGACATGACGGTGGCGGACCAATCTAGTCTCGGGGTCGTGGGGACGACCCTATAGTCGTCGGACATGTCGGCGGCTGGCCAACTTTGGCCCGGGGTCGTGGGGACGACCCTATAGTCGTCGGACTTGACGGTGGCGGGCCAATCTAGTCCCAAGGTCCTGGGGACGACCCTATAGTCGTCGGACTTGACGGTGGCGGGCCAATCTAGTCCCGGGGTCGTGGGGACGACCCTACAGTCGTCGGACATTTCGGCGGCTTGCCAACTTTGGCCCGGGGTCGTGGGGACGACCCTATAGTCGTCGGACATGACGGTGGCGGGCCAATCTAGTCCCGGGGTCGTGGGGACGACCCTATAGTCGTCGGACATTTCGGCTGCTTGCCAACTTTGGCCCGGGGTCGTGGGGACGACCCTATAGTCGTCGGACATTTCGGCGGCATGCCAACTTTCGCCCGGGGTCGTAGGGACGACCCTATTGTCGTTGAACATGTCGGCGATTGGCCAACATTGGCCCGGGGTCGTGGGGACGACCCTATAGTCGTCGGACATGTCGGCGGCTGGCCAACTTTGGCGCGTGGTCGTGGGGACGATCCGATTGTCGTCGGACATGTCGGCGGCTGGCCAACCTAGACCCGGGGTCGTGGGGACGACCCTATTGTCGTCGGACATGGCGGTGGCGGGCCAATCTAGTCCCGTGGTCGTGGGGACGACCCTATAGTCTTCGGACATGACGGTAGCGGGCCAATCTAGACCCGAGGTCCTGGGGACGACCCTATAGTAGTCGGACATGTCGGCGGCTGTCCAACTTTGGCCCGGTGTCGTGGGGACGACTCTATAGTCGTCGGACATGTCGGCGGCTGGCCAACCTAGACCCGGGGTCGTGGGGACGACCCTATTGTCGTCGGACATGACGGTGACGGGCCAATCTAGTCCCGGGGTCGTGGGGACGACCCTATAGTCGTCGGACAAGTCGGCGGCGGGCCAAGCCTGTCCCGGGGTCGTGGGGACGACCCTATAATCGTCGGAAATGACGGTGGCGGGCCAATCTAGTCCCGGGGTCGTGCGGACGACCCTATAATCGTTGAACATGACGGTGGCGGGCCAATCTAGTCCCGGGGTCGTAGGGACGACCCTATAGTCGTCGGACATGTTGGCGATTGGGCAACATTGGCCCGGGGTCGTCGGGACGACCCTATAGTCGTCGGACATGTCGGCGGCTGGCCGACCTAGTCCCGGGGTCGTGGGGACGACCCTATAGTCGTCGGACATTTCGGCGGCTTGCCAACTTTGGCCCGGGGTCGTGGGGACGACCCTATAGTCGTCGGACATGTCGGCGGCTGGCCAGCTTTGGCCCGTGGTTGTGGGGACGACCCTATAGTCGTTGGACATGACGGTGGCGGGCCAATCTAGTCCCGGGGTCGTGGGGACGACCCTATAGTCGTCGGACATGTCGGCGGCTGGCCAACTTTGGACCGGTGTCGTGGGGACGACTCTATAGTCGTCGGAAATGTCGGCGGCTGGCCAACCTAGTCCCGGGGTCGTGGGGACGACCCTATAGTCGTCGGACATGTCGGCGGCTGGCCAACTTTGGCCCGTGGTCGTGGGGACGACCCAATAGTGGTCGGACATGTCGGCGGCTGGCCAACCTAGTCCCGAGGTCGTGGGGACGACCCTATAGTCGTCGGACTTGACGGTGGCGGGCCAATCTAGTCCCGGGGTCGTGGGGACGACCCTACAGTCGTCGGACATTTCGGCGGCTTGCCAACTTTGGCCCGGGGTCGTGGGGACGACCCTATAGTCGTCGGACTTGACGGTGGCGGGCCAATCTAGTCCCGAGGTCCTGGGGACGACCCTATAGTCGTCGGACTTGACGGTGGCGGGCCAATCTAGTCCCGGGGTCGTGGGGACAACCCTAAAGTCGTCGGACATTTCAGCGGCTTGCCAACTTTGGCCCGGGGTCGCGGGGACGACCCTATAGTCGTCGGACATGTCGGCGGCTGGCCAACCTAGTCCCGAGGTCGTGGGGACGACCCTATAGTCGTCGGACTTGACGGTGGCGGGCCAATCTAGTCCCGGGGTCGTGGGGACGACCCTACAGTCGTCGGACATTTCGGCGGCTTGCCAACTTTGGCCCGGAGTCGTGGGGACGACCCTATAGTCGTCGGACTTGACGGTGGCGGGCCAATCTAGTCCCGAGGTCCTGGGGACGACCCTATAGTCGTCGGACTTGACGGTGGCGGGCCAATCTAGTCCCGGGGTCGTGGGGACGACCCTAAAGTCGTCGGACATGTCGGCGGCTGGCCAGCTTTGGCCCGGGGTCGTAGGGACGACCCTATAGTCGTCGGACATGTTGGCGGCTTGTCAGCCTAGTCCCGGGGTCGTGGGTACGGCCCTATAGTCGTCGGACATGTCGGCGGCGGGCCAACTTTGGCCCGGTGTCGTGGGGACGACTCTATAGTCGTCGGAAATGTCGGCGGCTGGCCAACCTGGACCCGGGGTCGTGGGGACGACCCTATTGTCGTCGGACATGACGGTGGCGGACCAATCTAGTCTCGGGGTCGTGGGGACGACCCTATAGTCGTCGGACATGTCGGCGGCTGGCCAACTTTGGCCCGGGGTCGTGGGGACGACCCTATAGTCGTCGGACTTGACGGTGGCGGGCCAATCTAGTCCCAAGGTCCTGGGGACGACCCTATAGTCGTCGGACTTGACGGTGGCGGGCCAATCTAGTCCCGGGGTCGTGGGGACGACCCTACAGTCGTCGGACATTTCGGCGGCTTGCCAACTTTGGCCCGGGGTCGTGGGGACGACCCTATAGTCGTCGGACATGACGGTGGCGGGCCAATCTAGTCCCGGGGTCGTGGGGACGACCCTATAGTCGTCGGACATTTCGGCTGCTTGCCAACTTTGGCCCGGGGTCGTGGGGACGACCCTATAGTCGTCGGACATTTCGGCGGCATGCCAACTTTGGCCCGGGGTCGTAGGGACGACCCTATAGTCGTTGAACATGTCGGCGATTGGCCAACATTGGCCCGGGGTCGTGGGGACGACCCTATAGTCGTCGGACATGTCGGCGGCTGGCCAACTTTGGCGCGTGGTCGTGGGGACGATCCGATTGTCGTCGGACATGTCGGCGGCTGGCCAAATTTGGCCCGTGGTCGTGGGGACGATCCAATAGTCGTCGGACATGTCGGCGGCTGGCCAACTTTGGCGCGAGGTCGTGGGGACGATCCGATTGTCGTCGGACATGTCGGCGGCTGGCCAACCTAGACCCGGGGTCGTGTGGACGACCCTATTGTCGTCGGACATGGCGGTGGCGGGCCAATCTAGACCCGAGGTCCTGGGGACGACCCTATAGTAGTCGGACATGTCGGCGGCTGTCCAACTTTGGCCCGGTGTCGTGGGGACGACTCTATAGTCGTCGGACATGTCGGCGGCTGGCCAACCTAGACCCGGGGTCGTGGGGACGACCCTATTGTCGTCGGACATGACGGTGGCGGGCCAATCTAGTCCCGGGGTCGTGGGGACGACCCTATAGTCGTCGGACAAGTCGGCGGCGGGCCAAGCCTGTCCCGGGGTCGTGGGGACGACCCTATAATCGTCGGAAATGACGGTGGCGGGCCAATCTAGTCCCGGGGTCGTGCGGACGACCCTATAATCGTTGAACATGACGGTGGCGGGCCAAGCCTGTCCCGGGGTCGTGGGGACGACCCTATAGTCGTCGGACATGTTGGCGATTGGGCAACATTGGCCCGGGGTCGTCGGGACGACCCTATAGTCGTCGGACATGTCGGCGGTTGGCCAACCTAGTCCCGGGGTCGTGGGGACGACCCTATAGTCGTCGGACATTTCGGCGGCTTGCCAACTTTGGCCCGGGGTCGTGGGGACGACCCTATAGTCGTCGGACATGTCGGCGGCTGGCCAGCTTTGGCCCGTGGTTGTGGGGACGACCCTATAGTCGTTGGACATGACGGTGGCGGGCCAATCTAGTCCCGGGGTCGTGGGGACGACCCTATAGTCGTCGGACATGTCGGCGGCTGGCCAACTTTGGACCGGTGTCGTGGGGACGACTCTACAGTCGTCGGAAATGTCGGCGGCTGGCCAACCTGGACCCGGGGTCGTGGGGACGACCCTATAGTCGTCGGACTTGACGGTGGCGGGCCGATCTAGTCCCGGGGTCGTGGGGACGACCCTACAGTCGTCGGACATTTCGGCGGCTGGCCAACTTTGGCCCGTGGTCGTGGGGACGATCCAATAGTCGTCGGACATGTCGGCGGCTGGTCAACTTTGGCCCGTGGTTGTGGGGACGACCCTATAGTCGTTGGACATGACGGTGGCGGGCCAATCTAGTCCCGGGGTCGTGGGGACGACCCTATAGTCGTCGGACAAGACGGCGGCTGGACATCTTTGGCCCGGGGTCGTGGGGACGACCCTATAATCGTCGGACATGTCGGCGGCTGGCCAACTTTGGCCCGGTGTCGTGGGGACGACTCTATAGTCGTCGGAAATGTCGGCGGCTGGCCAACCTGGACCCGGGGTCGTGGGGACGACCCTATTGTCGTCGGACATGACGGTGGCGGGCCAATCTAGTCTCGCGGTCGTGGGGACGACCCTATAATCGTCGGAAATGACGGTGGCGGGCCAATCTAGTCCCGGGGTCGTGGGGACGACCCTATAGTCGTCGGACATGTCGGCGGCTGGCCACCTTTGGCCCGGTGTCGTGGGGACGACTCTATAGTCGTCGGAAATGTCGGCGGCTGGACAACCTGGACCCGGGGTCGTGGGGACGACCCTATTGTCGTCGGACATGACGGTGGCGGGCCAATCTAGTCTCGGGGTCGTGGGGACGACCCTATAGTCGTCGGACATGTCGGCGGCTGGCCAACTTTGGCGCGTGGTCGTGGGGACGATCCGATTGTCGTCGGACATGTCGGCGGCTGGCCAACTTTGGCGCGTGGTCGTGGGGACGACCCTATAGTCGTCGGACAAGACGGCGGCTGGACATCTTTGGCCCGGGGTCGTGGGGACGACCCTATAGTCGTCGGACATGACGGTGGCGGACCAATCTAGTCCCGGGGTCGTGGGGACGACCCTATAGTCGTCGGACATGTCGGCGGCTGGCCAACTTTGGCCCGGGGTCGTGGGGACGACCCTATAGTCGTCGGACATGACGGTGGCGGACCAATCTAGTCCCGGGGTCGTGGGGACGACCCTATAGTCGTCGGACATGTCGGCGGCTGGCCAACATTGGCCCGTGGTCGTGGGGACGATCCAATAGTCGTCGGACATGCTGGCGGCTGGCCAACCTAGACCCGGGGTCGTGGGGACGACCCTATTGTCGTCGGACATGACGGTGGCGGGCCAATCTAGTCCCGGGGTCGTGGGGACGACCCTATAGTCGTCGAACAATTCGGCGGCGGGCCAAGCTAATCTCGGGGTTGTGGGGACGACCCTATAATCGTCGGACATGACGGTGACGGGCCAATCTAGTCCCGGGGTCGTGGGGACGACCCTATAGTCGTCGGACATGTCGGCGGCTGGCCAACTTTGGCCCGGTGTCGTGGGGACGACTCTATAGTCGTCGGAAATGTCGGCGGCTGGCCAACCTGGACCCGGGGTCGTGGGGACGACCCTATAGTCGTCGGACTTGACGGTGGCGGGCCAATCTAGTCCCGGGGTCGTGGGGACGACCCTACAGTCGTCGGACATTTCGGCGGCTTGCCAACTTTGGCCCGGGGTCGTGGGACGACCCTATAGTCGTCGGATTTGACGGTAGCGGGCCAATCTAGTCCCGAGGTCGTGGGGACGACCCTATAGTCTTCGGACATGACGGTAGCGGGCCATTCTAGACCCGAGGTCGTGGGGACGACCCTATAGTAGTCGGACATGTCGGCGGCTGTCCAACTTTGGCGCGGTGTCATGGGGACGACTCTATAGTCGTCGGACATGTCGGCAGCTGCACAGCCTAGACCCGGGGTCGTGGGGACGACCCTATTGTCGTCGGACATGAAGGTGGCGGGCCAATCTAGTCTCGGGGTCGTGGGGACGACCCTATAGTCGTCGGACATGTCGGCGGCTGGCCAACTTTGGCCCGGGGTCGTGGGGACGACCCTATAGTCGTCGGACATGACGGTGGCGGACCAATCTAGTCCCGGGGTCGTGGGTACGACCCTATAGTCGTCGGACAAGTCGGCGGCTGGCCAACCTAGACCCGGGGTCGTGGGGACGACCCTATTGTCGTCGGACATGACGGTGGCGGGCCAACCTTGTCCCGGGGTCGTGGGGACGACCCTATAGTCGTCGGACATGTCGGCGGCTGGCCAACTTTGGCCCGGTGTCGTGGGGACGACTCTATAGTCGTCGGAAATGTCGGCGGCTGGCCAACCTGGACCCGGGGTCGTGGGGACGACCCTATTGTCGTCGGACATGATGGTGGCGGGCCAATCTAGTCTCGCGGTCGTGGGGACGACCCTATAACCGTCGGACATGACGGTGGCGGGTCAATCTAGTCCCGGGGTCGTGGGGACGACCCTATAGTCGTCGGACATGTCGGCCGCTGGCCAACTTTGGCCCGGTGTCGTGGGGACGACTCTATAGTCGTCGGAAATGTCGGCGGCTGGCCAACCTGGACCCGGGGTCGTGGGGACGACCCTATAGTCGTCGGACTTGACGGTGGCGGGCCAATCTAGTCCCGGGGTCGTGGGGACGACCCTACAGTCGTCGGACATTTCGGCGGCTTGCCAACTTTGGCCCGGGGTCGTGGGACGACCCTATAGTCTTCGGACATGACGGTAGCGGGCCATTCTAGACCCGAGGTCGTGGGGACGACCCTATAGTAGTCGGACATGTCGGCGGCTTTCCAACTTTGGCGCGGTGTCGTGGGGACGACTCTATAGTCGTCGGACATGTCGGCAGCTGCACAACCTAGACCCGGGGTCGTGGGGACGACCCTATTGTCGTCGGACATGAAGGTGGCGGGCCAATCTAGTCTCGGGGTCGTGGGGACGACCCTATAGTCGTCGGACATGTCGGCGGCTGGCCAACTTTGGCCCGGTGTCGTGGGGACGACTCTATAGTCGTCGGAAATGTCGGCGGCTGGCCAACCTGGACCCGGGGTCGTGGGGACGACCCTATTGTCGTCGGAAATGACGGTGGCGGGCCAATCTAGTCTCGGGGTCGTGGGGACGACCCTATAGTCGTCGGACATGTCGGCGTCTGGCCAACTTTGGCCCGCGGTCGTGGGGACGACTCTATAGTCGTCGGAAATGTCGGCGGCTGGCCAACCTGGACTCGGGGTCGTGGGGACGACCCTATAGTCGTCGGACAAGACGGCGGCTGCACATCTTTGGCCCGGGGTCGTGGGGACGACCCTATAGTCGTCGGACATGTCGGCGGCTGGCCAACTTTGGCCCGGTGTCGTGGGGACGACCCTACAGTCTTCGGACATTTCGGCGGCTTGCCAACTTTGGCCCGGGGTCGTGGGGACGACCCTATAATCGTCGGACATTTCGGCGGCATGCCAACTTTGGCCCGTGGTCGTGGGGACGACCCTATAGTCGTTGGACATGACGGTGGCGGGCCAATCTAGTCCCGAGGTCCTGGGGACGACCCTATAGTCGTCGGACAAGTCGGCGGCTGGCCAACCTAGACCCGGGGTCGTGGGGACGACCGTATTGTCGTCGGACATGACGGTGGCGGGTCAATCTAGTCCCGGGGTCGTGGGGACGACCCTATAGTCGTCGGACATGTCGGCGGCTGGCCAACTTTGGCCCGTGGTTGTGGGGACGACCCTATAGTCGTTGGACATGACGGTGGCGGGCCAATCTAGTCCCGGGGTCGTGGGGACGACCCTATAGTCGTCGGACATGTCGGCGGCTGGCCAACTTTGGCCCGTGGTTGTGGGGACGACCCTATAGTTGTTGGACATGACGGTGGCGGGCCAATCTAGTCCCGGGGTCGTGGGGACGACCCTATAGTCGTCGGACATGTCGGCGGCTGGCCAACTTTGGACCGGTGTTGTGGGGACGACTCTATAGTCGTCGGAAATGTCGGCGGCTGGCCAACCTGGACCCGAGGTCGCGGGGACGACCCTATTGTCGTCGGACATGACGGTGGCGGGCCAATCTAGTCTCGGGGTCGTGGGGACGACCCTATAGTCGTCGGACATGTCGGCGGCTGGCCAACTTTGCCCCGGGGTCGTGGGGACGACCCTACAGTCTTCGGACATTTCGGCGGCTTGCCAACTTTGGCCCGGGGTCGTGGGGACGACCCTATAATCGTCGGACATTTCGGCGGCATGCCAACTTTGGCCCGTGGTCGTGGGGACGACCCTATAGTCGTTGGACATGACGGTGGCGGGCCAATCTAGTCCCGAGGTCCTGGGGACGACCCTATAGTCGTCGGACAAGTCGGCGGCTGGCCAACCTAGACCCGGGGTCGTGGGGACGACCGTATTGTCGTCGGACATGACGGTGGCGGGCCAATCTAGTCCCGGGGTCGTGGGGACGACCCTATAGTCGTCGGACAAGTCGGCGGCGGGCCAACCTTGTCCCGGGGTCGTGGGGACGACCCTATAGTCGTCGGACATGTCGGCAGCTGGCCAACTTTGGCCCGGGGTCGTGGGGACGACCGTATAGTCGTCGGACATGTCGGCGGCTGGCCAACTTTGGCCCGTGGTTGTGGGCACGACCCTATAGTCGTTGGACATGACGGTGGCGGGCCAATCTAGTCCCGGGGTCGTGGGGACGACCCTATAGTCGTCGGACATGTTGGCGGCTTGTCAACCTAGTCCCAGGGTCGTGGGTACGACCCTATTGTCGTCGGACATGACGGTGGCGGGTCAATCTAGTCTCGGGGTCGTGGGGACGACCCTATAGTCGTCGGACAAGACGGCGGCTGGACATCTTTGGCCCGGGGTCGTGGGGACGACACTATAGTCGTCGGACATGTTGGCGGCTTGTCAGCCTAGTCCCGGGGTGGTGGGTACGACCCTATAGTCGTCGGACAAGTCGGCGGCGGGCCAACCTTGTCCCGGGGTCGTGGGGACGACCCTATAGTCGTCGGACATGTCGGCAGCTGGCGAACTTTGGCCCGGGGTCGTGGGGACGACCCTATAGTCGTCGGACATGTCGGCGGCTGGCCAACTTTGGCCCGTGGTTGTGGGCACGACCCTATAGTCGTTGGACATGACGGTGGCGGGCCAATCTAGTCCCGGGGTCGTGGGGACGACCCTATAGTCGTCGGACATGTTGGCGGCTTGTCAGCCTAGTCCCAGGGTCGTGGGTACGACCCTATAGTCGTCGGACAAGTCGGCGGCGGGCCAACCTTGTCCCGGGGTCGTGGGGACGACCCTATAGTCGTCGGACATGTCGGCGGCTGGCCAACTTTGGCCCGGTGTCGTGGGGACGACTCTATAGTCGTCGGAAATGTCGGCGGCTGGCCAACCTGGACCCGGGGTCGTGGGGACGACCCTATTGTCGTCGGACATGACGGTGGCGGGCCAATCTAGTCTCGCGGTCGTGGGGACGACCCTATAACCGTCGGACATGACGGTGGCGGGTCAATCTAGTCCCGGGGTCGTGGGGACGACCCTATAGTCGTCGGACATGTCGGCGGCTGGCCAACTTTGGCCCGGTGTCGTGGGGACGACTCTATAGTCGTCGGAAATGTCGGCGGCTGGCCAACCTGGACCCGGGGTCGTGGGGACGACCCTATAGTCGTCGGACTTGACGGTGGCGGGCCAATCTAGTCCCGGGTTCGTGGGGACGACCCTACAGTCGTCGGACATTTCGGCGGCTTGCCAACTTTGGCCCGGGGTCGTGGGACGACCCTATAGTCGTCGGACTTGACGGTAGCGGGCCAATCTAGTCCCGAGGTCGTGGGGACGACCCTATAGTCTTCGGACATGACGGTAGCGGGCCATTCTAGACCCGAGGTCGTGGGGACGACCCTATAGTAGTCGGACATGTCGGCAGCTGGGCAACCTAGACCCGGGGTCGTGGGGACGACCCTATAATCGTTGGACATGGCGGTGGCGGGCCAATCTAGTCCCGGGGTCGTCGGGACGACCCTATCGTCGTCGGACATGTCGGCGGCTGGCCAACCTAGTCCCGGGGTCGTGGGGACGACCCTATAGTCGTCGGACATGCCGGCGGCTTGCCAACTTTGGCCCGGTGTCGTGGGGACGACTCTATAGTCGTCGGAAATGTCGGCGGCTGGCCAACCTGGACCCGGGGTCGTGGGGACGACCCTATTGTCGTCGGATATGACGGTGGCGGGCCAATCTAGTCTCGGGGTCGTGGGGACGACCCTATAGTCGTCGGACATGTCGGCGGCTGGCCAACTTTGGCCCGGTGTCGTGGGGACGACCCTATTGTCGTCGGACATGACGGTGGCGGACCAATCTAGTCCCGGGGTCGTGGGGACGACCCTATAGTCGTCGGACATGTCGGCGGCTGGCCAACATTGGCCCGTGGTCGTGGGGACGATCCAATAGTCGTCGGACATGCTGGCGGCTTGTCAGCCTAGTCCCGGGGTCGAGGGTACGACCCTATAGTCGTCGGACAAGTCGGCGGCTGGCCAACCTAGACCCGGGGTCGTGGGGACGACCCTATTGTCGTCGGACATGATGGTGGCGGGCCAATCTAGTCCCGGGGTCGTGGGGACGACCCTATAGTCGTCGAACAATTCGGCGGCGGGCCAAGCTAATCCCGGGGTTGTGGGGACGACCCTATAATCGTCGGACATGACGGTGACGGGCCAATCTAGTCCCGGGGTCGTGGGGACGACCCTATAGTCGTCGGACATGTCGGAGGCTGGCCAACTTTGGCCCGGTGTCGTGGGGACGACTCTATAGTCGTCGGAAATGTCGGCGGCTGGCCAACCTGGACCCGGGGTCGTGGGGACGACCCTATAGTCGTCGGACTTGACGGTGGCGGGCCAATCTAGTCCCGGGGTCGTGGGGACGACCCTACAGTCGTCGGACATTTCGGCGGCTTGCCAACTTTGGCCCGGGGTCGTGGGACGACCCTATAGTCGTCGGATTTGACGGTAGCGGGCCAATCTAGTCCCGAGGTCGTGGGGACGACCCTATAGTCTTCGGACATGACGGTAGCGGGCCATTCTAGACCCGAGGTCGTGGGGACGACCCTATAGTAGTCGGACATGTCGGCGGCTGTCCAACTTTGGCGCGGTGTCATGGGGACGACTCTATAGTCGTCGGACATGTCGGCAGCTGCACAGCCTAGACCCGGGGTCGTGGGGACGACCCTATTGTCGTCGGACATGAAGGTGGCGGGCCAATCTAGTCTCGGGGTCGTGGGGACGACCCTATAGTCGTCGGACATGTCGGCGGCTGGCCAACTTTGGCCCGGGGTCGTGGGGACGACCCTATAGTCGTCGGACATGACGGTGGCGGACCAATCTAGTCCCGGGGTCGTGGGTACGACCCTATAGTCGTCGGACAAGTCGGCGGCTGGCCAACCTAGACCCGGGGTCGTGGGGACGACCCTATTGTCGTCGGACATGACGGTGGCGGGCCAACCTTGTCCCGGGGTCGTGGGGACGACCCTATAGTCGTCGGACATGTCGGCGGCTGGCCAACTTTGGCCCGGTGTCGTGGGGACGACTCTATAGTCGTCGGAAATGTCGGCGGCTGGCCAACCTGGACCCGGGGTCGTGGGGACGACCCTATTGTCGTCGGACATGATGGTGGCGGGCCAATCTAGTCTCGCGGTCGTGGGGACGACCCTATAACCGTCGGACATGACGGTGGCGGGTCAATCTAGTCCCGGGGTCGTGGGGACGACCCTATAGTCGTCGGACATGTCGGCCGCTGGCCAACTTTGGCCCGGTGTCGTGGGGACGACTCTATAGTCGTCGGAAATGTCGGCGGCTGGCCAACCTGGACCCGGGGTCGTGGGGACGACCCTATAGTCGTCGGACTTGACGGTGGCGGGCCAATCTAGTCCCGGGGTCGTGGGGACGACCCTACAGTCGTCGGACATTTCGGCGGCTTGCCAACTTTGGCCCGGGGTCGTGGGACGACCCTATAGTCTTCGGACATGACGGTAGCGGGCCATTCTAGACCCGAGGTCGTGGGGACGACCCTATAGTAGTCGGACATGTCGGCGGCTTTCCAACTTTGGCGCGGTGTCGTGAGGACGACTCTATAGTCGTCGGACATGTCGGCAGCTGCACAACCTAGACTCGGGGTCGTGGGGACGACCCTATTGTCGTCGGACATGAAGGTGGCGGGCCAATCTAGTCTCGGGGTCGTGGGGACGACCCTATAGTCGTCGGACATGTCGGCGGCTGGCCAACTTTGGCCCGGTGTCGTGGGGACGACTCTATAGTCGTCGGAAATGTCGGCGGCTGGCCAACCTGGACCCGGGGTCGTGGGGACGACCCTATTGTCGTCGGAAATGACGGTGGCGGGCCAATCTAGTCTCGGGGTCGTGGGGACGACCCTATAGTCGTCGGACATGTCGGCGTCTGGCCAACTTTGGCCCGCGGTCGTGGGGACGACTCTATAGTCGTCGGAAATGTCGGCGGCTGGCCAACCTGGACTCGGGGTCGTGGGGAGGACCCTATAGTCGTCGGACAAGACGGCGGCTGGACATCTTTGGCCCGGGGTCGTGGGGACGACCCTATATTCGTCGGACATGTCGGCGGCTGGCCAACTTTGGCCCGGTGTCGTGGGGACGACCCTACAGTCTTCGGACATTTCGGCGGCTTGCCAACTTTGGCCCGGGGTCGTGGGGACGACCCTATAATCGTCGGACATTTCGGCGGCATGCCAACTTTGGCCCGTGGTCGTGGGGACGACCCTATAGTCGTTGGACATGACGGTGGCGGGCCAATCTAGTCCCGAGGTCCTGGGGACGACCCTATAGTCGTCGGACAAGTCGGCGGCTGGCCAACCTAGACCCGGGGTCGTGGGGACGACCGTATTGTCGTCGGTCATGACGGTGGCGGGTCAATCTAGTCCCGGGGTCGTGGGGACGACCCTATAGTCGTCGGACATGTCGGCGGCTGGCCAACTTTGGCCCGTGGTTGTGGGGACGACCCTATAGTCGTTGGACATGACGGTGGCGGGCCAATCTAGTCCCGGGGTCGTGGGGACGACCCTATAGTCGTCGGACATGTCGGCGGCTGGCCAACTTTGGCCCGTGGTCGTGGGGACGATCCGATAGTCGTTGGACATGACGGTGGCGGGCCAATGTAGTCCGGGGGTCGTGGGGACGACCCTACAGTCGTCGGACATTTCGGCGGCTTGCCAACTTTGGCCCGGGGTCGTGGGGACGACCCTATAGTCGTCGGACTTGACGGTGGCGGGCCAATCTAGTCCCGGGGTTGTGGGGACGACCCTACAGTCGCCGGACATTTCGGCGGCTTGCCAACCTAGACCCGGGGTCGTGAGGACGACCCTATTGTCGTCGGACATGGCGGTGGCGGGCCAATCTAGTCCCGTGGTCGTGGGGACGACCCTATAGTCTTCGGACATGACGGTAGCGGGCCAATCTAGTCCCGGGGTCGTGGGGACGACCCTATAGTCGTCGGACATGTCGGCGGCTGGCCAACTTTGGCCCGGTGTCGTGGGGACGACTCTATAGTCGTCGGAAATGTCGGCGGCTGGCCATACTGGACCCGGGGTCGTGGGGACGACCCTATTGTCGTCGGACATGACGGTGGCGGGCCAATCTAGTCTCGGGGTCGTGGGGACGACCCTATAGTCGTCGGACATGTCGGCGGCTGGCCAACTTTGGCCCGGGGTCGTGGGGACGACCCTATAGTCGTCGGACATGACGGTGGCGGACCAATCTAGTCCCGGGGTCGTGGGGACGACCCTATAGTCGTCGGACATTTCGGCGGCTTGCCAACTTTGGCCCGGGGTCGTGGGGACGACCCTATAGTCGTCGGACATGTCGGCGGCTGGCCAACTTTGGCCCGTGGTTGTGGGGACGACCCTATAGTCGTTGGACATGACGGTGGCGGGCCAATCTAGTCTCGCGGTCGTGGGGACGACCCTATAATCGTCGGACATGACGGTGGCGGGCCAATCTAGTCCCGGGGTCGTGGGGACGACCCTATAGTCGTCGGACATGTCGGCGATTGGCCAACATTGGCCCGGGGTCGTGGGGACGACCCTATAGTCGTCGGAATGATGGCGGCTGGCCAACCTGGATTCGGGGTCGTGGGGACGACCCTATAGTCGTCGGACAAGACGGCGGCTGGACATCTTTGGCCCGGGGTCGTGGGGACGACCCTATAGTCGTCGGACATGTTGGCGGCTTGTCAGCCTAGTCCCGGGGTCGTGGGTACGACCCTATAGTCGTCGGACAAGTCGGCGGCTGGCCAACCTAGACCCGGGGTCGTGGGGACGACCCTATTGTCGTCGGACATGGCGGTGGCGGGCCAATCTAGTCCCGTGGTCGTGGGGACGACCCTATAGTCTTCGGACATGACGGTAGCGGGCCAATCTAGACCCGAGGTCCTGGGGACGACCCTATAGTAGTCGGACATGTCGGCGGCTGGCCAACCTAGACCCGGGGTCGTGGGGACGACCCTATTATCGTCGGACATGACGGTGGCGGGCCAATCTAGTCTCGCGGTCGTGGGGACGACCCTATAATCGTCGGACATGACGGTGGCGGGCCAATCTAGTCCCGGGGTCGTGGGGACGACCCTATAGTCGTCGGACATGTCGGCGGCTGGCCAACTTTGGCCTGGTGTCGTGGGGACGACCCTATAGTCGTCGGACATTTCCGCGGCATGCCAACTTTGGCCCGTGGTCGTGGGGACGACCCTATAGTCGTAAGACATGTCGGCGGCTGGCCAATCTAGTCCCGGGGTCGTGGGGACGACCCTATAGTCGTCGGACATGTCGGCGGCTGGCCAACATTGGCCCGTGGTCGTGGGGACGATCCAATAGTCGTCGGACATGTCGGCGGCATGCCAACTTTGGCCCGTGGTCGTGGGGACGACCCTATAGTCGTTGGACACGACGGTGGCGGGCCAATCTAGTCCCGGGGTCGTAGGGACTACCCTATAGTCGTCGGACATGTCGGCGATTGGCCAACATTGGCCCGTCGTCGTGGGGACGACACTATAGTCGTCGGATATGTCGGCGGCTGGCCAACTTTGGCCCGTGGTCGTGGGGACGACCCTATAGTCGTCGGAAATGACGGTGGCGGGCCAATCTAGTCCCGGGGTCATGGGGACGACCCTACAGTCGTCGGACAAGTCGGCGGCGGGCCAACCTAGTCCCGGGGTCGTGGGGATGACTCTATAGTCGTCGGACAAGACGGCGGCGAGCCCACCTTGTCGGGGGGTCGTGGGGACGACCCTATAGTCGTCGGACAAGACGGCGGCTGGACATCTTTGGCCCGGGGTCGTGGGTACGACCCTATAGTCGTCGGACATGTCGGCGGCTGGACATCTTTGGCCCGGGGTCGTGGGGACGACCCTACAGTCGTCGGACATGTCGGCGGCTGGCCAACCTAGTCCCGGGGTCGTTGGGACGACCCTATAGTCGTCGGACTTGACGGTGGCGGGCCAATCTAGTCCCGGGGTCGTGGGGACGACCCTACAGTCGTCGGACATGTCGGCGGCTGGCC
This sequence comes from Andrena praecox, assembly GCA_963932275.1. Taxonomy (NCBI): domain Eukaryota; kingdom Metazoa; phylum Arthropoda; class Insecta; order Hymenoptera; family Andrenidae; genus Andrena; species Andrena praecox. The sequence continues at coordinate 2,565,975 of CAWVQO010000569.1, forward strand.
AACTTTGGCCCGGTGTCGTGGGGACGACTCTATAGTTGTCGGAAATGTCAGCGGCTGGCCAACCTGGACCCGGGGTCGTGGGGACGACCCCATTGTCGTCGGACATGACGGTGGCGGGCCAATCTAGTCTCGGGGTCGTGGGGACGACCCTATAGTCGTCGGACATGTCGGCGGCTGGCCAACTTTGGCCCGGGGTCGTGGGGACGACCCCATAGTCGTCGGACAAGTTGGCGGCTGGCCAACTTTGGCCCGTGGTTGTGGGGACGACCCTATAGTCGTTGGACATGACGGTGGCGGGCCAATCTTGTCCCGGGGTCGTGGGGACGACCCTATAGTCCTCGAACAAGTCGGCGGCTGGCCAACTTTGGCCCGTGGTCGTGGGAACGACCCTATAGTCGTCGGACAAGTCGGCGGCTGGCCAAATATGGCCCGTGGTCGTGGGGACGACCCTATAGTCGTCGGAAATGTCGGCGGCGAGCCAACCTAGTCCCGGCGTCGTGGGGACGACCCTATAATGTTCGGACAAGTCGGCAGCTGGCCAAATTTGGCCCGTGGTCGTGAGGACGACCCTATAGTCGTCGGAAATGTCGGCGATTGGCCAACATTGACCCGGGGTCGTGGGGACGACCCTATAGTCGTCGGACTTGACGGTGGCGGGCCAATCAAGTCCCGGGGTCGTGGGGACGACCCTATAGTCGTTGGACATGACGGTGGCGGGCCAGTCTAGTCCTGGGATCGTGGGGACGACCCCATAGTCGTCGGACAAGTCGGCGGCTGGCCAACTTTGGCCCGGGGTCGTGGGGACGACCCAATAGTTGTCGGACATGTCGGCGGCTGGCCAACTTTGGCCCGGGGTCGTGGGGACGACCCTATAGTCGTCGGACATGTCGGCGGCTGGCCAACCTAGTCCCGAGGTCGTTGGGACGACCCTATAGTCGTCGGACTTGACGGTGGCGGGCCAATCTAGTCCCGGGGTCGTGGGGGCGACCCTACAGTCGTCGGACATTTCGGCGGCTTGCCAACTTTGGCCCGGGGTCGTGGGGACGACCCTATAGTCGTCGGACTTGACGGCGGCTGGCCTACCTAGTCCCGAGGTCGTGGGGGCGACCCTATAGTCGTCGGACATGTCGGCGGCTGGCCAACCTAGACCCGAGGTCGTCGGACTTGACGGTGGCGGGCCAATCTAGTCCCGGGGTCGTGGGGACGACCCTATAGTCGTCGGACAAGACGGCGGCTGGACATCTTTGGCCCGGGGTCGTGGGGACGACCCTATAGTCGTCGGACATGTCGGCGGCTGGCCAACCTAGTCCCGAGGTCGTCGGACTTGACGGTGGCGGGCCAATCTAGTCTCGGGGTCGTGGGGACGACCCTATAGTCGTCGGACATGTCGGCGGCTGGCCAACTTTGGCCCGGGGTCGTGGGGACTACCCAATAGTCGTCGGACATGTTGGTGGCTTGTCAGCCTAGTCCCGGGGTCGTGGGTACGACCCTATAGTCGTCGGACAAGTCGGCGGCGGGCCAACCTTGTCCCGGGGTAGTGGGGACGACCCTATAGTCGTCGGACATGTCGGCGGCTGGCCAACTTTGGCCCGGTGTCGTGGGGACGACTCTATAGTCGTCGGAAATGTCGGCGGCTGGCCAACCTGGACCCGGGGTCGTGGGGACGACCCTATAGTCGTCGGACATGTCGGCGGCTGGCCAACCTAGTCCCGAGGTCGTCGGACTTGACGGTGGCGGGCCAATCTAGTCTCGGGGTCGTGGGGACGACCCTATAGTCGTCGGACATGTCGGCGGCTGGCCAACTTTGGCCCGGGGTCGTGGGGACGACCCAATAGTCGTCGGACATGTTGGTGGCTTGTCAGCCTAGTCCCGGGGTCGTGGGTACGACCCTATAGTCGTCGGACAAGTCGGCGGCGGGCCAACCTTGTCCCGGGGTAGTGGGGACGACCCTATAGTCGTCGGACATGTCGGCGGCTGGCCAACTTTGGCCCGGTGTCGTGGGGACGACCATATAGTCGTCGGACATGACGGTGGCGGGCCACTCTAGTCCCGGGTCGTGGGGACGACCCTATAGTCGTCGGACAAGTCGGCGGCGAGCCAATCTAGTCCCGCGGTCGTGGGGACGACCCTATAGTCGTCGGACAAGTCAGCGGCTGGCCAACATTGGCCAGTGGTCGTGGGGACGACCATATAGTCGTCGGACATGACGGTGGCGGGCCACTCTAGTCCCGGGTCGTGGGGACGACCCTATAGTCGTCGGACATGTCGGCGGCTGGCCAACATTGGCCCGGGGTCGTGGGGACGACCCTATAGTCGTCGGATATGTCGGCGGCTGGCCAACTTTGGCCCGTGGTCGTGGGGACGACCCTATAGTCGTCGGACAAGTCGGCGGCGGGCCAACCTAGTCCCGGGGTCGTGGGGACGACCCTATAATCGTCGGACAAGCCGGCGGCTGGCCAACATTGGCCCGTGGTCGTGGGGACGACCCTATAGTCGTCGGACAAGTCGGCGGCTGTCCAACTTTGGCCCGGGGTCGTGGGGACGACCCTATAGTCGTCGGACTTGACGGTGGCGGGCCAATCTAGTCCCGGGGTCGTGGGGACGACCCTATAGTCGTCAGACATGTCGGTGGCGAGCCAACCTAGTCCCGGGGTCGTAGGGACGACCCTATAGTCGTCGGACATGTCGCCGGCTGGCCAACTTTGGCCCGTGGTCGTGGGGACGACCCTATAGTCGTCGGACATAACGGTGGCGGGCCAATCTAGTCCCGGGGTCGTGGGGACGACCCTATAGTCGTCGGACAAGTCGGCGGCGGGCCAACCTAGACCCGGGGTCGTGGGGATGACCCTATAGTCGTCGGACATGACGGTGGCGGGCCAGTCTAGTCCCGGGTCGTGGGGACGACCCTATAGTCGTCGGACATGTCGGCGGCTGGCCAACTTTGGCCCGTGGTCGTGGGGACGACCCTATAGTCGTCAGACATGACGCTGGCGAGCCAACCTAGTCCCGGGGTCGTGGGGACGACCCTATAGTCGTCGGACAAGTCGGCAGCGAGCCCACCTAGTCGGGGGGTCGTGGGGACGACCCTATAGTCGTCGGACAAGTCGGCGGCCGGCCAACCTAGTCCGGGGGTCGTGGGGCCGACCCTATAGTCGTCGGACATGACGGTGGCGGGCCACTCTAGTCCCGGGGTCGTGGGGACGACCCTATAGTCGCCGGACATGTCGGCGGCTGGCCAACTTTGGCCCGTGGCCGTGGGGACGACCCTATAGTCGTCGGAAATGTCGCCGGCTGGCCAACTTTGGCCCGTGGTCGTGGGGACGACCCTTTAGTCGTCGGACAAGTCGGCGGCTGTCCAACTTTGGCCCGGGGTCGTGGGGACGACCCTATAGTCGTCGGACATGTCGGCGGCGAGGCCACCTAGTCGGGGGGTCGTGGGGACGACCCTATAGTCGTCGGACAAGTCGGCGGCCGGCCAACCTAGTCCCGGGGTCGTGGGGACGACCCTATAGTCGTCAGACATATCGGTGGCGAGCCAACCTAGTCCCGGGGTCGTGGGGACGACCCTATAGTCGTCGGACAAGTCGGCGGCTGGCCAACTTTGGCCCGTGGTCGTGGGGACGACTCTATAGTCGTCGGACATGTCGGCGGCTGGCCAACCTAGACCCGGGGTCGTGGGGACGACCCTATAGTCCTCGAACAAGTCGGCGGCTGGCCAACTTTGGCCCGTGGTCGTGGGAACGACCCTATAGTCGTCGGACAAGTCGGCGGCTGGCCAAATATGGCCCGTGGTCGTGGGGACGACCCTATAGTCGTCGGAAATGTCGGCGGCGAGCCAACCTAGTCCCGGCGTCGTGGGGACGACCCTATAATGTTCGGACAAGTCGGCAGCTGGCCAACTTTGGCCCGTGGTCGTGGGGACGATCCGATAGTCGTCGGACATGACGGTGGCGGGCCAATCTAGTCCCGGGGTCATAGGGACGACCCTATAGTCATCGGACATGTCGGCGGCTGGTCAACTTAGGCCCGTGGTCGTAGGGACGATCCGATAGTCGTTGGACATGACGGTGCCGGGCCAATCAAGTCCCGGGGTCGTGGGTACGACCCTATAGTCGTCGGACATGTCGTCGATTGGCCATTATTGGCCCGGGGTCGTGGGGACGACCCTATAATCGTCGGACATGTCGGCGGCTGGCCAACATTGGCCCGTGGTCGTGGGGACGACCCAACAGTCGTCGGACATGTCGGCGGCAGGCCAACTTTGGCCCGTGGTCGTGGGGACGATCCGATAGTCGTCGGACGTGACGGTGGCTAGCCAATCTAGTCCCGGAATCGTGGGGACGACCCTATAGTCGTCGGAGATGTCGGCGGCTGTCCTACTTTGGCCCGGTGTCTTGGGGACGACTCTATAGTCGTCGGACATGTCGGCGGCTGGCCAACCTAGACCCGGGGTCGTGGGGACGACCCTATAGTCCTCGAACAAGTCGGCGGCTGGCCAACTTTGGCCCGTGGTCGTGGGAACGACCCTATAGTCGTCGGACAAGTCGGCGGCTGGCCAACTTTGGCCCGTGGTCGTGGGGAGGACCCTATACCCGTCGGACAAGTCGGCGGCGTACCAACCTAGTCCGGGGGTCGTGGGGACGACCCTATAGTCGTCGGACATGACGGTGGCGGGCCAGTCTAGTCCCGGGTCATGGGGACGACCCTATAGTCCTCGAACAAGTCGGCGGCTGGCCAACTTTGGCCCGTGGTCGTGGGAACGATCCTATAGTCGTCGGACAAGTCGGCGGCTGGCCAAATATGGCCCGTGGTCGTGGGGACGACCCAATAGTCGTCCGAAATGTCGGCGGCGAGCCAACCTAGTCCCGGGGTCGTTGGGACGACCCTATAGTCGTCGGACTTGACGGTGGCGGGCCAATCTAGTCCCGGGGTCGTGGGGACGACCCTATAGTCGTTGGACATGACGGTGGCGGGCCAATCTAGTCCCGGGGTCGTGGGGACGACCCTACAGTCGTCGGACATTTCGGCGATTGGCCAACATTGACCCGGGGTCGTGGGGACGACCCTATAGTCGTCGGACTTGACGGTGGCGGGCCAATCAAGTCCCGGGGTCGTGGGGACGACCCTATAGTCGTTGGACATGACGGTGGCGGGCCAATTTAGTCCTGGGGTCGTGGGGACGACCCCATAGTCGTCGGACAAGTCGGCGGCTGGCCAACTTTGGCCCGGGGTCGTGGGGACGACCCAATAGTCGTCGGACATGTCGGCGGCTGGCCAACTTTGGCCCGTGGTCGTGGGGACGACCCTATAGTCGTCGGACATGTCGGCGGCTGGCCAACATTGGCCCGGGGTCGTGGGGACGGCCCTATAGTCGTCGGACATGTTGGCGGCGTGTCAACCTAGTCCCGGGGTCGTGGGGACGACCCTATAGTCGTTGGACATGACGGTGGCGAGCCAACATTGACCCGGGGTCGTGGGGACGACTTTATAGTCGTCGGACATGTCGGTGGCGGGCCAGTCTAGTCCCGGGTCGTGGGGACGACCCTATAGTCGTCGGACATGTCGGGGGCTGGCCAACTTTGGCCCGTGGTCGTGGGGAGGACCCTATACCCGTCGGACAAGTCGGCGGCGTACCAACCTAGTCCGGGGGTCGTGGGGACGACCCTATAGTCGTCGGACATGACGGTGGCGGGCCAGTCTAGTCCCGGGTCATGGGGACGACCCTACAGTCGTCGGACAAGTCGGCGGCGAGCCAATCTAGTCCCGCGGTCGTGGGGACGACCCTATAGTCGTCGGACAAGTCAGCGGCTGGCCAACATTGGCCAGTGGTCGTGGGGACGACCATATAGTCGTCGGACATGACGGTGGCGGGCCACTCTAGTCCCGGGTCGTGGGGACGACCCTATAGTCGTCGGACATGTCGGCGGCTGGCCAACATTGGCCCGGGGTCGTGGGGACGACCCTATAGTCGTCGGATATGTCGGCGGCTGGCCAACTTTGGCCCGTGGTCGTGGGGACGACCCTATAGTCGTCGGACAAGTCGGCGGCGGGCCAACCTAGTCCCGGGTCGTGGGGACGACCCTATAGTCGTCGGACATGTCGGCGGCTGGCCAACATTGGCCCGGGGTCGTGGGGACGACCCTATAGTCGTCGGATATGTCGGCGGCTGGCCAACTTTGGCCCGTGGTCGTGGGGACGACCCTATAATCGTCGGAGAAGCCGGCGGCTGGCCAACATTGGCCCGTGGTCGTGGGGACGACCCTATAGTCGTCGGACAAGTCGGCGGCTGTCCAACTTTGGCCCGGGGTCGTGGGGACGACCCTATAGTCGTCGGACTTGACGGTGGCGGGCCAATCTAGTCCCGGGGTCGTGGGGACGACCCTATAGTCGTCAGACATGTCGGTGGCGAGCCAACCTAGTCCCGGGGTCGTCGGGACGACCCTATAGTCGTCGGACATGTCGCCGGCTGGCTAACTTTGGCCCGTGGTCGTGAGGACGACCCTATAGTCGTCGGAAATGTCGGCGGCTGGCCAACTTTGGCCCGTGGTCGTGAAGACGACCCTATAGTCGTCGGACAAGACGGTGGCGGGCCAATCTAATCCCGGGGTCGTGGGGACGACCCTATAGTCGTCGGAAATGTCGGTGGCTGTCCAACTTTGGCCCGGGGGTCGTGGAGACGACCCTATAGTCGTCGGACATGTCGGCGGCGAGCCAACATTGACCCGGGGTCGTGGGGACGACTTTATAGTCGTCGGACATGTCGGTGGCGGGCCAGTCTAGTCCCGGGTCGTGGGGACGACCCTATAGTCGTCGGACATGTCGGCGGCTGGCCAACTTTGGCCCGGGGTCGTGGGGAGGACCCTATACCCGTCGGTCAAGTCGGCGGCGTACCAACCTAGTCCGGGGGTCGTGGGGACGACCCTATAGTCGTCGGACATGTCGGTGGCGGGCCAGTCTAGTCCCGGGTCATGGGGACGACCCTATAGTCGTCGGACAAGTCGGCGGCTGGCCAACTTTGGCCCGTGGTCGTGGGGACGACCCTATAGTCGTCGGAAATGACGGTGGCGGGCCAATCTAGTCCCGTGGTCGTGGGGACGACCCTACAGTCGTCGGACAAGTCGGCGGCGAGCCAATCTAGTCCCGCGGTCGTGGGGACGACCCTATAGTCGTCGGACAAGTCAGCGGCTGGCCAACATTGGCCAGTGGTCGTGGGGACGACCATATAGTCGTCGGACATGACGGTGGCGGGCCACTCTAGTCCCGGGTCGTGGGGACGACCCTATAGTCGTCGGACATGTCGGCGGCTGGCCAACATTGGCCCGGGGTCGTGGGGACGACCCTATAGTCGTCGGATATGTCGGCGGCTGGCCAACTTTGGCCCGTGGTCGTGGGGACGACCCTATAGTCGTCGGACAAGTCGGCGGCGGGCCAACCTAGTCCCGGGGTCGTGGGGACGACCCTATAATCGTCGGACAAGCCGGCGGCTGGCCAACATTGGCCCGTGGTCGTGGGGACGACCCTATAGTCGTCGGACAAGTCGGCGGCTGTCCAACTTTGGCCCGGGGTCGTGGGGACGACCCTATAGTCGTCGGACTTGACGGTGGCGGGCCAATCTAGTCCCGGGGTCGTGGGGACGACCCTATAGTCGTCAGACATGTCGGTGGCGAGCCAACCTAGTCCCGGGGTCGTAGGGACGACCCTATAGTCGTCGGACATGTCGCCGGCTGGCCAACTTTGGCCCGTGGTCGTGGGGACGACCCTATAGTCGTCGGACATAACGGTGGCGGGCCAATCTAGTCCCGGGGTCGTGGGGACGACCCTATAGTCGTCGGACAAGTCGGCGGCGGGCCAACCTAGACCCGGGGTCGTGGGGATGACCCTATAGTCGTCGGACATGACGGTGGCGGGCCAGTCTAGTCCCGGGTCTTGGGGACGACCCTATAGTCGTCGGACATGTCGGCGGCTGGCCAGCTTTGGCCCGTGGTCGTGGGGACGACCCTTTAGTCGTCGGACATGTCGGCGGCTGGCCAACCTAGACCCGGGGTCGTGGGGACGACCCTATAGTCCTCGAACAAGTCGGCGGCTGGCCAACTTTGGCCCGTGGTCGTGGGGACGACCCTATAGTCGTCGGAAATGTCGGCGGCTGGCCAACTTTGGCCCGTGGTCGTGGGGACGACCCTATAGTCGTCGGAAATGTCGCCGGCTGGCCAACTTTGGCCCGTGGTCGTGGGGACGACCCTTTAGTCGTCGGACATGTCGGCGGCTGGCCAACCTAGACCCGGGGTCGTGGGGACGACCCTATAGTCCTCGAACAAGTCGGCGGCTGGCCAACTTTGGCCCGTGGTCGTGGGAACGACCCTATAGTCGTCGGACATGACGGTGGCGGGCCGCTCTAGTCCCGGGGTCGTGGGGACGACCCTATAGTCGCCGGACATGTCGGCGGCTGGCCAACTTTGGCCCGTGGCCGTGGGGACGACCCTATAGTCGTCGGAAATGTCGCCGGCTGGCCAACTTTGGCCCGTGGTCGTGGGGACGACCCTTTAGTCGTCGGACATGTCGGCGGCTGGCCAACCTAGACCCGGGGTCGTGGGGACGACCCTATAGTCCTCGAACAAGTCGGCGGCTGGCCAACTTTGGCCCGTGGTCGTGGGGACGACCCTATAGTCGTCGGAAATGTCGCCGGCTGGCCAACTTTGGCCCGTGGTCGTGGGGACGACCCTTTAGTCGTCGGACATGTCGGCGGCTGGCCAACCTAGACCCGGGGTCGTGGGGACGACCCTATAGTCCTCGAACAAGTCGGCGGCTGGCCAACTTTGGCCCGTGGTCGTGGGAACGACCCTATAGTCGTCGGACATGACGGTGGCGGGCCGCTTTAGTCCCGGGGTCGTGGGGACGACCCTATAGTCGCCGGACATGTCGGCGGCTGGCCAACTTTGGCCCGTGGCCGTGGGGACGACCCTATAGTCGTCGGAAATGTCGCCGGCTGGCCAACTTTGGCCCGTGGTCGTGGGGACGACCCTTTAGTCGTCGGACATGTCGGCGGCTGGCCAACCTAGACCCGGGGTCGTGGGGACGACCCTATAGTCCTCGAACAAGTCGGCGGCTGGCCAACTTTGGCCCGTGGTCGTGGGGACGACCCTATAGTCGTCGGAAATGTCGCCGGCTGGCCAACTTTGGCCCGTGGTCGTGGGGACGACCCTTTAGTCGTCGGACATGTCGGCGGCTGGCCAACCTAGACCCGGGGTCGTGGGGACGACCCTATAGTCCTCGAACAAGTCGGCGGCTGGCCAACTTTGGCCCGTGGTCGTGGGAACGACCCTATAGTCGTCGGACATGACGGTGGCGGGCCGCTCTAGTCCCGGGGTCGTGGGGACGACCCTATAGTCGCCGGACAAGTCGGCGGCTGGACAACCTAGACCCGGGGTCGTGGGGACGAACCTATTGTCGTCGGACAAGACGGCGGCTGCACATCTTTGGCCCGGGGTCGTGGGGACGACCCTATAGTCGTCGGACATGTTGGCGGCTTGTCAGCCTAGTCCCGGGGTGGTGGGTACGACCCTATAGTAGTCGGACATGTCGGCGGCTGTCCAACTTTGGCCCGCGGTCGTGGGGACGCCTCTATAGTCGTCGGAAATGTCGGCGGCTGGCCAACCTGGACTCGGGGTCGTGGGGACGACCCTACAGTCTTCGGACATTTCGGCGGCTTGCCAACTTTGGCCCGGGGTCGTGGGGACGACTCTATAGTCGTCGGAAATGTCGGCGGCTGGCCAACCTGGACTCGGGGTCGTGGGGACGACCCTATAGTCGTCGGACAAGACGGCGGCTGCACATCTTTGGCCCGGGGTCGTGGGGACGACCCTATAGTCGTCGGACATGTTGGCGGCTTGTCAGCCTAGTCCCGGGGTGGTGGGTACGACCCTATAGTCGTCGGACAAGTCGGCGGCTGGCCAACTTTGGCGCGTGGTCGTGGGGACGATCCGATTGTCGTCGGACATGTCGGCGGCTGGCCAACCTAGACCCGGGGTCGTGGGGACGACCCTATTGTCGTCGGACATGGCGGTGGCGGGCCAATCTAGTCCCGTGGTTGTGGGGACGACCCTATAGTCTTCGGACATGACGGTAGCGGGCCAATCTAGACCCGAGGTCCTGGGGACGACCCTATAGTAGTCGGACATGTCGGCGGCTGTCCAACTTTGACCCGGTGTCGTGGGGACGACTCTATAGTCGTCGGACATGTCGGCGGCTGGCCAACCTAGACCCGGGGTCGTGGGGACGACCCTATTGTCGTCGGACATGACGGTGGCGGGCCAATCTAGTCCCGGGGTCGTGGGGACGACCCTATAGTCGTCGGACAAGTCGACGGCGGGCCAAGCTTGTCCCGGGGTCGTGGGGACGACCCTATAATCGTCGGACATGACGGTGGCGGGCCAATCTAGTCCCGGGGTCGTGGGGACGACCCTATAATCGTTGGACATGACGGTGGCGGGCCAATCTAGTCCCGGGGTCGTGGGGACGATCCAATAGTCGTCGGACATGTCGGCGGCTGGTCAACTTTGGCCCGTGGTCGTGGGGACGACCCTATAGTCGTTGGACATGTCAGCGGCTGGCCAACTTTGGCCCGTGGTCGTGGGGACGATCCAATAGTCGTCGGACATGTCGGCGGCTGGCCAGCTTTGGCCCGGGGTCGTAGGGACGACCCTATAGTCGTCGGACATGTCGGCGATTTGCCAACATTGGCCCGGGGTCGTGGGGACGACATTATAGTCGTCGGACATGTCGGCGGCGGGCCAACCTAGTCCCGAGGTCGTGGGGACGACCCTATAGTCGTCGGACTTGACGGTGGCGGGCCAATCTAGTCCGGGGGTCGTGGGGACGACCCTACAGTCGTCGGACATTTCGGCGGCTTGCCAACTTTGGCCCGGGGTCGTGGGGACGATCCAATAGTCGTCGGACATGTCGGCGGCTGGTCAACTTTGGCCCGTGGGCGTGGGGACGACCCTATAGTCGGTGGACATGTCAGCGGCTGGCCAACTTTGGCCCGGTGTCGTGGGGACGACCCAATAGTCGTCGGACATGTCGGCGGCTTGCCAACTTTGGCCCGGGGTCGTGGGGACGACCCTATAGTCGTCGGACTTGACGGTGGCGGGCCAATCTAGTCCCGGGGTTGTGGGGACGACCCTACAGTCGCCGGACATTTCGGCGGCTTGCCAACTTTGGCCCGGGGTCGTGGGGACGACCCTATAGTCGTCGGACTTGACGGTGGCGGGCCAATCTAGTCCCGAGGTCGTGGGGACGACCCTATAGTCGTCGGACTTGACGGTGGCCGGCCAATCTATTCCCGGGGTCGTGGGGACGACCCTACAGTCGTCGGACATTTCGGCGGCTTGCCAACTTTGGCCCGGGGTCGTGGGGACGACCCTATAGTCGTCGGACATGTCGGCGGCTAGCCAACATTGGCCCGGGGTCGTCGGACTTGACGGTGGCGGGCCAATCTACTCCCGGGGTCGTGGGGACGACCCCACAGTCGTCGGACATTTCGGCGGCTTGCCAACTTTGGCCCGGGGTCGTGTGGACGACCCTATAGTCGTCGGACATGATGGTGGCGGACCAATCTAGTGCCGGGGTCGTGGGGACGACCCTATAGTCGTCGGACATGTCGACGGCTGGCCAACTTTGGCCCGTGGTCGTGGGGACGATCCAATAGTCGTCGGACATGTCGGCGGCTGGCCAGCTTTGGCCCGTGGTCGTGGGGACGACCCTATAGTCGTCGGACATGACGGTGGCGGGCCACTCTAGTCCCGGGTCGTGGGGACGACCCTATAGTCGTCGGATATGTCGGCGGCTGGCCAACTTTGGCCCGTGGTCGTGGGGACGACCCTATAGTCGTCGGAAATGACGGTGGCGGGCCAATCTAGTCCCGGGGTCATGGGGACGACCCTACAGTCGTCGGACAAGTCGGCGGCGAGCCAATCTAGTCCCGCGGTCGTGGGGACGACCCTATAGTCGTCGGAAAAGTCAGCGGCTGGCCAACATTGGCCCGTGGTCGTGGGGACGACCATATAGTCGTCGGACATGACGGTGGCGGGCCACTCTAGTCCCGGGTCGTGGGGACGACCCTATAGTCGTCGGACATGTCGGCGGCTGGCCAACATTGGCCCGGGGTCGTGGGGACGACCCTATAGTCGTCGGATATGTCAGCGGCTGGCCAACTTTGGCCCGTGGTCGTGGGGACGACCCTATAGTCGTCGGACAAGTCGGCGGCGGGCCAACCTAGTCCCGGGGTCGTGGGGACGACCCTATAGTCGTCGGACAAGTCGGCGGCTGGCCAAATATGGCCCGTGGTCGTGGGGACGACCCTATAGTCGTCGGACAAGTCGGCGGCTGGCCAAATATGGCCCGTGGTCGTGGGGACGACCCTATAGTCGTCGGAAATGTCGGCGGCGAGCCAACCTAGTCCCGGCGTCGTGGGGACGACCCTATAATGTTCGGACAAGTCGGCAGCTGGCCAAATTTGGCCCGTGGTCGTGAGGACGACCCTATAGTCGTCGGAAATGTCGGCGGCTGGCCAACTTTGGCCCGTGGTCGTGAAGACGACCCTATAGTCGTCGGACAAGACGGTGGCGGGCCAATCTAGTCCCGGGGTCGTGGGGACGACCCTATAGTCGTCGGAAATGTCGGTGGCTGTCCAACTTTGGCCCGGGGGTCGTGGGGACGACCCTATAGTCGTCGGACATGTCGGCGGCGAGCCAACATTGACCCGGGGTCGTGGGGACGACCCTATAGTCGTCGGAAATGTCGGTGGCTGTCCAACTTTGGCCCGGGGGTCGTGGGGACGACCCTATAGTCGTCGGACAAGTCGGCGGCTGGCCAACTTTGGCCCGTGGTCGTGGGGACGACCCTATAGTCGTCGGAAATGACGGTGGCGGGCCAATCTAGTCCCGTGGTCGTGGGGACGACCCTACAGTCGTCGGACAAGTCGGCGGCGAGCCAATCTAGTCCCGCGGTCGTGGGGACGACCCTATAGTCGTCGGACAAGTCAGCGGCTGGCCAACATTGGCCAGTGGTCGTGGGGACGACCATATAGTCGTCGGACATGACGGTGGCGGGCCACTCTAATCCCGGGTCGTGGGGACGACCCTATAGTCGTCGGACATGACGGTGGCGGGCCGCTCTAGTCCCGGGGTCGTGGGGACGACCCTATAGTCGCCGGACATGTCGGCGGCTGGCCAACTTTGGCCCGTGGCCGTGGGGACGACCCTATAGTCGTCGGAAATGTCGCCGGCTGGCCAACTTTGGCCCGTGGTCGTGGGGACGACCCTTTAGTCGTCGGACAAGTCGGCGGCTGTCCAACTTTGGCCCGCGGTCGTGAGGACGACCCTATAGTCGTCGGACATGTCGGCGGCGAGGCCACCTAGTCGGGGGGTCGTGGGGACGACCCTATAGTCGTCGGACAAGTCGGCGGCCGGCCAACCTAGTCCCGGGGTCGTGGGGACGACCCTATAGTCGTCAGACATATCGGTGGCGAGCCAACCTAGTCCCAGGGTCGTGGGGACGACCCTATAGTCGTCGGACAAGTCGGCGGCTGGCCAACTTTGGCCCGTGGTCGTGGGGACGATCCGATAGTCGTCGGACATGACGGTGGCGGGCCAATCTAGTCCCGGGGTCATAGGGACGACCCTATAGTCATCGGACATGTCGGCGGCTGGTCAACTTAGGCCCGTGGTCGTAGGGACGATCCGATAGTCGTTGGACATGACGGTGCCGGGCCAATCAAGTCCCGGGGTCGTGGGTACGACCCTATAGTCGTCGGACATGTCGTCGATTGGCCATTATTGGCCCGGGGTCGTGGGGACGACCCTATAATCGTCGGACATGTCGGCGGCTGGCCAACATTGGCCCGTGGTCGTGGGGACGACCCAACAGTCGTCGGACATGTCGGCGGCAGGCCAACTTTGGCCCGTGGTCGTGGGGACGATCCGATAGTCGTCGGACGTGACGGTGGCTAGCCAATCTAGTCCCGGGATCGTGGGGACGACCCTATAGTCGTCGGAGATGTCGGCGGCTGTCCTACTTTGGCCCGGTGTCTTGGGGACGACTCTATAGTCGTCGGACATGTCGGCGGCTGGCCAACCTAGTCCCGGCGTCGTGGGGACGACCCTATAATGTTCGGACAAGTCGGCAGCTGGCCAAATTTGGCCCGTGGTCGTGAGGACGACCCTATAGTCGTCGGAAATGTCGGCGGCTGGCCAACTTTGGCCCGTGGTCGTGAAGACGACCCTATAGTCGTCGGACAAGACGGTGGCGGACCCACCTAGTCCGGGGGTCGTGGGGACGACCCTATAGTCGTCGGACAAGTCGGCGGCTGGTCAAATATGGCCCGTGGTCGTGGGGACGACCCTATAGTCGTCGGAAATGTCGGCGGCGAGCCAACCTAGTCCCGGCGTCGTGGGGACGACCCTATAATATTCGGACAAGTCGGCAGCTGGCCAAATTTTGCCCGTGGTCGTGAGGACGACCCTATAGTCGTCGGAAATGTCGGCGGCTGGCCAACTTTGGCCCGTGGTCGTGAAGACGACCCTATAGTCGTCGGACAAGACGGTGGCGGGCCCACCTAGTCCGGGGGTCGTGGGGACGACCCTATAGTCGTCGGACAAGTCGGCGGCCGGCCAACCTAGTCCGGGGGTCGTGGGGACGATCCTATAGTCGTCGGACATGACGGTGGCGGGCCAGTCTAGTCCCGGGTCGTGGGGACGACCCTATAGTCGTCGGACATGTCGGCGGCTGGCCAACTTTGGCCCGTGGTCGTGGGGACGACCCTATAGTCGCCGGAAATGTCGGTGGCTGTCCAACTTTGGCCCGGGGGTCGTGGGGACGACGCTATAGTCGTCGGACATGTCGGCGGCGAGCCAACATTGACCCGGGGTCGTGGGGACGACATTATAGTCGTCGGACATGTCGGTGGCGGGCCAGTCTAGTCCCGGGTCGTGGGGACGACCCTATAGTCGTCGGACATGTCGGCGGCTGGCCAACTTTGGCCCGTGGTCGTGGGGAGGACCCTATACCCGTCGGACAAGTCGGCGGCGTACCAACCTAGTCCGGGGGTCGTGGGGACGACCCTATAGTCGTCGGACATGTCGGTGGCGGGCCAGTCTAGTCCCGGGTCATGGGGACGACCCTATAGTCGTCGGACAAGTCGGCGGCTGGCCAACTTTGGCCCGTGGTCGTGGGGACGACCCTATAGTCGTCGGAAATGACGGTGGCGGGCCAATCTAGTCCCGTGGTCGTGGGGACGACCCTACAGTCGTCGGACAAGTCGGCGGCGAGCCAATCTAGTCCCGCGGTCGTGGGGACGACCCTATAGTCGTCGGACAAGTCAGCGGCTGGCCAACATTGGCCAGTGGTCGTGGGGACGACCATACAGTCGTCGGACATGACGGTGGCGGGCCACTCTAGTCCCGGGTCGTGGGGACGACCCTATAGTCGTCGGACATGTCGGCGGCTGGCCAACATTGGCCCGGGGTCGTGGGGACGACCCTATAGTCGTCGGATATGTCGGCGGCTGGCCAACTTTGGCCCGTGGTCGTGGGGACGACCCTATAGTCGTCGGACAAGTCGGCGGCGGGCCAACCTAGTCCCGGGGTCGTGGGGACGACCCTATAATCGTCGGACAAGCCGGCGGCTGGCCAACATTGGCCCGTGGTCGTGGGGACGACCCTATAGTCGTCGGACAAGTCGGCGGCTGTCCAACTTTGGCCCGGGGTCGTGGGGACGACCCTATAGTCGTCGGACTTGACGGTGGCGGGCCAATCTAGTCCCGGGGTCGTGGGGACGACCCTATAGTCGTCAGACATGTCGGTGGCGAGCCAACCTAGTCCCGGGGTCGTAGGGACGACCCTATAGTCGTCGGACATGTCGCCGGCTGGCCAACTTTGGCCCGTGGTCGTGGGGACGACCCTATAGTCGTCGGACATAACGGTGGCGGGCCAATCTAGTCCCGGGGTCGTGGGGACGACCCTATAGTCGTCGGACAAGTCGGCGGCGGGCCAACCTAGACCCGGGGTCGTGGGGATGACCCTATAGTCGTCGGACATGACGGTGGCGGGCCAGTCTAGTCCCGGGTCTTGGGGACGACCCTATAGTCGTCGGACATGTCGGCGGCTGGCCAGCTTTGGCCCGTGGTCGTGGGGACGACCCTTTAGTCGTCGGACATGTCGGCGGCTGGCCAACCTAGACCCGGGGTCGTGGGGACGACCCTATAGTCCTCGAACAAGTCGGCGGCTGGCCAACTTTGGCCCGTGGTCGTGGGGACGACCCTATAGTCGTCGGAAATGTCGGCGGCTGGCCAACTTTGGCCCGTGGTCGTGGGGACGACCCTATAGTCGTCGGAAATGTCGCCGGCTGGCCAACTTTGGCCCGTGGTCGTGGGGACGACCCTTTAGTCGTCGGACATGTCGGCGGCTGGCCAACCTAGACCCGGGGTCGTGGGGACGACCCTATAGTCCTCGAACAAGTCGGCGGCTGGCCAACTTTGGCCCGTGGTCGTGGGAACGACCCTATAGTCGTCGGACATGACGGTGGCGGGCCGCTCTAGTCCCGGGGTCGTGGGGACGACCCTATAGTCGCCGGACATGTCGGCGGCTGGCCAACTTTGGCCCGTGGCCGTGGGGACGACCCTATAGTCGTCGGAAATGTCGCCGGCTGGCCAACTTTGGCCCGTGGTCGTGGGGACGACCCTTTAGTCGTCGGACATGTCGGCGGCTGGCCAACCTAGACCCGGGGTCGTGGGGACGACCCTATAGTCCTCGAACAAGTCGGCGGCTGGCCAACTTTGGCCCGTGGTCGTGGGGACGACCCTATAGTCGTCGGAAATGTCGCCGGCTGGCCAACTTTGGCCCGTGGTCGTGGGGACGACCCTTTAGTCGTCGGACATGTCGGCGGCTGGCCAACCTAGACCCGGGGTCGTGGGGACGACCCTATAGTCCTCGAACAAGTCGGCGGCTGGCCAACTTTGGCCCGTGGTCGTGGGAACGACCCTATAGTCGTCGGACATGACGGTGGCGGGCCGCTTTAGTCCCGGGGTCGTGGGGACGACCCTATAGTCGCCGGACATGTCGGCGGCTGGCCAACTTTGGCCCGTGGCCGTGGGGACGACCCTATAGTCGTCGGAAATGTCGCCGGCTGGCCAACTTTGGCCCGTGGTCGTGGGGACGACCCTTTAGTCGTCGGACATGTCGGCGGCTGGCCAACCTAGACCCGGGGTCGTGGGGACGACCCTATAGTCCTCGAACAAGTCGGCGGCTGGCCAACTTTGGCCCGTGGTCGTGGGGACGACCCTATAGTCGTCGGAAATGTCGCCGGCTGGCCAACTTTGGCCCGTGGTCGTGGGGACGACCCTTTAGTCGTCGGACATGTCGGCGGCTGGCCAACCTAGACCCGGGGTCGTGGGGACGACCCTATAGTCCTCGAACAAGTCGGCGGCTGGCCAACTTTGGCCCGTGGTCGTGGGAACGACCCTATAGTCGTCGGACATGACGGTGGCGGGCCGCTCTAGTCCCGGGGTCGTGGGGACGACCCTATAGTCGCCGGACAAGTCGGCGGCTGGACAACCTAGACCCGGGGTCGTGGGGACGAACCTATTGTCGTCGGACAAGACGGCGGCTGCACATCTTTGTCCCGGGGTCGTGGGGACGACCCTATAGTCGTCGGACATGTTGGCGGCTTGTCAGCCTAGTCCCGGGGTGGTGGGTACGACCCTATAGTAGTCGGACATGTCGGCGGCTGTCCAACTTTGGCCCGCGGTCGTGGGGACGCCTCTATAGTCGTCGGAAATGTCGGCGGCTGGCCAACCTGGACTCGGGGTCGTGGGGACGACCCTACAGTCTTCGGACATTTCGGCGGCTTGCCAACTTTGGCCCGGGGTCGTGGGGACGACTCTATAGTCGTCGGAAATGTCGGCGGCTGGCCAACCTGGACTCGGGGTCGTGGGGACGACCCTATAGTCGTCGGACAAGACGGCGGCTGCACATCTTTGGCCCGGGGTCGTGGGGACGACCCTATAGTCGTCGGACATGTTGGCGGCTTGTCAGCCTAGTCCCGGGGTGGTGGGTACGACCCTATAGTCGTCGGACAAGTCGGCGGCTGGCCAACTTTGGCGCGTGGTCGTGGGGACGATCCGATTGTCGTCGGACATGTCGGCGGCTGGCCAACCTAGACCCGGGGTCGTGGGGACGACCCTATTGTCGTCGGACATGGCGGTGGCGGGCCAATCTAGTCCCGTGGTTGTGGGGACGACCCTATAGTCTTCGGACATGACGGTAGCGGGCCAATCTAGACCCGAGGTCCTGGGGACGACCCTATAGTAGTCGGACATGTCGGCGGCTGTCCAACTTTGACCCGGTGTCGTGGGGACGACTCTATAGTCGTCGGACATGTCGGCGGCTGGCCAACCTAGACCCGGGGTCGTGGGGACGACCCTATTGTCGTCGGACATGACGGTGGCGGGCCAATCTAGTCCCGGGGTCGTGGGGACGACCCTATAGTCGTCGGACAAGTCGACGGCGGGCCAAGCTTGTCCCGGGGTCGTGGGGACGACCCTATAATCGTCGGACATGACGGTGGCGGGCCAATCTAGTCCCGGGGTCGTGGGGACGACCCTATAATCGTTGGACATGACGGTGGCGGGCCAATCTAGTCCCGGGGTCGTGGGGACGATCCAATAGTCGTCGGACATGTCGGCGGCTGGTCAACTTTGGCCCGTGGTCGTGGGGACGACCCTATAGTCGTTGGACATGTCAGCGGCTGGCCAACTTTGGCCCGTGGTCGTGGGGACGATCCAATAGTCGTCGGACATGTCGGCGGCTGGCCAGCTTTGGCCCGGGGTCGTAGGGACGACCCTATAGTCGTCGGACATGTCGGCGATTTGCCAACATTGGCCCGGGGTCGTGGGGACGACATTATAGTCGTCGGACATGTCGGCGGCGGGCCAACCTAGTCCCGAGGTCGTGGGGACGACCCTATAGTCGTCGGACTTGACGGTGGCGGGCCAATCTAGTCCGGGGGTCGTGGGGACGACCCTACAGTCGTCGGACATTTCGGCGGCTTGCCAACTTTGGCCCGGGGTCGTGGGGACGATCCAATAGTCGTCGGACATGTCGGCGGCTGGTCAACTTTGGCCCGTGGGCGTGGGGACGACCCTATAGTCGGTGGACATGTCAGCGGCTGGCCAACTTTGGCCCGGTGTCGTGGGGACGACCCAATAGTCGTCGGACATGTCGGCGGCTTGCCAACTTTGGCCCGGGGTCGTGGGGACGACCCTATAGTCGTCGGACTTGACGGTGGCGGGCCAATCTAGTCCCGGGGTTGTGGGGACGACCCTACAGTCGCCGGACATTTCGGCGGCTTGCCAACTTTGGCCCGGGGTCGTGGGGACGACCCTATAGTCGTCGGATTTGACGGTGGCGGGCCAATCTAGTCCCGAGGTCGTGGGGACGACCCTATAGTCGTCGGACTTGACGGTGGCCGGCCAATCTATTCCCGGGGTCGTGGGGACGACCCTACAGTCGTCGGACATTTCGGCGGCTTGCCAACTTTGGCCCGGGGTCGTGGGGACGACCCTATAGTCGTCGGACATGTCGGCGGCTAGCCAACATTGGCCCGGGGTCGTCGGACTTGACGGTGGCGGGCCAATCTACTCCCGGGGTCGTGGGGACGACCCCACAGTCGTCGGACATTTCGGCGGCTTGCCAACTTTGGCCCGGGGTCGTGTGGACGACCCTATAGTCGTCGGACATGATGGTGGCGGACCAATCTAGTGCCGGGGTCGTGGGGACGACCCTATAGTCGTCGGACATGTCGACGGCTGGCCAACTTTGGCCCGTGGTCGTGGGGACGATCCAATAGTCGTCGGACATGTCGGCGGCTGGCCAGCTTTGGCCCGTGGTCGTGGGGACGACCCTATAGTCGTCGGACATGACGGTGGCGGGCCACTCTAGTCCCGGGTCGTGGGGACGACCCTATAGTCGTCGGATATGTCGGCGGCTGGCCAACTTTGGCCCGTGGTCGTGGGGACGACCCTATAGTCGTCGGAAATGACGGTGGCGGGCCAATCTAGTCCCGGGGTCATGGGGACGACCCTACAGTCGTCGGACAAGTCGGCGGCGAGCCAATCTAGTCCCGCGGTCGTGGGGACGACCCTATAGTCGTCGGAAAAGTCAGCGGCTGGCCAACATTGGCCCGTGGTCGTGGGGACGACCATATAGTCGTCGGACATGACGGTGGCGGGCCACTCTAGTCCCGGGTCGTGGGGACGACCCTATAGTCGTCGGACATGTCGGCGGCTGGCCAACATTGGCCCGGGGTCGTGGGGACGACCCTATAGTCGTCGGATATGTCAGCGGCTGGCCAACTTTGGCCCGTGGTCGTGGGGACGACCCTATAGTCGTCGGACAAGTCGGCGGCGGGCCAACCTAGTCCCGGGGTCGTGGGGACGACCCTATAATCGTCGGACAAGCCGGCGGCTGGCCAACATTGGCCCGTGGTCGTGGGGACGACCCTATAGTCGTCGGACAAGTCGGCGGCTGTCCAACTTTGGCCCGGGGTCGTGGGGACGACCCTATAGTCGTCGGACTTGACGGTGGCGGGCCAATCTAGTCCCGGGGTCGTGGGGACGACCCTATAGTCGTCAGACATGTCGGTGGCGAGCCAACCTAGTCCCGGGGTCGTAGGGACGACCCTATAGTCGTCGGACATGTCGCCGGCTGGCCAACTTTGGCCCGTGGTCGTGGGGACGACCCTATAGTCGTCGGACATAACGGTGGCGGGCCAATCTAGTCCCGGGGTCGTGGGGACGACCCTATAGTCGTCGGACAAGTCGGCGGCGGGCCAACCTAGACCCGGGGTCGTGGGGACGACCCTATAATCGTCGGACAAGCCGGCGGCTGGCCAACATTGGCCCGTGGTCGTGGGGACGACCCTATAGTCGTCGGACAAGTCGGCGGCGGGCCAACCTAGTCCCGGGGTCGTGGGGACGACCCTATAATCGTCGGACAAGCCGGCGGCTGGCCAACATTGGCCCGTGGTCGTGGGGACGACCCTATAGTCGTCGGACAAGTCGGCGGCTGTCCAACTTTGGCCCGGGGTCGTGGGGACGACCCTATAGTCGTCGGACTTGACGGTGGCGGGCCAATCTAGTCCCGGGGTCGTGGGGACGACCCTATAGTCGTCAGACATGTCGGTGGCGAGCCAACCTAGTCCCGGGGTCGTAGGGACGACCCTATAGTCGTCGGACATGTCGCCGGCTGGCCAACTTTGGCCCGTGGTCGTGGGGACGACCCTATAGTCGTCGGACATGACGGTGGCGGGCCAGTCTAGTCCCGGGTCGTGGGGACGACCCTATAGTCGTCGGACATGTCGGCGGCTGGCCAACTTTGGCCCGTGGTCGTGGGGACGACCCTATAGTCGTCAGACATGACGGTGGCGAGCCAACCTAGTCCCGGGGTCGTGGGGACGACCCTATAGTCGTCGGACATGTCGGTGATTGGCCAACATTGGCCCGGGGTCGTGGGGACGACCCTATAGTCGTCGGAATGTCGGCGGCTGGCCAACCTGGACTCGGGGTCGTGGGGACGACCCTATAGTCGTCGGACAAGACGGCGGCTGGACATCTTTGGCCCGGGGTCGTGGGGACGACCCTATAGTCGTCGGACATGTTGGCGGCTCGTCAGCCTAGTCCCGGGGTCGTGGGTACGACCCTATAGTCGTCGGACAAGTCGGCGGCTGGCCAACCTAGACCCGGGGTCGTGGGTACGACCCTATAGTCGTCGGACAAGTCGGCGGCTGGCCAACCTAGTCCCGAGGTCGTCGGACTTGACGGTGGCGGGCCAATCTAGTCTCGGGGTCGTGGGGACGACCCTATAGTCGTCGGACATGTCGGCGGCTGGCCAACTTTGGCCCGGGGTCGTGGGGACGACCCAATAGTCGTCGGACATGTTGGTGGCTTGTCAGCCTAGTCCCGGGGTCGTGGGTACGACCCTATAGTCGTCGGACAAGTCGGCGGCGGGCCAACCTTGTCCCGGGGTAGTGGGGACGACCCTATAGTCGTCGGACATGTCGGCGGCTGGCCAACTTTGGCCCGGTGTCGTGGGGACGACCATATAGTCGTCGGACATGACGGTGGCGGGCCACTCTAGTCCCGGGTCGTGGGGACGACCCTATAGTCGTCGGATATGTCGGCGGCTGGCCAACTTTGGCCCGTGGTCGTGGGGACGACCCTATAGTCGTCGGACAAGTCGGCGGCGGGCCAGCCTAGTCCCGGGGTCGTGGGGACGACCCTATAATCGTCGGACAAGCCGGCGGCTGGCCAACATTGGCCCGTGGTCGTGGGGACGACCCTATAGTCGTCGGACAAGTCGGCGGCTGTCCAACTTTGGCCCGGGGTCGTGGGGACGACCCTATAGTCGTCGGACTTGACGGTGGCGGGCCAATCTAGTCCCGGGGTCGTGGGGACGACCCTATAGTCGTCAGACATGTCGGTGGCGAGCCAACCTAGTCACGGGGTCGTAGTGACGACCCTATAGTCGTCGGACATGTCGGCGGCTGGCCAACTTTGGCCCGGGGTCGTGGGGACGACCCTATAGTCGTCGGACATGTTGGCGGCTTGTCAGCCTAGTCCCGCGGTCGTGGGGACGACCCAATAGCCGTCGGACATTTCGGCGGCATGCCATCTTTAGCCCGGGGTCGTGGGGACGACCCTATATTCGTCGAACATTTTGGCGGCTTGTCAACCTAGTCCCGGGGTCGTGGGGACGACCCTATATTCGTTGGACATGACGGTGGCGGGCCAATTTAGTCCCGGGGTCGTATGGACGACCCCATAGTCGTCGGACAAGTCGGCGGCTGGCCAACTTTGGCCCGGGGTCGTGGGGACGACCCAATAGTCGTCGGACATGTCGGCGGCTGGCCAACTTTGGCCCGTGGTCGTGGGGACGATCCGATTGTCGTCGGACATTTCGGCGGCATGCCATCTTTAACCCGGGGTCGTGGGGACGACCCTATATTCGTCGAACATTTTGGCGTCTTGTCAACCTAGACCCTATAGTCGTTGGACATGACGGTGGCGGGCCAATTTAGTCCCGGGGTCGTATGGACGACCCTATAGTCGTCGGACATGTCGGTGGCGGACCAATCTAGTCCCGGGGTCGTGGGGACGACCCTACAGTCGTCGGACATTTCGGCGGCTTGCCAACTTTGGCCCGGGGTCGTGGGGACGACCCCATAGTCGTCGGACATGACATTGGCGGACCAATCTAGTCCCGGGGTCGTGGGGAAGACCCTATACTCGTCGGACATGTCGGCGGCTGGCCAACTTTGGCCCGTGGTCGTGGGGACGATCCAATAGTCGTCGGACATGTCGGCGGCTGGCCAACTTTGGCCCGTGGTTGTGGGGACGACCCTATAGTCGTTGGACATGACGGTGGCGGGCCAATGTAGTCCCGGGGTCGTGGGGACGACCCTATAGTCGTCGGACAAGACGGCGGCTGGACATCTTTGGCCCGGGGTCGTGGGGACGACCCTATAGTCGTCGGACATGTCGGCGGCTGGCCAACCTAGTCCCGAGGTCGTTGGGACGACCCTATAGTCGTCGGACTTGACGGTGGCGGGCCAATCTAGTCCCGGGGTCGTGGGGGCGACCCTACAGTCGTCGGACATTTCGGGGGCTTTGCCAACTTTGGCCCGGGGTCGTGGGGACGACCCAATAGTCGTCGGACATGTTGGTGGCTTGTCAGCCTAGTCCCGGTGTCGTGGGGACGACCCTATAGTCGTCGGACATGTCGGCGGCTGGCCAACCTGGACCCGGTGTCGTGGGGACGACCCTATAGTCGTCGGACATGTCGGCGGCTGGCCAACCTAGTCCCGAGGTCGTCGGACTTGACGGTGGCGGGCCAATCTAGTCCCGGGGTCGTGGGGACGACCCTATAGTCGTCGGACAAGACGGCGGCTGGACATCTTTGGCCCGGGGTCGTGGGGACGACCCTATAGTCGTCGGAAATGTCGGCGGCTGGCCAACCTGGACCCGGTGTCGTGGGGACGACCCTATAGTCGTCGGACATGTCGGCGGCTGGCCAACCTAGTCCCGAGGTCGTCGGACTTGACGGTGGCGGGCCAATCTAGTCCCGGGGTCGTGGGGACGACCCTATAGTCGTCGGACAAGACGGCGGCTGGACATCTTTGGCCCGGGGTCGTAGGGACGACCCTATAGTCGTCGGACATGTCGACGGCTGGCCAACCTAGTCCCGAGGTCGTCGGACTTGACGGTGGCGGGCCAATCTAGTCTCGGGGTCGTGGGGACGACCCTATAGTCGTCGGACATGTCGGCGGCTGGCCAACTTTGGCCCGGGGTCGTGGGGACGACCCAATAGTCGTCGGACATGTTGGTGGCTTGTCAGCCTAGTCCCGGTGTCGTGGGGACGACCCTATAGTCGTCGGACATGTCGGCGGCTGGCCAACCTAGTCCCGAGGTCGTCGGACTTGACGGTGGCGGGCCAATCTAGTCTCGGGGTCGTGGGTACGACCCTATAGTCGTCGGACAAGTCGGCGGCGGGCCAACCTTGTCCCGGGGTAGTGGGGACGACCCTATAGTCGTCGGACATGTCGGCGGCTGGCCAACTTTGGCCCGGTGTCGTGGGGACGACCATATAGTCGTCGGACATGACGGTGGCGGGCCACTCTAGTCCCGGGTCGTGGGGACGACCCTATAGTCGTCGGACATGTCGGCGGCTGGCCAACATTGGCCCGGGGTCGTGGGGACGACCCTATAGTCGTCGGATATGTCGGCGGCTGGCCAACTTTGGCCCGTGGTCGTGGGGACGACCCTATAGTCGTCGGACAAGTCGGCGGCGGGCCAACCTAGTCCCGGGGTCGTGGGGACGACCCTATAATCGTCGGACAAGCCGGCGGCTGGCCAACATTGGCCCGTGGTCGTGGGGACGACCCTATAGTCGTCGGACAAGTCGGCGGCTGTCCAACTTTGGCCCGGGGTCGTGGGGACGACCCTATAGTCGTCGGACTTGACGGTGGCGGGCCAATCTAGTCCCGGGGTCGTGGGGACGACCCTATAGTCGTCAGACATGTCGGTGGCGAGCCAACCTAGTCACGGGGTCGTAGTGACGACCCTATAGTCGTCGGACATGTCGCCGGATGGCCAACTTTGGCCCGTGGTCGTGGGGACGACCCTATAGTCGTCGGACATAACGGTGGCGGGCCAATCTAGTCCCGGGGTCGTGGGGACGACCCTATAGTCGTCGGACAAGTCGGCGGCGGGCCAACCTAGACCCGGGGTCGTGGGGGTGACCCTATAGTCGTCGGACATGACGGTGGCGGGCCAGTCTAGTCCCGGGTCGTGGGGACGACCCTATAGTCGTCGGACATGTCGGCGGCTGGCCAACTTTGGCCCGTGGTCGTGGGGACGACCCTATAGTCGTCAGACATGACGGTGGCGAGCCAACCTAGTCCCGGGGTCGTGGGGACGACCCTATAGTCGTCGGACAAGACGGCGGCGAGCCCACCTAGTCGGGGGGTCGTGGGGACGACCCTATAGTCGTCGGACATGACGGTGGCGGGCCACTCTAGTCCCGGGGTCGTGGGGACGACCCTATAGTCGCCGGACATGTCGGCGGCTGGCCAACTTTGGCCCGT